>OZ010788.1:278703977-281103977 GCA_963932465.1 Maratus speciosus | reverse complement strand
TATTTTACATTTTTTAAATCTGATTTTATTTCTCTTCACAAATAATTCAATATAAAACAAAGCGGGTCAAGCCTCCCGTATGTGGGGAGCTTTGACCCATTATTTTCTCATGATTAAAATCAATCATTTTTCAAATTTCTTATATGTTACACTTATGTAGCAATTTTATTTTGATAACTGATTGTATAACGAATAATATGATATATAAAACTTTATTCTACGTTCAATATTTAAAAAATAAAAAATCATTTTGTAAAAAGTGGGTAAACCCTCCCTAGTCTCCCCTATACTAATTTAAAGACGAGGAATGGTAAAAAGGAAAAAAAAAAAAGAAAAGAAAAAAAAACATTATGCAGAAAACGCATTTAGTTTTAAACAAAGATTGGCTCCTAATAAAATGTTTAAATGCTTTTTAAAAAATTGCACGTGAAAAAGTAACTTCTTTCTGTAGCTTAAAACTCCGATTCAGTTTAACTTTTGCCGTTTCCACCTCTTTTTTGTACTATTTACATGTCCACAAATAAATGTTAAACGTGTAATTTGAAACAATGCTTTTTCTAACATGCCAATTAAGAGTTTTTCATAATTTTAGCCCTCACAAATTTAGTCTTTTTATCGTTCCGGCGAGGCCGTTAAAATAATCTGTATTCTGGGGCTGGGCCGGGCCAGACCCGGATTGGTGACTTTTTTCTGAAGACTCGGTCAAGCCGGGTTCGTATTTTTTCAAACCGAACCGGGTGTTGGTGTGATTTATGACGGCCAATTGTCTACACGAGGGATATGGGCCCGAAGGGAAGGACCTTCCGTGGGGGTCTTTCTAAGGAAACCTAACTCGTATTTACGCAAGGATATCCAAGGTTCGAAGAAAACCACTGAAAACTCCGAACGATTGAGCCGAAGGGCGCGATTGGATTCGAACCCAACACCTCCCGTTTACCAGCTTTGAGAGCAGAACCTCTCGGCCACTGAGTATACCGAACCGAGACTGGCTTCCTTATTTCTAGGTCTCCCCTGGGCGAAATTTTCAGGTCTCGAGACAACCCGTATTAAAATCATTATCTCTGACTGACCTAATCCGTGCAAAAATAACTAAAATTTGGCTCAGCCCAAAAACTTTTACAACAAATGCATATATTTTTAAATGGCCATTATTTTACAATAAAACTTTAAAATTCGTATTTTTAAAGGATAGTAGATTTTAGGGCAAAAAAAAATTAAAATACACTTAAAACTAGTGAAAAAATCTGCCTATGACGGAATCCTTTCTTAAACGGAAAAATCTGTTGATCCATGGAAAGTGAATATAATTATACCTGAGAAAAAATAGACTATATTTACAATTCCTAAGAAGGGAACTTGTCTATAACGCTTTTTTTTATTTCCTATGTGATTCCATCTTAAAAGATTTTACTTTATAGCATTTTTCATTGTTTCCAACACGTGGAATATGGATTAACGATATTAAAGGAGAAGTGAATAATTTACATATAGAGATTCCTTAATAAAACAAGTAATCACAGCTTTTGGCGCTTCTTTAAACATAATAATTATAAACATCAAAAAAGAAAAATATATAATAAGTATGTTTGGTCAGAACTCCTCCATACGAAACAGCCTTTAACCATATCGATGTAAAAAAAAAAAAAAAAAAAAAAAAAAATGTAGAAATTGAGTCAGGCCGGGCCAGGCTACGATTTGAACTTTTTTTTCAGGCAGGGCCGAACTTTTTTTCTTATGGGTCGGTTTGGGACCGGACCTAGATATTTCGACCCGTGCAGACCACCAGCATACTTTGAAAACAAGTTTAACGTTAAATCTATACGCTGCATATTTTATATCCAAAGGAGAGGCACTGTCTTATATCGACTTTTAATAATGTACAATTTGTGGATGATCCCTATCTTGCATTCAGATTGAGTCGAAAACTCCTCCCTTAGAGGCATGGATAAATGGTGTAAGTCACGAATTTTAGATTTCGATATCTCTGCGAATTTTGAAGATATCGAGATGAATTTTTTTGTATTTAATTCAGGAATGGATAAGGAAAAATTTTCCTGATTGGGAATTTTACTCTACGGGACCGTATAAAAATTTAATTTTTTTATTTTCTCATATAGACCCTCCATGGAGTTGAAACTTATCTCATTAAATTTTGCACCTTTTTTTTATGAAACTTTGCAATTGGAAGTATGTGCCTAGGGGCAATATTTAAGGAGATAGCCTATTGTTTCGATATTTATGAATCACCCTGTATATATGTATATGTATATATACATATATATATAACTCTGGCGCCCGGCTAACCGAAAAGTACTAAATAATCTTCCTATTCATTTTCAAAAGGTTACACTTTTTAAATTTTTATACAGTCCTTGGGTCCTTTAAGTTTGGGAAATTTTCTCCATGCTCTTATAAGTAAAACAGTAAAAATTCCATTCTTCTACAACCAAAACTAATCAAGTTTTGAATTTTGTTTTGCTTTGAATTTTATTAAAATTTTAAACTTTCTGGCAAACTTTCGTGGTATTTTTTTTAGTGTCGAAAAGCTCCAAAATTCGAGAAATTTTAAAGTAAAATAACATCTTGACTTGACGTCAGCAATTCGTTCCATGACTAGCGAGGTAAGTCGAGATGCATTTTGATGAGGAAAAAAAGATAAGAAATAAAAATTCACCAAAATCTAATGAACATATTCTATTGTATTTTGGGATTATGTTACATACATTTAACATTAGCAAAAAAAAAATGCGTTCGCAATACAAGTATTTAGAATAAATCAGTAAGTTGTTGACTTACAATTTATTGTTCTTCTAGCTTCCCTGTTCGAGTCTTTGAGCATGTGAAAAGATCTTGCAATGAAGTTTGAATCGACATTTTTTTCTCTCTTAGAAGCTCTTTGTAGCCACAGAGTGAGTTTTCAAAGCTTTTTCTAGTCTTTGCTGCATTTTGCTCTTCTGAATCAATATTTTCAAGAACCGTCATTCCAGCTTCAATAAGGTTTTGTCCTTCGGTTAATTTTGCAACCTTTATAATCTTCCGCCTAGGCTCAAACACTTTATCTATTTTTTCGACAGTACTTTGTTTCTTTAATTCGATAAGTGCGTCGATGATTAACTCCGGATCAGGGGAATTTATGAGTTCAACAATATCTTCAGCATCCAACTATAAGTTGAGTTCTCTTCCATTTCGACGATTTCATCACTTAAGATATATACAGAATCACAGGTTTCAGATGTTTTCTTAGTCTCTGCGAAGGAAAAGGGGCACAGTCTTTTTCAAGCACCCCTCATTGTTTTATTCTGAATTTAACCCAATGAATACCCTATGACTGTGACTGCATCTGAGATATTAAATTTTTTTCCAAAAGTCTTCAAAAAAGTTCAACGTGCGTCTTAAGGAAAACAATTCCAGGCCAGATGACGTAGATGCGTGGTAACGTAATTCGGGGTACTACTGTATTACAACTCGAGGGGTTTTGATCTTAGAGAATGGATTTTTAAATGTTAAACACGTCAGAGAATTATTCTGAAAAATAAAAAATAAAACTTATCCAGAACCTAAATCAATCCCATTTTAATCTTTTTAAGACACTCTGTATATTTATTAAACTAATTTATAGGGAGTTGTAACGCAAATTCTGAAGTGTTCTTCCTAATATTAAAAACTTTTTTAAATGTAAAAAATAAAATAAATTTTATTATGTAATAAATAAAGTAGGATTTATCATCTTCCAAAATGACAAATAAAGGGGAAAAAATCAAGACATAAAACAACTGAAGTAACTGTCTAATGCTGAAGTCGTTTATGGAAAAGCCATTTAAAATGCGGCTTCGTACATGTCCATTTCCTTATTGATATTTAAGTACCATCAACCGGAGTGACTTTGTCTCACACTTCGGATAAAGACAAAACGTGCAATAAATAAAATTTGTTAGAATAAAACTAATTAGTAATGCCGAATTCTGATAGATTGCAGCAGTATCTTAAATATAAATTATTTAATTTAGCATTTTACGAATTGAGTTTGGTTGTTTACTATTTTGCGCATTATTTTATTGGAAGAAACTTTTAATTGGAAAACTTATTTATACTTGATGCTGTAGATTGGCATATACATTTTTTTATTTCTTAGTACGTCTTCTTTACAAATAAATGAGTTTTACATATTTTTTAGATTTTACATTGACTTTATCCACAAACCAGCATTTTGAATCTGAATTTGGGGTGAGATTGTCGCCACAAAGTCGCTACATATTTAGTTTATTTATTGCATTTAATTTTTCTGAAAATAAAATCATAAAAGCAAAAATTTACTGCAAATATAAATTTTGTACTAGCATATTATATTATTATTTTGTATAGGTACTAGTGCAATAATGCCTCTGCGTCTCCAGAAGGTTATTTAGTAGGTTATCCAGTAGGTAGTAATTATCAAAGTTATATTGGTGAAACGTTTCAGAAAGAGGTAGATGCTGTTGTATAATATGTATTTATAGTCAAATAAAAGCCCATTAAAAATATACAATTCCCAACACTACTTTAAAAATTAAGCTATAAGGTAGTAAAAAAGTTATCCCTTCACCCAGCAAAAAAAAAAAAAAAAAAAAAAAAAGGAGCTATTTTTTCTAAAAGTTCTCTACAAGTCTCACAAGTTTTGTACTATATTTCCCTATGCACACAATTTAATAAATGCCAGTAAAGTGCACAATTTAATAATTATACTTAAAGGAATTAAATAAAAGAATAGATGATGCACTATTAGTATGTAGAAATTAAAAAATTAATAAAAGATCAACTTATAAAAAATCCTATTATCTTTCAAAGTTATTTGCTGGATATTTCAATATTTCGTTACGTTCGACATTTTGTTGCCGTCACCAGGTGAATTTTATGGAAAAAATAAAAAAGTACAGCGAGTGAAAATTTTAATGAAGATAAAGAAAGATAATGATTCTTTTTCTAATTAAAAATTTTATTTCAATTTTCTGTTGCTTCCAAAAGTTGTGAGAAATTTCATGTCTGAAACATCTGTCACAAATTTTCAGGAATGCAGTAAAGTAGGATTTTTTTTTCATTTTAAAAATTAAGTAAAAAGGCCTTTAAAAAAAGATAAGTGAAAGTAAAACCGCCACGCAATATATAGTAACGATGCATAAAATATAATTTAACGAATTAAAAAACTCACCTAGGGTAGAACAAGGTAATAGAAATAATTATTTTCCCTGTAACTTAAAACGCAGAGATACACATATGTATCATCATAAAGTGAATAATATATTTTTCAGTTAAAGTAAGATGAATTATTATAAATGAATAAATAAATAAAGAATAATAATAATAAAACATGCTTTCATTAAAATTCGCAAAAAATAGAAATATGGATTAATTGATTTTAATCGGAATTTTGCCAAATTAGCCTGTCATTGTTAAGTTAGCTTCATATATTGCAACTTATTTTTGTCGCCAAATTTGGCGATATTTCGGAATTTTGCCGAAATTTGGCGTTATTGTGGCAATCCTGCAATTAATACTTTTCAACAAATACTCATTTTTGAATCTAATGCTTAATTCTCCATAGGGTATCAGACTATACTTGAGTAACCATTAAGTTTAACCTTAGTAGAGTTTAACCTAGTGTTTTTGCGATGTTATTCGAAAACGGGGGGAGATTGGGGATTAGGGGACGAATTTTTAAAAATTCCGAAACATGTGTTCACTAATTTTAGTTATACTATAGTCATGTCAAGTTTCAAGATTTTAGTTCCATTGGTTTATGAGTTATGGTGATATTTTTTATTTTAAATTTGCTCCCTGTTATCCCCCCCCCCCCTTTCGGATCGAATTAAAAAAAAATGTCTAATTCACATATTGCGCTTAGGAATGCATATATAGTCCAAATTTCAAAGCTCTACGTCAACAAGAAGTGGATGAAAGATGAGTCACAAGATTCGATTGACACATGCAAACATAATTGTAAGTGAAAAGTAAGCATGTAAAACAGCTCTGTTTTCAAAACAGTAACCTTTAAATCTGTTTGTTTCTTTCTAAGCTGTTTGTTTCTCTAAAAACGCATTCAAAGTTCAATAAAAATCTCACAGGTTGTGTACTTATATTTTTCTATGCACACAATTTAATAAACGTCAGTAAAGTGCACAATTTAATAACTATACTTAATAATTGAATAAAAGAACAGAGGATGTACTATTAGTAGAGATCAAAATATTAATAAAAGATTAAATGAAAAAAATTCTCTTATCTTTCAAAGTTAGTTGCTGACTATTTCAATATTTCGTTACGTTCGACATTTAGTTGCTGTCACCAGGTGAATTTTATGTAGAAAAATAAAAAAGCACAGTGAGTGAAACATTTAATGAAGAAAAAGCAAGGTAATGATTCTTTTTCTAATTATAAAGTTCATTTCAATTTTCTGTTGCTTCCAAAAGTTGTGAGAAATTTCATGTCTGAAACATCTGTCACAAGTTCTAAGACATGCAGTAAAGTAGGATTTTTTTATTTTAGAAATTAAGTAAAAAGGCTATTTTTTTTAATATAAGCAAAAATAAAACTGCCACGCAATATATAGAAACGGTGCATAAAATATAACTTAATGAATTAAAAATCTCGCCTACGATAGAACAAGGTAAATAGAAATAATTGCTTTTCCTGTAACTTAAAACGCAGAGATACACATATGTGTATGATCATGAACTGAACTGAAAATTCGGAATCGCATGTTTGTTATATTTTTCTGTTAAAGTAAGATGGAAAATGAGTTAATATTTGATGACAAATTTCAAGTATAATAATATAGAATCAACAAATGAAACTTATATACATTTTACCTGTGCTTTAAGTGAGAATAAGTCATGAAATTTTCCACATTATGAATAATTGTGTACTGATGGCATCAGAATTTTTTAATGATTAAACTCTTAGAAATATTGTCGAAAATATAAATAAGAATGAAAAATCATGCGTCCAGCATAGATTATGAAACACTTTCCACCGCATTCAAAATGCACCCAGCAAACAGGAAATTGCTGGCCAGCAGCAAGATAGGTGCTGGCAATGATGGAGAAGGGCTGGCTAGCGGTCGACCACTGCATGACCACTGCTGTACAGCTTCAATCAACTTTGCTGTTGGAAATCATCAAATAAAATTCTGGTGTTCTTCCGTTTTATCTCATGCGCTGGCCCACCACTACATAGAAGTGCTAGAACTTTTGCAGTATTATTGCTGGGAACCCTTACACTAGGTTGCGTTGCGAATATCGAAGACATTGAGTATTTGAACACAAATCTGAAATGAAT
Organism: Maratus speciosus; assembly: GCA_963932465.1. Classification (NCBI taxonomy): domain Eukaryota; kingdom Metazoa; phylum Arthropoda; class Arachnida; order Araneae; family Salticidae; genus Maratus; species Maratus speciosus. The sequence continues at coordinate 281,096,666 of OZ010788.1, read as the reverse complement.
ATTTTAACACAATTTAAGCTGTGAAGCTAATTTTTTTAAAAACTGTAAATAATATAGTAGCACTGCCACCAACAAAATAAATAAGTAAATGAATAAATAAATAAATTCTTTATTTCAACGCACTTTTTTTTCTCCTTAAATCTGGTTTTACTAAGTTACAAAGGATTTCGGTTTTCATAATTTACACAGTTGAGAATCAATAATTAAAAAAAAGCGTATAAAATATATAGGATTTCTATACAATACAATAATTTCTATACCAATTTAATGATTTGGAACGTAAATCACAAAAGAAACAAACTTGAAATAGTGTAATGAGAGCTTGAAAACTACGAGCGGTCGTAACATATGCTGAGAGTACTTGTTCACGTCCGTTCAATAGACATTTCTATTATAGACAGACACTTCTACAACTATTTCTATAGTTCTTGGTGAAACTAGCTTATAGGAAAAAGAGCCATCATACTTTGTTTTTTTTTATAGAATTCTGTAAGAATTTTTTGTAAGGGAACGTGCTGGGCCAGCAAAGGACTAGCAGTGGGATAGGTGCTAGCACTGCAGGAAAAGTGCCGGTTTGAAGTAATGTGATAGCATACCAATACTGGCCCGCTGTTGGTCATCACTGATGGGCCAGCTGCATTCCGCACGGAAACTTTTTTACAGGTTTAAGTAAAGGCACCATTGCACTTTACCGCTGGTGGCAGTGCTGGCTGCCATCTTTTTTCCAGCTGATGGCCCACTATTTCTCTCTTTGATGGGCAGTAACAAAACTTTACAATTGATTAAGGTGAAAGATGACTGAATAAACACTTTAGAAAATGCATAACGCATTTGGAAACCCAATTTTTGAAATTACCATGAATAGTACGAAAAATATTCGAATTTTTTTGTGCAGCCCTGTGTATGATTCATATATGCATATGTACGAGGGGTGTTTTTTAAGTAGACACCGTTTGAAAATAAAAACCAAACGAAAGAAAATTTTCAAAAAACAAATTTATTTTCAGATTCTACGTACATTTCTCTATTTTTCAACATAGCTGCCAAGTATATTTAAACATTTATCATACCTTACAACTAGATTTTGAATATTCTCTTCATAGAAACTTGCCGCCTGCTCCGATAATCAAGAGATCACGACCGTTTTCACGTCTTCGTCATCGTTGTAGTGGTTGCCGCCGACATGATGTTTGAGATAGCGGAAAATATGGAAATCGCTCGGCCCAAGTTCGGGGCTGTAGAGGATGGGCGGGATCCAAAACGTCCCAGCCAAAAGAGTCCAATAAAGCTCGGGTCTGGGCTGCAGTGTGCGCCCTTGCCATGGCCTTGTCATGGAGTAGAAAATTCCCTCTGTCAGCATGCCGCGTCTTTTGTTTTGAATCGCCCTGCGACACAAAAAATAGTTGGATGCGCCAATCCCAAAACTTTCTTCTATCTCATATATTTTAATATTTCAAAATGTTGTTACAAATGTCACTATTTCATTTTTGTTAGTTCAATACTATATCAATTTCCAAAGAAAATATTTCCAAATTCAGGAAGGACTTTCTAGCTATTTTCAAAAACATACACAAAAAATTTGGTTCCATTCTACGCATGACTTCATACACTTTTTGATGGTACAATATTCAAAATGCCACAAAAATTACTATTACAGCACCCCCTACCGGTGGATTTTTTCCAAATTAACGGAGGACCTGCTTGCCATAACCACAAACTTAAAAAAAAAATGGTTCAATTCTAAGCATAACTTCATACACTTTTTGATTGTATAATGGCGACATACACACAAACAGACACACGGACATACGAACAGACAGACAGACATTTTCTTTAAACATGTTGTTTGGGTTATCTGACCCCTAAAACGAGTAAATGCGTCGAAAACCGGAAGGCGAAAAAAATTTCGATTACAATACTTTCTTCTATTGAAAATAGAAGCGTTAGTTCATTTAAATGCATAGCACAGTTGAAATTTACCATTCAGCAATTTCCGTTAATGAACGGAAATGCACTTTAGAACTTTTGTGGCGCCCTGTATATGATCCATATAATTTATGCAACACCAAGTAATATGCAAAAATATAGTTAAATTTTGAAACATGTATCATAGCTGAAAACGCATTTCCAGCAATTATTTTTCACATTAGGCAGTACTTAGCCAAGTGTGTCCCTGTAAACTAACGATAAATTACAGGCACACCAAATTCTACAGTAAGCGTTTTGTATTACAGCTCAGTGATATATACAAATTTCAATATATTAGAGCAATATCATTAAAATACACCGTAAACGGCCCCCATAGGCCGTACCGTAACGAAATTCTTTGTCGTTCATGCTAAACACTTCATTTTCAATATTGAACATGCCACAATAAACACCAATAACATATATCAATTTTATGGCAATCTGACGATATTTACACGAGTTAGGTCACGGACGGACAGACAGACATACGAACCGAATTCATAAACACTTTTCAACTATGTTGGAAAGTGTTAAAACACTTCATTGTTTTATTCAAGCATGTACCAACCTAAAACGTTATCATCCCCTTCCTCTATAACATATTAGGTTGAGCAAAAAGTTCTGGGAAATTTTTAATCTAATAGTTACCAGAATTTGTATCGTAAATAGGAGTAGTAGTGGTATATTTACGGGAGTTCAGGAACTTTGGCTCAAAAAAAAAATTAACAGTATGATTTGCTTGTGTTGACCCGGCATTATTAGAAAAAAGGCCTAACAATTTTGAAAGCCGTCGATGAGATTAATGAGGATGAAGGTGCTGGTAACGGCGACAAACTTAGCCAGCAAATCCGGAATCTGGCAGAACGGTGGCAGAAAGTCGTGGACTATGATGGTCTCTACTTTAAAGAATAGTCCTTGTTGCTTTTGTTGTTAATTTGCGCATAACAACGCAACTTTCACAAATGTCCCAGAACTTTATGCTCAACCTAGTAGTTTACTTTTAAAGTGATTCGCATATTTTCTTATGATAGTAACAATTGATAGACTACTATAATGTTGAAAAAAATATAAATGAGTAATTTTGAAGTGCCATGAAATTATTAACTTTTAAAAAAAACTTATTGGATGTGCCAATCCTAAAACTTTCTTCTATCTCATATATTTTAATATTTCAAAATGTTGTTACAGATGTCAATATTTCATTTTTATTAGTTCAGTACTATATCCACTTTGACTTTCATCTTAAATTTCTGCTTCAGTCAATTAATCGGAGTAAAAACGAGTTAATCTCGATCGTGATATTTATTAAAATCACGAATAGTCACGAATAGTCGGGTTATGAGGATGGGAAGTTCCCGTCAATTCACAAGCCACTGGTGTACAATAGAACTACGAAAAATTAAGATGATTACCCAAAAATCGTTATTACAGCGCCCACCTCCGGGAGAATTTTTCCAAATTCAGGAAGGACCTTCTTGCCATGGTCGAAAACATACACAAAAAATTTTATTCAATTCTATGCATAACTTCATACACTTTTCGATGGAACAATATTCAAAATGGCACAAAAATCGCTATTACAGCGTGCCCTACCTGCGGATTTTTTCCAAATTAAGGAAGGACCTGCTTGCCATAGCCAAGAACTTTAAAAAAATTTCGTTCAATTCTATGCATAACTTTATACACTTTTCGACGCTACAATATTCAAAATCGCACAAAAATCACTAATACAGCGCCTCCTTCTGGCCGATTTTTTCCAAATTAAGGGGAGGATCTGCTTGCTATAGTCAAAAATTAAAAAAAAAAACATTAGTACAATTCTATGCATAAATTCATACACTTTTCGATGGTACACTATTCAAAATCGCACAAAAATCGCTATCACAAGCGCCCCCTTCCGGCGGATTTTTTCCAAATGAAGGAAGGACCTGCTTGCCATAGCCAAAAACTTAAAAAAAAAAAAAAAAAAAACTGGTTGAATTCTATGCACAACTTTTATCAACTATAATACTTATATACTGATATGCATAACTATATCAACTTCGAAAGAAAATTACACAAAAATTGCTATTATAGTGCCCCCTTTCGGCGGAATATTTTGAAATTCAGGGAGGACTTTCTTGCTATGGCCAAAAACATACACAAAAAAATTGGTTCCATTCTATGCATAACTTCATACACTTTTCGATGGTACAATATTCAAAATGTCACAAAAACGCACAAAGATCGCTATTACAGCACCCCCTGACGGGGGATTTTTTCCAAATTAAGGAAGGACTTGCTTGCCATAGCCACAAACTTAAAAAAAATATATTGGTTCAATTCTATGCATAACTTCATACACTTTTTGATGGTACGATGGCGACAGACACACGGACAGACAGGCATTTTCTATAAACATGTTTTTTGGGATCTCTGACCCCTAAAACATATTAATCCGTCGAAAACCGGAAGTCGAAAAAAATTTCGATTACAATATTTTCTTCCATTGAAGATAGAAGAAAGTAAAAATAACAAAATTAATTTTATTTCGTAATAATTAAAGTGAGATTTATCATCTTACAATATAAAAAATCGGAAGTTAAAACATTTAAAATAACATTCTAATACATGAGTTGTTTCGAAAATTCAGTCTAAAACTCAACTTTCCAAATGTTAACATTCTTTACATTGATATTAAAATATTAAGAAAACAGTGTCTACAATATTAATAATTACTAAATCTTCTAACTAAATTTAACTTGATTTTTTTACTTGTGGATTTAAAAATCTGCTCAAACAATTTAGCAATTGTTTAAAAAATAAATAAAATAATAAAAAATTGTACTTCTGGTAGGAGAAGGGATAGGATTAACTTTAAAAATATTCTTCACTTTCAAAGATACTGATGAATATTTTGATACGCAGGACATTTATTTAGTTGTCAACAGGTTACTTTTTCCGAGGAAAAATAAGCAAATGCAAAATTTAATTTTAACTATGGAACAGTAAAGCGACAAGTATTTTATTAGTTGGAAATTCCATTTCAATTTATTGTTGCGTCGAAAAGTTGTGAGAAATTTCGTGTTTAAACATCTGTTTCAAGTTCTTAGACAAATAAAAAAATAGGACTTTGTAATTATAATAAATAAAAAAAAAACTTTTTTTTTTTTTTCAAAGGGGTGTTCTAAAATAAAATAACCGTGCAATATGCAGTGTCGAGGATGACGTTTGAAAATAGGAATTTAAGTGCTCGTTTTACAAGGAAGGCCTCCATACACGCATACTCGGAAAATTTTGAAAAAAGGCAGAATATTCCACTCATGTGGGTATATATGCTTATTTAAAAAAATCCCGCGGAACCTCGGTAGAGCGTCTGACAAAAAAAGAATGATATTCTTTTATCTGGCGATTTATCATAGATTGGCGCTGGGATTTAAAAAAAAATATGCTTTTATGTCAAATACTCTGAAAAAACGTCTTCATGCTGAACTTGTTTAAGCGCGTTTAACTTAAGTAAATACATTTTTAAAGCATAGTTTTGTCATATACATTTATATGTATATTTAATTAAATTTAACTATCGTATTATACGGTTTAGAACAAAATTTAAACGGATTAAAATTGTTTCAAACTCAAAATTAAAATCCGATTCTGAGCACTATCTGTTTGACTTCGATACTGTTAGTGTCAGAGACAGCAAGGGTATTATGCAGTAAGGGGCCAATGATTTATTCAGTATTGAATTATATAACGCGAGCTTTCTTAAGCTGACAGTTACTTATAAATACACTTAAAACTTATACATACAGCGAAATCTTTGTAATATTAAATAATTTCAGCAACATGCAACTAGTATATATGATGTAAGGTTATAAAAAAATTAATAATCTGTTTCATCGTTTTATTTATGTGCTTACCTTCGTAGCATTTAAAAATATATATAAGAAAGTTTTACCAAACACATGTGTTTTTAGGTAAAACAGGGAATAAAACTATGAATTCATATAAATTTTTAATGGGATTTTAATTAACTTTTCAAATTTAGGTAATATTTAGTCAAATTTTAATAAAGAATGGCGTTTATGCCAAGAATTTCGTATACAAAACAGGATTTTATTTTTAAAAATGTGTATTTTTCAATAAAAATAGCTCTTAAATTAATATAAACAAACTTACAAGTTATATTTTGCATCATAACATACCAATAGATGAGCAGAACCTTGTAAAAAAATTATTTCAATATCTTAAAAACTTTTTACGAAATGATTTTTCTCGTATACGTACACAATGAAAAACGCAGTTTTCCAAAAAACGCAAATTAAGAATTTGAAATAGCACAAAAAATTATGTATAAAGTTTTCAACTTTAAAATCCATATATATCGAAATCCCCAATAGCGAAATTAAGGATCGGTAGCTCGAAGTATATTGCGGAGATGTTTCTAAGTTGTGGTTTGGCAACCAAATTTTAATTCCACATTTCTTTTAGCTTTAAAAGAGTAAAAATACTCGTATGTTGTCATTTTTAAAAATAGCTTTTTTATAATAAATTTTTGTAAAGTCTTATAGGATGCAGTGCATACATATACAAATTTCACAAAAAATACCACCTAAAATACAGTTTTCTAGTAGAATTCCCCAAGCATTGCGTTTTCGTTTTACAAAGAGAAATTCGTCAATGTTCACTATTTTACTTGGCCCTCGTTTTTTTCACTGGTTGCTGTTTCATTTTCGCAATTGTTTGTATTATGTGACACAAAATGTTCCCTTTTTTTGACTGAGTTATGTCAAGGCCCCTATAAAAAACAAGTACCGTATTGTCTCCTATAAAATGTGATAAAGAATGGGTTTAATTATATATGTTTTAAATTATCGTGAGTGAAACGTTTGGTTTAGTTAATGCATTTAACTTTTTTTTCTAATGTTACGTAGGCGACGTCATGGGTAATAGCTAGTATTCTACGAAACCCGTTAATCCTTCTTTTTCGACAATGTACAAAAGTTACCAAAAGAGAAAGAGACAGGAAGAAATTGCTGTCCTTGTCTCTATTATAATATATTCTAAATTTGTAGCGATTGATATATTTTTGCTATAGCAACAGGTGATAAGCTATTATACGGTTGATAAAAATGTAAATGAGCTATTCCGAATTCTTAGTTCAGAAACCATAAACATTGAAAAAAACTTTATTACATAAAAACTAAAGAGAGATTTATCTTGTTCTTAGCACTTAAAAAATCAAAATATAAAACAATTAAAATAAAGGTCTACTGCATAAGTTGTTTTGGGAAATAAATTTAAAACACTGCTTTTCGAACGGTAATGTATTTCGCATTTAATATGCAAATATTTAAATATATAATGAACAAGATCTTCCAAATTCCAAACAACGAAAACTTTTAGCTTCACTTTCCTAATAACGAATTCAAAATTAATCAAAATCTCATAACTTCTGTTCTATTTTAGACTTTGGAAACAATTTAATAACCATGTTCTGAAATAATGGGATGAAAGAATAAAGATTATTCTAACAGTGTAGATTAAAATATATATATACTAAAGAATTCACTTAAAATATTTCATCTCATCTTTCAAAGTTGTAGAGGAAACTCACACATTTTTGTAACGATTTTGGAAAAAGAAATTTATTAACAAAGATAAGAATTTAATTTTCTAATACAAGGTGTGTCTATTAAATTGCAGGACTGCTCGTGTAGATAATGAATGAAAATGTGTAGGGACACGTCATCATGCGCAGTGATTGCGTCAACATTTCCGGTTTGGAGAAGGTAAATGCAGATGGTTCATTAGAGCGCGTGTCACGGTCGTTGATGGAGCAAATAATTAATATCAAGTTTTTTTTCAAAATTGGGAAAACGCCGAGTGAAACCAATGAGTTACTGAATATTGTATATGGAGATGCTGCTATGTCCCGCTCCCATACTTTCGAATGGTATGCACGCTTTCGCGATGGCAGAGAAAGCACGGAAGCTGACCAGCGCAGTTGTTAGTGGGCGACCCATCACAAAACGAACAGAAAATGAGGTCGCAAATGTCCGCTCTTTGGTGACTGCAGATCTCTGAAAGACTCTTTTAGGATGCTTGCGGACGAGTTAAATGTGGTCAAGGATACGGTGCACAAGATTTTGAGGCAGAATTTGGGAAAGAGAAGGATTTGTTAGCGGTTTGTGCCGCATATTTTGACAGACGATCAGACGTAATGCAGAATGGATGCTTGTGGGGATTTAATCGACGCAGCTGACTGAGATCCGTCGTTTCTGCAATCGATCGTGACAGGCGACGAATCCTGTTTTTACCAGTACAATCCCGAAACAGAGAGACAGAGTAGAGATCTGCACGGGCCGACATTTCCAGACTCGGGTCCGGCCCGACTCAGAGAAAAAAAATTCGGCCCGGCCCGTACAAAAAAATATTGGTCCGGCCCGGCCCGGTAAAAAGTTAAAAGTTCGGCCCGAACCCGGCCCAGCCCGAATAAAAGTTAAAATCTCGGCCCGAGCACGGCCCGGTCCGAGTGAATTTCTACAAAACATTGATTTTTACGTCGATTTGGTTAAAAGTTTGTTTCGTACGAAGCGTTCAACCCAAAAATATTTATCTTAACTTTTCTTTTCATGTTTATAATCTTCATTTTTATAGTGTCGCAGGGTGCGATATTTATTTTTTTAATGAATCTCTATTTCTTGTATGTAAATGTTTCAGTTATCATTAATATTGTTAATCCACATTCCATGTATTGAAGTGTTAAAAATCTGAAAAATGCTATACAGTAAAATCTAAGACTGAATTGCATAGAAAAGAAAAAAAAATTGTGTTATGGACAAGTTCCCTTCTTAGCAAGTGTAAATGTATTATATATTCTTTTCTTATGTAGTGGTATATTAATTTTGCATGGAACAACACGTTTATCAGTTTAAAACAAGATTCCGTCATACACAGGTTCTTTTTCATATGTTTTACTATATTTTAATTTAACTATATTTTAATAAGTTTAGAAATCTACTATTCTTTAAAAAGAATGAATTTGAATGTTTAATTGTAGAACAATGGCTATTTAAAAATGTATGTATTTTTTGAAAAAAAAAATTGTGCCAAGCCTAATTTTACTGACCTTTGTACGGACCAGGCTACGCCGAGATAATGATTTTCATACGGGCTGGGTCAAAACTAGGAATGAAAATTTTCGACTGTGAAGATTAGGAACGAAACCAGTACCCGGGTCTGCGCAGAAAAAATAAGTTAGGCCCGGCTCGGCCCGAACCTTCAGGAAAAAAGTAAGTGAAGAGTAGGCCCGTGAAGAGTAGTGACTAGTCCCGGCCCGAGTGCCGTGAATGAAAATAGGCCCGAGACCGGCCCGCGTGCCGGGCCGGGCTCAGGCTTCGGGCCACGGGCCGGCCCGTGCAGATCTCTAAGACAGAGTAAAGAATGGAGATCACCATTTTCTCCAAGACATAAAAAATTCCGTTTCCAGAAGCCGAAAGTGAAAGGTCTTGTTGATCACTTTCTTTGATGCATTTGGACTGACCCATCACGAGTTTGTGCCACCTAATCAAACTGTCCACAAAGAGTACTACGAAGCTGTTTTGCATAGGTTAGTTAAACGAGAACACCGTGCGTGACCGAATATGGATAAAGGCAGCTGGCAACGACAACGCGAGGCCCCTCTGTGCTCTCAGTGTGAAGCGCTTTTTGACAAAACATGAGATCGTAGAGGTTAACCATCCTCCGTATTCTCCTAATTTGGCACTTCCTAACTTTTACTTTTTCCCAAAACTTAAGACTGCTCTGAAAAGTCATCGATTTCAGGACGTAGAGGATATAAAGAAAAATGTAACAGCTCAACTTCGAAGCATATCTTCAGAGAACTTCGAAGCGCGTTTCCAGAATTTGTATTGCCGTGCACAAAAGTGTGTGAGAGCCGGAGGTGATTATTTTGAAGACTATTAAACGTATGTTTATTTTTTATTATTCATTCCGTTGTATTTGCCCCATTTCTGGAATTTAACAGACACACCTTGTATATTCAGTCTGATAGCCCTTTTGTTGAACAATTATATTACACCTTGATTTCCAAGATAAACGACCTTTTTTTAAAGCATCAAGATTGATTTTGTTCCTCTACACAACCAGAAACTTCCAGAGTCCATCCAATGTTTTTAGATGCCGATTATAAAGAGCTTGTTTTAATAGTCCAAATGCACAATAATCCACAGGAGACATGTTGAGGGTCTTAGGTGAGATGCATTGAAATAGAATAGCCTCAATTCAGGTTTCATTTCTCTTTTTGTTTTGGAAAATACAGCAGTAGATTTAGAGTTACACCATGTTTTAAATAGAAGTATACGCGGTGAATGTAGATTTTTTTTCCTTTTGTAGATTTTAAACACTTTTCACTTTTCCAACAAAATTGAAAAGTGTTTATAATTTCGGTTTGCCTGTCCGTCTGTCCGCGCTCTAACTCTCGTAAATATACTAGATTGCCCTGAAAATTTTGGATGCTATTAAGGTTCACCATAGCACGATCCTATTTCAAATGAAGTCCGTGGCATGTTTAGTTCATTTACAGGGACAGTCAAAACGTTGCTGAGGTTTACTATAAGTTATTTCTTGCGTAAGAAGAACTGCATAGCATTTACAGGGGCCCATAAAATATTTCAGATACTATATTGTGTCCAAAGTACAGTATACGCGAGGATTTCTGGAAACGCATTTTTAATTATGATATGCGCTTTTATGTTTCACTGTATTTATGCATACTATACGGTGTATAGAAATGCTATGGTTCATATACAGGGCTACACAAAAGTATTCGTAAGGGTTACTGAGTATGAGAGTAAATTACTTAAAGATGATTTTTAAAGAAGTTATGCATTTTTACGCTGAACTGCATTTAGTTTACTAATAAATATTTTTAGAATATAGATAAAATGATATACAGGGTCACGCAAAGAATTGTATACATAAATGTCTATGGATAATAATATTTGGAAATGTGATTTCAGTAATTTTAAAAGTGTTTTAGTTTAAATGAAATTTTAGCTGAATAGTGATGTGTAATAAAGGTACTATTAGCTATGAACGGTAACTGCTAAAATCAATTTTTTAAATGTTTTATGCGTTTTCTGAAATGTTTACTTGGTTATCTTATTTCCCTACATAACGATGTTTTGTTAAAGCATTCAGGAAGTGTTGGAAAGTGTTTCATAATCTATGCTTAACGCATGATTTTTCTTTCTTGTTTTATATAAATTAGCTTTAAATCCGTTGTTATAATTTTATTTACAGTTCTAACAGAAATATTTAAATAAGATTTTGCGTTAGTTCTTTTGGGATTTTTGATTTGCTTTTAAAACACGAGTCTCGACTTAACAGACCGGGAGGCAGCTGCACAAACCATTACATTATTGAGTTAACGGATTAAATTCTAGGATTAGTTAAAACTCGATTCGCATATTAAAATGCAATTGGTCTGCCAAGGCATATCTTGGTGGAAAACACCTGCAAACCCGATTTTAGTGGTTGACTGGTTGGTTTACCAATGTGTTTTCATGCTCCCTTTCCTCCATGTTTTCATAACTTTGGGTGCAGGAAAGCAAAATGATAAACCTACCGGTCAACCACTAAAATCGGGTCTGTATTGGTTTCCACGAAGATACGACTGGCAGACCAATTGCATTTTAATATGCGAATCGAGTTTTAACTGATCCTGTTATTTCAGCCGACAACTCGATGAGGTGATGGTCTGTGCATCCGCTTCCCGGTCTTATAAGATATGATAAGCTGTGAATGCATATCTTTATTATGTATGTATTTTTTGTGTACTATTTTCCTAGCTAAATGTAAATTTTGACGTTTCTTTCATTTGTTATTAATTATGTTACTCATTTTACGCGTAGAAATATTAAACTTACGCTTTTCATACCTTTTCTTAATAATCGAATAAGAGTATTTCTCTTCGAAAAGCGCAAATACACAACATTCAACCCATTGTTTATTTTACAGTGATATTTGTTTGTTTGTTTGTTTGTTTTGTTTATTGACCCTCTTGGGCCCGGTGAGCAGCTTCTGTATAGCTGTCATAATCCACTACCTAGATAAACCACAAGAGAAAGATACGACAGAACCCAAATAAACCGGCACAACGAAGTACCACCACTGTCAACTTAAGTCCTATACAGCAGCGTCAATCCAACTCCGACAGTGACGATAAATCTCATTCAATAACTGAGAGAACAAAACCAACTCTTCATTACCCTTTCTCCCTATTGCTGAAAAAATCTCTTCGTACGACATACTCTTCGACATCGATAACTTGCTAAAAATCTTATCCCGAATCCTACAAAATTTCTTACACCTCAAAACCAAATGATCCTCGGTTTGCTCCTCGCCACCACACAAATCACACTTAGCATCTCCACTACCCAGTAACTTCTTATGACGAACCAGAGTGAGAACAGTCTTGGTCAGAAACCGAGCAAATATTACACCACTCTCCCCAGTGATATTTTAAAGCAAAGACTATTTTTTAACATGGAGGAAAGAGATAGATGGAGTTGCAGTTAGGTGGCTGGGTTTGACGCCAAAAAAAGTAACCCTAAAATCCGCTACTGTGGTACAGCGCCTAGAAGATACAGTGTGAAAAACGGCTACAAAATAGTGCTAAAAAATTGAATCCCATAAATGTACAACGATGCTGAATAACAAGATGTCGATCATAGCGCCATCGTAGTGATTTAAAAACGTTAGTCATTCTAAAAGAGACTCTTTAACCTATTTCACGTCATTCCTTAAATAAATTAGCTTATAACAGACCAAAATATCTTATATTTATAGTTTCCGATATTTAACATTCTATAATTTTTGAAAACACTGTGTTTACATTGAAAAGAGTTACGAGATGGCGCTCGTATCAGCATATTGCCGCTGAGTATTGTTGGAGATTTATGGGATACAAGTTTTTAGCACTTTTTAAAGCATTATAGGAATAGCCGTTTTCCACACGGCGCTGTAACTGTGGCACCCAAACACAAGCGCGTTCTAGCACGAAAAAAAGCAGAAAACTTTTAGTAATATAGTTTTTAATTCATAATACAATGGAATGCTGCTTTAGAATGCTTAAAAATAAGCAGATTACTTTCATTTAGAGAAACAAATGCACGGGTGATGTCAAAGAATTCGGTCCCTGTTCCAGGTGCTTGTTTTGTTTGGGCCGAGTGAGAGCATTTAAATTTGAGCGATAACGCGTGCACTGTTAAAAACCTGGGGCATTTGCTGCATCGTCACTCCATCGCTTTTATAGGAAACTGTAACTTGACTATATTATGGGGCATTCTCATTGGTCAGAACAGAAACATTCTATAAAAGTGGTGGAGTGAGTATGCAGCAATTGCTGCATACTTTTAACAGTGTATCATATTGCAAACCGTTTTTATGGCCTACACTGTTAAAAATATCGTGAAAAATTACCTCTGTTCTTAAAGGTTCTCTATTTTCTGGCCAATGAGAACGCTACATAAACGCCTATGAAGCGTTCTCATTGGTCAGAATACAGATAGCCTCTAAAAACAGAGGTAATTTTTCACGATATTTTTAACAGTGTACTGCAACTCCATCTGTCTCTTTCCTCCATGATCTTTTATAATGCAGACGATAATTAAATTCCATTCCGAATTGATGCCATATAGTTTTTTTCTTTTCAATTTAAATCATAGAAAAAGTCAAAATCTTTAAGAAAATTTGTGTATCCCCTTTACATTTCTTGAATATTTTAAAGTGTGCAAAATTTATTTAGCTGTCACCAAGCTAATTTACCGAAGAAAAATGAAAACTCTGAAAACTGAAAATTTTGATTAAGAAATAGTAAGACAATAACTCTTTTTCTAATTATGATTTTCATTTTAAATTTCCGTTGCATTCAAAAGTTTTGAGTAATTCCGTGTTTTAAACATCTGTTGCAAGTGTTAAGATTAGCAATAAATTAGGATTTTTGCATTGAAGTAAGTAAAAACGTCTTTTTTTTATTAATATCACGAGAAGTAAAATCCTCCATGCAATATACCGTGACGATTTATGAAAGTACAATTGCATGAAATTAAAAATTCACCTAAATTAGAGTACAGTATTAAAATATTTATTTTACTTGTGATTTGAAACGCAGATACATATATTTTTAATTACAAGCTTAACGAAAAATTCGTGAATATATGATTGTAATTAGAAACTAAGATATTTTTTATTATTAAAGTAAATATTTTGGTACTTTTCGGTTAGCCGGGCACCAGTGATATATACATACATATATATACATATAAGTATATATACATATATGTATGTATATATTACACATATATGTGTATATATATGCATATATATACATTTTGCATATATATTTATGTATGTTTATATACAATATATAATATATATTGTTATTATATATATGTGTATATAACACTGGCGCCAGGCTATCCGAAATGTAGCAATATTTTTTGTTAATTAGGTAAACTGAAAACAGGTATTACTTATGTAAAAAATTCAAGTAATAATACAGAATCAACAAAAATAAATTTTTTATCGTATATCCAGTCGTTACTTAAGAATAGACCATAGAATCATTAACTTTATTGTTAAGTAGTCCTTCGTGGCATCAGGACATTTTAATGATAAACGTATTTTATTCAATACTCTGTGATTTTAAATTGTGTAAATATGTAAATATTACTCTCATTCTGTAAAACATCCTAAATTATTTTGTTTCACCGTATGTATGTATATACCAACACGGAAAAAGAAATTTCAGTTTACTTTCTCTAGAACTCATTCTAAATTTAAAGTTATTTTTAGATTGCTATGGCAGAAACAGCTACTGTGTATTATAAAATGGAATAATGAAAATATAAATAAGCAATTCTTAAGTATTAGCCCTGAAACCATAAACTTAAAATAAATAAACAAATAATGAATAAACTTCATTACATAATAACTAGAGTGAAATTTATCCTGCTATAAAAAATATTCAATTGATAAACCAATCTTTGCAAAACGTCTATGGATAAGTTGTTTTGTTAACGGCAGGTAAAAAAAACTGTTTTTCAAATGCTAATGTTTTTCACTTCGACGTTTAAATGTGCAAGAAACACGAACTTCAAAATGACTAACTTCAAAAATTTCTAAATAAATCTAACTTTGTTGTGTTACCAGGTTTTGATTATCCAAAAGGCACGGGAGGTACTGTTTTTCCCTGTAAAATTTAAGAGGAGACCCAAAATAACTGTAAAATAGGGGCCTCTTTTCCTTTTTTTTTTCTTTTTACAATGCTTTCTTAATTTTTTCGAGGGAAATTTTGCCTAATTCCATAAAAAAATGCACTCTATTTCAGGAAACCTACCTAACTTGGAAATCTAAATATGATCAATATGCTGAAAACCAATCATATTGCATCCTGATGTGTTAGAAAGAAACCACCCGAATAAGTAAATATACAATAATTGTATATACTAAAATCTACCTTGTCTATAGTATATACATAGAATATAAAAAAGATCTTTAATGGATTATGTGAACTCATTTAAACCACTTCCGGGAATAAATGTAACACTGATAAGTTTAAATGTATGTAGAATTTAGAAAAAATTCCCGAATAAAAGAGTGTCCCAAAATGGTATTAGACCGGGAGCCGGAAGCACAGACAATCACCTCATCGAGTTCACGATGAAATTTTAGGATTAGTTAAATCTTGACATATTAAAACGCATTCGGTCTGCCAAATCATATCTTGATGGAAAACACCTGAAAACCCGATTTTAGCAGCTGACTCGTAGGTTTATCATTGTGTTTTCTGCACCAAAAGGTATGAAATCATGGAGGACTGGGAGCAGGAAAACACAACGGGGTCATTCCATGTCAGATCACCCAGGGCATGGCACCCACCAGCACCAATTTTGATAAAAGTCAGTGAATTTGCAGAGTTTTTAATGCTGATTCCAAAAATGTCAATCATATTGAAATTGATCAAACGGTTTGTGAGTTATGAGCTTTTAAATGTCTTCCAAGATGGCCGATTTGCCGCCATTTTGAATGGCACATGTGACAACATAAAGGTCTATAACTTCTTTCAGGTTTAAGCTAGAACTTTAAAATTTTTTTTGTTCTGTTCAGAATAAAGTAAACTTTCATCTAAACAGATTTTTGTGCAATTTATTCTATTAAAATGCTGTCAGAAAATGACTTTTTGCCATTTTTTTAATTAAAAAAAGGTATAACTTCAATGGCCGATTTCCCCCATTGTTCCCCCTTCAATTTTCGTCTAATTACATAAATAGACAGCTCAAAGTATGTTTTGATTCCTGATAAAAAAATTTTAATGGGCAGTTTGTAGGTTTTTTGTTTAAAGAAGAATTTCAATTTTACCAACTTCCATAAGTAACGGATAGTACAAGATAATGTTGATATTTCTTTTATTACCAGAAGCAGGGTTGGCAGGTTTTTGACACAAGTCAGTTTTTGACAGTTTAAACTGCGGTTTAAACCGTCATGTCAAAAACCCCTTGTCAAAAACCTCGTCAAAAACCTCAAATACTTACAGTGATCTGCAAAATTTCACATTAAATATCACACATTAGATGTAATATTTAAAATTCACTATTACTGTAATTGTTTAATTAGTATATAGTATTAGTAATAATTATAGGGTTGGCAGGTTTTTGACATGTGTCAGTTTATGTCGGTTTAAACCATAGTTTAAACCGTCATGTCAAAAACCTCAAATACTAAATTGTTCTGTAAAAAATTCAAATTAAATGTCACACATGACAACATTACATGTAATATTTTAAATTCACTCTTACTGTGTATCAGTAATTAGTACACAGTAATTAGTAATTAAACAGTAATTAGTACAAGTATTATTGTTAAGTACAACTTTTTAAAAGGGTAAAATTTTTATTTAATTTTTTTTTTTTTTTTTTTTTTTTTTTTGTAAAATTGTGTTTTTCTTAGTAGACATTAAGCTCACCTGAGCTGTACATTTTTTCTCTTACTTAAAATCGTTTTAATTTCGCTTACTTTTGAGAGCTTAAAGCATTAGCTAGCTTTTTTTATGGGGAAAAAAAACTTAGAAAATTGTAGATTTTTTTGTATATACTATAACAAGATAATGTGCATCAATGTTATTCTAGTCTAGGCAATAACCATTCCATTCAAAATTAAAATTGGATTATTAATTTTAAACATTTACAAAATAAGAGAAGTAATTAAAAAAAAAAAGAGCTTAAAGTCAAAATCTTTTTAAAAACATGCTTTCTTTCAATATATAAAAATGTTTTCGATTTTAAAACTGAACAAAATTGGCTCGGTCATCTGAAAGAAAATTCCTGTAAGCCCATATTGAAAAAGTGCATAATAGAAGGGATCAAATCATGAAACCATACCATTGTTTGGCTTATACTTTGCATCCCAACCATCAGGGGCAAGGGTTGACTGCTGTATCAGTTAATTCAGCTCGCGCTTGAGCTACAGAGAGAGTTTATGGATGTTTACCCATACTGATTGTGTATGAAGCTAAAGAATCCCCTTTCCAGTCTTCTTATTTCAGTGCTATAGGGAGGACTCCATTGTTTGGTGGAAAGGTATCACTAAATGCAACAGCTTTTTGAACCTGCTTCAAAACTTGCTCATCTAGCAATGCTTTTGCTATCAAGTCCTACTAACTCAGCATCAATTAAGAGACAGACTATTTTCTTACGCTTCATACACTCTAAACTCAAAAATCTTTTGGGTGTAAATAAATGTGCTAAACGCGTGGTGTGCTGCAGCATGCTGCGGGGTAAAATTGATCCGGATTATTTAATTGTACAAAATTATTTTCTTCTGGTTGAAAAATCCCCCACCTCCCCCCCCCCCAAAAAAAAAATATTTTATTGCAAATAATATATTTTTTAAATTATTAAATTTCAATAAAAGATCACATAAATCATTGACTTATTTAATGTTTATCTATTTTTAAAATGTTTTAGCGTGTTACATGTATTTGGCAGTTTTCGACAGTTTAAACCAGTTTATGACAGTTTAAACCAGTTTTTGACACTTGTCATGTCAAAAACCAGTTTTTGACGTCAAAAACCCAACCCTGACCAGAAGTATCATACATATTTACATCTAAAAGTTTGGTTAAGGTTTTATCTTTCATAAACATATATATTTTTTTAATGCGGCTAAAAAGTAGGGGAATCCCTCAGGAATTATAAATAGGAATGCTAATAATGAATTCCTGCAAGACATAGAAGTATTTTCATGAAAAATTGAAATCTATTGCAAAGTTTCAGTAAATTTTAAATAAAAAGGAAATGACGGAAAAAATTCTACAAATTGTCACATTTTATAGCCAAATCATACTTGCATATTATACAAAATGATAAAATTACAATTGTTAACTAAATACAATAAGTAAAAATTATCGTACTTCAAAATTATACAAAATAACATTTAGCACATACACGGTAAAAATACTATTAAAAATATATCTACATTTAAAATAAATATAATTAGTTAAAAAATTAACTCTGTTATATTAATATTGTAGCTCAAAGTGTGTTTTGATACCTGTTAAAGAATTTTTAATGGGCGATTTAAAAATTTTAAATTTAGTTCAAAATAAAAAAAATTATATACTTTATTTCACTTTGGTTCATTTTTTAAATGTAAATAACATTAAAGCTGTAATTATTGTTGAATTATACATCGAAAATTGCTGTCTAAAATATGAAATTTCTAATTAATTAATTGCTAAAATTATCTGATTGGGTTAATTTATTACCAGAACTTTCCAGAAGACAGAATTTTAACCAATAATATCACTTTGGTTTGCCAGAAGGAGTTTTTTCAACCAATCAGATAGATGTACTTACCAGAAAGAGATTTTCAACGAATCAGACTAAAATTACTTCCAAGAAGATTTTTTCAACCAACCAGATTAAGCAGAATTTTACAACTTGTTATGCCAATCTGTTAAAAAAAGATTAAAGTTTCTCTTTTGATCTTATAACTATAAATGATGCTGCTTTGTTGTATTAAATTAGATGTTTTCTTATGGATAAACAAAAAAAGTACAATATTACTTTAAATATCAATAATCCAAATTCTGATTTAAATAATCCTCAAGCTATCTACCATCGCAATGAGTTATCCATCAAAAATAAAGAACTTCTTGAATTAAGATGCAATTTAGAAGATAGCGAAAACTCAACAATATGCTTTGCTCACAGAGAACACTTTCTGCATATGTAAATTCAGCAAAAGAAATGTTTTCATTTAGTTAATCTTCATCCTAACAAGACCAAGAAAAGTATCTTTATATGTGATAAGTGTGGATCAAGCTAAGAATTACAGGCATAAACTACATAATGATGCCATTCCTGGTAAGAAACTATGTTCAACCTGTAGGGGGAAAAGCAAGAGCTTTGCTGTAAGTATATGTGAAAGAACAGAAAGACTTGCGTCAGTCCACTGATTTTTTTGAAGAAATTACATCAAACATGGATCAGAAAGAAAAATATCACGTAAAGCTTAATGGAAGTTCACCACTAAGGTTACATGTAATTTCTGCACACAGGAAAGTGTCTGCTGGAGAAAGAAAATTACAGTAAATGAAAATTGCCTTGTGAAAGGAGGTTGCTTGTACCCTTGATTTGGAAGAGAACGTTCTTCAGAGTGAAAACATTAACTCTGATGAAGATAATGTGAATCAAAAGAAAAGGTTCAGAATTTGAAAGATTAATGGAGATTGTGAAAGAAAAGTTTCCACAAATTAGTCCCAGAGAAAAAAATCAGTTGCTAACTTTGATTCCTGAGTCATGATGGGCAAGAAAGAAAATAATTGAAACCTTTAGTGTAACTGAGTACCAAGTATAGACTTTATACTTGGGAAGACATTATAAAATCTGTGAAAGAATTTTATGAAGATAATGAATTTTCATGTCTCATGCCTCGTCAGGGAGATACGGTCAGCATAAAAAAAATGTCCGCCCATGTTCAAAAAAGGTTTCTTCTTTGTAATCTGAATTAACTGTATATCCAATTTCGATTGAAATTTCCTACCAATAATAAAATTGGGTTTTTAAAATTTGCTGACCTGCTACCTAAGCACTGTGTCTTAGTTGGAAATTCTGGTACACATTCTGTCTGCATGTATACAATGCATCAGAAAGTTCAGTTGCTTATTGCAGCAACAGGGATTGAAGAAAAATATGAAAGTTTAATCCAGAAATTGATTTGCAGTTCTAACAATACAAATTGTATGTTACATATATGCAGCAAATGTCCCAAGAAAGATGTTCTTGAAGATTTTTTAAAGTTAAAATTTCCGGATTTTGATCCTGAAGACGTAATTGAACATAAACAGTGGGTATCAACTGACAGAGTATGAATAACATCACATACATCTACTCTGTACGATTTCATCCATCTTATTCTTAAAAAGATTGAAAAGCTCGTTCCCCATACACACATATCCAAGTTCCAAAGCACTTATTTGAAAAAAAAATCTTACTAGTCATGAGGCTCTCATACAAATGGATTTTAGTGAGAACTTTTCTTTTGTATTGCAAGATGAAGCGCAACAGCTACCATTGGATGCATGGTTGCTGTACTTTACATACAGTTGCATTATATGTAAAGCAAAAAAATGAAAGCAGCTTAAAAAATCAAAGCCTTTGCATGCTTTCAGATGATATGGACCATGATGTACCAATGCTTTATCAGACTCAAAAATTAATCATACAGCATTTAAATAATAAGTATATCTTAGCTACAAATGTAGAATATTTTACTGGTGGCTCTGCTGCCCAATATTAAAATTGAAAAACATTTTTGAACCCATGAACATGATTTTGGTGGAATAAAAGCAAAATGAAGCTTTTTTGCTGCAAGTCATGGAAAATCTGTTTACGATGGGATGGGGGGGGGGGGGGCTGTTAAAAGACTTGTGATAAAAGCAAGTCTGCAAAGGCCGTTGCATGATCAAATTGCAAATGTGGCAATGATGTATGAATATTGCAGACAAAACATTGATGGTATAACATTTTTTATCATCACAAAAAGTGACATGTTAAAACTGTGCAACAACATGTCTCATCGGATGCAACTTGCTACGAAAATTCCTGGAACATGCAGTATGCATTATTATGGATCTACAGAAAACTTATTAATAAGTGGAAAAAGAATAAATACTGATGAAAATTTTTCTGTTTGTTCATCTTTTGATAGGAATATTAAAGAGACTTTGGATATTCCATCTCTTAAAAGTTATGTATCATGTTTGTATGAATGGAATTGGTATATAGGCTTAGTGTCAAAAGTCCACAGAAAAGAAGGAGATGCAACTGTTAAATTCATGCATCCACAATGGCCCATCACCTTCGTATTATTGGACAGAAAATGACAGTTGTATTGTGCCTATTAGTCATATCCTTTGTGCATGTGACATCGATACTACCAATGGTAGAATATATAAACTTGGTGATGCATCCAGTGCTTTAATAAGCACCAAGTGGGCAAAACATAAAATTAGAAGGAAATAAAATCAAAATATAAAGAGAACAAATTTTATTAATTATCTTTATTTTTAATTGTTATTGATGTAGATATATTTTCAATAGCATTTTTACGGGGTATGTGCTAAATGTTATTTTGCATAATTTTAAAGTACGATAATATTTACTTAATGTATTTTTTTAAAATTATATTTTGTATTATATACAAGTATGATTTTGCTATAAAATGTGACTATTTATAGAATTTTTCCCATTATTTCTTTTTTACTTATAATTTACTGAAACTTTGCAATAGATTTCAATTTGTTAGGAAAATACTTCTATGTCTTGCAGGAATTCATTATTAGCATTCCTATTTATTCCTGTGGGATTCCCCTTCTTTATAGCCACATTAAAAAATCTGTATATGTTTATGTAAGATAAAGCCTTATCAAACTTTTAGATGTAAATATGTATGATATTTCTGGTAATAAAAGAAATATCAACATTATCTTGTACCCGTTACTTATGGAAGGTCAGTAAAATTGAAATTCTTCTTTAAACAAAACACCTGTGAACTGCCCATTAAAATTTTCTTATCAGGCATGAAAACACACTTTGAGCTGCCTATTTATGCAATTAGATGAAAATTGAAGGGGGAACAATGGGGGAAATCAGCCATTAAAGTTACGCCTTTTTTTAATTTAAAAAATGACAAAAAGTCATTTTCTGAGAGCATTTTAATGGAATAAGCTGCACAAAAATCAGTTTAAATGAAAGTACACTTTATTCTGAACAGAACAAAAAAAATTTTAAAGTTCTAGCTTAAACCTGAAAGAAGTTATAGACCTTTACGCTGTCACGTGTGCTATTCAAAATGGCGGCAAATCGGCCATCTTGGAAGACATTTAAAAGCTCATAACTCACAAACCGTTTGATCAATTTCAATATGATTGACATTTTTGGAATCAGCATTAAAAATTCTACAAATACACCAAAGTTTATGAAAATTGAAGATGGTGGGTGTCATTTTTAGAAAATTCTGGGTGATTTGACACGGAATGACCCAACGGTAAACCTACGAGTCAGCCGCTAAAATCGGGTTTTCAGGTGTTTTCCACAAAGACATGACTTGGCAGACCGATTGCGTTTTACTATGCGAATCAAGATTTAACTAATCCTAGAATTTCATCCGTGGACTTGATGAGGTGATTGTCTGTGCTGCCGGCTTCCGGTCTCTAATATGCTTCCTCTAAATTCAGATGTTATTTTAGCACGCTGTCCCTACTATAACTTTCAAAATTAATAAAATATTCATAATTTGCTCACTATTTTAGTCTCTGCATAAAATTTAATAAACATGTTGAATGATTTATGTCCCGAATTATGAATTCATGAAAATTTAATCTGCTAATTTTTGAAACTACATTAAAATATTTACCCAAAAATTTTATTAATGTTTTGAAGGATTTTGCCAATTAAAATTAATTAAATAAATTTGAATTTATAAGAATTTTGTACAATATTTATAACCCCACTCAAATCTTTATTTAAAATATATTTTTTTAGTATTTTGTAGAATTAGGTTGGTTGGTTGGTTGATTTTTGACGGCCGATTATCTGCACTAGGGATATAGGCCCGAGGGAGGAGTGCCCTTCGTGGGGTCTTTCTAAGGGAACCTAATCCATATTTACGCATGGAAATCCATGGCTTGAAGAAAACCACGAAAACTCCGAACGACTAGGCCGACGGGCGCGATTGGGATCGAACCCAGCACCTCCCGTCTACCAGCTTCGAGAGCAGAACCTTTCAGTCACTGGTGGGGTTTGTAGAATTAGGAAATGTACAAATATAATGCTCTCACAATAGAAAAAAATCCAAACTGAACCCCTCCCCCCCCCCCTAATCTTTCAATTAATCATTTTTGCAATTAATCAAAATGCTCAATCAAATCAATTAATCAAAATGCTGAAAAGATGCAAAAGCAAAAGAAATCATCCTTTTAAAAATATTTTTGTTTTGTGCAACCAATAATTCTTGTGGGACAAGATAAAGTAAAGTATCTATAACTCATTCTAAACTGAATTACTACTAATCGGTGTATTAAATGAATTTTATAACAAGTTGTTTTAATGGTACTTTAAAGTACCTCCGAGGCATAAAGGGTTAAAAAAAATCTGAATAAAAGAATAAAAAATGTTCTACTAGTAAGAGAAATATTAAAAATTACTAAAGGATTCACTCAAACAAATCCTCGTGTCTTTCAAAATTATTTAGTTGAATAGTTTGAGATGTGCGACATATTTTGGGATTTTTCTTTCATTTTCTAGAAAAAATATGAAAATTTTAACTAAGAAAATGTAAGGCAAGAACTCTTTTTCTAATTGCAATTTCCATTTCAATTTTCTGTTGCACCCAAAAGTTGTGAGAAGTTCCGCGTTTCAAACATCTGTTGCAAGTTTTAAGACACGTAATAAAGTAGGATTTTAGCATTTTTGTACGTAAGAGAGTCTTTTTTATAAGCATAGGCAGAAATAAAATCATCATGAAACATATCGTGTTAAAGTTGAAAGATAAAATTGTACGAAATTAAAAAAATTTGCCTTGAATGTAATTGGATATTTGAAGTATATATTTTATTTGTAACTTTAAAAGGAGATATAAACATGTTTCATCATAAACTTAATTTTAAACTGAGAAATTAAAGTTTGTAATTACGTTTATAATACAAATTAATGTTCTAATTTGAAAATAAATCAAAAAACAAGTTAATATTTTAAAGAATTTTCAAGTAATAATATGCAGAAGGGACAATGAGAACTAACAAAGAGAAATTTTATATATGATATTCACGCCTTAGTTGAGAATAAACTGCTGAATTCTTAATAATGTTGAAAATTATTTCTTAATAGTATTGAGACATCTTAATAATTGTGGAATTTTAATCGATAAATTGCGGTTTTAAATATTAGTACGTGGGAAATAGAGCTTAACACCTAATATTTTGCACACTTATATTGTGTCTAAGCGAAGACAAATTTCATTATTTACTTCTACGTAAAATAGTAATTTCTAGTTTTAAAAAGTAATAATAACAACAAATACTGGTGATTCCTTTTTTGAGTTTTTTCCTATCTTTTATTCTAAATATAAGTTCTTCATGCTGTCTAGGTAACAGTATTAATATTATATTTTTGTTATATATTTCCGCTGTTGTCAGTTACTAAATAGGTTCATTGTCAGGATACGAGTATTTAACATTTTTTCAATACAACATTAAGGGAGCTTAATGAAGATTTTCTATAAGCAGAAGTACTTTTAAATTTTTTCACCTCTTGACACTGAAAAAAAACAACGTAGAGAATTCCACGCTTAAAAATACGTATCCGTAAGTAGACAGCAGCGAACTCAATAGTCCGGGCCTGATCTATGTGTATAAGTTATTAAAAACTCAAGCCTTACATAAACTTGATTTTGTATCGTACATATAAGTTGATCTCCACTTGTATCGTTAGTAATAACGAACGTAGTTAGACATTAGTGGAATATGTACTCCCCTCTTGATCAGAGTAAGATTGAATATTATACTCTGATAATTTTTGAATTGATGATGTTATTGTAAAATTCTTTCACAATTAGTCTTGTTCCGCTGAAAAATCCTTATGAAACACCTAAAATGACCAGTAGGATGAAAGTTGTGCTTACTTATTAACTTTAAATCATGAGGTGGAAAATTAGCAATTTTGATGGAATTGAGAAGTTCTGTTGTAATCTTGGGCTCTACTTCAGGCTAATCTTTGACGAAGTCTGATGAACTTTATGCTATTTAGGAAACTTCTTAATAATATCAGCGTTTATCTTTATGGCATATTTATATAATGGCACGAGTATAGCTCCGTCCCTTCTTTCTTTATAATTTGTTTTGCCTAAACAGGTTCAGCAGGATTGATTAAATCGCATTTTAAATATACCTATCTAAAGATAAACTCACTGGCGCTAGAATTCACAAAAAATCATGACCTGTGGTACCCAACTCCACTTTCATGACCACAGGACTCAAGCTTCTATTTACGAGGTGTGGCTATTAAATAATCGGGCTGACTTCATAAAACGTTTTATTCGTCACTAATTTCATCAGAAACTTTATTACCTTCAATATACTTCCATTGACGATCCCTGCATCACACCATCCGAATTTTCCACAGCGCAAAGCAGTGCTGGAAGTCCTCTTCTGTCAGCGTGTTGAGAATAACCGCCGCTTTTGCTTTGACCGATTCCATGCTCTGAAAGCCCACCCCCTTCATATACGATTTGAATTTTTGGAATAAACATAAGTCACAAGGGGCTATCTCTATCTCTACGGGTACTGTGATATGATCCAACACGGGAGGGTTTGCTTTGTCTAAAACGCCTTCACAAATAAAGCGGAATGGGTTGCCACATCGTTCTGATAGGATCTACACTGTTAAACATTTTGCAGCATTCTGGCAGGTCATTCGACCGTTTTTTGAAAAAACGGTTTCATAACCATAATTTAACTATATTCTGACTATAAAATGGCCAATAATATGGTCAGAATAGTGTTAAATTAACGGTTTTGTAACCGTTTTCGAAAAAAAACGGTCAAATGACCTGCCAGAATGCTGCAAATTTTTAACAGTGTAGGAACTTCCATACTGAATGTTTCATGCAAAATCTAACAAATACTTTCTTTGTCCCTTCCTGTCAACTCAGCAACAGCTCGGATACTCAGAACACCAGTTTCATCAGAAACTTTATCAATTTCAATATACTCTCATTGGCGATCCCTGCACCAAACCATCCGAATTTTCCACTTTGCAAAGCAATGCACGATGTTATGTTCTCTTCTGTCAACTTGTTGAGAATAACCGCCGCTTTTGCTTTGACCGATTCCAAGCTCTGAAAGCGTACACCTTTCAGATCCGATTTGAATGTTTAGAATAACCATAAGTCAAAAGGGGCTACCTCGCAGTGTTGCCAGTGGGCTACTTTTTTTAAATTCAGCTTTCTTGATTGCCACCACTTTTTTGAAACGGTAAAATTACCTTTGTTTTCGCCTTAATTAATATGTCATTAAATAAGGCGCATTTTACCATTTCAAAAAAGTGGTGCCAATCAAGAATCTGAATTTTAAAAAAAGTAGCCCATCTGGCAATACTACTACCTAGTCTAGTACGGCGAATGATTCAACACGAGAGTGTTTGCTTTGTCCAGAACACCTTCACAGATAAAGCGGAATAGGTTGGCACATTGTTCTAGTGGGGGATCCAGAATCTTGAATGTTGAATGTTTCATGCAATATGTAACGAATACATTATTTGTCACTTTCTGTCAACCCACCAACAGCTCGGATACTCATAAGACGATTTTCAAGGATCAACTGACCAATTTTTTGAATGTTTCCGTTCGTGTTTGAGGTGCAGGGTTGCCTAATGCGCGCATCGTCTTCGGTCGTTTCTCGTTCCTCTTTGAACTTTTTAAACCACCCAAAAATGTGATTACGCGATAAACATTCGTCTCCAATCTAATAATGTACTATGATATTGTTTATGATAACACTATTGATTTGTAGTATTATTAGAAAGTACATGATCGTCGCCTCAGAGCAACAGTAGGACATCTAGTAATAATCGAAAATGAGATGTCTGACTTACTGCTATTAAAAAGTGCGTCTGCATCTAATGAACAGTAGGGAATTTTTATAAAACACATCTGAGATATAGTATTAAACATAACTTTGTGTTTCAAAAGTTGTTCCAGTAGATGCAAACACAGTTTCTCATAGCAGTAAATTAGAAATCTCATTTTTTTATTATTACTAGATGTCCTACTGTTGCTCTAAAGTATTGATACAGTTCGATTTGAAACATTTAAGAAAACTTCTCTAATTTTCGTAAACTTCCAAATATAAACATGTCAGCTAGTTTAATAAGTAACAAACGAAAAACATTGAAAAGTCAATTTTAACTTTGATTCTGCATCACTACAATTATTTAGGCTGCTTATTTTATTTCACTTACCATTGGGTTATTATTTTTTTTTATTTAGATTATTTGATTTTGAAAGTATTGAAATATAATTTGATTACCTTAAACTTATATATATACTAACTTATCTAAACGAATTTTTTTCAACTGCCAATGGCGTAATTTTTCTTCTTTTAAACACTTTCTAACATAGTTGAAAAATGTTTATGTCTTCGGTTTGTCTGTCTGCCCCTGCTCTAACTCGAATAAATATGCTCGGATTGAGATGTAATTGATATACATTATTGATGTTCGTCATACCATGTTTGTTATTGAAAATGAAGTGTGTAGCATCTATAGTTCATTTACAGGAGCACTAAAAGTATTCCCGTTATATTAAGTTCTATGAGGAAAAATGATTGTTGGTGTATTTTAATAGTGTTACACAATCTTAAACATAATGAAATTTATGTACATTATTGAGGTGAAACGTTACAATAGAACGTAACACGTTTAAAACTTAGAATACGCGTACAGGAGAACTCAAAAGTATTCCGTTATTTATGTTCTATGAAGAAAAATCTTTGCGGCATATTTTAATGATTTTATTCTGTTACAAAAATGATGAAATTTATATGAATATCTGAGGAGAACTAAGACATGCTTTCTGTAAAATATGTGATGCAAAAAACTTTACATTCATTTACAGGGTCACACTAAAGAGTTCAGTTATATAACTGCCTACAGGGAAAAACTGTTCTCAGCGCATTTAATTTATGTTGCAATATTTTAAACATGATGTAATTGATATACATTACTGAGATTTACTACGGGATGCTTTCAGTAAAAATGATGTGCATAGCATTTATTGTTAATTTACAGGGACACATAAAATATATCGGATACAATATTGTATCCGAAGTATTGTCTATTTGGTATGATTGCTGAAATTGTATTTTCAGTTGTAGTATGCGTTTAAGCTTAGGTAATTTTTGCACATTACGTAGTGTCAATAAATTCTGTATACAGATCTACACACAAAAGTTTGTTAACCATTACTGTGAATGAGCATGAATTCTTTAAAGGTGTTTTTTTCATTTGAGTTATAGCTACATTTTAAAGCTCGACTACATTTAGTAGACCAATATATGTTTGTAGCGTATAAATAAAATCATATACAGGGTTATTAAAAAATTTAGATTCATTGTTGCCTATGGATAGTAACTCCTAGAAATGTGGTTTCAGTTATTTTAAGCGTGTTTTTGCCTGAATTAAATTTTCGCTTGATATGTGACGTGTATAAAAATGTGTAGGTTATATACAAGGCCGTACAAAATAATTCAAGTACGTTTCCGTCTAATGATAGAAATTGATGAAAATGAAATTTCAATTGGTTTATGTGTTTTCTAATTAAATAACTACATTTTAGCATACTTTGTAGAATATACAGGTGTATCTGAAAAAGGAGGCAAAAATTTACGGGATGATAGAACGCAGCTATACGAGCAAATTTCGTCATAGAATGTATGGTCGGAACGCAAGCGGTGAGAGTCAAAAGGCAGTTTTTCACTGTCGCAGTTAAAAGCCTCAAAAATTCTTCCGCCAGCTGTAATGCACGCTTCACACCTGCGGGATAGAGACTGACGCACATTTGCGAAGACACCAGGCATTTCCCGAATACCGCCGGCAACAACGGCAATCCTGGCGACTAGGTCCATATCGGTTTCAAACGGGCTAGATTAGGCTTTTATATAGCCCCACAGGAGAAAGTCCAAATACGAGAGATCCGGCAATCTTGGTGGCCAAGCTATGGGACTACCTCGACCAATCCATCGCCCTGGAACAGTGGAAAACTATATTTTAACTTCTCACCGTTTGCGTTCCGACCATGCATTCTATGACGAAATTTTCTCTTATAGCTGCGTTCTATCACCCCGTAAAGTTTTGCCCTCTTTTTCATATACACCCTGTATGCAAATCTATAGATCATGCACAAAACTGAACAAAAGAATTAGAGTACCTTTCCGAATATTTTCAGTAATAGTTTAAATCTGGTTTTCAAATGTGTTATGAATTTTCTAAAATGTTTACTTAGGTACATGCTTTACCTTATTAAGAGGTGAAGTTCTGTTAAAGTATTCTAGAAGTGCTAGAAAGTGCTTCATAATCTATGCTTGACGCATGATTTTTCTTTCTTTTTTTAAATACGTCTTGCGGAAAGTAAAAAAAAATATATTTTCTAATCCTTGGTGCACTTGCATAATTCCACTGATGTCTGGGTCTATATTTATTAAATGCTGTGTTCAGAATTCTAATTTTGAAAAGTTTCTTAGAATACTTCAGTGTTACTTATTTTTTCAGTATTTGCTGTAAATTTCATTTACAAAAATTTGACGAGATCTTACTGAAAAAAAAGCATCATCTGTTTCGGGCTTTGCACACTATCCGAAGGAGCATCTACAAAAAGGTTTACAACACTAACTGAAAATCGCACTAACCAAAACCGCATTAAGCGAGGAACATCTGTATTGTAAAGGACGAATATGTCAGTCAAGTCGAGTTGTCAAGTCTCCGGCTTTTTGCACACCACTGTTATTTTAGAGAAAATGTTGTTCCTTTAAATCGTCCAATTGTTCTAATTAAATAAAACAGCATTTTCTGTATTAAAATACTGGTATACAAAAAGCCGGAGACTTGGCAGCTCTGAGACAGTCGAGTGTGACCCACCGCGCCGGTGTGAACGTGTTAATATAATTAGTATAACTCTCATACAGTGAAAACGACATTTTTGTTGGACCACAGAAAATATATAAACTAGAAAACAGGAATTCTGCTTTTTCAGCAATTAGTGTCGCCCCGATGAAAAAGTAAAAATGTATATAAATATAGATACAGGAGAGTCTCGATTATCCGAGTTAATATGGACCGAGTTCACCTCGGATAAGCAAAAAACTCGGATAAACCGGATTTACACAAATAGTCACCAACTAAGGAGATAAAATGTAAATTTTCACTTAATTCATTAATTAGCTCATAGTTTTTTTCAATCGAACTTATACCGTTGGAATGTATAATTTTCTTCTGATGGACTGATGGCTACCATTATTATGAAACAGTTATTATAAATGAAGTGTTAGGTGAAAATGAAAGAGAAGTCGTAAAAAGTTAGAACTCTGATTTTCTGGTCAGAATGGGAGAAAAAAAATGGCTTTTTTTTTTTTTTTTTTTTTTTTTACAGCTGGCTTATACAACGGAACGTTATTTTTTGGAGACGACATTTTATTAGCTGGGAGTATGAAATAGCATATCGGTGGCTAATAAATATACAAATAAATGTACAAGAATTGCTCATTCAGTAGTATAAGACGGTACAAGAAATATTCACATTTGGCTACAAAACAATAGGCTTCTTTGATTTCATTGCGTGAAAAGTACAGTCGTTGAAAAAGAAAAGTAAACACATCCTACTAACTCTGCAGCAAATTATTGTAGTAGAAAGTTACTGGTACCAAACGATTGGAAATAAAGTCTACTTTTAAATAATGTAGATAAAATTTGCTTAGGGGGCCATCTACATATCGAAATGAGCCCGAACTGTGTTTTGTTTTTCAATAGCAGTACCCAAGTTTGATACCATAAATAAATTTTACACCTATCAATTATCCAAAAAATAAATTTTAATGAAATTCTTATGATTGCATTCAGAGGAATTATCTATTTTAAAATGAGTCTATTTTAAGGACTTTATCCAAATTGCAGTTCAGTCCTCGATTATTTAAATGTTACTCCAGAATGAATATGTCTCTTCTACTATTAATGTATTATTTCTTGTCAATATGACCATTTCACTCGAAAAATATGTTTCGGCTATTGCTAGCTCAAATGTTTCAATAAAATGAGTAAAATAGATTTTTTTTAACTATGCTTTTCGGCACATTATAGACTTAAACCATCATTTTGACGGTTTTCAATCATAATTCAAAAACTATTAGGGAAAAAAAATTGAAATTGAGATTTTGCATAAATCAGGCCATAATAAATATAAATCTATCAAAAAATTGTAGGTTGCAATTCATATTTTTTTCGAATAATGATTTCATAATTATTATAAAGGTTTTTAAAATAAAAATTCAATGTATTCATGTTTACGTTTTTTAGTATTATAACCACACAAAAGATTAGAACATTAGGATTACAATTTCAGGCGATATTAATAAAAATATGAAAATGTAATTTAGCATTAGAAGCTCTAAATTCTGAATGTTTATAATGCGAAAAGTAATCACCAAGTAATAAAATTTTTAATTCGTCATTTTTTACCTATGTTTCAAAAATGCAGAGTTTGAGGGTATGGTTCAGTAGCTGTCCTGAAAAATACTAAATGTTCATTAAATATAAGTTTTCATGAGAGTAAAAGTTCAAGGCAACAACAGTTTCTATTAAATAAAGCAAGAATCAGGTTTCTAAGACAAATGTTTTTCACGTAAAGAAAGAAAAACGACAATTTTTAGCCAAAAATTGCAAATTTTCAAGAATTCAACCTCGATGAGGCACGGGTTAATGTTATTTATTTGAGCTGAAACTTTGCCAATCTCATTTTCTAACTAATTGACAACTTTTAGGAGGGTCCCCCGAAGAAAACGTTAAAAAAAAATTTCCCCATGTTGCTTGTGACCACCCTAATATACAGTGTATCTCATTCCATTCGGCGTCAGTATTTTCGTTCATAATTTTAACATAATGTATTTTATAAAATTATATATGAATTTAACTTAAAATGATCAAACTAAGTTAATACTTGCTAAATGTCATAAAATACACTTACAAGGAAAATAAGTGCCTTTATTCAGATCGACATGTTTCATCGCTCAGACGGCGACATTCTCAAGATCTATAATGTTACAAATATTTTCGCAAAAAAAAAAAAAAAAAAAAAAAAAAAAAAAAAAAAATAATAATAATAATAATAATAATAATGATGAAAACTGGTAAACAAAAATCCCGAATTCTCATATATAATGAAATCAAGTCCAATAATAAAAATGTATATTTGTGAACATGAATTATTTTATACAATTGTCTCTTATTCTGCAGAGCATCTCTTTCCGAAGTTTAGGTAGCTCCATGGAGGCTGAATCATTACATATATTCTCAATGGGTATAAAAATGTTTATTGATTCTCCGATAATGGATGGCAAATGAAATCTTGATGGATAAATTATTCTACAATTTTTAGAATCAATCTGTAAAGGTCCTTTGTTAAATAGTCTGGTCAAAGCTGTAGTTTTCTTATTGTATTCGATGTCTGCTATATGTTCTTCGAATCTAGTTTTAAGCTTTCTTTTTGTCATTCCTATATAAAATTGCACTGTTCCATCCGCTTTGGTGAAAGTTATTTCACACACCCCTGATAATTGATTCCGTTCTATTGGATCTATTTTCTTACAGAATGTGTTTTTTAATTTTAAGGAAGGTTTTGCAATAAGGGAGATGTATTTATTGTGTTTATATTTCAATTTTCGAAAAAAACCAGAAAAAAATATTGTAAAGTGGATAACTTAGAATTTTGAACATTAAAAATATTTTTCTTCTTTCTTCATGGTCATAATTATCAAAGTTATCCATTTTACAATATATTTTCTTGGTCTCTTCGAAAGATTGAAATATAAACTCAATAAATAAAATATCTTCCTTATTGCAAAATCTTACGTAAAATTAAAAAATAAGAGTGTCTGTTAGAAAATAGATCCAATAGAACCAAATGAATTAACAGGGGTATCTGAAATAACTTTTACCAAAGAGAATGGAACAGTACAATTTTATATAGAAATGACAAACAGAAAGCTTAAAACTAGGATCAAAGAGAAGAACCTTTACAGATCGATTTTAGAAAAAGTAGAATAACTTATTCATCAAGATTTTATATGCCATCCGTTATCCGAGAATCAATAGAAATATTTTTAAGCATTGAGATAATATGCAATGATTCAGACTCCATGGAGTTACCTAAATTTTGGAAAGAGATGCTCTGCAGAATGAGAAAAAATAGTATAAAATAATTTCCGTTCACAAACATCCATTTTTATTATTGCACTTGATTTCCTTCTACATGAAATCTCGAGATTTCTGTTTACCAGTTTTCAATTAAATATTTTTTTCCGATAATATTTGTATCCATTTGATCTTGAGATTATCACCATTTGAGCGATGAAACATGACGATATGAATAAAGATATTTATTTGCCTTGTAAGTGTATTTTTATCACTTTTAGAAAGTATTAACTTAGTTTGATCATGTATTTTAGCAAAATTTCCAACAAACGAATCTGCTTTGTGTGGAATATGATGAATGAAGTTCGATAAATGCACTGAAGTTCGGCTAATAACACCGTGTGCATGGTTTTCTACATCTCGAATTAGGAAGTGTCTAGATTAGTTAAGACCATTTCTAGTGTTTGTCATTATGTCATATGTTGGAGACGTGTGACTGAGTATGAGAATTGTGCCCCTTGTTTTCTATACAAAAATTGCTTATTTTGGCATGTATTAACACCCCTGCAGATGCATTAGTTTTGAAACACCCTACATTTATTGGAAAAAATAAACAATTTCTTTGTAAGGTTTTTTTTTTTGGTAATTGGTTCTATTGTTTTAATTAATTATACAACATTTATATAAACTGATACTAAAGAGGTCTTTTTTTTTTTTTTTTTTTTTTGCAAAAGAAATCGACAGAAATATGGTCATAATGCAATGTATTAGGAACAAATATAAAAATATAATTACGGGAAATTTTAAAACTCGCCTCGGGTTAATAAGATGAAAGAAATATTTATTTGTAACCTTAAATGCTGGGATTTGCGTATCTTTAATTATAAATTTTACAGAAAAATCTAGAACATTTGTTTATAATTATAAACTTTGATACTTTTTTATTAAAATAAAGAGAAAACTGAGTTAATATTCGATAAAACGTTTCGAGTAACAATACAGAATCAACAAACCGAAATGTTATATTGTATACTCAGATTTTACTTGAGAATAGGGCAAGGATCATTCACATTATTGATAATTCCTTTATAACATCAGGACTTTTTAGTAATAAAGGGATTTTTCTTCGTGTGCTCGGATGTTAAATATAAGAAAATATTAAGTACTGAGAAATATAAGTCTTATTTACACATCTAAACTAAAGAACGCAAGTGGTAGACCTTGGTCGTTTCAAATTCCCTTTATCCGCATAAATATGTATATAGGGGAGACTAGGGACGGTTGACCATACGGGAGGCTTGACCCACCCATCAGTTTTCATATTTAAAATAATTTCAGAGTTTTATCATTAGGTGTCACAACAAAAGCCACTGGAATGCTCAAACAACAGTCTTTGTTTCATACAAATAATCAAAATAGGTGTGGAAAAAATCACTTGTGAGGGTTTTTAACCTAAAAGTCGTGTTTTTTAGAAATATTTTGTAAGCTTTTTTCAGATAAAATATATCATAGAAATTTAAGTAAGTAGGTTTTAAGTAATGCAGAAATATCGAGCTTTCATTCCAGGCATAAAGATTATACAGTAACTTGGGCTTAACATAACAATGTGCTATTCTTTAGAAAAAGGCAATGTGGGGAGGCTTGACCCAGTCAGTGTGAAGGAGGGTTGACCAGATGAAATCTTTTTATTATACACTATGCATAATGAAAGATTAATGGTTATATATAAAAATATATATAAAAATTTATTCTGCAAAGCCACGGTAAACTAAGGTGATGGAAAAGAAAATGTTTAAATTAAAGAATCCTGTGAAAAATCGCTATACAGTATCCATTGCAAGAAAACATTTAATGAGATATAGATGTGAAAGTTGATAGGAACTTTTTCCATTTAAATATAACTAAAATAGGTAAATAGACACAGTGTAAAAGACTAGAAAATATGAAAGCAGCAGTCTTGGCATTTTCAGGGGCAGTGGCATGCTTCTGAAACCACTTAATTTTAATTCCCAAACACCACATTGACACCAGAAATCTGCTATAATTTTTTCCATTTAATATGTATGTGAAATATACCCTTTTTCTTATTTCCAAATAAATGTCTTCGTAAATTGCGGTGCCAGTCATTTATTTCAACATTTTAGTACTGAAAGTGCTTTGCCACTGAAAGGGATAAAAAAGATAATGATCAGTTATTTACACATACTGCAGTAAAAAAACATAGAATTGATCGAAAAACTTTTGGAAGGTATCTAGACAAATTTCACCAGCATGAATACAGTGAGATGAAGCTAAACTATATGACAATTAGAGTTGTCAAGTGGAGTGTCACAAAAAGTAGGAAAAGGAGACAAAAAAGAGCGGGACAGTGGCCATAAATTCCGTGCATAACAATCCATGAAAACGGTCTCTAAAGGAATACTGTCTTAAATGTTAAAATTTCATTTTCCCTGCTGTACAATTATACCTGCTCCGACGAAATTCTGCTTAAAACAAAATTTTTCTCCTCTGACTTGCGATTGCGTCAAAACGGGTTTGTTTAAGCATCATATTTTCAAAAATGTTTTTTATAATAACTAAAACATGTAGCATAATGTTTTATTGCCTTTTTTTTAAACAGACTTTATTTCTCCTCACAAATATTTCAATATAAAACAAAGTGGGTCAAGCCTCCTATGTAGTGGGTCAACCCTCCCATATGTGGAGAGCCTTGACCCATTATTTGCTCATGGTTAAAATCGATCATTTTTCAAATTTCTTACATATTACACTTATGTAGCAATTTTATTTTGATAACTGATTGTATAGCGAATAAAATGATATATAAAACTTTATTCTACAATCAATATTTAAAAAATTAAAAATATTTTTGTAAAAAGTGGGTCAACCCTCCCTAGTCTTCCCTATATATATATATCATTTGTAATGGTTTATAATGGTTATATATATATATATATAGAGAGAGAGAGAGAGAGATTTATACCATTCATTCGAGCGATTTCGAATAATAAAAAAAAATTCTTCTTCCCTAAATACTTCCAAAAAAATTTCATGACAGAAATCGTTACTGAAAATAAGATTTAAAATGCGAAATTTCCAGCAAAATTGGATTACTCCAACACTCAAGATATCGTATTCTAATGCAAAAGATTGGGAAATTCGTATTGTTGGTAAAATTTTATATGTCACGTATTTCAAAAATAAATAATGCTTCTTTTTTTCTTTTTTTATCCCATCGAATATAATACTAAGTGATACGAAAATATATTAGCTCAGACTATTGAAAAACGTTGAACACAGCAAAATGGGCATAAAAAAAGAAAAATAATAATAATCCGTGAGTTTAGAATTAATTTGATGTTATAAAGTTACATAAAAGATTTAAAGGACTAGAGTCTATAAGGCCTTAAGAGCGTATCCTATAACGGGAAAACATGCTAATGTTAAATCAATTGTAGCGTTCTTTTCGAATCTCTCGTTTGGATTTTAATAATTTTAATTGATTTTTTTTTCTTTGAATAGGATATCTTAAGTCGATGTTTAACAGAAAACTTTCGTACTTTTCGATTTCTTTTTTTTTTTTACTTTCAAAACCGGTTTCGAAGCCGATTCTTCTGTCTTTAAGATACATAAATAGGAAAATTATTAACTAATAACGCGTAATTAAAATTATTTTAAAATAGCTGAGTATATATAGTAATACATAATGGGTTGTAAAAATGACTTCATATAAATTGATGCTACAGCAAAGTTGTTTATTGAGATCGTAGTAATGTAATTTATTTATTGTTTAACTAAATGCAAAAATTATATATATATATATATATGTGTGTGTGTGTGTGTGTATATATATATTATTGCGTAATTTTATAACTGTTATGTTAACTAGGGGATCCAAGCGGGGCTTTCCGTGTTACAGAAACATGAAACAGAACAGGGGAGAACCATTTTTTTTATTATTGAGAACTAGAATAGATTTTTTACTTTTAATATACTTTTTAAATTGCTCACTAAAGACGCCAGAAAGCATTTTTATATGAAATAAGGGAAAGTCGGGTATTATGGAATGGTCGAACAATGTGGAATACTTCAATATCTGGCGCATACGGTGTTGCAGTCAAGCATAAAACTGTCATACGACTTCCTAGTACTCCCATGAGGCACTGTGCTCAGAACTGTTTTGATACATATTGTTGGAGCGATGCGGTAAAATAAAATCTTATTCTCAATTTTTTCAGTTTTTTGCAGGTAAATTTTATAAAATTCGTATTAATTATAAAATCTTATTGCCAGTGATGCTAACTAGTTCAGTATAAAATTGAGCAGTTACTTTTATTGCTGTGCTTGTCAGTTTTCCTCTATGCTAATATATGACGATTGTAGAGGTTATGTTTTTTCAAGATGGTGTGTTGGGCAATATGGAATATCAGCTAGACGAGTCTAAAATTTAAAACAATTTTTCAAAGAATCTGATGACTTATAGATCACGTACTAAGGTTTAGCTATTAAATAATTTTGATCATTCTTTTAAATAGTGTATTTCTTGCAATTTTAATATCCCTTATGATCCTATTCCATATTATCTGAATGGTTGTCATTACCCGAAAAGCGTAAATTTCTTCAAAAAGCTAAATATTGATATGCATTTTTTTTTTTTTTTTTTTTTTTTTTTTTTTTTGTTATGTATTGTATTGCTATGTAAATGTGTTAAGAAATAGTCAAAGTTTGTTCGTTACTTACTTTTAGCGTACCTCATTTTTTTTTATGTTAACATACAAATAAAAATAAAATGGTATTCCATTATACCCGAACTTTTTCTATGTCGATTATGTATTCAAATAATGTTTTGAAATTCATTTAAAGCGACATTTTCCTATTAAGCCACGTGCCAGAAATTAATAGCCGAAGAAATCGCGAAAGATTTCGTTACTTACAGCAGACGTTTTTATTCTGATAATCTCAGTGGGTTAAGCGTGTAGTTCGATAACATGGCTTTTGTATTTGCTATTTATTTACATTATTTCGTTATTTTAATTATTTATTGATGAAGTTTTAATTTCGTGATGGAATATTAGTCGGAAACAATCCTCAATTATTTATATTATTTTAAGTGCCAATGTGTTAATCGTTTGTAATCGCGCTGCACACGGTAGGGGTACATTTTTTTAAAATCATGCTCGAAAATCATTTTTAAACTACCAAAGGTAAGTAATGTGAGCTACATTTTTTAAACGATTTCGATTTAGATGTATTTATTTTTTCCAATTCAACGATGTAAAAATTTAAGTTATGCGATGTTTAAAAGTACAAAAAAAAGGTCAACAAAAAGAAAATTTATTGGTCAGGTGTTGCAACCATCAATAAAACATCAGTGTTACTCACAGACATGCTTTTGTTTTATACTATAGATCTATAAACTTTATTTTGTTATGCAAACTATCCTACAGTCCTTTATAATGCATGTGTTGCGAGTTACTGAGTAAACAAGAACAAATTTATAGTAATGTGAGAGAATGGTGACAATAACTAGATATGGTGACAAAAATTATCCGAACTTCTTTCATTGCATAAAATATTTACAATTAAATGGAGAAATATTTATTTGAAGTACAGTGCAACTGCAAAAATCCGGCATTCAGAAATCAGGCAACTTCAAAAATCCGGCATCAAAACCATCTTTCCCTTCCTTTTACTTTTACACTTTCAAGTTATTGGAGAAGAAAAATAGCATTTCTTTATGAATTAAAAACTTCAAGATCGAAAGTAAAAATTCAAAAAAGAATATTCGACTTTTTTTTCATTTGTCAGATGCGATTATTTTCTGAACATGTTTTCTGAGAGCTGCACCGTTGCTTAGCAAAGGGAACAACTTTGGCGAATGCATAGCACAATAGTATATGGCTATACGAATTTTTGGCAACGGCGATATCAATGATGAGGAAGGATTTCAGACTTTCACATTTCTCGTGAAATGACCACAATTTATGAGGTGATTGAACACGCAAAATATTAATGCATTAAGCGTAGAAAAGAGCAATATAGGAGATTGGTTAAGTATTGAAGAAAATGCATCAAGAACAAACAATTTAACGAACAGCGAGATCGCTGACGCTGTGCTAAATATAACCACCGATAGTGCTAGTACCAACTCAGAAGACGAGAATGAACAACCGACCGAAGGAAAGGTATCACTAGAAAAATGCAAAAATTTGACTGGAGAATTAATGTATGCTTTAGAAAAATAAAACTGTATTTCCGAAACAGCCATTTTTCATTTGTAGAACATACAACAAAAAAAAAAAAAAAAAAAAAAAAAAAAAAAAAAAAAAAAGAGAGAGAGAGAGAGAGAAAGGAGGCAAAAAAAAAAGAAGAAACTTGTTAAAGAACGGCCAAAAGAAATGAAGCAAACAAAGTTGACATCGATGTTCCGAAATTACAAGAGAAGAAATAATTTCACCCTTTATTAGATTTTTTCCCTGTAACATAGAAAATATTAATTAAAGTACGTTTTTTTAAATTTAATTCTCTTTTTCTTACACAATTATCACTTATAATGAATTAAATTATGGCTAAAGGAACCATTAAGAATATAGTACTTCTTTGATATTCCTAGTTACTACTTTTAATATTCCTTCAAAAATCCGGCATAGTCTTGGTCCCGAGAGATGCCAGATTTTTTAATTTATGCTGTATCTTTAACGGATTTTATGTAAAGAAAACTTTTATAAACGTATTCAGGGTGATTATAAAAAACTACCCCGATGTAATGTGACTGACTTTCATACCGTTCTCAGGTACTGAATGGAATTTTGGTTTGAAGTATTTTGAGGTATGCGCTCAAAAATCATATGAAAAACAACAGTTAAATTATAACATTTACGGTTACAGTGACAACATTTCAAAAATTTCAAATGTCAACACCTACACTTTTTATTGGAATGTGATCTTCATAGTGAAAATCCATAAAAAGCGTTTGAACGGTACCCTTAGCACGGAAATCGCCGTCGCTAGACAGAATGATAAAAAAACAGAAAACAACTGTGGCGCTCACCAGAGCACGATTTTCTTTTCTACTGGCGTCACATTTCATACCATGCCTTCGGCGCTTATCCCAGCCTGCTGAATTTCCCTCGAAACAAGAAGAAGAGATCAAGGTACGCAGATTTCCTGGTTCGATGTAACACACCGTCCTGACTGTCGCCGTCGCTATAAGTTAGGGATGCACAACCTGTGGCCCGCGGGCCAAAAGTGGCCCGCGATGGGTAAACTTGTGGCCTGCGAAGTTCATAAATTTATAATTAGCAAAAATTGCAGTTTTTGATCATAGGTTGCAGGAAAATCGTGAATTTCGTCAATTTGCAGAGGAAAACAATTGCAAATTTCGTTAGTAAGTTAAAAATCGCGAATGTCATTAATTTCCCTGTTAGATACCATTGGTATCAACACAGGAAATTCTCGAGTCGCTAATTTCATCAGTCGCTAGTCGAAAAATATCTTTAATTTCATCGATCAGGCGGCGAAAAATCGCGTGTTTCGTCGATAGCGCGCGAAAAAGTCGCGAATTTTGTTGGTCGAGCACGGGAAAATCGCGGGTTTTGTAAGTTTATCGCGAGAATAAGCCGCGAATTTCGCCAATTTTCAGCGGAGCGAAAAAAACGCCAGTTTCGTCGATCGGGCTTGTTAAAATTGCGAATTTCGTCGATCAGGCACGAACAAAATCGCTAGTTTCATTGATCGGGCTCAGAAGAATCAAGTGTTTCACTGACGGAAAAGTCGCTTACTTTGTTGATAGAGCACGGGAAAATCGCGAATTTCGCCAATTTGCCTCGGGAAAATTTCAAATTTCGTCAGTAATTTAAGATATGCTAATTTCGTTGACGGCGCTTAAAATTTAAGAAATTCGTCGATCGGGTGCGGAAACATCGCGGACATGGGTGCAAGTTTTCCGGCCACAGGCCGGAATTCCGGCTTTTGAAAATTCCCGAGGACGGAAGCGGCCGGAAAAATCTCCGAGGACGAAAAATAAAATCCGTTTTTAGATTTCTCAAGATTCGAGCAAAAATGATTAAAAATCGGTCTTAAAATAACTTCACTTTTTGACCATCCCGTTTAAAATTTTGGTTAGAATCTGAAAATCCCAGTTTATATTTTTTTCAGACAATCTTCCTTTTCCGCGGAAACAACACGATTTCTGTCTAAGGATCACGGAAAAAACGCTTTCTGTCAAAGGATCGCGAAAAAGACGCGATCTCCGTCAAAAAAATCGCGAAAAAGACGCGACTTTCGTCAAAGGATCGCAAAAAAAAACGATTTTGGCCGAAGGATTGCGGAAAAATCGTTATTTTCGTCAAATAATCGCGGAAAAAACGCTATTTCTGTCAAAGGATCGCGAAAAAGATGCGATTTCCTTTAAATTATTGCGGAAAACGTGATTTTTGTGGAAGGATCTCGGAAAAAACGAGTCTTCTGTCAAAGGTTCGCGAAAAATATGCGATTTCCGTCAAAATATTGCGGATAAAACGCTTTCTGTCAAAGGATCGCGAAAAAGACGTGATTTTCGTTACAGGATCGCAGAAAAAAAACACCATTTCCACCAAAGAATTGCGAAAAAAACGTGATTTTCGTCAAATGATCGCGGGAAAAAACGTGATTTTTGTCAAATGATCGCGGAAAAAACGCTATTTCCGTCAAAGGATCGCCGAAAAGACGCGATTTCCACCAAATGATCGCGGAAAAGACGTGGTCTCTGTCAGAGGATCGCGAAAATGATGCGGTCTCCGTTAAAGGATCACGAAAAAGACGCAATCTCCGCTAAAGAATCGCGAAATAGACGCGGCTTTCGTTAAAGGATCGTAAAAAAAAACACGATTTTCGTCAAAGGATTGCGGGAAAAACGTGATTTTCATCAAATATCCCGGGGAAAACGCGAATTTCCTCAAAAGATGGCGGAAAAGTACAAATTTTGTCTAAAGATCGTGTAAAATACGCGGATTTCGTCAAAAGGTCGTATAAAATACGTGAATTTTGCCGGAAAATCTTGGAAAAAACGCAAATTTCGTCTAAAGACCATGAAAAAACCCCCGCAAAATTCATCTAAAAATCGTGAAAAAAAACCGCAAATTTTGTTAAATTGGTGGTAATACCACATGCAAAAAAATTGTTAATGCTAGCAGAAATAAAATGAAAATATGATAAAACTGGAATAATTTCATTTGCGGTAATTTATACTTCTATCATCAGTGTAATTTGTATTTTAATATTCTTTGAGTTTTTTTAAACTTTCTTTTAAGGTACTTTTTTAATGTCACTTAAGGGAAGATATTTTTAAAATTACAAAAACATTGTATATAAGTGTGCCCATGCACATTCTTGAGTATTTCACAATTTTATGTGTCATAGCATGTCAATTTTATTGTTTTTAGCTGTAGCGTGTGTTAATTAAACTTTTCAAATACTGTTTACATGAAAATGAATGTTTTACATGACATGCATTTTGCATAGTGGTGATTCTGTTCCGAAAATTTAAGGCATTTATTTCCGAAAATTTTAAAAAATCGGTCATCAATCCGAAAATTCGGACATAAAAAATATCGCGAATTTCGACAAATGGTCGCCGAAAAAACGCAAATTTCGTCAAAGAATCTCGAAAAAAAACCCCGCAAAATTCGTCAAAGAATCGCGGAAATAACGCAAATTTCGTCCAAAAATCGCGAAAACCCACAAAATTTGTCAAAAGATCGCGAAAAAAAACCACAAATTACGTCAAAAGATCGCGAAAAATCCGGAAATTACGTCAAAAGATCGCGAAAAAACGTCAAATTTCGTCAAAAAATTGCGAAAAAACCACAAATTTCGTCAAAAGATCGCGAAAAATGGCAAATTTCGTCAAAAGATCGCGAAAAATCGCAAATTTCGTCAAAAGATCGCGAAAAAACGCAAATTTCGTCAAAAAATCGCGAAAAAACGCAAACTTCGTCAAAAGATCGCGAAAAACCACAAACTTTGTCAAAAGATCGCGAAAAATCCTACAAATTTCGCCAACAGATCGCGAAAACACCGCAAATTTCGCCAAAAGATCGCAGAAATAACGCATAGTTAGTGCCAGTAGTGGATTCCCCCTCCCCCCTCTGCTGTAACTTTTCAGAAAATTTGCTGTGAATTTTAGAAAAAATTTTTGACTCAAAATCACCCCTGCAATTTGCACTTATTTTTTTTAATTGGTTTCAACATAATTGAATTTTACTGCATATAATATTAACGCGTTGGGTTTTGTCTAGGTGGTGCGTCGGCACGTGCGTATGTGCTCCTTCAGTGGGGGAGGGGGTGGGGAGGATTCAAAATATTTTCAGGCTTGGCCAAATTTCAAACTTGCACCCATGATCGCGGATTTTTCCCATCTGGAACTGAAAAATCGCGGATTTCGTTGGTCGGGAACGGGAAAATCGCGAATTTCGTTCATTGGCTGCTGGAAAATCGCAAGTTTTGTCAGTTTATCTCGAGAAAAAGTCTCAAATTTCACCAATTTGCCGAGGGGAAAAAATTAAACTTCATCAGTAAGTTAAGAATCGTGAATTTTGTCGATCAAGCACGAAAAAAATCGCGAGTTCTGCTTATCGGTCGTGGAAAAATCGCGAATTTTGTTGATCGGAACGCAAAAATTGCGAATTCTGTCGATGAAGCTCGAAAAAATTGCAAACGTTGGTCGATTGCGGAAAAATTGCGAGTTTCGTGAGTTTATCGCGAGAAAAATTCGCAAATTTCGCCAATTTGCCAGGGAAAAAAAAATTTTAATTTTGTCAGTCAGTTAAGAATCGCGAATTTCATTGTCTGGGCGCAGAAAAATTGCGAATTTCATTGATGGGGCACGAAACAATCGGAAGTTCTGTTAATTGGGCGCGGAAAAATCGCAAATTTCGTCGATCGGCTTTTCAGCAATTTATCGCGAGTATAAGTCGTGAATTTCGACAATTCGTCGGTCAGTTAAGAATCACGAATTTCATTGACTGGGTGCAGAAAAATGGCGAATGCCGTTGACTAGGCGTGGAAAAATCTCAAATTTCGTTGATCGGCTGCAGAACAATTGCGAGATTCGACAATTTAACTTAATTTATAAAGTTCACATTTTTTTCGGCACTAGCCACTTTCATGCGTTATGTTTGTTTTTTAGCGCTTTTAAATAAAGCAAAATTTACCCCCCCGAATAAAGTCAAGGAATATTTTCACTCCTTAAAAATAATCCTTGCTATTGTTATAATATACAAACATAAACTGTTTAAGACCAATTGAATTGGGTATGTTGACTAGATAGTGGAACCTAAAGGGATAAAACTGCCACCCCTCTGAAACCATCTTTTATATAGGCCACAGATCCCCCCCCCCAACCTCCCCGAAATAGAATTCTCTCTGTGTTACTGATGTGGCCCTCAACAACTCGGACATTTTTGTAAGTGGCCCTT
This sequence comes from Maratus speciosus, assembly GCA_963932465.1. Lineage (NCBI taxonomy): Eukaryota > Metazoa > Arthropoda > Arachnida > Araneae > Salticidae > Maratus > Maratus speciosus. The sequence continues at coordinate 281,051,740 of OZ010788.1, read as the reverse complement.
CTCTTAAAAAGGTTGTGCACCCCTACTCTAAGTGAAAAAGAAGGCACCGTGAAATGCGTGACGCGTATCTTGCTTTCTTGGAATCTGGACAACATGCCGCTTACAGAGAAAGAATCTGGGGAAATTAAAATAATTATTACCTGAATGGACAAAATGCGGAGGCACCGCGTGTCTACCGCAGAAACCATGGACTACGCCGTATATCCCGGCATTTCACGTTTCTGTAGCCGCAAAGATCCTACGATCTCACTCCAATAAATTTCTAGATGTGGAGACACATGAAATTCAAAGTATATGCATTTAATCCGCAAACTGCATCTGATGTGAAAAATGCCGTCAGATTCAACAGATTCCTCTTGCCATGGTATGTGGTTAGTGCCACCTACCATATGCCATAAGTGGTATCATAACAAAGTGTTGCCGTGTGTGAAGGAGGTCACACGTGGAAAATTTGTGAAACACAATAAAATGTTTTGCTTTCTGTTGATTCTCTGTTCTTATTAGTTGTTTTCCCTTTCCTTCTTAGTCTGTCTAATGCTGGTGATTTTCGTGCTACAGGTATCTCTAATGCTATTTGTGGTTCTTCACTTTGGAGACCATATTCCAATAAAAACAAAAGTAGGTGTTGGCATTTGAAATTTTCGAAATTTTGTCAATGTAACCATAACTGTTAGAATTTATCTGTTGTTTTTCACATGGTTCTTGAGCACCTATCTCCAAATACTTTAAACCAAAATTTTATTCAACTTCTGTGAACGGTATGATAGCTAGGGACTCATATATCGGGATATTTTATTTTATAATTACACTGCACATGTACACGCTATAAAGGCAAAGAAAAATTGATCTTTTCTGCATGTGTGATTGGAGACATAGTGAAAGAATGATATTTGCATTAAAAAATATTTTTAACATTATATTTCAATTACAATAAGCAAATAATTACAGCATATATGAATAATTAATTAATATTGAAAGCTTGAATCTTCTTTTCTTTTTCTAATTTTAAAAACATGTCCACAAGACCCTGAGGACACGAAAGTATCACATTTCTCAGAATTACTCATATATCTAAAGAGAAAGGCGTGGCTTCGTTTACCCTGTCTAAAAAAAGATATAGTAAAAATGTAAAACAAATTGCCAATTTTGGTCGGCAAAAAAGAAATCTGTTTAACGTTTAGAAGTGAACCTATGTATAATACAATATCGAATAGATATAGTAAATAATTTTAAAAGTTAACATAATACTTTTTAGAAAAAACTTTTGAAAGGGGAACATTCATAATCTTTTCGACACGAGTCTTTTTTAACCCATTAAGAGGATGTGACGTAAAATTCCGTTTTCAGTAAACAAATTAAATTGGCAATATATATATTGGTGGATATTGCCAATAATACGAAGACTGAAAATGAATTTGATTCGCAAAATACAAACTTTTTACGACGAGTATTCAATACATTCAAAGCTTTTTCGAGAAATTAAAAAACAGTCTTAAGCATTTCATTATCCGTTTATGAGGGCTACTATTTATGTATTTTGAATAATAAATAAAAACAAATATTTCTCATTGAAAATGATTTTATTATTTTTCAAAATTTTCTCCGTGATGATCGGTACACTTTTATTTACATTTGAACCAATTTTCATTGCACTTTTCCCATTCTGATTGGAATATCTCCAAAACATGCATTTTGAACGAATCAACCGGATCTTCTGGCATCGAAAATCGTTGTCCACATAGTTTATTCTTCACGGGTGAGAGCAAAAAGAAAACATTGGGTGCCAAATCAGGACTGTACGGCAGAAGCCCGCCAATTCGATGTTTTGACCGGTCAAATATTGAGTCGACATGTGTCGAGAGCTTGTTTTGTCATGATGATGGATGATCCTGCGTTGCTGGCTGTTCTTATTTCTCCCAAGACTTCTGGCAAACAAATGGTTGTGTACCATTCAAATTTGATAGTTCTACAATTCTCCAGATGCATTGTAGCCACATGTCCATTTATTCCAAAAAAGCATCGACCATTTGCTTCGAAGTTCTTCTTGTGCGAGCAACTTTTGTTGTGCTTGACTCATCTTGAAAGACACATATACAGTCAATTGTCATTTACTTTTGGGCTTATGCACATAGATCCAAGATTCGATCAAAGAATTGCTATATTGTTATGACTAGCAGGAAATTTAAGTAAAGAAAAATGGAGCATGTAGTTGATATTAAATATAATAGAAAACCACACCCTAGCAAGATCATATCACGAAGAAACCATCTAAATGAATTTCAATGAAATTAAGATAACGTTTCCTATCTGTCTATACTATCCATCGATTACAAAATAAACCATAGAGATTGTAACATGCAAAAATCCAATATGTAATGATGCATCATCATTTAACTTCCGAGTTATTCAATGGTTACGAAAATGAAAATAAACATCCAAGTAAAATAATAATAATAACGTACATAATATGAAAGAGTACGTTAAAAATTGAATAATGACCGTGCAATTTTAGAATATTTGTATTTATTTGTTTTGAAAATGACTCGGTTAGAATCGAAACATGTAAAGAGTTGAGTTAAAACCTATTTTTACTATTTTTGAAGTTTTAATTTACAACTTTTAGCAATTAAAATTAGTATAAAATTAGTAGAAATTAAATTCACTATAAACCAAAATCTTTCAATGTTTTAAGAACTATTTAAGATAACGATATGTTAAAGGCAATTCATCACCAATATGTGAAAAGATATTTAAAGAAATCTGAGTTTTATAAACAGTTATATAAAAGTACAGGAAAACCCTCAGACGCAAGTTTCAACTTCGCACAATTCACATGTTTCTGTACCGTTTTCAAATTTAATCAAAATCTACTGCTTCCATTTTTGGAAATGTTTCTCAAAAATCCCATATTCTATTGCATTGACAGAAACCGTTTCAAAAAATGTTACTGTCAGAATATGCTACCGAAAACACGATTTTAAGTATGGAAATTTTCAGCAAAATTGGATAACTTAAACTCTCAAGTTTTAGTATTCCAATTCAGATGATTGTTGGATTCGTAATGTGGGCAGTATTTTACATAAATTGTGCATTTCAAATAACGTTTCTTCTTATGTTTTGGAATCCTTCAAATATTGTACTTATTGCTACGAAAATATATTAGTTTAGAGCATGAAAAACTTCATAGTTAAATTTAAATATACTGCGTATAAAAATTGAATTCGTGATCTTTGATTTGCCTCACTTTGTAAAGTTATATGCGAAAAATGTTTATCTTAAATTTTAAAACACACCTACCGTACAGTCGTGGAAAAAAAGTAAACACCCCTACTAACTTTGCAACAAATTATTGTTGAAGAAAGTTACCGGTACCAAACGATAGGAAATAAAGTCTACTTTTAAATGTTGTATATGAAATTTGCTTAGGGGACCATCTACTTAGCGAAACGAGCCCAAGCTTTGTTTTTTTTTTTCAATAGCAATACCCAAGTTTGACAGGATGAATAAATTCTACACCCTTCAATTAGCCTAAAAACGAATTTTCATAAAATTCATACGGTTAGTTTCAGAGAAATTAATTATTTTAAAATGAGATATTTTAGAGACTGTATCTAAATTGAAGTTTGTTCCCGATTGTTGAATTTCTACTGAATGACTATGTCACTTCTATTAATGCATTATTTCTTGCCGATATGAACACTCGCTTAATATGTTTAGACTATGTTCAGCCTAAATGTTTCAATAAAATGAGTAAAGTCTATTTTCTTTCAAATTATGCTTTTCTGCACATCACAGACGGCCCCTTATACGATCATCTTGACGTTTTTCAATCATAATTCGAAAACTACCTGGAAGAAAATTTTGAAATTGAGAATTCTCATAAAGCAGGACATAATAAATATAAATTTATATAAAAAAAAATGTACGTTACAATTCATATTTTTTTTTCGAATTAATTTATTAATTTCATAATTGATAATTCATATTATAAAATTTTTAAAATTACAAATTCAATGTATTTATGTTTGGGTTTTTTAGTATTATAACCACACAAAAATGTATCACATTAGGATTATGATTTCAGAAGATATTAATAAAAATGTAATTTAACACTAGAAGTCCGACATTTTGAGTGTTTATAATTCAAAAACTTATCATCAAAATGACTTTAAATTTCATTTCTAGGCATAATTTGAAAGGAAGATTTAAAGTACATTGTTGTAGATTTAAAGACAATTCGGTAAAGGTTTTGATTTGTAGATGACACCCCCCCCCCCCCCCTAAGCAAATTTTATATTCATCATTTAAAAGTAGACTTTATTTCCAATCGTTTGGTACCAGTAATTTTCTTCTATTATAATTAGTTGCAGAGGATATCTTTACCTTTTTTTCCTCACTATTGCACGTTTTTCATATTACTAAATTCAGATAATTTTGCACTATATTTTAATTTTTTCCTTCTTAAAAATTTTTGCAATTTTTATTATTTAAAAATCTTGTATTATATTGCATAGATAACATTCTAGAAGTTTTACATTTGTGTGGAAAGTAGTAAAATATATTTATATAACAATTAACTACAGTCTAACTTCTTGTGTGATATAGCTTCATTTACTGAAACATAATTATTCTGAATGATATAATGAAGTAGCCACCGTTATATCATTCATTCGGATATATTTGGCTCCTTTTTCGTGTCTTCTCCCCAGAAAAATGTTTTCATGTCAACCTTTATTATTAAACAAATTTATCTATGTGTCAGTTAAAATAAATGAAATTCTCTATAGTTAGTTTCATTAAGAAAATATTAATATGCGTATAAACTGACGTTTTGGGGACAAATATTAAAACGAGGTTATTTGTCTTGCGGAAGTTTGTAAAAAATGTAATTTATGTATCACATCTAGAAACAATTTTGGATGACCTAAAAAGCTTAAGATAGCTGGGATGAACTCAATGACGCAATGGTATTTTTCAACGTGTGTAGAATGAACCACAATCACTAGATGCCATTCATGCCACATGCCAAACGTGTAACTGAGGTAGAGCGCACATTCAACATACGTATATAAGAAAAAAATCAAATAATAAACTATGAAATTTAATGCGTATAATCAAATGTAATTCGATCTAGAATAGAATGTAATTGAAAATTGAATCAAATGTAACCTCGTAGCAAAACCATATTCAGGTAATATTATTTGTATTTTCTATATCTTGGTCATTCTTTGGGCAGTATTGACATAAAATATTGTCCAATATTGGGATGGTTACATTTTGTCAATATTGCAACAACATGAGCAAGAGATATTTTCAATAACATTTCCGTGTTTACAAGCAAATATTTCTGTAATTGAACCACTTCATTTCAGATATTTCCAGTGTTAATAAATATTTACCGAATATTAATATTTTACTGGTAGTATTTCTAATAAATCTAGTTGGCACATTATTGGATTGGTTATTTGTATGAAGTTTAATGGCGCAAAATTCCATGAGGGATATGCTGCGCCCATTGGGATCCAATATAATAAAGATAGTAATATTTTTCTGTTAGTAATGTACAGTTTAGAAAATATAATCGCATGAAATTGAGGCTATAATATTGAATCATCTTGTATATTTACATAACAAAAAATCAGATTCATTGCATGCATAAGAAAAATATTTTAAAAGTAAATCCATACATTGTTAAAACGGGGTTCGTGTAACGGAGGCATAATTGCATCTTTCCAAGCGTATCATAATCTCAGAACAGCCCCGAGGCAAAATTAGTTAAATTTGAATACACATATGATTATTTTGGATATACAACTTGTTTTCGAAAGAGATCCAATATGTTCTTATTTTTTGTTTAAAGTTTGGCAAAAATGGTGTGAAAACGTAGAAATAGACTATATTAACGTGAATAAACTAGCGAACTACACTGTTAAAAATTTACAGTATTCTAGCTGGTCATTTGACCGTATTTTTCCGAAAACGGTTAAAACAACCGTAATTTAACAACATTCTGACCATATTATTGGCCATTTTACGGTCACAATATAGTTAAATTATGGTTATGAAACCGTTTTTTCAAAAAACGGTCGAATGAACTGTTAGAATGCTGCAAAATTTTTAACAGTGTACATTAAAACTATTTTTGCCGGTGTCAAATAGTCTCTTTTAAGATTTCGATTTATGATTTTTCATTTGTGATTTTTAGATTGAAACAATTACAAATCATTTTTAATACACGGAGACTTTTTTATGCTTATTACATTGAAAAAATACGAGCAAAATAAAAATAAATCAAAAGTTTAAAAAGGTGTCATTCGACACTGGAGAAATAATGCTAATAAAGACTTTACATTTTATATCAAAGCAGATTAAATTTCTAGAAACGAACGGGCCTGTAACTATTACTACAATGAACAACAAATATTGACAAAAGATTGAACTACAGTGAAACCTCCCTGTGCGACCACCTCCCTGAACGACCATTTTTTCATGGAACGAAATTTATTCCCATAGGCTCAATACTAATTTTACCTCCATTCAGAGATCATCCCTGTTGAACTCCCTCCATGAACGACCAATTCCTTTAAAGAAAATGAAACAAATTCCGTTCTTTCCTGGTCGCTTGAAGAAGGTTTTATTAGAAAAATAATTCCGGAGAGCGCATTATTTATCAAACGTCTAAACTAAGTTAAGATTTTTTTTATTATTATTCCGGTAACTTTTAAGTGTTTAAACAACTTTGTGCCTTTTTAGGCAATGAATTGAACTCTGTTGACAAATTAGGAATGACGGTCAATAAACTCCCCTGCCCCATTACGTCAGGAAACTCTCAAATAAATCGATAAATTAATGAAATCGTCCTTATTTGTTCCCGTCCAAAATAATTGCATTTATTTACTGAACTTTGAAATAAAAGTTATAAAAGATAAAACCGTAAAATCAAAGCAAACGTCAGTGTATTAATTTTTTAAACTCTGCAGTAATTAACTTATGTAATTAACTTTTGTTTTGATACTTAAATTTTCATATTTTTTCCTAATGTGAAAAATAAATTTTAGTAACATAAATTGTTACCCTTTTCAACAATTAAAATCTAGATTTAAACATGACCTCCATTAAGCGACCACCTCTCTGAGCGACCATTTTTTATTGGAACGGAACGCGGTCGCTTTAGGGAGGTTTAACTGTACTTACTTTTAAGCTAAAAGCACAAAATTGAAAAAGCAACGAAGCAGGAAAAAATTTTCAATTCCAAATGGCTTTAACAGGGTTTCTACGGGTCAGGGAATTTTTGTGACTTTAGGTCAGATAAACACAACATTTTGTTAGAGAAACTAGCGGGCTCTGCCCCCTACGAGCTATGCCCGCTAACTTCGGTTCAGACTCTAAAAATCCGTTAATTTGATCTGCTTTAAAAAGATTACAGAAGATTGAATTATAATTAAAACACCAGTGGCGTCTCCACGGCTTTCCCTTTCACTGAGGGATTTTAAGGCCGAATCAGCTGCTATTAATTGCTGCTTCCGTGGTTGATAAAATAAGATTAGTTAAACATTTGAAAATTAGCTAATATAAAATTAACTAAGTCAACTGAGACTTTGCTTCCCGGTATTTTTAACATCGCTATATGAAATTTATTTTAAATAAGAGATTTTAAATGCAACGTTTTAAATATGACGTAATTTTCACCAAACTTTTCTTTCTCTTTGTAATATTAAACTGCAAATATTTTTATTGTTTGAAAGGTAATATTATTATATGCGCTGTCTTAGAATTGGCAACAATAGTTAAAAAGATCATCTCGAAATATGAAATAAATCTCTCATGTACGTGTAAATACATTTTTTTAATTTAAACTGTTTGGCAATATTATTTGGACATTTGAAATGGGACGTCACTTCCACCATTTACAGCTTTTAATACATATTAAATAATTGATTATTTTATAGTTTTCTTTCCTTTTTAATATGCTTGTGTAAAAAGAAAAAAGAAAAAAAATTATGAAGTAATTTTCAATATGTTCTTGCTTTTAACATGTAGTCATTTAATTCTGATTTGAAAGGGTATTTTTATGTTTATAATAATCATGTGTGAATAAATTTTTAATTTAAAGGAAATATTATTCTTTGTGCTGTTTTAACAATTGGCAACAATTTAAAATCATAACCTTTTCTAAAATATGTAAAAAAATATCTCTGGAAATGTTGAAAATTTGAATTTTAAATTGAAATAAACACTCAAAAAATTAGTCAAATTAAAAAAATAAATGCATTATGCACACCGCGAGTTTCTAATGAATATCCTTAGAAAAAATGATTAAATTCCTCTGTATAGATTTTGCTCCTATAAAACTTTTTTAATGGAACAATTTTGACCAACTTTAACATTAAATATCACTTAAAATAATTCTTTGATTTAAAAACTGTCTGCTTCAACGTGTTTAACAAACATTTCTCTAAAATATTACACATTGTCATATTTTTGTATGCAGCAGTTTTCATAATATTAGCGAAGAAAAACCTCCGGTTACCAAAAAATTCATTGACAGTGGCTGTTTCAGCGTTAGTTACTTTTTTTTTTTTTTTTTTTTTTTAGAATTGAGAGAAACTCGCCTTATTCAATAGCGCGATTATATAAGTTGAGTTTTTCTACATAAAAATACTGGCATTTCAGCTGAAAGTGTTAAGAACCCTGTTTAAAACGTTTATGTACTTGAAATAAAAGTCATGGCCATACGATGTTTTTAATGAAAATTTAATAATTATTATTGTAAATAATAGCGGTGGTGAGTTTACTCACCAGCGGGCCAGTTATCACAGTTAAAAAATAATAGTATTCTTCGCCTTATTAAAAGACTGAATAAGGCAAAAAAATCCTATTAAAAATTACCTGTGGGAAATGGCCCACTAGTGCAGAACTGTTTCATCGCTGAAATATACAAAACTCCTTGTTAAATATATTTAAATATTTTCCATTTCTATGTAAGTATTAAGTACGCATCGGTACTTTAAAGTGAGAAAAGCGAAAACCCATTTTCGAGTCAAAATTACGTGGAAAAATAAGCAGGTATATATTCTCATATTAAAGTACATTTTTTAATAGTTTAATTTTCCCATCAAAACCAATGAAGGCAGGAACGTGATAACTTATAGGAAAATTGGATTTTATTACAGTAGGTTCTTTTAAAACTATTGACAGAACTTTTTCCTTTCTGGCCGCTATTCTACGCCTGTTTAGGTGATTCTGCAAAAAACAGACCCACATTCTGTTAAGAGTTTTGAGCTTTTACATACTAATATGCGAATTTAGATATTTCTTGCTACCAAATGTATTTCTAATGGGTTAAGAAATATGTATTTACATTATTTAAAAATTCGAAAGACTTTTTAATAGCTACTTAGCTAAAGCTATTAAAAAATATGTTTCTTATTATCTTAAAAACTACCTGAAGTTGTACATTTTTTAAATTTCTTTTCTAGTTACTTTTTCGATGAAATCATTTACAAAACTCAAATCAAAGAAACATAAAGAAAATGAAAAACAAATATTTTATTTTGTTTCAAATATTATATTAAAACTAACCTTTTTTACAAAATATTTGGATCTATGATCTAAAAATTAATGTTTTATCGTATAAAAACAAAACAAAAGCAATTTTTTAATAAAATGTTAAAAAGTCTTTATTTTATTGTAACTTCAGAAAAATGTCTTCTTTTTAATGAACAAATGTCGAAAATTCCTAATATTATATATATATATATATATATATATAATTATTCACATGTAAGTGTTAATACAATATCTCAAATTCCGATTAAATTGCCATTTTTAATACAGTTGTTCGTCAAATATATTTCCTGTGAAAAAAAAACCTCCAGTAACTAGATATTCTGTAACAAAAACTTCGATAAGTCGAAATAAATTAAATACTGTTGATTTGAAGTGCGTGAAAGATAGTTTAGCACTTCAGAATCACAAAAGATCTTATTCTCTAGCCACTGTGCGTTTTATAATCGCATCTCTGAGTAAGGTATGAGTTGTAAATTTCCAAGTGAGCGAAGAAACGTCCGGGACAAGATTCGAACCAGGGATCTCGTGCTTGAAGCCGCCAATGCTCTGTCAACTGAGCCATCCCGGGCGAATCAGGAGGACCTAATTCTCCCAGTTAATGTTAACGATCATAGCATCAGGTCTGATATCTGAATCACTTCAACAGAATAAGTCGCAGGTTATGGAACTCCAATAAACACTGGATTATATTAATTATATATTGGAAAAACTCATATGATTTATTTACCAGTTGAATAATTGTGTTAAAAGTTAATATAATTATGCATCTGGCGTTAACTGGAGTTCCATAACCTGCGATTTATTCTGTTGAGCTAATTCAAATATCAGACCAGATGCTGTGATCGCCAAGGTTAGCTGGGCGAATTAGGTCCTCCTGATTCGCCCGGGATGGCTCAGTTGGCAGAGTATTGGCGGCTTCAGCACGATATCCCTGGTTCGAATCTTGTCCCGGACGTTTCTTCGTCGACTTGGAAATTTACAACTCATTCCTTACTCATAGCTGTGATTATGAAACGCACAGTGGCTAGAGAATAAGATCTTTTGTGATTCTGAAGATTCGTCCAGTATGACTCACTAGGGAACCACTTTCGGTGTACCTCGCACCTATCATTGAGACCTGGTGCATTTTAAAGCCTTATATTAGGAAGTTTGAGAATCGATAAAATGTTTCTGTTAATATCATATTTTTTTATTTTACAGCAACATAACTTTCTGAAAATGCAATTTTCGAAACCTCTTATCGCGCTATTAACATAGAATGTTTTTTTAAAGAAAACCATTAAAAAAATGCAAATTAGTCACTAATAAGTATAAAATATGGAAAAAAGTTTGAAAATTCCTTAAAGGAACTACGAATTTGATTTTGAAAAATTATAACATTATATTCACATTTTTAGCGGGGAAAAAAAATTGGAATTTTTTTCACAATTAGAGCTTTCCAGCAACCCTAGCCGAATGTCATAGCTGGCTATCATGTGTCAGCTGTGGTTTGGACTTCACTAGAAATTCTAATGTCCGATCTAATTACGCACAGTAAATTTTTTAAATTGTATAAAAATATTAATTTACTTTATGATTACTTTTACCAAAGGACACAACATTTAATACAACAACATTTTATTTTGAACATTTGAAACTTTATTCCATCACTCTTCAAAAGTAAAAAGTTTACTTATTTTGTATGTCACTAAAAAAATAGTTTTCAATGATCTTGAAAATTTTGAACAGAAATATATTTACTACTTATACATTTATCGTTCTGCATAGAACCCCCCCCCCCACCCCCTAATTCTTGTTTCTTATGCTATCAATTATCAAACAAATCGCAATTTGATTTAAATCTGTACGAACCATTCATCTCCAGGGGTAAAGCGGGCGAAACATTTGTAGTGCTATATTTGGCGATTTAACTCACTTTTGGCGTAAAATAAACAAATAAATATCCAATAATAAAAAACTAAAAGTATAAAAATATATATATAATATGATTTTAACAGAGAAATTTTATCGGTTCTCTAACTTTTATGTATAGTGCTACAAAATGCACCGGTACCAAAAGTGGTTCCCTTCTCAGTTGGCAAAGCATTGGCGGCTTCACCCAAGAGATCCCTGTTTCGAATCCTGGCTCGGACATTTTTTCACCCGCTTGAAAATTTACAACTCATGTGATTTATTTACCAACTGAATAATTGTGTTAAAAATTAATATATGAGTAGAGTAAGATAATTCATTTAAAGTATTTAATGAAAAAAAATAAAGGAAGAAAGAAAATAAATTATCCACAGTTAATAACGCGAAATTTTCTGACACAGTCGTTTTTGTATGTAAAATAATAAAAAATTTGCAGACATGACTTTTGAAGTGATTTGTTTTCGAATAAAGTTTTTTGAATGAAACCTGTCGGAAACACAAAATTTGATATAATTTTCAGAAAAATCTTTTGCTTTTATATACATACATACATATATATATATATATATATATATATATATAGAATTACCATCTAATATTGATATCGCATATTTTAAATCATTAACAAACTTCATTATCTATAATAATTATATATTGCAAGATAACATATTATATTTACAGCACGTCGGTATACCACAAGGTGGTTGTACATCCAGTTTATTATCAGACTTATACTTATATCACTATGAACGTACTTTTACTAATAATAATCTACATTTATATTGTTATATTGATGACATAATTTTAATTGCCACTGATCAATCTAAAATTTCCCAATTTCTAGTCGATTACCCCACTAATTTGGAATTAACGGAAAACCTCTTATCTAACAATACAATTAACTTCTTAGATCTTAAAATTACAATAAAAGACAACAAAACAATAGCAGATTTATATGATAAACGTAAAGAATTTAAATTCAAAGTTAATACATTTACAAATTTTAAATCTTGTCTTCATCATTCTGTATATCGAAATATACTACTTAATCATTTATATCATTTAATCACTTAATCATTAATCATAATAAAATGTTTATGTTCTTCTCATCTAATTAACAATAATATTAAAAAAACTAATTTATGATGCATTAAATCATGGTTTTCCAAAAAAAATCATATATTCATTAATATACAATTAGTACTTACATGATCTTTAAAAAAACAAATTAACACATGCGTAAACAAAATTACAAAAAAATTTATAAAATAAAAAAAATATTTATAAAAAATTAAAAATTGTAAAATAATAATAAAAAATTTCTATAGGATGGTTGGGTGGGTAGATGTTAGAGTACGGAGGAGGGTGGTGTTGTCTGGATAATACGCAATGGTTAATTTTAAAAAAATGATGGGGCTTTAGTATTATAACTACATTTCTAATACGTATTTTATATGGATGTTGATTTGACGTTTTATATGTAATTGGTGCCTATTTTTTATTTCAATTCATATTAAATTTAACTTATTTAATCAAATTCAATATGAACTTGCTTTAAAATTTAGTCTACTCAGGACAATATCATATTAATTAATAATAGTATACCATCTTTTTAGTGATTATTATGCATATAAGTTTATTTGATATAACTAATGTTATACTGTATGTATTAAAATTGGGTAAATAGTTTTTATTATTATTCCTCTATACTTTTTAATATTGTTTTATTTTCAACTTTGTATTCCATGATTAATTATCAGTTTAATTTGTTTGATTGTCACAATCATATTTTTTTAGCTATTTTATGGCTAATAGGAAGATAATTCACACACTATATTTGTGATCTTTAGGATATTGGGAATTTTAGAATCTGACAATCTTCTATAAACATCATTTATTTATTTATTTATTTATTTATTTATATTCTTTACTGTTCATTTTTTATATGTAATGGCAATTATTAAAGTTTTTTATATTATTATTATATATAATTTATTTTATTTTATAGCATATAGCTATTCTATATATTATCAATGTTTAAAAAATATATATTTATTTTTTTATTTTATTTTTTAATTTTTTTATTTGTTTTACTTTCTCAGTATAGATAAAAATGGGTTTGATAATAGAATATATTGAAAGCATTTTATTAACATTTAATTAATTAATTTTTTTTAATAATTTTTTTGAATAATTTTACATTAGGATTTGTGTAGTAATGCAGTTGATATGTTTTTATTTCTTTAGCTATTACCAGGTTCTTGTTTTTGTGACATTTGAATAATGATAATAGTTTTAAAATAAAATAATAGATGGCAGTACCAAAAAATTTTGTCCTTTTTAAAACTTCTATTAAAGTTATAATTTTATTTTTTTACGCCAGGTGGTATTTAACGCTGTATATTAGCAATATTGTAAAATTGATATTAAACAATTTAAAATTGTTTTTTAGGTATTTTAAATAATGTAATTATTTTCTATTTATATTACATTAATTGTATTTATCACGGTATTTAAAAATGAATTAACTGAATCCATAGGTTTTAATTTCTGTGTTAGCTTAACTGTTTTATTCACCTTAATCTTATCATGCTTATGGATTCCTTGTGCGGGAATCTATTGGGAATTTATTCGGTAAGTTGTGTAAGATTTTTATTGCTATAAATTAAATATTTAATGGGTTGTAGTGTTTTTTTCCATTTCATGCCATTTGATAATGTTCTGCTTTCATCTTGAGACTATTCTTTTGGATCTATTGGTTATTCGAGTACAGGAGAATTTTTTTTTTCAGCTTTAAGCTTTTTTTCTCACAGAAAACAACCGATTTGCTTATATCATTGAATTCTGTACTCTTGAAAACGTAATTCAATATATAAGTTTTTCATTTTTTTCGGAATCCATATTCTTCTTTTTTTATTCTTCCTTATTAATCCTTATTAATTCTTGTAATTAAGTATAAGGTACTTTATTTTATACATACACTTCTATATTATAGGTTTGTGGCATCCATTTTCATTGTCAATCATTCACAATAATGCGGTTTTTGATGATGGTCGGTAATGTTTAATTAATGGTTATATATATATATATATATATATATATATATAAAGAAAAAAGGAGAAACGCTTTTAGGTTTCTTAGCATTTGAAAAAAAAAAAAAAAACCCTAAAACATTTGTGTATTTAAAATGACTTCATGATGACTTCATGAGTGTGTCAGAATGCGGTGTGTTTGTATTTAAGAACTATTGCTCTATTCTAAAAAAAAAGTAACTACCGCTGTCACCGCCGCCGCCGGTTTTGAATTTTTTGTGACCGGAGGTCTTTCTTTGTTAATATTAAGGAAAAGAATGCATACAAAAATATGAAAATCGATAGTATTATACAGAAATGTTTGATAAACACGCTGATGCAGACAGTTTTAAAATCGAAGAATTATTTTAAGAGATATTTAATGCTAAAGTTGGACAAAATCGATCTACTAAAAAAGTTTTATAGGAGCAAAAACTATTCATGGGAATTTACTCGTTTTTAGATCGTTTTATACGTTATAATTTCCCAGTGTGCACAATTAATTTATTTTTTTAATTTGACTCATTTTTCGAGGTTTTATTTCTATTTTAAATTCAAATTTTCAGCATTTCGAGAGATATTTTTTACTTCATTTACGTGATTTTCACGTGATATTTAAAAGAGAAAGAATAGCTTGGTCAAAATTACGTCAGATTAAAAACGATTAATTTAAAATGTCTCATTTAAAAGAACTTTCTTTTCGCTTTGTTAAAAAATACCAGGAGACAAAGAGTCTGTTTACTTAATTCCTTTTATATTAGCTTATTTTGAAATGTTGTTACACGTGTCTACGTCATCAAGTTATTTTTATTTTGACGTTTTATTTGTATTTTTATTAATGTTGTACTAATTTACTTGTTCTTTCGTTATTTAAAATAAAAATTATGCCAATTTGTATAATTTGGCCAGTGGTTTGGCGATTTATATAATTTGGCGAAATTGGTCAACTGGATAATCAAGTAGTACCGCAGCGGATTTGGCGTTAAAATTCCCCAATCAAAGAGAAATGAATAGAAATCCGTTTATAGGGAGATCGCCACTGTTTTTTAAATTATAATTTAATCTTTCGAAATCTTTTTAAAGTCGATCAAATTAGCGTGCATTTAGAGTCTGCGGTGTCTGGACGGGGGTTGGCGAGCGTAGCTCGTCGAGGGCCGAGTCCCCTAGTCTTTTAAAAAATAATTTCCTTACTACCCGAAAAATAAGACAGATAAATATTGGACAACATTTTAAAAAGGAAAATATTGATTGTGATTTTCAGTAATATTTTATAAATATTTTCCACATTTATGACATTCTTTTATGTAATGTAATACGATACAATTAAACGTATTATGTATTTACATATGAAACAGCACCGAAAAAAAAATGGCAATAAATCACAAATAAATAATAAAACTTTGTATGAATTACCATGAAACGAAAGAACACACAGGATGCGTTTCGGGATGGAAATTTTAACAGCCCGTTATTAGCCAACGTAGGCCCTTACGGAGACGTATTTACATTGGCTGATGATGATCTATTAAAATTTCTACACGAAATACGTCTTGTGTGCTCTTTTGTTTTATGGTGATTCATACAAAGTTTTATTATTTATTTATGCATCTACATACCGTTAAAATTGATCTGGTGCGAAACCATTTAATTCAGTATTCGAATAACTCAACAAAATTGTCATTACCCGAAAGATTTTGAGGTGTTAGTAGGAGAGCTGTTGAATATTTTTGAGTAGGTATTTGAGGCACCCTGAAAATTTGTGCAACACTTCTTTTGTAATGCCTGAATACAAAATCGAATGTCTGGCTGAAGGATCGTGGCCCCAAAACTGTGCCAGACAAAAAATGGCACTTGACACGTGTCTGGCACAGTTTTTGTGCCGACTAAAGTGTCTGTCATTTTCAAAATATTTTTTTCTAAGCATAAATATTATTCTGTCTCAATCTCTGCGTGCCTCAAATACTTTTTTTGGGTAGTCAAAAAATGGCACCTGACACGTGTCTGGCACAGTTTTTGGGCCGACTAAAGTGTCTGTCGTTTTCAAAATATTTTTTTCTAAGTATAAATATTATTCTGTCTCAATCTCAGCGTGCCTCAAATACCTTTTTTGGGTAGTCAAAAAAAAAAATGGCACTTGACCCGTGTCTGGCGCAGTTTTTGGGCCACGATCCTTCAGCCAGACATTCGATTTTGTATTCAGCCATTACAAAAGAAGTATTGCACAAATTTTCAGGGTGCCTCAAATACCTTCCCAAAATGCTTAACAGCTCTTGGACTATCAGGGTTAAGAGGCTGTACATATGTAACGTTATCACTTTAGGTGGGATGGGGAGATATCATAGGATATCTCTAGGGAAAGGGGGTTGTCCTTTGATATCATTATCATTTTTGATCCAACGAAAATGTTTTTTTTCTTAATAACAGTATAGTCTGTTATCTATTTTTATGAAAATACAAAGTTATTATTAAAGCCATTAAATGATTACATAATCATTTCATTCCAAAATATGGAATAACCCAACGTTCGCCATTCCTATTCTTCCACCATTTGCGCTATCAATTCGTTGTTTGAGAAACGAGATTCGAAATGATATTTGTTACATTTACTAGTCAAAAAAGGGGAAGAATGTTGTCTACCTGTTTTGGTTTTAAGTTCTGCTTACATTGTGCAGGGAGCAAATGCAAGAAGATAATATTACTATTGAATGCATTATACAACAAAAAGCTACTATAAAATTCTTTTAAATAGATAGTATATCTTTAAAGCGTTATTTGATATATTATTTCATATTATATATAATTTCTAAAATTTTATTAACTTCTCTTCATTTAATTCAGTAAAGTATGCGAATAAGAAATGTATAACCATATCTCTATATCATTGCAAGCGTATGAAAATAAAACGAAAGAAAAAAATTACAAAAATAAAAAGAATTTTTAGACACTGATAACGATATCATGAGGGGGGGGGAGGGGGGGGGTCCAAAATTGCTAAAAAGTTGATAACGTTGTATATGTATAGCCCCTGGAATTAATTCACTTTATATGAGCAAAAATGGGAGCTAATATTTCTGACATAAACTAAGGTAATAAAATTCCACAATTATCAAATCAATTTTGTTTAATTTTCAGTCTGTTCTTTTCCATATTCAACGCTATTTCCCTCAAATTCAATAGACGATTTGCTAGTTACAAATATGACCAATGAAATACTGACATCAGACTAAAGAAAAAACATCATTCGTAGAATTCTATAAATAGCTGAGTATAATACAGTATTTTCTTTGTAATTTCAACAAAATTATTCTGTAAAGTTAAAATTTAAAACAATAGAAAAATTACCACTTCAAAGAATAATTCGAGGTAGTTTCCAAACTGTTCAGTTATTCATATATTTTGAAGCACATAATTACATAAAAAGGGAAGAAAATTATTAGGAAAATGTAAAAGGATTTCTAACTCAAAATAAAAATAAAATGTTAGGCATCCGTTATCCTTTTTTCTTTTCGGGAAAAAAAAATCGATCTCATCTAGAGGAGAAAATTTCTACAGTGTCACCGAGTTTCAATTATATTACTTTTTTGTGCGTTTTAACTTTTCATCTTTTTATAACTAGAAATCAACTACGGAGATTTTTACCGAGTAGTATATTGTAGTAATTGAAGAAAAACGGTCAAGTGCGAGTATTGCGCTCAGAGGATTTCGTACAATAATTATATGATTTATTAACTGTATTATTAAAAAAATCGTTGTTAAAAAAATAATAAGAGTTTGCAAAAAACTATAAAATGTAGGGTTCGGTATAGCTGTATGTACTAGAAAAGTATGAATAAGTATGCCATAAAAGTTCAAAGTGATATAAAGCCTAAACAATATCAAATATTGCTATTCTGTATAACTATTTTTTAAATCTTATCCTAATCTGTTTATGATGAACTTAATTAGCTACTGGCAATAAAAGTAGTGCATATTAAAACTACATTTGGTATTTCTTAAACTAAATTCAGCGTAGTAATAATCATTTTATCTTACAGTGTAGCTAAAACGAAATCCATGCTCAAAGTTTAAAATTGGCATTATGCTAAGTGCGCTTCGAAAGGAAATCGCAAAGGTGCAACACCGTCTTGGTCGTTGCCGCGTTTTTCCAGATCGGTTTTTATTTAACTTTTAAAGACACGGGAGGCGTATTGAGAGATACATTCAATGGAAACTAGTCGCGAATCTCATAGTATTTATGTGATTAATCAAAATTAAATTACTCTGTTTTAAATAATTTGACGTTTATTGCTTTTATACTGCTACTGGGCATTGCATTACATAAATATATCATTAAAATCTGTTATCTAGGCTTTAAAAGCCGATGACGCATAGAGTTCGCCGCCCCTGTCATTATGTAGGCCCAAACCGTCCGCATCTTTAAGGGTTAATATCTCGGCTAATTCCCGACGGTGTTTTTCGAAAATCATTATCAGCAATGCTTTTATACTTCTCCTACGATAGGTACCTCCAGCTCTGCTCAACACTTTTGCTGAATGCTCGCAAATCGAAATTTGTGTGTAACGGAAAAATGCGATTTTCTCAAAAACTGTGTGACATAAGGTAATCGCTATAATTTTACTGCAAGGTTTAAATTAACGCTACTACATTTTTCATGATTTTTATTTCAGTGGATTCTCCAGTAGAGGGGAGGGGGACATATTTTTGCACTAATTTTCGACGATATCTCTGAAAATATAATACCTAAAATTAAAATAAGTGCATTTTTGACTTCAGCGTTATGAAAGCTTTCACACGATACCCCACACAATATAAAAAGAAAAGATTTTTTTTTCAAGTAATTTAATTAGTTCCTCGACATTTTTCCTAAGTATATTTGTGAATGTTTAATAATCTGCAAATATGTGGGTCAATAGTCTTTATTACTTCCCCCAATTTGAAATTCCCACCTTCCATAGTTTACAAGTAAAGTGGCTGTGACAGACGGACAGACAGACACAAGAGTGATCTTATAATAGTTCCGTTTTTTTTTTTTACTTTTTAAGTACGGAACCCTAAAAAATAATGTAACGAGGTACAAATTGGAAAATTAAAACTAAAATAAAACTATACAGTTAAAATTAACTAAACTTTTTTTTTTTCCAAAACATCAAATAATCAACAATAACGTGTGACATTTCTATATATGTGTGTGTGTGTGGAATAAAGAGATAAAGTAAAACACGTTTGATTTCCTTTTATATTTTAATTATTTATGTAAAAATTAAAAATGTGATAGATGGCAGTGTTTGATGATTGGATTACAAAAAGGCAATCATGTATTGCTCTTTCATCGGCAGAGGCTGAATATGTCTCAGCCGCAAGTGCAGGGCAAGAAATCTTGTATTTAGTGAAACTCCTAGAAGATTTAGATCTACCACAGACAAAACCAATCACTTTATATGATGATAACCAAAGTTGCATCAAAAAGGTAGAAAGTGAGAAGTTTTCAAAAAGAACTAAACATATCGATATACGTAGGTATGCAATCAAACAACTCAAAGAAGATGGAATAATTGAATTGAAGTACTGTCCATCGAAATATATGATTGCAGATGCCTTGACTAAACCTGTCTCCAAACCTGAATTACAAAATCACAGAATATCCATGAACTTGTTTGCTCATCAATCTGAACAGCTTAAGGGGGCATGTTAGAAACACTATTATCTTTAGAAATAGATAAAACTTATCATAGATAAACTTAATTGCTTTTCAAAAACACTTAATATCTGCAATAAGTTAAATTGTTTACATCATCCATCCATCCTGTTACGAAAATAGTACATTACTTCCTGTTTCATCTTTTGAACTGTTAATCAAATGTTATAAACACTTACATTATAAAGGACTATATCTATAATTTATTGACTTTAAATGAAAATAAGTATTTTAGTAATGAATATAACCTTGAATTTATTTATGCATTTAATGTAATCAGAACAATATTTTATATTATTAATCTAGTATCAGTATGTGTTTTAAACAAGAAAGGAGCAAAAAATAAATACTCCAGTGTGTATCCCTTTAGTCAAATATAAATTTATTTAATTCCAAAAAGTGGTAGAAAATTTCTGTGATACAAATAATGAGAAAAATACACGCTTTTTAATAAACACCTTTACAAGCTTTTTACAGTTGAAATCACAATGGATTTTTCGTGTTCAATAATAAATGGACAAACCTCAATGTTTACGTGGATAGGCAGAAAATTCGTGGATGATCCTGAAGAAGAAGGTAAGCTGAATTTCTTTACCTTTATTATATGATTTAAATGCGATTATTTTTATATCACATTAATCTCCCTTCAAATAATCACTAACAGTTTAATGCTAATTCGTTGTATTCAAAGGACCTTTGAAAATTTTACAATATTTTGCTACTGAAGTTTAGGAATAGCGCACTGTAAACAAAAGAAAAAGAAAAGAAAAGGGAAATTCGTAAAATAGGACATTGTACTTGGCAATTGGTTGCAGCAAAATCATCGGAAACTTTATATTTATTTCCGATAAAATCACAAATGATTCCGATTGACACATTTCAATAGGAATCATCTAAAATTTCCTTTGCTATTTGGATGTTGTCGAGGATCAGCTGCGCGCTTTGCCACAGTTTCGCAAGGGTAAGCAATAGTCATCAAAATTTTCCCCGTGATATAATAAAAGAAATTCATAATTAAATAATAACTTTAAAATTTCACCAGATCCATAACATAATTTATTGCGCGCACGGATATTGATTTTTGCTGATTATTAAGTGATTCTAAGATATGGTTATAAGATCTCTTTTGCATCACACTTCCATACATAATATACGATTCATTTGCATCGATATTTTTTGAAAAGGTATCTGATTCCATGTTTTTTCAATTGTAGAACGCTTACTGAATATCTGTTTATATATTCTTAAATTTTCAAGACTGTCGGTCCATTTGAAACATGACTTTTATAGGCTACTCAGAGTCAGAAGTAACCAAAAGTTTCAGCATCATTCATTATTAGCATCAGGAATAAGCTCGGCCTGTTATTGCAGCCTCCAATTTCAGTGTTGAATTCAGGAAGCCCCTGGCACCTCCTTCAATGCTCCCTCCCGGAGTATTGAAACCCTTTCGGAAGATTTTGTATTTTATGCTTATTAATAGTCTAAAAGTGCAATAACCGCCGTAACTCCACAGTCCACCTTTCCCTAGAGCTATTGGTCCTCTAGGGAACTCCTGACGCAAGATACACCATTTGGTATCTTCTTTTGATTGTTGCGGGGTGATTTATCTTCTTTCCTATTTTGATTTAAATTTACATAACAGTAAATACTCGAATTCCGCTAAAATACAATTTCTTGTATAAGGATAGATGGGGCAACTGGGCCATGATTTTACAATGTGACTCTGGAGCTTCTGACAATTCAGCTTCAAAAAGCTAATGTTCATTTGAATTAAAGTCTGAACTTCTGTCAATGTGTTCAGTTAGGTTCTCTATATCAGACAGAAATGCTCAAAATTGCATTTTAATATTTAAAAATATAAAAATATGCATATTTCATCTTTCTTTCCTCATGGGTCCAGTTGCCCCATAAAAATGGGGTAAGTGGGCCAGAAGGGTCTATGTTCCACACGCGTTTATTTTTTTTTTTTTCATATGGGATATCAGGTCCTGTTTGAAAACGCGTAAACAACTTTAAAAAATTTAAACCAGGCAGGTCATGTAAATTATATATCAGCTAAAGAGCGTTGTAAGTGAAACCTTTGCTGTCAATGTGTCTAAAAAAAGCACTAAAAGTGAAAATATTAGATTTATTTATACCAAAAACATAAAAATTAAGTAAGTACTTATGTACTTTAGTATAGGTAATAAATATAAAAGTCACATGGGTATTTTAAGGAAAACAAATAGCAAGGTAAATCTATGAACAAACGGCTACGTAAGTACTTAAGTACTTTATCTGTATTCAGGGGTCCAATATGTAGGGAAATTTTTATTGTTCCTACCAGAACCCTTAATGAGTTACCTTCATGATAATTTTATTTAACATATTCTAAAGAAAGATGCTATGAAGATATTATTTTCAAAATAGTGGTAGGAACAATAAAAGTTTCTCTATAGTATGCGACCCTGTGTATCGTACAGTTTCAAGGTTTGGCTATCTCGTTTTCAGGGGCAAGCTACTTGCATTCGTAAAATGTTGAAATAATTTAATGACACCAGTATTTACAAGAGAATTTATTTATAAACAAGTAAAAGTATATTTTCGCGTACTTAATAAAGGTAAAATTTTCATTACAAAATTCCAGTGCCAATGTGGCAATTAGGGATTAAAATTGCGTGATGCCATAACGGCATCACCGCCTCTCAAGGGGTCAAGGAATTTAGTTTGATACCACCCAATATGCTTTTTTTTAAATTTTATTACGTAATTTTAATAAGGTATTCTATAATTTTATTTATTGGGAGCAAAAAACAATGGAGAAATTTATTTCCCGTAGTAAGAGAAACTAAAAAAAATTATTTATAACTATTGGGGTAACTGGATCCAGCATGGTCCAATTACCCCGGATACATGTCCCAGTTAACCCATTCTTTAAACATTTATGGGATAACTGGGACACCGGGCTTACTTTTGAAACATGTAGTAAATATGTATAAATACCTAATAATATTAATGTAGTTATATGCCTAATCTTTAAAAAAATCCCTGCCGGCTCGGGCCTACAGGCGGAGGTAGATTTCGATGTTAAGTACTAAATTCTCCAACAAAACTTAAATCAAGATTAGAGATAAAACCCAGTTTCTTCACAAAGAGTGAGCTGTACGGAGCTAAACTTTTTGTGAAAATTATAATATACACGAATACACACACACATGTATATGGAATGGGTTTAAAAAATGGCTACAAAAAATTCAGAGAACCTTGAAGTGTTAAAATGTGTTAATATTTCCATAGTCGGGTTTTTATCATGTTTTAATACCTTTCTTCAAACTAACATGGCGTTACATATTCACCTGCTGAGGTCCATTATATTTCCAATATGACGCAATATACATTTTTTTATAATTCGTCAAACTATTTATTTTATTTTGACTTTTCATGCTGAAATCTTGCTCTAGAAATGACGTAATATTCAATTTGTTTTCAATTTGTCAAACTATTTAATTTTACACGTGAAAATTTTGCAAAAGAAAAGTAATTGTTGTGGTGAGAATTTTATTGTTTTGTTTGTTTTTTAATTGTTGGCAACTGCTATAACGAAAAACTTTTATTTTTTTCTGCCATTGTTGTGTAAGAGCTGGTTTTATCAGATTCATGTTAAGACAGTATTCAAAATTTTGAACTCTCCCCATTTCCACCCTCTTGGGCCGATTTCGCCTATTTTCAATCCCCGCCTAGATATTAGCCATCTCAAAGTTGTTGGCGAGTTTGAGGACAATCCGTGCATAATTGCGACTTTTATCGTGCGGACAAAATTTAGTACATACATACATACATATATATAAACTTTTTAGGTGGGTGTGGTTTTGGGCTCCTGGGGTTCTATAATGAAAAGTTATGAAGGAATTTTTCAAAAGTCGCACCATGGTAACGACTGCAATAGGTAGTATTTCTTACGAAATCTACCTAAAAAAAAGATTGTTTAATAAAAGTACTTACCGAATTTTAATAAAAAACCCAGGAAGTTGAACCATATTGACGTTGTTTTTAAAAAAAGAAACGTAAATTTTTGAAAACCTATCACAGCAAAGTGAGAGTTATGATTGAGTCGACACACGTTGTTTTAGGAAGTAGAGATTAAGGTGCATTGTTCACAAAAGCTAAAACTTAAAAAACATAAACAGTTTTTTATAAAATAGCCTATGGTTGAGTTACCTCGTGGGTCCAGTTACCCCAACTAACCTTATGATATACTATCCTGTATAATTGTACTATTTAACAATATATTTCATTTTCGATGTAGACTAGTTTATTATTTTATTTTAAAGTGCGACAGTATTGCCTGGTTAAGGGGTAATGCAGGTTGTCGTCCTGTAGTAGAAAAGAATAAAAAACACCAGAAAAGAACGGCTAAAATTTACATAAAACTATATGCTTATGGTAAGCGGTTTTCTAATCATATTTGTTAAGCTATATTTGTTAATAATCATTAAAAGTAGAAAGTGAATTTCTTCACAGGCAATATAATGTTAACGTCTTTGAACTATTATTTTAACACAAACAAACTGATTGGTTTTCTGAGCGAAATATGCTGGCTGGTTGTCGGCCCAGTTAGCTTAAACGGAAAAGCATCGGCCTTGTAAGCCAAGGATCTGGGTTCGATTCCCAGCCTGGGCATTTTTTCGCTCAGTTGGATATATTCAAATTCGTAGGTTAACGTCTTTATTTAAATATGTGTTCCTTTAGCCTGATTTGTTCTATTGTAATAAATAATGTGATTTTATGTCCTAATGTAAGTTTAAACTAGGTAAATAGGAAAAAAGAAAAAAAAACTGTGATTTTAGTAATTTTCAATAAGATATTTGTTCCCCCGTCAGTTTACACACTGGCTGCAATTACGCCGAGCTAAGGGCACTGTTGGTCAAAGGTGTAGTTTTGTAATACAATATTTAATTTAATAATAATATAAAAATATTTTAACATAATTACTACGAAGTTCATAAAATTCTTAATGACTTTTATGTATTTTGAACATCATAGCTTTTAATCAAAATTTATACGGTCGGCATTTATTTAAATGATTTTCACCGATATTCGTCTCTCGTTATTAATATATTGAACACGAGATGAGACATTTTCGGTAAATCTTCCATGATATTTCATTCTTGTATACTGTTCATTGGGAAATCATCTTATCACTGGAAACCTATTTATGGCTTAGCAAAGGTTGATCAGATTTTGCTACCACGATTATCCAATTAGAAAATGGAGAACACCTTCATATGGTTAAAATTCAACTTTTGATTATCTATATGAAACATCCTGTATATATAATCAAACAACACCGACAGCGATAAATGCTAAGTCAAATATTTCAGTAGATTTCCAAATTCTTCCTTTTTCTGCCCATAAGTGTTTATTTTCACATAAGAAAACTTATATGCATCTACAAAAGTCGTTCGGAGTTTTCGATCAACATAATAATACATTCGCCAACCCAATTTATAATATGGTACTTTCGTCCTACATCACATAATCTGCAGATTAATTTCTATCTATACGTATTAATGTTTCTTTCCAGATTGCAATCTTCAAAGAACTTCCACTGTTCACTTAATTTTACTAATTATCCTGAGAAGTACTGCTTTCAATTTCAAAGTAATATTTCAAAGATGGGCTTTTACATTAAAAGAGTTAGACAGATTAAAGGAAAATCGCGCATTCATCCACAAATTTTTAAGTTAATTCGAACGACATTTAGATCAATATTTAACATACGTATTTATATTTTTCCCATACTTTTAATTATATTTTTATCTAATAATAAATTTTCTAATCTTATTATATTTTGTCATCTGATTTTTTTTTAAATGTTCAGAATATATTTTACGCAATTTATTAAAGGAAAATGAAGTTGTAATTTTTTAAACACTTTGAACTTGTGCAGTATGAAAGCATTTTTTAAAACTTTTAAAAACTGTTTTTATGATATAAGAACGTGGTTGGAGATTTTGTTTCTGTCAAAAAATGTTTCTTAAAAGTTCACATAAGATGCAATTCATTGGTGATTACTACAAACAACAAAGCATGTCCGAGAGAATTCTTAGATGCAAAAATTTTCCTTAAAAGATATTTTTTTCCTTAAAAGTAGTTTTCATTTCCTATATTTTCTCTTTTTCTTCAAAAGAGATTGTTTGCAATAGAATAAACAATGCTCTTAGATGATTGTTAAACATAAATTCTTATTATAATTTATTTTATAAACTGTTAACTTAATATGGAATCTTATATAAGGCAAATGTTAATTCTAACAAAAATTTATGAATGCTTTTATATTATTAAGAATGGTACTTTTTTTTATTTTTCTTAAAAAAGTTTAAATAAAGTCTGAATCAGCTCAACAGAATAAATAAATCGTGGTTTTTTTATGGAATTGCAGGGGAGAAAACACTACGATTTATTCTGTTGAGCTGACTGAGAAATCAGACCAGATGCTGTGATCTTAAGGTTAGCTGTGGGTGAATTAGTCCTAAAGATTCGTCCGGGATGGCTCAGTTGGTAAAGCATTGGCGGCTTCAGCTGAGACATCCCTGGTTCGAATCCTGGCCCGGATTTTTTTCAACCATTTGAAAATTTACTACTGAAATGATTTATTTACCCACTGAATAATTGTGTTAAAAATTAATCTAATAGAACTAATGGATTGTTGAATAGAACATAGGAATTTTTCATAATTAAAGTACACTTTATCACATTTTCCTACTTTAAACTGGAGAATACATTGCATGAATAAGTAAACCTTGAACTAATACAATTAAAGTTTATGACTTAAAAAGCTATAACCTGATTTGGAGAAGTTTTATAATAGATACACGCGCTGGGCGCATGCTCAGATTAGAAAAATATTCCTTCATTACGCAGTTTGACGATGCTCGCTTGAACAAGCATGCTTAGACTAGAGTACCTTATGAAAATGACGACTTACAGAATATAAAATTAATTGGTTGAGACAAATTTAGACAAAAGCGAATAGACAAACATTTGACCAGCTGCCTTTATGGCCAAGGTAATGTTTGTTAATTTGTATCACGCATCTAGGCGGGTATTGCCAAGTTCTGGATTTGCTATAGTTTGGACACAGCATTCGCCCTTTGTGTATGCCACCACTTTCATACAAAGACACCCTATCTTAAACTTGTCAAATTAGTAAACGAAAACTAGTTTATCGAAATAAACCTTAGACTTTTTTAAAAGTTTTGTATTTTGCATGTACCTTATCATATCATGTACAATCGTCATAAACATAATGCAAAATCTGCAGTACAAATATTTACAACTTAAAAATGGAAAAAGTCTAAGATTTATTTCAGTTTCATTTGAACGGAATCTAAGTATATAGTTGTTTAAAGCATTATATTGTATGAATTTCATTTTTATTTTTTAATGTTCAATTGGTTTAGCTTATTTGTTACAAAAATTTAACATTAAATGTAGAACAAATTGAATGAAATGTCTTAATATCTGACCCTTCTCGGGCTTAAACAATTTAGGAAATATTTATTTTTTTTTTTAATTTGTTCTGCAAATTAGGTTTTTGTTTAATATGTCATGTTTTTTAATAACTACTGCATTCAGAGAAACACATTTCAAAATTAATGGAAGGTATCATCATCAGGCTTTGATTTGTGTGATATCGCATCACATTTTGTGATGCAATTTACCTATGTATAATTCAAAATGTTTCACCAGTGCAGTAATGCAGGTTGTTGTAGTTTGGTCAAAAAATTACAATCTGAACTTTAAAAATCTGCTTGAAAATGTCATTTTTTTCCACTATGACGTCATATTCATCTTCTTTTTAATTCTTAAAAAAAACTATTTCAGTTTCTTCAGTTTCATGTTTCACTTGAAAATCATTCAACTAAAAATAGGCAAATTTTTATTACGTCTTTTGAATTATTTACAACAATGAAGGAAAAATGTTAAATTTTATTAGAAAATGTCCTTTGATTCTCAATGAAAAAAGCGAAATTTGCAATTATTAAGACAAATATTTGAATAATGTAAATAAAAATTAGCCCATGTTACTCTCTAGATTATAATCCACCTATATGCAAAGGCATTTTATGACCCGTTTTGATCCTGACGTCTGGCAAATGTTTTTACACTTTGAATTTATAATATTATTAGAATTAACAAAGAATTAAAAATGAGTGGCATCAGGGACAAAAAGGTGGGAAGAAAAAATGAAAAAGTTATGATCTCCATAGGCTTTTCTATGTCAAATTAACATTGAGAAGTGACACTGGAAATAAATAAATATTGTGCTGCCGCGCAATACTTAAATTATTAATAGCACATTATTAACCGAATTTTAGTCTCCTGATTAACCTGAAAATATTACAAGCAGTTAAAGAGTATTTTAACTAGGAAAATACTTTAATACTACAAAAAGGGATACTTCTGGCAAAATTTAACAGCTGTAAACCAGTTTAATATTTCCTTCATAGTTTCAAGAATTGCATTTGAATTTCGTAATTTTCAAGTACTATAAGATGCCAAACTTTTTTAAACGGATATATATCGCTTAAAATCTTTAAAAAGCATATTTTCCTTTCGAAAAATATTAATTTGTTATATCCAAAATGAAAAACAAAATTAGAAAGTATTGAGGTCGAAAAATCTTGCCTCGATATGTTTAATACAAGCAGAGATAAAATATTACAACTTATTAAATACGTATATCTATCTCTTCCTTAAAAAATAGGCTACAATTTATCCCCACTTCAGTAATTTGTATCATGCCTATTATTGATAGACATGATGTCTTCCTGTTTCTTTCAAATAACTTCTAAATACTTCGCTAATAGAGAATGGTAGGATTGTTTACAATGCAAACACTTACCGTCTGTTCCAGTGCAAATAAGTCAGATAAGTGGTGAAGCCTGTAATTAGTTTATCGAAAGTATATATTATGTCCATCGAAACGGACGCCAAGTCTGGAAGGGCAAATCAATATTTGCATTGGAAGCAAATGCAAAAAATAACACATTTTGCGCAATTAGTATACATGCACACGTGTATATATTAAAATACAAGAAAAGGTGAATGTTATTCAAACAGGAAACTATATGAAGAATATATTAATGTATGTGCATGCACTTTATATACTTTCTTAAACAAAAACACTAGAATGGTCACTCTTATCGCTATCCAATAGCTAATAACTAAACCGTCTTAGAAATATGGTTCCAACTGCAAGAATATTTTAAATGTTTTCTTTCATCAACTCAAAATCCATTTACGTAAAAAGAGTTATTTATTTTAAGTTACGAAATTTTATTTTCGTACTATTATTGAGACTTAAAAGCAGGGCTGCGGAGTTGGAGTCGCAGTCGGATCCATTTTTGAGCAAAGGAGTTGGAGTCGGAGTCGCTAAAAAACAAGCCGACTCCGACTTCAGATTTTTTTGTTTGACCATTTTAAAGTGAAATTAAACTAATTATATGTAATTTTAAATCTATAAAATGAATTATTATTGTTATTTATGGACTATATCAGTTAAACTTGGTTATGGACTATATCAGACTACTCAAGTTAAAGATGACCGATTTACTGCGCTGTACAAAGTAGATACAGGGTAACCCATGTACATAGTAGATGAAAACTGTTTTAATTCATAACTGTAGTAGATATTTTTGAGTTAGCTCGTATTTTGGGCGTTTGCGGATAGAACCCGAGGTATAAATATCTGGAAGAACCCAAGGCCTGGAAAATGAAGGCAATTTTTCAAACGGGCCGTGTAAGTAGAATTAAGACAATTTATGTTAATGGGTCGGATCAGACTAATAAAAAAATTGAGCAGGCTGACAAACCCAATATAACAAATTTGAAAGAATCAAACTACGCCGATAAAATAGGAGCAAGCACGACGGAACGTTTTAGGGGACTGGTCTTAAAATTCCGGTTCATGCAGATCTCTTACCGGAATTAATGCGAAAATTATAAATCTGTGCTATTGTTGGAGGCAAAAGAGCTGAGAACTAGGTATAGCATTGTAATAGAAGCCTTTTTTCGTCCCCCCCCCCCTCAATCTTTTCCTGTCTGTATGACCAAAAGTCAAAATTCTAAAATTCCCTTCCTTTATTTATTTATTTTTGTGCAGAGGAGTCAAAATAAGTTGAAATTATAATTCTTTTTTTTTTTCAGAATCGGCGGTTCCCAAAATAACAATAAAATAGTAACATTTCGTTATCATTCATGTTTTGAATTTCGGATTTTTCAGGTCTGCAGAACCCGAAATAAAGCCAAAAATGTAAAATTAATTAAAAAATTCAATTTTTTTTATTATTTCATTAGAATCCACAGGATCCGAATCATTTACAAAATAATAAAATTTTCATCTTTATTTTTCCTCCTTTCCGTAAAAGTTTTTCGAGTCTGGAGGAGCAAAATAACAACTAAATTGTAACGATTTCACTTTTTCTTCTCCGTTCGCAGATCCAAAATAGTAAAATTTCCATTTTGTGTTCTTTAGACTTTGATAGGTGGATTTTTCGGGTTTGCGGGAGGAAATTGTAAAATTACTAAAGCAGAAAATATATTATTTTTTCTGTTTTATTTTTGAAGCCCTAAAAAGGTGATAAATACCGAAATGGTGATGTTTTAGCTTTATTTTTTTTTATATTCCATCATTATTTTAACCAACAGGCAACAACACTAATACCCCATTCCGAGTACTAGTGTTGCGGACTAGGAGTCGGAGTCGGTCATTTTTCCCATCGACTCCGCAGGCCTGCTTAAAAGTTATAGAATTTTTTTTTTCATGTTCTAACAAGTAAAATAGTAAAACAATCTTTAGTAAACGTTCTTTAGTAACAATATTAAACATTCTTTTACGATCAGAACTGAACGGATTACGATACTCGAAACCTGAGGCAGAACGAAAATTTTAATTTTGTAACTTTTAAAATTATAACTATTTTGGAGTAAATGGATTTTAATATAGGAAGGAAACATTTGAAACTGGAAATATACTCCTATCGGTTAAGGAATTAGCTATTGGAAAACGATAATTGGGGACACCCTATATAAGATTATTCATATGAACAAATCCATATAATTCCAAAAATGTATGATTTATATAGTTTCAAAATATGTAAATCCTGAAACAGCATTGAAGTTTGTTAACGAACAATGCTACGCATATAAGTGTACAGGTGTAAATAAAAAATAAAATCTTCACACCAAATTAAATTACGTATGTAGCAATTACTTTTGCTGTTATGTATAAAGAAAAATATATCTGTGTTTTAAATCAGTAAAGTTTAATTGTATATCTGTTTATAATCCTTTCCTTAATTATGAAGATACTTTAAAAAAATTTAAGAAGTTTAATTTAAAAGAACTTTACAAATTTTGCTTGTATTTTTAGACATTGCCCTAGTAAAAGCACAGATATTTAGAAATCATACCGATAGATGAGAAGAAAGTTTTGAAGAGGAAAAATCACCAAGAAACTTTTCAATCAAGATGGATGTAAACATCCAAGTAAGCCGTTTAAAAATTATATAATTTCGATATAATTTAATATCAGAAATAGCTAAATATAGTTAATATTTAATCAGGAAACTAGAAACCTTATTTAAAGTTTATGTGATAGTTCTAAGTAACTAGTTATAGAGTAGTTTTTAAACGCATGCCCATGACCATTATATATTCTCTAACAAAATATATAGTAGGGTGGGTCGAAAAAACCGAAATATTTATAATCAAAATGTAATAGAGCGGAAAAGTTGCCTTTTGTAATAAAGAATAAATTCGTAAAATATTACACCTATCGGTTAATATCTTTTACCGCCGCAACGGGGCCAAAATTTCCAAAAATCGCAAAAAAACATGTTTTTTCAGTATTTTTTTAAAATTATACAAACGTACTAATACAATTTCTAATAGGACGCGATAGCTACATGGAGATGTAAGAAATGTCCTGGTAAATGTTCATTATGATAAAGTAATACCTTTTACTGCCGCAAAAGGACCATATTTAAAAAAAAAATTGTAAAAATTTATTTTTTATTTAAATTTTTGTAATTTCTATAATATCTAGAAGTAAATAAATTTACTTCATATCTATTAATATTGTCGTAAATTTTTTTAACTACTTGTTATAGACTGGAAGAAAAAACGGCAATCATTCATTATTTTTGACGATCGCTTTATGTACTACTATTTTACTGCATATCAGCAGTTCATATTCCACAAATCACAAAAAGGATATAAAATGAACAAAATATTTTAGTATTTTATTAATTAAAATACATAAATGTTTAACCGAAACGGATTAAATAAACATAAAATGAAGAAGTATTTAAAGTAATTGAATTTTATATGACTTTCTTTCAAATAAAGCCATTGTTCCTCGAGAGGCCAAAATTTATGATATGTGATCCTCCGTCTGTTCTGGTCCACAAACTTTACCAGCACTTCAGAGACTAATTTCGCGCATCTTTCTATTGATTGAGTGGGAAAGGAAAATTATAATAGCTGGTATGTTTAATCGAACATTCTAAATTCACCAGCGTCGTTAGATCGTCAGTCCATAGACAAACCGTAACAGGTGGTTTCGTTAGTTTACAGTTTTGCCTCTAGACTAAATCCGTGCAATTTTAAGCTTCAAAGTTCAATTCTGGAATGACGAAGTGACAAAAGGCACTATTCGTGCCCACAGAACTTCGTGCTTTGACAATTTTCTTTATGGCTGGGGTTCTGATTTCCTCTCCTTCATATGCTATCATTCCAATGAGGCTATTTTCATTATTTGCGAAACAGGCATTTCGTGAAATTACAGGAACTATAATATTTTGTAGATAATATGGCAAGTAACGAGGGTTACTAATTATAGTCCACAAAATCTGAAAAACATGATGGATTCATTTTAATTGTGAACCAACTGATGCAGTACACTTTCAGGATGTACTCATTGAGTACATCCTGATCAGCCGATTGTCAAAATTAAAAATTTCCAAAGTACGAAGTTCTGTGGACACGAATAGCGCCATCCGTCATTTCGTCATTCCAGACTTGAACTTAAAGCTTAAAATTGTATGGCTTTAGTCGAAAAGTAAAACTGTAAACTAACGAAACCACCTGCTACGGTTTGTCTATCGATTGACGATCTAACAACGCTGGTGACTTTAGAATGTTCGATTAAAGATGCCAGCTATTATAACTTTCCTTGTACCACTCAATCAGTAGAAAGATGCGTGAAATTAGTCGCTGAAGTGATGGTAAAGTTTGTGGACCAGAACAGAGTGAGGATCACATATGATCAATTTCGGTCTCTCAAGGAACAATGGCTTTATTTGAAAGCAAGTCATATTATAAAATTCATTTACTTTAAATACCTCTTCATTTTAAGTTTATTTAATCCGTTTCGGTTAAACATTTCTGTATTTTAATTAATAAAATACTACAATATTTTGTTCATTTTATATCATTTTTGTGATTTGTGGTATATGAACTGCTGATATGCAGTAAAACAGCAGTAGATGAAGCGATCGTAAAGAACAATGAATGATTACCTTTTTTATTTTCCAGTCTATGGCAAATAGTTAACAAAATTTATGACATATTAATAGATATGAAGTAAATTTATTCACTTCTAGGCATATTATTAAAATTATAAAAATATAGAAAAAATGAAAATTTGAAAATTTTTACATTTCGTTTTTTTAAATATGGTCCCTTTGCGGCAGTAAAAGATATTATTTTATCATAATGAACATTTTCCGGGACATTTCTTATATCTTCATGTAGCCATAGCGTCCTATTAGAAATTGTATTCGTACGTTTGGATGATTAAAAAAATATATTGAAAAAAACAAGTTTTTTTGCGATTTTTTGAAACTTTGGCCCTCTTGCGGCGGTAAAAGATATTATCCGATCGATATAATATTTTACGAATTTATTCTTTATTACAAAAGGCAACTTTTCCGCTCTATTACACTTCGATTGTAAATATTTCGGTTTTTTCGACCCACCCTAATATATAGATATATCATGAATAATTTTTTATTAGATAGTTTTTTATTTTATTGGGAGTATTATTTACAGTTTCTGAAATCTTCATAATTTTTATTTCATTGTTAAAATGTCAGTAGTGAAAAGGATAAACTAACTACAAACATCCTTCTAAATCTGCTTCGCTCAAATTCTTGAAATATCCTCTATGCACTTAATGCACTTGTATAAGCTTTGAAATTAAGATTCAATTACACATTTTCTAAATACATTTCCTTGAAAATGTTATAAAAGATACTGCACTGAAGTATTAAGCGTTTATTTACGTTATTTCGTTTTTCTTTTTTTTAAATGTAATTACTTTCTTTTAGACGTGCTGATAATTGGCCGACATAAATACAACCAACCAACCAACCTTTCTTTTAGAACAAATACATTAAAAAGTACATTACTTTTACACTAAAAATTAATTTAATCATTACAATTTAGAAATACTTGATGCTTACATTTCAAATTTTCATCTTTGCCAAAACCGACGATCGTAAATTTTTTCATAGCCCATAAACCATTTTAATAGTTACCCTAAACCAAATAGATTTAGCCGCCGCAGCATCCAGACAGCACCAGGAAATTTCCCCTCTCTAAAAGATCTCCAAGTAATGACATAGCACGCAACATTTCGTGAGAAACAAAAATCCTCATAAATAAAAACTCTGCATAGAATGATGAATTATCAATTTTAATCAAAATGAGAGGTTTTAGTTAGAACAAGTTTCAGCTATTATTCCTTAGAAGTTATTTACTTTTAGTTACAGTAATTTAAACTTTTCCAAGGTAATGTTTAGGTAATTACAAAAATGTGGTATAAAGAGAAGTTTATATTTTGTATGAAAATGTGCGACTTTTTCTTTTTAAGCGAGAGAATTGCTTATTGCGTTCAATCACCGGAAGTACGTCGAATGATAAACGCATACCGATCGTGGATATCGAGCATTAATATACTAATTAGCGGTCGACAGAAACAAGTTTTTAAGACCGAAACTGAATTTCGGTTATCTTCCAAGTTTCGGCTGAAAATTAAAACGCAAACGAAACTGTCTTATAAAAACATTTAAACTAATGAATGCATATATTATATAATTATTAAGGGAACAGTTTACCTCAAAATTGATAAAAAAATCGATTTTTGTTTTTAAATATTAAATGAAGGCCTGTTTAATTGTGAATATTTTGACACCTCATTTTTTCCCATACGGCAATTATATTGCAAGATATTGTAAATTTTGTAAATACGCCGAAATAAAATAAAAGAATAAAATACAAGTGAATGTCTTTTTCGCTTCGCAGCCGACGATATGTAATAGATATTTTCACAGCCTCTGGGCTTGCATTAGTATTCAATTCTCACCCTTGTACTTTGTCGGATATAAACCATATGCCCCTTGCTGACTAATTTGCAGAGGTCGTTAAATCTATAACGTGCATGTAAAATCACGTGTTTGCTCTTTCTTTAAGCCACTCTCACTTACCGCTGGAATGTTATTTATTGTAACCCTAAAGAGCCCGCCATGGCATAGTTTTCAACTGAATGTAAAACTTCTGGATTGTTTTGTCTACCCAATTTGTTTTTCGCCAAACATCTTACATATGGTTATCTAGTGTTCGCCAATCTGTATGTAATGGTAACAAAATCTATCTCACTTTTGCTCCTGACCTCGAGCTATGTAGTCTGCAAATTAAGCCCCGCTGTGGGGCGTCTGCCGACGGGCAGTTATTTGAAACTCTCTCCCGTTCCTCTGTACTGTTCACGGCTCTCCATTAAAAGGTATTTCATAATAAAGATGTAAGTCCTCTAAACTTTTGTGTTGGAGTTTTTTTTTCTCTTACTCATATTGTGAACCTGGGCATACGAATTCACCGTCACAACATCCAGAGCAATTCCACACACAAATGAAAAATTTTAAACAGCTGTTTCTCCATATTCATATTTTCTCCACTTTCATGTTTTAAAAATGCTAAGGTATGTATTTGAGAAATAGATTTAAACTTTTTTGTACTTGTTCTTTATTATATATGTGATAAATCTGCGCATAGAATTGGCCTTCAGGTTTTTTTTTTTTTTAATTAAAAAAAAAAAGTATATGAAGATGTGTTAGATTTCATCGTTTTACACTATATATATCTGTAAAAAAATTATATTAAATGGAATATTAGATTATCTAAAAATCCATGCGCAGTCTTGTGTAATACACATTTGAAATTTTTTATTTTTTTTAAAAAAATGGGCAAAAATATCAATATTTAAAAAAGTAGTAGGGATTTCAAGAAATTCAAATTTTTGTTAACTTTTTAAACATTTTAATTAAATATGCAGTTAATTTTTTTTTTTTTTTTTTCAAAATGTACTTTTAGTTGAACATTGAAATGATGTGAGTTCATCATTTGAACCATATTTTTTTTAAATAAACAAAATTCTTGAAAAGGTAAGCTGTCCCCTTAATTAATTGTAACTTTGTCTCCAAGTTGACTTTCTGTGCTTCTGACCGAAATTTCTAATTTTCATATGAAATAGGATCAATAACACAGAACACATTGTTAATTATATGAATTTCATCTAATTAAAAAATATTTTAGGTATATATACCTCGTTTTGCATTTTCTAATGACTTTTGTAAAAGATCATTGCTGATTTATTCTATACTTTTATTTAACACCTTCCTTAGAATGCGTTCAAAACACTTCTGCGGTATTCAAACAAAAAAATTTCTAGCACTATTAAATGAGTACATGGAAAGCGTTTTCAAAATTTAGTCCTATATGTATTGAGTCATTATAAACACGTATGTCCTTTGTAATATAGGTTATATATGGGATATTGAAAATTTTTTAAACAGGTATTAATAAGGATCACACAGAAAATAAAATTAAGGCAACAAAAAAAAAAAAAAAAGAAAACATACCGACAATAAAGAAAAATATATCAACAAAAACATAGAATTTATGATAAATGAAAAATATATTTTTATTGGAAATTTAAAAAAAAGAAAGAAAAATGTTGTATAGTTACTTTTAACTTCATATTTTCTTTGATTTATTATCCTGTTTTTGTAGAATAATATGTTTATGCACACTTATATACCGGGTGTCCCAAAAAGGACTGACTGATTTTAAAATTCAATAACTTGCAAACGGTGACAGATATTTAAAATATTCTTGCAGGAGGTTTATGCATAAGGTCAAAAGTTTTATTACAGTGATTTTCGATTTTAGTTCGAATTACAAACAATAGATGGCGCTGTAAGCAATAGTCGCTAAATACAGGCTCGATTTCTAGTCTTTTCTCTTGTTCCATGCTGAAAAAGGAGATGGAAATGTATTATCCGGGCCACGAAGTACCAAAAATCGAGCCTGAATTCAGCGTCTATTGATCCCAGCGCCATCTATTGTTTGTAATTCGAACTAAAATTGAAAGTCACTGTAAAAAAACTTTTGACCTTATGCATAACCCTCCTGCAAGAATTTTTTAAATATTTGTCACCGTTTGCAAGCTATTGAATTTTAAAATCAGTCAGTCCTTTTTGGGACACCCGGTATATAATAATAATATAATTAATAATATATATGTATTATTAATTTTCTGTATGTTTTGTGGTTATAGAGTTTCTCCAAAACCAGATTACGATTTATTTTTAAACAGAAAACTTAAATATAAAAAATTTTAGGGATTTCTATATTATCATATACTTTAGAAAATATTGCACGGCATATTTCAAAAATTATCTAGTTTTAAAAACTATCTAATTTCAGTCGTTTGAGAAAAGGATTATTTTTTCCGTTAAATTGGTAAATGAAATTCTCAAGACATCTAACTGATTTATTACTTTTGATAATAATAATCCTGTTGCCCAGTACTGCAGAAAAATCAAAATTTAAACACCCCATGTCATTTTCTAACAAATTGATGGATTAGTTATCGGTGAAGCGGTTTTTTTTCTTCATTAAATTGCTGGAACCGTATAAGGGATAATAAGGATCTTCTATGTTTGAGGGTTTAAAATCTGCCTCATTTTCTTGTAGATTGTTAAATCCTTAAATATAACGAGAAACATGTTTAAATTTGAAAATCGCAGGTTCATGATAAAAGTATAAGATGCTTCTGCTTCTAAAGCTTTAAGGGAAATAACTTTGATTGATTGACGACTTAGATGAATAGTTATTCATTTGTATAGCTTTATTACGCATTATTCTCGGTGAAATTTCAAAATTAAAAAAACTGACATTTTTTATGTCAGATTAGGGAAGTTTCTCTCGTAAAACACAAGTTTTTTTTTATAACTTTATACCCTTTAATCAATTTCAAAACAAAAATAATGTACTTGCGAAAAATCAATTAGTTGTGAAACTTCAAAATAAATTACTTTAATATTTGTGAGATTTTTTTCTTCATAATTAAATATGTATGCTATTGTGTAAATGTAGACATTCCTGTAAGAATTACTATTATTCCTGTCAGAAGATGAAAATTTTTTCTCATCATAAATGTATATCGGAGTGACAACTCAAACTGAGTCATAAGGTTCGCCTCAATTCATTATTCATTTTTTGTTAGAACAGAAGGTGTAAAAACGGGCATAGGTGTAAATATGGGCACCTCTTCCAAGTGGCTATGGGAGATAGTGAAGACTGGCGGAAGGACTGTACATGACGTCACTTTTTGATATGGGATAGCAGGAAACAGTTAGAACCATTATTTCAAGTAGTGTAGATGCAGCGTGAGTTATTGTGTGAATTGGCGAATGTTCTGGACTACAAAGTTTGGCAGGCATCTGAAATTGTTTTACTGAAGTTTTCCCGATATGTAAGTTCTTTAACCAACAGACTCGCAGCCGAATCTCATTTCCATACACGGAGCCGTCAAATAACTTCACTAACACCCATGTAATCGTTAAAACCAGGCGGAGATAAAACTTAACATATTCATTAATCTAAAACATCAAATCCTTTAAAATCAAAACTACAATTCACAAATATATAATCCACTCCGTCACGCTTCTACTTTCTCCATCCACACGTTCTGTGCCTCAGCTCCACGATCATCATTCACATCTCGTTGCCAGTTTCATTATCTAAAGTCAGCATCATACGTAGGATTCGAAAGGGGCCATTCTAGGCATTTGAGTTTGTCCAAGCCCTTCACAACTTTGACAGTTTTGTTTTCTTGTTCTTATAGTTAGTTTAAAATTATTTCACACAGATATCTGGAAAACGGAGATCCTAAGCTACTTTTAGAAGCACGCTTTTAGTCACGCACGGCTTTAGGTTACATGTAAAAGTGGTAATCTTTCTTAGTTGGGGTTGGTGTATATATGTACACCTTTTCTTGATATAAATATGGGCCCTCCCTCCTTCGAATTATTCTGATATACAAGCACATCAGGTTTTAGCTATGCCAATTGATGAGGCTGCTGAAACTCTTCAATGTACCCCGGAAACTTCAAACGCAGTTTCTCCGTTCGACATATTCCCTGCCCTCAACATTAAAAAGGGAACCACTATTCGCGGATATGCAAAGCAGCAAGGTCCAGCCTCATCACTGGATCACCATAAACTGATCAGTTGACCAAGTCGCTTAACAAAAGTGCTCTCAAAAATACATCCTTGAGTTTACCCGGGGTAAGAGTTGAGGTTACCCGGGGTTTAACCGGCCAGGGGTCAGGGGTGGGGGAAGACCAAAAGCCTTCAAAAAGGAAAATTCGACCCACGAAACTATACGATTCATCATCGGACTCATCAGACTACTGTCACCCTCCCCTTGTGGACAGCGGTTATGATACCAACCCAAAGCGATATAAGTAAGCGTCCTATCTTAAATGGGAGAGGTAACTGCAAGATTAAAGGCGAGGTCACATCAATCAAGGTCGCACGCCACGTAGCGGACGGAGTGAACTACAGAAAGATGCCTAACTGTTTTCTTCTTTATGGATAATCTATTAATTGCACCTCTATGAAATAACTGCGCACGTGCAAACGTCGTGTTTTCTTTGTTTGTAACATTTATATTCTGACAGTAATAGAATGTTCTATTAATTTTTATTCGTGATTTTTGAATTATTTATTATAGTTAATTATTTAAATAAAAACAGTTCTTTTTTAGAACTAATATTATTTGTTAAAATGGCAAAGTGTTGGCCATCGAATAACTGTAGTTTTCGAAATTGTAAGAAAATTCTTTTTCTTATAGAATTCATATCTGTCCTTTTCCAAAGAGCAAAACAAGTTAGTTACATATTAATTACGTAAAAATATATATTATTTAATATATATTATCAAATGTTGTTGATTTAAATACGCTTGATTTTAATTATTTCCTTTTAATAAAATGAAAAATGACGCATAAAAATTAGTAAGTAGTTGATGTGTAAAGATTGAATTTTGTAGTCTTATTTTTTTACTCAATTCTTGATGTGCTAAAGTTAAAAAAAATGATATACACGGTTCTATTCCAGATGAAAATACAATGTTTACCAAGGTTTAGAATATGTATAGAATTTAATAATAAATAAAATATTCAATTTTAAGTCCTTTTCTTCGTTTATCAAGCGCAGACGATACATCGAAAACTTATTTCTATATTCTTTTGATCGTATTGAATTCATGTTATTTAAGTTACAAATAGTTCATATATTTAATTTAAAATTCATTTTATTTTATATTCAGAATCACTTAAATTTAAAATGCATGCATTAAATGTTGTACTATTAAACGAGCAAGTATTGTTAATTTAGTATTTGTTTAAATATTTTGCTAGTCCAGACAATAACGGCAAAAATTTTCCTGAAATCGCCAGATTAGATTTTTTTTTTTTTTTTTTTTTTTTTTTTTTTTTTTTTTTAAGCAGAACAAACCATTTATAGAATCCCTGTTAAAAATTCTATTACGAATTTCTGATTGTTACTTACTTACAGAAGATGAATCTAGATATATTGCAAGATATTTTTGTTACAGCTTGTTTTGATAAAAATATGTGTATTTTAAAAAAAGTCGCAATGTCATTTTAGTTTAAAGGCTAAAGTCATTAATGCTTTCGTAGCATTAGTGCTTTTCTCCCGAAATTAAAATGATATAGCGACTATTTTTTTAAATGTACATAATTTTATCAAAACAAACTGTAATAAAAATATTTTGCAATAAAACTGGGAAACAAGATTCATCTTCCATAAGTGAGTAAAGATTCAGAAAATATGCGCAAGAGATGCACAGATAGTAGATATTCTGTCATATATGACGTCATACTGAAAACCCGCGTATTTGCATTATTCACCCCGTCCACCAGATGGCGCAGCTGTGTCAATATACTCCAGATTCCAGTATTGACATTGTACGCTTACTTATATCGCTTTGATACCAACCTGGATATAAACGACGAGGATAAATCACACTCGAGCGATGCAACTTGTATCTTCTAAGATAGAAAGTTCTGTGAAGACACTCGCGGAGAAGTTTGGGTTAAATGTGCCAAATGTGTGCCCAGTTACATTGTACTGGGGCTGAAAAAGTCAGTTATTTTTGCGATTTCTGTAAATAATTTTTTTCTGTAATAAGTAAATTGTCTACCATTTTGTATTGTTTTATCCAGTTTTAAAACATTTTAAACTATTTTTGTGACTTTTTTGGATAGGGCCCATATTTGCACCAAATTTTTTCTAGTGCTTTTTTAAAAAGCTTTTTTCTAAATATTCGTTTTCGAATTGAAATAATTTTTATTAATCATTGTTTTGTCTCCTCTCATTTAATAAACTTGTTATAGTTGTTAATGCAGGTCAGAAATCTAGAATTTTTCAAAATGAAAGTCACTTTAAGTAAAAAATAAAAATAAAAAAAGAGGGTTCCCATACTTTACATACATTTCTACATACCTTTTCCTCTACTGTTATCCTACTCATTTTTCGGTACTTGCATAATGTGAGTAATCTGAAATATACTTAAAAATATGGTATTGCGGTGAGCAGGTAGATATCCCAAAAGGCAAGTGTGACCAAATCTGGCCCGATAGAAAGTATGATTTTTTTGAAAATTTATTATTACTAAATCTAAAGCTACTGAAATATTTAAATATGCTTTGTTTTCGGGATAACAAATATTCCTAAATGATCAACACTCAATAATCCTTTGATAATCCTGTATTCAACTTATTTGTAAACATTCGGTAAAGAAATAACGGTTATCGAAAATTCCAATGAAGAGTAATTACAGATATGAGAAACATGTCGAATATGAAGTTCAAATTGAAATACGTGCATGTTTGTAAGTACTAAATTAATTTTCCCTATTTATAAGCATCTGTACCTTAAACTAATGAATGGAATGAAGCCACATTTCAGATATTTGTGTTTGGGGGGGATGGGAAAATTAATTATGTAGAAAAAAATGTGAATACCATGCGACGAAGAGAGTTGTCAATGTCTCCTGAATAAGTGACAAGAACGTTCAGAGGAATAACTCATTTGAATGACGGACAATATACGTCCAGATTTGCTGCACCAAAGGAAGCAAGGTTTTGGCCTTTGTTTTATTGTTACTACAATTGACACACTACAAAAAAAGACAAATGTTTCTTAATCTACGGAAATATAATATCACGTACGGTAATACGCAATAATCTCTTCTGAGCTACCCACGATTCCGAAAAGAGTTCTTTATCTTTAGAAATCTCAGAAACTAACATATTTTCAAGATTTAACGAAGCATTTATTAAAACAAAGTTTTATTTCCTACCACTGATTTTGGAACGCGTTTGCAAGTTGTTTTAAGTAGTGATGGGCGATTCTCGAGAATTCGACAATCGAGAAAAATCGTCATCGTAAAAAATCACAATCGATACAGCCATCGATTAATTCCCAGAATCTACAATCGAGATGTTTAACAATCGATTATAACAAGAAAAGCTAAAAACAGTTGTTGGAAAACTTAGCTAATATTCTGGCCGACAATTTCATAGTAGTGATAGGGCTTAGTGATGGGCGATTCTCGAAAATTTACCAATCGAAAAAAATCGTTATCGTAAAATACACAATCGATACAGTCATCGATTACTTTCGAGAATCTACAAAGGAGATGTTCTAGAATCGATTATTTAAATCATTGTTTTTACATATATATAAGGCAGATTTTATTAAATATAGGGTAACTGAAAACAGATGGAATAAAAAAACAACAAACCAAAGAGAGGCTATAATGGAGCCACAAGACTGGAAAAGTCTTGTAAGGGTGCCCCCTGGTTGAAAAAAGCTGAAAAAACGCGAGTAGCTATGAAGCGGTAAGGGGAGTTTAAGCATCAAAAATTAAATTTTTCGGCAATTAGCACCAAAATGGCCAAAGAAATAAGAATCAAAAGCACCCCCTAGTGACAAAAACATGAACTAAAGGATGATAAAAGGGATCAAAATTTTTTATTGATTTTTCTACGCCATTTGAGATTGGATCTTTAATTTCCCCATTTTTAGAAAGTCTTCGACTGGAATACATTAAACGAGCCCCCGCGGGGAGCAAAGTAGGGGGAGGGGCAAGGAAAGTGCATAATATGAATAAATGGTCACAGGACTTTCCAAAAATATGTCACATGAGGAGTGTCGGCTAAATTTAGAAAAGTGCCCCCGCGCGGGGGCAAAGTAAGAGGAGGTGCACGGGCGATATATAAAATGAAATAGTAGTCACAGAGCTTTCCAATGATATATCACATGAGGGGTGTCAGGAAAAGATAGAAGAGAGTCCCAACTCCCAGGATTCCAATTATCGTGCCCCCCGAAATATACCCTGCCCTTCCTTCTCTTTGAAATTTCCATATATTAAAAATTATTTATCGCAGGGCTCCGTAAAAAAATCCGATCTAAAATGTTTAAAAACGCGACGATTTCAAAAAAGTTCGAAAAGTGCCTCTCTCGGGGCGCCAAACTAGGGAGGGAAGAAGAAAGGTTCATAATATGAAAGAGTAACTTTCCGATGATAACCGAAAACTTTCCGATGATATATCAAATGACTGGTCAAAAAATAGTTTGAAATCTACCCCTCCCACGTGGGTTCACTCTTTTATCCCAGAATATACCCGGAAATCACGCAGCCCCACTTTTAAAATTTTATATTTTATAAATAATATTTATCGGAGAGCTCCATTAAAAAACCTCATTTAATGATAATTATTGTAGAAATCTCTACAATTAAATAATAAAAAAAAAAAAAATTCACCCCGCACCGCTCTCCCCCCCACCCCCCGGCCCTTCCGGAATTCAGCTCCGGGTGGAAAAAAGGTTCATAATATGAAAGAGTGGTCAAAGGACTTTCCGATGATATGTCAAGGAGAGGTTTGGTAAAAGTTTGAAAATTACCCCCTCCCCAATTTGTCCACTCTCGCGCCCCCCAAAATTCACTC
Source organism: Maratus speciosus (assembly GCA_963932465.1). NCBI lineage: Eukaryota > Metazoa > Arthropoda > Arachnida > Araneae > Salticidae > Maratus > Maratus speciosus. The sequence goes on along the minus strand of OZ010788.1, from coordinate 281,007,063 downwards.
ACCTTCCTCTTTGAACTTTTTATATTTAATAAATAGTATTTATCTGAGTCTCCAGGTATGGGGCAGCTTGGCAGAGCTAAAATAAGAGAAACATTGAAAATTCGGGGCAAAATGACACTAAATTCCACAGCAAAGTTTGAAACTAGGACTATACAGAACTCAATACATAAACCACTATGCTTCATAACCCACATCGGTTAATAGCAATAAAAAGATAAGTGCCAGTTAAACTGATGGCATTGAGCTCACAGGTTATTCACACTAATTGTATATTATACTCTTATTTCAAAGAATAATATCCCTCAAAAAATAAATGAAGGGAAATATCCCCCGTTTGCCCCTTTTATACTTAACCAATGAACCTCCAAATCTAATCAGGGAAACTCCTTAACTATAATAAATCAGTATATCAAATTTGAAGCAAATCAGATAATTCTGCATGAAAAAAAGAAACATATCGCTAAATTAAGGGTGGTCTAACCCCCTTTAACGCTTTAATACTTAACTAATGAACATCCAAATCTAATCAGGAAAGCTCCTTATCAGAATGAACATAGAAAAAAAATTAAAGTAAATTGAATAATTCTCCATGAAAATCCATTTATCTAAATTAAGGGGAGGGGACTTGCCCCCTTTTCGCCCTTGTATACTTAACCAATGAACCTCCAAATCTAATGAAGGAAGCGCCATATCGGAATAAATCGGTATATTAAATTTGAAGCAAGTCGAATAATTCTGCATGAAAAACCCTTTTATCTAAATTAAGGGGGAGACTAGCCTCTCCCCTTTATACTTAACCCATAAAGCTCCAAATCTAATCAAGGCAGCTTCTTAACATAATAAACCGGTATCCCAAATATGGAGCAAATCGAATAATTCTGCATGAAAAACCCATTTATCTAAATTAAGGAGGGGTCTACCTCCCCTTTCCCCCCTTTATACTTAACTAATGAACCTCCAAGTTTAATCAGGGAAGCTCCTTAACATAATAAACCGGTATACCAAATTTGGAACAAATCGAGTAATTCTGCATGAAAAACCCATTTATCTAAATTAAGGGGGGACCAGCCCCCCTTCTCCCCCTTTATACTTAACCCGTAAACCTCCAAATCTAATCAAGGCAACTTCTTAACATAATAAACCGGTATACCAAATTTGGAGCAAATCGAATAATTCTGCATGAAAAACCCATTTATCTAAATTAAGGAGGGGTGTCTACCCCCCTTCTCCCCCTTTATACTTAACGCGTAAACCTCCAAATCTAATCAAGGCAACTTCTTAACTTAATAAACCGGTATACGAAAGTTGGAGCAAATCGAATAATTCTGCATGAAAAACCTATTTATCTAAATTAAGGAGGGGGGGTAACCCCCCTTCTCTCCCTTTATCCTTAACCAATGAACCGTCAAAACAAATCAGCGGAACGCCTTATCAGAATGAACATAAAAAAAATTGAAGCTAATCGTACATTTCAATCAAGAGTTATCGCGTTACGTACATACATACGTACATGCATACACACAGAACCGACGGGTACATTAGCTGCTCTCAGGCTTAGATAGCCTGTGAGCTAAAAAGAAATTGGATAAGCAGATGGACTTCTTTGAGAATTATGACTTAAACCAGAAATGCGTTAAGTTTGACTCTGAAAGCTTCATTTCTATCTCGAATTTCGGCAAATCTCATCTCGATGATTTTCCAGCATTTCGACGCTTCCAGATGGGAAGCTGCTCGATGGTTGGTTCTCTCGCGGTTTTAAACCTTTCGGGATGGGAAGTCTCTCGATAGTTTCTCTCGTCCTTTTCAACCTTTCCCGATGGGAAGCCTATCGCTGGTTTCTCTCGTCCTTTTCGAAATCTCCCAATGAAAAGCCTTTCGAGGATTTCTCTCGCGCTTTTCAACATTTCCCTATGAGAAGCTTTTCGAGGATTTCTCTCGTCCTCGACAGAGAAGAAAAGTAAGAAAATTTATCGAGAGTACCAAGGGGCGAGATAGAGAAAGAGGCATGACAATGAGCTGTGAAATGAAGCCCTAATTTTCAAAGTTTCTCTTATTTTAGCCCTACCAAGATGTCACATACCTGGAGACCTCCGATAAAAAATATTTATTAAACATAAAAATTTCAAAAAGGAAGGTGGGTCGGGTGATTTCGAGGGAGGAGGACGTGAGAGTGGACTCATGCGGTCTGCAATTTTAAGAATTTTACCGAGCCCTTCCTGTGGCATATAATCGAAAAGCCTTTTGACCACTCTTTCATACTATGAACCTTTCTTCGCCCAAAGGGAGATGGGGAAGGGGCGAACAAATTTTTAAAAGCGTAGCCGATTTCTGTAATAAATTTAAATATCACTTTAGATGTGGGTTTTTTATGCAGTCTTCCGGTAAATATTATTTATTGAACATAAAAATTTTAAACTGGAGGCTGTGTGAATTCCGGGGCGAAAGAGTGGGCCCACGGGGGGAGGGAGGGGGAGCAATTTTCAAACTTTTTTTGGACCAGTCATGTGATATGTCATCAAAAATCTCTCGGATGACTCTTTCATATTATGAGACTTTCTTCCTTCCTTCCCCAATTTGGCCCCCACTGCGAGCGTAGTTTTTTCCGTTTTTATCATTTTAGATCGGATTTTTTTATGGAGCCCTCCGCTAAATATTATTTATAATATATGAAATTTCAGGACACTTTTCCAAATTTAGCCAAGACCCCTCATGTGACATATCTTTGGAAAGGTCTGCGACTACTTATTGATGTTATGTACCTACGGTGTCCCCACCACTACTTTGCCCCCCCCCCCCCCCGGTGGTACTTTTCCAAATTTAGTGAAGACCCCTCATGTGAGATATCGTTGGAAAGGTCTGTGACTACTTATTGATGTTATGCACCTCCGGTGACAGTCCCCTCCAATTTGCCCTCCCGGGGGACACTTTTTCAAATTTAGCCAAGACCCCTCATGTGAGATATCGTTGGAAAGGTCTGTGACTACTTATTGATGTTATGCCCCTCCGGTGTCCGTCCCCCCCCCTTTGCACACCCGGGGGACACTTTTCCAAATTTAGCCAAGACACCACATGTGAGATATCGTTGGAAAGGTCTGTGACTATTTATTGATGTTATGCACCTCCGGTGACAGTCTCCCCCAGTTTGCCCCTCCCGGGGGACACTTTTTCAAATTTAGTCGAGACTCCTCATGTGACATGTTGTTGGAAAGGCTTATGACCACTTACTCATGTTATCCACCTCCCGCACCCCTCCCCCCCCTTTGCCCCCACGGAGAGGGCATTTTTATAAATTCAGATCCAGACTTCTCATGTGACATATTTTTGGAAAGGCCTAAAGACCTGTGACGACTTAATCATATTATGCAGCTGCTGTGCCCCTCCGCTCGCTTTGACCTCTCCCCCAAGAGATCTGGTCCGAGGTTCATTCGTTTCGATATTATATTTTTTACAAGATTTTGTAGTGCGTGCACACCACACCACGCCTGCTATCATATATCAGTGCCGTATATAGCGGGTAACCTGTTCGTGATTTCATATTACAAGATTACGTATAAATTAGAGGCCCCGATTAAAGGAGGGGCCCACTAGCAGTCGAAGTCGCCTAGTCTTTATTAACATCGACTCATTCCAGTTCACCCGCAGACGATTCTTGATAAATGTATAACGTATATAATATATAATATATGATTTATAAAGAAATTTTCAAACTGGAGTCATCGAGAAAAAATTTACACAATCGAAAAATATCGAGATGTCCATACAATCGAGAAAATCGAGAAAAATATCTCGTTATCGCCCATCAATAGTTTTAGGAGTGTATTACTTAGTTCTCTCAAACAGGTATATAGGTTGTAACGAAGTGTCTTCATTAAGTTTTTTTATTTACTAATTAATGAATGGACGTTAATGTTCTTACGAGAACCTTAAACCATCTTCAGTCTGAAAAAAATGCCCTTAGTAAATATCATAAAGTTCCACCATACTTCTCAGATCAGCCATTAGTTTTACTTCGAACTTCTCCATATGACACTATACCGATCATAACTTTTAACTATACACTTGGATTTGACAGTATTAGATCCATTTTCCTGAAGCACTTAGCTTCCACATTACATGAACGTTTATGGTCAAATAAATCGTCCAGTGGCTTAAATGCTCTCAGAGAGACACTTCAACTGCATGAAAAACCGATTGCTTAAATAGACGGAACGATGGGGCTCACAATGGGAATCATCATTTGAACTCGCGGAAAGCAGCTCGCTTTCTTCGCTGTTCCAGTGTTGGTTTGTCCGGTAACCATGGACAAGATCGCCCCAGACGTAATTCTGAGCTGGCTTCTTTCAGACACAATTGAAGAGCTGAGTGGAAGAGCATGTTAAGTAACAAAAATTACATTTGAAGAAATTTGATGTGAAAGTTTTTGTTGTCAATTTTAATGATTTATTTTCTGTTTGATACCATGTGTTTAAAATATTAACAGGTGCGGTGCTGAACTCTATCAAAAAAACTTATTCATATTTAATTTTTAAATATTAAAAATTATTAATATTATTTACATTATTAAATATTAAAATATTAAATATTAATGAATAATGTCTTAAATCTTCCAGGCTAAATAGAATTTTGGTATTTTAGATTTACCATGTGATAGAATGCCTGATAACGCCTTCGTCCAAAAGATAAAATAAATTTTAAGAAAATGTGCCATAATATGTTCTTCCACTCAGCTCTTCAATTTTAAAGTAGAGTGCGGGATTGTACTCTGGAATTTCCCACCTTACACGGAACCCACGGGCAGCGAAATATACTTGTCGACAAGACTTTGGTTTGTTGTCTAAATTTCTGTCAAATGTAACTGTGATGTCTGCTGTGTGTGTACCTGTTATATAATAAATTTAGTGTTCACGTATCCCCTGTCATCCTGACTTCACTTACCAAATCAGTACAAGGCGTTTATTACGCTACAGCTCTAAATTAAACATTTCAGGCTGCGTAACTGGATTTATTCATTGAAGAGTATCAAAATAATATTAATTTTAATGTTAATTTGAATGCTATCAATTTATTCTGTTTGTCTGTAAAACATGTTTGTTGAATAAGAAAATGTTCATTTGATACTATCTGAAAAACCTACATTTCAGGTTGAGAAAACTGATTACATAATACACAATAAAAACTACTCGAAAGCGTGTCTGAAAATCAGCGGCAGTATAGGACATTTATTTTTATAAATGCTTCTTTAAATCTCGAAAATATATTAATTTTTGAGGTTTCTAAAGATAAATACCGCTTTTCTGAATCATGGGTAACCTGGTAGAGTTTATGGTATATTTTCATCTGTCATTATATTATATTTCCTTCGATTAAGAAATATTTGTCTTTTTTGACAATGCAATCGTTTATTCGGACTCTCATGGACCGAAAAAAAGTTCTAATTATCTAATTCTAAAAATGAAAATAACTTTCCATACTATTACTAAAGAAAAATTATTTATCTAAGATTAGAAAAAGACACTTTTACCATAATTATAATTTTATTTTAAAACATATTAAATTATAAAACTAAAATCATTCCAGTGATATTAATTTTTAAAACTAAAAATATCTTAAATTCATCGTAAATAGAAGCATGACCGAAATAGAGCAGAATAAACTGAAACGTATTATGAACTAAAAATTTTAATAATGAAAAATCCCATTTTTGAAAAAATTGTCAAATGATGGTTGATGTAATTTGTTATTCCAGTTTCTTTTAACCAATCTGTCGATTTCAAAAAATAAATAAATAAATAAATAAATAAATAAATAAAAAGAAAAAAAAACAGCTAAATTTTAAAGAAGATTTTTTTTAAATAAAAGTTTTCAAAAGATGAATTAAATTTGTTGTTGATTTTATATATCTGCCTCTTATCAGGTATTCCATAGTTATCTACCGAATAAGTCATCTTTTTTTATCTCCTTGCCTGTAATAAATTCATCGATTAATTTCTTATTAATTAAGAAGTCATTATCTGCTTCTACATAATCATTTTCGCAATTGAATTTTTCTCTCAAGTTAGGGAATTCTTGCATCATGTTGTTATTGTAATTTTCTTCATGGTGTGTTTCTTGCACATCCTGTAAATCCAACAAAAGAGAATTCAATATAGCAGCCATATAAATTTTAAGAGGACCTTGGAAACTTTATTTTAGCAAAAAAAGACCCCAAAATCGACATTTCTTTTTGTGTGTTATTCTCCAATTTGTACTACGTCATTCGTGGAAAACCGCACGCAGATGCGATTATTTTACGCAAAAATACAAGTGTTTTGATTTTGTTCACAAACATTTTTTTGGCCTTTTAATGTACTTTAAATCTGATTTTATCAATACTGATGTTTCAGCTTTATTTTTAATTTTGCAAATACTCCTTCTAAATTAATTTTAGATCAGAATTCATGAAATTGGTAAGGACGAATCCTGATATTGTTTAAAAAGAAACAGTGTATGCGCTTTAAAATTCGAATTCATGAAGACAATTAAATTTGATTTTTAACTTATTATAAGGCAGAATTTTAATGAAAATCGATATGGAATTCAGAAAAATATCTTTAAAAAATAAACTATTTAAGGGATTAAAAAATCGATACTCAGATTTTTTTGTAATAGAGTTTTACGTGATTAAAATCCAAATCGAGGAAATATCTAAAAAATTAAGATGCAAGGAGCATTGTAAAATTTCGCTTTAAAATTTTTATTTTTTAAAAAGATCTTAAATCTATAACAAGATTGGAAATTTCTTTTAAGGTGTTCTTTATACTTTTGGTGAAATGCATACTTGTACAAAATTTCAAATCTCTATATAAAAATTTAAAGATATTTTTTTAAACGTCCACCGTCCGCTTAATATCCGATAGCAACGTAAGATTTTAACTTTTACTACAGTCCCATAGAAACAGGTATCTGTTCTAAGACACTTTCTTCCTTCAAAAAAATTCGAAGATTTCTTTTTCATTTCGATATTCTCTTTTTAGTTCCAATTAACCCAAGTTATAAATATTAGTTCAAATTAAAGAACTATTTTTAATATTTTTTATTATTAGTACAAAAATTTACGGAGTTAACGATTAGTTCGAAATATTGCGAGTCCTCAGCATTTGTTTTCCAGGAATTTGTTTCCCCATGGCTTCAAAAGTAAAATAAAGAAAGAAAGAAAAAAGGAGGAATACATTTTCATTTCATTCATTAGTTTTTGCTAATGAAACATGAAAAAAAAAACGAAAAATCATGCGTATAGCATAGATGATGAAGCACTTTCCAACACATTTAGAATACTATAACAAAATTTCACAGTTTACTAAGGTGAACGATGATGTCTAAATGAAGAATTTGGAAAATGCATAACGCATTTGAAAACACGATTTCTGCTGTTGCCATAAATAGTCGTTAAAATATACGATTACTTTTGTGCAGCTCTGTATATGATCTACAGATATGTATGCATACTACAAAGTATGCTAAAAGTTAGTTCAGTTAAAAGCAGAGCACAGTTGAAAATTTCTAAGCAGCTTTTTCCGCCAATAAACAAATGTTGTTGGGAACATTTGTACGACCCTGTATATGATCTATAAAAGTTACACACACCAAATAATATTAAAAAATAATAATAATTAAATTGAAAAGCGCATACCACAACTGAAAACGCACTTAAAGCAAATATTGTTCGTAGACTTCAATAGTTCAATTATTGCTCATTTTCTTCTACTATAGCCAAATTCTATTGTGTGTTGCTTTAAATGAACGATAAGTTCTAAGCACATCATATTATGTAGTAAGAACCTTATAGTCTACCCCAGTAATGTATACTAATTGCAATATGTTTAAAATACTGCAATGTCATTAAAATACACGGAAAACGATTCCCCCCCCCCCCCATAGACCGTAATGTAGCGGAATTATTTTGAGTGGACCTGTAAATGAACTGATAATGCTCCACACTTAATTTTCAATACAGAACATGCCGTAGTGATACCCAATAACATATATCCATTTCATGGCAATCGGACTATATTTACTCGAGTTAGAGCACGGACAGACCAGACAAACCGAATTCATAAACACTTTTCAACTATGTTGGAAAATGTTAATAATTTCTTTATCGATTAATTTATTACGAATTAAGAAGTCATTATCTGCTTCTACATAATCATTTTCAAAGATGACTTTTTCTCTGAAGTTGAAAAATTCTTGTATGATGTTGTTATTATAATTTTTTTCATGATGACTTTCTTGCACATGCTATAAATCCAACAAAAGATAATTCATTATAGCACTACGTACTCCAAATAAATCTTTAATATTCGATAGAAATGGAATATTGTAACTTTTACTACAGTCCATAGAAACAATTATTCTGTTCTATAAGAGTCTTTTTTCCTTCATAAGTTGGAAAATTTGTCTTTTGTAGTTCGCAATTTTCTTTTTTATTCGAATTAAGCAATGTTAAAAAAAATTAGTTCAAATTAACGGACTATTTTTAACATCTCTCTATTCTAAAAAAAAGTAACTACCGCTGTCACCGCCGCCGCCGCCGGTTTTGATTTTTTTGTGACCGGAGGCCTTTCTTCGTTAATATTAACAAAAATAATGCATACAAAAATATGAAAATCGGTGGTTTTATACAGAAATATTTGATAAATACGCTGATGCAGACAGTTTTCAAATCAAAGAATTATTTTAAGAGTTATTTAATGCTAAAGTTGGATAAAATCGTTCCACTAAAAAAGTTTTATAGCAGCAAAAACTAGACATGGCAGTGTAATCATTTTTAGATCATTTTATGCGTTAGAATTTGCCGGAGTTCAGATTGCATTAATTTTTTTATTTTGACTCATTTTTTCAGGTTTTATTTCTATTTTAAATTCAAATTTTCAGCATTTCTAGAGATATTTTTTACAGATTTCAGAAAATTGTACTAATTTAAACTGTTGCCAACTGTATAAAAAGCGCAAGCAATAATGTTTGCTTCAAATTAAAAATTTATTGACACGTGACTATTATAAACAGGAAAAAAACTTTCAAATTAGAATTAAATAATTACGTATAAAAAGCAGGAACTTATTAAGAATTACGTCATAAAAAGTATACAAGTGAATTTTAGAAGAGAAAGGATATTGTAAAATAATAAATTCATTAACATGCATTAGAAGACTTAGGATAAATTACGTCATATTTACGTCACATTATAGTTATTACATAAAATGAACACAAAATAATATTGCAAAAAAGTTTAAATTTAGAAATTGCGCTAGACATTTATTTGATATTTTGAGAATTAATTTAAAATGTCTCATTTAAAAGAACTTTCTTTTCGCTTTGTGAAAAAATACCAGGAGACAAAGACTCTCTTTACTTAATTCCTTTTATATTAGCTTATTTTGAAATGTTGTTACACGTGTATACGTCATCAAGTTATTTTTATTTCGACGTTTTATTTGTGTTTTTATTAATGTTGTACGAATTTATTTGTTCTTTCGTTATTTAAAATAAAAATTATATCAATTTGTATAATTTGGCGAGTGGTTTGGCGATTTACATAATTTGGCGAAATTGGTCGACAGGATAATCAAGTAGTGCCGCAGCGGATTTGGCGTTAAAATTCCCCAATCAAAGAGAAATGAATTCATTTATAGGGAGATCGCCACTGTTTTTTAAATTATAATTCAATCTTTCGAAATCTTTTTAAAGCCGATCAAATTAGCGTGCATTTAGAGTCTGCGGTGTCTGGACGGGGGTTGGCGAGCGTAGCTCGTAGGGGGCCGAGCCCCCTAGTTAGTGAAAATTTTTTGACTTAACAATTCGTACGAGTTGTGAGTCCTCAGCATTTGTTTCCCTTAAATTTGTCTTATGACTTCAAAAGAAATATGAATAAAGAAAGAAAGAAAGGGGAAGAAGTTCATTAGTTTTAAATAATGAAACATGAAAAAGGCATTTTATAATTAAAACCAGTATTAAAAGGTTCTAAATATATTTTATTGTACATTGTGATATTTGTAGTTAACTAGAATATTTTTAGTCGACTTATCTTTAACAAATTGGAAATTGCATGTCAAACGTCGCAAATGAGGTACGTTTGTACTATAACTAGTTTTATAAATATTTTTTGCACCACATATTGTATTGAATGTATATTTTAGTGCACTTTGTAAGTACATATCAATTTAATTCTGTTCGAAAAGCTGTAACATCATTAAAATGCTTTTGAAATATTTTTCCCCATTGGCCATAATATAACGAAAACTTTTGACTGTCCCTATAATTAAACTATACATCCGATTTTCGTAAAATTTGATTTGACTCGACAAAATTTTGCAACAATTATATATTTAAAATTTCAGACCATTCGGTTGGGTAGTTTTTGCTCTGTTATATGCGGATGGAGGGACAGACAGACGGACCGAACGACGACTATATGTGCTACGTATTTATATAATTACGAAAGCACCTAAAAAGGGTTTAAGACTGTTCTGCTATTTTCAGATACATTTTCAAATTCATTTTTATTCGGAAAGGCTTGAAATTGTCTGTTGTTCTTATTCACAAACTATGTAATCGAATAGTGTTTTCCCTTTTTTTAGTCAAAGTAGACGATTTGTCATAAAATACTGTCAAAGTTGGCGTTTCGAACTGAATTTTCGGATGTGAGAGTGCCTGTCATTGTTGTCTTCGTGACACAGCAATAACGTATAATACAGAAAATGAAAAATGCCATTCGATTCCAAATCGTTTTAATAGTCAGGAGTGCCAAATTTGTACATTTACGTTTAAAAATAAGTCAGAAAATGTGTTAGAAAGTTTAGCGTTGTTGAGCACTGAATTTAAGAACTAACTTTTAAAAAAATCTTAATTTTAATACTTAAAACAGAAATATTTGCCAGAAATAAAATTGAAAAACTGAAACTCATCAGTGAAATTCTGCAATTAAATTCATATGAAAATGCTATATTTTAAAAATAAAATTCGAAATTTTTCTTATTCTACATATTACTTTTTAAAAACTATGGAAAAATACATTGTAATCAATGAACAACTATTCTCTAAAGTCATATTCAAATCACTGACTAAAATGATAAGCTCTGAAGAAGTTTGAAATCAAATACTACCGAACTAAATGAGGATTCGAAAACAAGAAATTGATAAATATATTCTGAGGTGAATATAAAATTTTTGTGAGTCGAACATTTTTTCTATTCTGTTGTTTCATATTTATATTTCATAGAATAAAGCTCATGATAATTTGGAACTTATCTTTTACATTTTTTCCTTTAGCACATTATAGTTTTTTAAAACGTTTCTTTATTATATTTATTCTAAATATTAATATTTGTTTGTAGTTTCTACGATGGTATTTGTAATTAACTGAAAACAAAACAGCTGATAAATCTTCTTCCATTATTGCAAAGGTTGGAATATTAATTGTATTTATCATAGTTTATATGCAAACTATTTCTGAAGGAAAAAAAACTTAACTTTAAAACTTAAGGCAAAATTCTTTATCAGAAGATAAATTGAGAATATTAAAAATTAAAACTCGTCAGTGGATTTAAAGGCGAATGTCTACTAATTACTCCTTAAAAATTATGCAAAAATGCATTGTAATCAATGAACGTATTCTCTAAAGCAAGATTCTAATCACTAGCTAAAATTAAATGCCCTGAAGAAGCTTGAAAACAAATACTTTCGAAATAAAAGGAAATTTGAAAATGAATAAACTGGTAAAAATATCTAAATGTATGTCCAACATTATTTATTGTAATGCAGTTCTTAAATATTTATATTATTCCGCTAAAATAATAAACTTATCGCAATTTCGTATAAATTATTTCTTTAGTTTATTACAGTTTTTAAAATGATCGAAATGTCTCGACCGGAATATATTGATTTCTTTTTTCTTCTAAACATTGCATAATTTCAATTTTTGCACTGTCGAATAGAAAAAAAAATGTAATTTCAAATGCAGTGTTCGAAAACTATATCTCATTCTCAATTCAATGACTTTTATAGTTTTTAAAAATATAATTCAAGCATGAATATTCTAAATTTGAATGCAAGCCAATTACGGAATATGAACCCGCTTACACTTAAAACAATGTAAATAATTCAGTATTCGGGTTTTTTTTCTGTAACTAAATTAAAAGTTCCCAAGTAAGTAAATACATAAACAATACATAAATTTAACAGATATGTAACCGAACTACGGTTTTATGGCGGTATTAAAAAAATATTTTTCCACGCTCAACAACTCGAAATTTTCTGACACATTTTCAGACTCATTTTTAAAAGTAAAAACATGAAACTTGATAGCGTGATTTATGAAGAGATTTATAAGCGAGCTATGTAATTTTTCGTTCAATTAATTAGAACTTGATTTATAAAAAATTATCTTCTCATTTCGACCATTTTTTTCGTTTCCAACACTGTCGTTTCAGAAAATTCGGTTTAAAATGCCCAATTTGACAGCATTTTTTGAAATATATTCTGCCTTTATCAAAACATAAACCAATACGGCACATTATATAGTTTCTGAATAAGAAAACCTGCCAACTGGATGCTTTTGAGAGGAAAAATGAATTTAAAAGTGAGACAGAAAATAAGCAGTTTGGATTTGAATAAACCCTTAAGCACCGAAATAAAGACAAGATTTCCCTGAAAAGTGAAATGTTTCGCGATTGACCTCTGCAATTAACAAAGTAAAAAAAATGCTTTTTGGTGCAATTGGTGGGCAATCTAAGAAAATATACTAAATGAAAAACATATACAGGGTGATTAAAAAAACGTTTACAAAATGACATGGCAAATCAGACGTACAACAAGAATAAAAAATCACATACGAACGTAGGGTCGTAAACCACTTATTTTGTCACAAATACAGGGTTTTTCATTCTAATTCAATTTGGGTTGGCGGTAAAAACATTCAGAAAACTGAAGTACAGGGTGTCCGGCCTATAAATATTCAAAAGTTATGGCTTATTATTACGGAACTTCCCATTGGAATATAATAGACTTCACCTCTGTGGATTGGAAACCCCTCCGAGATTTTAAAACATTGAACAAAACAAAAAATTGAAACTGTGGATGAGTGGATAAAGCGTATCATAGAAGCAATTTGTCTAATAACTCCTGATATGCTACAAAGCATTTAGGGAGAACTGGATTACCGTTTAGACGTTTGTCGTTCTACCAAATGTGCACACATAGAAGTCTATTGATATTAAAACTTTGTGAGATGCTATTTTTATTTAAAAAACTTTTTAAAAATTCTAATGGGTAGTTCTGTATAATTACTGTGTGCTGGAGGACAAAAGTATGGAAGAGAGAAATTATCGTAAATTTGAGGTAAGGGAAGAAGTTAGATGATTGATTAATTATGTATTAGTATACCAAAGTAAAAGATGAAACCACTACGACAAAATAAAATAAAACAAATAGAGCAGATTTTTTTAAATGAAACTTTAAAATTTTAAAGATTTTCAATATTGTGTGATAGGAGAGAGGGGTGGTTGGGATTTTTATTGTAGAAAAAATAAAAGGATGATGTTAAACGTGTCACGTCATTAAACTGCTATCGTAATTCATTTAAATGCGTTCTTCAACTTCCACTTTTAATTGAAAATACTTTAATTGCGATTGATTTAAATTCGAACAGGGGAGACCGGGCCACAATTGGACCTGGGGGCACAATGGACCAGACCCTAATACTTTATTTATGTTTAATTTTTTAAAAGCTTTTCTTCTAACGCAATAGACTGCAGCATTTCATTGGTTATTTATAGCCTTTTGAGGACATGGTTAGCTCAGAATGTACTATTTTATCCGAAATAGTTATTTTCAGCTTTTAAAAGTAAAAATTTTCAGCATCATACTTTTTTTTATGTAATAAAAGGTTATAAATAAATAAGATAAAAAAGCTTTTTTGAAAAGGTAAGATACTTGTTTATATTTAATTTGAAAGCAAATATCCTTAAAATAAAGCTTTAAACAATATTAATATGATTATTTATTGAAATTCAACCTGGAGCACAGTAAACCACCCATTACAGGTGCACAGTGTTACACAATTCACTCTGCTCCAGCAATGGAGAAATTTCAAAATATTTAATAAATGCTTATTCTCTATAAAGAAATAACGTTTTAAAATAGTTTTTCCACTGTAAAATAAAATTAAAAAAGGAAAATGGCAATTTATTTAACATAGTAAGAAAAAATTTGTTTTGTATTTACTGCCTTCAAAAAATGTAAGATCTAAGAGTAGCCCAACTGATGATGATTCTATTCAAGTAATATTCAAGATACGCAAACTGAAAGTAAATAAGTTTATTTTTCCGAAAACTATAGATGAATCCGTTATTAATGTTAGTGATATCATAATGTTGCTCCCAGGACCAAAAATATTTCAGGAAAACTCCAGGCTCAATCTTACACATACGTATTTTTAAATTTCGTTTGCAAATTTTAATGTACGCTGATTTTTTTCCCCCTGAATTAATAACTTCACCTTATTTGCAATCGTTCATGTATCTTAATCTGCTATTATTTTGATTTTTTTTCTTTTTGTGTGTGTGTGTTTTTGTGTAAAAAAAAAAAAAAAAAAAAAAAAAAAATTGGTGTGTTTAATCTTTTGTTTTAAAATGTTCAAATTAGTATTATGTTTGTTTTTTTTTAGGTAAAAGGGTCATAAAGAAGAATATATTGATGAAAAATTGATTTATACATATTTTTAGGCAAATTGGTCTCTCCGTTAAAGAGACAAAAATTTAAAACTGCAAAAGTGGTCCACTAGGCCCCAGTCTCCCTATACAACTAAATTGTATTACTTACTATTCAACCTAATTGCAACTGAATTAAATTGAAATTCAATTAGTTGCAGCTTGCTATTGAACTTTTATCGCAATTAAATAAAATGCATGTATTATTTTAAATAAATTTATTATTTGAGTAAAAATATAACATAACGCAAAAAATTAACAAAATGTGACTATTTTTAATGAAATATGTTCTATATAAGTATTGAAATATTTTAAAAGCTCATAATGCTCCATAGTATTTTCAAAACTAAAACTATTTTATACAAGTGATAGAGAAATAAAAGGAAAATATGCACATTACCTTGGGGTTGTTTTTCAATACAAACTCATATCAAATTTCTAAACATGACAGAGTTAAATGAATGCATACTATTAACAATGTGGAACATATTTTGTAACTAATTTTGTGAAATATGTTCTAATAGTGAAATGTTTTTAAAGCTCAAAGCATTTTCAGAACTAATATTTACCATATGGAATATATTTTGTAACTACCAATGTCGGTAAAATGGGAAAGACAGGGGAACAGTGTACCTCCCGCTCACCCCATGGGATAAAATATATTAATATACAAGATTGATGTCAATATTACTTTGCACAACGTTGGCGCCCGGGAGGTCACTAGGATCAATAACAGTACGCCAAATTGAATTGGCCCAGGATAAAATAGATTGGCCTAGGCTAAACTAGCTCAGACCAGTGAATAGCAGGCCCAACTAGTTTATCCTACATGCTTTAGGACCAAAATAGTTTGGCCTAGGAAAAACATCGTTTATCCTAAGTGCGTTAGGAAAAACTAGTTTGGCCTAGAAAAAACTAGTTTACACGAATTGCGTTAATATAAACTAGTTTGCCTGAAATCGGGTTTGGCCGAAACATATAAAAAGCGAGTTTTGAAAGCAAACCAAAATTTTATTATGCCAAAAATACACGATAAAACTAGTTGTGTTGCAAATTATATTGCTTTTCCGTCACAGGTTTACTAACAGAAGGGATGAACTGAGAAAACACTTTTTTTTTTCCTGTGGGGGGGGGGGGGGATAAAACGATTTTTGAAACTCATCACGTCCTTATTTAAACTTTTGACTTCTCACCACAAAATAGAAGGTAGATAAAAGAAAACGTTTTACCGATGTTTTTTCATAAATGTGTTTGATCAGAAATTCTGTGAAAAAATCTTCTCGCGTGCAAAATAGAACAGAAAATTGTCAAAGACAGATTTTCCAGTTTAATATTCAAAAATGAACTGGCTCTGCCACTTTCTGCTTAGTAAGTTTTAATGATTTTTATATAGATGATCGAGGAATAAAAGGGAAATATGCACATTATCCTGGGGGTTCTTTTTCAATATAAACTCATATCATATTTCTAAACATGACAGAGTTAAATGAGTGCATAGTTTACCTATCATAAAATATTAAGCACTTTTATGAAAGCCACGTAATCTACTTTTTTAAGACATTCACAGCTAAAATCACAAAAGGTTTATTTTCAAATCTAAAAAACTTATTTTTAATAAATTTTTAGCATTAGTTTAGGTTGAAGATGTTACATAAGTTTACTAATAAGATTTTTAACTGAGTTAAAAAGGGCTCTGGCCTGGAATCGAACCCAGGATCTTTTGGCTTTAGCTGCCAGTGCTCTGCCAACTAATCCTAGACATGTCCAGAAGACACAATTCACCCACACGAACTTTATGCATTAACATTTAATCTGCGATTTAAAAAAAAAGAAAAAAGAAAGAAAGAAAGAAAAGAAAAAAAACGTAGCTCAACAGATAATACCTTAGGTAAATGAATTCCATATTAAACGTTAGATACATAATGATACTGAATTATTTTAACTTAATCAAGCTGATTGATAAAATCAGTCAGTCAGGTTTAGTGATTGAATTAAAATAATTCAAATTCATTACGTATCCATCGTTTAATACGGACTTCTATTCCCTGTTGAGTTATGTCATTTATCGCAGGGTGCATTCTAATGCGTAAATGTTTTCTGGGTGCACTTTATCTGCCAGAATTGTCCAGGATAGCTTAGTTCGTACAGCGTTGGTCACTAAAGCCAAAAGATCCTGGATTCGAGTCCCGGCCTGAAAACATTTTCACTTAGTTAAAAAAAAAAATCAACTTTTATGATTTCTTTATCAATTATTTTGATTGGTTTAAAATAATTCAGTAATGAGTTTTATTTTCTTGAGATATACCCTAATGAATTTTTTTTGTATATTCATGTTTATAATATTTTACAAAAGTTTTCCTGATTTTGAAGTGTCAATATGAGTGTTCCCTCGCAATATAATTTTTACAGAAAGTTTCGGATCTCAATGAAACGGATAGTTGTTATTTTGTAAAAATATTTTTACAAAAACAATTAAATTTAAAAAATCAAAAACCCGAGAAATAATTAATTATTCCTCATCAATGTGAAACTTTTTTTTTCAATTCCTACTATTAGCTCACACTCTTGCAATATATATCTTGTTCAAATTTTCAATTGTTAATAAAATACTTATTATTCATCCTATCAAGCTCAAATAATTTTTTTTAAACTTGTAATGGATGACACTTGTGTTAATCCAGTTTTTTCAAATATTAATTCATTAATTAAATTAAATTAATTAATTTTCAATAATCGAGAGAGCCCTCTTCTTGATCAAGGTATTTTAAGACCGAGAGAGCCCTCTTCTTGATCAGGGCATTTTAAGCGCCATTCAAGAGAAAAGAAGAATGGGAGAAAAAAATTCTCTTATTGACCTAAGTAGGAATTGACGTAATTTTTTTTATTATTATTACTTGTTTATATTTCTTACCTTTTTTTTTTTATTTATTTGTATTGATGACTTTTAAGTTGTGTTTAATTGTTAGTTCCTATCTATAAACACTATTTTCATGAGGTCTATAGATGTCTATATGGTTAGAGTTGCAGTAAAGCTAGCGATCCGACATGCACAGCTTCCAAGTTGTATAATATTTTAAAGGAGCTTCTGACTGTAAAATAGTCAATAAAACATCGTCTTCATTTTGAAAGACCTATCCAATGATATGCCACTCAATAGGGTGCGTAATATTTTTTTCGTCTCTACCGCCATTTTGAATTTATAAAAACAAAACCTAGCCTATAAGCACCGGGCCGTTAAGACGAATTGATAGAGACCTCATCCATTAAAATCCATCCAGCCGTTGGGATGCTTCGAGGGTATAAAGAAATCGAGGGTATAAAATAACTTTTTGTCGAATCAAGAAAAAAATTCCAAAATAGCATACTTCTTGTATGAAAATTCATGTTAATCTTGAAATATTCTTTAAGTGAAAAATTTAAACTCCTCCCTAAAAGGAAACAATTTTAAATTAATAAATATTGGAATTTGTTTAAAATATCTTAATGATGATGATATATTATGTTTTTTGCCGTTGGGATGCTTCGAGGGTATAAAGAAATCCACATGCATAGATACGCGTGAAACACATAACCCTTCTTTTCAGTCGGGTAAAAATAGCCGTGTAATATTAAAAGGGGAGTGCTGTTCGGCAAAAAATATAAAATGTCATCATCATTAAGATATTTTAAACAAATTCCAATATTTGTTAATTTAAAGTTGTTTCCTTTAAGGGAGGAGTTTAAATTTTTCACTTAAGGAATATTTCAAGATTAACATGAATTTTCATACATGAAGTATGCTATTTTGGAATTTTTTTCTTGATTCGACAAAAAGTTATCAATATCTTGATCTAAGCTTGGATTTGAACCTGAGAACCTTTAGATGTGCGGTGGAGTTTCTGATTTGCCATGTTACAGGCACATCTATTTGCATGCATTAATTACTTTATTGTGTATTATTTAGTTATGCTGTTACAGATTTTATTTTTTCGGAAAACAAGCAATGCTAATATGGACACTACAGAAGATACTTCATTTTTTTTTTTAATTTAAATAAGAAATATGCTATAAACATTTAAATATCTCGTATTTTCAGAAGTTTTCGAAATTTTCTTTTGAAAAATAAAGCTACTATCCCCACGTAAGTCATGGTTGTCAATAATAAGTGAATAGTTAAATTTAAATACTACGAAAGAAATTACACAATTTTCTTAGATTTATATTTAATCTTTAAAATAAAATAGGTGCATGAAGCTGACTGACGAAACTATTGGAATAACTTAATAACATGTGCTATAATATTACGTAAGTAATAGTTCAGGCATGACATGTAATTTATAATATTTTGCATCGTATTATCTGTTTTTGTTATTTTCAAGGAGTTTATTTAAATGTTATCATTTATTGATTTTAATATCATTATTTAAAACATTATTTGATATTTACGTATTTTCCGTGCCTTGAACATAGGTCGCCAAAAATACTGTCAATTGCCATTCTTGTTGCCAATCACGTTCAAAACAATAATTTAACATTATTAAATTTATAACATCGTTAAAAATGGAAATGATATTAAAAAAAACACATATAATAAATTAATAAAAAAAACTACAAACTATAATAACGAAATAAGCAATAAAATATGATAAATAAATAAACTGTATTGTTGTCAGAAAAGATGGTTTACTGCATTTAATATTATAGGTTCCGTTGTTGGCGCAGTTGTACCTTCAGGTCACAGATAATATGTAAGTATCCATTTCCTTTTAATAAATAGAAACATTCATATAAAATATTTATACGGGTTACAATAAATAAAACTTTGAAATGTACATACCATACATAATTATACACAATGGGATCGATCGGCTTTGAAATTTTCGGTACACTTGGTTGCAGTCCAAAGAATGGTTGGTAAAGGCTACGTCTTCGTTTCTTTCGCCTATAGATGGAGTAGCTTGCCACCAGAATCAGCATTGTTAGCGATACGAAAGCAATGGCAATTACATATTGATAAGCTGAAATCGAAACAAAACACATGTAAAGTATATATGTGTAAAATAAAACGAATCTAGTGTAATAGAAATTAGAATGTTTAAAAACAAGTTTAAGCAAAATATTGAAAAAAATATCGCAAAAATTTAATTGAAACAAAGCTTGAAATGTTATGGGAGGTTTTTTTTCACTTGAAGTTTTTGAATGCCTAATATCCGTTTTTTCTTGAAGACGTTTTGAAAAAATTATACATATAAAAAATAAAGCGATTCTTGTCGTACAGCGTAGAAGCGAGGTATATTGTTTATTAAATTTTAAAACCGATTTTTATTGAAACAATAATGTTTAAATCGGCATCAAATATATATCGCCAAAGGATGAATAGATTTCTTTGCCTATTATGTAATGAAAGTTTATATATTCCCCTAGTCTTTGATCGATGTTTTTTTTTTTTTTAATATTTATTTAATTAGTTTATTTTTATTTATGTATTATTATTTTAATGTTACGAAAATTAATTTAGAAAAATATATATTTTGATCTATATTAAGGTAAACACACCAGTATTTGGCCACTTTAGGACATTTATCTAATTATTATTAAAGTGTTAGTAAATTTCAAAATATATACCAGGTGTCCTAAAAAGGACTGATTGATTTTAAAATTCAATAACTTGCAAACGGTGACAGATATTTAAAAAATTCTTGCAGGAGGGTTATGCATAAGGTCAAAAGTTTTTTTACAGTGATTTTCGATTTTAGTTCGAATTACAAACAATAGATGGCGCTGCGATCAATAGACGCTAATTTCAGGCTCGATTTTTGGTACTTCGGGACCCACTCAATACATTTTAACCTCCTTTTTCCGCATGGAAGAAGAGAAAGCCCAAAAAATCGAACCTGTATTTTGCGCCTATTGCTTACAGCGCAATCTATTGTTTGTAATTCGAACTAAAATCGGAAATCATTTTAAAAAAACGTTGACCTTATGCATAACACTCCTGCAAGAAATTTTTAAATATCAATCACCATTTGCAAGTTATTGAATTTTAAAATCAGTCAGTCCTTTTTAGGACACCCGGTATATACAGGGTGTCCAACGATTAAGACCGTAATTTCAAAATTAAATATCTCAAAAACAAAGGTCAATAAAATTATGCGGTAAACGGTTTGTTTATTAGCTAAGCTGTAAAAATGTTATACACACGATTAAAAAATTAGTTACAAAAACCGTTAACAGATGGCGCTGTAATCGCAAAGCCTATAAATTGTGCTTCGAAGTCCAGAGCACTAGCATCTCATTCCTAGATGGATCCTTATGGGAAGGCGAAAAGTGGGATGTCCGCTTCTTTTTTGGTGTGATGTGCAGAAGTGGAGCCATGTGTTGAGAGAATTGAGATTCGTTTCAAATTTTGTTATAAGCTATTTCCGTCTGCGTACCAGAATCTCTGTTTATGTCTTTTCTCTCTTAATTGGTAGATCGTGGGATCGAATCCAAGCAGAGGAGGATTTGAAAAAACTGGAAATATTTACTTTTTAATATTTATTTAAATTGTGAAAAAAAGTTTG
The DNA here is from genome assembly GCA_963932465.1 of Maratus speciosus. Classification (NCBI taxonomy): domain Eukaryota; kingdom Metazoa; phylum Arthropoda; class Arachnida; order Araneae; family Salticidae; genus Maratus; species Maratus speciosus. Next base: position 280,985,777 of record OZ010788.1, on the reverse strand, counting down.
AATAAAAAAAATCCAAAAGTTTCTAGTTTTAAAATTTAATTAAGCAAAAAATTCTTTTTTTTTTTTTTAAATCATTGAGCATTCATAATAATGATTCATAAATCATTTTTTTAAATTGTATAAAATATTTTTAATGAAAAAATACAAAGTTTCTATTTTTAAAAAACTTAATTAAGTTAACAAAATCATTTTAGTTTAAAAAATTCATTTTCATTTTTTATATCATTGAGCACAGAAATATGTTGCAGCTTCTAGAGATACGATCCGATGTTTTGGAAAGGAGTGCAACCTCCAAAATACTTTTGCTTCGGCGTTGATGATATGACTTATCATCAATTCCTTTTAAAAATGAAATTAGTTAATGCATAATTTCTATCCCTAAAACATTATTTACAAAGAAAAGGAATATAGATATTGTGCTAAAACCAAAATATTATGCCGTAATTTAAAAATATAAATGAAAAGTGCAAAATTACTTTTTTATTTATAATAATTCAGGTATAAACAATAACACCAAAATATTATGCCGTGCTTTAAAAATATAAAAAATAAAAAGTACAAAATTATTTTTTTAAGTATATGCATTTTGATTTAAATAATTATATGGCAGTAAAAATTGAATTTAATAAAATATTTTAATAAGTTCTTATATAATGATTTCTAAACTTTTTATTGAAAATTCTATTAATTGAAATTCTCTAAAATTAAAGCTGGTGCAATAATTCTGTGACCAGATGTCTCCACTTCTGCATATCACCCCAACGAAAAAGTGGACTTTCTCACTTTTCGTCCTTTCATAGGGAGCAATCTAGGAATGAGATGCTAGTGCTCTAGGCTTCGAAGCACAATTTATAGGCATTGTGATTGCAGCGCCATCTGTTAACAGTTTTTGTAACTAAATTTTGAAACTTCTGTATAACATTTTTACAGCTTAGCTAATAAAGAAACCGTTTACCGCATAATTTTATTGACCTTTGTTTTTGAGATATTTAATTTTGAAATCAGGGTCTTATTCGCTGGACACCCTGTATATATTTAGCCTAGTACTAAGCTAGTCCTAATATATATTTAGCCTAGACCATGTATAAGAATAAACATTCAAAGTTTCAAAATACATTCTTCCGAAAAAATGAAAAATAGAAAGGTTACATTCCTCTATGCTCCAGCAGCGGGCCTAGTACAGGGTCGGCGAACCTTTCAACATCCGTGTGCCATTCCCCCCCCCCCCCCCAAAAAAAATACCTTACATGATCATGACGTGCCAACAAATTTAGCAAATCAAAGTAGCAGAATTAAAATAATGTTTTAAATTATATGGGTAACATTTTGTAATATACTTGAGTATTTAAAAAAAAAAAATACTATTTCTCTTGTTGCATCTTAGATGCCTAATAATTCACATCAGCTTCGTATTTCAGTTTTTCTTTAAGAGAATGCGAGTTGAATTGGAGCCATCTGATAACAGATTTCTACTTGGGTTTTTTATACTTTTCTTTTCCGAAAAAATATGAAAATGGCTTCTTTAAAAAAAGTTCTTCTTGGAATTGTTTTCGAAATTTCAAGTTATTATAATTTCACCATCGGCAATTTTGCTTAAGATCGTTATTTTCCAATAATCTCTTAATTTTTGGCTAATCACAAACATTTTTGAGCCAATATTATGCTAGAATGGGATTTATAAAGTTGCTTTCAGTTTAATAAATCTGTATGATAGAGACAACCAACCAAATTTAGAAAATCTCATCAAGTCTAAATTAAAAAAAGTGCGATTTGTGCATTTTCACCGTATGAAAGACTAGGGTTGTAAAACATGGCAATTAACATTTTTAAAACTTTTTCTGATTGATTTCTTGAGTAAAATTGTTTAACAACTTTTTCAAAGTATAGTGATTTTACTCAATATACATTATATCTACTCAATAATTTTTACATCTGAATTTGCAAAAATGAAAAGTGCTTGTACAAAAATCCAATAAAATCAAATCTATCAAGCAAAAAATGTTGCACATAAGTTAGCAGAACTTTCCATTCTTAACAAATCAGCTGTTTTGCAGGATGCAATCATAATAATTTGTTGTTTTACACAGGAGTCCTTAAAATATTTTTATTTATAACATGAGTCTATGCCGTGCCAAAATTAATGTCCCGCGTGCCATAGGTTTACTAGGCCCTGAGTAGTAAGCCGCGCGATTTGGGTGACGGAAGTGACGTCACGAGGGGGCGTGGCAGCTGTCAATCAAAAGGGGGGGGTGAAACCGGAAGTGGGGGTGGTCACGTGATGTGCCGTCTAGGAGTACGAGGGTAGAATGTTGAGTTGTTTTTTTTGCTGAATATGCTAGGGGGAAAGAAGTGGGGGGATGACTTTTTTTGTCAATCAAAAGGGGGCGAAACCGGAAGTGGGGGTGTCACGTGACTGTGTCGTATAGGATAATGACGGTAGAATGTTGAGTTGTTTTTTGCTGTATGTTTAGGGGGAAAGAAGTGAGGAGATGAGTTTTTTTTTGGTTATTAGTAATAGCCCCACTATAAGCTACAAAAAGGGCGTCGTCATTTGATTGACAGGTGGGCGTGGTAGCTGTCAATCAAAAATGGGGCGTGTCTGAACATGTACTGTTAGAGGGGGGGGGGGTGATTTTTTTTTCTTGTGGGAGGCTAGGGTGCTTTTTCAGGAGGGGGAGTCACGGGATCGTAGCCATTAGGTGCTACAAAAAGGGGCGTGGCCAATGTTTCCGGAGGGGGGATGAAATGGGGGGAGTCACGTGACTGTATCGTATAGGATAACGGTAGTTGAGTTGTTTTTTGCTGGATGTTTGTATCGTACCCACTAGGTGCTACAAAGAGGGGCGTGGTCAATGTTTCAGGAGTGGGGGATGAAATGGGGGGAGTCACGTGACTGGATCGTATAGGATAACGGTAGTTGAGTTGTTTTTTGCCGGATGTTTGAGGGGGAAAACGCTAGTTTCGGTTTTCTCGAGGGGGTGGTTCATGAGAGGGGGGGTAGGGGGGAGTCAAGCACGTGTTACAAAACAAGGGTATCTTTTTTTAATGAATTATTTTAATTTAAAGGAATATAACTTTTAATCGAATGGATGATTAGTTTAGAATTTTAAATTGGTTTCAAAACTATTTTTATTTTTTCAGTTTAATGATTTTTTAATTAGAACCTCATACTGAATGTCTTATTTTCATGATGATGTAATCGGTTATTTTAATTTATTTAATTGAACGAATTAAATAAAATTAAAGTTTTAAACTTATTATTTTTAAATTGATTTTAAGCTTTTTGAACTGAATTATAAACTTAACGAAAGTTTTTTTAATTAGAACCCTTTAATGAATTTATTATTTTTTAGAATTACGAAAATGTACAAAAGCCTAACAAGGGTTTCGAACCCGCACACTCTTGGTCACTAGATAAACGCGTTTTCTAACCAAGCTACGCTTACCTTTGCTTTGCTGTGAGTTATAATCTATACGAAACATCTGGCTGACTGGCTGTGCGGGGGGGAAAAAGGAATGGAATGACCAGGCATTTTTGAATAATACTTCAGTGATAGTTTTTAGAATAAATATTTTTACAAAGGCTTATTTGCGCTGTTTGGATACTTTTTCAGGCGAATGACTTTATTTTATTTACCAGTTAAAGGGAATTTGAACGCAAACGTAACTTTAACTGGGACTGAATTTGAACATTGCGACTTTTATCGGCACCAGGGAGATAGAGCACCTCTACCTTCATGATCGGCAATTAGAATTTTCTTAGGAATAATTTGTATCACCTTTAATATCCACTTTCTTGCTTTATAACAGACTTTTTTTTCAACCCTTTTTTTTAAAGTTTGATCTTTGGCAAAATATCTTTAAATCCATATTGTTTTATTCTGAAAATCAAAACATACTTTGGAATGTTTAAAACGTACTAACGTATTACTAAACGTATAATATATATATATTTCATTTTACTGAACATAGAAATACTTTTTCCTGACATACTTTGAAAGTTTACTGAACAATGAACTGTTTTTTATACATTAACCCCATAAACATTTTTAACACAACTTTTTTCCAAACACTAATCTTTTTTATTCCAAACACAACTTCTTTTTTCCAAACACTAATCTTTTTTATTCCAAACACAACTTTTTTTCCCAAACACAACTCTTTTTTACAAACACTAATCTTTTTTATTCCAACCACAACTTTTTTTTCCAAACACAACTCTTTTTTCAAACACTAATCTTTTTTTTTAATTTCAAACACAACTTTTATTCCAAACAGAACTTTTTTTCCAAACGCTAAACTTTTTTTATTCCAAACACAACTTTTTTTTCCAAACACAACTCTTTTTGCCAAACACTAATCTTTTGTATTCCAAACACAATTTTTTTTTCCAAACACTAATCTTTTTTTCCCAAACACAACTCTTTTTTCCAAACACTAATCTTTTTTATTCCAAACACATTTTTTTTTTCCAAACGCTAAACTTTTTTTATTCCAAACACAACTTTTTATTCAAAAAACTAAACTTTTTTTTACAAACACTAATCTTTTTTATTCCAAACACAACTTTTTTATTCCAAACACAATTTTTTTTTCCAAACACAACTCTTTTTGCCAAACACTAATCTTTTGTATTCCAAACACAACTTTTTTTTCCAAACACTAATCTTTTTTTTCCAAACACAACTCTTTCTTCCAAACACTAATCTTTTTTATTCCAAACACAACTTTTTTTTTCCAAACACAACTTTTTTTTTCCAAACACAACTCTTTTTTCAAACAATAATCTTTTTTTATTCCAAACATAACTTTTTTTTCCAAACACTAAACTTTTTTTTTATTCCAAACACAACTTTTTATTCGAAACACTAAACTTTTTTTTTCCAAACACAACTTTTTTTTCCAAACAGAACTTTTTTCCCAAACACTAATCTTTTTTATTCCAAACACAATTCTTTTTTTCCAAACACAACCTTTTTTCCCAACAACTTTTTCAACTCAGTAAATTTAAGCGAGCTTCTAGAAATTTTTTTAAAACAAAAATAAAATAATTTTTTCATAGCTGAAAAACTTTTTAACAAAATATTTTTTTTGTTAACTTTAATACGGAAAAATAATTTCATTTTTGTTTTAAAAAAATTCCATTTTTCGTATTAAAGTTTATTCTTTCCTTCGTTTTTTCAATGGTAAATTTATACAGTAAAAAGGAAGGAGGGACACAGAAAACAAAGTAACCTATCCATGGAATAGTTCCGAAAAACGTCAATCCTAAATCATTTTGTACATAATATAAAACTTATTAAAAAATAACAAAAACAAACTCTTGTTATCTTATAAATTTAGCTACATCAACCATAAAAAGCATCTTAAAATAACTCAAACATTATTTGTAGAAAAAAAAATGTATGTGTTATTAAAAAGTGTAATACTACATGTTTATTTGAAATTAATAATAATTTTGACACTTTATGGAAAATTATTCAGTATAGAAATAGAAAATAATTTCACGTTTAGATGAATGCCAACTTCTTAAATTGTGTATCAGATATATCTATTTTCACCATATGATTTGTAACAATCTATAAAACATTCTTATTTTAGAAACATGAAAACGATTTTTCAGACATTTTTTTAATTTTAAGAAAATAGAAAATCATTTTCATATCTTCTTAATTGGCGACCTTTTGGGTAAAAAATAAGATTATGTTCATCACTTTTTAAAGACACTTTAAGCTCTAAAATTAATAATAATAATAATAAAGAAATCTAAATTATTACATAAAATAAAAAATTAATAGAATGAATTGTTAGACAAGTCTTTGTGTCGCAACATATAACTAACTACATATGTTTGCAGTTTTGGAAAAATTTTCTAATTAGTTGTGTCCACAGAAACCTCACAACACTGTAAAAAAAAATCTGCAGTTCTACAGATGTAAAGTTACATGCTTACTAAACTTTCACCTGTAACTGTACGAAAAAAGCTGCAAATCTACAAAACTAGTTTTTGTAAAGCTACAAAAATCTGTAACTTTACAAATGAATCTGCTAAAATTTTAGTAATCTTACTAAACTTTTATTTGTAACCCTGGCTGGAGTTACATGAAAAGTTTTCGGAATCCCAGTTTCCAAAAAAATTCTTAGTAACCTTACAGATTTTTTGATTTTCGGCGCAAAAGTGTGTCTGTTACATGAAATTTTGTTGTTGCCGTTACATGAAAATTTCTAGGAATCCAAGTTTCCTAGAAAAACTTTAGTAACTTCACAGATTTTTTTTTACAGTGAAGATTTATTTATTTATTTTATTTTATTTTTTCGAGAGGGGGGTGGAGAATTATGTTTAATTTCTATCTACAAGTAAAAAATCGAACTTGTGATTTGATAATTAGAAATGCATAGCAGGATTTAGTTATTAATGTAGTAAGGGATAATATATAACTTCTAAAAATAAACAATTAAAGATTAACCAATCATCTCATACATTTTCTGCTCTTAGATTTTAGCATCTTGCGTGTTCCCGTTCTCCTTCTCACCTCCCTCTCCAATAACTTCTCTAAAGCCGTCTTAACGTATTCAAGGCTGTTCTTAAATACAAACTGGTTACTTTCCGACACATTTGTACATCCATTTTTGTTCGCAAACGTATAAAATTGCAATTAGTGATAAAAAACATATATAAAATTGGCTGGTGCTCTTTGTAGGAAACAACAAAATTGTTTTTTTCTTTTTTTTCGGTAAAAGTAGAAACATTTTCATAAAATGCTGACAAACTGTGCGTTTTCGGTTAATTTTCGGACACGACAAAAAAAAAAAAAAAAAAAAAATTGCGTTTTCTCTATATGTTCTAAAATGTGTTAAGAAATTTCACGGTTGAATGTATAAATTGAAATAGTATTGTTTTTAAAATATTACAATCGTTTAACTGCAGTATTTTTAATATGCTTAAAAATTAAATCTTTTGTAAAAAGGAATGTTATAAGCCGTTTATTACTAGAGTTTAAGACTAATTTTAATTATTTTCTTAAATTTTAATACAGAATGTGATAAAATCAACATTTAAAATTGTCATTAAGACACATTAAAAAAAAAAAATACTCTGGTATAAATTATACATACTGCAATGTAATACAGTGCGCGTAAAAAATTTTCTTTTACTTTTATGTCTGCAGCTGTTAATGAGCACGTGAAAAAGTTTAGTTATATATGCATTGCTTGTTTTATAATTTGCATTCACGTCTTGAGTCAGTCATGATTGACAATTACAAACAACGAAATTCGTAGCAATAAATAGTCTCATTTGAGCCGGCCGATGAAGCTGAAATCGATGAGAAATGTAAAAAATTTCCGAAGGAATTCGGCGAAACTCAGATTTTGGACCGAAACTCAACCGAAATTATCAGTATTCCAAAAATCTCGTTTCTTCCTTCGGAAATTTTCAAAATTTCTCATCGATTTCAACTTTATCGGCCGACTCAAATGATACTATATATTGCTACGAATTTCGTTGTTTGTAATTATCAATCATGACTGACTCAAGACGTGAATGCAAATTATAAAGCAAGCAATGCATATATAACTAAACTTTTTCACGTGCTCATTAACAGCTGCAGACATAAAAGTAAAAGAAAAAATTTTACGCGCACTGTATTACATTGCAGTATGTATAATTTATACCAGAGTTTTTTTTTTTTTTTTTTTTTTTTTTTTTTTTTTTTTTTTTTTTTAATGTGTCTTAATGACAATTTTAAATGTTGATTTTATCACATTCTGTATTAAAATTTAAGAAAATAATTAAAATTAGTCTTAAACTCTAGTAATAAACGGCTTATAACATTCCTTTTTACAAAAGATTTAATTTTTAAGCATATTAAAAATACTACAGTTAAACGATTGTAATATTTTAAAAACAATACTACTTCAATTTATACATTCAACCGTGAAATTTCTTAACACATTTTAGAACATATAGAGAAAACGCAATTTTTTTTTTTTTTTTTTTTTTTTTTTTTTTTGTCGTGTCCGAAAATCAACCGAAAACGCACAGTTTGTCAGCATTTTATGAAAATGTTTCTACTTTTACCGAAAAAAAAGAAAAAAACAATTTTGTTGTTTCCTACAAAGAGCACCAGCCAATTTTATATCAGTTTTTTATCACTAATTGCAATTTTATACGTTTGCGAACAAAAATGGATGTACAAATGTGTCGGAAAGTAACCAGTTTGTATTTAAGAACAGCCTTGAATACGTTAAGACGGTTTTAGAGAAGTTATTGGAGAGGGAGGTGAGAAGGAGAACGGGAACGCGCAAGATGCTAAAATCTAAGAGCAGAAAATGTATGAGATGATTGGTTAATCTTTAATTGTTTGTTTTTAGAAGTTATATATTATCAGTTACTACATTAAAAACTAAATCCTGTTATGCATTTCTAATTATCAAATCACGAGTTCGATTTTTTACTTGTAGATAGAAATTAAACATAATGCTCCACCCCCCTCTCGAAAAAATAAAATAAAATAAATAAATAAATCTTGTGAGGTTCCTGTGGACACAACTAATTAGAAAATTTTTCCAATACTGCAAACATATGTAGTTAGTTATATGTTGCGACACAAAGACTTGTCTAACCATTCATTCTATTAATTTTTTATTTTATGTAATAATTTAGATTTCTTTATTATTATTATTATTAATTTTAGAGCTTAAAGTGTCTTTAAAAAGTGATGAACATAATCTTATTTTTTACCCAAAAGGTCGCTAATTAAGAAGATATGAAAATGATTTTCTATTTTCTTAAAATTAAAAAAATGTCTGAAAAATCGTTTTCATGTTTCTAAAATAAGAATGTTTTATAGATTGTTACAAATCATATGGTGAAAATAGATATATCTGATACACAATTTAAGAAGTTGGCATTCATCTCAACGTGAAATTATTTTCTATTTCTATACTGAATAATTTTCCATAAAGTGTCAAAATTATTATTATTTTCAAATAAACATGTAGTATTACACTTTTTAATAACACATACATTTTTTTTTCTACAAATAATGTTTGAGTTATTTTAAGATGCTTTTTATGGTTGATGTAGCTAAATTTATAAGATAACAAGAGTTTATTTTTGTTATTTTTTAATAAGTTTTATATTAACTTATGTACAAAATGATTTAGGATTGACGTTTTTCGGAACTATTCCATGGATAGGTTACTTTGTTTTCTGTGTCCCTCCTTCCTTTTTACTGTATAAATTTACCATTGAAAAAACGAAGGAAAGAATAAACTTTAATACGAAAAATGGAATTTTTTAAAACAAAAATAAAATTATTTTTCCGTATTAAAGTTAACAAAAAAATATTTTGTTAAAAAGTTTTTCAGCTATGAAAAAATAATTTTATTTTTGTTTTAAAAAAATTTCTAGAAGCTCGCTTAAATTTACTGAGTTGAAAAAGTTGTTTGGAAAAAAGGTTGTGTTTGGAAAAAAAGAATTGTGTTTGGAATAAAAAAGATTAGTGTTTGGGAAAAAAAGTTCTGTTTGGAAAAAAAAGTTGTGTTTGGAAAAAAAAGTTTAGTGTTTTGAATAAAAAGTTGTGTTTGGAATAAAAAAAAGTTTAGTGTTTGGAAAAAAAAAGTTATGTTTGGAATAAAAAAAGATTATTGTTTGAAAAAAGAGTTGTGTTTGGAAAAAAAAAGTTGTGTTTGGAATAAAAAAGATTAGTGTTTGGAAGAAAGAGTTGTGTTTGGACAAAAAAGATTAGTGTTTGGAAAAAAAAAAGTTGTGTTTGGAATACAAAAGATTAGTGTTTGGCAAAAAGAGTTGTGTTTGGAATAAAAAAGTTGTGTTTGTAAAAAAAAGTTTAGTGTTTTTAATAAAAAGTTGTGTTTGGAATAAAAAAAGTTTAGCGTTTGGAAAAAAAGTTCTGTTTGGAATAAAAGTTGTGTTTGAAATAAAAAAAAGATTAGTGTTTGAAAAAAGAGTTGTGTTTGGAAAAAAAATTTGTGTTTGGAATAAAAAAGATTAGTGTTTGGAAAAAAGAGTTGTGTTTGGGAAAAAAAGTTGTGTTTGGAATAAAAAAGATTAGTGTTTGGAAAAAAAAAGTTGTGTTTGGAATAAAAAAGATTAGTGTTTGCAAAAAAGTTGTGTTAAAAATGTTTATGGGGTTAATGTATAAAAAACAGTTCATTGTTCAGTAAACTTTCAAAGTATGTCAGGAAAAAGTATTTCTATGTTCAGTAAAATGAAATATATATATATTATACGTTTAGTAATACGTTAGTACGTTTTAAACATTCCAAAGTATGTTTTGATTTTCAGAATAAAACAATATGGATTTAAAGATATTTTGCCAAAGATCAAACTTTAAAAAATGGGTTGAAAAAAAAAGTCTGTTTTAAAGCAAGAGAGTGGATATTAAAGGTGATACAAATTATTCCTAAGAAAATTCTAATTGCCGATCATGAAGGTAGAGGTGCTCTATCTCCCTGGTGCCGATAAAAGTCACAATGTTCAAATTCAGTCCCAGTTAAAGTTACGTTTGCGTTCAAATTCCCTTTAACTGGTAAATAAAATAAAGTCATTCGCCTGAGAAAGTATCCAAACAGCGCAAATAAGCCTTTGTAAAAATATTTATTCTAAAAACTATCACTGAAGTATTATTCAAAAATGCCTGGTCATTCCATTCCTTTTTTTCCCCCGCACAGCCAGTCAGCCAGATGTTTTGTATAGATTATAACTCACAGCAAAGCAAAGGTAAGCGTAGCTTGGTTAGGAAACGCGTTCATCTAGTGACCAAGAGTGTGCGGGTTCGAAACCCTTGTTAGGCTTTTGTACATTTTCGTAATTCTAAAAAATAATAAATTCATTAAAGGGTTCTAATTAAAAAAACTTTCGTTAAATTTATAATTCAGTTCAAAAAGCTTAAAATCAATTTAAAAATAATCAGTTTAAAACTTTAATTTTATTTAATTCGTTCAATTAAATAAATTAAAATAACCGATTACGTCATCATGAAAATAAGACATTCAGTATGAGGTTCTAATTAAAAAATCATTAAACTGAAAAAATAAAAATAGTTTTGAAACCAATTTAAAATTCTAAACTAATCATCCATTCGATTAAAAGTTATATTCCTTTAAATTAAAATAATTCATTAAAAAAAGATACCCTTGTTTTGTAACACGTGCTTGACTCCCCCCTACCCCCCCTCTCATGAACCACCCCCTCGAGAAAACCGAAACTAGCGTTTTCCCCCTCAAACATCCGGCAAAAAACAACTCAACTACCGTTATCCTATACGATCCAGTCACGTGACTCCACCCATTTCATCCCCCACTCCTGAAACATTGACCACGCCCCTTTTTGTAGCACCTAGTGGGTACGATACAAACATCCAGCAAAAAACAACTCAACTACCGTTATCCTATACGATACAGTCACGTGACTCCCCCCATTTCATCCCCCCTCCTGAAACATTGGCCACGCCCCTTTTTGTAGCAACTAATGGCTACGATCCCGTAACTCCCCCTCCCCCCTTTCCCCCCCCCCTCCTGAAAAAGCACCCTAGCCTCCCACAAGAAAAAAAAATCACCGCCCCCCCTCTAACAGTACATGTTCAGACACGCCCCCTTTTTGATTGACAGCTACCACGCCCACCTGTCAATCAAATGACGACGCCTTTTTTGTAGCTTATAGTGGGGCTATTACTAATAACCAAAAAAAAACTCATCCCCCCACTTCTTTCCCCCTAAACATACAGCAAAAAACAACTCAACATTCTACCGTCATTATCCTATACGACACAGTCACGTGACACCCCCACTTCCGGTTTCGCCCCCTTTTGATTGACAAAAAAAGTCATCCCCCCACTTCTTTCCCCCTAGCATATTCAGCAAAAAAAACAACTCAACATTCTACCCTCGTACTCCTAGACGGCACATTACGTGACCACCCCCCACTTCCGGTTTCACCCCCCTTTTGATTGACAGCTGCCACGCCCCCTCGTGACGTCACTTCCGTCACCCAAATCGCGCGGCTTATTACTACTCTGGCCTAGTAAATTTCTGATTCATGAATCTTTAAAATTTCGGCTTATCCAACAAATTATTTTCAACGTAATAGAGTATATCAACAGTAGTTTAATTTAAAATAAAACATAATATTAAAAGAACAAAGTTTTAAATAAAAATTTATCTCTTAATGAAACCTCTAAGAATTTCCAAAAAATCTGTTTGTGAAGACACTATACAAATGACACAAATGTACCTGCATGAAAAAAAAACAATTATTCCAAACAGTTTATGGAAAGTTAACATTTAAGGATGTTAGTCAATTAGATTTCTTTCAGCCGTTTTCAAGAAATGCATTTTGGCTTGTTTTTAAACTTTAAAAATTAGTGGTCCACTACTATTATGTGACCCACTATTAGGTGCATTTACCTTATATTTGCTATTTTTTAACGATTAAAAATTAATAACATTAGGACTTTCAAAGTTTAACCGCTGTCATAGAGTCTCTGATAAAATATATTTGACCTTTTCGATTTTAGACATTTCGTCAAAAATCCAGAGATATAGTTGACGAATTGTTCTTGAACTTCGGAGATATAAAAAACAACCTCATGTTTTTCTGCAAATATTTAAACGCGCGAGAAAAAGGGACTGACAACAAATGGAATAAAAGAAATTATTGTGTGCTATCACCCTGTATCAGATAAAAATGCTCGAAATGATTTGTAGTTTTACCACATGGATATATTGGACATGAAACACAATTATGTTTATTTTTGTAAGAATAGCACGTGTATTCATGTGAGTTCCATAGGTATTGTGTTTGTAGCATACAGACTTTTCAATCAAGTTCAACCCTACTTTCGGGAAATATGACTAAGTTAAAAATATATTAAATATTTGATGTAATATGAGCATTTACATGAATTACTTTTAACTGCATTTGGGCGACATTTTTTTTTAATCATGATTAACTAGTCAACTATATAGGGCAATTCATATAAAAAGGATAGTGGAGATTCAGAAAGCTATCGGCAATAGATTTCTGGAAAAGAAATGATTTTTAACAAATTGTTATTTTTTTTTATAAACTGACTTCCAACAAAAGAGTATGTATTTAATATATGTGGATGCTTACGTTTTTAACAAATGCTTCTATTTTTAATTAATTAATTAATTAATTAATTAATTTTGGATGGAATAGGCTTATTTTGATGATGTTTTTCAAAGGACTAAACCCTAAATGAAACTGATGATAATAAAAATAAAAATGAAAAATGACAATTTGTGAAAAATCGCTTTCGATTCAGCTAATTTTAGAAAGCAACTGAAATTCAGCTCGTTTGACTGTTCAGCTATAGTTGACTATTTAATTATGCAAAAAAAAACATTTTGTTATCTTTCGCTCATGCACTGCTATAAATTATCGCATACAAATACTGATATCTCGTAAAACATTTAATATATTTATATTCTAATTGCAGTATATTGTTTCTACAGTACTTTGTCAAGTTTTTTGAAAGTAGAGTGAAATTTAATTGCGAACCGTACATGCTACAAACACAAAACTTGTGGAAATTTCTTGAATTTCTTAAAGAAATTTTTACTCTTCTTTTCATATACGTGCTATTCTTCCACAAATCAACACATAAGTTATTCAAGATCCATATAGTCAAATGCAAGAGCTACAGATTATATCAAGCTTTTACTGACACGAGGTGATCACATATATTCATTTTTTGTTCAATTTGTTGCCGGTAACCTAGCTCACGCTGCTAAATCTTCGCTGAATATAAAGCAACATTCCCATATAAAACACATTCCCGAAGTTCAAAAATAATTTGTAAAGTATTTTTTCTAGATATTCTACAAAATGTGTAAAATAGAAATTGTCCGGTTACTTGATGGCTCTAACTTCAGTTCTAATTAATGAAAAAAAATTGTTGCACGAAAAGAACCGGTTCAAGGCAATGAAATGTACTGTTTTCATTCATATAAAATTACTTATAATTATATGTCGTTTATTTTGTCATACGAAATCTTCTGCCTATTAAAATTTGTAACAACTTTCATTTTAGAAATGGTAACATCCACTTTTGGCGCTTTGTTTGGGTTCCTTCGATCAAAGCATCATTAAATTTTATCAGGACGTAAAAAAAAATTCATACGTATAATAACTTTAAATCTTTCACATTCCTAAATCATAGATTGCTATTCAAAACCCTTTAAATTTTTTGCTATATGGATTTTCAGCCGCTATATGGATTTTTGCTATATGGATTTTCAGCCGCTTTTGAAAATTGAAAAAAAAAATAAATTAAATAACTGTAATTTGGTGGTAAATTTGGGGGTAAAGAAATGGAGTGTACTGATTGACATGATTGTAACCCTTCTGGTCATCTAAAACAAAATTTTAAAAAACATTCTTAAATAGTAATGATGTCGTTATAGCCCCTACCTAAGAGGAAACTGGAAAAAAATCGCAAAATGGCAGCTGTCTGAAAAAATGGTATTTTGGACTCGGGTTTTTTTTCTAATTTTTAAATTTTTAAAATAGTAAAATAAAAATAATTTTGATACAAGAATGGTAGGGGCGATAGAAAGTTAAACATTGAAGGTTGGTATGAAATTTGAAGTAAATCGCTTAAATGGAACTTGAGATATCATGTTAACATGTTGAGAAAAGTACTTTTGAGAAAAACGCAGTAATGTAGAGTTTGATGTATAATAAATGTTTGATGTGCAGATGTCAAGCATCGTGCTGATTTAAATGGTTTACACATGGTTGGTTCCATTTGTCACGAGTCAAGTCGTAAAAATACCAAAAATGGTCGGGTAGTCTGGCAGTGTCCACCGTCTATTGTCCGATTTGCCGGCCGTAACGCCTTAGTTATTACATCACTAAAATAGCTAACACCGTAAATTATTGAAATTTTAAAATTTTCTCTCGAGGATATATTTCTAAAGGTCTAAACTTTAAGAAAATTTAAAAAAAAGAAAATTAAAATTCTAAACCAGATATATACACCTCTTACATCAAATGAAATATATCGATAAAGTTTACCTTATGTTTTAAAGCAGTATGGATTGTTACCTGGAATGTCATTCCTTATTGCTGAAAACGATACAACCGATATTGCGATGCTATATTTTCTAATGTGTCAGACAAACTTTTTGATGTTAGTATGGTAATTTATCATTTACACTAAGATTTGGTAAAGAACGATAGAATAACATGTAATATACTAAAACAATTCTATAAAATTTATCTCTACCTAGCAATGCTTACTTTTAATAATCGGATTCACCTGATTATAGAACTTTCTCCCATAATTCTATAGCTAAGCAGCGTAGAACTATGTGATACATACTAAAACTTCCCTGAAAAATGACCTAACTAACAATGTAAGTCTCATCAAAATCAGTCCATTAGAACTTTTTTAAAGGCTAATTTTTAATAATATTATCCACCTGATTATAAAACTTTCCTCCATAATTCTATAATTTAGCAACGTAGAAAAATATGTTACATATTGAAACTTTCACTGAAAAATTATCTAACTAAAAGTGCAAGTTCCATTGAAATCCATTTTAAGCAGAAAATTTGTAAAAAGGTTAATCCTTCATGGATCGGTTTGACCTGATTTCAGAATTTTCTACCATAATTCTGAAGATACATCATACAGAGTATCCATAAAAGAATCTCCCAGTTTCAATGGTATATTATAACAGTTCAATTTAGACTATTTACAACAAATCGTACATCAAATTGAAGGTAAACTAACCCAGTTTTTCTTACAAACTTTCCATATGTGCACCTTTAGTTATACGACACATACCCAGATTAAAACCCAATTCTTCCCATATTTCGGCTAACAAGTCCAGATTAATGGAAGCAATGGCCTCTTCCATCCTGTGTCTCAAATTCTATCAAATCGTTAGGTAGCGGTGGGTATATAGACACGATTTTTTATAAAGTCCCAAAGAAAAAAATCGCATGTACGCTTTTGAATCTTTAGCTCAGCAATAACACTTTAAGCTCAGGAGTCGCCATTTTGTGTATGTGGCACTGAAAGCGAGTCAATAACAAAGCAGTACTCGCGCGTGCGCTTATCTAAAACTGTTTGAGTCACTCTTTATTTGTGACTTTGAACCAACATTTTACAACGTTTACAGTTGATACTATTAAAATTTATAACTGGGACATTATTTTATGTACACCCTGCATACTAAAACCTTCTCTTGAAAATTATCTAATTAACAGTGCAAGTCCTATCAAACTCCATTCAGCAGAATTCAAGTTATAAGCAACCGAAACGAAATTCCCGTTTGCATTCTATATATATATATATAGTAGATAATAGATAAAGATCAGCTCAGAAATTCCGTGTAATATTTCAGCATTATATCATACACTCTTAAAAACAGAAATTGAATAATAAATCAATATATCCATAGAAATCACTTACTCAGCAGTTCGAGAATCTTAATTGAATATATTGATGGAAAAATCATTGCTTTCAGGTAATGGCTGTGAGGAAGAAAATAATAAGGTTTGTGGAGTTTTAAAATTTTTGACGAAATTATATCGCATACATTGCTGTCAAAGTTTCTAAAATAAAATAACCATTCTTAATTAAAACAGGTTGTGACTATCACAATTTTTTTAAAATTTTATTTGGTACATGAATTTAAATAGCGCAGTTGTGTTATTTTCGGTACTGTGTCATATGCAGCGGGTACTCACACATTTTTGTGACGATTTCGAAAAAAGAAATACATAAACAAAGCTATGAATTTATTTTTTACGATATTTATTCTGATGGCCATTTTTTTTAACTCTCCGTTTACAAATAAATTTCCACGATAAATGAGCTTTTTAGGGTTCCGTACTTAAAAAGTAAAAACGGAATCATTACAAGATCCCGCCTGTGTCTATCTCTTCGTCTGTCACAGCCATTTTATTCGTAAACTATGGAACGTGGAAAGATCAAATTGGCTGAAGTAATAAAGACTATTAACCCACATATTTATAGATTATTAACCATTCACAAATTATATTTGGGAAAATGTGAGGGGATAATTAAGTTACTTGAAAAAAAAATCACTTCTTTTTATATATTGTGTGGAGTATCGAGTGAAATCTTTCGTTACGCCGAACTCGAAAATACACGTCTTTTAATTTTAGGTATTATATTTTCAGATATATCGTCGAAAACGTAATGCAAAAATATGTCCCCACACCCCTCTATTTCCGAATCTAATTAAACTAAAATTACGAAAAATTAAGGTAGTAAAGTTACTTTAAACCATGCAGGAAAACTATAGCGATTACCCAGGTCACATAGTTTTTGAGAAAGTCGCATTTTTCCATTACACATAAATTTCGATTCGCGGACGTTCAGCAAAGGAGTTGAGGAGCGCTGTAGGTACCTATCGTCGCAGAAGCATAAAAGGATCCTTGATAATGATTTTTTTTAATTGTCGGTTATTCGCCGAGATATTAACCCTTAAAGATACGGACAGTTTGAACATACATAAACACATGTAACGTCTATGCGTCATCGGCTTTTAAAACCTAGATAACAACTTTTAATGATTTATTTGAGTAATTTTATTTGTGTAATGCAATGCCCAGTTAATAATTCATATATTTATTGTACAGAATCCTCGGTTTGCGAGTAATACTCGCACTTCACCGATTATTCTTTAAATATCAAGGTTGATTTTGTACCACAATTCGGAGGCATCCCACAATTTTTCAGAGTCCATCCAATGTTGTGGAATGTCGCTTATAAAGAGCTTGTTTTAAAAGTCCAAATGCACAGTAATCCATACTAGACACATCTAGAAGCTTGAGCGGGATGCATTTAAATGAAACAGGATGAATTCCGGTTTCATTTCTCATTTTAGGTAGCTTTCTTTGCAAAAAGCTACCTATTGCAGCCGTTCGGAGGAAAGCGATTTCAAAAAATTTTGGTATATTTTCATCGATCATGACCCCCAGACCCCGAAACCACCCTCCGTTCAAAATTGATATATATATATATATATATATATATATACATATATATGACCTATGCCACACTGTAACTCCCGTAATTATGAACCGATTTCGATGTAATTCGGTGTGCACATAGTACATACCAATGTCTCGACCGAGTTCGTTGTCCAGCTTCATCCGCCGTGTTGTTTCAAAATGGCGGCCATTTAAAATTTTTTAAAAAACTTAAAACTTGAAATGTGGTACCAAAAAATTAAAAATGGAAAAATATTTTTTTCTTATGTATTTGACCTTTATACAAAGATTCCGGAGCAGTTTTTGTTTCGTCTATATCTTAAAAAATGGCTGAGTTATAGCATTTTGAATTTCTAGCGTGGCTGACATTTTGAAACGTCCTGAATTTTGTCACGCGATAAAAGGCGTATTTATGAACCGATTTGGATGTAATTCGGTGTGTACATAGTACATACCAATCTCTCGACCGAGTTCTTTGGCCAGCTTCATCCGCCATTTTGTTTCAAAATGGCGGCCATTTAAAATTTTTTTAAAAATTTAAAATTTGAAATGTGGTACCAAAAAATTGAAAATGGAAAAATATTTTTTTCTTATGTATTTGACCTTTATACAAAGATTTCGGAGCAGTTTTTGTTTCGTCTATATCTTAAAAAATGGCTGAGTTATAGCATTTTGAATTTCTAGCGTGGCTGACATTTTGAAGCGTCCTGAATTTTGTCACGCGATAAAAGGCGTATTTATGAACCGATTTGGATGTAACTTCGTTTATACATAGTACATACCAATGTCTCGACCGGGTTCGTTGGCCAGCTTCACCCGCCATCTTGTTTAAAAATGGCGGCCATTTAAATTTTTAAGAAAAAATTAAGTTTGAAATGTGGTACCAAAAATTGAAAATTGAAAAAACATTTTCTTCTTATGTGTTTGACCTTGATAAAAAGATTCGGAAGCAATTTTTGTTTCGTCTATATCTTAAGAAATGGCTGAGTTATAGCATTTTGAATTTCTAGCGTGGCTGACATTTTGAAACGTCCTGATTTTTCTCACGTAATAACAGGCGTATTTATGGACCGACTTGGATGTACCTTGGTGTGTACATAGTACATACAAATATCTCGACCGAGTTCGTTGGCCAACTTCATCCGCCATCTTGTTTCAAAATGGCTGCCATTTAAAAAAATTAAAAAATAAAGAAAATTAAATGAGATACCAAAAAATTGGAAAATGAAAAAGATTTTTTTTTGTATGTGTTTGACCTTAATACAAAGATTCCGGAACAGTTTTTCTTTCGTCTATATAAAAAAAAAAATGGCTGAGTAATATCATTTTGAATTTCTCTTGTGGCTGACATTTTAAAACGACCTGATTTTTGTCACGCGATAACAGGCGTATTTATGAAGCTATTTGGATGTAACTTGGTCTGTACGTAGTACATACCAATGTCTCGACCGAGTTCGTTGGCCAGCTTCATTCGCCATCTTGTTTCAAAAGGGTTGCCATTTAAAAAAAATTAAATTTAAAATTCAAAATGAGGTATTAAAAAATTGAAAAATGAAAAAGATTTTTTTTATGTGTTTGGCCTTGATACAAAGATTCCGGAGCAGTTTTTGTTTCTGAAAATTTGTTCTTTTGTTGATATCTTAAAAAATGGTTGATTTATAGCACTTTGAATTTCTAGCAGGGCTAACATTTTGAAACGATCTTGTATTTGTCACGCGGTAACACACGTATTCGCCTATTTCGATGTAAGAAGGCATGTGGATAGTATACATCAACACCTCGACCAAGTTCGCTGGCCAGATTCATCAGCCATCTTGCTTCAAAATGGTGGCCATTAAATTAAAATATATATATATATTTAAAGTGAGGTGCAAAAAAATTAGAAATTGAAAAAGGTTTCTTTCTTAAGTATTTGATCTTGATATAAGGATTCAGGAGCATTTTTTGTTTGTCTTTACCTTAAAAAATGGCTCAGATATAGCAGTTTCAATTTCTATTGTGGGTGACATTTTGAAAAATCTGATTTTTTGCATGCGACAGCACTCCTATATATTAACCGATTCCGATGTGAGTGAGCATGTGCACAGCAATTACTAAGGTCTCGACCAAGTTCACTGGTTAGCCTCATCCACCATGTTGTTTTTAAATGACAGGTACTTTAAGAAATTGCCGAATTTGGCAGCCAAATATAAGTTACTTTAAAGAAAAGCAGCTTGGATAAAGCTGACTAATTTCGCGAAATTCTCATTCATTATATTGATAAAAATTAGTATTGAATCTCCTATATCCGGTTTCCACTAAATTGAGCTTCGTGTGTTTACATGATATAAGTTGGCTTTTTTAAAATAAGGATTATGAAAGCTACCTCTTCCTCCCGGCACTGGCCGGAAGGACTTTTTATCTAAAAATACAGCAGTAGATTTAGGTGTGTGACTGTTAGTCTTATCTTGATGGAACTTAAAACAGTGATGATTTTTTGAGTAAAGTGATGGAATGACTTATTTGAAGAGAGGTGTTAAAACATATTTCTAACAGAGAATCCAGCAAAAACCATGAAACATTTTGTAAAACTTTCATTGTTTTTGCTGAACCAACATTTTAGGTATTTTTCTCCTCTAAATGTATTTTTGTTGGATTTGCATTTTTTACCCTTTTCCCAGTTAAATGTAAACTTTGAAGTTTATTAATTATGTCACATTTTTTACGAACAGAAATATTAAAACCACACTTTTCAAATCTTGTTTTATTAGCCGAATACTAATATTGAATATATAGAGAGTATTTCTCTTCAAAAAACGCAAATGCATAGACTTCGATCCATTGCTTATTTCCCAGCGGTAGTTTAAAGGAAAAAATACCTTTAAGGATGCAAACGATAATTAAACCCTATTCCGAATTGATACCATATAGGTTTTATTTTTATTTGTTTATTTTCGTTTAAATTTAAATCAGAGAGAAAGTTAAAACCGTTACAAAAATGTCTGAATACCCTCTGTACCTATGTCTGAGAAACCTACTGAGGCTACTAAAATCTCTACTCCATTCCATGTTTGTCCCTGATATATAGTGACTCTCAAACTTTTATTCCTCTCGTACCAGCTAACACAATCAACTAATTGGTAAATAAATCATACGAATAGTAATTTTTTTCAACTGAATGAAAATGTGTCCAAGTCGGGACTCGAACTTAGAAATTTGTCTTTAATTGCCAAAGCTCTTCCAATTGACCTATTTATACAACATCCCAGCCAACACAATAGTCACTCGGACAACCATTTCATAATGACCTTTGCTTTGTTATCTTAAAACAGCTCGACAGAAAAAACCCCAGATTACGGAATGGTGAACTATGGATGTGTAATTACACTTTAATTATTTTAAAATAATAATTTAAATCGTCAAAATCATAATTAAACAATCATCAAAATTTATCAACTAAAGATTGGTAAGTAAATCATACGAGTAGTAATTTTCCCAACTGAGTGAAAATGTGTCCGGACCGGGAGTCGAATTCAGAACCTTTGGCTTTAATTGCCAATACTCTTTTAATTGAGCTATCTGTACGACACCCCAGCCATTACAATATTCACACAGTATTGTATATATTCATTATCGACATAGATTTTTCACGTATCCCTTCAAACTTTTTTGAACAACCACAAGGGAAACACGTGCCCTGCTTTAAAAAACACTGAGATAGATTAGAGTTCAGAAGCATTAAGGCTCCTGTCCCTGCCGGCAAAGACACTCACGAGCTTATGCTAATCCTACGGGGAAGGATTTTCCAATATCTCGTTTGCATTTCAACATTTTTAAGTAATTCTTTTTGCATTGGATAGCCGAGATCCGTCTCTACATCGCATCTTTTTTATTTTTTCGATTTTGGTTGCAGATATTTTTTAGAATGACACTTTCATTCTCAGAACCGGTTTTGAAAGTGAAAGTAACTTTATAAAAAAATCTACGACCAAAACCGAAAAAGTAAAAAAGGTGCAATGTCGAGACGGACCTCGGCTATCCAATGCAAAAAAAAAGTATTTAAAAATGACGAAATTCAAGCGAGATATTAGAAAAATTCCTCCCCATAGGATTAGCATTAGCTCATGAGTGTCTTCTCCGGCAAGGACAGGACCCTTAACCTATTTTTCTGAAAACTTTTGGCAACTAAGGCGGCTTTGTGCACAATAACATCTTCTGTTGGATAATCAAATCTAAAATTGACTAACATATATATTTAGTATACTAACATATATAACATATATATATATATACACATATATATTAGTAACTAAAAACACAAAATTTACTGCATTTCTACTCAGTAGAAACTGAGATATAACTATATTAAAATAAATAATCATTGTTTTAAGTACAGTATCAATTTACAGTATCCCATGTAAAGATTGCGACTTGGTATATATTGGCGAAACTGGTCGTACTTGCGCCATTCGCCTTGCCGAACGTAAACGTGCCAACAGCCTAAAATTGTACAGCATTCTTTAGATACCGACCATATCCCAGATTTCGCAAATATGAAAGTTATCAGTTCCGGTTGCAATAATGTTAAAAGTAGAGTTTTTCTGGAAGGTGTGTTCACTCGTAAGGAAACTTCGCCGATAAATGAATCATGCGCCCTTCCACCTGAATGCACAGCATTGTTCTGATATTTTTATATTTTATTTAATTTTAACTGCTAATAATTTTTAACTTTAAACATGATATATAGTTTTCTGTCATTTGAATGTTATTTATTGCACTGATGAGGGGCTAAAATTTAGCTTGAAACGTTTGCTTTTTAATTGTATTAAATGTATTTATGTAATTTTTACTTGTATGTCTGATGAATTGTAATATATTTTTATTTTTATAACTATATTGTTCACCGCAACAATATATGTCTCCTTTTCTTTATTCATACGCCATTTGTATGCCGCACAGTGGAGTATTTGACCCGAAATCCTGGTCAAAAATATTTTTCGATGTAAATATAGTCTGATTGGCTTGAAATTCTTAGATGCTATTGGGTATCACTATGGCATGTTTAGTATTGTAAATGAAGTCTATAGCCTTTACGGTTCATTTACAGAGACTTCCAAAAGAATTCCCTTACGTTATGGTCTATGGGGAAAAATCGTTTGCTCTGTATTTTAATGATATCATACTTTTAAACGTGCTGAAATTTATATTCATCACTAAGCTGTACTAAGGCACTTATTGTAGAATATGGTGTGCATAGAATATATCGCTCATTTACAGGGACACACAAAAGAATATGGCTGAAGAGTAAATTTAACTATTGAAGTCTATGACCAATAGTTGCTGGAAGTGCGTTTGTAGTTGTGACAGGCGTTTTAAAATAGAACCTTTTAAAAAATATATTACTTGGTGTGGATACATTCTATAGATCATATACAGGGCTGCACAAAGTTCTCAAGTACATTTCCGTTTATTCATGGAAATGGCTGAATGGATATTTTTAACTGTGCTATGCGTTTCACTGAACTAACTTTTAGCATACCATGAAGTATACATACAAATCCATAGCTTAGTTTAATATTTTATATCTTAAAAGCTGACGAAGTGTAAGTAAAATTTTAATACTTCACATAATAATAAATATACATTTTATAAATATTTTAACAATTAAGAAAAAAAAGAGTCAGAAGACAGAAGTTAAAATATTAATTTACTAAGTAAATATTTTAAAAAGACGAATAAATCACATGTTCGTTGACTTAACATTACCTAAGGGAGTTTGGAAATTGAGCGACTTGTAATCTTAACTATTTACTGTTTTTAAGAGGAAAGTAATTGTTGATAGGTTTGTCTTATTCACTATTAATGTTTAATTAAATGTATTTAATTTTACTATATATAAAACTTATTATTTACATTTAATAATGCTTATTACATTTAAATTACATTTAATAATAATTATTGCATTTAATTTATGTTTAATAGTGTTATATTTAATAGTAGGTTCAGTAAAGTGGCGTCTATATAGTATAGATTGCTAGTTTTTGAATGTATTTAATATATTACCAGTTTCAAAATGATTATTCAGAACTCTTCTTCATCTTCTTCATCACTCTCTTCTTTTGGCTTTTATCGGGACTACCATCAGACCTTGCTGGAGGAAGAAGCTGCAGGGTCTCGCTACTGTATGGCTTGCTCTTTTTAGTTGATAAACGGAGTTATCAGAAAATATGAGGTTGCTTATTTTCACGTACATTATAAACGGAAAATTTTAATTAAATTTTCTTGGTGGCGTTTGTGAGTTTTGGAATTAAAATTAGGTGTCCCTTTTTAAGGACACTGCCCTCGAAAGGGTTAATTCCCTCCTTTCTCTCCTTATGTTAGACACATGAGCCCCAAGAACTAATTAGGGAACCCTTTTTCAATAAATAAGTATATACAATTGGAAGGCGATTGGATATTTCTATTAAAAAATATGGAGTTGCGTGCGTATGTACGTACCTACATACGTACATACATACAGACAGAATATGTAGGTGCAGAAGCTCTTCGGTAATATCCTGTGAGCTAAAAACCTGTAATACGACAGTAAATATATAGTTCTTATCTCTTCAATTCGGTGGCCGCAAAACAGAGCATTTAAATAATCATCCCGTAAAAAAATTTTATGGCAACAATATGCGGAAAATTTTTTTGCAGAAATTGACACTCAAGACTATAACTAATACGATTATTATTCAAACATGGCTGGGCAAAGCGCGGCACATATTTAACAAGTGGGTAAGTGTGATCACAGATCGCACAGAGGGTTTCGTTTAACATTCCTTTCAAAACACTTTATCCTTTTGAAAAATCTGTTAGTTCCACATTTCGCAACCAGGGGCGCACTTTATTCTAAACAAACCTCTATCCGAACGAAACTCCGTTTTACATACTATCCTTAGATATGGGGGATTGGGCCCATAGCACCCGAGATAAGTAGGCGCCCCTGGCGGTAAAAAATGGAACAAAAATATCTAAGGCTATGGTGCATAATATGAAAGAATGGTCAAAGGGGTGTCGGCAAAAGTTGGAAAAGTGCTCCCCTGGTGAAAAGGGCAGAGGTTAGAAAAATTGCTTAAAATATACAAGTTAGAGTCCGGAGGTGTAAATAATATGACTTTTTGAAAATTTTATGATTTGTCGTGTGGTCTGAGGTATTCAGCTATACGTCTGCAAAAATTCATGTCTCCAACTTAATTAGGGGCTCTCTTAGAAAGAATTGCTTAAAATACATATGTGGTTGCTCAAAGGGTTAAACGTAAGACTTTTTCAAGATTTTATTATTTGTCGCCTGGCTTCAGGTGTTCTGCTATAAATATGCAAAATTTCAAATCTCCAATTTAATAAGGGGCTCAGTTAGAAAGAATTGCTTAAAATACGCATGTGGAGCCCAAAGGTTTAAATGTACGACTTTTTCAAAATTTTATGATTTGTCGCATGAGGGTGTTCAGCTATAAGTATGCAAAATTTCACGCCTCCAACCTAAATAGTGTCTCACTTAGAAAGAATTGTTTAAAATACACATGTGGGAGCCCAAAGGGTTAAATGTACGACTTTTACAAAATTTTATGGTTTGTCATTTGATCTGAGGTGTTCAGCTATAAGTATGCAAAATTTTACGCCTCCAACCTAATTAGGGGCTCACTTAGAAAGAACTGTTTAAAATACACATGTAGGAGCCCAAAGGGTTAAATGTACTACGTTTTGAAAATTTTATGATTTATCGTTTGATGTGAGGTATTCAGCTATAAGTATGCAAAATTTCACGCCTCCAACCTAATTAGGGGCTCACTTTGAAAGAATCGTTTAAAATACACATGGGGATCCCAAAGGGTTAAATGTACGACTTTTTCAAAATTTTATGATTTGTCGTTTGATGTGAGGTGTTCAGCTATAAGTATGCAAAATTTCACGCCTCCAACCTAATTAGAGCTAACTTAGAAAGAATTGTTTAAAATACACATGTGGGAGACCAAAGGGTTAAATGTACAACTTTTTCTAAAGTTTATGATTTGTCGTTTGATGTGAGGTGTTCAGCTATAAGTATGCAAAATTCCATGCCTCCAACCTAATTAGAGGCTCACATAGAAAGAATTGTTTAAAATACACATGTGGGAGTCCAAAGAGTTAAATGTAAGACTTTTTCAAAATTTTATGATTTGTCGTTTGATCTGAGGTGCCGAGCTATAAATACGCAAAATTTCACGCCTTCAAGCTAATTAGGGGCTCACTTAGAAAGAATTGTTTAAAATACACATGTGGGAGCCCAAAGGGTTAAATGTGGGACTTTTTCAAAATTTTATGATTTGTCGTATGATGTGTGGTGTTCAGCTATAAGTATGTAAAATTTCAAGTCTCCAACATGTATAGTTTCTGAGAACGGGCTCTGTGACGGACAGACAGACAGACAGAGGAGCGAGACGAATAGGGTTTCGTCAGATGAACGAAACCCTAAAAAGCTTTCGATATGTAAAAATTAGAGCCAAAAACGCTTTAAAAATAACCCTTTTACACATTTAATGTTTTTTTATTACATTAAAAACGAAAGTATTTAAATTAACACATAGTTTAACACTAAGCTCTGACCTTTGTTAAATACGTAAGCCCTGTTTAGTTTCAATTCAACAATTCAATGAGCCCCCAAAAAATTATATTTAAACATAACAACAATGCCAAAAAACAACAAAAAACCACGTCTTCTCAGAAAGAAACTTCCTCTTCAGCTGATGCGAGAAGCCACCGGATATAACTCAGGCTTCTAAAATAGAGATAGATCGATGCACCAATTAGTTAGCTATTAAAAAATATCATTTTTACAATTGTTGACGAAATTTTAATTTTTGCATTTTTGGCCAGGTTTTTGGGTCTAATACTCCACTATGTGCCGTACAGACAAATAAGTTATATGAGTCATTTCTTAAATGTAGTCTGCGAACCCCTAATGTTCTGAGAAGGTCTCGCGTTCGGTGTGGAAATTTTCACTTATCTGTAATCTGAGCGTTATCGTGCGGTAAAATGAAAGAAAAAATAAAGAATACTGTTAAAAAGAATTAAAAAGAGAAAAAAATACATTTTATTGAATGAATCACACATTTATCACATAAAAAAAAAGTGAAAATGTTGATCGACAAAATGAGTTATGCCATCTAACGGAAGCATATATGAGTCCCTCTGCTCATTAAACAAGACAGAAAAAATCATGCGTCAAACATAGATAATGAAACACTTTCCAACATATTCAGAATAATGTGACAAAACTTCACCGTTTAATGAGTTGAAATAGGTTGTTTGATTGAACCATTTCGAAACGCATTAAAACATTTGAAAACACAATTTCAGCCATTCTCTTCTACAACCGGAAAATTATCTGAATTCTTTGACCAGCTCTATATATCATATATTGATTTGTAACTACATGCATTCAAAAACTTAGTTCAGTTAGGAAATATATACCACGGTTGAAAGTTCCCCTTCAGCAATTTCCGCAAATAAGGAGAATAGTACGGGAATTCTTTTGTGCAGCCCTGTATACGAGGCAAAGAATTTATAAACAACAAGTAATGCGCAAAACATTTAAATTTAAAAGCTAATACCGAAATTGAAAACGCACTTCTAGCAATTTTTGCTCAAAGACAGTAATGCAACCGATTTGTTTTGTATGTCCTTGTAAGTGAATGACAAGTGCTATGAATGCCCTGTTTTACAGCAATTATCTTGTAGTGACATTCAGTGATTTATATCAATTGCAATACATGAAATAGCGCAATGTCATTAAAATACACTGTAAACGATTTTTTTCCCATTGACCATGATGTAACAGAATTATTTTGAGTGCCACTATAAATGAACTGTCAATGCTACACACTTCATATTTAATACTGAACATGCCATGGTAAACATCTTTAACATATATCAATTGCATGAAAGTCAGAGTCTATTTATACGAGTTAGATCTGTGAAAGATGGACGGACGGACAATCAAACCGAATTCATAAACATTTTTCAACTATGTTGGAAAGTGTTAAAAAAGAAAAAAAAAACAAGCCGCCTAAAATAAGTTTTAATGTGTTGCATTAAGTAAGCTTCTTTATCATATACTATAAAAAAAAAGGCAAATGTTCCTTAATCTACGAAATATAATATATCCACGAACGTAAACATACAATAACATCTTCCGAGCTATCCACGATTCTGAAAAGCGTTTTTAATCTTCAGTAATCGCAGAAACTAATATTCTCGTGATTTAAAGCAGCATTTATAAAATCAAAGTTTATTTTGCTGCCACTGAATTTCGGAAATGTTTCCAAGTAGTT
Source organism: Maratus speciosus (assembly GCA_963932465.1). Classification (NCBI taxonomy): domain Eukaryota; kingdom Metazoa; phylum Arthropoda; class Arachnida; order Araneae; family Salticidae; genus Maratus; species Maratus speciosus. The sequence goes on along the minus strand of OZ010788.1, from coordinate 280,957,427 downwards.
TTTATAGTGAACCATAGTTTTTAAAGTAGAACCATATGTTCTCAAATCGCAGAATATAAGTTTTTAGACTGCAGTCGATTCTCAAATAAACATTTTCAGCTGTGTAATTCAGTTCATATATGCTAGAATAACAAAATAATAATTTTAACATTAATATTAATGCTATGAATTTATCATGCTTGTCTGTAAAGCACATCTGTTGAACATGAAAATGTTTACTTGAGAACTGATAGCATCCGAAAAACCTATATTCCGGCTTGAAAATACTAATTACTACTCCATAAAAACTACTCAGAAACGTTTCCAAAAATCAGTTGCAGCAAAAGAAACTTTGTTTTTATAAGTAAAGTTTCTTTAAATCGCAAAAATATATTAGTTTTTGAAGTTTCTAAACATAAAAAACGCTTTCGAGATCCCGGGAACTCGGAAGATGTTATTGTATGTTTTCGTAACTCGTTATATTATATTTTATTAGATTAAGAAACGTTTGTCTTTTTAACACTTTCCAACGAAATTAAAAAGTATTTATAAAATAGGTTGGTCTGTCCTTCTGTCCGTCTGGCCGTGTATCTGTCTGTTTTTCCGCGTTATAATACAGGTAAATATACCCAGATTACCATGCAATTTATGTACGTTACTGAGGTTTACCATGGCATGTTCGTCAATGAAAATGAAATGTGTAGAATTAATATTTCATATACAGGGTCACTCAAAAGAATTCCGTTACATTTTGGTAAATAGGGAAAAATCGTTTGTAGTGTACTTTAATGATGTTGCACTGTGTCAAATATCTAACTTGATACACATCACAGAGGTTTACTATAAGGTGCTTACTATAGAATATGGTTTTCATAGCCTTTTTCGTACGTTTAGTTTGCAGGGACACACACAAAATAATTTGCTTACAGTACAGTATTTGAACAACAATTGCTTGAAGTGAGTTTACAATTTTGGCATATTTTTTTTATTTAACTAATATTTTGCATGTAACTCGAAATATAAATTTTATAGATCACATTTAAGACTGCACAAAAAAATTCCAGTACATTTCTGCTTATTGCCGGAAATTACTAAAAGGGAATTTTCAATTTGGTTATGTGTTTCATAATACAAATAAATTTTTGCATACTACGGAGTATATATCAATAGCGGATCTAAGGGGGGGGCGAGGGGGCGATCGCCCCCCCCCTTGAGCGAATAAACGGTTTGCAAAATGGCATTATGCATCCTCACGGGAAATGACTTGGGGCGAAGCTCGAGCTCGGCGCGACCCGACCCGGGTCGCGCCATTTTAAAACCACGAGGCTCGTCCTGGGTAAGGTCTTTTCTCTTTTAGAGTCGGGTCGTGCCCTGATCTTAAAACTTTTCTGCAAATTCGGGTCGGGCCAGACTTTTTTTTCTTCCAGGTCGAGCCTGGCCTGGACTTCATTCTTCCTAGAGGTCTGCACTGGCCAAAATTTCCAGGTCGGGGCTCGGCCCGGAATAAAAGCTAAACGTTCGGTCCGTTTCAGCCCGTACGATAAGCAGTATTGGTCAGACCGCGAATCGTGCACTTCTCTAAATTCTTCTCTCCGAGCCCAAGTTGGTTTGGCATTTTACTAATTTGTTATTTGTAAAAATTATATTTATGTTGTACATTTGTTTAGCGAAATCTCTAAAAATTTAATTTGAATTAATAAGTTAGAGATGCATTTTTGAAAATCTACTTTTTTTCTTTGTAGAGCTTTAAAATTGTGATATATTTTCTTTTATTATCCGTTTCTTTCATTCTAAACTGATTTTCTTACTAGATTTTCATTTGCATGTATTTGTCTAAGTAATGATTTTTATGTAGCGTTTATGTACATAATTGCCTAAATAGTCACTAATATTAATGTTTTTCTGTATTCATGAATTTCGAACAAAATCTGAAATAAAATATGAGCACAAGTAAGCGCACTTTATGAATAATTTTAATTGCAAAACGCAGGCTGGGCTGGAGTCGATTTTTTAGCTTTTAAATCGGGCCGGGCCAATAAATTTTTTTATGCGGGTTGGACCTAGAAATTTCAGTCCAAGTAAATCTCTAACTGACATATCGAAGCCAGCTTTAATTATTTTTTTAAATGCTTCTTTCAGCCACCATCCCATAGCTGCTGAGTATACCGGGTGTCCTAATATTTACAGACGGATTTTAAATACAATTCAATAACTTGTAAATGGTGACAGCTATTAAAAAAAATACTTGTAGGAGGGTTATGTAAGATGTCAGGAGCAAGGGTGATTCTATCTGGGAGCACGGCAGTGCGTCCGTCAAGTTCGCACAAGCCGTAAGCTACCTTTTCCTGAACCATTTCGGCATACTTTTCACCCCCTCATAACGTCGTTTTAGGGAGAGATATAGAAATTTTTCTTTTATACACATGTTCGTATGGTCAAACTGAACTAAGGTTCCACGATTTCATGTTTCTATATTTAGTAGTTTTCGAAATATTAAATTCCGAAAAAGCGCTTTTTTGTCACTGACTCACTTCGCATCATCAAATAAGTAAGGTACTTCTAAAAGTCGTAGAATCATGAAATTTCACAAGTAAGTCGGGTTTGTAGCACAATTAACCAGAAAAATCTGAAAACACAGAATTTCCGCCTCTAAACCCTTCATACAGGGGGTGTTCATTTGGCCGTAAACAGCTCCTACGCATTCAATTGTGCCAATGTTGGTCGCCAAAACTCGATTACAGAGCTTTGAAGGCAGCACGTGATTTCAAGCAGAATAACATTTTATATATATGCTTTTCCAAAGATGTTTGTTAAATAGAAAAAATGAATATACCTAAAAATTTTAATCAGTATAGGTTATGATATATTTACGATATTAAAACAATAAAACATTTAACAAAATATAACCGCAATTCGGTACGTTTCCGATATAGTAGCCTTGGCGAAATACGGAAAATAGCCTTGACGAGAAAAGAAATTTGATAATAACGTATTTTCTGGCAACCTATGTGTCATATACACAAGCAATTTTTTCCATATGTATACAATTTATTTAATGTAAGGAACCCGTTTATTTATTTTTATATACCAACATAAATAATCTGTATGTAAAAAATAATATTTTATACATGTATAAATAAAATGTTTATATGTATATAAATACATATAAATAACATAAATTTCATCAGGTTTGTTTTCGTTGTTGTTTATATCATTTGGCAACATATCTCAGTTTCTGAAGTCCGAATTGCGCCAAGATTTTTAAAAAATACCAAGGTACCTATAGTGGAAAAATATCCTAATTCCATATGAAAGTTTAAAAATCTCCTTTTAATTAAATGAAATGTGTAACTAATAAACTATCTTTAACGATGTGCGACAGATGCGGCGTCCGAAGTCCGCCGCTAATGTTATTAGCCTACTTACTGTTAATTTATTGTTAATTTTAAATCTGTAAAAGAAAGATTATAGTTATAGATAAGATATGTTGGTCACCAAAACCGATTACAGAAAATTAGACTGAGTTATAAAGGTGTTAATGATTTCAAGCTGAATGAATTTTTATATGCTTTTACAAAAATCTTAATAAGGCAAATCTTTCAGTTTATCTGTCCATCTTTCTATCTTTTACTTCTTTAAAACAAATTTTATTAAAGACCGGGAGGCGTCTGCACAGATCATCACCTCATCGAGCTGACGGCTGAAATTTTAGGATTAGTTAAATATCGATTAGCGTACTGAAATGTAACTGGTCTGTCAAGTCATATCTTTGTGGAAACCACCTACAGACCCGATTTTACGGGTTAATTGGTGGATTTTCCATTGTGTTTTCCTGCACCCATTCCTCCATGTTTCCAAACTTTTGGATGCAGGAAAATACAATAGTAAACCTATCAGTTAACCACTAAAATTAGGTCTTCAGGTGGTTTCTACCAAGATATGACTTAACAGACCAGTTGCATTTAAATATGCTAATCTAGTTTTAACTAATCCTAAAATTTCAGCTGTAAACTCGATGAGGTGATGGTGTGTACAGACGTCGATTATAAATGTGGGTATTCTAATCTCAATAGCACTCTGGTCAATCTGGCAATTATCCCTACTATTTATGAAACACTATTCCTTTAAGTGCGTTTTAGTGATGATAATGAACTTATACATATGCATCATACACATATATTATACATATGTATATAATACGTAATACATTTGCATCATACATATTATAGATATGTGTATAATACATAATACATATGCATCATTATAACGTCAGGATAAACAAAACATTTTTTTTGTCGCCAAATTTGAGAATTGACATGATATATTACCAAATTTGGCGAAACTTTGCTAAATGTCGCCAAGCTTGGCGAATATTTGACGCTAGTGGCTATTTTTCAATGAGTTAATTATTAATGCGAGCCATCTATTTTTATTTTTCCGCATATCATCTGAATAGTTTAATGATATAACGTACTAATATTTCCAAAGTGCTAATAGTTTCGTCACTGCCCAAAACCTCTGCTATTGTTATTATATTGTACTGTTATTATACTTACTGTGACTATGTTGTTAACTTTACACCGCTAAAACTTCTGTATTATATAAAGAGAATTTACGGAAACTATTAAAGCATTGAAACTGCCAGTTCTCCTTACGATTATTATAATTCTATAATATGTAACCTGTTAATCAATATGTACGTCAGAATGAATCTTCTATAATCCGGTTCTTCGCATTTTAGTTTTCAGGTTTCTAGTAAAATTAGCTAAAATCTTAAAACCATGGCACATTGACTAATTCTTCAACACGATCAGATGAGAAGAATGATAGATTTTTAAATGGATCATGGCAGTGAGCCGGTAGGCCTTCTATTCTTCCGTAATCGAGTCTATTGAAAAGGTTAACGTGAAACAAAAAGATATTAGCATCAATATGGTTTAATGCAAATACAGATATTGTCAAAGGATTTCATAAGAACCATTTCACTTGTACCCAGTCGTATCAGTTAAAATACAACAATTGGTAGTGAGCCCAATTAGAAAAGATTTCTTAATAGGATTAAAAATTTCCGCATTAGAGAACGAATCGTAACTGCTAAGGAAGCATGCATAAGTGAGTTAAGAGATATTTGTCACGAAAGATGAAATACATAACAACACAAAATATATGATGTGCTTCCATGATCGTAAAGAGTTCTTGATTTCTCTATCAAAAGCTTCCGAATTGGCGAAAGAATGGGCAAGTAAATTAAATTATGAATAACAGTAACATGGTGCAACGTTTAACATGCAATTAATAGAGTATATACTGCTTGCTAGAGGCGGCTAGTACTTTAATATAAAAAGAAATAAAGTATGAATTTGTAAAGCTCAATAAAATAAATTTAGGTATTTTTATGCTAGCCGGGCGCGAGTGGCAAATCGCCAAATACTGTTCCCAACTCTATTGTTCATGTTGCATTCATTTCATTTAAAAATATAAACTTTTGAGTCATCTCATTTAAAATAGATGCATCTCCCTCATTTTATTTAATAGAATATTTAACATAGAAATAAATAAATAAATAAATAAATAACAAATAATAACATAAACCAAAATATTTTATTTGAAAATCAAAGCATTGTTTCTAATTTACACATGTGAAAAATGAAAACTACTATTGGCGAAAAAACAAAAGGCTAATGAGGAGATTTGCTCCCGGCTAACATAAAAGTACCGAAATTTAAGTTTTTTTCATATTAATATAGTTTAGAATAACAAACTTGAAAAAACATGCAAAAAGTAGTGATATCCCGACAAAAAGTTTTCGGTAAAAAAAAAAAAAAAAAGCGCCAAGTTGTCCTTAATGTTTCGGCCAGAAAAAGTAGTGATATCTGAAGTTCGCACAAGTTAAAAGCCAAACATCCCAAATCCTTCATTGAAAATGGCTTCCTGCGACTTGGCCGTTAATGCCTTCTACATCATTTCAAAATTAATGACTGAAAATTACGCATTTATGAATTATTTAAATATTAAAAGTAATATTAGAATGCGAAGAGGCAAATTCTCATAAAGACAATATAAGTAAAAGATTTCTGATAAATACCATTCAGTTTCAACAAACATTAGTTTTAATTACAGATCATTTAGTCCACTTGTGGTTTAATTGCCATTTTGTACGGTCTAAAGCTAAAGTCATTAACGTAAAACCCAAGAAATAAAACAAAATTTACTGACTTCAAATCTCACAATTTGTTACATTATATTTTATTGTATAATATTGAAATCTTGTGTATTGACGAAAGAGATTTTTTATCGTTTGAACATTTATTATACCCTGTTCACACTAGAAACTTAAGATTGCCAATTTTGAAGTGGTAGCCTCCCGGAATTGGGTGCCTGTTCACATCGAAAAACTTACCTTAAGATATCTCAGTAGCGTCACTGTGTCTGTGATCTGATCAAAAGTAAAGTATGCGCATGTGCTTAAAATAAAAACGGCCGCAACAGCCAAGCAGTAAAAGCGAAGCTTCATAGCCAACGAGAGTGAGTGGTCGTTCCTGTATCTAGCCGAAGTAAGTCGAAACTTACTGAGAGAGTTTGTGGAACTCTCTCAGAGAGTTCCACAGCGGCCTAAGATATCTTAAGTATCGTAGTGTGAACATAGTATTATAGTTTGTTTGCATACATGAAGAAGTATTCGATTTATAAACTGTTAAAAGCTGTAACATGTATGTTTTAGCAATTAAGGATATCATCTCCTGAATACAAGTATTTTGTTATTTTTAATTTCTAAACATTTAAATAGACTGAAGTTGTTCAAATGCTTTTTTCAAATGTGTATTTTATTTCTGTAGTCTGTGCCACAAAATGCCTAAAATAATAAAAAAAATGTAGTTGGCATGTAGCTCATTTGTGCATATTTTAAAATTTGAAAAACTCTCTCGAAGGCATTAACGGCCAAGTCGCAGGAAGCCATTTTCAATGAAAGATTTGGGATGTTTGGCTTTTAACTTTTGCGAACTTCAGATATCACTACTTTTTCTGGCCGAAACGTTAAGGAGAACTTGATGCTTTTTTTTTTTATTTTACCGAAAACTTTTTGTTGGGATTCCTAATTTTCCGAAATTTTAACCCTCTCGCTGCGCATCCCCCGATTTCCACGGGCAACGTAAAAGTGGCAAAATTTGCGCAACCCGCAATTTCCGAAGCAAATCTTTTTTTTATGATATAATTCTATTTAAAAGAGAAACTCTTTCAAAAAGATTTTGGACATATTCGAACTCTAAAATATATGCAGATTTGAAATATGTAATAAACTAAATATGCAATATATTCATATAAATAAATAAAATATATATACACATATATATATACTTATATATACGCAGCGAGAGGGTTAAGGTAATTCGGTTCCAGAAATTAAAAAAAATCATCCATCCGAAAATTCGAACATAAAAATAATCGCGAATTTTGGCAAAAGACCGCCTTAAAAAATCTATTTCGTTCCTCGTTCGGAGAAAATAACTTCAATTTCGCCAAAGAATCGCAGGAAAGATGTTAATTTTGTAAAAGGGACACGGAAAAAACGCGAATTTTTCTTCAAATGATCACGGAAAATGCGAATTTCTTGAAAAGATCGCGGAGCAAACGCGAATTTTGTAAAAAAAAAAACCTTCAAATTTCGTTAAAGGATCGCGAAAAAATTCAAATTTATCAAAGAATCGTGAATTACATCAAAGGGTCGCGAAAAAAACTCCCATTTCGTCAAAAGATCGCGGAGAAAACGCGAATTTCTTCAAGGAATCGCGGTAAAAAGAGAATTTCGCCAAAGAATCGCTTAAAAAACGCGATTTTCGTCAACGGAAACGAGAATTTTATCAAAGGGTCCCGTCGCACAGTGGGGCAGGGTACACAAATAACTGGCATTAAATACCTGAGAGTTTTTAAATATTAAAATGCTTTATATTTGTTAATGATTATGTTGTTCCATGTAAATAAAATACATTTTAAATCTTTTTACGCATATTTATATCGAAAAATCTTTTAAATATTGCAATTTGTACATTTTAAAAACATTTTACCTTCATAATAAATTCAAAAATCTGATACATCAGAATCACTGGAATCGTCTGCGGAGTCCGCGATATTTACTTCTTCAGTTTCCGTAGCGCTATTATCAGATTCAGCTACGGTTGGAGCTTTCAACATAGATATCACTTCAGTGGGAAGTTGTCTTGGGTTTTTCCTTTTTATTTTGCGTTTACTTGAAATTAGAGGATCACTACTGATTAGAAATAAATTAAAAACATCTTCATTTGTCTTGACCCTGCTACATTTTCTCGAATTGTGTTCCCTATATCTTTTAAAATCTTTATTACGAGCTTCTTCAGCCTCCTCACTTAATTGGCCGATAGGAAGTAATGCCGCTCATACTATTTCTGGACCATGTATGAGGTATTTATGTACAGTTGGTGACATGTTGTACCATGGATATTTTTCAGTAAAGTACATTGCGGTATGATGAGTGAAAATTCTTAATTTTTCGACATCGATTTCGTACCCGCTGGCAACTACTCTCATAACTGTGTGTAATTTTTTTATAAGCTCAAGATCAATCTTCGTGATTTCTGCTGACAATTCTGTATTTTTAAAAAATCTTCTTGCAGTGTTGCCATCGTTGGTGCTCCCGAATCCCAGTTTTGGCATATCTACGATTAAACCACATTTTTCTCTGAACTCTTTTTGTATACGAGCTTTGTTTTCCTCTACTATTTGTTTGTCAGCTCCTCGAACTTGCCATTTCATTATTGGTAATTTATAAGCCAGAAGCAAGACGCACTCGAACATACGAATTCATCCGTGTAAGACAGACAAACCAAAGCCCAAGTTGTCAGTGTTTATTGGTCTAGCAATCATTATTTCCATATTGTTGAACATTTTAGAAGTAGCACCACAAATAAAACATTTCTGTGTTGATGTCGTTTCAGTGAGCGCATTGCACACTTTTCCATCTACCATGGTGAAGATCAATTTATGATTTACGTGTACTTGCCTGTCCTGCGATGTTATTGTAGTGTCCCGCAACTTTTCTATTTCGTGATCTACTCTATTCTTTTCTACAATTGAAGTTTCCTTAGATTATTTGATAAGCTGAATTTTAAGTGGTCTGCAATATGCCGTAGATGCTGGACTTGGGTTTTGCCAAATAATCTTATTATCAGAAACTAGACGAACAGGAACAACGCACGTGATGAAAACTGCGGAATCACTGGCTTCAGTTCCATGAAACGCTTGTTTGTACGAGCTATGGCCTGAAGAGCCATCAAAACCCCATTTTGTGAATAGACATAGTTTGGTTAGTTCTGATTCTCGAAGAGTTCTAATAACAGGTTCAATTGATAAAATCAAACGTTGCGCTGTGTGATCAAGTAAATCCTGTAGGGGAACGCTAGCGGAAGTATCTTTAATATGTATATTGTTTGGGTAGCAGAATTTCTTTGCGGATTGTATGGTTTTGTAAGAGGGGAATGTTTGTGGAGCATTATTCCTCACAATCTCATATTGATATCGAGACAATTTTGCTGTTATCAAAACAGCTAGAGCATCTTCTCTAGATAAAGATTTCGGCTTTGAGTCCAAAGAAGCTGCGTAGGCTTTTATATATTTAGTGGCACGATGTGGGGACGTAGTTATTTCACTGAGAAGTTTCGACGCTTGTACTTGGCCTTCTGACCTTAAACTCATTCGCGTTGCGTATGACAACACAGATTCAGGTGTAGTATTCCTTAGTTCCTTAGTTTTTAATCGTTTTGTTCTCTCTGAGCTATCGTTAAAGCTAGGTTCAGGGCGACCACGCTTATTTACTATTTCATTAGGAAACAAAATTGATCCTTCTAGCCATTCCTGATTGTTGCTTTTAAACCTTTCTTCCATTCGCCTTGCTTTGGTGTAACGTGTCTTATACTGTGTCTTGAAATACGAAAGTTTTTTTAGAGTTTCTTTCTGTTGTTTTGAATCACATTTACTACGTCTTTTAATTTCATCATACAAGTGCTGAAATTGTTTTTCAATTTCACTACTTCCACAACTTCTCATTATGTTAATAAGTTCTTTTCTTTTGATAAACATTATAAATATGTTCTTTAATCTAAAAAATATATGTTCAATATTAATATACTGATAGTCTTATTATCAATATTCATTCAGCATAAAAAAGTTTTTAATATTAACTCATGAGATTAGATTAGGCTTACCTAAAATCTTCTTATATCAGTGATCCATTTAAAAATCCTTCTGTTGAATGTTCTTACTATTTATTTAAAAATCACAGGAAAATGGAGACACGGAAACATATTTTTACAACGCACAACAACTAACGTTAGCGCGTATCATCATTATATGATCGTAATAAGTATAAATCAATTACATATGTCAGCGACGTAAACATCCATAAACATTCTAAAAACAAATTCGTTTGTAAACAAAACAAAAATTATCGTCTGCGCGAAACACAAATCAAAAACAATTACAATTGAGACCATGGAAGCCGTGATAAACGCAACACATTATATCAGAAATTGTCCTGAAACAAAAAAAGGCCCAATATGGGCAACATTTTTTTGCGATCCTAAATTAAGCAATAAATAAGCTTTCCGAAACTGTAAAAACCAAAGCTTGGACAGCCTTGGAACATAATTAAAAATCTCAGTGATTCTGAACATAGAGTAAATATTTAAGTCTTTCACACTGAAAACGATTTCAATATTATTAACACACTCTTTTATTAATCCAAAACTCTTAAAATATATCTAGGCACACCAACTTCAAAATGTCATCACAAAATTAAAATTTATTGCAATAATGATGACGTACGACAACTTTCAAATTTTGCCTGCAAATCGTACATATTATCTCGACGAAAAACTCTACGCAACTAAGCGTAACTTTAACCGCGGGTGGAGGAATGAAGTAGAGAACAACATTGTTTTATGACCTGAAAAATAGTTCTTTATCGTTTCCACCGAAAAGAATAAAGGAATTCAGATTTTTGATTTTTGATTTTTTGCCAGGTTTTTAGGTATTCTGCCCCACTGTGCGTCGTGGGGAAAAAAATGCGAATTTTATCAAAGGTCTACAGAATTACACTAACTTCGTCAAAGGGTTGCGAAAAAAACGTAAATCTCGTCAAAGGGCAATGGAAGAAATGAGAATTTCATCAAACGGCTACGGAAAAACGAGAATTTTATCAAAGGGCTGCGAAAACATGCAAATTTCGCCAAAGAGTCGCGGAAGAAATGCGAATTTTATCAAAGAGTCATTACAGTGGTCTCTTTAGAAAACAGCACACATACATACACCTATGTTTATTATTATAGGCATAGTTTTTAATCTGAAATAATATACTGAAGTAACTTTTGAAGAAAACGGGTTAACCCAAACCCAATTTGCAGGAATCTACAATCAGGTTGAAATCGACCAGAAACGAAAACAGCTAAAACGACCTGCAACAAAAATAATTAGTGCCAGGAGGGATTCCCCCTCCCCCTTCCCTCTCTGCTGTAACATTTCAGAAAATTTGTTTTGAATTTCAGAATTTTTTTTTTCTTTTTACTGAGAATCTGTGATTCTTAATTTTAGTTTAAAATAGCAACGACAGATTGTGCGGCAAACAATATACGTTAAATTGGGCACCGATTTAGTGTCTGCTATTGTAAAGCAAAATCAAGAATCACGGTGAAAAATCTCCTGACATCTTACATAATCCTCCTGCAAGATTTTTTTAAATTGCTGTTACCATTTGCAAGTTACAGAATTTAAAAATCAGTCCATTTTAGGACACCCGGTATATTTTTTAACAAGTTTCAAAGCATTCTCTACTGAATTACAACTGATCTTAGATATAAAGTGACAAGCAGTTTTATACAAATTAGTATTTTTTACATAATCCTGGAGATTAAAAAGAATTATTAAATAATTGTTTGGGCGTGCCCGTTATGGAGCTTTTTCTGTATGTAGTTTTTATCTTAAAATATATTTAGACTTTCTTTTCAAAATTAGGGTCGTCCCGAACCCTTCTCGCAAGAGTAAAAACCCAACCCGAAACTGACCTCAACCCGAAATAATATATGTCAATCTGCCCCAAACCCAACGCGCTAGGCGCAGTTAAAAAGTAGAAGTGAACCTGACCTGCTGCAGAAAAGTAGAAGTCAACCGGACCCGACCCACAGCAAAAAAGTAGATGTTAACCCGACCCGCATCAAAAGGTAGAAGTCAACCGGACCCAAACGCGACCCACAGCAAAAAAATATGTTAACCCGACCAGCAGCAAAAGGTAGAAGTCAACCGGACCCAAGCACGATCCGCAGCAAAAAAGTATAAGTTAACCCGACCAGCAGAAAAATATAGAAGTCAACCGGACCCAAACCCGACCCACACGAAAAAGTAGAAGTAACACGACCCGCAGTGAAAAAAATTCGGCTCGACCCGCGCATCAGATTGAAATCTCCAAATTTCCAAAATCGCCCCCCCCTTGAGGACTCTCCAGATCCGCCCTTGGTATATATCCAAATCTTATAGATAATACACAGTGTTGCACAAAAGATTTCTAATAATTTTGCAGCTGCAGATGGAAATTGCTTAAATTCTGTTTTCAATTGTGATGCAATTTTATAATCTGTTTATTTGGGTATCCATCCTCCACAATATTAAACGCTGAAGTTTTGATACAATATTTTGAATGTGATATTGGAAAGTGTTTCATAATCTATACTTCATGCATGATTTTTCTTTCATGTTTTGTTATGTATGTCATATTATGTAAAACATTTAAAAGAGACTAATCAATCAAAAATTAATTATCACAAACCCTAAAAGTTAAATTTATCGTCGAATAACCTTAGAGTATAAAAAAAATGTTGCGTAATCGAAAAAATACCTGTCGGCTCGGCCTAGGCCACTTTTTTTTCGTTTTTATTTTTGTTTTGCGGTAAGAGTTAGTCCTATCAAAAGCTTGTTAATATAAAAGTTGTAGATAGTATTAAAAAGATTTATAATACGTTTAAATCAATTTGATATCTTGAGAATTGACGAAGTTATGAATTTTTTTCTCCCTACAAACCTATTTTTTCGCCACTTAAACTCATTTTTAATTTTATCAAAAATCTGTGATACATAAATTTTTGTCCCTTTTCCTAGAAGCAATAATAACTTTAAACTGATTTTAAATGTATTGTAATTAATAAGTTATGGGGTTTTTTTCTGTTTTCACAAAACCCCTCCCTATTTCCACCCCCTTGATCCGATTATGACCATTAATGAAATGGGCCGAGATTTTCTGCCCCTTTAGTACTTTTAATAAATAAACATTTGTATTATCAACAATTATATAAAACATAAAACATCCTTTGTCAATGATTCACAGGAAAATGTATTCAGCGAATAAAATAGTGAAAAAAATATGGGTTTTTTTGTGACGAATATTCAAAACAATTTGGCGTTTAAATAATGTTAAGTTATAATATTTGCGAAATCCTATAGAAAAAAAGTTGATGTTGAAGCATGATTTTCCCAGGAACTATTAAAACGATATAAATGTTAAAAATAATAAATATATTACAAATCATCAGACATACAAGTAAAATTACATAAATACATTTAATACAATTAAAAAGCAAACGTTTCAAGCTAAATTTTAGCCCCTCATCAGTGCAACAAAACATTCAAATGACAGAAATCTATATATCATGTTTACAGTTAAAAATTATTAGCAGTTAAAATTAAATAAAGTATAACATTTTTTTTTTTTTTTAAACAATGCTCAGTATTCAGGAGGAAGTGCACATGATTCATTTATCGGCGACGTTTGCTTACGAGTGAACACACCTTCCAGAAAAACTCTACTTTTAATATTATTGCAACCGGATCTGATAACTTTCATATTCGTGAAATCTGGGATATGGTCGGTATCCAAAGAATGCACGAATATGAAAGTTATCAGATCCGGTCGCAATAATATTAAAAGTAGAGTTTTTCTGGAAGGTGTGTTCACTCGTAAGCAAACGTCGCCGATAAATGAATCGTGTGCACTTCCTCCTGAATACTCAGCATTGTTTAAAAAAAAATGTTATACTTTATTTAATTTTAACTGCTAATAATTTTTAACTGTAAACATGATATATAGTTTTCTGTCATTTGAATGTTTTGTTGCACTGAGGAGGGGCTAAAATTTAGCTTGAAACGTTTGCTTTTTAATTGTATTAAATGTATTTATGTAATTTTACTTGTATGTCGGATGATTTGTAATATATTTATTATTTTTAACTCGTATATCACACGTTAAACAATGATTATTTATTTTGATATAAATGTTATTTAATATTCTAATTAGCCATATTTTGGTCGTTTTGTTTTCTGGAAAATCCTCTCTTGCTTATTAATATTAATTTTTAAAAACCAAGATTTTTAGATCATATAATTATTGCAGAACAATCAATATGCAGTTTAGCTACTGCCAAAACTATTAAATAAAATTTTTAATATCGTTTCAATAATTTCAAGAAAAGCGTACTTAAATATCAGTTGCTTTCTGTAGTCTTTCGCAACTGCTGTTGCACCCTTATTATTATTTTTTTTTAAAGCTAGATAAATTTTTGATAGTATCCTTTAAACGCGTTAAAGTATATACGTTCTCTTATTTGGAACATATTTACCGGAATAAAATCACTTAATTATGAGCGGTTTATTTGTCAGTTTATACAAAAACATTTTAAAAGTGCATTATTGATTCGAAATTTTAAAATTAGATTCTCGATACAATGGAAAAGTTTTACTTTTCGCCATCATGATGGGACTGCTTTTGACATTAAAATATTTTCACAGCGTAAGAAAGGAATACGTTTACATACAAAATAATCAATGCATACGTTTAAAATAAGAAATTGAAAAATTAAATTGAGTTTCCTTCAGAATTAATTGCTTAGCGAAAATTCAAATAAACTTCATTCTAAAAGAAGAACCTGAATACCCATTCTTCAAAATAGTCTTAAAAGATTAAAAATTTAAAAAGAACTTTAAATAATGTTGTTTTTTCTTTTTTTAAGAGTAGAATCTTATACAATTTTCGCGTAAGGAATATTAAAATATTCTTTAAAATGAATATTTTTTTCACTTTTTTTTTTTTGCAAACTGCCGAAGATAAAATGTAAACGGAATGTTTTAGGAATGTATGAAAATATTTTAGGTAGATTTCGTAAGAAACTCTACCTATTACATTCTCACCTATGGTGGAATTCCTGAAATTTATTTTGCAGATCTACACCTATCATGACCCCTAGAACACAAAACCACCACCCAGTTCAAAACTTTATATATATATGTAATAATAAAAAAATTCACCCTTTTATCTTAGTTAAACTATTCCAAATTCTTATAATATCTACCCTTGCATTTAATCCAGCGTATTCTTTTATTTATTATTCTAAAAACATTAATCTGTTCATAGCTATACTTCTTTATAAAACCCACTAACTTACTTTATTTCTTTCGTTTTTATTTTGACATTAAATTCGTTCTCTTTTCGAATGTTTATTAAATATCATTTTTCTTAATTGTTCCATATCCCATTAGGCCTTGCAAGCATCCTGTTTTCTCAATAATGCTACCGCCGGCAGTTATTAAGTTCTGTCAGCTACGTCACGTTTCGCCGCCCCCTGCTCCGGAGTTGATCGAATCATGGGCACAGCCTCCCCTCTCCTGCCCCTCGCTCTTGACGGGATTGGCTTGTTTTGAGCATCTATATGCTTACACGCTTACTTTTTGTGAGTATTTATACCGTTACATTCTCTTGGAGCGCAGATATTGTACGATTTTTGCTTGGCTTAAAAAGTCTACGTCACTGGGAGAGTTTTTTGTCTTTTAGTTGTGATGATGTATCTGAGTCTATATTCATCTTAAGATATGTGACCTTACTCGAAATGAATACTACTATGCTAGTGGAATTGCCTAAATTTACTTGCCTTCAATAAACTGCTCATCGACATCACGTTTCTGTTGTTATTTATGGAAAATTTCCACAATTTCATCAAATGATTGCCTTCCTACTGACCATGACGACTGAATTTTTATTACTTTGGTTGGTGAGATATACGAGTGAAACTTCTATGGCCTAGTATCTACCTGCAATAATCTCCAGTGGTGGATTGTATATGTAGTTTACAACCATACTGCTACGGTTCACACGGCAGGTTTTGAGCAAATGTTGCATACTATATATCACTTTTTTTATGGACATGATAATTTCAATAATTCTGCACAAATCTCTTCCAAGCTGATACATAAAATCAAAAGCTGCATATTAAAGTTCGAGAAATCTAAAATTAAATAGTGGATCCGTTGATACATTTAAAGTATATTCCATATTTGCCATTTTTCCATTATTTTCAATCAAATAAACTTATTTTGAACCAGAGGATTTATTTAACAAAATGTGTGTATTTGTACGTGATACTTATTAGATTTCCTTTTTTAAATAAAATTTCTGTTCGACACATATTTACTTGGCCTGTAAAAAACCAGAAGGTTTTCAGTTATAGCAAATCTCCATTTCTTTTATGATTAATAATTAGGCTTCCCAAAGCATTGTGATGGTTTAATTAACGAATTATACTTGTCTCAGAATTATTTCTCAAGAATTAAAAAGAAAATGAATACAATATCATATATGGAACGAGAAATTGAAATATTTTGTACTGATAGGATGAAACTCCCAGTAACTGACAACTTAAGGATTCTTTCTTGTTCAAACACTATTACAAAATTTAAAATCCATTTTATACTTATTTTTCTTTTTGAAAGGATAGTAGATGTATATTAAAAAATTACTGTTGACAAAATTCTCAAAAAAATATACATTCTATTATTAATTTTTTTTCTCATAAATATGGTCAGTAACTGCAGTAACTGACACCAACCCTATTTTGAAAAACCAATAACTGACACAAAATGAACCAGTGTCTGACACTTTACTTTCAAAGGTAATAATAATAAAAAAATTATGTTTCAAGGAATTTGTAATTTTAAAACACTTTAAGGGGACAGTACACCTTCAACAGTCATAAAACATATGAAATGTTTCATGAGTTTAGCAATTTTTTATAAAAAAGATAACCACTCTTGAAGTACAAAAATTTTAGAATATATTTAGGTGATATTGAACTATCTTTAAAAAATATTATTTGGGTATATTATAATTTTAAAAAATCAAGGGATACATTTCAAAGTGCTATTTATAATATTTACAATGGATAACCTTTCACTGCGCGCAAGATATCTCATGCTAATTTCATGGTATTTGCATAAACTATATCTTAAATTAAAAACAACACCCTGGTCTATAATTGGAACTAAGGATATTGGTAATCGGTTAATTAGATAAAGAGTAATTAACTTTTAATTAGGCAAAATAGAAAAACTACGAATTTTTACATGCATTCAATCGTATAATTTTTTTCCATACTAAACGCAGCTTTATAATTCATGTTAATTTTCATGATAATATAAATATTTATGTAGGGCAAAAATTTTGAAACTATACTTCAAATAGTTTTGGAGATATCATGCGTGCAAGAGTAAAAAAAGGCCATTTTGAGAAAAAGCCGTTTAATGATTAAATTGTATTTTTTAAATATAAAATATATAATAAAAGAAACAAAACTACTAATTATATAACGTATTCTATATTAAAAGTAAAATTAGATGCTAGTTTAAAAAGAAAAAGATAAAATTGTTTGTAAAATGCTGCAGAATGTAGGAACATGCGTAAAAAATAGAGAGATGTAATTTGTAAAAATGTAGCATTTACTATTGCACAAAATTAATTTTAAACATATAATTTAAAATTTTGTTTCGCTTTGATTGTAAAGGGAATTAAGTATGCACGTTTTATAAAACTAAATAATATAATGTAAAATATAAGCCATTTTACAGGGATTCTCATATTTCGATATCTGATTCACATACTTTTCAGCACAAAAATCTAGATAGTTTACAAAAAAATATATTAATGTCAATAAATCCGCATTCTAAACTGTCATTTGAAACAAAATTATATCAAATTTACTACTTTTTAATTTTCTATAATATGAATTAGCACCTTGGGATATATTTATATCATCGTATTTTGTATAGCGATTACCATTGAACTGACTCCTTCTTCGGTGATGTTCCGAAGCTCCTTTTGCATTATTTTTCATTAAAAATGCTAATAAATACTAAGGAGTAGTATACTATTACAAAATGAGGAAAGTATTGCTCTTGGTAAAAAAAAAAAAAAAAAAAAAAAAAAAAAAAAAAAAAAAACACTGTTTTGTTTCAAATTAAACACTTAATAGCAAATAAAACTTCACACAGCTAATGAATTTCGCGACCAAGTTTCAGAGCAAAACAATGAAAATAAACAAATTTGGCAAAAGAGGAAGTTGAAGTTAATATTTTAAAGCTTTCTTATTATTATTTAAGATGTTTAACTAATAACAATTCATACGTTTTAGCATAATTCCGAAGCTATGATAATGTAAAGTACAAAAACAAAATGTAAACAAGCCGCCATGACAGTTGTCGCGGGGAATTTAAATCGGAAATAAAGGGGGTGATGTGAAATTTTTCCTTATAACTCAGCAAACAATTATCACAGAGTTAAGAGATTAGTATCAAGTTATTGAGAATACAACAACCTTTCTAAAGCTGTGAAAAAAAATCGATTTTCTGACCATTTTAAAAGTGTACTGTCGCCTTAAGCTTTATTATGAAGACAACACACTTAAAACTTATTTATATATGATATCATACTACAGATGCACGTATCCTTTTTTGATTTTTTTAATTATTAGTAATGCAGATATCCAATAATTGACATTTATGAACCAGTAACTGACAAATGGTGACAGGCCCTCGTCGAACAACCTAAATTTTAATGGTGTTGACTACAATATAAATTTAATTTATCATTCTGTTTTTAAGCAGTTCAAATAATAGATTTCCACTTTCTTTAATATTGCAAATAATGAACACCTCTGTCGGCGACTGGTGAAGGGAAATTACTGCAACCAATATCTGGCACTCTCCCGCCCCCATTAACCCTTTATGTACTGAATTATGAATTCATGAAAATTTTATGTTCTAAAGCATTTTTCGCGAATTTTTGAAACTACATTAGAAGATTCACATAATCATTTAATAAATTTTAGAAGGATTTTAGAAGGTTTGGTAGATTTAGATGGATTAATTAAATTTGAATTTATAGGGATTTTGTACAATATTTATAACCCCACTCATATCTTTTATTTTAAATATTTTTCTTGGTATTTTGTAGAATTAGGAAATGTACAAATGTAACGTTCTTACAATAGAAATATAGAAATATTTCTCCCCCCCCCCCCCAGAGCTCCAAAAAAGCTGAAAAGATGTAAAGGCAAAAAAAACCATCCTTTTAAAAATATTTTTGTTTTGTGTAAACAATAATGCTTTTGGAACAAGATAAAGTAATGCCTCTATAACTCATTCTAAGCTGTATTTCTACTAATCGATGTATTAAATGAATTTTATAACAAGTTATGTTAATGATACTTATAATTCTTATAATTACCGCCAGTAGATAAAGGGTTTAGCTGAATTATATAACTGTAAACTAGAAATCGTGGTTCTAGTGCAATAGGCATCTTTTAATCAATTTATACTATTATAACTTTAAGAAAACATTTAGAATGGTTGCATTACAAATAGATTTTTTTTAAAAAGCAGTACCTTAATTTTTGAAATAAGATGGATGTCTCAAAATTTTACTTTTTTGTGTTCTCAAAAGTTTCGTCCTCAATGAATATGTTCTTGGTCTACTATTGTTGAATAAATTGACTCCAAGTGTCGAAGTTACACCGATACTATTTTTCAGAATTTTACAAGAAAATGCTTATTTGAGTTTGATTTTTGCTGAAAACCCAGTTTCTGGTTAGGTATCAATAACTGGGGGGGGGGGGGGTTACCCTACACGAAGCTTGAATATAATTTACGTACAGAAGTGGTTTTCTGTCAAAAATTACATGATGACCAACAGAAAAAGAAAATGAACAGGAATTACATTATTAAACAGGGTTGAGTTGATTTTTGACGGCCAATTATCTACTCGATGGATATAGGCCCAGGAGGGAAGTGCCCTTCGTGGTGGTCTTTCTAAGGGAACCTAAGCCGTATTTACGTATGGAAACCCATGGTTCGAAGAAAACCACGAAAACTCCGAACGATTAGGCCGACGGGTACGATTGGGTTTGAACCCGGCACCTCCCGTCTACCAGCTTCGAGAGCAGAACCTCTCGGCCACTCATTATTAAACAGATATTTTGATTTAAAAAAAAGAAAAAAAAAAGATGTCAAATTTGAATTACTAAAACCTGAATTTTCAATATATTTTAATACTTACAATAAGCATCAGTATCATTAAGTACAGAAATGTTTTTACTGCCCAAAATGGCGTTATGATAAGCAGATATATAACGTTAACGTTAATCATATTTTGGTAATTTATTTAAATTTCACAATTATTTGAAATATTTGATTTTGTTTTTAACAGTTTAATATGATATCACTGATAAGAATTCTTTTTCTTTTCTTTCCCGTTGTCATACTTTTAGATAAAACTGAAATTTTGATTCCCGCACATTTAATTTTAACCCTTGAATTTTATGTTTTTTTACATGAGAACATGACTTCATGGGTACATCTTCATTTATAAATATTGATAATTATATAGTAAAGTGGGGACAGATGCCGCAGTTTTTCTTTTCTTCTTGTAAAATTTATAATAAAGCAAAAAACAACAAACTAAGTACCAGAAATCATTGATAAAACCCTTTAGAATCTAATTTCTATGTTAAACAAGTTAAAACCCTCTTAATAAAGTAGACATAATTATATTCCCACAGGTCCTTTTTTAACATCATTTTTTATGTGTTGGATAAGATGCCGCATGGGGTGTGGGACAGATGCCGCATGGAGAAAAATGCTAGGCTGTTTATTTTTTTTCAAACAAATCACATTTTTATTTTCTCAAACTACTTAAAACGAAAATAAATAACAGTAAACTTACAAAAATTATACATATCACTAAATTGTGAAAACTTTAACGAAAATGTAAAAGTGTAATCTCTATAAACAAAACTTAAAACAAAAAGTGAAAATGAAAAGAAAATCACTTGAATTTACATGAATGGATAGCATAATTACTGGAAACAATACACAGCATAATTCCAAAAAAGATATAAATCACTGGTTTACATCTAGGCAAACATTGCAGTTTGCTCTTAATGTAAGTATTATTTCTATACTATTTAGGCCCTAATCTATTTATTTTTGGCCTTTCTTCTCATTTTTTGATTTTGTATTTCCATTCGCCCATAATCACACCACACTACTCGTTGCAAAAGTAAAGTAAGCGTTTTTCATGCAGCTATCAATTGAATTTGATGCACTGAATCCTGTTCATTTAGACTTTGCTTCTTGATAAGACTCCAGCCACTCAACATATGCAGAGCCATCAAATTCCAATCCAGTTCTGCCATCAGAATCCATTGTCAGAAGATAACTCATATTTTAGTTTTTCCTCAAGTAAAGCGTTTTCAAGTTGATCTTTCCCTTCCTTTTTTTCACACATTTTACTTCCGCCAAGTTGTCGTTCTTTGATGCTTTCTAGTTTCTTTTGTTTTTCATTTCCTTCTTCTTTTTTATTTTTTATAAACTCTGTGCTTATAATATTTGCATCCTTTTACTTTCTCTTACTTGGCTCTATAGGTATTTTGACCACTAGGGTAGGAGAGATTTTGTTTAACAGTTTAGATGGTGAGAATTGTAAACGGCCTACGTTTTCCTTATTCACACATGTTGAAACAGCATTGTTGCTGAGAATATTTTGATAAGTAGCAGAATGAGCTAATATACATTCCTTTAAATGTAAGCTCTACTTACATCGCAGTGATGAGTTTATTGAACCGAACAACAAAAATATATTTTGCGGCATCTGTCTCTCAACCTCGGTGTGGCATCTGTCCCATTGTGGCGCGTAAGATGCCGCGCGGTCATTTTGTGTCATGTGAGCGACGCGAGAGAAAGGCAAGCACATGTCTCTATTCTACGAGGATCTAGTCTATAGTTTCAAGCGATTTTGGGATAAAATTATTTTTCTTAAAATATGTAATAAAAATTCATTAGAATAATTTTAGCAACTTACCACGCAGATTCGAGCCATAAAAACTGGCATAAATATGTAAATACGGACAATTAAGTGGTGGAAACACATACAACACATCAAACAGCATAGAGGAACACTACGAACTTCTAAAATTGATCTAGGGAACGCTAGTGTCGCCTACACAATCTCTGCGGCATCTGTCCTACCGCGGCGTCTGTTCCCACTTTACTATATTTATAAATTTGACTTATAAAAAATCAGAAGGTTCGCAATTATCTTAATCTAATCTATGCAAATCTCCACTTACTTTTGGGATCGATAATTATCAGTGTTCAACGTAATTGATTACTTTGTAATCAGATTAATAATCACAATTAAAGTAATCGGGATTGCAAGTAAACATGATTACCTTCAATCATGATTACTTCAAATACTTTTAATCACGGCTACTTGTAATCATGTATCAGATTACAATGATACATGATAATGATTACATAGATTACAAGAATCTGTAATAACAATTTGTGAATATATTTTTTGTTGCTGTTTCTTATAATAGGAGCTATGGGTTATGCGCGTTTTTAAAGAATCATTAAATCTGTATTTACCAAACAAATGTCTGTCAAACAAATTCTGTTTGAATTGCATGACGAGTTTGTTAAAAGCTATTAAAATCAAATTAATTGAACTTCGTCCACACATAATTTCCTTTTACAAAATTTACGTTTATAAATTCTTCCTTGTTACCCGAAAAACGCATCAGTCATAATCAGGTATTTCGCCGCACAACCCTTTTTGAAAAAAAGGGGTTGAATAGTATATATATATACATATTTATTTATAACCTATCTTAATTATTAGGTAGCTTTCATTACAAAAAGCTACCTATTGCAGCCGTTCGGAGGAAAACGATTCCGAAAAATTTTGGTATATTTTCACCGATCATGTATATATATATATACATACATATATCCATATATATATATATATATATATCCATTATATTGCATCATGATGTGTTAGAAAGAAACCACCCGAATAAGTAAATACACAATAATTGTATATACTAAAATCTACCCTGCCTATAGTATATACCGGGTGTCCCAAAAAGGACTGACTGATTTTAAAATTCAATAACTTCCAAGCGGTGACAGATATTAAAAAAATTCTTGCAGGAGGGTTATGCATAAAATCAAAAGTTTTTTTACAGTGATTTTCGATTTTAGTTCGAATTACAAACAATAGATGGCGCTGCGATCAATAGAGGCTAAATTCAGGCTCGATTTTTGGTACTTCGTGGCCCGGATAATACATTTCCATCTCCTTTTTCTGCATGGAACAACAGAAAGGACCAAAAATCGAGCCTGTATTTAGGGACTATTGCTTACAGCGCCATTTATTGTTTGTAATTCTAACTTAAATCGAAAATCACTGTAATAAAACTTTTGACTTTATGCATAACCCTCCTGCAAGAATTTTTTAAATATCTGTCACCGTTTGGAAGTTATTGAATTTTAAAATCAGTCAGTCCTTTTTGGGACACCCGGTATATATATCTGATCTTTGTCATGCTGTAACTCTCGTATTTATGAACCGGTTTAGATAAAATTTCGTGTGTACATAGTACATATCAATGTCTCGACCGAGTTCGTTGGCCAGCTTCAACTGCCATCTTGTTTCCAAATGGCGGCCATTTAAAAAAAAAAAAAAATATTTAAAATTTAAAATGAGGCACAAAAAAATTAGATATTGAAAAAGATTTTTTTCTTATCTCTTTGGGCTTCATACAAAGATTCTGGAGCATTTTTAGTTTCGTCTATATCTTAAAAAATGGCTGAGTTATAGCACTTTGAATTTCTAGCATGGCTGACATTTTGAAACGACCTGATTTTTGTCACGCGATAATACACGTATTTATGAACCGATTCGGATGTAACAAGGAATGTGCATACTACATAGCAATGTCTCGACTGAGTTCGTTGGCCAGCTTCATCCGCCATCTTGTTTCAAAATGGCGGCCATTTAAAAAAATTTTAAATTTAAAATGAAGTACAAAAAAATTATAAATCGAAAAAGATTTTTTTCTTATGTGTTTGAGCTTGATACGAAGATTCCGGAGCATTTTTTGTTTCGTCTATATCTTAAAAAACGGTTCAGTTATAGCACTTTGAAATTCTAGTGTGGCTGACATTTTGAAACGATCTGATTTTTGTCACGCGATAACACGTGTATTTATGAACGGATTTGGATATAACTTGGTGTGTACATAGTACATACCAATGTCTCGACCGAGTACGTTGGCCAACATCATGCGCCGTCTCGTTTCAAAATGGCGGCTATTAATTTTTTTTAATTTAAAATTAAAATGAGGTACAAAAACTTAGAAATTGAAAAAGATTTTTTTCTTATGTGTTTGACCTTGATACAAAGATTTCGGAGCATTTTTCGTTTTGTCTATACCTTAAAAAATGGCTGAGTTATAGCACTTTGAATTTCTAGCATGGCTGACATTTTGAAACGATCTGATTTTTATCACGCGATAGCACGTGTATTTATGAACGGATTAGGATGTGACAAGGCATGTGCATAGTACATATTAATCTCTCGGCCGAGTTCGTTTGCTAACTTCATCCGCCATCTTGTTTCAAAATGGCGGCCATTTAAAAATTAAAAAAAAAATAATTTAAAATGAAGTACAAAAAAATTAGAAATTGAAAAAGATTTTTTTCTTATGTGTTTCAGCTTGTTACAAAGATTCCGGATCATTTTTTTGTTTTGCCTTTATCTAAAAAAAAGGCCGAGATATAGCAGTTTGAATTTCGAATGTGTGTGACATTTTGAAAAATCTGATTTTTTGCCTGCAACAGCACTCGCATATATCAACCAATTTAGATATGAGTGAGCATGTGTATAGGAATTACTAAGGTGTCGACCAAGTTCATTGGTGAGCTTTGTTGCACCCATTATGTTGTTTTAAAATGGCGGGCTATCACCGATAATTCGGGTTAATATAATTATTAATATAATTCGGGATATCACCGAATTTGGCGACAAAATATAAATCACTTTAATAAAACCAGCTTTGATAACGCTGGCTAATTTCGCGAAATTCTCATTATATTCAATATTGACAAAAATTAGTATTTAACCTTCATAATCGGGTTCCACTAATTTGAGCTTCGTGTGTTTGAATAATATAAGCTGTCTTTTAAAAAATAAGGAATATGAAAGCTACTTCTTCCTCACGGCACTGGCCGGAAGGACTTTTTTACATTTTATTTTAAATATATGCCAAATATTCTTTTCTCCGTACCAATGAATATTTAAATATAGTTCATACAATATTTAAGAAGGAGTTCATGTGCAATATTGTTTACAATCTGCACTTTTTCAAGAAATTATATTTTATGTATAAGCTCCTTAATTATTTTGATCATATCTCAGGTTGTCAAAGGGGTGCGGGTTAGACTATTTTCCGAACTTTACAATAATCATTTATGATGAAATGATAATTTGTCATTCTCAATAATCATTTATAATGAATCCTAAATGCAGTTACAGACTATTCATCTATAATAATTTAAAATTCTTACTTTTCTGATTAATTTTTAATCTGTAATCTTGATTAATGACTGTAAAATGTAATCTTAGTCTGTAACTTTTAATCTGATTACGTTTTGCCCAACACTATAACTATGCTTCCGAACACATCGTAATGGTCGATGAATTAACGAATTACACTTGTGTCCAAATTTCGCACTTTCGAAATTTTTGTACGGTAGTGTTTCAAATGATTTGAAAATAAAACTTTGTATATTTATATTTTAAATAAGAAATCATGAACGGATGGTAACTACACTGACGGAAAAAAAAAATCCCAACACCAAGAAAGACTTGTGTTAGATAAACGAAATCTGGTAGGCGTGTTTATACATCCGAAAGATGACATCGATTGAAATTTCGCGCTTCGCGCATAAGTCTGGCGCTAGTAGCGCCACTCAGAACTTGCAGATCAGGTTTACTTTAAATGCGTGCTGTAAAGTTCGTGAGCGTTGTTTAGCTTCGAAATGTGACGTATTAAGTTGATGTTAGCCAAGAATGCCTTTAACAAGACGAAGAAGCCACTGTCAACAGCTCACCGAGTTAGAACGAGGTCGCATATTCGGGCTACAAGAAGGTGGATTTTCTTTCCGCGATATTGCAGAAAGACTTGGCTGGAATGTATCCACTGTGCATAATTGTTGGAAGCAGTGGTCAAGGGATGGTACTACCTCAAGAAGACCGGGTTCAGGCGGCCATGTGGCACTCCTGAGAGGGAAGATCGCCGTATTCGGCGTACGCCTGTGGCGCGTCGTACTGCGTCTGCAGCAGAAATTCGAGCTGCAGTTGGTACCATAGTGACACAACGAACTGTTAGGAATCGGTTACTTCAAGGACAACTCCGAGCCAGGCGCCCTGCAGCGTGCATTCTACTGACTTTATTTCTTTTTCATCAGAAAACACAACAGATCTCCACTCTGTCCTCCAATGAGCTCTGGCTTGACACCAATGGCATCGCAAACGGCAATGACTTGAAGTCAGTAGAATGCACGCTGCAGGGCGCCTGGCTCGGAGCTGTCCTTGAAGTAACCGATTTCTAACAGTTCGTTGTGTCACTGTGGTACCAAGTGCAGCTCCAATTTCTGCCGCAGACGCAGTACGATGCGCCACAGTCGTATGCCGAATACGGCGATCTTCCCTCTCAGGAGTGCCACGTGGCCGCCTGGAACCCGGTCTTCTTAAGGCAGTACCATACCTTGACCACTGCTTCCAAGAATCATGCACAGTGGATACATTCAAGCCAAGTCTTTCTGCAATATCGCGGAAAGAAAATCCACCTTCTCGTAGCCCGATTATGCGACCTCGTTCCAGCTTGGTGAGCTGTTGACAGTGGCTTCTTCGTCTTGTTAAAGGCATTCTTGGCTAACTTCAACTAAATACGTCACATTTCGAAGCTAAATAACGTCCACGAACTTTACAGCACGCATTTAAAGTAAACCTGATCTGCATGCGCGAAGCGCGAAATTTCAATCGATGTCATCTTTCAGATGTATAAACACGCCTACCAAATTTCGTTTATTTAACACAAGTCTTTCTTGGTGTCGGGATTTTTTTTCCCGTCAGTGTATATGAAAATGATACAAAAACAGATCACATATAACCTGTTTAATAGAATAAAACATTAAAAGGTGGACTTTCTTCACCAAGGATCCTTATGTCATATTTTAAATGAGGGGCTTACAACCACAGTAGATCAAGTCCATTTTTTTATTATTATAGTTCATAGAAGGTGCATAAAATATGTTTTATCCATTCCCACAGTGAACCAAGTCTGTAAACAGATGCCATATATGAGAAAGTATCTAAAAACATGCTTGGTTCACTGTTGGAGTGTATAAAACATATTTTATGCACCTTCAAAACGGACTATCACTTTTTTTTTTTTCAAAAAAGTCTCCTTACTGGGCATACTCAGAATATTTTGAAAAAAAAAACTAATTAAACTACTTATGAATGTAATAAATGATCAGTCAAATTTAGTGGCAGAATTAGAATAAAGTCTGTAAAAAAAAAATATAATACTTTCGAGTATTTGGCGCGAAAAGACGAAAGCGTCACTTGATTTGGAGAGCAGTACTTTTCCTCGCCAAAAGCAAACGATTTTAATGCATCTGAAAATTGCTTGTTAATTGATTTTTAGAATGCGTGTAAATAAAATATAATGAATTTAAATTTAAAGAATGAGAGAGTTTAATGCATATATTTTTTTGTATTGCATATTTATGTCGCTGGTTGCTGAAGTTATTTAATTTTATCACTGTTAAAATAATTTCATATATAAAAAATATTTTCATATAGAAAAATATAAGCGTGTTACAAAATTAAGACCAGATGAAGAATGCTGCAGTTATACATGTCAATATCGGAGAAGTTTTTTGTTTCCATAGCAACAAAGTTGAATCAACAGTGCTCAGTTGGACTTAATTTTGAGTTAATTATTAAAATTTTGTTTTAATTCATAAAATTTCATTGTTAACTTTTATAAAAATGTATATATGACAAAATTACAGTTAAAACAAACTAAAACTGACAAAATAAAATTATTTAAGTTAAATTTATTTAAACAAGTTCAACATAAAACATTTTTACCTTAAAGAGTATTTTACATAAAAAAGTATTTTTTGAAATTTTATTCCATCGCCAACCGGTGATAAATCGCCAAATAACTAAATTTTCATTATTTTATTTTTAAGGACACTCTATAGAGTTTCCGCCGAATATTTATTTATTTATTTATTTATTTTTATATAAAAATATCTATTTTTATGAGAAGAACATTCTACAATTTTTTCAGATCGGAGTATGCTCGTATGCAGACCTTACCTTCCTTACTTAGTTAGTCTATTTTGTTAGACTACTGTGGTTGTGAGCCACTCAAATAATAAGTACTTGCAGAATTTGTTATCAGTGCAATTATCGTTATTGATCTGAACTATGGAACATTTCACAAGTGTATCGCTGTAAATGAGAAAGAAAATGAAACCTTTTTGTAAAACTATTCTTACTTTTTAAACTTATTAAGCTTATAGTAATCTAACTTCTGCTAAACAAAACTTGCTACAAAATACAAAATTTTGAAAACATGAACTGTTATTTCATGGAAAGGAAAAAAGCCTAGTAATTTACGACTGCTAAAGCTGTGTAATTATAACTTGAATTTATGATTGAAGTTTAAGTCTCCTTGCGGGTTTTACTTAGTTTTTGAAAGACGTAAAAGGCAAGAAATCCCTATTTTATATTAGTGATGAATGTTGTAGAGCTTTTCTAAAATTCAGTGATTAGTGATTCAAAAATTAAGATGCTTTTAACAATAAATGCCTTAACGCCGTGTAGACAGAAAATAAAATTTATATATATATATATATTTATTATTACTACTTTTACCCACATTAAGAGGAGAGAGACTTTTTTTTTTAATAATTCGAAAAAATAATAATCCGCTAAGCTTCAAATCACAGACTTAATTTCATCGGGAATTTGGCTTGTAATACAGTCACAGTACGTAAATGAAATTACTGTAAATTCTCTTCAAAAGCTCAATTTTATTTTGTTCATCAACACGCATAAAGATTGCTTTTATTTCAATTAGATTTCTTTAAAATAAAATTATATGTAAATATTAAGTAATAGAAAAGCTTTCCCGTCTGAAACTTTAAAATTTAAATGCACAGAAAACAATCAGTAATCTGAAGCAACACAAATAGGTATTTTGTATTCCTTTTAGAAATCAAAGTGACAGTTGTAATCCTTGAAAAAGAGTAAATGCGGTAAAAATCGGTAAAAAAAATGCTTGAAAATAAATGAACTTTTACATTAATAAATTTTTATTTTCTTTTATACTAATAAAAAGAAGTATTGGAATCACGAAAATTTTCGAATTTTGTTTTTTATGTATTATTTACCGGGCTTGAGATGTCCTGAACATGATTTGACTACTTTTCAAAAATGTCCCTCTGGCTGTTTGTCTGTTAGTCTGTGTGTGACTCAAATTTTGTGATCCCTATATCTCAAGAACTAATGCATGGAATTTAATAAAACTTCAGATTCAGTTAGACCGTGACATACTTTCATGCTGATTAGGTTTAGGTGTATATCACCTAACAGGTGCTATGCTGAATATCTCACGCTTTCCGCGATAGTTATATCTCAAGAACTGATGCGCGGAATTTCATCAAACTTCTTATTCTGTTAGACCTTGACATGCATAGATGCCAATTAGTTTTAGGTGTATTCATCCTAACAGGTGGCACTACAATGCCATGTTTTTCACGATTTCCGCGATGGTATATCACAAGAACTAGTGCACGGTATTTCACCAAACTGCATATTCTGTTAGACGTTGATATAAAACAATCAATTGATATCCTGTATAATAAACATAAAAGATTTTTAACACAACGCATCAGTTTTTTTTTTTTAAATAGAATTTTATTTTCGAATGGGTGAATGATAAAAAGTATTTTTCCTGAATTACAGAAAAAACTTCTTTATTTTTTCTACAAATTCACATAGAGCTCTAGATATATTACTGATGCAAAATATCAGCGTATAGTCCGACAAAAAAAATAATAATCACCAAATTGTCTCAAATAGAAAGACACCAAATACGAAAAATAATGTAAATAGCCTTTGGACTAGAAATTATACAGTTTTTCAACTTATAAAAAAACAAGTTTACGATTTAATCTTCATACTGAAATTGAACCAAACTCTAAAATCTTCATTACGAAAACCTAATTTTGACATCATATTTGGATGTTTCGGTAAATTTCATCTGAGGTTACTAAACGGAAAGACATTTGGTCCAGTGGTTTAAGAATTGTGAAGGTTTAAAGTATGGAACTTCTGATGTTCCTTTTAGAAATCAAAGTGATAGTTCTAACACTTAAGTAAAAAGTCGGTGAAAAACAATGCTTGTAAATAAATGAACATTGTTTATACTTTATAATATACTTATAACTACTTAAAAGGTGACAAAAACATATAAAAACATATAAAAATATTATTTAATGTAACTCGAGATCTTTCGAACACACACGCGTTCATTTTCTGTGAATGAATCGCGTATATCTCCCACCAATATCATGGTGCCATGTATTGGCCGCCGCGGCGAGCGGCCCATCTTCGTCCGCAGCCTTTTATTCTTCCACTTATTCCGACTCTTTTGCAGAAGCAAGCTTCGTAGGTCCCCAGCCACGTCCCAAGTGAAAGATACTCTAGCGAAAGCAACGTTGAAAATAAAATCAAAAATTGGAACCAGACAAATTTAAAAGGGAAATTACTCAAATTAAAGAGACCGAAAAGCGGGAAGTTCAGGAAAATGAATGCGTGTGTGTTCGAAAGATCTCGGGTTACATTAAATAATATTTTTATATGTTTTTATATGTTTTTGTCACCTTTTAAATATTATAAGTATATTATAAAGTTTATTAATAACAAGGTGAAAATTTCCTTCACGACACTAGTGTTTAAAACAGTGTTTTGACTCCATTGTTTATACATTAATTAATTTTTACTTTCTTCTATACAAATAAGAAGAAAGTATTGGAATCGCGAAAATTTTCGAATTTCTTTGTTTTATGGATCATTTACAGGTCTTGAGATGTCCTCAACACGATTTGACTACATTTCAAAAATGTCTGTCTGACTGTTTATCTGTTAATCTGTCTGAGACACAAATTTGGTGGTCACTCTATCTCAAGAACTAATGCACGGAATTTAATCAAACTTGAGATTTAGTTAGACCGTCACATTCATGCTGATTAGATTTAGGTGTATATCGCTTAATTGGTGACGTTGGTATGCTGCATTTTTCACGGTTTCCACGTGCTAGCTATATCTCAAGAACTAATGCACGGGATTTCATCAAACTTCTTATTGTGTTAGACCTTGACATGAACAGATGCCAATTAGTTTTAGGTGTATTTCTCCCAATAGATGGCGCTAGAATGCCGTGTTTTACACGATGTCCGCGATAGGTATATCTCAAGAACTAGTTCACAGGCCCTGATTAGCCCACGAAATTTCTGAAGAGCACAGAATTTTTCATAACTTCATCTAAATTTCCATTTTAAAAAATCATAATTGTGAAAAAATGTGATATTTGAGATATTAATACGATGAAGTGGCAAAATATATCTCAATATAGGGTTAAAAGCACATATCAGTTAATAATAATAATAATAATAATAATAATAATATTTTATTTTTATTCTTGGAACCGTTTTTCAATTTTCCGGAAAACTTAATTTTTTGAGTTGACACTTTTCGAACAAGTGTGTAATATGTAAAAAAAAAAGTAGTATCATTAAATCAACCAATCTAAGAGGGCACGAAAAACTGAAAGTACCCTGGAAAAAAACTTGCTAGTCGGGCCCTGCTAGTGCACGGTATTTCATCAAACTGCATATTCTGTTAGATCTTGATATAAATCAATCAATACAATTTTGATTTTGATCATTCAGCTCAGCAGGGTATGTTGGAAAGATTCCTAATCGGGTTCACAACCAATTAATGCAATTTAGCGATCGTGGTCTCTAGTATTATTAACTCCATTCATGTAAACCTGATTCCCTTTAACCACATTTTCTCCCAGAAGTGCTCGAAGGCAACGTCTGGCTTTGAATCCAATTACGGAATATTAGCTCTATATTTTTTTCGATGAACATTATAATTATACATCATTTCCTATTTTGTATAAATACACCAAATTTTATGTTCGAGTTTAATGATAAAAATATGTATGTTTGGATCTAATAATAAATTTTAACCCCCAACAAGGGACGCTGTAACTCATTTAATTACTGATGACTTAACTCCGTCTTAAATTCAAAGAAATGCGCTATGCTTTATATTAATGATCGTTGTTGCTATTATAAATGAATATATTAGAATGGTATAGAACAAAGTTTTGCGATGGTCACAGCATGCTAGTTTTACATGATTTTACATCAGTATATTGTTTTAAATACCCGAATTCATGAGCCAAACTGTAAGGTAAGTTAAAGTACACATAAAGAAATAATTTTGGTATAGCAATATGGTTTCCGAAATGAAAAGTTTTGGCGAAAAACAAGAAATGCGAAGGTTGAAGACGTTGCGGTCGTCCAATGGCTTCATGGCAACGAGCGGAGCCCCTCCCGCTTTTCGATGTCTTTAATTTAATGAGTTTCTTTTTTTAATTTTAGGCCAGTGGTTAGAGAGTTGAATTCGGAATTGATTAGAGGAAAGCTGGAAATTGATTTAATC
Source organism: Maratus speciosus (assembly GCA_963932465.1). Classification (NCBI taxonomy): domain Eukaryota; kingdom Metazoa; phylum Arthropoda; class Arachnida; order Araneae; family Salticidae; genus Maratus; species Maratus speciosus. Next base: position 280,924,387 of record OZ010788.1, on the reverse strand, counting down.
CTTTCGCTTTAGGTCTAGAACGAATATGCTATGTTTTTCCCTCGTACTAGGTGAGCGTTGGGAAATATGTATAGATTTATAGTCAAAAAACACGTTTTTTTTACATACCATAACAGTATCTCCAAAGAGCTAACTCTGTCAAAAACATTGTAAATACAAATGTTGTAGAGCTTAAAATTCTGAGTAAAATGAGTACCTACACTTAATATTTTTGTTGAGCATTAAGGTCACTATTCTACTTTAAAATTTTACACCCGTGCTCAGAGGTTTGAACTCAGAATTAATTTGGAGAAAACTGAAAATTGTTTTATTCCCTTCAATTTGGGTCTAAAATGAACGTACTATGTTTTCTTACTCGTACTTGGGTGAATGCTAGAAAATATGTACATATTTATTTTCGAAAAACCCGTTTTTTTTAGTTACCTTAACAATATCTCAAAACAGCTACTCTATAACAAAACATTGCCAGTACAAATGTTGTAGAGCTTAAATTTCTGAATAAAATGAGTACCATCATTAATATTTTTGTTCAACCTTAAGGTCGCAATTCTATTTCAAAATTTTTGCCTTAATCGCTAATCAAGATCTTGAAGCCAGGGGAGACCAGTTATCTTAACAATATCTCAAAACAACTAACTCTATCAAAAACATTGTCAATACAAAAGTTGTAGAGGCTAGAATTCTGAATAAAATGAGTACCTACACTTAATATTTTTGTTCAATATTAAGACCGCAATTTTGTGATATAGTTAAGTTAACTTGGTCTCTCCTGGCTTCAAGCTCTTGATTCGAAAATTTTTGAAATAGAATTGCGACCTTAATGTTGAACAACAATATTAATTATGGTACTCATTTTATTCAGAATTTTAAGCTCTACAACATTTGTATTGACAATGCTTTTTATAGAGTTAGCTGTTTTGAGATATTGTTAACGTAATTAAAAAAAACAACAAAAAAAACGTGTTTTTCGAAAATAAATATGTACATATTTTCTAATATTCACCCAAGTACGAGGAAAAAAACATAGTACGTTCATTTTAGACCTAAAATGAAGGGGTTAAAACAATTTCGAGTTTTCTCCTAATTAATTCTGAGTTCAACACCCTGACCACGGGTCTAAAACTTTAAAGTAGAATTGTGACCTTAATGTTCAACAAAAATATAAAGTGTAGGTACTCATTTTACTCAAAAATTTAAGCTCTACAACATTTGTTTTGACAATGTTTTTGACAGAGTTAGCTGTTTTGAGACATTGTTATGGTATTTTAAAAAAAACATGTTTTTTTTACTATAAATCTGTACATATTTTCTAACGCTCACCTACTACGAGGGGGAAAACTTTGCATATTCATTTTAGACCAAAACTAAATGGATTAAAACAATTTCCAGCTTTCCCCTAATTAATTCCGAATTCGGCCCTTTTTTTCCTCCTCTACCACTGGGCAATTTGCCCGGTTTTAATTTTGAGTTTTTCATCTTTTTTTCATCGCTTCCACTATTGTCTCGACATAAGGAACGTAGGACGCTCTCCGCTAATTCCGCGGCGATCGTAAATGTCGTGGCCATTTAACATCTTGTTCTCAGTATGAAAACAAATGTATTATTGACATTACAATTACAGTAAGTGCTCAAACGGACCACCACCAACATCGATACATTCCTGGCAGTGTCTAGCAAGCGATTGGCTTACCCTTTCGAAGCTTACAGATGCCTCATCTATTAGACACTTGTAATCACCCAACCGGAGCTCCAAAAATTCGGTTTATGCATTAATGCTCCGGTGGTAAGATCCCCTCATCATCTAGCAAACGCCAGACGCAGAAACAAGCCCGAAAAGCGGACATTAATTAAAAATATATAAGTATTACAAAAGCAACATAACATGCCCTACATGCTTCGCAGAGCATGATAAAATAAATAAATTTTTTCTCACCGCTGGCGACAGATTTAAAGAAATTGTAAATTAATAATAATAATAATAATAATAATAATAATAATAATAAACATATGAAAAGTTCATGTACATATTGTATACACAATATAGAACAAACGCAAATTTTTAAGTAACAAAAAACTCAAGTTTTGAGTTTTACGTAGTAGTTCAAAATCAAGCCCTATATTAGTGAATGTTATAATAGTATAGTTAGTACAAAGAACGTCATCGAAAGCTTATGCAAAAGTCTCCATGTAAACAGATGGCTAAAATACATTATAGAGGTTTATGTAGATATCCACAAAGTTTAAATATTTAACCACATAATTCCATGCAGAAAACACAAGTAGAAGAAATGAATTTGGAGAAACCACATGTCTTTGTACAATAATCCCTATACAGTGGAATTAGTTTAGAAGTCGTCCTGGAATAAACACAGAAATGTGTGCTAGAGTCAGAAAAAGATTGAGGAACATGTAAATTTATAATAGGGAGGCCATGTAAGCAGGTCAAAGACATCCGCAGAACTATATACAAGAGACACAATACAGATTTAAATACTGACACTGTTAATAAATATTGTCAAATCAAGTAATGACCCCCAACAGTTTATGCAAAAGTCCCCATGTAGAAAGATTGATACAAAAGATGTCCACAGTAGTCCTTGAATGAAATCAACAGTAGTGTCCGTTCCAAGAACAACCACAATATGCCCCATATAAATCCAATAAGTAGCGATAGTTATATAAGCACAAGAATCAAATTAAAAACTGCATCGAGTAAAGCTATAGAGCTCACAGAGTTTAATATAATATTGATATATCTTGTGGTAATATGTTTGTGCAAATAATGCTGACCAGTGTTTTAGTCTAAGAGTTTTACTGTAAAATATAGATAACTTACGTTAAAATTGCTATAATTTAGAGATTACTATAAAAGACAGATTCCGATGGGTATTATAGTTACAAAAGTACAAGAATCAAATTTAAATCTGTATTGAATAAAGCTGTAAAACTCATTTAGTTTGTTATAAATCTGACATAACATATGATAATTTGTTGATGCAAATAAAACTAACCACAGGTTTTGTCTAAGAGTTCTACTATTGTCGAATGAAAAGTGTACAGGCATCATGCTGTATCTTCCAAATATATAATGATACGTTTATTGCAGACACACTTATCGTTATCTTTGTGGCTTAATCTTAAATAGAAACGTTGGGAAACTCCCATGTCCCGTCAGGAAATATGCTATGTTTTGCTTATTACATGTAAAATCTAGGTTAACTTCGTTCAAAATTGGAATGTGTCTCTACCATTAAGACTCGTTTCCGAATACTGTTTCCATTTCTTAAGTAGATTATTCTTAAAATACCTTTTAATATAAGATATGGGAGTTTTAAAGCTTGCTACCATTTCAAAATACCGTCTATAATTACTGATTTGGCCGATAGGTCAGTCTTTTCATTACTTAAAAGCCTGGCATGTGCTTTAATCCAACTAATTTCGAAATTATTTGTACGTTTATTCTTTAATTTATCCAGAATGCTTTCAACTATTTCGTTTCTTGAAAAAATATTTTGAATGCCAAGAATGGAGAAGTAACTGTCAGTGTACAGTGAATTATCAGTGAATTATTAATCAGTGAATCTATAATATTAGGCACCAATTGACTGGGATGAGAACCTCATTGCAAGACTTTCAGTCGTTGCTGCAAATGTTCGTGAAATACTTGGAATCTGCGAAATCGTACGCCAATCAGTTGCTAGACCTGCTAGTGGCACATTTGAGCACTCACTGTATTGTTATGTCAATAAAACGCTCTTTTTCATTTACACCGCATTTCTTGTTTTACGCCAAAAGTTTTCATTTCCGTCCCCACATTGCTATACCAAACTTGCTTCTTTATGCGTGCTTTACATACCCTACAGTTTGGCCCATGAATTCAGGGAAACTCTGTATATTTACTTTTTAATGTATCCTTTTTAAATTGGAAAAAAGTATTGTAAATATCAAATGTGAATAAGAATATTTATTTTTAAAAATCGTCCACTTTAACACTTAAATGCCGGGTGTTACTTTTCGGCAACATACACAATTTAAGCTCTAAAATGCTATTAGACTAATATTGAATCTATAATGGCTAATGTTGCCAATAAAATACATTCTGAAAATATTATTAAATCACTTTTCAACATGTAGATGGCAACACTTGTGCTGTTTAAGAATAAAGATAGATTTATTTTTTCAATTGTTGCTATGTTCTTTTTGTTTTGTTTAGAAGCTTGCGAAATACCCTATTTTATTCTGCAGTGAGCAAGTCAAATTTGTTTCTTATTATAGTTCTTAAAATTCTTGTGTGTTTAATATTATAGAATTTTATCAAGGAAAATTATTTTTTCAATTAAATACCAGTATTGCCGATTAGTAACAAGCTGTTTTTTAGCCGTAAACCATACTTAAAACAAAATATGATTTTTTAAAGTATTTATCCCATGATTTATTTAAAAAATGAAGCCGAGAAACATTATTACCATGATTTTTGAAAAATCAGGCATTTAAGGGTTAAGGTAATGTTTTTTATTGTTTATAAAAGCGTATCTATACAAAAAATATGTTTTAAACCAAATAAATCAATAAAATCTAAAGAAAATAAGGAAAGAAAACACAATGTTTAGGAATAATTCATTGTCGCACTAGATACAAAAATCATAATGATTAATGCTTTTTAAAAAACATTTCAGTAATGGTCGTTTCGTATGAAAAAAATCTACAACTACAAAAATCAGTTTTCAGATTAAAAAAAAAAAAAAATCACAAGGATCACGCCGGACGTTCTTTCTGCAGCAACACTCATCAGAACTCTTCATCCTAGCAAAAGATCAGAGGATAACAACAGGAAAAGAGGGGTAAATCAACTTAAATATCTTTATGACATTACAAAAATACAGACATTTGTTCTATTACATTAACATTAAAAAGGAATCGTCAGATGCAAGTATATTTTCATCTGTTTATTTTCTAGATGCACCGAATGACATTATCAAGAGAATATCGATCCTATATTCTAGTCTTAAGAGGACCAGAAAGGCTTGAAATGACGAAAATTGACTGAAGTTCGATAAAGAATTGGAAGCCTGTAATTATATCAGACTATCACTTCTTTTTGCATTTACTTATGTATGTTTCATAAAAAATAAAACTATATTTGTTAAATTGGAAAAAAAAAATGTTAATATCATACGTCAAAATTAATCGTTCAAAACTAGTTTTGCCACGATTTTGAAGTAAAGATTTCATATTTCTTAGTCGTCATTACCAAGACGTCTGACATTTTCAAGAGGATATCGATCCTATATTCTGGTCTTAAGGCGGCCAGAAAGGCTTGAAATGACGAAAATTGACTGAAGTTCGATCGAGGATTAGAAAGCCTGTAATTATTTTAGACTATTACTTCCATTTGCATTTACTTATGTATGTTTCATAAAAATGAAAATATAATTGTTAAATTGAAACATGAAAGTTTTAATATCGCATGACAAAATTAATCGTTCAAAACTAATTTTGCCACGATTCCGAAGTAAAGGTTCCATATTTTCTAGTCGTCATTACAGTCTCATCCCCCTGCATCGTTATGTTTGCCTAGCATTTCGGCCCAAAATTAATTTCGGTGCAACTTGTCTATCTGCGGCGCTCCATTTTTTTTCTTTTTTGCTTCCCCCCCCCCCCCCACCCTCTTCAAAATCCATTTTTTTTTACGAAAAGTCTGCACCAACAATTCGGCTTCAAAACCCCAGGTCAATCAGAAGTAGTTCAGGCAGCGGTGTCCCAGTTCGCAGAGCATCGAATCCGCAGCTAAGACAGCGGGATCGAGGCCTACTGCTGGCTATAATCCGCCATGTACGCTAATGGCTCCTGGGGCATGTAAAATCCGTTGTGGGTGCAAAGTCCTCCAAGTTATCTGTGAATTATACCTCTAATGGTGCCTTGCCAGGTGAAATCACTTTACCTGACCAAGGTTCCAAATTACGAGATCAACATAAGTAGCAATGTGCAGATTCCAAGCAACAGGATATAAATGTTAAGCAACCGACATAACACCGTTCACAACTAAGCAAAAGGCACTGCCGATAAGTTCTAGGCGCTCGTTAGGTTTATTGCCGCTACGCGACGATTAGGCGGTCACCCGCCCCGATACCAGGAATTCTAACCCGTTCAGCTGGGGCTTCTCGGCAGGTAGGGACCTGGTCATAGGTTAGATAGATAGTTAGATAGACATCTGACATTATCAAGAGGATATCGATCCTATATTATAGTCCTAAGCAGGCCAGAAAGGCTTGAAATGACGAAAATTGACTGAAGTTCGATCGAGGATTAGAAAGCCTGTAATTATTTTAGACTATTACTTCCATTTGCATTTACTTATGTATGTTTCATAATAATGAAAATATAATTGTTAAATTGAAACATGAAAGTTTTAATATCGCAGGACAAAATTAATCGTTCAAAACTAATTTTGCCACGATTCTGAAGTAAAGGTTCCATATTTTCTAGTCGTCATTACAGTCTCATCCCCCTGCATCGTTATGTTTGCCTAGCATTTCGGCCCAAAATTAATTTCGGTGCAACTTGTCTATCTGCGGCGCTCCATTTTTTTTTCTTTTTTGCTTCCCCCCCCCCCCCCTCTTCAAAATCCATTTTTTTTACGAAATGTCTGCACCAACAATTCGGCTTCAAAACCCCAGGTCAATCAGAAGTAGTTCAGGCAGCGGTGTCCCAGTTCGCAGAGCATCGAATCCGCAGCTAAGGCCGCGGGATCGAGGCCTACTGCTGGCTATAATCCGCCATGTACGCTAATGGCTCCTGGGGCATGTAAAATCCGTCGTGGGTGCAAAGTCCTCCAAGTTATCTGTGAATTATACCTCTAATGGTGCCTTGCCAGGTGAAATCACTTTACCTGACCAAGGTTCCAAATTACGAGATCAACATAAGTAGCAATGTGCAGATTCCAAGCAACAGGATGTAAATGTTAAGCAACCGACATAACACCGTTCACAACTAAGCAAAAGGCACTGCCGATAAGTTCTAGGCGCTCGTTAGGTTTATTGCCGCTACGCGACGATTAGGCGGTCACCCGCCCCGATACCAGGAATTCTAACCCGTTCAGCTGGGGCTTCTCGGCAGGTAGGGACCTGGTCATAGGTTAGATAGATAGTTAGATAGACATCTGACATTATCAAGAGGATATCGATCCTATATTATAGTCCTAAGCAGGCCAGAAAGGCTTGAAATGACGAAAATTGACTGAAGTTCGATCGAGGATTAGAAAGCCTGTAATTATTTTAGACTATTACTTCCATTTGCATTTACTTATGTATGTTTCATAATAATGAAAATATAATTGTTAAATTGAAACATGAAAGTTTTAATATCGCAGGACAAAATTAATCGTTCAAAACTAATTTTGCCACGATTCTGAAGTAAAGGTTCCATATTTTCTAGTCGTCATTACAGTCTCATCCCCCTGCATCGTTATGTTTGCCTAGCATTTCGGCCCAAAATTAATTTCGGTGCAACTTGTCTATCTGCGGCGCTCCATTTTTTTTTCTTTTTTGCTTCCCCCCCCCCCCTCTTCAAAATCCATTTTTTTTACGAAATGTCTGCACCAACAATTCGGCTTCAAAACCCCAGGTCAATCAGAAGTAGTTCAGGCAGCGGTGTCCCAGTTCGCAGAGCATCGAATCCGCAGCTAAGGCCGCGGGATCGAGGCCTACTGCTGGCTATAATCCGCCATGTACGCTAATGGCTCCTGGGGCATGTAAAATCCGTCGTGGGTGCAAAGTCCTCCAAGTTATCTGTGAATTATACCTCTAATGGTGCCTTGCCAGGTGAAATCACTTTACCTGACCAAGGTTCCAAATTACGAGATCAACATAAGTAGCAATGTGCAGATTCCAAGCAACAGGATGTAAATGTTAAGCAACCGACATAACACCGTTCACAACTAAGCAAAAGGCACTGCCGATAAGTTCTGGGCGCTCGTTAGGTTTATTGCCGCTACGCGACGATTAGGCGGTCACCCGCCCCGATACCAGGAATCAAACCCGTTCGGCTGGGGCTTCCCGGCAGGTAGGGGCCTGGTCATAGGTTAGATAGATAGTTAGATAGACGTCTGACATTATCAAGAGGATATCGATCCTATATTATAGTCCTAAGCAGGCCAGAAAGGCTTGAAATGACGAAAATTGACTGAAGTTCGATCGAGGATTAGGAATCCTGTAATTATTTTAGACTATTAGTTCTATTTGCATCTACATATGTATGTTTCCTAAAAATGAAAATATAATTGTTAAACTGAAAAAAAAGTTTTAATACCGTATGACAAAATTAATCGTTCAAAATTAGTTTTGCCACGATTTTGAAGTAAAAGTTCCACATTTTTTAGTCGTCATTACTAAGACGTCTGACATTATCAAGAGGATATCGATCATATATTCTAGTCTTAAGGGGACGAGAAAGGCTTGAAATCATGAAGGAAGCCTGTAATTATTTTAGACTATTACTTGTTTTTGGATTTACTTATGTATTCGTTAAATTGAAAAAAAAAATTAATATCATACGACTAAATTAATCTTTCAAAATTAATTTAGCCACGATTTTGAAGTAAAGGTTCCATATTTTTGAGTCGCCATTGCCAAGACGTCTGACATTACCAAGAGGACGTCGGTTTTATATTCTAGTCTTAAGGGGATCAGAAAGGGTTAAAACGACGAAAATTTAGTGAAGTTCGATAGAGGATTAGGAAGACAGTAATTAATTTAGACTATTACTTCTTTTTGCATTTATATATCTATGTTTCATAAAAATAAAAATACGTACGCTAAATTGAAAAAATAAGTTTTAATATCGTACGGCAAAATTAATCTTTCAAAACTAGTTTTCCACGATTTTGAAGTAAAGTGTGTCGTCATTACCAAGAGGATATCGATCCTATATTCTAGACTTAAGGGGATCAAAAACGCTTGAAAAGACGAAAATTGACTGAAGTTCTATTGAGGATTAGGAAGCCTGTAATTAATTTGGACCGTTGCTCCTTTTTGCATTTAATTATGTATGTTGTTTCATAAAAATAAAGTATGTTATTTCAATAAAAAAAAGTTTTAATATTGTGCGACAAAATTAAACTTTCAAAACTAGTTTTGCCACGATTTTGAAGTAAAGATTCCATATTTTGAGTCGTCATTACGTCATTATACTGTTTATTACGCTGTCACTTGATTATACCTAAGACGGTATATCGAAAACGAAAAGAAAAATTAGAAAATTGCAATAGTAAATACAAAATCCATAAAAATGATCAATTTTATGTCATAACGAGATTTGTTTGTTTTTTTGTTTTCAAGTATAGCTTGTAGACAATTTCACAAAAATGGTCTTAAATTAATCCTATTATTTTGAAATTTTGCCAATACGTTTGTCAGATTTTTTAAATTAAGTGTATAACTTTTGAGGAAATTTTATACATATATTCCAATAATATAAAACATTTTGTTTTACCAATTTGCTTGTTTTCCTTGGTACATATTTCATTTTTTTTTATTTTTCTTTCACAAGTTTCTTAGAAACTGCATTTCTCAGCCTATAAAAAACCCTTGAAATAATCTCACTTACGAAACATTAAGCAGAAAGCCTGGCTGAGGGAAATAAAAAGTTAGTTAATCTTTCTTAATCTACACTACAACATAGGTTTGCGTCAAATATAAACGATGTTGGTAAAATCGCAGTTTTAAATTGAATGTGAATACTATTAAAAGTTATCACAAAAAATACTATATAACACGAAATCACTTTTACGATTTAGTCAATTAGCAGCGGACACGATCATAAATCATTACCAAGTAGGTTTAAAAATCTCCAAATATGCCTATTTTTCAGTGATTTTAGTATGCTATTGTATCGAGTTGATTAGGAAATATTTAAAGAAATAACATGCTAAAAAAAATACATTAAAAGGCATATGAATGCCTTTTAATAAACTGATCTGAGAATATGGAAATACAGTGAAACTCGTTTAAGATACGAATCAAGGGACCGAGAGCATTTCGTATCTTAAGCGGGATCGTATCTTATCCGGATTTCATAAATTCTCGAATAATAATGCATATAAAGCCAGTGTACATTGTTATTAACGCATTTTAGCCATTTATGACTCTCATTTTGCCCATTTCTAACGATTTTTAGATATTCTAGGAAATTTGAGTTTAAGATTTTGAAATAAAGATTTTATTGAGTCACCGTTTGTACAATAACAAAATTAAAACGCCTTTATGCAATACTCTCTACCAATTGAAAAAAAAAAAAGAAGGTGATAAAACGAAATTATTGTTAATCATTAGAAAACAGAAACTAAAATACACTACATATTTAAAGAGAAGAAATAATAAATTTTCATAATTTATTTTTAGAAAGACAAACTAAATGTATGCAAGGAACAATAATTATTTGATACATTATCAAAGTTAAAGTACATGAAGTAGTTTTAGTTCGTTGAAGAAATGTCGTTTACCTTGGTTTGGTGCAACGTAGGACGAGATTTTATCACTAAGTTTTCTGCCTTGTTGATGTGGTAGAAAAAAATCTTCGACGGAATGACCAGCATCCATTGAAGAGGCGTACAGTCGAAGTAAGCTGAACGAGCTCATTACAGATGCGAATGATGGTATGGCTGGTACATCCGTTTCTTCATCCGCACTGTCTTCTGCTTCTACTGAAGGCCTAGGTTCATTGGAACTTTTGACGTCTGCGACTATATCCGCGATAGAACGAACTTCAGTTGTTACAGCCTGATCGTCAATTTTGACAAATGAGTCCTAATGAGCATCCTTCTTGATGCTGCTCCTTTTCTGCGATGTCAACGTTTTGCAAAGTGCCGTCAACGTCAAAGGCTTTACAGAAGCAGTTCTCAATGGTGGTTGATGTTACGTCTTCCCATGACGCACTCAGGAAATACATGGCGTCCAAGCGGTTAATACGCTTACAGATTGGACAGGACAGATCCTTTTCGCGATGATCCGTTTGTTGTAGATGACGTACAAAGACACGACATTTGTATTTCTTTTTTAGAACATGGATTACACCTTGATCCATGGATTGAACCACACTAGTCACATTGGGTGGTTAAAAAGATTAGTTCGATGTTTCGTAAGCTGGGGATATCCTTCGGATGGGCGAGACAGTTGTCGGCGAGACACAATACTTTCCTGGACTCCTTTTTCATTCGTTCATCGAACTTGCGGATCTACTTAACGAATATATCGCTTGTCATTCATGCTTCGGCTTGTCTTTCATAATCGCAGGGGGCAGATTTTTAGCATTTTTAAAGCAGCGATGATTCCGCGACTTGCCGATGACGAGGGGTTTTAATTTATCCGTTCCGCCCTTATTTGATCCACTTAAAACAGTGATACATTCTTTTTTTAGTTTGCCTCCAGAACATTTCTCACCCTTAAACGCCATTGTTTTATCAGGCATTAATATAAACAAGTTAAAAATTGCACGTCAAACGTGGCAAATGAGGTGCGTTCGTACTATAATTAGTTTCATAAATATTTTTTACACTGCATTTTGTACTGAATGTATATTTTAGTGCACTTCAATAAGTGCATATCAATTTCATTCTGTTCATCATTAAAATTCACTTGAAATAATTTTTTACATTGGCCGTAATTTAACGGAAAACTGTTGACTACCCCTGTCATTAAACTATGCATCCGATTTTCATAAAATTTGAAACGACTCGACAAAATATTGCAACAATTATATATTTAAAATTTCATACCATTTGGTTGGATAGTTTTTGCTCTGTTATATGCAGACGGAAGGGCTGAACGACGACTATAGGTGCTACGTATTTATATAATTACGAACGCACCTAAAAAAGGCCCATCTCTTCGATATTGTAAATATCGCATCTTGAGTACTTTTTCAATAGCAGGGCGAACACGTTACTTTTCCAACAATTGACATTGTCTACATTCACAGCTGTCGACTGTCCTCATACTTTCCTGTTAAACTAAGCCGCATCTTTGAAGCGCTCTAGTCAACTGCAGCTAGACGTGAACTACAAGACGTGTAGCAATTTTGTAGGCAGTGATACGTTAGTTGGGATGTTCGTCGATCGGGTTTGGGTGAACCACTCCAGTAAAATCGTCTCCAATTCTTCAAATTTTGCCACATTAATATTCTTTCTGCCAGAGCCTCCAGCTGATGCACTGTTTTCCAGGTTCTGTCTATTTTTTAACAGAGCTCGAAGTGTTGATTAGTGTATTCCCACAGATTTGGGAAAGACAGTCTTGCTTAACATTCGCGGCGTCGTATTTCCTTAAGACATCCAACTTTTCAGTCAAAGAATGTGCTTTTCTCTTTACTTTCAGTATTACATTAGCACCATTTCGTATATTAAGCGGTTTTTTTGACATCAATGGACAAATTTTCTTCGTATATTAAGCGGGATCGTATCTTATGCGTACGTATATTAAGCGGGTAATTTTACACAGGTTTAATAGGCATTTTTCAAGGGACCGAAGATAATTCGTATCTTAAGCGGGATCGTATCTTAAGCGGGCGTATCTTAAACGAGTTTCACTGTATATGCTTTACAAAATAAAAAACCATCAGACATAGACGTGTTTCGTGGTTGCCAGGTAAGTAAATATTGCTATTTGGATATTAGACAACATTAAATCCTTGTCCAAACTGTTGCTTATTTTAATATAATCCCAGTGTAAAACAAAATATAAGATATAATATACATTCATACAATCAATAGGAAAGTACTAATTTTAATTTAATGAAACTACAATGGTCCAGGGGCAGAGCCGTCGGAAAGAAACGCTCTTTTTATATAAAAAAAATACTAGAATAAGCTGTTCATCAAAATTTCAAAATATCATTGCATAGCACCGTATTTAATTTAACACTTCTAATTTACGAAATCTTGAAAGAATTTTATATGCTTATAAATATTTATGAAATTGAAAAAAATATAAATTGAGGATTGTAGAATGTTGAATATTGTGCAACGTGAGATTAAAAGACAATGTTTTACAGAACTGACTTTGAGACTCCTGTTTTGTAGATTTACTAGTTTAAAGTATTAATTCTTTTTGCAATTATTTATGTATCTATATTATAAAGGATAAACGAGTCTGTGAGTAACGCTGACGTCACTTTGCGAATGGCAACAGCAGACGATGACATTTTAACTTCATTTTCTTTTATTGCAATTTTTTTATTTCAAAATACCTCATATTTTAAATTTTTACATCATCGAATAGAGAAAAAAATGTACCAATTTGTTTGAAAACTGTATCGTAATTTACTGAATTTTATTGTTTTAAAAATAAGTTTCAAGCATGATTTTTAAAAAGTTATATCTCTGTTACTTGTAGAGAGATGATTACAAAAGATAAACCTGTTTGCGCTAAAATTAATATAAATAAAATAGTTCAGCATTTGCTTCCGGATTTTATTCCATAACGAAATTAAAACTTTATCAATTCATAAACAAAACAATAAAATACATATAAAGCACAAATTTAAGACAGGTAATCGAACCCACGCTTAAACCGAGGAAATTATCAGATTATAGAAAGCTAGCGGGATTTTGCTGTTTCTTCGACTGGCAAATCCTGGCATGAGGTCAATACGAAATTGTTGCTTTTAATAAATTTCAAAATTTTATTTTAATGCATAATTGCTATACAAAATAAATATATATTAAATGTAAAATATCTGTCAGAGTTTTCAACTAAAAAAGATGTATTTATGGTTGTCACCTCTATTCTGTGTTTATTCTATTCGTGTGTTTAATTTTTCTCTTATTCGGGATATAGAGAGGCACAGAACCCTCCTGAACTTACTTTTTTAATACTAATTTTTTATGCTGTTAGAAATTTGATTTTTTTTTATTTAATATTTCGCATTTGTTAAATTTTTCTCTCTCATTATATTAAAACTTTATTTAATTAAAAACTGTCTTTTACGGAGATCTATGATAAAATTCTTAATTTAGATTACTTGTGTTTATATTCTTCATTTTAAAAAGGCGGTTGCAAGGCTACGGACCAATCACATCTATTGCAAAATCTTGTTCTCTCCTTGGATTTCATTCTGCCTACGTCCATACCTAAGTGAGTCTTTTCCCCAGTCATAAGCCAAGTGTCCTGATTTACACCTTTTTTACCCGACTGAAAAGAAGGGTTATGTGTTTAATGCGTATCTGTGTATGTGTATTTCTTTATACCCTCGAAACATCCCAACGGATGGATGGATTTGAATAAATGAGGTCTCTATCAATTCGTCTTAACGACGCGATGGTTATAGGCTAATTTTTGGTTTTTATAAATACAAAATGGCGGTAGAGACGAAAACAATTTTACGCACCCTATTGAGTGGCATATCATTGGATAGGTCTTTCAAAATGAAGACGATGTTTCATTGACTATTTTACAGTCAGAAGCTCCGTTAAAATATTATGCAACCTGGAAGCTGTGTATGTAGGATCTCTAGCTTTACTGTAACTCTAACCATCATAGACATCAATAGACCTCATCAAAACAGCGTTTATAAATAGGAACTAACAATTAAACACAACTTAAAAGTCATCAATACAAATAAATAATAAAAAAAATAGGTATGTAATATAAACAAGTAATATAAAAAATATTTTAAGTCAATGCCTACTTAGGTCAATAAGAGAATTTTTTTCCTCCCATTCTTCTTTCCTCTTGAGTGGCGCTTAAAATGCCTTGATCAAGAAGAGGGCTCTCTCAATTATTGAAATTAATTAATTTAATTTAATTAATGAATTAATATTGGAAAAAAAAACTGAATTAACATCAAGTTTCATCCACTACAAGTTAAAAAAATTATTTGAGCTTGATTGGATGAATAATAAGTATTTTATTAACGATTGAAAATCTGAACAAGATATATATAGCGAGAGTGTGAGCTAATAGTAGGAATTGAAAAAATCCCTGCCGGCCCGGCCTACAGGCGGAGGTAGATTTCGAAGTTAAGTATACTAATTTCACAAACAAAAACCAAATCATGATTAGAGATAAACCCACTTTAACAATTTTATCTGGCCGCTTTTGACAAGTTTTTATTTCATTTTTATATAATAACTGGTTTTATCAGAATCATGTTAGGGCGGTATTAAAAAAATATACTTTTCCATGCTCAACAACTCGAAATTTTCTGGCATAACTCCAGATTCATTTTTAATAGGAAAAACATGAAACTTGTTGACGTGATTTATAAGCGACCTGTGTTTTTAATTTTCGTTCAATTAATTAAAACTTGATATATAAACAATTATTTTCTCAGTTAGACAATATTTTTTGTTTCTAACACAATCGCTTCGGGAAATTCCGTTCAAAATGATAGGTGTAGATCTGCAAAACTTTTTCAGAAATTCCAACATAGGAACGATCCCAATAGATAGTATTTAATACGAAATCTACCTAAAAAAAAAAATAGTTTCACATTGATGAGAAATAATAAATTAGTTCACTTTTTACGCAGTCGGGTTTTTTTATTTTTTAAATTTAATTGTTTATTTCATGAAACAGAATAATAAAAGTATGGTTACCTTATTATAACAGAAAATAGCACCCTAATACAAAGGATGCCTTAGATTGTATCTAGTGTGCCTGTGCCTAGAACCTGCCCTGCATGAAGGCGATCTAAAACATTAAGAAGTCATTAAGAAACATTATTTATGGGCGTCGGCAATTAGGGAATAATGCCAAATAGTATTGGCGGGTTTAAGGACTTCATAGTTTTGGACGATTTTACGTCCAATTCATAAGTAATCCAAAGCCTAATGAACACAAGCGGATCCAAGGGCCTGGAAATCACTCAAGGTCTCCTTCCTATACAGTTGGAAAAAAATATATATGTATGAACATATATATATATATATATATTATTATTATTATTATTATTATTATTTATTGATTTATTTATTTATTTTTATGTTTTTTTTTTTTTTTTTTTTTTTTTTTCCAAGAAGCCGCTACCTGCACAGAAACCGCAAAGCCGATAAACCCGGGGGCATCGGCGTTCTTTGTTTAAAGAATCACGATGTGTCCGGTAAACAACTCAATGCCTCTGATCCACAATCCAAACGGGAAAGTAACTTCCTTCGCGCAATGAACGAAAACAGTTTTAAAGTTTATACGTTTAACCGCTGGGGTAAATTCCGTATATACACTGCACCGTATATATTGTTTCGTATAATACGTTTAACCTCTTTGGCCGTATCATCCAAAATATGTACCCCGTATAATATGTATTATACATATATTCGTATAAACATTGAATAGGGAGCCATAATTAAAACACATACCTCTAGAATATAGCACTATATATAGATCTATTTCACATATATCTGGTTGATATAGCATTCAATTGGCATTTTATAATAAATTCTGTTAAAAGTAAGTTAAAAGTAAGTTAAATAAAATCATTCACGAAAAGATAATTTAAATACCAAGTAGCGTAGAATACAATGTAAACAACATTTCTTTCTAGAGAAACTGTCCAACGAATGACGTAAAGCGTAAGAAATTAAAAAATCTTACAGTTGAATTGAAAATATAGTACCGTTTGGATTTATCCTAAAACATTATCACTAAATTGTCACAAAATATTTTGTAAAAATTTTTCGCTTTTTCGTCGCATTTAAAATAAATCATGCAATTTTCTTATTATAAATTGAGTAAATGTTGTATTAAAATATAATCATGATGTTACTTTTTATTTGGGAGATCAGTTAAATAAAATAATGGTACTATTAGTTTAGTGATATGATAATGTCATTTTAAATGCTGATATTACCTTAACTATCGATATTACGAGTAAATTGTGAATTTCTATTTAGTGGTATACCTGTCTGAAAATTCTGGAATCTCTTGTTAAAGAAATGTTGGTGAATCAATTCAACCCATGTTAAGTATTGATGATTGTTCAATATGTATAAATGTTCTAGGCTTATAAGAGAAGAAAAAAACGATGAGTATTTTTACATAAAACTTGCAATGATGAAATGCCTCGAAACATTATTATTTTTGGAATCGCACTTGAAAATGGTTGCATTTTTCTGGAGTAATACATTAATATGTTTTAAAATGTGATATCGATTTTCCCCTGAGATACTCTTATATTCTAAAATAACCATCGTAAATAAAAGAAACACAAGTAAAATAGATGCAATAAACGATTCATAAAAGATTCTTTTTCATAAACGATTTTACGAACTGAATGTTTGTGGAAGAAAACATAAAGGTTTACAAGAATCACTTGTGTCAACAGAAATATTTTTCAACAAGTTGTTGATTTCGTATTTTTAAACAAAATAACATTTAAATTTTTATAAGAATCAATATTTTATGTATAGTTAAGTTAACATTTCATCATAATATATCCTGAAAGCAAATCTTAAAATAAAAAATGGCTGCATTTAAAAGAAGAAAAGAGATACAGCTTTGAAAAAAAGGTAGTTTTAGAAAGATAAAGAAAGAGAACAAATAAAATATTTATCTTAGTTTCTCAAAGATTTTAGTTGTTACAAACAAAACTTTTTTCTTTACTACTTTAATACTTTGCAGAAAGATTTCAAGACAGCCGCCTGGTTGAACTTAAGTATACAATTTTTATGTGTACTGTAACAAGAAAAACTAGCGTGCAGTTAAAAAACTTTTTTAATTACCTTTTAACTGTAACGTAAAATATGTTTAATTTTATAGCAGAGCTAAGAAAAATAAATGCGAAAAAAAGGCTGTTTTTTCCCTTGAAGTATTATATTTCATAAAAGGAATGGCTCTTTGAAGTCAAACATTTTATGGGATAGCGGATTTATAAAGTAGAAAAATCAGTGCTAAATTTACAATAATTAGATAATGCTATTAAATTATCATGCATAATGGAAAATATTGCTAGTGTGTGAATGGATATTCGTATTCTTCGAACAACACGTGTGTGTGATGTTAGTATCATCTATAACTAAAAATGTTACATGTACAGTCATGGAAAAAAAAAGTAAACACCCCTACTAACACCTCAACAAGTTATCGTAGAAGAAAGTTACTGGTACCGAATGATTGGAAATAAAGTCTACTTTTAAATTATTTATATAAAATTTGCTTAGGAGGCCCTCTACATATTGAAACGAGCCCAAACTTTGTTTTTTCAATAGCAGTACACAAAATTCTGACAGCATAAATGAACTCTACACCCTTCAACTAGCCTAAAAGCAAATTTGTATGCAATTCGTACCATAAGTTTCCGAGAAATTAATTATTTTAAAACGAGTATATTTTAAGGGCTGTATCCAAATTGAAGTTCGGTACTCGATTGTTAACCGAGAGAGCCCTCTTCTTGATCAAGGCACCTTAAGCATCACTCAAAGAGTCAATGAAGCCTGTTAGATTACAGGACAGCAGAATACATTTCAAAATATCTACTCACTTCTATCATAGACGGCCCCTTAAACCATCATTTTGCCGTTCTTTAGGCATAATTTGAAAACTACTTGGAAGAAAAATGTGAAATTTTGGATTTCCATAGAGCAGGACTTAATAAATCTAAATCCATCAAAAAAAATTGTAGGTTGCAATTCATAATTTTTTCGAATATTAATTTCATAATTCATATCATAAAATTATAAAAATTGCAAATTCAGCGTATTTATGTTTGGGTATATTAGTATTATTGCTCCAAAAAAATTAGGACATCAGGAGCAGAATTTCAGGAGATATAAATAAAAATATAAAAATGTAATTTAACATTAGAAGCACTAAATTTTGAATGCTTATAATTCAAAAACTTATCATTCAAATGACTTGAAATTTGGTATCTAGGCATAGTTTGAACCGAAGATTTGAAATATCTCGTTAAAATTGGGTATTGCTATTGAAAAAAAAGAATTTTGGATTCGTTTTAATATGTAGATGGCCCCCTAAGAAAATTTTATATACATCATTTAAAATAGACTTTATTTCCAATCGTTCGGTACCAGTAACTTTCGTCTACGATAATTTGTTGAGGAGTTAGTAGGGCGTGTTTCCTTTTTTTTTTTCCACGCTTGTACATTGCAAGGTCCTATCTTGGCAGAAGTGCTTTGATGCTATTTTCAGCTTTGACTGAACTGACTGAAGATTATTTAATAGGTATGCTTTTTAGTCCATGCTCCAGCTAGCCCGCTGTAAGATCAGCTGTAAAGTAGGAATCGTCTATAATTGAAGCACATTAAACATTTAACGAGACTTAATTTGGGGAACAAATTCGTTATGAACCCCGGAAAATTATCAATTTCGTGTTACACTGGAATATAATAAACAGTTGTTTGTTTTATATCTGAGTTCTTATTATGATGGAAATACATGAAGACGCTACAAATAATTTGAAAGAAATAATGTGCATATAGATATATATTATTTTTTATATGCATGCAATCTATTTATTGTGCATTAATATTCATCTAATTTCTTCTGTGTCTACCTGTGGATATGACTTCCCTATTTTAAAATGTATAGAGCAACAACTGGAGAGCAAAGCACATGACTTGCTTTTGTATAAACTACTGTAAAGAAAAACATATATCGATATATCTACCTTCCATGGTGCACTATGACCGACCACTATTCCGGAAGAGCTTCCTTTTATATCCAATGCCCAGTTAACACTGCCTACGGAGCGATGCCGTAGAATCACTGGTATTTCGGTGTGTATTACCGGTAAGAATCCCCGATATGTGATAATTTGTTTTTGATAAAATTGTACATCTCAATGAAAATTGGTTTGGAGTATTTATTATGTCAATCTTTATCATCATTAACTTTTTTTTTTCTTTAGACACAATTCTATGACGTGTGTAGTGTAACCCAGCGCTTTTAAGTGTTTATTTAAAGTTGGCTTGCAGCATAACTATAAAATATTTTATCGGATCGCCTCCAAATTTTAACAATATATTCTCCACACTTTCCTCTAAAGATTTTCTCTAGCATAGATTATTGTGATTGATCAAATATATATATATATATATATATACATATATATACGAGGGTTACTCTGAAATTATTGAGATACGCGTAGACGAGAATTTACAAAATGAAAATAACGGTTTAATTTTAAAATACAGAGTATTTTAACACAGCAGACGATTTTTTACTGACTTACTTCAACTTGTTTAGCGTAGAATAAATTTTAAACAGAAGAGAAAATTGAGTTGACGCGAAAACATTTTCGCGCTATGATTTTCTACGATTTTAAAGCAGGATTAAATCAAGAAGAATGCGTTCAACGGTTGAAATTGGCATTTGGTGATGAATCTCTAGCTCGTGCTACTGTATTAAGATGGTATAAAGAATTTAGCAGAGGTCGCAATTCTCTTCAGGATGAAGAACACACAGGAAGGCCGCCGTCGGCAGTAATCCCGGATAATGTGTCTGCCATACGAAAAATGTTAATGGATGATAATCGCTGTACCTATCAAATGATACAGAAGAAACTTAACATTGGATCCGCAGCCATACACAAAATTATTCATGAAGAATTGCATATAAAAAAGTAGTTTGCCGTTAGGTTAACTATAATCTAACTGAGCACCAAAAAGAGGAGCGTGTCAGAATCAGTGAAGAAACTCTTAAATTGCTAAATGATGGTGGGCACCGCATCATTTCTAAAATTGTAACGGGTGATGAAACGTACATACCGTTTTTTGACGTTCCAACACGCCAAGAAAGCAAAGTGTGGGTCTTTGAAGATGATCCCACGCCGACAATGGTTAATGTATGCCGTTTTCTTCAGAAGTACGGGATTGGTCAAAGCCATCAAGTTGGAAGGACAGAAGACAGTTACAGCAAACTGGTATACCACTAAATGTCTTCCAGAAATTCTACAAGAAGTGAATGTTAGGGGACTGATGCTTCACCATGACAATGCATCTTCCCATACAGCCAGATTAACAGTTGAGTTTATTAAGCAAAAACGAATTAAAGTGATAGAACATCCGCCGTATTCACCTGATCTAGCTATGTGTGACTTTTGGTTATTCTTTAATCTAAAAAAGAACTTACGTGGACGTCGTTTTCATTCAGAAGAAGAGATTGATGTGTCTATAAATACATTTTCTTCATCTATCCCAAGAAATGAATGGCTTGAGGCATTTAATCTGTGGAAAATTCGTCTACAAAAGTGCATTGATGCTGGAGGAGACTACTTTGAACCAGGCTCGGACTGGCCCGCCGGCCCATTGGCCCGAGGGCCGGTGCGCCCTCGCCCAGGGAAAACGTCGCGCCCCTAAGTGCCTAAGCCGCTCCAATATATTTTCACTTGTTGTACACATACATTCTGATTAGTGTACTAAATTTCGAGAATTCGTTTAGGGATAATTGTCAAATAATTGATAGCACAAGAGAGGTATTTCTTTATTATCACAAATAAAGATATATCGTAGCAATTTCAGGACGGAAACCAAAACGGACATCTTTGCATGCTATTGAAAGAGAAAATATACACCCAACGAGTGCTTTAGTAGCCATTGCGCCCTGGACGAATTTTTTTTAATCGCTTCTTTAAATGATATCTTTTAGATTTTAACCAGCATTTTGCAAATTTTCAGTCCTTTTCTTTGAGTACTCTGCGCCCCCTTTCCTTATATAGCCGCCCCCGAATGCACATATAATCGTGCTTTTTGAAAGCAACTTGACAGATAAAAAAGAGGCAATCAGAAGGCAAAAATCTTTTTGTATGGATTTTGTTTTTGATTGGAAAACATGATCTTTCTTTTCGGGGAATACAAAGTTGATGATACTTTTGGATTGCAATCCTGCAAGCTGTGGGATCTCGCGGACAGCGGTTTCTCATTCACAAAGTCTGCCATCATTTTCGGATAGTAATCTCGCGCATAGTTTAGGAGTAATCAGAGAAAATACATAATATATATATGCGTCGAAATGAGAAACTCCTCCTTTTTTTGAAGTCGGTTATAAAATACTGGCTATGTATCCTGCATGAATACAATCCCTGGGGAAACCCTTGATCTGTAACAATGATAAAAGTTTTGCAAATCATGGGAACAGTGTGCTGAGAATAGTAAAATTACTAAATTGTTTTAGCGATTTTAGACTAACAAAGAATTTTTTTAGGGTGCACTTTTTCTGTTGAAACCTTTTCACAACGTGATATCAATTCAGCTCTTTATGGACGCATAACAGTAATTTTTTAAAAATAAAAAATACCAATTATTTCCACAAGCAAGTATTATTTTCACATTCAAATAGCCTTATATTTCAGCATTCCAATGCCCTATAATACGTGGTACTTTTATAAAAGAACAAAAGAAGCCTGAGATTTAGTTTTCAAAATTTCTATTTCCAAACGGAAAGTACATTTTTGTTCTAAACATAAATATTTTTTAAACGCAGTTTGCATATTCAATGTTTCTTGTGGTGTGTTGAAGGATATATCTGCAGATACCACATTTAAAAATGTTACTTGGTTAATAATATTAATATTAATAAAACGGTAGATAATAAAAAGTAATTTCTCTCAGATTGTAACAGAAATTGAATTTATGACATTTTAAACTGGCTTGATAGCTAATTCATATTACTTTAAAGAAATATATTAAAAAAATAGGTTGAAGCCCTTAGCAACACCGCAGCAACTCTATTTGGCGCTTGGTGCAAAAAATCGCGTTAGCTTTTCTAAGGATCCTGAGTGCATCAATGGTGAGAGTGGGTAAAAATGTGGTTTACAACTTACAAATTATGCTAAAAATAATTGTAAAAATATATGTAGGTACCAGTCGACTGAAAATAATATCGACTAGTTATTATTATGTATAAATTATGTTTCTGAAGTCGTATACTTATTAAGGATTGTACCAACTTTTAATTTTCAAGCAATAACACCTATTTTTGACACCTTATTTGATTTTCTTGGATCGAGACAGCCCGGAAAAAGGCATAGTTTATATACATTATCTTAAATCTTGATAGGGTTTGAATTTGAGGTTGTTAAAGATAAATCCATTTCAGAAACTTAATTTTAAACTTCATAAAAACTATCTGATTGATATTTTATTAATTCATTAGTGATATAGTGAATAGACCCAAACTTATTCCAGACTTTTTTTCAATTCAAAAACTTTTCTTAATTAGAAAATTAACAAAGTCATATTAAATATATATATGTATATTATGAACAAACCACAACTGTTAAAAGCATTGATGCGTACAGCTCGTTTGAATAATTAGTTTTCGAGATATAGAGAATTTTTCCTTTCCATAATTTAAGGGGACCGTATTCCGTTATCAAAGGAACCAAGCAAAATCGTAGAAAGTTACCAGAAATATTTTGTAGAATTTTGTTTAACGTAAAGTAAGTTTTTAATAAAATTATTACTCCTGTAAAATTTTACTGGGGACTAATTGAGAGTTTTTGGTACTTTTTCTTGTAAGATCTTCAATTTATTTTCCGAAATTTAAGGATAAATCCCTAACACATTTTGTTTTATAACAGTATTAAGATTTAAGAAAAGAATATAAGCTATATCGCTTTCCTGGCTAGCAAGGAACTCAAACAGGGTGTCAAAAGTGGATGTTGAAAAATGAACATTTGAAAAATGAACGTTCGTGTATTTTTTAATATGTAGACAGCCTCCAACGCAAAATTTATGAAAATCATTTAATAGTAAATATTATTCATAATCAATTGGAATCTTATGTCTTTTTTATATAGTGATTTTCAGGAAAATTGGTAGGGGCGATCATTTTTTTTTTCTGCAAGGTGTCTGTCGATAGAAGAAATTAAGAAAGCTCTAGTCTTGATATCAGTCTGTGCTCAACTTGCTGGAGCTTTTAGATGTTATGTGATGTGTTTTAAAAAATTGCGTAGGATTGTGTAGGATTGATGGAACTTTAAACATGCACGGAGAATATAACGAAGTCTTTTATCTAGAGTTAAATATATAATTTAAGCCATTATTATTTACTTGGTGCTATGCGAACATGTTAATCCTTGTCAAGCCAGATACAACACAAACAAGTAAAATTGACTTGAGTTCGTTAAAATTTCTGCGCCCTCTGAAAATCTAAGGTCTGCGCCCTTTACACTGACCCAGTCCGACCCTGCTTTGAACACACCTAAAATTTTGTAAGTATAACTTTAAAAAACTAGTTGTATCTCAAAAATTTCAGAGTGGCCATCGTATATATAGTTTAAATGCACAAAGTCAAATATTTATACAAAAACTCGCACCCTCTAATTGTTGACCAATTTAATAAATACAAATATATTTTAATAATCCCGTGTACTTATTTCTCTTGGAAACTGGATGAAGATTATCAGGAAAAAGAGAAAGATCTTTGTTCCCCGTTCATTTGGAGAGTACGTGCGCTGAAAGCCGCAGAAGGCTATATTTTTGACATCACCATGTTGTCTAACACCCGCCCTTTTTTTTTAATTTTTAAAAATTTGTTAATGATGTTAAAAAGATTTATCTTCAAACCAAGTTTTTATTTTAACGTATGGTTTTCTCAAACAGTTTATCAAAAATCGGAAATTTTGCCGGCATTACCCTTAATCTGAAAATGCAGGAGAAATATATATGAGGGACTCACAACCATAGTAGACCAAGTCCATTTTCAAAAAAAAAATGAAATAGTCCATTTAGAATGTGCATAACATCTGTTTTATTCACTCCAACACTAAACCAAGTCTTTTTTCAGATACTTTCTCATATATGGCATCTGTTTACAGACGGGAATGAATAAAACAGATTTTATACGCCTTCTAAATGGACAATCTCATTTTTTTTCCAAAATGGACTGATCTACTATGGTTGTGAGCCAGCCCCTCATATTTAAACTTTTATTCTGTTATAATCTGATGGAAGTTAAATTTTTCATTAGTGTATAAAAACATAGGAAAATTATCACATTCGAAAGCATTTTAACATACGCATTAGAAATGGAAAAAACAATTTTTTTTTTTTAACCATTTATGACTTGACGGTACACCATGGTTGCACAAGACAGAAACATTTTTTTAAAGGATTTTTTTTCATCTGCATCTTTTCAGCTTTCTTCACGTTGAAACGTTTGTGACGGGAAAATTTCAGTTTGGAAATATTTCTACTTTTCTGTTGTAAGAGCGTTATATTTGTACATTTCCTAACTAGTAAATCTGCAGATCAGGAGCCTCAACGTCATCTTTGCAAGTCATTGCTTTTTAACACTAATTGCGTAATATTCAACTTCCTACAAATCGCTTTTTAAAGTTTTCAAATTACATAAATATTTATAAGCATACAAGATACTTCGTAAAGTTTCAGAAATTAAAAGTGTTAAACAAGTGGTTATACATTGATGTTCTGAAATTCTGATGAGCTACTTATTCTGGTAACTTTTAAAATCAAAAATTGCATTTCTTCAGGAGACTCTGCCCCCCCCCCCTGAACCCCTCGTAGTCTATTTAAATTTACGTTCGTAATATTTTATTGATTGTGCGGATGGTTATAGTATATCTTAGATTTTTTTTACGCCGTGATTTATAAGGATAAGCATAAGTTTTTTTTTTTTTTTATAAATTAATAAAATTTAAATTTAAAATAAAATATTCATGTTAACCGTACACAGACAATAAATCCTGAAGTGACGCCAAAAATGTAACCCTAAAATCCGCTACATTCGGCACAACACAACAACGTGCTTAAAAATAAATAAATAAATATATAAATAAATAAAAAAACAGAATAATATTTTTAGTAATACAGTTTTTAATTCATAATACAATGAAATGCTACCTTAGAATGCTTATTGCTTAAATATAAGCAGATCATTTTCATTTTACAGAAAAAATGCACGGATGAAGTCAAAGAATTCTGTCCCTGTTCCACGTGCTTGTTTTATTTGGGCCGAATGAGGGCATTTAAATCTGAGCAATAACGCACATCGTATTGCAAACTGTTTTTACGGCATACTGCATCTCCATCTATCTCTTTCCTCCGTGAATAATAGTTAATTTTATTTTACCCAAGATCTTTTTATTCCAGCATCTTTTTTTTTCGATAAATGACGTCTAATTTACCCGCTATGCGTACTTACTCAAAACTTTTCATCGTGTTATATTAAGAAATACTCGAGAGTTTTCTTTTTATTTCCAATATGCCGCCATATTAATTTTTCTATTCTTAATTTTATTTTTCATTTTCCTGTTTCACGAAAAAACATTTCAATTGAAAATTGTTTAAAAAAAAATATTATTCCAGGTTTTGATTTTCTTGGCAACAATTAAAGAAATATTTGTAAATGTTATGGAAAAATGTTACGTTATTCTCTATGAAAATAATGAACTTTTGTATTTTTAAGCAAAATATTTGAATAAAATAAATAAAATAAATGAAATATTGCCTATTTTTATTTTTGGGCTAAAATCCATCTATATGCAAAGATACAAATGCATTAATTCATCCGTTTTGACGTTGGCTTTACTCAAACATTATACACGCAATTATACTAATATTATTAGGACCAAATATGTTGCTAGGCAACAGATGAAAGAAAAGGAAAAAAATGAAATATGCATTATGTCAAATTGATAAAACAAAATCCTTTATATTATTGGAAAACATGCATAAATTCCCCCCCCCCCCAATATTATAAACCTAATTAAAAAAATCTCGCAAATATATTGACAAAATTTCAAACTAATTGGAATAATTTAATAATCTTATTTAAAAATTTCAGCATAAAATATTTACCATTTAAATCCATTTTCATATGAGCCATTTCTTTCAACAAATGAAAATCTGAAAATCGTCTGACTTTCCATAGAAAAGCATTATAGAGAAAAATAAAATGTTCCATATTTCCCGAACGAATGAACCAAATTTAACCAAAAACTATACAGCTAAGTCCGGATACCTCATCAACATGCCCAGGGAATTTCAAGCCGATCGGATGCTTTTTGCGGTAGTTATCGCGGAACAGACAGACAGACTAACAGAAACCAAAACTTTTCGTGTCTCCACAGTAAGCCTTCACTGACGTTTCGGCAATTATATACTAGTAAATCTGCAGATCAAGAGCCTCAACGTCATCTCTGCAACTTATTGTTTTTAGCAAATTTTGCTTAATATTAATCTTTCTACAAAAACAAAATTTAAACTTTTAAATTACTCAAACATTTATAGAAGGAGAAAAAAATATTTCGATGGTTTCAGACATTAGAAGCGTTAAATTAAACACGTTGTTATGTAATGATATTCTGAAATTCTCACGAGCTACTTATTCTAGTAATTTTTATATAATAAAGCAAATTTCTTCAGGGGGGTGCCCCCCCTGAACCCCCCGTTGTGTAATTTATTTTGCATTTGTAATTTTCTATTGATTGAGTTAATGATTATCCTATATCTTAGATTCATTTTTACACTGCGATTTATAAGGATAAGCAACAATTTGGTCAAGCATTTTACGTTATCCTAATATCCATACAGCAGTATTTACTTGCCTGCTAACCACAAACATCTGTATCTAATGGATAAAGAACTTTTGGAAATGTAAACTGAGACATCTAATTTAGAAATCTAATAATAATTTTGATTACCATTCTGCAATATTTATATCTAAGATCTAATCTAAATATCTAAAAATGTACTCGATAGCATTAACTTACTAAAATCACCCTAAAGTAGGGGGAGTTCTAAACCTAACGGTTAATAATTCATCATCGTGTCCACTTCCAATTGACTAAATAGATAAACGTGATATGGCGCCGTTAAGTATTTTTTGTGATAGCCTTTTAATAGTATCCACATTTAATTTAAAATCGTGATGTTACAAACACCGTTGAAATTTGATGCACACCTGTGTTCAGGTCAAATTACGAAAGGTTAACTAAGCTTTTATTTCACTTAGCCGGGCATTTTGTTTCATTTTTCGTAATAGGGATTATTTTAATAATTTATTTTACACTCTACAAGCTGTTACACGGGACGTTGTTCACGTAGCATTAAAATAGAGATAAATGCATTAAATAAAACATTTCACTCACCACCAGACATGGCAAGTCTCAGGCTTTTTGCACAACACTATTACCTTACAGAAAATGTTGTTCTTTTAAATCGCGCAAATGTTTCAATTAAATAAAGTAACATTTTTTGTATTAAAATACTGGTATCCAGAACGCCGGAGGATTGGCAGCCCTGCTCCTCTTAATAGAAACATATATAGTTAACCAACACTTTATCACATTTTATAGGAAACAATACGGAATTTCTTATTTGTATGGCCTTACATATACCTCAGTCATAAAAATGTAAAATTTTGTGCCAATTAATATACGCAATTGCGAAAATGAAATCGCAACCAATGAGAAAAGGAAGGCCAAGTAAAATCGTGTAAATCGAGGAATCTTTCTTCGTAGTGTGGGAAAATACCACTACAAAAATTAATTTAGGTGGTATTTGGTGTGAAATGTTTATATGTATTCATTCCTGTCCTATTTATCTTTTTTATTATTTGTAATTTGCTGCATTTTCCCTTTGCACGTGAAAATCTTACAAATTAAAATGAACTCTTTGGGAGAAATTGTTATTCCCTTTTTTTCTTTTTTTTGGCAACAATAAAGTTTATAAAGTTTAATAGAATAATGTCAGTTTATTCAAAATAACGAACTTTTTCCTTTATAATCAAAATAGTTGAATACATAAATAAAGATATTATTCTATATAGTATATAAATACTATTTTCATTTCTGCGTTTAAATCAATTTATATGCAAATATCTATACAAAAGCATTCATTAATTCATTCCTTTTAACTTTGATTTGACTTTAAAAACCATACATACTTTCAGATATAGTTGCTACGCAACGGTTAAAAGAAAAAAAATGAAATATAAGTAAATTCATAAAATAAGATGTTTTATATTATTCGAACACATGTATAAAATTCCATCATAAGTTATACACCTAATTTAAAAGCTCTGACAAATGTTTTGACAAAATTGCAAACTAATAGGAATAATTTACTACTCTTATTTAAAAATTTCAGCATCAAAAATTTACCATTTAAATCCATTTTTTATATGAGCCATTTCTTTCAACAAATGAAAATTTGAAAATCGTCTGACTTGCCATTGAAAAGCATTACAGAGCAAAATAAAATATTCTATATTTCCCGAACGAATGAACCAAATTTAACCAAAAACCATACAGCTAAGTCCGAGTACCTCATCAACATGCCACATTAATTTCAAGCCGATCGGATGCTTTTTGCGGCAGTTATCGCGGAACAGACGGACAGACAGACAGACAGACAGACAAACGGAAATCAAAACTTTTCGTGTCTCCACAGTAAGCCTTCACTGACGTTTCGGCAATAATACTAAAAATATATTTTAAATAAAAGATTTGATTCGAGTTATAAAAAAATTGCACAAAATCCCTATAAATTCAAATTTAATTAACTTTAAGTGACAAAATCCTTCTAAAATTTATTAAATGATTGTGTAAATTTTCTAATGTTGTTTCGAAAATTCACAAAACATTCTTTAGAATATGAAATTTTCATGAATTCATAATTTGGTACATAAAGGATTAAGAGGTTCCATCGCTAAACCACCAGTTTGGTAACAGGTTATAATAACCTAATAATTTTATAACACATTACGAGATTCTAAAAAGTTACTGAAATGTGCATGTTTTATATCATTCATTTATTTATTTTTGCAAGACAAAGTTATGACTTTTTATGAATTTCGGGTATTGTTATACATTTTACTAGGTAATTTTTTATACTTAAGAGACATTTATTCGACTTTCGAGTAACATTTTGCATATTTTATCTTTTTTTTTTTTAATATCCATATCTTGAAAAGATTCTAAGCTCAGATTGAAAACGTAGAGTTAAAATTTATGAATGATCAAAACACACTTTCTAGTTTGTTGAGCAAATTTTCAACGTTATTTCCAAATAATAGTCCTCGATTTATTTAACGACAGACGTTCTGCAATTAATGTTTCAGAATAGAAAATCCGTGAATACTTTAATTATTATAAAATCTGAAAAAATGGAAAATTTTTCTAACTGTATGCAGAATGTTAGCTTTTCTTTTACAGTGTGAGCTTTTTTTAGGGTTCCGTACTTAAAAAGTAAAAACGGAACCATTATAAGATCACTCCTGTGTCTGTCTGTCTGTCTGTCACAGCCCTTTTACTCGTAAACTATGCAACATGGAAAGTTGAAATTGGGGGGAAGTAATAAAGGCTATTGACCCACATATTTACAGATTAATAAATATTCATAAATATATTTAGGAAAAATGCAGAGAGGCTAATTCAGTCACTTGAAAAAAAATTTCTTTGTTTATCGTGTGAAAGCTTTCGTAACGCTGAAATCAAAAATATATTTCATTTAATTATAGGTATTATATTTTCAAAGTTATGGTGAAAAATGTAGTGCAAAAATACGTTCCCCTCATCTAATTCCGAATTTATTGAAACTAAAATTATGAAAAAATTAGAGGTAGTAGACATTAATTTATACCTTGCAGGAAAATTATAGCGTTTACCCTATGTCACATAGTTTTTGAGAAAATCTCTTTTTTCCGTTACACTCAAATTTCGATTTAGGGGATTCAGCAAAATTTTGGAGAAGAGCTGGAGGTACCTATCGTAGCAGCAGTATAAAAGCATTGTTGATCACGAATTTCGGAAAAAATCGTCGGTAATTAGCCGAGATATTAAGCCTTAAAGACACGGACGGTTTGGACATACACAATGACAGGGACGACCTCTATGCTCCATCGGCTTTTAAAGCCTAGATAACAAATTTTAAGGATATATTTATGCAATGCAATGCCCAGTAGCAGTATAAAAGCAATAAACGCCAAATTGTTAAAAACAGACTAATTTAATGAGAATGAATCACATAAATACTATGTGATTCGCGACTAGTTTCCATTGAGTGGCTCTCTCAATACACCTACTATGTCTTTAAAGGTTAATTAAAAACCTATATGGAATAACAAATATACAGAATAGCTATATTTGCTGTTATTTAGGTTCCATATATCTTTAAACTTTCATGGTATATCCATTTATACTTTTCTAGTACACAGGGTGCAAAGGAGTGAAAATTTTTGTGAACGGAGAGAGCTACAGCTATGCAAGTGAGGTAACGGTATAGTAAAGCGACTACGCCCGATTTAATGATAACAACAGCAGCGTTCCGTAGTGGTGAAATTTGGAAGATAGCCACTGCAAATCGAAAACGAAAAGAGATAGAGCAAAAATTCCAATTAGAAAGTTTTAGAGCATCAATTAATTAATAGAATATGACATTTGGTTTACATGGATAAGATAAATCTTCGTCTGTTTACCCAAAAATGTCCGAAATCGATGCACTCCATTTTGTGTAAACGTTTAAATGGATTAGTCATAAGTATGAAGAAGTACGCACAATTTATGCTATAAATACGTACTTATCTCAGTACATTTTGATAACATCACACACACACAAAAAAAGACAAACTATCTCATAGTGATAAAAGTTAATATTCAGTATACTCAAAAAGTTCGCCATTGCTCACAATACACGTTTGTATTCATGAGAGTAACTCTTCAATACGACGACATAGATTTAACCCTTTCAAGGGCGGTGGCTAGACGGTCTAGCCACCTAATTTTAATTCCAAAACTGACAAATGGCGCCAAGATTTTAACAAAATTTTGCTTTTGGAATGAAAGTGCAAATTGGCGGGTTTTTGTTTTCTGAGAAATTCGTTTGAATATTCTGGTGTCAGTCAATTATTTCATCAGTTTACGAACAGAATTCTTCTGCCCTGAAAGGGTTATTGCAAAATTTTAAATGCATTGTAAATTAAATCTTTACAGGCATTACAGCACAGTACAGCGTCACAATCTGCAATTGTGCACTGCTACATTTCCGGAATGTGAATAGGCAAAGTAGAATCGTCGCTCATCGATTTCGGACATTTTGGGTATGCAGGCGACGATTGATTTATCTTATCCGTATGAATCAAATGTTGTTTTGTACTAATTAATTGATGCTCTAAAACTTTCTAACTGGAAAATGTGCTCTATCTCTTTTCGCTTTCGATTTGCAACGGCTATCTTCCAAATTTCGCCACTAGGGGTACTGCTGTCGTTTGTATTAGGTCAGGCATAGTTGTTTTACTGTACCGTTACCTGACTTGTATAGCTGTAGCTCTCTCCGTTCGCAAGTATTTTCAGGTTAAAGGAACTCTCCTTTGCACCCTGTATACAATACAGTTATACCCAGCCCTATGATGTATAGTTTTTACAAAGTCTTAGTATTCTTTTAGCAACGGTATTTTTTTTAATAATACACTTACTAATTCATATATTATTGTACGGAACCCTCTGTGCGCGAGTAATACTCGTACTTGACCGTTTATTTAAAGAAGAAAATACTGTGTGAAACAAAAAGTATATATATACATATTTATCCTATTCGAAAGTGAATCAGTCTTCATCCGCTTGTTGCTAATGGAAAACTGCATATTAATAAACAAAAGTAACTGTATACCTACATTAGAGCATTCTTTTTCAAATTTTTTAGGGTTCCGTACTTAAAAAGTAAAAACGGAACCATTATAAGATCACTCCTGTGTCTGTCTGTCACATCGTGTGAAAGCTTTCGTAACGCTGAACTCAATAATACATTTCTTTTAATTTTAGGTACTATATTTTCAAAAATTATTTTCGAAAATGTAGCGCAAAAATATGCCCCCCACCCATCTAATTCCGAATCTACTGAAACTAAAATTATGAAAAAATTAGAAGTAGTAGACGTTAATTTAAACCTTGCCGGAAAATTATAGCGATCTCCATAGGTCACATACACTGTAAAAAAAAACGGACTAAAAAACGGAAATACTACTGGCAATCTAGACAACAGTACTATTTCTGTTTTTTTACGGGGATTTTTACCCAAAAACGGAAAATTTTCTGTAATTTATGGGTAAAAATTCCCGTAAAAAAACGGAAATAGTACTGGCGTCTAGATTGCCAGTAGTATTTCCGTTTTTTAGTCCGTTTTTTTTTACAGTGTAGTTTTTGAGAAAATCGCATTTTTCTGTTACACACAAATTTCGATTTACGGTCATTCATAAAAATTGTTGAGCATCGCTGGAGGTACCTAACGTAGCAGAAGTATAAAAGCATTGTTGATAATGAATTTCGAAAAAAAAAACATCTGTAATTAGCCGAAATATTAAGCCAGATACGGCCAGTTTGGACATACACAATGACAGGGATGCGTACTCTATGCCTAGTTAACAACTTTTAATGATATATATGTGTAATGTAATGTCTAGTAACAGTATAAAAGCAATAAATGTCAAATTGTTAAAAACATACTAATTTCAGGGAGGTGTACTCTATGCCTAGTTAACAACTTTTAATGATATATATGTGTAATGTAATGTCCAGTAACAGTATAAAAGCAATAAATGTCAAATTGTTAAAAACATACTAATTTCAGGGGTCACAGGACACAAAAAATTAGGAAAAAAAAGACCATTTTCAACATTTAATGTCTTAAAATGTATATGACTTTAGAACACAATTTTAATTGGGATGAAAGATTAAAGTATGTTCTTTCATTTCATGTATTTAAAAAATTGCAAAATGCAGAATTAGTATTTATAGGGGGCTCGAAACTGTTAGACATTTGTCGAGCAGAAAATTGGCATTACAGCTTACGCGACGGATTACAAAATAAATATTGCAACTAGAATAAAAATTTTAGTCCTTACTTATACTTCAGATTGTAGTAATTACCCTGAACTTAAGTAAATTTATATTTAAAGCATTTTTATATTTTTAATGCAATGTTGCATTTAGCTAATACAAAATTTTGAAAATTTCAACAGTATAATCACATAAAAAAATATTTTTTTGAACGATAAAAAGGAAATTTTCAGTTCGGTTTATACAGACTAATATGAAATATATGTTTTGAAAATTTCATGAAAAAATATTCAGAAGTTTTTGAGGTTTCCTGCGCATTATGCCCAAAAAACGACATTTGGAGAAAAATGACTTCAAAATTTTGGAAGCGCAGCTTCAGCTGTTGAGCGATTATAATTCTAAAAGCCATAACTTCTGTTCTAATGGGAATTTCAAGGAAACAAATATATCAAAATGTTCAGAAAAGATAGGGGTTTAACATCTAAATAAATTGAAATTTCTAAAATTTTGAAGCTTTAAGAGTCCTGCGACCACTTAACCCTTTCCGACGCGGAGTAATTCTGTTTATAAACTTATGAAATAACTGACTGACACCAGAATTTATAAACGACTTTATTAGAAAATACGAACTTGCTTATTTTCACGCACATGATAAGAGGAAAATTTTAATTAAATATCCTTGGTGCTCTTTGTCTGTTTTTGAATTAAAATTAAGGGTGCTTTTTTTAAGGACTTTTAATAGGTTTTATAGGTTAATAATTTTAATAGATTCATTGTTTTTAATAGAGCGCAAATGAAGTTTATTCCTAACTAACGATGTTTGTACATACTTTTGCCAGTTTCTTGTGTACTCTCCTTCTCTTGCGAAAGCTATTGTATTGTTTTTAATAGGTTTAATTTTAATGGGTTTAAATAGTTAGTAATTAATAGTTAATAGATAATAGGTTAAACGATAATTAATAGTTAATTAATTAACTATAGTTAACTAATAATAGTTAATTAATAGTTACTGATAGTTTACTAATAGTTACTGATAGTTTACTAATAGTTACTAATAGTTACTAATAATTAATTATTAGTTACTAAGAGTTTACTAATAGTTGTTAATAGTTACTAATAATTAATTAATAGTTACTAATAGTTACTAATAGTTTTCTAATAGTTACTAATAGTTTACTAATAGTTAATTAATAGCTAATTAATAGTTAATAGGTTTTATAGGTTAATAATATTAATAGGTTCATTGTTTTTAATAGAGCGCAAATAAAGTTTATTCCTAACCAACGATATTTGTACATACTTTTGCCAGTTTCTTGTGTACTCTCCCTCTCTTTTGCGAAAGCTATTATATTGTTTTTAACAGGTTTAAATTTAATGTGTTTAAATAGATAATAATTAATAGATAATAGGTTAAATATTTAATTAATAGTTAATTAATTAACTATAGTTAACTAATAATAGTTAATTAACAATTAATTAATAGTTACTGATAGTTTACTAACAGTTACTAATAATTAATTAATAGTTACTAATAAATACTAACAGTTTATTAATAGTTAATTAATAAACTAATTAATAGCTAATTAATAGTTAATAGGTTTTATAGATTAGTAATTTTAATAGGTTCATTGTTTTTAATAGAGCTCAAATGAAATTTATTCCTAACTAACGATGTCTGTACATACTTTTGCCAGTTTCTTGTGTACACTCCCTCTCTTCTGCGAAAGCTATTATATTGTTTTTAATAGGTTTCAGTTAATTCCTTGAGGGGCAGTGGGATATATTATATCCCGCCTACTATTAATGAAGACTTGCACCAGAGAATTTTTATTAATTTATACTTTTCTAACTTTGCTGGGGAAATGTCGTAAAATTGCTTTTCCTTATTTTGCAATAGAATTTTTTGAAGATTTCAGTGTGAATTCGACATTACAGATACACAATTACTTGCCCCTGAAAGGGTTAAGAGTCCGAATTAATCAAGGAAAGAAACGGGAACGCTAATGCTAATCCTATAGGAGCTTTATTTTAAAATTTTTCGCTGCATAGAATAGCTGAGGTCTTTCTGTAATCGCGCTAGTTTATACTATTTCGACTTTTGTTATAGTTTTTTATGTATAAGGATAATTTCAATTTCAAAACCGGTTCCAACCGATTTTGAAAGTGAAATTAGTTTTTTTTTTTTAAATCTCAAACCAAAATCGAAAAAGTAAAAACTATTCCGATGATAGATCGTCCTCAGATATCGTATGCAAAAAAATCATTGAAAAATAATAAAATCTAAACGAGAAATTTGAAAATAAAGCCCCCATAGGATTATCATTAGCGTTCTCGTATCTTTGCGTGAATAGTGTAGGTTCTTAACTTTAAGTAATGTAAGCAATAAAATTTTCTGGTTTGTGTGATAATAATTAGTATAGCAAACCTGAAGTATTATACGCATGAATTTATCTGCATGAAAATGGGTGAGTCATCCAAGAAAACTTTTTGCACCTTTTTACTAAAAAAAAAATTGTGCTACTTATTTTTTATTTATTTTAATAAACACTGATGCAGTTTAAAACAAAAAACTTATGTTTAAAAGATACTGACTCTTAACTTCAGTTGCATGGTGCAGGATACTTTTTCTAAACTGATTGTGTCTAGAGAAGTAAATAATGGAGGCTGTAGCGAAGACGATGCTCAAGACTTTGTTTCACCTTGCACATTTTAATAAATATTGCCAAACACATAAATCCTCTCCAAAACTATTTAAGGGGACCGTGGACGTTGTTATTATTATTTTTTCATCTAAGATTTTTTGAAATATGTAAAATTTTAAAATGCTCAATGCGTTTTAATTTTTGAGATGTTTCCTCGATTTTGCGTTTTAATCACTTAAAGCTCTAATTACAAACAAATCTGCATATCGATTTTGTAATTCCTTAAATAGTTAATTTTTTAGAGATTTTCTTTTAAATTCCAAATCGATTTTCATCAAAATTTTGTCTTTTAATAAGTTAAAAATCCAATTTAATCATCTTCATGAAGTCGAATTTGAACTTACATACACAAAAAATAATTGCACCTGCATGCGATTTTTTCGCAAATGGTTCAGAAAAACCTGGAGAATAATTATATGCACAAAAATAATTTTCGATTTTTATTCGATAAAGGTCCACGGTTCCCTTAACTCTTTAAAAACGAAGCAGAAAGCATTGAGATATAGAACGAAATACACAGTAAAGGACACTGGTTTAACCCTTTATGCGCAACTTTGCATATATGCAAACAACACTGTTTTGAATTTAATAGATTTTTTTTCTTCACATATACCTAATTCACACAAGGAAATTAAAATAGTAATATTTGATTTAATTAAAAAACCAGACAAAATAATTAAAAAGCCAGACAAAATACTTAAATAAAGCGAAATTAACCATTGAAACTTTCTGGTGCAAAGTTTCTCTGAGATTCTCTGAACTACGTAATTTCTAGAACGTATTCTATTATGGGAATTAAAGGGTTAAAGGTTAAGTCTTATAAAATAAACAATTATATAAAATAAGATATTTGGTGACATACTTATTAAAGTATTTACTAATTTTCATTATTTTAGCGCAAAACAGCCTCACGATAGTAATTTTTGCTTATATTGCAGATGTGCAACCGAAGAAAAGATTACATGAAGACATATGAAAAATGTATCGCTGATTTTTTTTCATTATTTTTCCTGTGTAATAAACCTTTCAGAGAATCATATAAAATTCTTTCGAAACAAAATAAAAAATCGCGCATTTAAGGGTTAAATCCCGGCGAGGACGCTTTTCACTCAATTGGAAAATTACAACTAGTACACTCTCAATTGTTGTCTCTCATACATTTTTTTTATTATTATTATTGTCTCTTTTACAAGCCTATTTCAATCGTATGTTTCAATGGCTTAATGTAAATATTCTTGATCCTATAAGGAACAAAGTTTTACTTAAAAATTGCATTATAGACTGGTATAAAAGTTTCCTTATTGAAATTAACGAAATATGTTATTTAATCTTTATTGAGACACATCAACTGAATTTTTATAAAAGTACTTTTAAAAACTAATTTTACAAGAATTATAACTATAAAAAAAATATAAAGCAATTTATTTCTTTTGAAAAGAAAGAACAGAGTTAAAATACTTTGGAGAAAGAGTTGTGTAAAAGTTATACAAAATAAGGCGGAATTATTTTATTAAAAAAAATAGAAAAGGAAGAAAATGTATAATAATTTTCAATTGAAAAATATTTTCGAATAAAAAAGTACGTATATAATGCTCTGATGATATACAACTATCATTCTTCTAACTATTTTAATTTAAGTTTTGTATCTAGGAGAGTGTTTTTTTTTTTATCATGATAAAACTTTCAAAAGTTGGTATTAGATGTCAAAATGTCAAAGGTAAAGTGTAAAAGCTGAAAAATGTATAATAACTTTTTTCAGAAAAAATATAATAAACTGCAAATAAAAATACCCGTCTTAAACTGAAGACATACAACTATTATATTTTTTACAACTTCAATTTAAGTTTTCTATCTATGAAAGCAACTTTTCCCATTGTGTAACTTTCCAAAGTTCATAGAAGATGTCAAAATGACGGAACGTAACTATAATTTTATCGTTATATTATGTCAATTTGTGGTATACAAAATCTTCGAAAAGTTATGATATGAAAAGAAAAGATCATTAGAACCTTCTGAGGAATCGTTTTTCTACTTATGTTACGATAATTTTATAAACTGAAGTAAGACGGCGTTTATGTTTTTGCAATGTACCTTTTTTAACACTTTCCAAAGAAGTCGAAAAGTGTTTATTATTTTGGCTTGTCTGGCTGTTTGTCCGTTTACCGTCTGGCCAGTCGTCCACGCTCTAACTCACGTAAACATACTCGTATTTTCATGCAATTTATATATGCTAATGATGTTTACCATGGCATTTTTGGTATTGAATATGAATTGTGTATCATTAACAGTTCATTTACAGGGGCACTCAAAAGAATTCTGTTGCATTTTGGTGTATGGGGAAAAGTCGTTTGCAGGGTATTTTGATAACATTATGCCAATTCAAATGTATTGAAATCAATATAAGTCGCTGAATTTCACTACGAGAGGATTACTATTGAATAGGGCATTCATAGCGTTTGTCGTTCATTTACAGGGACACGCAAAATAAATCGGTTACATTACTGTCTTTGAGCAAAAATTGCTGGAGGTGCATCTTAAATTTCGGTATGCGCTTTTAAATATAACAAATATTTTGCAAGTTACGCGTTGTGTATAAATTCTGTACTTCATATACAGGTCTGCACAAAAGAATTCAAGTACCATTCTCCTTACTAGTGGAAATTGCTAGAGTGAAATTTTCAACTGAGGTATGTATTTCCTAGCTGGCTAAATTTTTGCACGCATGTAGTTAATAGATACAAATAGAGAAGAAGGTCCAAATACCGGCTACCACTTTTGTTTTCAATCTAGATACTACAATTTTCAAAACTGGTAAAAGTAAATGTGACAGCAGGGTACCTTGACAAGTTTTACACCTATTTAAGAAAAAAAAATCAGTGTAAAAGGAGTTTCCTGTTTATAAAATGCGTTATTCCGAAAGTCTGCAAATTTTGAGTTTTGAAAAATAAATCTAAATACCGGCTACCTATGTTTTTCCCAAAAGAATCACACAAATGGTGGTAATGTCAATTGAAGAGCTGAGTGGATGAACATGTTATGCCACATTTCCTAAAAAAAAAAATTTATCTTTTGGATGAAAGCGTTATGAGGTATCCTATGACATGGTAAAGCTAAAATACTAAGATTATATTTAGTCTTGGAGATTTAAGACATTATTCATTAATATTTAATAATATCAATAATATTAATAATTTTTAATATCTGAAAATTAAATAAGAATAAGTTTTTCTGAGAGAGTTTAATACCATACCTGTTAATATTTTAAACACATGGTACCAAACAGAAAATAAATCATTAAAATTTACAGCAAAAACTCTCACTCTATGTGAAAGTTTTTGCTGTAAATTTTAATGATTTATTTTCAAACTTCTTCAAATGTAATTTTTGTTACTTAACATGTTCTTCCACTTAGCTCTTCAATTATTAAGCGATAAGAACATTGATTTAATTAATTTTATTGATTAATGGCAATTCTTCTGCCCAGTAAAAATATGTAATTTTTAATGAACAAGCACTTTTGTCAAACTTATAAAAATTTCAACGACTATCTTTCATAGTCTTTTTTCCATTATGTTTCTGGTTTAAAAGAAAAACTGGCTGCTTGAAATGAGAATTATTTTATCTAAAAAAATCATAAACATAGTAATCAATCTCTGCGTAGGGGCAGTATCGCTATGGGCCCACATGTCACATTCTTAACACTGAACCCAGAGTCCCATCCCCCATTCTTGTCCACAGAAAAATCACACTCGCAAAAGACACAAATTGGATCATTTTCCTCTGTTAGATATCTTCCTTTTTCACTTTAAAAAAATCCAATTTCTGCCCCTTTCGCCTGTATTTTCTCAAGTTTTCCTCTGTCATTTTTCTTCTTTCTCTTTACATTTATTGTAGGCAATTTTGGGGTGTCCAACAACGCTTTTTTGAAAAGTGATGAGGTAACTAGTACTACTGTCGCTCTCGAAGACTTACGACCCAGATTGCTTTTTTTCACGTTACGAAATTGGACTGAAACAATTTCTTGAGCGCGGGACCCCATAAGTTAATTTATATTCCTCCTTTTCAAGAAGAGCAAACCCAGAGGTCTAAATAACAGCTAGCCGGTATTTAGACCACTCCAGGTAGCCGGTATTCGGACCACTGCTATGTTTAAATTAAAACCGGCATTACTCATTCATATTGTAAAATGCCAATAACGTGCGGGCAGCAATTGGGAGCTAAATATGTCTAAAAAATAATTTAATCATCAATTCAAGCCGATATACAATCAATATATTTTTTTTTAAATGAGAAACACATATCTGAAAAACTTTTGATGTCCCAGATTACGTTATTTCGACACTTTTGAATTTGCTGTTTGTAAATTAGACAGACTTGAGTGATGTACTTCTCCTAACTTTCTTCTCTTAAATAAAGCTGCAAACTTTGCCTATCGCTGGTAGGCTGCGCTGCGGTCAGTTTCCAGAACACCTAGTAGCCGGCATTTGGACCCTAGCCGGTATTTGGACCTTCTCCTCTCTCTCTCTCTATATATATATATCATATATAAACTGCTCCAAGTTTTCGGATAATTTTCCGACTGTAGATTAGGGTGGAGTGAAAAAAAACGAAAGTTGGAATTTTTATTTTGGATAGCAGCCAAAAGTTGCCTTTTATTATTTCTAATATGCGTGTAAAATTTCATGAATTTTGAAAAACACCTTCAGGGCTGTACCAGAACCTTCATATTTTTATTGTTTTACACAATGGGTTCATTTACAGGGTTTTTCTGTAATCTGGGTTACCTTTTTTATATTTAAATTTTTTTGTGTAATTCTCTTTATTATTTTTAAATTTTAAGCCTTTATTTTAAAATATTTGAAATGTTTTATTGAGTTTTAAAAATTGGAGTCATTTTTAAATGACTGCGTGCGGAAGCAACCAGCCAAGCAAGTTCACCATTACTAGAAGTGCACTGGAATATCCGCTATTTGGCGACCCTTCAAAACTAAATAAAGCTATTTTGTCAACAATGGCAGATGTTACAAAATATAATTTTTATACAAGACAATAATTAAAACACAACAGGAATCGTAAAGATCCACCAAAGTCAGAGGTAATTAAAATCCTAAGAGAAAAGTTCGAAGAAATATGGAAGAAAGCATCAATTGTTGTAGTTTCCCAGAGGCGTATTGATCAAATGACGGACGACAATTTTTCTGAATACGAGAAGCTTATTCGATTACTCAAATACAAAAGAAATGATGGAAAATTTGAGATATATTACATCGAAGAACTACAAGTGAAGAACACATATCTCTGATTGAAGAGTCAAATTCACTGTATCTGGGACACATTACACCATCTTCTGCATCAGAAAAGAATATTGTAGAAAGCATTTTAAAATATTGCACTGAAAACAACTTAAACCTTGATAAACTTATGGCTATAGGTTGTGACGAAACAACTGTAAACACTATGAGAAAGAATGTTGCTATTAGATTTTTTTAAACAAAGATTAATCGTCCTTTGCAGTGGTTAATATGGCAGCTTCACGCAAACGAATTGCCATTGCGTCAAAAATTTTCTGAAGTTGATGGACGAACTACAGGCCCCTGAGCCTTTTCTGTTCCTATTGGAACATTTTTGGATCAATGTGAACAATAGACAATTGTGGAATTTAAAAATCTGTTCTTGTTTCCCAGAAATAAACTGTGGAGAGTTAAGTACAGACCAAAATTATTTTTACGACATGTGTCAAACATTTTCATCTACCCAATGCTCCTTAAATCTGGTAAATCTAAATCCATCTAAAACGTCTCACTTTAGATGGTTGACAACTGGCAATCTACTACTTAGATTGTACATTGGAAGCAAAAATCCTTCCCAAAATCTGAAGATTATGGCAGAATTTGTAATGAAAATATATTCACCTATGTCGTTTCACATTAAGAAAGATTCTTCCTGCAAAAATGGAGCGAAAAATGTTTTTTTTTTTAGACAATTAAGTTGTCCCATTATTTCAGGGAACATTTAAAGAAGATTGTCGATCCCGTTATTCAAAGAAACGCATACGTCTGTCATCCAGAAAACATTTTATTAGGAATGGTAACCGATGAAAGAAACTATATTCGAGAGCTTGGATTCAGAAAAATATTGAAGGCTAGGGAGATGAAGTGTTCAACAATAAGACAGTTTCATATTCCAATATTGAACTTCAGTTCTATAGACTATATTAACATTATTGACTGGCATGAATATGAAATCACATCACCCCGCATTCGTAATGGAGTATCAAGAGAGGAGCTCAAAGTTCTCATAAAAAGATCGGAAGTCCTATCTTTTCAATTCCCCAAGTTTCCGTGACATATTCAAGTACTTGAAAATTGCGTAAAATAGTTACTGAAATATCATTTAGGAGTAGAAGCAAGGGGAGGATATATGCAAGCAAAAATCAAATCACGAAAGATAATGCCTAGTTTTGATACCAAAGGCCAATATAAATTAGAGTGAAATGAAAGATCATTTTGCAGTACATCGTGTATATTCTTTTATTATATTACGATATGTTCAGAAAAATGTATTTCCTATATTAGAGAACTATCTTTTATTTATATTCGAAAAGCAAAAATAAACTATGTCTAATTATTATACTTTTTCTTTATCTTCTTTGCGACAATGCAACTCATATTTTAAGGTTATTTTTACCATTAAAGGTGATAAAACACGACGATTCTTCGATTGTTTACAAGTAATAAATACTTTAATTAGTCATTGTTTATGGGTTATTTTACTGAAACCAAAAATTTAATTAAATTTTTTTTTTTAATAATTTATGCTACAAAGTGAAATCTTAGACTTTCATGTATAAAGGGTAAATCTTTAAAAGCTTATAGAGCCCTAAAGATGAATTCCAAATGAAATGAAAATTTAACCTTATATTCAGTGTGCCAAAAGACAACTTTTTAGACCTATCTGAAGAAAAAAATCCAAAAAAAGCATTTTTCGGTCATTTTCACTCCAACCTACTGTAGATGGGAGTTGCAGAAATTGGGATTTCAAATGTGTTATGCTTTTACAAATAGGGTTCAATTAGACATGCTATTTCAACCTATTAAACGGCGAAGTTTTGTTTCATTATTCTGAATGCGTTGTTTCATAACCTATGTTTGACGCATGACTTTTCTTTCTTGTTTAAACTCATTATTGTTGAACAAAATTAAACTAGTTTAAGGGCTTCAAAATATAATCGGAAACTTTCATATAAAAGTTGGTAAGATCACGAATTATAAATATGTTCCTGGGATAAATCGTAACAAGTTTTCCGATCTAAAATTCTCATTCTATACTTTGTGATTGGTTTAAGATGTCGCAAAAAGTATTGAAATAAATAACCGTTTATCGCAAGAAATTGTTTAAAACGCGTTTAAGTTATGTTACACTAACTCAATTTCATCTATATTCATATTCGTTATTGAAGTAGACACATCGGGATATTCCCTAAAGTAAATAATGTGTAGCATCTCCAATATCTATACAGGAGCGAACAAAAGAATAAATTACTAAAAGCGAGATCTAATTATTTGAAATGTGTTTTTATTATGTTACACATTTTTAGATGAACATTTTCTCTTTGTTATGAAATCGTAGTAATATCTGTAATTTTAAACAAACCGCACAGAGATTTCGAATACATAGCCATAGATAATGTTGCATAATTTCATGTATAGTTTATTTTACATTTTTTCTATAAATTTGTCTCCCGAATTTTAGTGTCCCCTCTTTAATTCATTTTACATAACAGTACTAAATAAATGGTATATAAGCGCAAGATTTGAAATGGAAAATTTATTCATAGTCTATTCCTGTATCATGCATGATCTTTCTTACATTTTTTTGTGTGTTAACATTATGTAAATAGTCTTATTATAAATGGTATTATTCAAAGCTTATGGGTTCAATTTAATTACAAATCACTTAATTATACGTACTTGTTATGATGAAATACTACGTTAAATTTATTATGAACATTAATTGCAAAGACTTAATAGTTTACAGTGAAACTTTTTGTGGAATTTTTTTTTAAATCTAGTTAGCCCAAAAAAGGTGTCTTAC
The DNA here is from genome assembly GCA_963932465.1 of Maratus speciosus. Classification (NCBI taxonomy): domain Eukaryota; kingdom Metazoa; phylum Arthropoda; class Arachnida; order Araneae; family Salticidae; genus Maratus; species Maratus speciosus. Next base: position 280,879,850 of record OZ010788.1, on the reverse strand, counting down.
CTGTCAAAAGTCTTGCAGTTCTTTTGTTGTTTTTGTTGTTTTTGATATACAGGTTGATGTTCTAATAAAAAGACTCATTTCTTCTACCCCCCCCCCCCCAGCCCCTCTGCGTAAGCCACAGTCTTTAAAAAAACGTGAAAAACGAGTTTACAAAGGATTTCTCTGAGATGTAGAGGATTAAACTTCCAACGGAATTCAGCCACATATTTTTCCCTCATAAATAAAAGCTGGTAACTTTAGATAGAATGTCTAGAAGTATATAATGTGGAAATCAACGAGTGAAACTGTATCTACAAAATTACAATTTCACCAGAGGGCGCTATGATCGAGTCTATTGCTACGAATGAATAGAAATCCGGTGTGTTTTTAGATATTTATGATGCAATTTAAATTACGGGAAACGTATTTTTTAAAGATAAATTTTGCGAAAAACAGAATTAAAAAGACTCATGTTTCAATACGCTATACATTAGAAATGAACGAAAATTCAGACAAATTCAGACATTATTCAGACATAGATCATTAATTATGAAACATCCGATTTGAAAGCGGTTTTTTTTTAAAGATATTCTGAGTTCAGACCACAGAATTTTAAATAGTAATTTTCTTTTAATTTATTTATGGAACATTTATCATTTTAAACTAAAAATAACTATTAAAACTTTCTGGTGAGAATTTGGAATTTCTAAATTAAAAAACCGCACTCATCGAAATCATTGTTTTCCGCTTTGCCTTTCAGTAAGTTGAAAACCAAATTTGTTTCGCTGCCGCAAAAAGTGTCTTTTTTAACGTCAAATTCAAAATTTGCATACTCCGAAGTTTAAAAATGAGAAAAATTTGCATTTGTGACTCTCTTCTTCCATTTTCTGCAAAAATAATTTCTCTTATACCGTTATTTTATATAAGACTTACTCCTTTAATTGTGTTGAGCAGTGTATATATTTATATTTGTTGGTCTTAGTCTGCAAGTGGTCTCGTTGTCTTATCGCCAGTATCTAATAATAATACATTTGTATGTCTGTCTGTTTTCTTCTTTTTTCACGTGTTTCAGCGCATAATTCTTGAACAGATGATCCCGTTTTCAATATTTTATTTATTGGTAAGGTTTTCGCCTGCAAGTCTGGTGTCTTTTCATCTGATTCAGCAATAATGTATTTGTCCGTATATATGTTTCTTCTGTTTCTACGTATGTTCCCACAAAACTTTTTCACGAATGTTCCGATTGTTTGTTTGCTTTTTTATGCCTTGGTTTGCAGGGTTCGCTTACAATATAAATATATGTTGGTGGTCTAAAAATAACATGTTTGTCCTTTTTATGTCTTTTTCTCCTGACTTTATAGGCCTTGACTTTCATAAATATTGACCAATCGTCAGGATTTTTTAATATGATATTAAGATACGCAATACTACTTTTTAAAACAGTCGCCTATCGTGCTTTTTTCAATTCCTACTATTAGTTCACACTCTCCCTATATTTATATATCTTGTTCAAATTTTCAATCATTAATAAAATACTTATTATTCATCCTATCAAATTGAAATAAATTCTTTTAAACTTTTACTGGATGACAATTGATGTTAATACAGATTTTTCAAATATTAATTTATTAATTAAATTTTAATTAATTTTAGTTTTATATGGGAGACAAAATGGCGGCCATTGGTTATTGAACAGCATTTAATGTATCTTCATATCTATAAGGGGGGTTACCATAGGGAGGCCCCTGTTCTGTCGCCAAATACCGCCAAGTTTGGCGACCAAAATGAGTCGCCAAAAAAGACGCCAACTTGGTGATATCTCTAATATTTCGCCAAATTCCCATAGACTCCCATTGTAAACCTACTTGCTTATAGAAAATCAACAAATTGAGATTTTTAATGCAACAAAAACTAGTATTAGCTTAAGGGATTATATTAAATTTTCCTTTGATGACTTAAGTAGGAATATACTTTAAAAACAAAATTTTTATATTACTTGTTTTATTTTACAGAAACGCATCAAAAATTTTTATACAGTGAAAAACGTTTAACAATTAAATGCCAGATTTTTCAAAAATCATTGTAATAATGTTTTTCGGCTTTCATTTTTTAAATAAATCATGGGAAAAATAATTTAAAAAATCTTCTTTTGTTTTAAGTATGGTTTACGGCTAAAAAACAGTTTGGTACTAATCGGCAATACTGGTCTTTAATTGAAAAAGTAATTTTCCTCATAAAATTCTATAATATTAAACACACAAGAATTTTAGTAACTATAATAAGAAATAAATTTTACTTGCTCACTGCAGAACAAAATAGGGTATTTCACAAGCTTCCAAACAAAACAAAAAGAACAAGTAGCAACAATTGAAAAAAATAAATCTATCTTTATTCTTAAACAGGACAAGTGTTGCCATCTACGTGTTGAAAATCGATTTAATAATATGTTCAGAATGTATTTTATTGGCAACATTAGGCATTATAGCTTCAATATTATTCTAATAGTATTTTAGAAGCCTAAATTGGGTATGTTGCCGAAAAGCAACACCGGCATTTAAAAGTTAACACGAAACTGAGGGGACCCAGAAAATTTTTCGTCATAAAGGTATTTTGTGTTAAAAGATTCGTAAAGAAAGAGAAAAATTCGCCAATATTTTCGACATCGTCAAATTTTATTTCGACTTCTTTTTAAACTACTAGTAGGTTGCAACTATTAGGATAAAAAGCAAGAAAAAAAATTGTTTTTTGTGGGAAAAATCAGATACCCTTTTTTTAAGTGTCTTTTTCAGCACCATATTGTCCACAAAGTGTTCGAGATCAATCATTATTTTATTCGTCTCTCCATACGAATGGGTATCTAAATAACAGCGCATAGTTTTAATCATTTTCTACTATACCCTCTAATTCATTTTCTGAAGTAGAGGGGACAAGAACTGCATCGTTGATTCCGTTGTCAGATTCGTCGTCGGAATCTACATAGGTGGAATCATTTGCATTATGAACGATCTCCAAAATCTCTTTGTCTGTCAGACTCGGTGTTGTATACAGATCATTCATCGACTGCAACATTTTAATTTAATGATATCGTAAGACAATCTAGTAATGTTGTTCTAAAAAATTTCATTAAATGTCGGCTTAGTCTCAATATCGGCTGATTCTTGACGTGCCAAAGAATTTGCTACTTTGGAGAATCCCACATGGCGAAAACAATTTTCATTTGTCATAGGCTTCACTAAATTTCATGCCGAGCGCAGCATATGTAATGCATCTAATAAATTAATGGAGAAATCTTCTTTTGCTTCGTACTTTTTTGTGTTAAACGATTTTTGTTTCGTGTCAAAAGAAAACAAAATGAATTAAATTACATAGTATACTGTCCGGACAGATATATCATTTCGTGGTAACCGATTTTTCACGTTAAGCGTTTTTGCGTTAAACGTATTTCACTGTATATCAAGTTTTAATGCGCAACAAAATAAACGATACTGTCAACAATGCGATATAATCCGGTCGGGTAACTTAATTTTACCTGGATCGCAGACAGTTCGGATCAGTTTATGAAAAAAAATTTCATTTCGAGTCAGTATCGGGATGGAGAGAATTTTATTGATTCGGGTTCGTGTTGGTTTCGGGTTGGGTTCTGACTCTTGTGACTCAAGAAAAGAGCGAGCGAAAAAAAAAAAAATCCCTGCCGGTTGGACTACAGGCAGAGGTAGATTTCGAAGTTAAGTATACTAATTTCACCAACAAAAACTAAATCATTAATAGATATAAATCCACTTTAACTGTTTTATCTGTCTGCTTTTCACGAGTTTTTATTTCCTTTTTATAAAATAGCTGGTTTTATCAGAATCATGTTAAGGCGATATTAAAAAAATATATTTTTCCATACTCAACAACTCGAAATTTTCTGGCACATTTTCAGATTCATTTTTAATTAAAAAAAAATATGAAACATGCTGACATGATTTTTAAAAAGATTTATAAGCGACCTGTGTTTTTATTTTTATTTCAATTAATTAAAACTTGATTAATAAACAATTATTTTCTCAGTAGGTCAATATTTTTCGTTTCTAACACAATCGCTTCGGGAAATTCTGTTCAAAATGCCCACTTTGACATCATTTTTTGAAATATATTCTGACTCTATCAAAAATTCGATCATTACTGTACATTATATAGTTTCTGAATAAGAGAATCTAGCAATTGGATGCGTTTGAAAGCAAAAATGAATTTAAAAATGCGTAAGAAAATAGACAGTTTGGATTTGAATGCACCCTTAATAAGATGATTTTTTTCTTCAACCGCTATGTATTTTTAATTTGTTTTTGCTGTAAGAATTGGCCCTATCAAAAACTTGTCTATATAAATGTTGAAGACAATATTAAGAAGATATATGATAAATTCATGGAGATTTTATATCTTGTGAATTGACGGAGTTATGAAAATTTTTCTTCTTCAACCCCCCTTTTTTGTTTTCGTTTTTAATTTTTTTTTTTCGGTACGAATTGGTCCTATCAAAAACTTGTGAATATAAAAGTTGTAGATAATATTAAGGAGATGTATAATAAAATTATTGGATTTGATATCTTGAGAATTGACGAAGTAAGGAATTTTTTTCTCCCAAAAACCCTATTTTTTGCGTCCCTTGAGCCCATTTTAAATTTTATCAAAAATCTGTGATGCATGAATTTTTGGTGCTATTCTTAGAAGTAATAAAAACTTTAAACTGATTTGATATGTACAAAAATTAAGAAGTTTTGGGGTTTTTTCGGTTTTTCACAAAACCCCTCCCTATTTCCATCCCCTTTGTCCGCTTTTGCCCATTAACGAACTAGACCGAGATTTTATGTCTCTTGATTTTATGTATCAGTTTGGAAGAGATTTGTGCAGAATTGCGGAAGTTATCGTGTCCAGAAGAAAGTGATAACACAATTGCTTCAGGAAATTCCGTTCAAAATGTCCACTTTGACATCTTTTTTTGAAATATATTCTGTATCTATCAAAAAAATCGATCATTGCGGTACATTATAGAGTTTCTGAATAAGCGAATCTACCAATTAAATGCGTTTGAGAGCAAAAATGAATTGAGTCAGAAAATAAGAAGTTTGGATTTGAGTGCATCCTTAATGCAATGATTTTTCCAACACAATCCGCTTCGGGAAATTCGGTTCAAAATGCCCACTTTAACAGCATTTTTTAAAATATATTCTGCCTCTATTCAAAAATCGACTATTACGGTACATTATATAGTTTCTGAGTAAGAAAACGTACCAATTGGAAGCCTTTGAGAGCAAAAATGAATTGTAAAATGAGTCAGAAAATACGAAGTTTGGATTTGAATACACCCTTACTTAGATGATTTTTTACTTCAACCGCTATGTATTTTTAATTTGTTTTTGCTGTAAGAATTGGTCCTATCCAAAACTTGTCTATATAGATGTTGTAGACAATATTAAGAAGATATATGATAAATTCATGGGGATTTTATATCTTTTGAATTGACGGAGTTATGAAATTTTTACTTCTTCAAACCTTCTTTTTGTTTTCGTTTTTAATTTTTTTTGCGGTACGAATTGGTCCTATCAAAAACTTGTGAATATAAAAGTAGTAGATAATATTAAGGAGATTTATAATAAAATTAATTGGAATTGATATCTTGAGAATTGACGAAGTTATGAATTTTTTTCTCCCGACAACCCTATTTTTTGCGCCCCTTGAGCCCATTTTTAACTTTATCAAAAATCTGTAATACATAAAATTTTGGCCCTATTTTTAGAAGTAATAAAAACTTTAAACTGATTTGATATGTACAAAAATTATGAAGTTATGGGGGGGTTTCGGTTTTCACAAAACCCCTCCCTATTTCCATCCCCCTTGGTCCGATTTTGCCCATTAACGAACTTGACCGAGATTTTATGCCCTTTGATTTTATGTATCAGTTTGGAAGAGATTGGTGCAGAATTACGAAAGTTATCGTGTCTTGAAGAAACATATATATATATAGATAGATAGATAGATAGATAAATAGATAGATAGATACATAGATAGATAAAGTTTTTTACTGAGGGTGGTTTTGGGTTCTAGGGGTCATGATCGGTGTAGATCTGCAAAAATTTTTCAGGAATTCCAACATAGGAACGATCCAATAGGTAGTATTTCATACGAAATCTACCTAAAATGACAATAAATTGTGTTTAAAGTGAATGCGGTGATTATGGACAATTAACCAGAAAGCTTAGTTAAGAACAAAAATAGAATTTCTAGTATTTCATTATCGGATCGACAGTCAAAGTTGGCATAAAACAGGAAATATAACGAACAAAGTAATTTAACATGAATATTGATATAATTAAAGGGCCTGAAAAAACTTTCTATTGCCCAAATCATATTAGATAAAATTTGTCAGTTCACATTAGATCCGATTACAGGAGAATTCTAGATAGGTTTGAAAGTCTCCACAAAATTGAATGTATTGCAATTGAAAAGCAAGTGGCCATGGATCATAAATGAATGAAGGATTTGAGCAGTTATAAAAATTCCGGAGTTGTATTAAGAAAGGAGAGCAAAGATAAAACGGTACTTCTCCGTTTATTGGAATATATAGCTTTTTAAGGGGTCTCAGGACTCTTAAAGCTAATAAATTTTCAATTATTTATTTTTATTTTTATTTTTATTTATTTATTTTTTATAAATAACCTTTTATTTTTTTCTGAACATTTTGATATGATTGTTTCCTTGAAATTCCCATTAGAACATAAGTTATGGCTATTAGAATTATACCCGCTCAACAGCTAAAGCTGCGTTTCCGAATTTTCAAAACATATGTTTTATGCTAGTCTATATAAACTGAACCTAAAATTTCATTTTTTCTGTCCAAAAAAAATATATATATTTTTTCGGTGATTATACTGTTGAAATTTTCAAAATTTTGCATTAAAAATATAAAAAGGCTTTAGATTCAAATTTATTTAGGTTCAGGTTAATTATTACAATCTGAAATATAATTATGCACAAAAAATTTCATTCTAGTTGCAAAATTTATTATGTAATCCTGAGCATAAGCTGTTATACCAAATTTTTGCTCGAAAAATGTCTGACAGTTTGGAGCACCCTATAAATACTAATTCTGCATATTACAATTTTTTAAATACATGAAATTAAAGAACATACTTATTTCTTTTTACCCCAATAAAAAATGTGTTTTTAAATCATATACATTTTAAGATATTAAATGTTGAAAATGATCTTTTTTTTTTCATTTTTTTCCAATTTTAAGAATCTTGAGACTCCTTAAAAAAACTTGGAGAGATTCGGGTTTCATGGCTGCAATAGATGTCGTGTGAAAACATTGTCCATTACAATAAGCGAATTTGATAAAACCGAATTATGGAAAACTTCTAATAGAGTTAAATTGTATCTAATAAAATAATGTTTATTGAGTTTCACAAAAACTTTAAATTGAATTCACGAGTTCGTTGTTCGGGATAAGTCGTCCCTGCAAGACTGCTATGTGAACAATGAAGTGTTACCACTAAAAGACAAATGTAAGAAACAATCCTTTTTTTTTTTTTTTTTTTTTTTTTTTTTTGTAAAAATTACTCGTTATAGTGTTCTATATAGTGGGTAGTTCATAAGATCAACAAGTCGGAAAATGTACGTCAAACGTGGCAAATGAGATTACGTTCGTACTATAACTAGTTTTATAAGTATTCAGATCTTGGTGCATTGGCTATTGCACTCTTATGCAAAAATGCGTGAATACAAAATTATTACGATTATATAGGGGAGACTAGGGAGGGTTTACCCACTTTTTACAAAATGATTTTTATTTTTTTTAATATTGAACGTAGAATAAAGTTTTATATATCATTTTATTCGCTATACAATCGGTTATCAAAATAAAATTGCTACATAAGTGTAATGGGTCAAGGCTCTCCACATATGGAAGGGTTGGCCCTCTATATGGGAGGCTTGACCCACTTTGTTTTATATTGAAATATTTGTGAAGAGAATTAAAATCTGTTTAAAAAAGGCAATATAACTTTATGCTGCATGCTTTAATTATTATAAAAAATATTGTTGAAAATACGATGCTAAACAAACCCGTTTAGACGCAATCGCAAATCAGAGGAGAAAAATTTTATTTTAAACAAAATTTATCTGAGCAGGTATAATTGTACAGCAGGGGAAATGAAATCTAACATTTAAGACAGTATTCAGTTAGAGACAGATTCCGTTTTCGGTTTCATGTATTATTATGCCCGGAATTTAGAGGCACTGTCCCTTTTTTTTTTTTTTTTTTTTTTTTTTTTTGTCTCCTTTTCCTACTTTTTGTGACACTCGACCTGACAAATCTAATTGTCACATAATTTGACTTCATCTCAGTGTATTCATTCTGATGAAATTTGTCTACATACTTTCCAAAAGTTTTTCGATCAGTGCTATGTTCTTTTGCAGCCGCACGTGCAGTTAACAATTATTATCTTCTTTATCCCTTTCAGTGGCAAAGTACTCTCAGTACTAAAATGTTGAAATAAATGACAGGCACCGGAACTTACGAATAAATTTATTTGTAAATAAGAAATAGGGTATATTTCGCATGCATATTAATTGGAAAAGATTTTAGCAAAATTCTGGTGCCATTGTGGCGTTTGGGAATTAAAATGAAGTGGTTTCATAAGCATATCGCTGCCCCTAAAAGTGTTAAGACTGCTGCTTTGATATTTTCTAGTCCTTTCTAGTCTTTTACACTGTTTTTACTTACCTATTGTAGTAATAGTTAAATGGAAAAAGTTACTATCAACTTTCCCCTTTATATTTCATTATTTTTTTTCTTGCAGTGGATACTATAGCCATTTTTTACATCTTTCTTTAATCTAAACATTATCTTTTCCATCACCCTATTTTACCGTGGCTTTACAGAATAAATTTACATTATTTTTTATTTATAACCTTTAACTTTTCATTATGCATAGTGTATAATAAAAAGGTTTCAGCTGGTCAACCCTCCCTCACATTGACTGGGCCAAGCCTTCCCACATAGCCCTTTTCTAAAAGAATAGCACATTGTTATGTTAAGCCTAACTTACTGTACAATCTTTATATCTGGAATGAAAGCTCGATATTTCTGCATTACTTAAACTCAACTTACTTAAATTTCTATGATATATTTTATCTGAAAAAAGCTTACAAAATATTTCTAAAAAACATAACCTTTAGGTTAAAAGAGCCTCACAATTGATTTTTCCACACCTATTTCGATTATCTGTATGAAACAAGGACTGCTGTTTGAGCATTCCAGTAGCTTTGGTTGACACCTGATGATAAAATTCTGAAATTCTTTTAAACATGAAAACTAATGGGTGGGTCAAGACTCCTGTATGGTCAACCCTTCCTAGTCTCCCCTATATTAAATTCAGCAATACGAAATAATAGGACTCCACCTTAAATAGGACGTAATCACCATGGCAACCAAGAATCATTACCTGTCATGGGATATCATTGAATTAATTAAATATAATAAGGTTTAATAGAATGACGAAAACTTTCATTACTGTCTTTTTATGTTTTGATTTTCATAAAATTTGAAATGACTAGACAAAATTCTATAACGATTATATATATTAAATTTCAAACCATTCGGTTGGGCAGTTTTTGCGCTGTTATATGCGGACAGACGGACGGACCAGACGACGATTATAGATGTTACCTATTTATATATCGATGCACCTAAAAACGATGAGGAGAATATGAGGTATTATTCATGGCGTTGTGTAGTTTATATTCTTTATGAAGTGTCATTGTTAGTAAATTTACGTCTAGATCAAATTAACTGCAAAAAGTAATTTAGGAGTAAAAGTTAAACGTTTTTATATTAACGCCTACCCTACTTCTCAATAAAGATAGCTTTCAAATATATAAATATGATAATTTTTTTGAGATTAGATATAAAGTGACTCTTTCAGTTTTCCTGGACATTTGAATAAGTATGAATGAAATTTGAACGGATCCATGTAAACGACGTAGAAAATTTTATAAAACCTATTTTCTTTTTGCGTATAATGCGGCAATGCGAGCAACAATAATGGGGAAAGGGGGGGGGTGCTATAGAATCAGACGAGATGTCATTAGCAATATACAGTTAATAAGCATACAAACGAAACAAATTCACCAAGTAAAGTTTCTATAATATGGTTAATGATATAAATAAACCATAATTAAAAACCTCGATTACCTTTCTGTGTTGTTAAAACTCCTTATACATTTAATCAGTAAGTCAAAACATACAGTTCATCCTAGACATTTGCATTCAACTCAAATTTAACATTTAATTTAAATACTATCTTAAGTGCAGTAAAAATGAGGTAGACAATTTTTACCGTTGAGCATGAAAATTACAAATAGCTATATTAAACATGCACATATGACAAAAATACACATTATTATATCTTAATACGTTATAAATTTCCAATTGATGAATAAAATCATTTAACAGGAATTTCCTTTAAACATGAATATTATTAAAGCATTTAGTTTATACTATCATAAAGGATCATCCGTTCATGTTTGAATGCGATTCATTTTGTAACGATTTCTAAAGATGCGATTTCAAAAGCACTTTAAGCGTTGCCGATAGATGGCAAAAAGGATTTATCAGAACATAAATTAACTGTTTCAGAAACAAAAATAATAGACACACTATGAAATGAAACTCTTTATACGCGTGTATTTAAAGTATAAAAATATATTTTTAGTTTATTGATTAACGAACATTAAAAAATAATGAGATTATCAGAATTGAAAAATTCAGAATATCAAATGACATTTTCACTAAATATTTTTGAAGAATTTAGAAAGCATTCAGGATATACTTATTAAATTTTCATTAATGCAAGCAAAATTAACATTTTCGTATTTAGGTAAAGATGGGGAGAATTTAAAAAAAAAAATTCTGATGAGAAAATGATTTTCGAAGAAACATTTTGCATTCCACAGCTTTCATGAAACTTTGACATCTTCTTTTAAAATTTTAAAGTAATTTTTTGGTGTTTAAATTTTATTATTTTACTGAAATCTTCCTTTAGAGACACAGTCGTTGTTATGTAATAGATTATGTTAAACTGAATGAGGTTATACTCATACAGGTAGTCCCAAAGAGATTGAAACGCGCTTTAATTTTGTACCTCTTAGCGATACGTACATAATGCAGCTTGCAAAATTGTTAAAAGTAAGGTACGAATTACAATTACGTGGATAAAATAACCATTACCATTAATTTTTCAAAAAGTGACACTTTTATAATTTGCATACGGCCAATGAGTCCTGTAAGTTAGATTTCGAAAAAAAAAAATCCTTTTGTTCTGATAGGTACGATAATACAAAATCCTCTTTTTCTACGACCAAGACCCATTAAGTTATGGAACTTTGAATTTTATGGAATTTCAGAACTTTCCGGCACTAAAAAAGTCGCATGTTTTTTTTTTTTTTTTTTTTTTTCTAAAAATCAGTGATACGACAATTTCATCCACATTATCGAAATTCCTACCTCATTTTAAAAACTTTTGCAATTTACATTGACTACGTATTTCAAATTTTATAAAACCTATTTTCGTTTTGAGTATAATGTAGCAGTGCAAGAAGCAACAATGGGGGAAGGGAGGGTCGAGTATTATGCTATAGAATCAGACGAGATGTCATTAGCAATGTACAGTTAATCAGCATACAAACAAAACAAATCCACCAAGTAAAGTTACTATAACATGGTTAATAACATAAATCAGCCATAATTAAAAACCTCGATTGCCTGTCTGTGTTGTTAAAATTCCTTATACATTTAATCATTAAGTCAAAACTTACAGATATCATCCTAGACATTTGCATTCAACATAAATTTAACATTTAATTTAAATATTTTAAGTGCAGTAATGATGAGTAGACATTTTTGAATCTTGACCATGAAAGATACAAATAGCTATATTAAACATGCATATATGAAAAAAATACACATTATTATATTTAAATTAATACATTAAAATTTCCAATTGATGAATAAAATTATTTAAGAGAAAATTCACTTAAATACGAATATTATTAAAGCATTTAGTTTATACTATCGTAAAAGTTCATCCGTTCATGTTTGAATGCGATTCATTTTGTAATGATTTCTAAAGATGCGATTTCCAACAAAAATAATAGACAGAATAATGAAATGAAAATCTTTACATGCATGTATTTAAAGTATAAAATTATATTTTTAGTTTACTGATTAACGAAAATTAAAAAATAATGAGATTATCAGAATCGAAAAATTCAGAATATCAAATGACATTTTCACTAAATATTTGTGAAGAATAGAGAAAGCTTTCAGGATATACTTATTAAATTTTCATTAATGCAAGCAAAATTAACACTTTTGTATTTAGGGAAAGATGGGGAGAATTAAAAAAAAAAATTCTGATGAGTAAATGATTTTCGAAAAAACATTTTGCATTCCACAACTTTCAAAATTTGACATCTTCTTTCGAAATTTTAAAGTCGTTTTTTGGTGTTTAAATTTTATTATTTTACTAAAATTTTTCTTTAGAAAAACAGTCGTTGAATATCCATATATAATAGATTATGTTAAACTGAATGAGGTTATACACATACAGGTAGTCCTAAAGAGATTGAAACGTGCTTTAATTTTGTACCTCTTGGAGATACGTACATAATGCAGCTTGCAAAAATGTTCAAAGTAAGGTATCAATTACAATTATTCGAATAAAATAACCATTACCATTAAATTTTCAAAAAATGACAATTTATAATTTGTATATGGTCAATGAGTCCTGTAAGTCAGATTTCGAAAAAAAAATCCTTTTGCTCTGATAAGTACGATAATACAAAATTCCATTTTTCTACGACCAAGACACATTAAGTTATGTAACTTTGAATTTTATGAAATTTCAGAACTTTCCGGCACTAAAAAATCGCGTGTCCATTTTTTTTTTTTTTTTTTTTTTGAAAATCAATGATACAACAATTTCATCCACATTATCGAAATTCCTACCTCATTTTAAAAACTTTTGCAATTTACAGTGACTAAATATTTCAAATTTTATAAAACCTATTTTCTTTTTCGTATAATGCAGCAATCCAAGCAACAATAATAGGGGGGGGGGGGGAGGCCGAGTGTGATGCTATAGAAACAGACGAGGTGTCATTAGCAATGTACAGTTAATCAGCATACAAACAAAACAAATCCACCAAGTAAGTTACTATAATATGGTTAATAACATAAATCAGCCATAATTAAAAACCTCGATTGCATGTCTGTGTTGTTAAAACTCTTTATACATTTAATCATTAAGTCAAAACTTACAGATATCATCCTAGACTTTTGCATTCAACTCAAATTTAACATTTAATTTAAATATTTTAAGTGCAGTAAAGATGAGGTAGACATTTTTCAACCTTGACCATGAAAGCTATAAATAGCTATATTAAATATGCACATATGACAAAAATACACATTATTATATCTAAATTAATACATTAGAAATTTCCAATTGATGAATAAAATCATTTAAGAGAAAATTCATTAAGTACGAATATTATTAAAGCATTTAGTTTGTACTATCGTAAAGGTTCATCCGCTCATGTTTGAATGCGATTCATTTTGTAATGATTTCTGAAGATGCGATTTCAAAAGTAGGGGGGTGTTGTACAAAACTGGGTAGCGCAGATTCCTCCGTGATTTTAACTTTTATCTATCGGCCAACACCAGGAATTGCTTGTCGAAAGTCCTTACGGCATTTGTAGCTGAACGAAACGCTACTGTGTGCAGTTATTTTTTGTGTGAAGGATTGCGTTTGAGTTTCTCTTAAAAATTGTTTTGGTTGTTTCTGGGTTTTACGTATATATTAACTGTTTCCCAGCATATTAAATATTGGTAAGTACTATATTTAATTCTTTGATTTTCTGCTAGTATTTTAGCAGTTTTACTGATGTTTTACTATAGGACTGAGAGTAGTGACGCCATGTTTGAAAATCTGTGTCACGGTAGGGTAAAACCGCGTACTTAAGAGTGGGTCAAAATTGGGTATACCCGGTTTTGTCCTACACTCAAGGAATGATTTTTTTAAGGATAGTTAATACTTTAACATGGAGTTTTAAATTGCATTTCAATGCATTGCTGTTATATACTTTTAACCCTTTGATGTGTATTCATGGCACATGTAAACTTATACTACAAACAAGAACTAAGGAAGTGGTTGTTTGCAATCCTGGGCGATCTGTAACAATTTACTAAATTGGAAAATTATTTAAAGCTGCATTTTTTAGAGCAGTAGTTTCAAATACTCCAATTAGACGGTTTGAGAAACAGGGATTTTTCCTTACAACAACGATATTTTTCCTGACCATCTATTTGCTCCTTCGGAATTGACAGAGAAACCCAAGAAAGTCCGTGATAAAACACCTAAGTCTACGCACCCATGGGTGTGCATAGCATCAGCAATAAATATTTCTGAAACATCACAGGGTAATGACGCTCATCCTTCTACATCTAACAGTGTCGACTTCAACATCAAGCAGTTGAAAACATCCAGCCTTTTCCATCGAGATTTCATATTGTATAATTAGCAATCTTTCCAATTTCAATGAAAATGTTATTACCCCCCCTCCCCCCATTAAGGCTTTAAGATTCAGAATAGAGCCTCCAAAAGAAGGAGAAACTGTTATTTTAACTACTTCGTCCTATAAATTAGAGCTGGAAACTGTTATTAAGGAGGAAGAAGCCAAACAGCCTGCAAAACTAAAAAAGAAGATTCTTAAAAAAGAAAAAAGAAATTAAGAATCAACAGGAAAAGAAACCAAAAGTGTTTGATGAGGCATTATAATTAATTAAATTTTTTATCGAAAAGAGTGTGTTTTAATGTAACCAAAGATTCATTAAATATTAAAAACGGTGTTAAGAGTTTGTTTTCCCATTTGATTGCATTTGATAAAAAGAAACATTTATGGTACCCGATTTTGCCCCACCTTCCCCTACTTATTAAGCATTGCCGATAGATGTCATAAAGGATTTATCAGAACATAAATTAACTGCTTCAAAAACAAAAATAATAGACAGAATAATGAAATGAATTTGCATGTATTTAAAGTATAAAATTATATTTTTAGTTTATTGATTAATGAACATTAAAACATAATGAGATTATAAGAATCGAAAAATTCAGAATATCAAATGACATTTTCACTAAATATTTGTGAAGAATTTAGAAAGCTTTCAGGATATACTTATTAAATTTTCATTAATGCAAGCAAAAAATACATTTTCGTATTTAGGGAAAGATGTGGAGAATTAAAAAAATATTCTGATGAGTAAATGATTTTCGAAAAAACATTTTGCATTCCACCACTTTCATGAAACTTTGACATCTTCTTTCAAAATTTTAAAGTTATTTTTTGGTGTTTAAATTTTATTATTTTACTGAAATCTTTCTTTAGAAAAACAGTCGTTGGATATCCATATATGATAGATTATGTTAAACTGAATGAGGTTATACACATACAGGTAGTCCCAAAGAGATTGAAACGCGCTTTAATTTTGTACCTCTTGATACGTTCATAATGCAGCTTGCAAAAGTGTTCAAAGTAAGGTACGAATTACAATTATGTGGATAAAATAACCATTACCATAAATTTTTCAAAAAGTGACACTTGTATAATTTGTATATGGTCAGTGAGTCATGTAAGTTAGATTTCGAAAAAAAAAAAAATCCTTTTGCTCTGATAAGTACGATAATAAAAATTCCATTTTTCTACGACCAAGACTTATTAAGTTATGGAACTTTGAATTTTATGAAATTTCAGAACTTTTCGGCATTAAAAAAAATCACGTGTCCGTTTTTTTTTTTTTTTTTTTTTTTTTAATCAATGGTACGACAATTTCATAAACATTATGGAAATTCCGACCTCATTTTAAAAACTTTTGCATCAAATAGGTAAAACATTAAATCGCGTTCCAGTCTTTTTGAAACACCCGTATAATAAACATAATTTTTCTTTTTAACAACAACATGTCAGATTTTTTTAAATAGAATTTTATTCTCGAATCGTCGAATGATAAAAAATAATTGAATTGCACAAAAAACATCTTTATTTATCCTACAAATTCATATAGAGCTCTATATATATTACTAATGCAAAATATCAATTTACAGTCCGACGACAAAAATAATAATCGCCGAATTGTTCCTGAACAAAAACGGAAATAGCCTTTCGCCTGGAAATTATACCTTCTTTCAATTTATGTTTTAAAAAAATAAGCTTACGGGTAGTCTTCATACTGAAATTGTACCAAACTCTGAAATTTTCCATACAAAAACCTAATTTGACAGCATATTTAGATTTTTCGGTAAATTTCATCTTAGGATATCAAAAGAAAAGTCATTTGGTTAAGTAGTTTAAGAATTGTGAAGATTTAAAATTTGGAACTTCTAATTTTAAATTAATTTTTAATCGTTGCTAAACAAATTACAAAACAGTTCCGTTTGTAAGCATAATTCAAAAACTACTTTGTTTAATAGTAAGAAATTTCTTGTTCACAAGTTTAACTATTCTATAAAACGATTCCTGTTGAAAAAAATCATAGTTTACAATTGGTTAAAAAATTTTACGTAATCTTTCAAATTAAAATTAGATTGAACAACTCTTGTTAAACACGACGTAATTTCGATTTTAAATTTTTCTTTTGTGTACAGTTATTCGTGTTCTGTGCATCATCAAAAAATACTTCTACGCATCAAAGTGCGCATATCGATTTAAATGTGACATAATTTTCATTATCAAATGCTTTTCGCAAGTAATAATGTAATTAGTTTAACGTTGTCTTTCACTTTTAATATTCACCTGTAATACCAAACAGGAAGACATTCCATCAAATAGTTTAGGAAATAATAAAGTTTAATGTTTGAAACTTCTAATGTTCAATTCATTTTTAATCGTTTCTAAACAGATTGAAATACAGGTTATTTTGTAAGAATAACTCAAAAACTACTAAGCGCAATCGAAAGAATAGTTTAAATATAGCTTGATTTATTGATGAATATTTGAATTGGAAATACAGTAGAACGCCGCTAATCAGAAATTCCGGTTAATCCGAACCGATTTTATTTTCGAAAATTGTACTTGAACAGATTAACGGACAAGATTAACTTACAAAATTTCCGGATTAAAAGATGAATGCCGGGATAAAAGTGTAGAAGTTTGAGTTAAACCAAAAAATGGCACTAAAGTATGTTTTTCATTCTTTAAACAGATTGAATAGAATTTAAAAAATACTCAATAATGTAAAAGTACAACATATGTACACGAATATAAAAAGAAAATTTGCACTATAGGTCTACTCGTAGAAGCCATCTTCAAAAAGTCTCCAGTATTAGTTTGTTTGCCAGTCACTATAAAATTCTTTTTAAAATACAAAAAGTGTTTAATTCAGACGATAATTGGGGTTTCGTTCATCTGACGAAAATCTATTCGTCTCACTCCTTTGTCTGTCTGTCCGTCTGTCTGTCCGCCACAGAGCCCGTTCTCAGAAACTATACATGTTGGAAACTTGAAATTTTGAGTACTTATAGCTGAACACCTCACATGAAACGACAAATCCTAAAATTTTGAAAAAGTCTTAAATTTAACCCTCTGTGCTCCCACATGTGTATTTCAAACAATTCTTTCTAAGTCAGCCCCTAATAAGGTTGAAGCCATGAAATTCCGCATACTTATAGCTGAATACCTGAGACAACCAGACAAATCATAAAATTTGAAAAAAGTTTTATATTTAACCCTTTGGGCTCCAACTTGTGTATTTTAAGCATTTTTTTCTAACAGAGCCCTTAATTAAGTTAGAGACATGGAATTTTGAATTATTATAGTTAAAAACATAAGCCCACACAACAAATCATAAAACTTTGAAAAAGTGTTATATTTAACCTTTGCGCTCCAATTTGTGTATTTTCAGCAATCCTTTATAACAGAATTCCTAATTAAATTGGATGCATGCAATTTTGTATTCTGATAGCTAAACACCTCAGATCACACGACAAATAATAATAAATTTCGAAAAAGTTTTATGTTTAACCCTTTGGAGTCCAGCTTGTGTATTTTAAGCAATTCATTTTAACAGAGTCCCTAAGTGAATTGGGGACTTGAAATTTTGCATACTTATAGCTGAACGCCTCAGATCACACGCCAAATAATAAATTCCGAAAAAGTTTTATATTTAACCCTTTGGACTCCAGCTTGTGTGTTTAATCAATTCTTTTTAACAGAGCCCCTAATTGTATTGGAGACTTGAAATTTTGTATACTTATATCTGAAAACTTCAGATCACACGACAGACAATAAATTTGAAAAAAGTTTCATATTTAACCCTTTGGACTCCAGCTTGTGTATTTTAAGCAATTCTTTCTAACTCAGCCCATAATTAAATTGGAGATTTGAAATTTTGCATACTTATAGCAGAACACCTGAGGCCAGGCGACAGATCAAAAAATCTTGAAAAAAGTCTTACATTTAACCTTTTGAGCTCCCACATATATATTTTAAGCAATTCTTTCTAAATGAGCCCCATAATTAAGTTGGAGACATGAAATTTTGCATACTTATAGCTGAACACTTCAGATCACACGACAAATAATAAACTTCAAAAAACGTTTTATGTTTAACCCTTTGGACTCCAGCTTGTGTATTTTAAGCAATTCTTTCTAACTGAGACCATATTTAAATTGGAAATTTGAAATTTTGCATACTTATAGCAGAACACCTGAGGCCAGGCGACAAATTATAAAATCTTGAAAAAGTCTTACATTTAACCCTTTGAGCTCCCACATATATATTTTAAGCAATTCTTTCTAAATGAGACCCATAATTAAGTTGGAGACATGAAATTTTGCATACTTATAGCAGAATACCTGAGACCACACGACAAATAATTTTTTTTCGAAAAAGTTTTATATTTAACCCTTTGGACTCCAGCTTGTGTTTTTTAATCATTTTTTTCTAACTGAGCCCCTAATTAAATTGGAGACATGAAATTTTAAATACTTATAGCTGAACGCGTCAGATCATAAGACAAAATATGAATTTTTGAATTAGTCTTATAATTAACCATTTGGGCTTCAACTTCTGTATTATAAGCAATTATTTCTAACTGAGCCCTAATTAAGCTGGGATATGAAATTTTGCATACTTATAGCTGAACACTTGTGATCACACGACAAATGATAAATTTTTCCATAAGTCTTATATCATTGACTCCTCTGGGCTCTAACTTGTGTTTTTAAAGCATTTTTTTAAACTTAGCCGCTAATTAAGCTACAGCGAGCTAGTTTCACTTGATGGCTCCTGGAGGGGGGGGGGGGTCAATTTTTCCCCAAACCCCTCATCTGATATATCATTTGAGGCCCTTCGGCCGCTCTTTCATTTTATGCACAATAGCCTTTCATATTTTATTTCCACTTGGCCAGGAGGACTTTCCTATTTTAAGTTTTATGGGTCCAATTTCCTCGACTAATATAAGTGCGAATAGGTTCTAAAACGGAGTTTTGTCGGGCAGACGTTTGTTTAGAATAGAGTGCACTCCCTAGTTGCGAATTGTGGAGCTTACAGATTTTGCAAAAGGATAGTGTTTTGAAAGAAATATTAAACGAAACCCTCTGTGCGATCTGTGATCACACTTACCCACTTGTTTTTTTTTTTCCTTTCAACAGTTTGATTTCACAAATGATCTACAGAAATGTTTTTCTTCCCTCCTCGTCGACATGGTGACTGAGCTATTTATAGATTCGAGATTCTGAGCCATTTGTAATGGGTTGTTACGTAATTCCGATTACGTCAGTCTGAAGTTCCATTGGATTACTATAAACATCAGGAGTGATTAAACAAGGAATACTATTTTTTCCGAAAGTCGTGCCGGATTGTCCAGCAGGCCGGACCTTAGGATGCCGGATTAGAGGATGTTTATTGTATTGCTGAGTACTTATAACTTGCATTTTTTTAGTACTCACCTTTTTATTTTCTATTTTTATCGGAATTTCGAATAATCCGAATTTTTTGTAATCCGAACAGGCACCGGTCCCAATTAGTTCAGATTAGCGGGGTTCCACTGTAAGATTGTTTAGAAATATTATTATTCGGGCTTTTTTTTATTTGACAACAGTATATAATAAACTGATACACTATATGGCCAAAGGTGATCGGTCACTTGCGATTTTAGACGTTTTGTTAAATATCTAGAAAAATACAGGAGGAATTAATCTGAAACTGCAGGTGTGTAAACAGTATAGTATATGTCGTATATTTCCATGAAGATTTTTTCACGAAACCCCATAGGGGACTGTCAACAAATTGAAAAAGAACGAATATCTTTTGGATAACTCTGTAAAAACTAATGTAGCAAAAGCGTTCAAATTCGAGATTATTAATAAAGTGGCTTATTATAATATACTGTGTTCATTTTTATGAATATAGCATGTATACTCGGAAAGAAATCAAGGTTTTTATAAAAACAGTCCCAAATTTCGCCAAGTTTTTTACTTATAATTTGAAGAGTTCTTAATATAAAAAAAAGTTCTTTACAAAAAATATGACAAACAACATTGTACATAATACCCTGCAATTAGAATTAAAAAATAATAAAAATTGGATGAAAAATGAGCAGGTTTATTAAAAAATGTTTCACAGCGCATGTGCGAAAGCAATCAAAATATAATATGCATAATATATTAGCTAAGTATATAGAGCAACATTTGGGAAAGTCTTAAAATCATAGCTTGAAAATTCCGAAAATTATCGTCGATAGAATAAGCTCGAAATCTATTGTTCCCAAAAAGAAGCAAAAAGATGAGGGGTTGTATCAAATATCTGTTGATTAGGGCCAAGATAGCGTACACAATACTGCACGTACTACTATATTTGGATACAACCCCTCAGCTTTTTTCTTACTTTTGGGAACAACGGATTTCGAGCTTTTTCTATCGACGATAATTTTCAGAATTTTCAAGCTATTATTTTGAGACTTTCACAAAAGTTGCTCTATATACTTAGCTAATACATTATGCACATTATATTTTGATTGCATTCGCGCATGCGCAGTGAAACATGTTTTAGTAAACCTGCTCCTTTTTCATCCAATTTGTATTATTTTTTAATTCTGATTGCAGGGTATATGTACAATGTTGTTTCTCATATTTTCTGAAAAGGACTTTTTTTCATATTGAGAACTCTGCAAATTATAAGCAAAAAATTTGGCGAAATTTTGGACTTTTTTTATAAAAACGTTAATTTCTCTACGATTATACATGCTATCCTCATAAAAATGAACACAGACAAGAAGCCACTTATTAATAATCTCGAGTTTGAGCGCTTTTGATACATTACTTTTTACAGGGTTATCCAAAAGATATTCGTTCTTTTCCAATTTGTTCACTGTCCCTTGTGGGGTTTCGGGAAAAAATCTGAGCGGAAATATATCACCTGTACCCTACTGTTTATCACCTGCAGATTCAGGTTAATTCCTCATGTATTTTTTTAGATATTTAACAAAACGTCTAAAATCGCAAGTGACCGGTCACCTTTGGCCATATAGTGTATCTGAAAATATGAATCAATTCTTTATTCAGATAATGAAATTAAACTTGAAAAAAACTCGAAAAAACAGTCAAATTTTAAAAATGATTGAACACTTCACACTTTAATCCAATCAAGTATGTGCCTGAAAAATATAGTTAAATTGCCACGCACAGTTTTTGGCTCTATAACATTTATGTAACTAAACTATATTAAACGATTTCAGTATTAATTGGCAGTAAAATATTTCTACGATTAAAGTAATTCTGTATATATATATCATACATTATTCCATAAATCTACCAGTTTTCATGTTTTTATATGCAATAGTTTTTCCAGGATAGTTCACAGCCGAGAAACTGGAAAATACACTATACACTCAATATCCGAGTCAGCAGCGACAATTTTTCAAAAAAATATTTAATGGATTGAAATCATAATATTAAAAAGCCATTATATTTTGATAAAACGTGCAGCTACTATACATGTATTAGAATTCAAAATATTAAGCTTAATTTTATTGTAACGGATTATGGACTAATATTATTTTTTATTAGATATTTTCCAGTATCAAATATTTTAAGTTAATCGTAAAAAAAAAATCAGGCATTATAGAAAAATTACAAATTCTAGTAGATAGAATAAATTTATTTTTCTTGAAAAAAAGTTTATCAATCAATTCGACAGTTTTCAAGATGGTTTTGTATAAACTTTTTTTGTCACACAGAGACTTACTTAATCTTTATGTTTGATCTGTTTTGATTGATCTCTTGCAAAATAGCTTTGATTACTTAAACAACAATTATTCTTATCAATTTATTTATTTTTATTTTTAATGAATTTAACTAATTTATTTTTAAAAGTTAAATTATTGAATTCAAATTATAAAATTAAAAACTATTACGATTCTTTTTTTAAACGTGTAGAGGAAATACAGGGTGTCTCAAAACTTTTGGAACGCACATTAACATGTTGGAAATGAATAGGCACTGTAAATTATAAAAGTGTTGAAAATAAGGTAGAAAAATGGTTATGTTGGTGAAATGGTCAGTTTCTAGTTAAATAGTACGTATTCAGTTTTAAAGATATAGATATGCATTTTTTGTAATGATCTCATTGAAGCTAAAGAAAACAAATTCTAATTGGCCAATTTTATGTTGAGAGCTCGTGTAAAAATTTAAAAAGCGCAACATGTTTTAAAATTAATGGCAGGAGATTTTCATTAATATTATCTTATTTCTTACCTTTTTTTAAAACTTTTGAAATTTACCTTAACTACTCAGTCTCCCATATCCTTTTTAGGACACCCCGTAGAAGCCTGCAATCAAAATAATTATTAGCCCTCGGTATGCTATTCCTTTCTCCCAGCTATTAAAGAGCCGTCTCCAAAAAATAACGCTCCGTTGTGTAAGCCAGCCGAACAAAGCAGATATATCATTATACGGAATAATCTCTACTGCAATTTTTTATACTTCTAAGCATCGCACATTTTCAATTTTTATACCGTCATATTGTGAAAGGAAAAGTACTTTTAACAGCAATTTGTTTGAAAACTGGATCTCCATTTATTTTTGAGACATTATTATTATTTTTTTTTTTAATTTTTCAACGCCATTTGTTTAATTTTGGCAACTCAATTATTCCATTTCTGTAGAAAGTAAAGGAAAAATAATTGGAAAATAGCAATTATATCTTTTTGTTGCCATTTCTCATAAAAACTGAAAAAATTGTAATTAAAATACGTGCTATTTTGAAAAAATACAAATGAATGATTCCTGATAAAGCATGGATCTATTATAAACTAAATTTAACTTTAAGTATATATATTAATATTACAAACAAATGAAGGCATGTGAATCATGAGATAACCGATTTTTTTTTGTCGAGTTTCTTGAATGAAGACATCTTTTTTGAATTTGTGTATTAATCAGAGATAGTCACGTCCTATGCATATTTTACTGTAGATGTTTAAGACTGGATCTTAAATGAGGAATTCTTCAGCGAATGCGCGTGACGTCATTTTATATAAAATAAAAGCGTGTGTTTTAAGTCTTAAAGCTGAACTATCTGTATTTATATACATATTTTTTTTTTTCATCGGAGGGCGACACTAAATTCTGAAAAAGCAGAATTCCTGTTTTATAGTCTTTCATTTTTTTTTCTCGTTTCATAAGTACTCAAAATAAAATATTATAATTTCCCTGTGTGCAATTACCTTTCATAAATTACCAAAGTTCAGCAAAAAATCGGGCATATTTTTTTTATAATTCTAGTAATAAATCATTGATAGTGTCTTGTTGAATTTATCAAATACCATATATTTTTTTAATTCTAAATATATATTTTTAAAAAAATCAAAATTACTTAAAAATCATAAAGTCTAAATTTGTAATATATTAAATTTTAATTTACATCTAAAAATATGAAAGAAGAAAATATGATTAGTGATAATTTAGGTATTGAAGAAGTTTTTAAAGGTAAAAAGATAAAATTTAAAACAGAAAAACTGAAAAAAGGTCATCGATGAATGAAACTTTATTGTGATTGTCGGTAAAAGTCAAGATTTTTTTTTTTTTTTTTTTTTTACAGCGGTATTAGGGGAGGTAGGTGTAATTAGGATCAGGGGTAATTGGGATCAGGGGCACTTCACGGGCAATCTGTAACAGATAAAAAAAATTGACCATGCCAGTTATAAAGTCTGACTAATATTCTACATGTGCAATTTTTTTGGAGTGAAAATGTATGTTCCTGTAGAAATAATCACTGTTTTCCCAGAACAAAAAGAAATACGTTGTCCGTCAAAGTGATAATGTTTCAGTTAAAAAGGTCCTGGGGTAAAGAGGATCATAGAGTTTTTTGGGTTAAGGATAAATTGGAATCGCAAATTTATTTTCTGTTTAAATCAAATTGTTGTTTATAATGATCTTTTAATCTTTTAGTTTTCGGATCTTGCGAAATACCCTAGCTTAGTTTACATTGCTGCACATTTCGTGTTAGCAAAACATTTATTTTGCATTTATTCCATATTTTAACCATTACTGCATGTTTTAGGCCTAATTAGGCCTCAACTTTTCAATGTAAATGAAATTTTCCTCCTCCACAACATATGAGTTTTGACTGATCCTTTTTCTACCGTTGCTTGCATTTGATGTTATTTTGAAAAAAAAAACTTGATTTTTCTTAAACGTTAAAAATTAGTTCTTTAGTAATACAACAACGCTATTAATTTCCAACAGAAAATTTTGCATTTGATTTTGTTTTGTAGGCAGAGAGTAAAATATATGAATATTGAAAATCCCTTAAAAACGATTGTTTTTCAGGTACTTATGTATTTTATAATTGTATATATGTATTTTTTCAGGTACTGTATCTCTGAGAAAAGTTGTACTTGTGAAATAAAAAATATCTTGCAGTAAAGGCCTCACCGAGATCTTTTAATCCCACTTACTCGTGACTGTGTAGTTTGTAAGGCATGAGGGAAAATAT
The DNA here is from genome assembly GCA_963932465.1 of Maratus speciosus. NCBI lineage: Eukaryota > Metazoa > Arthropoda > Arachnida > Araneae > Salticidae > Maratus > Maratus speciosus. The sequence continues at coordinate 280,854,773 of OZ010788.1, read as the reverse complement.
CACTGATCCTAATTACCCATTTTCATGGGGATAATTGGGATCAAATAGGTATTTTTTGAAAAAAAACACCTGTACCAGGTAACATAGTACATTTAAAACAATTATTTACACATTTCAAGAGAAAACCACCTACTGGTTAACCCTCTCGCTGCGCAACCCGAGAGTTTCTCAAACAAAGTAAAAGTAGCAAAATTTGCGCGACCCGAGATTTCATCGGGGATGCATTTTCTCCGTCTAATTAACCCGCCTTTATCATTCCCACCAGTTAATTTTTATAGTAAATTTTGCCTTATCTAACCGGAGCATTTTCCCGATTAAATCAGACGAAAATTTTTGTTTTGAAAAACCGGTGGCAAAAGAATAAAAATTCTTAAAAGACGCTCGTCGCGAAGGAATTAAGTACGCAATTTTTGAAGCTATTTTGATAGAACAATTACGCAGCGAGAGTGTTAATATTATACATAGTATTAGTATGTAGTCCACTTCATTCTCTAGCAATTAATTGTCAAAGTTCAAATTGTCAAAAAGTGATCCGAATTAGCCCTACCTCTCCTAAATACACTTTATGGATGTATAATTTTATCCTTCTTTGGTTCTTTCACTAGCTCTTTGAAGAGATATTTGGTCTTTTGTTTTACCAAATAAGATTTACATAAACGAAGTGTTATCTTCTCTCCGTTATATTTAAATCAGCTGTTTTTCCATACTAACTAAATAGAACAATAAATAAATAAATAAATCTCATATTATTTTTAAAAAAAGAAAGAAAAAAATCAATTGGTTTCTATGGAAGCTTTCACAATTTTAAAGATTGTTGACCAGCTCAATTTCTGTTTAAAAGAAGACGTAGGCATGCAAAATTAATAAGTACTCTTTCATCTTTCTATTGTTCAAAACCCTCTACTCTAGTTGTACTCCCTGCAAGTCACTGGAATGCATATAATGTGGTCCCGCAGAGGAATACAGATTTTTTTATTTGTATAGCATTAGTACAGACTTTTAGAATCTACTATAATTGAATCGGTCATTTCAAAAAACACATATGTCAAGTTTTTTCAAATATATTTTTTGTTTTATACTACTTTTTATTAATCATAAATTATAAAAATTATTCGATATTTATAAACTTTAAAGTCCAAACAATATAATCTCAGCCTTAAAAAAAACCTTATAAAAATTCGGTTACTTGTGAATAATACAGACTTTTTTTTCTGAAAAGTGACATATGTCGTTTTTGAAATGACCGAGTCAGTTCCAAGTACAGTATCTTGTGCAAAAAAGATTTTAAGCTTCTTTAGTTTAAAATTAGGTAAAATGGCAATTAATTGGTTAAAAAATAATAAAAATGAAATACAAATGCAGGCTGACAAATGAAAACATTGTAATATTTTTTCTAATCGCCGCAGAGAAGGAAACTGAAGAAATTTATAAAATTATAGAAAAAGCTCACTCGCATTACAAAAATTGAATAACCCAGAAAGGATTTAATCTGAACTTTGTAATATATATATTCATGATAAATACTATAATATTTACATTTAATGAAATTATTAATAACTACATTTAACATTAAACTGCTAACATCATTTAAAATTAATATTTACGTATAATTAATTACGTTATATAAGTAAAAAGGCATAATACATAGGTATAATGACTGAAAGAATATAAGTACGGTTGTCGAGCTCACCCCTCTATCAAATTTTGGCTATTACAGAAATTTTAAGAAGTACCGCTGCTCTAATCCATTTCAGAGAAAAATATTCGGAGTCGCACTCTTCTTCTCAATTTAGTCGATTTTTTTTTTCTTCATGCGGCCGCTTTTGCAAAGGTCGGAGCTACTGCTCTATGTTCTTCTTGCATCTGACTTTTCAATCAGCGAACTCAACTTTACTACCCAATCTTACGGTGGTCACTCTTATGAGTTCTTTCCTTTTTTCTGTGTATTTTATTTTGTTGAAAAAGTAAAGCATCTCTTACTTTTCCAAGCAATATTCATGAACTCTGAATCATTGATAAACGCAAAAAATGATTATAATTTAATTTTAAATGTTTAAGTCAAAATAATTTAATCGAGGTTCTACTGTACATGTATTTTGAAAACTTTGGTGACCTTGAAGCAGATTCATATGACCCTGATTTTGGTTATTGTTATTTTGATTACATTTAAAACTGTGTTCAATAATAAAATATAATTTTCAACTTTGTAGACATAAAATCTCTCGTAACTTTCTAACGGAAGACCGTATCAACTTGCGGATGGTCACATTCGATTCAGAATTAAAAAATTCATAATAAACAATACTCCACTTGAACTACTTAAAAAATGAGTTTCCTCCCCGACTTGAGTTAAAAAGCTCCTCTCCGCCTTTTTTTGCCCCCTAAAACGTGGCAAAACAATTTGATTTCTTGTTGACTCATTCGATCTTCTTTTCTAGTTCCAAAAAGAAGTTCTTCCGAAATTTTGTTGTACGACCATCAGTTATCTCTGAAAATCCACATTTTAACTGTACAGCCATTGCCTAAATGCTCTGATCTTATTCAAAACTTTTCGTTACTAGAATACATATTCTAATAAGTATCTTTATTATAAGACTAATATCTTTTTTTCGCTCTCAGACTTACCTAATATCGTGTTAGAACAGCAAATTGGAATCTGTTTCGGATTACTATTTTTACGGCATTTTCAGTACGATTGTATCTTTATAACAAAAATCGTATGTTTCAGACAAAGAAAATTACTGCACGCTATCATTAAGTTTGGGTATGTAGTGTGTTTCAATATTTTTAAAAAAAAATGTGGTACCTGCAATATTTATTTAAAAAATTTAATTTTTGTATGAAGATAATTTTTGCTAATTGTTTTGCTCCTACTACTTACAAAGAGCAAATATAGCAAAAACATTCAAAAATGGGTAAAACTTGAAGAAAATGGTAAATATCGTATATAGGGGGAAAAGTTTTGTACAAGTACATATATTTAAAATAACCACTTTCAATTACTCATAAATTAATTTTTATACTTTTAGGCATAATCCGTTCAAAATTGCTTGAAATCGTTTGTGAAACAAATGAAACAATTAATAAAATTTGTTTATTTAATTTTGTTATTTCTAAAACAAAAATCACGAAGAAAGAAATAAACAGAAAATTTAATTTATTTCCGTTTTTTGGAAGCTATTTCACTTAAACAAATACTTAAGTAGCAATTTATAAAATTTTATAATTTCATATTGATCTTGATATTCGCTAAGTATTATTCAATAAAGTAACTATATTTCGTTACAAATATAATTACATCGAGACATACCAATCATTTTAAAATTGGAAGTTCTGAATTCCTTACTCACCTGATTTATTTTACCTCCTGTGAATTTTCCTTACCCTTATTTTTAAATGACACTTTAAAAAAAAAAACCTGATGGAAAAAAAGTTTGAAATCATGGAATGAGATTCAAAGCCCATCCGTATGTAGCCTTTTTTGTTTGTTTTGTTTTACCTTAAAAGTCTGTTTAAATTTACTCTCTCGTGCATAAATTACTTTTAAGTCAGCGAAAAAAAAAAAAAAAAAAAAAAAAATAGATTTTTAAAATAAATTTAAATTGGATTATTAAGAGCAAATACAGATTTTTTTTAATATTATATTTATTACAAAATTTCAAAATGACATTGATATATAATGCGCATTATGTATTTAAGCACTAATCGTTATATTATATACTAGCTTTGCTCGCGTAATAGTTGAAATATGCCAAGTGATACTTGCATGACTATTTTTTATTAGAAGAACACTTTTTGGAATAATTCAAAAATTGCAAATCAAGCCTCAGTTTGACTAAATTTCATTATAAAAGTGCAATAGGCAGAAATGAGATTTTAATTAATCAAAAGAACTAAAACTAATTCCAAATAAATGATAATTTAGAAAGTATTTTGAGACTTTTATGCTCATTTCATACTCTCATTTCAGTATTCATTTGAAGTTTTGAATTTTTTTTAAACCATCTTAACAGATTTACATCTTAAAATAACTATCATGTCAAATTTCAAGCTTCTTGTCTAACAGTCTACTACCTCTCTGGTGTTAGTGGCACCAACATAAAATGCTGAAACAGAGTTGAAATAGAATGTCTCGAAAAAGGTTGAAACAGAGACTGTCACCATTAATTTACCAACATTAACCTTGAAATCAGTTGGTATTTTCTAATATTCTATAGAAAACGGAATTTAGATGTTTTTAAAGGCTTTCTTGTTGTTCCCGCCAACCAGGTGGTAGTGACACCGGCATAAAATATAGCCCGTATAGGATCAGGGACTATCACTCTTGATTCGCAACTAATAACTTCTATATAATCGGTTTATTATTTCCTAAGATTCCATAGAAATCGTAATTTAGGACTATTTTAGAGTGCTTTTCGCTCCTTCCCTTCGCTTCACCCCTTTTAGGTAGATTTCGTATGAAATACTACCTATTGGGATCGTTCCTATGTTAAAATTTCTGAAAAATTTTTCCAGATCTACACCGATCATGACCCCTAGAACCCAAAACCACCCTCAGTAAAAAACTTTATATATATATATATATATATATATATATATGTATCTATCTATCTATATATATATATCACTTTCTTCTGGACACGATAACTTTCGTAATTCTGCACCAATCTCTTCCAAACTGATACATAAAATCAATGGCCATAAAATCTCGGTCAAGTTCGTTAATGGGCAAAATCGGACCAAGGGGATGGAAATAGGGATGGGTTTTGTGAAAACAGAAAACCCCCCATAACTTTTTAATTTTTGTACATATCAAATCAATTTAAAGTTTTTATTACTTCTAAAAATAGGGTCAAAAATTTATGTATCACAGATTTTTGATAAAGTTAAAAATGGGCTCAAGGGGCGCAAAAAATAGGGTTTTTGGGAGAAAAAAAATCATAACTTCGTCAATTCTCAAGATATCAAATCCAATTAAATTTATTATAAATCTCCTTAATATTATCTACAACTTTTATATTCACAAGTTTTTGATAGGACCAATTCGTACCGCAAAAAAAAATTAAAAACGAAAACAAAAAGGGTGTTTGAAGAAGAAAAAAATCCCTAACTCCGTCAATTCAAAAGATATAAAATTCCCATGAATTTATCATATATCTTCTTAATTTTGTCTACAACATCTATATAGACAAGTTTTGGATAGGACCAATTCTTACAGCAAAACAAATTAAAAATACATAGCGGTTGACGAAAAAAAATCATCTTAGTAAGGGTGTATTCAAATCCAAACTGCTTATTTTCTGACTCATTTTACAATTCATTTTTGCTCTCAAAGGCTTCCAATTGGTACGTTTTCTTACTCAGAAACTATATAAACTACCGTAATGGTCGATTGTTTGATAGAGGCAGAATATATTTTTTTAAAATGCTGTTAAAAAGGGCACTTTGAACCGAATCTACCGAAGTGGATTGTGTTGGAAAAATCATTGTCACTCAAATCCAAACTGCTTATTTTCTGACTCATTTTTAAATTCATTTTTGCTTTCAAACGCATTTAATTGGTAGATTCGCTTATTCAGAAACTATATAATGTACTGTAATGATCGATTTTTGGATAGAGGCAGAATATATTTCAAAACATTATGTCAAAGTGGGCATTTTGAACGGAATTTCCCGAAGCGATTGTGTTAGAAACGAAAAATATTGTTCTTCTGAGAAAATAATTGTTTATATATCAAGTTTTAATTAATTGAACAAAAAATAAAAACACATGTCGCTTATAAATCTCTTCAAAAATCACGTCAGCAAGTTTCATATTTTTTTTATATTAAAAATGAATCTGGAATTATGCCAGAAAATGTCGAGTTGTTGAGCAGGGAAAAGTATTTTTTTGAATACCGCCCTAACATGATTCTTATAAAACCAGCTATTATATAAAAATGAAATAAAAACTCGTCAAAAGCGGCCAGATAAAATTGTTAAAGTGGATTTATCTCTAATCATGATTTAGTTTTTGTTTGTGAAATTAGTATATTTGACTTCGAAATCTACCTCTGCCTGTAGGCCGGGCCGGCAGGGATTTTTTAATTTCGAATTTATTTTCGACTGTTCTTTGAGGACATTTATATTTTATAAGTAACTACCGTGCTATATTTAAAGTTTGTAGCCTCTTCAATACCACCGAAATCGCAATTTAGAAAGTTTTTTGCTCCTGCAACCCTCTAGGGATTGTGGCACCGACATAAAATATAGCTTATGTTTGAGCAAGTTCTATCACCATCAATTTGCAGCCATTATGTTTGAAATCGGTTTTGTATTTCATGCGATTGCAGGAAAATCGTAATTTAGAACGCTTTTCGCTCACTTCATCCTTTTAAATTTGGAATTTTCTTTCGACAATTCTTAGAAAGCATTTGCATCTTTGAAGTAATTACCATTCCAAATTTAAAATGTTAGACCCCCTCTTTAAGGGGTCTCAGGACTCTTAAAGTTTTAAAATTTCGAAATTTTTATTTTTTTATATCTTAAATTCCTATCTTTTCTGAACATTTTGATATATTTGTTTCCTTGAAATTCCTATTAGAACTGAAGTTATGGCTTTTACATTAATACACGTTCAATAGCTGAAGCGTCCTTTCGAAAACATTGAAGCCATTTTTCTTTAAATGACGTTTTTGGGCATAACGCGCACGATATCTCAAAAACTTATCAATATTTTTTCATGAAATTTTCAAAACATATGTTTCATGTTAGTCTATATCAACTGAACCTAAAATTTCCTTTTTATTGTTCAAAACAATATTTTTTTAGGTGATTATATTGTTGAAATTTTCGTAATTTTGCATTAGCTAAATACAACTTTGTATTAAAAATATAAAAAAGCTTTAAATACAAATTTATTTAGGTTCAGGGTAATTATTACAATCTGAAGTATAAGTAGGCACTAAAATTTTCATTCTAGTTGCAATACTTATTTTGTAATCGTGCGCGTAAGCTGTTATGCCGATTTTTTGCTCGTCAAATGTCTAACAGTTTGGAGCCCCCTGACAGGGGCGTGCCTAGCGGGGGGGTGTTGGGGGTGTAACACCCCCCCACTTATTTGGAAGAGTTGGTAAAATTTAGAATAGTCGGAAAGTTAAGAACACACCCTGCAAAAAGTCCCCTCTCCTGTCGTCAGTATCATTTCAATTCTCTGTTGTCCGTCATTTAAAGGGGAAAAGAAATAACTTCTCACGGAAGATTGTGTATGATTCTGTGTGGGAGGGAGGGGTTGTCAGAGAGCGGAGGTGATAGAGAGAGAGAATCGCGTTTCTGAGAATTTGAGACTTTCGGGGGAGGAGGGGGTTGTTGCAATCTCTATTGTAAGTTTTCCCATGTAGCATCTTTAATTGCTCCCTTCTGCTATGGACTGATTCTTAGAATTTGGTGACCTCTTGGCTCTGGATTTGGCGCTAGTTATTTGAGGTTGTTGCATTTAAAAGATGAAGTCACGAACACAGAAGAAGAGCGTTTTGCGAAAGTTTGTTTTTGTCGCATGATGGCGAATAATTCAGTGAAAAGTTTATGCACACACTGTGATCGTGTACACACACATTTCACAGAAAAAAATAAATTTATATCGCCATATAAGAATATTTCATCCGAATGAAAACATCAACCTCCAGAAAGGAAAACGGATTCAATGTACAATATGTAGATATTTCTGCATTTCTATTAGAGGCCTGCATAGTCATATTCAAACTGATCCTCCAGATGTAAAATTCAGAGCTTCGTAAAAATGTTTCCGAAACATCATTTTCATCACAAAATTTTACTGCGAATGTTAAGACTTTTGCAGACCGGGTTCGGCACTACAGCGAAAGTTTGATTGAGGAATGCGATAAAATCCTAACTAGCAATTCTATGGAAAATGTCAATGTTTCTGGAAAGGAAGATTCCTCGATTTTTCTAAGTTGTGATCCAGCCGATCGTATTGGAAAGAATTTAACCGAAAACCAGAAACTTTTCATCCTGTCTCGTGGAACTTATCAACCTCAGAGATCATCTTACCCTGTGAATCATGACATAGATCCTAAGAAGCAGAATAAGTTTAGCTCCTGCTGGTATAAAGAATATCCATATTTAGAATACAGCGACCAACTGGATGCCGCATTTTGTTATGCTTGTTCACTTTGCTCTGATGGCCCGGGGCCTGAAAACACAGAAGAAGCTTGGTTCTGTGTTGATATTCGTGTATGGCATAAGATGAAAAGCCGAGGAAAAAACCGTAAAGGCAAGTTAATGGTTCATTTTACGAGCAATGCTCATAGAACCGCAGTGTATAAATTAGATAATTTGCCCCAAAAAAGTAAGCACGTTGACAACTTTCTATCTAGTCAACGTAGAAAGGCAGCAGCTAACGCGGAGCAAATTTGTCTAAGAAACAGAGAGATTATTAATATACTTCTAGACTGCACCAGATATCTAAGTCGTCAAGCATTTGCATTTTGGGGACGAGAAAGTGAGAGCGGTAACTACATTCAGCTCATTAGATTAATAGCCAGGTGGATTCCAACTTTAAAAAACTGGATTGATGATAATCATCTTCGCCCATACCATGCCAACAAGTCACAAAACGACTTTATTGGGGTTCTTGGATCATGTGTCCGTGAAAAAATAGTTGCAAATGTCAAAAATTGTGGATTTTTTAGCGTTATGGCTGAAAGCACACCCGATATCTCTCATCTTGACCAGCTCTCAATTGTAATCCGATACGTGACCCAGTTTCACCCAGAAGAAAGGTTGTTAAAACTAAAAGATTATCTAGCTAAAACAGGCGAAGGAATGGCTAAGCTTATTTCTGAAATTCTACAGTCAGTTGGAATATCGCTTTCCCAAGCTCGTGCACAGTCTTACGACACCACGTCATCTATGTCCGGCACATTTTAGGCTGTCAATCAAAACTTTCAGAAATAGCTGGTAGATCTATTTTATACATACCCTGCCTCGCGCATAAAGTGAATTTATGTGTTGAACATGCGTGCAAAGAAAGCAATATAATAAAATTGTTCTACGACAGTATTCAGGATCTCTATAACTTTTTTTAACTGAGTACAAAGCGATTCGGCATACTGACAGAGAAAATAGAAGTTCTTCAGAAGAGTCTTACTTTGAAATTTTTGTCAAAGACAAGATGGACTATGCGAGCGGATTCAGTCAGAGCTATTTTATCGTCCTATGATGCCCTCATCCATACTCTGCAAATTATTTCTGAAGACATGAAAGTTGACAAGGATGCTCGAGCTAAGGCGGCAGGGTTAAGAAGCAAAATGATGTCATACGATTTCATTGTTTCTTTACTTGGAATGAAAACAATTATGTTTCAGACCAAGTTAGCAACAGAGCAATTGCAACGTGACGACCTGAACATTTTAGAGGGAACCGACATAATGCAAAAAACTTACGAAAGCATTCAGAAACTCCGGAATGATGACACGGCGGCAATAATGAACATCATTAAGGAAGCTGACAACATCTGCGAGATACATGGAATAAATCAAGATTATGAGTTCAATTTGCGGCACAGGCCGCGGAGGCCTCCATCGAAGATCGACGAAAATCCTAAAACTGCAGTTCTATTTACACGAGAGAATTATTTTAAAGCAGAAATTTTGAAGGTGGTAGATCGGCTTACAACTGCATTTGTAGACATTCATAAGTTGGTATTTGAGAAAGTTAAACCACTAGCCTGTCTCCTTCCATCTAGGATCAAGTATAGCTCTACCGAGGACATTTCTAAACTATGTCAACTATTTCCTGATGATCTCAAAGATGTAGATAACTTGGAATGTGAAATTGATCTCATGTCTTCAGAAATAGCTAGTTCTGAATCGGATACAATTGGCGCAGCAGCGCAAAAATTTGTGGGGAAGGCTCATTTGTATCCTAACCTTTCTTTGGCCTACAAGTTGGCCTTAATTATTACAGTAACTGTAGCAAGTAATAAAAGAAGTTTCAGCAGGTTAAAGTTAGTAAAAAATTACTTGCGTACCACCATGTCGGAAGAGCGACTGGACTAACTAATGCTATTAACCTGTGAAACAGACATAACTGACATGTTGGATTTAGACAGTGTAGCTGGAAAATGGGCTATTCTGAAGGATAGGCGGGTGATAATTTAAAAATGTAGAAGGATAATTTTTAGTCTCTTATACTAATATATATCTTATTTTTAGCAAGCAAGATTTGTCTTTTTTATGTATCTTAAAATTTATACACTTACATTACACAACAGCATGCGGTTTTATTTATAGAAACATAAATTCCGAAGTACTTCAAAATTCTTAAATTGTTACTTTTGAGAACTGGTTAATGTACAGTACATCCATACACATTTCCTTTTAAATCGTAAGCAGAATCCTAATTAATAACGGGATTCTGAACTCTACTTATATAGTAAACTAATTTTAAAAAAATTACAGATATTGAACAACAACATTTAATTTCGACTGTGGTTAAAGAGAATGCAGGTGAACACTTAAGACTTTTAGTGATTTTTAAAAATTCACAGTATTGTAGAACAGTTGACTCCGTCGCTGAGAGGGGGGGGGGCTATCACAAAGTCTTTCTCACCCCCGATCTTGCAGTCGGCAAAATTCAGTTCACACCCCCCCCCCCCACTAAAACAGCCTTCGGCACGCCCCTGCCCCCTGTAAATGCTAATTCTGCATCTTATAATTTTTTAAATACATGAAATGAAAGAAAATACTTATATATTTTATTGCAATTAAAATTGTGTCATAAAATCAAATACATTTTAAGATATTAAATGTTGAAAATGGTCTTTTTTTTTCATTTTTTCCAATTTTAAGAGTCCTGAGACCCCTTAACACAAAAAACGCAATTTAGATCATTTTTTGCTCCTGTAATCCCCAGGTGTTAGTGACAACAACGTAAAATATAGGGTATGTTGGAGCGGGGACTGTCACCATCAATTTGAAACCATTATTTCTGAAATCGGTTTATATTTTCTGAGAGTGCGTAGAAATCGCTATTTAGAACTTTTTTAGAACGCTTTTCCTTTATTTTCACCCCATTTAAATTTCAAATTTTTAAGGAACTCTTCTCATAGAGCATTTACATTTCATGAGTAATTACCATGCAAAATTTCAAGTTGCTAGCCCCTTCAGTATCACGAAAATCACAATTTTGAACGTTTTTTTAAAATGCAACCGCAATGTGGTAGTGACGCCGACATGAAGTAGATCCTATATTGGAGCAAGGGCTGTCATCATTAATTTCCATACATTACTTATGAAATCTGTTGGGGACTTTCTGAGATTGCGTACACTGTAAAAAAAAAATGGTAACGTTCCATGTAAAATCCAGGAACGTTTCGCCTTTTCTCAGGTTTTCAGAATAATTTAGCTCTTTCCTGTGAAATTCTGGTTTTCTTATCTGAAACGTTCCTGAACAAAAGTTGGAAACAGCAAAACGCTGCGGCCGCCATTTATTATTTTTTTTTTTTTTGCTATAATCCGTTGCTCGCGCGCGAGTGTCGAAAACGAATTCCTTAAATGAATGTAAAAAAATCAATATGGAATGCAAATAAATCAATAGAAAACATAATTCTTTACGTCTCTATTGCCAAGACCATTCAAATGAAAATACAATACCTCTGTGACATCGCTAAGAGATTATCTCTCGTACTTGTCTGTGGAATGTTTAACGAGCAGATCGTGTAAAGAAAAAAATACACCTATTATTTGGATCTCCATTAACCAGGGGACCATCAAACATGATTCTCACCGATTTTGATTAATTTAAAGTATGTTTTAGAGTTCTTATCTCTAATTATTCTTGTGAAAGGATTTCTTCAAATGGGCCTTAGATTTTCAGAAATTAGATGCCGAGGTTTAGCATACGTTTCAAATACCCATTAGTTTGCAGCTCTCAATGTGTCTTTCGTGGTGTGGACGCAGAACGCTCGCAAGCCACCCGTACGGCCCGAGTTCGATGCTGCCTCGTGACTTTTTTTTTTCTTTTTTAATTAATTTTATATTGTGATTTTAACACTTTACAATTTGATTTAAATTTGATATATATTTGACACTTTGAATTGCTGCAAATTTGAATTTTTTTTTATTTTCGGAAAAAATATACAATTACGTTTAGGATTTTTTTTTTTTTTCATGAAAATTTATATGTATTTTATCTAACTTGTAAACTAACATAATTACTGACGAAAATCCAAAATATTTTATGTCTAGATTTTTTTTCTAATTATTATTTACATTTATATATTTTTATATTTTAAGCAAAGTTCAGAAACAATATATCATATATATATATACTTTATTGAATTTTAACTGAAAATTTATTTTTTCGTGTAAATTATAAATAATAATTTTGATGTTAATTTCAAAATATTTTTTCATTCCAACAAATAATGATAATAAAGCGAAAATTGTCAACTGGAAATGTAAAAATCGTCTGCGGATCCCGCATGCTTGAAATGTCAGTAATCTTTTGCTGTCAACAGAAATATTCCTGGTACTTCACAGGAAATTTACTGGCATTTCTGTAGAATGTTTTTAACATATACAGTAAAGTTCCAGTCATTTTCAAGAAATGTTTCTTGTAAATAATGGGCAACTCAGCTGCCCATTTTTTCCCAGGAACGTTGCGGAATTTTTTTTACAGTGTAGAAATCGCCATTTAGAACGTTTTTTTTTTTAATCTTTTCGCGCATTTTCACCTCTTTTAAATTTCGAATTTTTTTTAAAATATTCTTAGAGATCATTTATATCTAATAAGTAACTACCATGCCAAATTCCATGTATTTGGGCCCTTCAGTAACACCAAAAATCACAATTTCGAACGTGTTTTTCCTTCTGCACCCCTTTAGGGGTAGTGGCACCGACATAAAATGTAGCCTATGTTGGAGCAAGGGTTATCACCATCATTTTGACACCATTATTTTTGAAATCGGTTTGGTACTTCTTGAGATTGCGTAAAAATCGCCATTTAGAACGCTTTTTGCGCGTTTTCACCCCTTTTCAATTTCTATTTTTTTAAGAAATGTCCTTAGAGATCATTAGTATCTTATAAGTAACTACCATTCCAAATTTCATGTTTCTAGACCCTTCAGTAACACAAAAATCGCATTTTTAGAACGTTTTTTGCTCCTGCACCCTCTTTTGGTCAGTGGCATGGACATAAGATATAGCCTATGTTCCAAGTTGGACTAACACCATCATTTTGATACCATTACTTTTGGAATCAGTTCGGTAGTTCCAGAGCTTACCTACTACAAATAAACAATTTTTACCTCTTTATAATATTAGTATATATAAAAGCATTAAAATTATTATTAAGAGTAAAATAGGGGTTTTGGGCAGGTGGTCTAATGTTTTGGCTCTTCGGTGGATGCTAAAAAAATTTTAAAATATAATTTCTGAAAATAAGAGTGAAATAACTTGTTTAGCCTATTAAATTTGTCAAAAAAAGGGTGCAAAAATGACTTATCAATAAGGTCACATTGCAGTCACTCGTTTCGCCTATTAATCGAGACAAAAAAAGAATAAAATGAAAATAACCAGTCCCCAAGATGGATGAAATTCATTGAGATAGGATAAGAGAATTTTCAATACTGGAAAGGAATGAAAATGCACTCAATCTGGGTTAAAATCTTCTTTTTTTAAGAGAGTACTTCGTAAACAAAGAAAGATATTAATATATATATATGTATGTAAACAATCTGTTTAAGGATTTTTCTAATCGGATAAGTTCCAGTTTTATTAAATAAGCATATATAGTAAGTATATTATAGTAAATACAAATTTAAATATTTTGCTAGAAATATTTGCACTAGGTAAATCACATTAATTAATTTTTAAAGAAAAATTAATAAAACATTAATGAATTAAAGGTTTAAAAAAAAAAATGCAATTAAGCCCATTTGTCAATTTATTGTTAATAATAACTCTAACCCAGATGTATATCATAAAAACCTTTTTTTAAAATATTATTTTTGTGAAAATAATTTGTTTTTTCAAAAATCAATTTATAATAAAGTAAATGCTTTTTATCTTGGTTAATCTTAAATCTTTGCACGCGTTTACTTATTTATTTGTTTTATTTCTAGTATAATTCTAGTACTCGCTCTTGTCACAGGCGAAAAATATTACAGAAACAAGACAAACAAGATTAATTCTGACAACAATGCACTATAGAAAAAAAGATAAATCCTTTTAACCCTTAAATGCTTGATATTTCAAAATCATTGTAATAATGTTTTTCGGCTTTCATTTTTTAAATAAATCATGGGAAAAATACTTTAAAAAATCATATTTTGTTTTAAGTATGGTTTAAGGCTAAAAAACAAGTTTGTTACTAATCGGCAATACTGGTCTTTAATTGAAAAAATAATTTTCCTTGACAAAATTCTATAATATTAAACACACAAGAATTTTAGGAACTATAATAAGAAATAAATTTTACTTGCTCATTTCAGAACAAAATAGGTTATTTCGCAAGCTTCCAAACAAAACAAAAAGAATAAGTAGCAACAATTGAAAAGATAAATCCATTTTTATTCTTAAACAGCACAAGTGTTGACATTTACGTGTTCAAAACCGATTTAATAATATTTTCAGAATGTATTTTATTAGCAACATTAGGCATTATAGCTTCAATATTATTCTAATAGTATTTTAGAGCCTAAATTGGGTATGATGCCGAAAAACAACACCCGGCATTTAAGGATTAAATCTACGAAAATATAATATAACCATGAACAAAAATATGCACTTAATTCATGCGAGCTACCCACAATTCTAAAAAGCGTTCTTTATATTTTTTGAAACTTGTGGAATCAAAATATTTTCCAGATTTAAAGAAGCATTTATAAAAACAATGTTTCTTTTGCTGACACTGATTTTCGAAAGCGCCTCCGAGTAATTTTTAGGGTTCCGTACTCAAAAAAGTAAAAACGGAGCCATTATAAGATCACTCCTGCGTCTGTCTGTCACAGCCATTTTACTCGTAAACTATATGGAACATGGAAAGTTCAAATTGGTGGAAGAAATAAAGGCTATTGACCCACATATTTATAGATTATTAACAATTCACAAATATATTTAGGGAAAATGTAGAGGGGCTAATTAAATTACCTGAAAAAAAATATTTGTATATCGTGTGGGGTATCGTATGAAAGCTTTTGTAATGCCAAACTCAAAATACATTTCTTTTAATTTTAAGTATTATATTTGCAGAGATATCGTCGAAAATGTAATGCAAAAATATGCCCCCCCCCCCCCCGATCTATTTCCGAATGCATTGAAATTAAAATGATGAAAAAATTAGAGGTAGTAGAAGTTAATTTAAACCTTGCAGGAAAACTATAGCGATTACCCTAGGTAACATAGTTTTTGAGAAAATTGCATTTTCCCGTTACACACAAATTTCTATTTGCGGACGTTCAGCAAAAGCTTTGAGGGGCGTTGGAGGTACCTATCATCGCAGAATTATAAAAGGATTGTTAATAGTTATTTTTGAAAAAAAAATTGTCGGTGATTAGCCGAGATATTAATCTTTAAGGGCACAGACTGTTTGGACATACATAAAGACACAGGCGGCGCTCTATACGCCATCGGCTTTTAAAGCCTAGATAACGACTTTTAATGATATATTTGAGTAATAATGCAATGCCCAGTTATTAATTCATACATTTATTATGCGAAATCGTCTAGTGCGCAAGTAATACTCACACTTGACCGGTTTATTATTAGGTGCGTTCGTAATTATATAAATACCTAGCACCTATAGTAATCGTTCAGTCCGTCTGTCTCTCTGTCTGTCTGTCCGCATATAACAGCGCAAAAACTACCCAACCGAATTGTTTGAAATTTAAAATATATAATTGTTGCATAATTTTGTCGAGTCATTTTAAATTTTATGAAAATCGGATATATAGTTTAATTACAGGGACAGTCAAAAGTTTTCCGTTACATTACGGCCAATGGGAAAAAAATATTTCAAGTGCATTTTAATGATGTTACAGCCTTCCGAACAGAATGAAATAGATATGCACTTATGAAGTGCACTAAAATATAAATTCAGTACAATATGCAGTGCAAAAAATGTATAAAACTAGTTATAGTGGGAACGCATCTCATTTGCCACGTTTGACGAGCAATTTCCAACTTGTTATTAAAATGTATTAATCAGTTTGGTATACCGGAATACAGATTTTTAGAATTTTATCAATTCTCAATTAAACGTTTTCAGCTGCGAAACTGAAATTACACATGAAAGAGTAACAAAATAATATTAATTTTAATGTTAGTGTAATGCTATTAATTTACTATGTTAGTCTGGAAAACATGCTTGTTGAACATGAATATGTTTACTGGAGAATTTATAGCATCCGAAAAAACTTTATTCCAGGTTCAGAAAAATGATTAATACAGAGAAAAAAACTATCCCGGAAAGTTCCCAAAAATCAATGGCAGCAAAAGAAACTTTATTTTTACAAAAACTTATTTAAATCTCAAAAATATATATTGTTTGCGGCTATATCATACTTTACTAGATTAAGAAACATTTGTCCTTTTTTTTCTCTTTCTAGTGTAAGGGAGACCGGGGCTAGTTTTTAATTTTTGATTTTTATAAATTTTTTATTTAAGATTTTTAACAAACTTTAACTGCACTTTTAAAGAACAGACATTTGGCTATAAATACCCGGAGTTTTAAGTTTGTAGCTTTTGTAGTTTATGTTTAGCGGAAGCCTAAAATAAAAGGAAAATTGTGCGCCAACCTACCCCGTCACGGGGCAAGTTGCTTATACCTATGGGGTAAGTTGGCACACGCTTTATAAAAATTTAAATGAAGCTCAAATAAGACACGCAGTTAAGCGAAATCAATTTCATTATTACCAGTAAGTTTAGACAAAGGCGTTATAGCCATAATTATATAGACTTAAATTACCAGCCATAATTATACAGACGTAAATTATATGTAAATTCTAAATTATACAGACATAAAAATATTGAATAAAACATTAACATTGAGTAACTTCTATCCTACTCTATATCATCATCAGAGTTACAGTTTCCACAAATAAAAAATCGAGTGTCTCCGTTTGGGCAAGCCTCGTGTGCCCAAAATCTTGCATTGCAACCACTTTTCTCGTTGTTTGCTGTTTTTCAAGCTATCAGCACACACAAAACACCGAGCCAACTTGCCCCGTGTTCAATGCGCCTACTTGCCCCATAATAAATTTCCTCACAAAAGGGACACGCAATCCTCTAAGCATAAATAATCCAAGTAAATCACATATGGAGTAGGTGCAGTTACTCATACACTAAGAAAAACTGCACAAGTTAAATCGCAATTATTAAGATAAGTATTAGAAATTAGAAAAAGAATAAAGCAACAAAAAACTACTTATGAGTGCAAAAAACAGAAAAATTGTAATAAATGTCCACTGCACGTAGGTAACGATGCAAAACTACACTGAGGATTGTAAAAAGCAATAACAAAGGTATTATGTGACTGGTTGCGCAATCTATCCACAAACAGGCGATTTATGAGGGCTGCGCCTACTTACCCCTGTAGCCAACTAGCCCCGGTCTCCCTACTAGCAACAATGCAGTCATAACAGTAGCTAAAACAATTAAATATTTGCCATGCCTAAAATACTTTAAAATACATATTAAATATTGGATTAAAATCGTGTTACTTTTTTTAAAAATTATATTTAATGTTATACAATCTGCGCTGTTTTTATACAGATGTTTTTTTAGATTTGAATCAAACATCTATTTATCCATAGATACAGTGTATTTTTTTTTCATACACTAGTTTTTCTTGTTAGAATCACTAGTTTTTCTAGTTTCGGGATTACCATTTATTTTGGTTTGCGGTTATATCATATTTTCCTAGATTAAGAAGCATTTGTCTTTTCTTTTTACAGTTATTAGCAACGATACAGTCACAACAGTAAAATAATACAGTACAACAATTAAACTAATTTTGCAACAATCTTACATTTGCCTGATCTAAAATACTTTAAAATCCATATTAAATAATGGATTAAAACCGTGTTACTTTTTTTAATTTTATATTTAATGTTATATATATATATATATATATATATATATAAAGCACTGTTTGTGTATAGATAATATTTTTTATATTTGAATTAAACGTCTATTATTTAACCATAGATACAGTGTATTGCATTTTTCATACACTAGGTTTTCTTCACTCTCTCTTCAGAAATTCACCTATCGCATAAATACAGATTTTGTTGTATTTAGCATTATATTGAAAATTAAACATGGCTGCTTCTCGGCACACCTATATCAGATAGAATTCTAAACTGCCGATAAAGTGTTTCGGGCAAATCTGCACTCTCAGCTAATAAACTATCAAAGGGCAGGTATGCGATATTGGCATTGTAGAAAACGATATCATGGTAAATTATAACTGATATGCAATTTAATCCTTAAACAGTTATTTTTTCTACTTGTGCAATATTATGCACAAATTTATTACGCATAATTAATTTATTATTGAAGACACGAGTGGGAGAAAGTGTTATGTAACTAAACTTCAATTTGGTGAAAGTTTCAGTGAAAGCTTTTTCTTTATTTTTATCTTTTTTCTTTCTTTCTTTATTTATTTATTGTAAATATTTTGGTTTTATTTCCTTATTGGTAGCATATGTTTAAAATTTAAAGAAATGGTACTATACTCTCTCAGAAAAATTCATTAACCTTTAATTAGTAAATCTCTCTTTATTCTAAAAAAAGTAACTAACGCTGTCACCGCTGCCGTAAATGAATTTTTTGTGACCTGAGGTCTTTCTTCGGTAATATTAATATAAGTACTGAATACAAAAATACATGAAGATTGCTAGTATTGTAGAGGAATGTTTAATAAACACGCTGAATCAGACAGTTTTTAAATAGAAGAATTATTTTAAGAGATAGTTAATGTTAAAGTTGTTCGAAATCATTCCTTAAAAAAGTTTTATAAGAGCAAAAACTATACATAGGAATTTAATCCTTTTTTCTACGGATATACATTACAAGCTCTCGGTGTGCAGACAGCATTTATTTTTATAATCTGACTAATTTTTTGAGGGGTTTTTTTTTCAATTTTTTAGTCAATTTTTCATCATTTCAAGAGATATTTTTCTCATATTTTAGAAAAAGATATTATTTTAAATTGTTATCAGTTGTAAAAACAACGTGACTATTAAACATGGACACAAACATGGACATAATTCACGTGACTACGTGACTATTAATCCCTTGAGGGCGGTGGGATAGATTATATCCCACCTAATTTTAATCAAGATTTGAAAAAAAAAATTAAATTTTACTTTTAAAACTTCGATCGAAAAAAATCTGTAAAAATGTGTTTCTTATTTTGAAGTAAGCATTTTCACAAATTTCGGTGTGAATTTAACATTAGAGGAACACAATTACTTTCACCTGAAAGAGTTATAAACAGAAACCCCTTTAGAATTAGAAAAAAATGTTTACGTGTTAAAAGTATGAAAATATTGAAAATTACGTCATAAAAATTGTTTTTACAGGGGAATATTAAAAGAGAAAAAAAACTTTAAAATAATAAATTCGTTTATATACTTTAAAAGCAGTAAATGGCAGAAATTACCTCATATTCAAAATAACCAAATAACAATATTGCCAAATAGCTTAAATTTAAAAATATATTTACACGATACATTTATTTCATATTTCGAGAAGAATTTTTTAACTATTGTTTGTTGTCAATTGTAAGACAGCGCAAATAATAATATGTCCTTTCTAACAACAAAAGTATTTTCAGGTGAATATTAAATATAGAAAGAATACTTTGGTGAAAATTATGTCAGATTTAAAACGATACATTTAAAATAGCTTATTTATAAACGTTGTCAAAAAATACCAGGAGGCAAAGATTCTGTTTGCTTAGTTCATTTTATATTAGCTTATTTTCAAATGTTTAACTGTTCTTATTTAATCAAACACGAAAACAGCCATTTGATGTTTTAACAGCAGCTGATTCGGCCTCCAAATCCTCCAATCAAAGGGAAATTGATGGAAACTTGCTTACAGGGAGATCGCCACTGGTTTCATCTTCTTTAATCTTTTTAAAGCCGATTAAATTAGAGTGATTTTAGAGTCTGCGGTGTCTGAACGGTTGTTGGCGAACACAGCACGTAGAGACCAGGGTCCCCAAGTATTAAAAATTATTATCAGTATTTATTTATATTATTATAAAATATATATATCGCACTTTCAAGAATATTTAGACTCTCAGTATTTTATCTTTACCATATCATAAATTACGAAAATCTTCTTCACACAAAAAAAATAATTTTTGAGAATAATGTGGTAAAGTACCTTTTTACACTCGTATCTTCAAACTATTTATAGGTAAGTGCTTTTAAATAATTGCTAAGGCAAATATTTTTACGAAATGCCACTAAGAAATGAAAAAATAATCTTATTTTATCTTAAAAACTAAATATAAAACTTACAAAATTTTTGAAAAATACTGTGAATGCAACGGATAATTAGTTACACATAGAAGGTATCATAATTCCTTGTAAGTTTTTAAAGTTAATTCGTATCTTTAAATAGAAGAAATACGCATGTTTTATATTATCTTCAATTTTATAGTACACTAATATAAATATAATTACCAATGCTCGATTAACCGTAGACGGATCCCTCGAAAAATTCCAGTTAGGGGCCTTTATAACATATCTGTAATCCCAATTTGTACTCATTTTAAAGGAAAATATCTGATTTTGGGCTTTTTCTTTAAGGGTTTAGATTTTTAGCGTTGGGGTTCAGGACCCATTTGCCCTTGCTATAAACTTCATTCTGATTATTTCTTTCTTAAGGAGATTGTGGACTTAAAGACAACAGGATTTTGACCAAAAATGGAAATTTTTATTTTTGTGTTATGGTAGTAGCGTTTTTAACTACTGTTTAAACTTAAAAAATGATGATTTTTTGGGGAGGGGGGGGGGGGAAGTATCTGAAAGAGCAATATTTGTTGAGCATTTTAAAACAAGCCGCATAAAAAGTCCTTATAGTTATTCTAGTTAAGATTAAAAATAAGTCGTATTCTCAATTGTTAAATGGACATTTTCAAGTGATTTATTTCAAAATGTTAAATACAGGCTTTTTTTAAACTGCGCGCAAGATTTTTGTGCAGCTACTTAATATTTTTATATGTATTCTTTAATTATTTGTAAATTATATCTATATCTTAAGGCTGAACCTAATTTGTTTATTGTTCCAGTCGCAAAAATAAAGTTATGCATAGATACACTTCGAAAAAATATGTAATACTTTCAACATTATTTTAAAAATACAAATTTTCCTAATGTATACACAATTTTGGGTACAGCTTTAAAATATAGATGTAATCTATAAAATACTGAACTATAAAATACTGAAGATTGCATTTTAAAATATCAAGTAGTTCCACAGAAATCTGACACGCATGTAAAAAAAATGCGCATTTTTAACATTTTTGAGATTAATTAGTTTAAAATCTTTATTTAACAGTTGCTTAAATTAAGAAAACCGACACATTTTTAGCCATGAAAAACATAATTATAAGAAACTGTGTATGCTATTTCTTTTAAAATGCTCTGAAAATATTACTCTTTTACAGATATTGTTTTCCGAAAAATGAATATTTTGGAAGATTTAACAGTAGTATGCCCCTTAAACTCATTGAAATTTAAAAAATTAAAAATATTTCGCCATAAAGAACTTAGAAGAGAAACACTATACTAATTTAAGATAAAAATCAAATATATATCAAAAATTGAATCCATCAATTCACCTTAACGATAACATTATACATGAATTAAATACAAAATTTATACGGTCAAATTTTACTAAAAGGTGTTTAAAATGTTGTTAATTACATAAAATATAAAATTGTACATATAAAAACTAAGTACTTCACACGTACTCGCCATCAGGGTTCTGTACATCTAAAAAACAAACACTTTCAAGTACACCCGTATTGTCATCTTGGTTTGAAAGGACTCAGTTCTCTGTTTTGTATTTTATTTCGAACCCTGATGACGAGTACGTGTGTACTTGAAATTACTTGATTTTTAGATATACAATTTTATATTTTACATAATTAACAACATTTTTAATACCTTTTAGTAAATTTGGACCGAAATAATTTTGTATTTAATTCATGTATAATATTAGAAGAGAAAGTTGATTTTTATGCTTCTTAGAGCAGTAATGAAAGTCACATACCATAATCATAATGTACCGTAATTTCACGTGTATACGCCGCAGCTCAGATAACTCGATTTCCTACCAGAATTAACTTTAAATAAAATGCGACTTACTTCTGCTTACCACTTATTTGATTTTTTTTTTCAATAAAATTTCAGGTTTGAAAAAGACTTAATACGTCTCAAATTTGTTTCCAGCGTATACATTAATACTATTTTAATTGTATTAATGCTATTTTGATTTTACCTTAAAATGCTCAGTATATCTCAGCACAAAATCTGTGTATCAATTTTGAAATGTTGTTTTATTAAGGTCGTCGAATTAGTAAAAATATATTAACGAATGAATTTGTAATAAAAATTCGGTTTCGAATCACTTTTTTTAATAACTGTCTTCAGATGAAAAAAAAATGGATGCCAAAATTCTTTAATAATGTTCTTTAAGTAATAAAATGAAAAAAAAATGGAGAAATTGTTTTAAAATATAAACCGCATCGAGAATTTATTTTTGCAAGTAACTAATGTTTTTTTTTAAATTTTTAATTTTCATTATTCCTTTTTTTAATTTTTAGAAAATAATTATTAAATGCATGGCTTTTTTTGTTTTTGTTTTGGTACACTTTTTTGATGAATCTCTTGTTCCAATGACATAAGTAATAAAAAAGAATTTAACACAGATCATCCATGTGTTTTACATTATCTTCATATATCGTTTCTCTAACTTATAACCTTAATCTTCTATAGTTATATACATTTTTCATGCTTACGTGTATTTTGTAGTCTGACATACATCTTATAACACATATATATATATATATACTCATAAAGGAGAATTTTCAATGTACGAAAGATTTAGTAATTATTTTTTGTTGACAAATCTAAGTAACATTGACTAATGAATCTTTCATAATTGTAATCTGCAACGCAATAATAGCTACAATAATACTTTTTTCCATAATTGGGGTGTTTTTATCATAAATTAGACGATGCGATGCATGAAACAATATGCAATTGTATCGCTTAGTAATTCAGTTCGTTTGAAATATAACCTTTTTAATAAAATTCTCAAAAAAATAGTAAGAAAATTTTACTTATTATTTAATTCGGAAACGTAAATCGCCTGGAATAAATGTTAAAAGAAGACAAAAAATTTTAAAATCCTATCGTCGTTCGTCGTTCGTCGTTCGTTAGGGGCTGTACTGTACATATATAACATTATCACTTTAGGGGGGGGGGGAGGATTTATCATTTGATATCGTTATCCTTTTTTATTCAACCAAAATTTTCTTTTTTTGGTAATTATTTCTTTACATTAATGTAATCTGTTATCTTTATTTTTTTTAAAGTCTGTTATCTATTTTTATGAGAGTACAAAGTTATTAACAAAACCATTAAATGATTATAAAATCATTGAATTCCAAAATAGGGAATATCCCAACGTTTGCCATCCCTATTCTTCTGCCGTATCCGCATATAATTCGTTGTTAGAAAAACCAGGTTCGAAATAATACTTGTTATGTTGACTAGTAAAAAATGGGGAAGAATGTTGTCTACCTGTTTTGTTTATAAGAAGTTATGCTTACCCCTGTGTAGGGGGCAATTGCCAGAAGGCAGTATTAGTGATGAGTGCATTATAAAACAAAAAGCTATTCTTACATACTTTTAAGTAGTAAGTATTTATTATTATTTGATATAAAGTTATTTCATATATACTAGTGATATTTTATTAACAATTTTTCTTCATTTAAATCAGTTTTAAGTATTCGAATAATATATGTATAACTATATCTGTATATCATAGCAATCATATAAAAAGAAAACCAAAGAAAAAAAGTGTAAAAAAAAGACACTGTTAACGATATCATTTGGGGGAGGGGAACCGAAATTGCCAAAAAGTTGATAACGTTATATACGTACAGCCTCCTATGTGGAAAAAGGCCTGGACATCCAGTAATTCTGATGATTGCAGCAGTCATTAAAAATGTTGAAATAACAAATGGTAAAATAACAACATAGTAGAGTTAAGTAGAATTCTCCGAATATATACTCTTTATCTAAATTATTCAAATATAGAAAAAAAAATCCAATTCAATTTCAATTTAAACATTGATCTGAACAGGAATTTCAAAAAATGATATGCATATAAATCATTCAATGCTATATGAAAAATTATTAGTCACTTAAAAACAGCCTGTAAAAAATGCGACATATAATATTCTTCAATAAAAACATGAACTTAAAACTATCAAAATTTCAAAAAATCTTATTAAAAATTAGCTAATTAAAACTCTTGTTTTGAAGTTTATAATTATTTCAATACGCTTTTATATTATGATATTAATGTTAAAGTTTATAGTTTAGGTTTTTTGATCAGCTGCATACACCTACTTTTTAAATTTTTGATAGTTTTGAATTCATGTATTTATTAAAGAATATATATATATATATGTGACAACTAGCGGGTTCTCTTAACAAAACCTGAAAAAAATCTCTAGTGTTAAGATGGCATAGGTTTAAATTATATAAAGAATACCTAATATGAAGTTAAAAACTACCATACTCAAACAATAAAGAGACCGAAACTCCAAATTTAGACATGGCAAATTTTAATCCTCAGAATTGTTACAGGGAAAATTGCAAAATATCAATTTATATAAAACTCATTATTAAATTCTATTATAATAGGAATAAAAAGTTTGTTTGTTGATTAACAAAGGAAATATAGATATCAAATGATAAGAGAAATTTAAGAAACCAAAGAGACAAGTCTAATCGTCAGTCAAACGACGCCACATGTCGCAAATAAATTATTTATTTCATATGATAAATTGGCAAATTTGCTAAGAATAGTCTATCACTTCCAATACAATGCATTGAAATAATAAAACAGAAGGAAAAACCAGATAATCAGAGAAGTGCAAGACTGTAAGCTTCTCTATTCGAGGGAAGTGATCTAACCAAACTTGCTGTCAGTCTGAATAACTCATATATATATATATATATATATAATTTACGTTTTTTTAACTTTCAATGAAAAACGTGTTTTAACGAGTTATGACATACGAGTTAATACAGCCTGTCCAAACACCTTTCGAATAATATCTCATTCATCGCTGTGTGCTTTGTATGTGCATAGAAAACAGGATGTTGACATCAGAAATAATATACATACTATTTGAAAAAGTATTTTTTTATTTATTGTTATTGTCCTTGACATTCGGTGATTCGGGAGACTAGGGTTCGGATATTGAGAATTTTAATGCATTAAAAATATATTACAAATGACGTACTTACCTTTCAACTGCGCCCAAATCGTAGTTTGTATTTTTTCAGTTGATTCTGATTTCAGATGAGCAACCACACTGACATTTGATGTCGTATTTTCTTCAAAATCATGGGAATTCGAGTCCATTTCACTTTGACGTTTTCCTGACGTATCAATGTTTTTTGATGCAAGAGCCGTTTCCTCGAGAAAATTTTCGTATTCCATTTTTTATGGTTTGAAATATATTTTTTTACTCTGCAGGATTTTTTAGAACCCAGCAATTTCTTTCAATAAAATAATTTTACAAATCTCCCAGCATTTCATTCATTTTCAAGAAAATATATTAGTCACTTTAGAGTTAAAAAATTAAAATGAAAAAAAAAAATCTGTTACAATTTATTTTGCTAAAATAGAAAATTTTACTTCATTTTCGAATATTTTACATGGAATATTCGTTACGAATTAGAAATACATTATATGAAAATTAAAATTATATTTTGTGCAAAACTGTTATATATTTAATTAAATTGTTATGCATTAGTTAAATTATTTTGCACTAATATTATATATTTTATGAATATTTTTCAACACAAAGTGGTCGACTAATTAAAAAAAAATAAATATTGCATTTTCTATTATACTTAGGAGACTAGTTCGATAACTGTAACTTTAATTTATTATTCCGATAAAATATATCTTAATATCTTTTTACGAAATTCTGCGCTTATGAGAAATTAAATAATCTTATTTTGTAACCATTGAAACAAAACTTTTATAAAATATAAGTATGCTGCTTTAAAAATATTTTGTTTCACAGAATATGGTAATTTTTTTATGTTTTAAAAATCTAAAAAGTTTATGACGTTAATTTTTTAACAAAAAATATTTTTAGTTACACATCTAGTCTATATTTCTCAGTCACTGATCATTATTATATAAATTCTTATTATAACTAATAATCATACTGTCTTTCCACCATCGAAACAGTTTCTAATAAAATCCCATACAGAGCACAGTTTCCGAAACTTTCGCACACTCAGGAGAAAAGAGGAGTTCACTCCGGAATATCAAATACGAATATTGTGGCGGAAAAACCGAAATGAGATTCGGGATTTTTCCAGGGTTGCTGGGGTGGAATGGCGGCGCCAAGTATCGCCAAACTCCTGAAAAGCATTGGAAGTTTCCCTGAATTTTCATCTTATTAACCGAAATAAAATTCGCTTTTGAATTAAGTTTCCTCATTTCCGAGAATTGCCTTATTTCAGAAAATATATGCACAGACATTAAACAGTTTTCCATTCATTAATTTGACTTAAATTGTATATAAAGAGAAAATATATAGAAGTTTTCAAAAATATCACCCACAGACAGGGTATATTAAATTTCAAATTACGTTAATCTGAAAGTATTTAATGTCTATTTTTTTTAACATACTATTTACCATTTGATAATTTTTGCGTAAATTTTTCATCTTTAAGGGGGCTGTCACTCAGCTTTCGATTTCCCTCAGTAATGTAAAGTCAAGGGCATTTGATGCATTCGTACATTTAAAATATCTCTTCGCGAAATTAATATTTTTAACTTCTATTTTTTGCGTGCACTTCCTAAAAGATTTCTCTTTTTTTCTTAGTTCTCAAAATATTTTTAAAGTATAGACTTACTTTTATATGAAACGTTAAAATCTTACTCACAGTTCGCCCGCTTTTAACACATAATATATTAAATTCAGCATAGATTTTAGAAATATTTTGAAAACTAAGAAAAAAGAGACATCCTTTAAGAAGAGTACACAGAAAAACGATGTTAAAAATATGAATTTCCCGAGAAGATATTTTAAATATACGAATGCATCAAAAGTCCATAGACTTTATATTAAGGAGGAGAATTCCGAAGATGAGTGACCAGCCTCCTTATGGGGGCATAGGACCGTTAAGATAACGATAAGATAACAAAAAAAAACATCCCCATTTTCAAAATACGGAAGCTTAAATAACATGCAATTCAGATTTTTCTTTTCCTTTCTGCCTAAAGTATATATTACTAGCAAAACCCGTGGCTTTGCTGGCGTAATAGTTGAAATATGCCAAATGGTATATATGTGCCGAAAAATTACATTGTTAGGTATAATTAAAAAATTACTAATTAATCCACAATTTTACTAAACTTCATTATTAAACTGCATTAGGTGAAAATGAGAATTAAATAAAATAGGAAGAACTTAAACTATTCTAAATAAATGATAATTTAAAATCCATTTTGAAACTTTTACGCTCATTTCAGTATTCATTTGAAGTTTTAAATTTTGTAGAAAGCATTCTTAGCACTCATTTACATCTGAAAAGTAACCATCGTGCCATATTCCAAGCCTCTAGTCTAACGTTCAACTATCCTTATGGTGGTAGTGCCACCAACATAAAGCATAGCATATGTTGGAACAGGGACTGTCAAATGAATTTGCCTATATACGTTTTGAAATCCGTTTAGTATTTCCTGAGATTCTAGAGAAATCGTAATTTAGAAAGTTTTTAAAAGGTTTTTCGCCCATTTTAACCATTTAAATTTCGTATCCTTTAAAAGGTGTTCTTAGAGAGCATTTATGTCTTAAAAGTATCTATCATACCAAAATTTAAGTTTCTATCTTTCACAGTTTAATAGAAATCTTAATTTAGAGTACTTTTAGAACGCTTTTCGCTTATTTCATCATTTTAAATTTCGATTTGTGTTAACTGTTCTTTGAGAGTATTTATATCATATGAGTAACTACCATACGAAATTTCAATTTCTATCTTTAACCATTCCAAAAAAATCGAAATTTAGAAAGATTTTAGAAGGCTTTTCGCTCATTTCACCTTTTTTTAATTAGGAATTTTTTTACAAAGAATTCCTAAAGAGCATTTACATCCCAGAAGCGACCGCCATGCTAAATTTAATGTTTCTAGCATCTTCAATATCACAAAAATTGCAATTTTAGAATGTTTTTTGCTCCTGTACCCCTCTTTTGGTAATAGCACCGACAAAAAATATTGCTATGTTGGAGCATAGAGACTGCCATCAATCTGCCACCATTACTTTTGAAATCGATTTGGTATTTCCTGAGATACCATAGAAGTCGTAATTTAGAAAGTTTTTAGAACGCATTTTGCTCATTACACCCTTTTAAATTCGGAATTTTTTTTTTTAATTTACCACGCAAAATATCAAGTTTCTACCTTTTACAATTTGATATAAATCGCAATTTAGAACATTTTTAGAAGGCTTTTCGCGCATTTTCACACCTTTAAAATTTCGAATTTTTTCCGACTGTTCTTAGAGAGCAATTATATCTTATAAGTAACTACCATGCCAAATTTCAAGTTTCTCAGTACCCTCAGAACCTCAAAATTTGCAATTTAGAACTTCTTTTGCTCCTGCAACCCCCTGGCGAAGGTGGCACCGACATAAAATGTTGCCTATGTTGGAGCAAGGGCTGTCACTATGAATTTAAAACCATTACTTTTCAAATCGTTTGATATTTCTTGAGACTTCATAAAAATCGCAATTTAGAACGTTTTTAGAACGTTTTTCTCTCATTTCACCCTTTTAAATTTGGAAATCTTTAGAAACTGTTTTTACTGAGAATTTATACCTTATACGTATCTACCACGCTAAATTTCATCCTTCTATCTTAGAGAATTGTATAAAAATCGTAATTTAGAACGTTTTTAGAACACTTTTCAAGCATTTTCGTCCCTTTTAAATTTCGAATTTCTATTAACTGTTCTTACAGAACATTTACATCTTATAAGTGACTAACATGCCAAATTTCAAGTTTCTAGCTCCTTCAGAAAAATCGAAATTTAGAATGTGTGTTTCTCCTGCAACCCCCAGGTGGTAGTGATACCAACATAAAATGTAGCCTATATTGGAGCAAGGACTAATACCACCAGTTTTCAACCATTATTTTTCAAATCAGTTTGGTATTTCCTGAGATTGCATAGAAATCGTAATTTAGAACTTTTTTTGCGCATTTCTAAAGAATACGAAATTTAAAGGTTTGGAAACTGTTCTTAGAGAGCAATTGTATCTTATAAATAACTACCATGCCAAATTTCAAGTTTCTAGCTCCTTCAGTATCACAGAAATAGAAATTTAGAATGTGTTTTGCTCCTGCAACCTCCAGGTGGTTGTGGCACCGACATAAAACATAGCCTATGTTGGAGCAAGGACTGCTACCATCAATTTGCAACCATTACTTTTGAAATCGGTTTAGTATTTCCTCACATTGCATAGAAATCGTAATTCAGAACGTTTTTAGAAAGCTTTTCGCGCATTTTTCCCCTTTTAAATTTCGATTTTTTCTTTAGAATCTGTTCTTAGTATGCATTTATATCATATAAGTAACTACCATGCGAAAATTCAAGAAGTTTCTAGACCCTTAAGTAACACAAAAATCGCATTTTTAGAACGTTTTGTTCTCCTTCACTGAAGGGTGTAGAATTTATTTATGGTGTCAATCTTGGGTATTGCTATTGTAAAAAAACTAAGCTTGGTTTCGTTTCGGTATGTAGATGGCCCCCTAAGCAAATTTTATATACATAATTTAAAATTAGACTTTATTCCCAATCGTTTTGCACCAGTATCTATCCTACAATAATTTGCTACAGAGTTAATAGGGGTGTTTATTTTTTTCCACAACTGTACATATAATGCAGTATGGTAATGTTAATTTTGGGAGAAGATTAAAGCTGCATGTGCACATCGATCTTAAAAACACTGCGTTCTAATCTGAATGTTCATCTGCTTATATACAATGCAAAACATCACCCAACAAGTGTCAGGAAACAAAGTTTTCACTGGGCAGCACTCGATCACCCTTCTTATACGAAGGCTATTCGCACATTTTTTAAGCATTTTAATTTTGGTCTAAAAAATCGCGTTTTGCAGCTATTATGTTTTCGAATGTATAAATTCTCGTATGGCAACTGAAATTTTTGTGTACATGCACCTTTTAAAGAACCGAAGGATTCGTATTAAAATACACTGGGAAAGACATGTTTTTTCTATATCTAAAGAGAATGTCTGGCTGCAAGTGGAAGAATTGTTTCAAATATGTACCAATGAACAAAAAGGAATTCTTCAAATATTACAAAGGTAAGAATTTTTATGGTAAAAAAAAATCTTCCAAGTCAAAGGACTGTTGCTAAATCATTAAAAGACTTAGTATCAATTGTTAACAAAATCATTAACACTGATTTGAATTCTAAAAAGTCCAATAAACAAATGTTCATCGTCTTTTTTCATGATCTACTGCCGAATGTAGAACACGATGCAGAATTCTGTACGAGAAGCATTTATCCAGCGAAAAATTGAAAAATAACGTTATAGTTGATGAAAGTTTGATATATTTAAAAGATTTCAACAAAAACAGATCCATTTTTTTTTTTTTTTTAATCTTCAGAAAGCAGAAAACAATCTTAAAACACGGTTCAATGTATCTAAAGAAAGATTTAGAAAAGGATTTATGATTGTTGTTGGCTTTTCGTATAACGGCAGATTAAAAATAAAGAGAGTGGAGAAAATGCTAAGATCAACTCCACATACTATCAGAAACATATTTCACTCTCAATCTTTAAACATGAATTACCATCTCTTTTCTCCCATTGCCACCAATCTGTTGAACTGCATCAAGATAAAGCAAGACCCACACATCGTATTCCACCTTTAATGTCCTGGGGGAAATGTAACGTGAAACGGGTATCAGGACTATACTCTTCACTGCTAAATCTCCCCCCATGGATTTTTGCGCATTTAAAATTTTAAAAAGCGCGTTATCCAAACGTTGACCTATAACCCTTCATAGACTTTGGAAAGCTGTTCAAGAGAAAATGGGCCAAAAAACCCTCTTCCAAAACTACAAAAGCCATTATTGACATGGAAATTATGGTGCAGAAAAGTAGTTCAGAATAAGGGTTACCAAATCGAACATTTAAAATATAAATATTTTATGTAAAATAGTTCTATATGTACCATGAAAATCGTCTAAAAAATGTCCGAACTTACCATACTCAGACTACCATTTGTTTAGATTCCCTTAAAGAAGCGTTAGAATGGAAAACATTTCCATCAAATGAAGAATTTTTGTGCAATATGTTTCTTACACGTCCTAGTTATTATTATTATTTTTTTAATAGTACTGTGTTAAAAAAAAAAATGTATAAATGTTAAAGAAAACTATTTAAA
The DNA here is from genome assembly GCA_963932465.1 of Maratus speciosus. Taxonomy (NCBI): domain Eukaryota; kingdom Metazoa; phylum Arthropoda; class Arachnida; order Araneae; family Salticidae; genus Maratus; species Maratus speciosus. The sequence continues at coordinate 280,823,013 of OZ010788.1, read as the reverse complement.
AAAAAATAATATTTGTATAACTTTGGTAAATGATATTTTAAAAATAATCTTTAAAACAAATCTCTCATACAATTTGTTTCACCTTCGTAATTTTTCTTATCTCTGAATCATCTTTATTTTAATCTTGAATTAAGTTTTTAAGTTGCTTTACGATGAAATATTTTTTTAATAATAATTCAAACGAAAGCGTGGATTTTCTCGTAAAATAAATTAATTAAATGTTCAGGCTTTTGTCAATATATATCAAGACCAGTGTTACACAAGCATATGTAATGAATATTTTCCCCCTGTAGCTAGTTAGAAAGTAAGGAGCAAAACATTTCTTTGCCTCAAAACATTTCTGTGAGGGGTTTTAATGTTTAATAAATGCGTGTTTTGATAAAGTATTAATTCGTATGTTAACAATATTATATATGATTATGAAGCTCTTAGTTAATTCAACTCATTTGCATTCTTCGTTTTGTGCTTGTTATAAGAAGTTAATTTTCAATAAGCTTAATTTAGTTCAAAATAGTCATATGGAGACTAATTGGACATGTTAGATTAGTGGATCCCAAAGTGATTATATATAAACTTTGTCATGTTATCACATCTAAAATGTATGTTAACAGACACATTTTGCGTACAAAAAACATAATGTTCTTTATTCTTTTATATCTGTTAAAAAGAATTCAAGTTAGCAAATTAACTTTCAATAAAAGCAGGACAAGGTAATAAAAACCTCAATCAATTTTCCTTTTGTAAGTTGTACAAAATTAGAAAGATTTAATTTTTAAAATCAGATTTTGTTCATCGAATTTATAATGGTACTGGTACAACTCTAGAATTCGCCTATTAAGAAACATTTATCTTTAATTAGACCATTAGGCCATAGATCTCGGAGTCGAGGTCTAATGGGACAAAATTTATTTTCACAAATTAAAGGTATTTCAATTTCAATAATTAAGATATGACTACCTTTTTATCTATTAGCAGTAAACTCTTTAAAGTAATTGTTTGCCAAACAAAACCTGGGAATTTTATAAATTACACTTTCTGACAAAAGAAATGTAAATACGAATTCTATTAACCTCCAATCTTCCCTAGTGGTTACCATGTTTGCTAGAAAGATGTTGAGCTCCGAGCTGAAGCTTACAAGTTCTATTCAAAAACGCTCTGAGCACGATGATTATTTATGCAATATTTTCAGAAGTTTCGTTGTAAAATAATGAAAACTGTCATTTGAAAAGAAAAAGAGGCTACTGAAGTCTGTTTCATATATAGTTTTAGCTCACAGGTTATCAGAGCCTGAGAACTAATGTGGCCGCAGGTTCTGTATCTACGTACGTATGTAAGTACCTTAGACTTCTAATATAACTGGACGCAGAAATGGTAATCTTTTCTGGTGAGAGGATTGTGCGCCAAACCGGTTTTTCCCTCCAAAAACTGTCATTGGAGGGTCATCAAACTGTCATCATCCGCTCCCACCGTGACCAGTTTGTCATCTGCATGCATCCAGAGCTTGACAACTGAAACAGAAATTTGTCAACAAAGGGATCACCGACAAAAAAAGACACCCTTTTGGCGATAAAGTCTCAGACATGTATGCTTCAAGGTTAGGTGGATAGAACAAATGGATTCGTTCTCTACTCAAATTCTCCTCTAAGGTATGAACGTAACGCGATAACTCTTGATAGAAATATCCGATTTGCATCAAATTTTGGATATAGATTCATTCTAATAAGGCGCTCCCTTGATTAGTTTTCGGGGTTCATTGGTTAAGTATAAAGGATGGGAACGGGGGCTAATTCCACGCCCCCCCCTTAATTTAGATAAATATTTTTTCATGCAGAATTATCCGATTTGCTTCAAATTTGGTATACCGGTTTATTCTGATAACGCGCTAACGCTGATTGGATTTGGAGGTTCATTGATTAAGTAGAAAGGGGGATGAAATTGGGCTGCTAATCATGACCCCTTAATTTAACTAAATGTTTTTTTTTATCGATTTCTTTATTTTTTCAGGGGCACTATTCTTTGAAATAAGATTATAATGTAAATTAGTGTGAATAGTCTGTGAGCTCAATTGCTCAATGCCATCAGTTTAACAGGGCACTTTTCTTTTTATTAAATAATTACTTGACCCTGCTGCAAAACATACACTGAAAACACATTCTTCCATTCTGCTTAATTTTCAAGAGAAAATAAATGCAGATTATTTGGTAAAAGTATGTCTTTCAAACATGAAAATTGTTTCAGCAAAGAAAAAAAAGTAACAAGCAAATTATGTGATGAAAAAAAATCATTAAAAATTGCACAAATTAGTAAATCGAAAGTAAAATAACAAAATAAAACTAATCACCTTTTTTCCTAGTTTCACATCGTTCAACAAAACGATACTCATTTAATGAACAGTTTTATCTTTTGGGATTAAAAATAACTTCTTTAAATAAAGTGATATGTAGAAGAATAAATCGTGGTCATTATGTATAAAAATAAGGTTCTTAAAAACTAAATCTTTCGTAAAAGAAATATTTATGTTAAAAATTCGCATAACCTTGCATTATTATCTATTTTCAAAAGAAAATAAAAAGGATAATCATAAAACATCGATGTTATTCAATTTGAAATCGTTTCTTTCTTTATCTTTAAATCATCTTAATTTTGATCTTGAATGAAGTTTATAACTTACAATACAATGGAGTTAAACAGAAAAAGAATTTATTTTCTACTGAAACTAAGGATACCCGAATAAAATAAATTAGCGGTAAAAGCTTGTTCCTTAGCCTTTCAGTGGGCGCGTCAAAATATTTTACATGAGCGGGAACGTAGCGAGCTTTTTGCAGACAATAGTTATACTGTTAGAAATGCAAGAATTTTTATAGCAATAATTAGAGACAAGTTAGAAGAACATTATTATACTAGGTTGAGCAAAAAATTCTGGGAAATTTGTGAAAGGTGCGTTGTTATGCGCAAATTAACAACAAAAGCAACAAGGATTATTCTTTAAAGTAGAGAACATCATAGTCCACGACTTTCTGCCACCGTGCTGCCAGATTACGGATTTGCTGGCTAAGTTTGTCGCCGTTACCAGCACCTTCATCCTCATTAATCTCATCGACGGCTTTCAGAATCATTAGACCTTTTCTCCAATAATGCCGGGTCAACACACGCAAATCATACTGTTCAATAGGCATTTTGGAGCCAAAGTTCCTGAATTCGTATAAATATACCACTAGTACTCCTATATACGATACAAATTCTGGTAACTATTAGATTAAAAATTTCCCAGAACTTTTTGCTCAACCTAATAATACATTTCAGTAGTGAAAATTGAATCTTAATTTCAAACCCATTTATGAGAACAAAGGGTAAGAGAAATCACATATGTTATAAACTTTGCGACAGCTTTCTCGCTAAACGTTAATGCAAATTTTACATTTTCTATTTTAGTGATGTTTATCCATATGTATGTTTATTTCCTCAGACTTATTCATGGAGTCAACTTATGTGTTAAGGGTACCATGTACGCTACAAAGGATGTTGAAATGAGCTGAAGACCGCGAGTTCTGTTCGAGAACGACCTGAGTACGATGGTTATGAAAGGTTTTTGAACGAAAATGAAAATTGGGGGCATTTGAAAAGAAAAAAAGCATATTAGAAATCAGTTTCATGAATTTTAAAAACTTAAATGACACTTCTGCACAAACGCACTGAAAAAGTGTGATTTTTTTAATTAGGTGTCATTACGTCATACTTCAAGACGATGAAAAAGCGTCCAAAGATGAGAGAGGTGAAGGAGATGGGTTAATAATACTTTGCAAGGTCAGTTGTTTGGTTGATTGGTTGTTTTTATTGGCACAAAGACCAGATTGGGCAATATTGCGCCAAACATGAGTCAAAATATTTAAAGATATAATTTTTTTAAAAAATGAGTATATAGTTAAGAGATATAGTATATAAAAATAACCTACAGAGTCTATATAATAAACAAACATATCTAATTGAGGTTCTACCAATCCAGGTTAGTATTTATAGTATTATTTATGTTTTAATAAAGTATTAATATGGTTTTTTAAAAGTATTATATGTGATTGTGAAGCTTTTAATCAATTCTATTCATTTACAATCTTCTTTTTGTGTTACTTATAAATACTTAATTTAGAATAAATAATGCAGTTCAAGATAGTATGGAGACTAATCGGACATGTTAGATTAAGTCTTTTTTTTTAAATAATACTATTCGTATTATATTGATAGAAATCAGATTCTATATATAACGATAAAATCCTGGATTTTTTTAAAAGGTAAAAATATTATTTAGATTTTCTCAAATAAATACTTTGTGCAATCACATCTAAAACATGAAAATAGAGAGGCATTGTTTACAAACAACATCATAATATACTTCATGAAATATGTGTATTTTTACTCAGATAGTAAAGTTAAATGCCTTTTCTTTAAACTGAGTTTTGAATTCTGTACTTCCGAGAAAAGAATTCTCTGGAACGTTCTACGGTCTTCTATTTTTGAAGTTATTTCCTCTTTGTTGCCCCCCCCCCCCCTAGCAAATCATATTCAAATCAGTTTAATACGTAATTTCAAAAATTGTAACATTTCACTACTATTTGGCATCTTATCTTAAAGAAATCTATAAAAATTTAATCTAACTGAAGCAATTTTTCATATCCTATAACGTTTCTAATTGTGCCAAAGCAAGATTCTAGTTTGTTTGTTCCTGCCAATTGGCGAGTTTCAATTATTACAGCAATCCTTTTCCCTTCTACGCAGCCTGTGCTTTCTCTCAGTCTGTTTTATATTTCAAGGCAGAATGGTTTCTCCCTTGCCATTCTGTAAAGATTCATATGCGGGCAGCAAAAGTAGTAAAAGAAAGATTTTTTTTTTTAATATTATGATGGCTTTGATGGAATGCATAATTCCTTCTACTTGTGGCAAGGTGGATAACATTTCCACCAATGGAGATGCAATAAGGAATTCATTTATAAAACTACGTGCATCCTGCTGATTGCTATGTGGCAGCGGTTATTTATTTTCAATTCCATTGGTGCTACCTTCCGTTTTTTTTTTTTTGGTTTTTTTTTTGTGTGTGTTACAATTAGATGATTGATTTTCATTTTTTAAAACGAGAACCTCCATATTCCCTGAGAGAAATTATATTATTTTTCTCGCGATAAAATACGTATTAAACAAAGATGATCGTGCATTATTCATAAAAAAAAAGGTGGATCTAGTAGTATGAGTTGTCCATTTTTGAATATGGGTTTTTTTTTTTTTCAAGAAGAATTTTCTTTATTAAATAAATAATTTTTCAATGGAGTAGCTTTATTTTGCATCCACTACTGTTTTTGTTTTTCAGATCACTTCAGGTAACATTTTTTGATTTTCTTTTCTTTTATATCTGCATATTTATTTTAACAAATCATTTTTAAAATGATTGTCATGTCGTCGTGGTCTTTTGTGGCTACAATTCACTGTATTCTTTGATGACAAGATAAATTATTGGAATATTAATATTATTTCAGAGCTACAAAAAAGAAGTATGATAATATCCTTTCACATTTTATCATTCAACCATCACGGATGGAGTCATATTATTTCCGTATTACTGAATTTAATATACAGGGTGTCCACTCTCATCGGCGTCCAAAGGCTAATTCCTAAACTGCTAGTCAAAGACATATAGTTCCAATTACAAAACAGTCTTAAATGAAGTAAAGAAAAATATTTTAAAAGCGATTTGCGTCAATAAAAACATTTCTTAAAAAATTACGAAATTTAAATTTTTATACGGTCTCCCGGTCCTATAAGTTAGTAGTAAAATTTTCCTATTGCACTGACAAGTAAGACAAAAAATGTCCCATTCGTATAACACTAAAATTTACCGAGTTATAAAGTTTTAAAAATGCATGACTTATACCACTTTACTGAATCTGAACACAAATGAGTTCGATCATGCTTTGAGGGATCATATACCAAGTGCTTAAAGTACTCAAAGAACTTATTTCATGTGTATCTGCACTTTGAAAAAAATCGTACAAGTATTAAGATTGAGTTAACTTTTATTAAGTTTCAGATCGGCTAAAATAATTGTAATTTTACATATGTTTTATTTTGTAAGGATTTGAGATTTCTCTTAACAAAAAATATGTTACTTGTATACGTTTTTACTTAACGACAACAATCGTATGCATGATTTTCCAGTTCAAAATTTGTACTCGAAATTTAACTCACTTTTAAATATGCGATCTAGATTCAATTTTACATACTGACGTTAATCCGATGCAATCTGATGTCATTATGACTTTCGGTGGTTACCATTTATACTTATTTTACAGGATAACACAAAACATTTCGAATAGGTTACCGCCAAGAAGTTTAAGAAAAAGATTCAGGTTAAATAATACAAGACTGCGATGGTTGTGTTTTTTGACTTTTGTGTATTTTTTAGCACTGAATCCAAAAATTACCTTAATTTTTAACCATCATGTCAGAATTTTTCGCAAATCAAAACTTGTCAAAGTTAAAAAATAACGAAAATCGGATAGTTTAAAATAGAGGAGGTAACTGTGTTTCTTAACTTTTGATAATCAATTTTTATGTACTTTTTAGCACTGAATCTGAAAATGACCTTCATTTTTAATCATCACGCTAGATTTTTTTTGCAAATCGTAAATGTCAAAGTTAAAATGTAGCGAAAATCTGATACCATAAAACATATGTAAAACTTTTTTAATTTAATATAATTTTATTTAATTCAATAATTTATTCAATTTTTTGCCTTACACTGAGATTCTTACAGCTAAACAGCTGAGGGGTCAGATGGGGTGGGGGAGGAGGTTCAATTTTAACTTTTTAACTTTGAAATTTACAATTTGCGAAAAATCTTGACTGGATGGTTAAAAATGAAGGCCATTTTCGAATTCAACAGTAAAAAATACATAAAAATCAGTTATCAAAAGCTAAAACAAAACAATCACATCTACTTTATGGTGTCATATTCTCGCTATTTTTCTTTTTTTTTACTTAAACATTTACTATTTTCAAAAAATCTTTACGTAATGGTAAAAAATGAAGGTCAGTTTCTGATTCAGTGGTACAGAATACATAAGAATCAATTATCAAAAGCTAAAAAACATGACATAACCCAAATTTTGCAGGCTTGTGTAATCTAATAACATTTTAAAATATGTGCCATTTTGTAAAGAATTGAGGCTCTTAATTTTGATCATTTTATTTAACAAAAATTCTGGATTTTTTTTCATCTTATATGTTTATTACAAATTGCATATTTTCTATTAATTGTCAGAATTATTAAAGAAATTTATATTGCAAAGTTATATTGCAATGTTAATTTTACTCTCAATCATTTTTAATATAGCTAACGAAATTTTATTTCTGCTAAATTTGTGAATGACCCCTAATTTGCAGTAAAAAATATGCTCCAACTTAAACAGCTATTACTCGGTCAATTTTAGTCATAGAATAACACAACTTTTTTTTTTGTCTTACTTGTCAGTGTAACAGGAAAATTTACTAAATATAACTTATAGGCGGGGCTTAATTTCTAAAAAAAAATAAATAATGGAGCCCTAATATTATGTGGCACCGGTACTACAACTGTACCGTTTCCCTCCTACCCCCCCCCCCCCCCTGTCACTGTAATCTGCATATTTATATTTCGTACATTATTTGCAAAATTAAAAACATTTTTTTTTCTTTTGAAAAATAAAATTTTAAAAAATATCTATCGGCATATACTTAGCAATAAACTATTCCACTTTTTAGTTATCACTCCTTCCGAATAGTAATTTTTGCCTAGTTTTAGTTTTAATCAATTGCAGAATTCTGCAATTAAATATGGTAAGAATTATGATTCGGAAATAGTGTTAGTACAAAAAAGGGATAGTTCGTAGCTCTGCATTTTTTCATAAAAATGCTTAGCTACGAATTGCACTGGGCTCCAGAGCCCTGTATTTATGAGCTCCGGTTAATTTCGACCAATATTTAAATATTTACTAAAAACAAAGTACTGGAGCTGGCCCCGGCGCAAATTAAGCTCTGCTTATATAGGACCGCTTATAGAATCAGGGCACGGTATAAAAATTTAAATTTCGTAATTTTTTAAGAAATATTTTTATGGATCCAAATCTTTTTTTAAACACTTCTTTACCTCATATTAAACATTTGCGTAATTGGAACTATATGTCTATGACTAACGGTTTAGGAATTAGCCATAGGGCACTGTTGAGAGTGGACATCCTGTATATAATCGTAATAAATTTTGTATTCATGCATTTTTGCACAAGAGTGCAACAGCTACTGCACCAGGATCTGAATATCAATATTTATTAAACTAGGTATAGTACGAACGTACCTCATTTGCCCCCGTTTCACGTACAATTTCCAACTTGTTTATGAATAATTTTGTTTTCTGCAAAAATAAGATCATAAGAAATTGAAAAAAAAATTCAACTTTCCGATTGTTTAATCATCGAGAGAATGTAAATGAAAACAATATGACTAAAAAACTGTCTATCAAAAAAAAAAAAAAAAAAAGTAAAAATCTTTCAGAGAAAAAAATTTCAATTAACTTATTTAACAAAAAAAAAAAAAAAAAAAAAAAAAAAAAAAAAAAAATGTTTAAAGATTGAACAGTGTATAAAGAAAATCACAAATAATGGAACGAACTACAAAACATTTTTCCTTTTTTCCAATTTTACATCTTTCAACAAAAGACTGATTTAATGAGAAGTTTTATCTTTTGGGATTAAGAGTAACATTCCAAAATAAAGTAATGTGTAATGAAAAAAGGAGACTTTTATGTTGCTTTTTAACATAAAATAGTGTCATTATGAATAAAAATAAGGTAATTTTCTTGAAAGCAAAGTCTTTCGTAAAAGAAATATTTGTGTTGAACTTTCAAATAACCTTGTCATTAGCATTTACATTCAAAACGAAAGAAAAGACATAATTAAAAAATATACGTATTATTCGATAGGAAATTTTATAAATTGGAATGTGTATATGTATATACAAATACATCGTTAAAAATCTGCTTCAAACTGTGCAACATTCTACCGTTTTTGTAAAACAGTTGCTTGACCATATTTATGAAGAGTTCTCAGTGGGCAGAATAGAGATAAATTACTTTTGTGCAACCCTTTTCTATAAAAACGACGAGATAAGTGGACAGTTTACTGCAGATTTTTAACAGTGTATATATATATAGGGAAGGTGGGGGATGAATGGGACATTTTCACAAAAATATTTTTTTATATTTTTTTATTTAAGTTACTATTAATATTATATATTACATTTCATACATTAAATATTTGCCAACATATATGAACAATATTTATTCTAGATTATTATTTATTCATAAAAATATTATGAAATCAAAAAAACGTTCCTCCCTGTCCCAATCATCTCCACAGCAGGGATGAATGGGACACTAATAGGGATGGATGGGACACAAAGAATTTCCTTCCTGTATTCAATTTTACCAAATTAAAATTTATAATTATAACCTTATATGAAAATTATATTTGTAATATATGATTTTACAGCACGAATCGATATGTTTTTTTTTTTTTTTTCAATAACTTCTTTTATTGCAGTTTTAATTTTTAATGCGGACTTCGGCTATCAACCTGTTTTTTTTCCTCTTATGAGGCATTTTAGATTTGAAATGAAAGTGCAAAATGTCTTTTAAATATAGCATAGCTAATAATTTTCAATCATAACTTATTAATTAATATTAATTAAATGTATCGTAGAAACATGCAGAACGAAAATTATTGTGTCGATCGGAAAGTCATGTCGTATTGGGAAAATCAATTCGTGCCCGATAATTATTAGACATTAGATATCGGAATGAATGTCTAATAATTAAATGATTGAATTTTCCGGTACGAATTGATTTTCCCAACACGACCCGACTTTCCGATTGACCCAATATGTTAGGGGTGGGGATTTATTTGTGCAACATTTCAAAATTCAATATAATTTCCCCCATTTGATCAATACACACATACTATTTTTATCAATTTTATCTATTTTGATTAAGTTTTAGTACCAATTTTTTGATAATCCATTAATAATTATTACAATACAATAAGTAACACTCAGAAATTTTAAACAATAACAACTCATATAATACTATTTAATACTATTAATAGACGTAAATTATTAATTTATCATCCTATATAACACTATTTAATTAATAAATAAAATTTTCAACATCTCTAGGGAGGAGTGAGAATGTCCCATTCATCCCTATTTGAAAGGTCCCAATCATCCCCATGATGCATAATATCCCTTCTCAGCCATTTTACCTCAAAAACTATTTTGTCACAATGGTTACTATTCATTCATTTTAATTATTGATATTGAACCTTAAAATAAATAACTACAACATAGCTTAATTTTTTATATTGTATAAGATATTTCACATCTTCAAATGTAGAAAAAACTTACTTTTAAGCAGAGATTTCAGAAAATGCAACTTTGAAGGAAAATGAAAACAACAATGTGGTCCTACTTTTAGTTCTGAAGCACACTGTGGTAGAGGTATATGGGGTTAGGAAGCAATTTAAAATAAATGTTTATTGCCTGAAATATTGAGATTGTCCCATCCATACCTTGTCCCATACATCCCCTAGCTCCCCTACATATATATTTTTTATTTATCTTTATTTTATTTTGAATTTTAAGTTTAAAATGATAAAATTAATTAGCAAATAAACAATTATCATTTTCTTTTTAAAAAAAGATTTTTTTTTAAATAATTAATGAATAAGTAATATTGATAAAACTAATTTCTAAAATTTTAAAAAATATATTAAATATTTTAATAAATAAATAAAAAGGAATTATTTTTGTCGCTTAAACATATTATAAATTTATTAAACTAATAAAAATATTTATTTTTTTTATTCATTTAAACAACAAATACATCATTCCAATTAACTAAATTTAAGTTAATAATTAATTAAATCAATTAAATAATTGAAATTTAACAGTAAATAAATTTTACAATTTCTATTTGTGTGGCTAAAATGTTCACGCATCTTGATTTGTTGTGACTTATCTATAAAAAGTTACGCATTCAGCGTAGTGATTAGAATGTTCACTATAAAAATGAGAAACTCGTAGTTGAAGTTTGGGATTTACATTCTACTGCAATCTAGCACGGGGTCGTTATGCAAAATTATCAGGATCTCCTGATAAACGAATGAAAATGCAGGTAATTTTTTCTTTCAAGAATTTCGCACTAAAAACGCCTTTCCCGTAGCATTATACATAGTTACCAACCGCCCGATTTTTTTTTATACAAATACTTTTATGCCGAAATACTTGTTTTATACAAGCGCACAATTTCTGCAATTAAATAAAGCAAACATTTTAAAAAGAATTTACTTGTTTAAAAAAATCGGGAGATTAGCAACTATGATTATATCATTAGTCCTGAATAATACCTTGCACGGTCAATGACAGATCATGTTGTACAAAGCACCGGTTCCTACCCATACACCGAGGCTATGCGGCATCGAACATGGAATACCGAGGATACAGCGTGTTGGCTCCGGGAGGATGTAGTCCAGGCAATAGAGACCGTATAGGGACGCTACCTAGCAAAATTCATGGTAGTTCTGGAAAAAGGCTTACTATATGTTTTTTGGGTCTCTGAATCCGAATTTGTAACTTCCCACCAAAATTTCCTCCGGCAACCCCCCCCCCCCCCTCAAATTTTGGTAAAGTGCCCCGCAAAAAAGGTTTTTATTTAAAAAATCAAATTTTTTATTGTTTTAGGGGGAAAATATTTAGAAATTCAGAAAGTAGACGAAATTTGAAAGAAATAAGATAGATGACATTATGACGTAGGGGGAATGGGGAGGGGGGATCTGCTCGGAACATACGCCGCGGTGCTGCATGGACTAGGTTGCGCAATTTCACTTAACCACTCGCATCGTTTACATTCGCCCTCCTGTCTCCCCTATGAACTTTCCCTATAAGGTTTACTTAAAGTTTTGGGGTTTCTGAATCCGAATTTTTAACTTCCCCTAAAATTTCTCCTCCCGCAACCCCCCGAAAATAGTTGTTTTTAAATTAAATTTTTATTGTTTTAGGGGAAAAGTATGTAGAAATTCAGAAAGAAGACAAAATTTGCAACAAATATGATAGTAGACATTATGACGTAGGATGAACGGGGAGGGGGACGGCTGCCTCTGAACATGCACTGCGGCGCTACGTGCGATGCAAGTCGATAAAAGTTATGCAAGTCCATACAATAGGGGATTTTACCTGGCAAAATTAATACTACTTCTGAATTTTGACTCACTTTATGTTTTTTCGGTCGCTGAATACGAATTTGTAACTTCCCACCAAAATTTCACCCGGCAACTCCCCCCCCCCCCAAAAAAAAAAAAAAATTGATCTTTTGAAAAAATTTGGTTTTTGAGAACAGCGAGCGGGAAATGTTCCGAGGCAGCCGCCTCTCTCCCCATTTATACTACGTCATAATGTCGTGTATCCTATTTGTTGTAAATTTTATCTACTTTCTGAAATTCTGCATACTTTTCCCCTAAAACAATTAAGAATTTTACTTTAAAACAACTTTTGGGGGGAGGTTGCAGGGGGGGGGATTTTGGGGGGGAAGTTAAAAGTTCAGCGACCCAAAAAACTTAAAGTAAACCTTATACGGAAAGTTTGGAGGGGAGACGGGAGGGCGAATGTAAACGATGTGAGTGGTTAAGTGGAATTGCGCAACTTAGTCCACGCAGCACCGCGGCGCATGTTCCAAGGCCCATCCCCATTCATCCTACGTCATAATGTCATACATCTTATTTGTTGCAAATTTTGTCTACTTTCTGAATTTGTAGATACTTTCCCCCTAAAACAATAAAAAAATAGACTTTTTTTTTAATAAAAACCTTTTTGGGGGGCATTTTATCAATATTTGGGAGTGGGGGGGTTGCCGGGGGAAATTTTGGTGGGAAGTTACAAAGTTGGATTCAGCGACCCAAAAACCATAAAGTAAGCCAATTTCCAGAACTACCATTAATTTTGCCAGGTAAAATCCCCTATTGACTGGACTAATCACCCATACATGGGACAATCTCACAATCTTTTGTCTTTCAGGAATAAAAATCTGGTGAAATTAAACTTGCTAAAATGACATTTCAATCTGATAGACGAATGCCTTAATGATTCAAAATAAAGAAAAAGGGTCAGCAGCGAAATTTTTTTTTTATTTAATTGAGGTTTAAATTAAACTTACGAGTTTAATTTTCCTTACCATTTTACCTCTAAAACTTTTTATTTTCTTCTAAATTTTTACTTATAATGAATTTGCATAGTATCCACAGGACAATCAAATAAGAAATAATAACAATGTAGTATTTTTAGTACAAAATTTTGGTATAACATTGTCTTGGGTGTTAAAAAAGGGACGGTAAAGTAAAAAAAGGGAAGGTATAGGAAAAAAGGAACGGTAAGGGTAAAAAGGGGGATGGTAAGGGTGGGACGGTAATGAAAATTACCACCTATTATTAGGGAAATCATGTTAAGACTAAGTGATAGCCACAATGTTCATTGATTTTTAGAAACAGCTATTTAAGTTGGATTAAATTTAAAAAAATTTAATTTACCTCGAAAAGTGCAGGAATAAACCTTGGGGACAGTAAGACTACCAATAAAGCCACGATGCTTGAAATTGATATTTAAATGCTGATTTAAATTCTTCAGTAAATTTCCTGTCAAAGAATTTTAGACATTCTTTCTCTAGTATACTTCTGCACGAGAAAAAACTTGAAAAAAATTCTGTGGCTGCATCTGAAGTGATGTTCTGTATAATTTTAGAAGAGGGTCGGTAAGGAATCTAAAACCCAGGGTCAGAGTTTAAAAAAAAAATAATAACAACCGTAAAAATGTGTGTAGGTTAATTTTTTGCTACATATTTATATAAAACAACAGTCCCAGTTTCGGAAGAAAATTACATCGAATTACTTTTATTGAAACAATTTTATACAGACAGCTTCAAACTAAAAAATCAGCATCAGGGACACGGGACGGTATAGGAGTTTCCTGGATATTTGGACCTCCAACATCGTCAAAACTTATTTATCTCGTTAATATTGTTATGCAGTCATGCAATGGGATGTTTCCCAGGATATGAAATAAAAAAAAACACAAAAATATGAACTAAAATAAAAATTATTATTAAAAGTCAAAAGACTGTGAGAACGCCCCATATGCACATAAAGTGAGTGGTGTGGTAAGTCTTCTTACTAAAAGCTCGGTAGATGGTACAGAGATGCCGAAAAATGTAATATCGAAAGATAGAGAAGTGATAAGCTCCAGACATAGACGTATCATTCTACTGGTCGTCTTTTTGCTCTGATCAGGCTCTGTATGATTCGCTTTCTTGCGGTCACGTGGCGTTTTTCATCTTTTATGGCTTTGCAAGGAAAGTCCTGCAAGTGGGGAGAGTTTTATTCAAGTTCGATCTAATCTTATCTTCTGATTCATTGTGGACCCTCCCGTCCTTTTGTTAAAAACCACAACAGGGGTTGGAAAAGTAAGCCAAATTGAAATTTTCTGATGCAGAAATCAAGAACTTTGTATTTTTATGTTAGCGAGACGCAGGTGATAAATCGACAAATGTGCAATAATCGCCATAATGTAATCGCAAAAATGGCATTATTTTGATTGACATGGTAACCCGGCTATTGTTGTTTATTTATTAATAAATGTTTATTTACTTTTATTTCTTTTTATAAATTATATAAATTATTTTGTTCTATAGTTATCAATTTTTTTTGTTGTTATTTCCTTTTGAAAATAATAGAAATTAATTAAAAAATACGGTATTACTTAGTTATTCTGTCGACCAATTTCGCCAAATTATATAAATCGCCAAACCACTCGCCAAATTATACAAATTGACATCATTTTTATTTTAAATAACGAGAGAGCAAATAAATTAGTATAACATTAGTATAACAAATAAAACGTCGGGCACAGATGCCATATACGCCCCATATTGGCGCGATTTTTTTTCTGACGCCAATGTCATATACGTAACGGGTACTTACCTGGCGCCAAAGTGTCGTTATTTGGTTTGATATGGTATCCCGGATGTTGTTGTTTATGTTGTTGATGTTTTTGCCAAATTGGCGTCGGAAAAAAATCGCGCCAATATGACATCTGTGCCAAACGTCGAAATAAAAATCACTTGATGACGTAAACACGTGTAACTTGCTTAAAGTCAAGTGAATGTGACATTTACGATCAACCATTATTGGCATTTAATCTTATAGTTTGGCGATAGATTTTTGCTCGACGGGATAAATAAGTAGTACCAAAAATACATATGTAAATGGTATTCAAAAACGAGGTTTTCGCCAAATTTTCGTTAAAAAATCACGCCAAACCTGCGACATCTGGCCAAATATTAACTAATGCAAATAACAAACCATGACATTTAATTTAAACTTCAAATCAGTGTTTTAATTTACCACTCGAAAAATAAAAATAATGCTAATTGGCGAGTTGAAAAAAAGCTATTGGCGAGATTTGCACCGGGCTAGCGTAAATGTACCAAGAATTCTTTGTGACCATGACAACTTTTATGCAGTTTTAACCGAAAAAAAAATTTTGATTTTTTAATCAAAATGGAAAACTTTCGGCACAGATGTCATATACGACCCCATCCTGGCGCAATTCTTTTTTTTTTTTTTTTTTTTTTTACGCCAATGTCATATACGCAGCGGGTATTTAATTGGCGCCAAAGTATCGTTATTTTGCTTGATATGGTAAGCCGGATGTTGTTGTTTATGCTGTTCATGCTTTCCCCAAATTGGCATCGGGAAAAAATCGCGCCAATATACGTATATGACATATGTGTCAAACTTTCATATGATAGGCGAAGGGATCAGACCGTATTTGTTCATGGCAGTTGATGACTTGAACTATTATAATATAGATGAAATAATGGCGGTAGAATAATATTTGGCGACTTATCACCTGTGCCTGGCTAACATTAAAGTACCAAAATGGCACCTAGAGTATAAAAAGCGAAGCGGTCCGACCGGAACTGTGGATGATAGTCACATGACTTAGGTTGTTGTTATAGAGATTGTTTTAAAGTACCGGGAGACAAAGACTCTGTATACTTAATTCATTTTACTTTAGCTTCTTTTCAAATATTTAACTGATCTTCTTTAATCAAAAACGAAAACAACCATTGGATGTCTTAACATCAACTGATTCGGCCTTAAATTTTTGCAATCAAAGGGAATTGAATGGAAGCCCGTTTACAGGGAGATCTGCACAGCTTTTTTGAGTATAATTCAATCTTCTCTAATATTTATAAAACCCTTCAGATTAGCGGGTTTTTAGATTCTGTGGTGTCTGAATGGGGGTTGGCGAGCGTAGCTTGCAGGGGGCAGAGCCCCCTAGTATTTCTATAATATTATTATAGAAAGAATTATTATAGAAAAATCCGTTTATTTATTTCCATATAAATGATTATTTTTTTTGGTATTGAAAAGATATAAATTTTAACTTTTACACGGGGGTTCGTACAGCATCTGTCCAAGAATATATGCTAAAGTCGAACAGATGCTGTCCGAGCTCAAGTGTAAAGGTTAATAATAATCAGTTAAAATGACGTCTCGTACAATTTCAACCTGGCTGCCATAAATAGCAAAGGTGAAAATATTATTTTCTATTAATTGCAAAATAACCTGTTAGGACTGAAAAATGTATTTAAAAAAAATTTGCTGCACCCAGGGCACGACCACCAAAAGTTTAGGTGCTGGCAAAGAAGATATTTTCGGCCCTAATCTTAGATAATTACACTTTTAAGAAGCATTTATATGAGAATTGTATTACATATTACTATTATAAAGGCTTCCACAGGCGACTATTTTGATATTCTGTTCGCACCAGTATTTTTCTGGTATAAATTTTGGAGTAGATTTCTCTTGCAAATGTTATCAAAGTGCGTGTTAATGATTTCTGTTTTGAGAAAGTGCTGCCAATTAGAATTAAAAAATAGTCTCCCGAGGCAGCCTTGTGTCATGTATTAAGAATGAAAAAAGGAACAAATGCAAATGAAAAATTGAGAATCGTTCTGCAGATAAGTTATATTTTTAATAACATTAAAATTTCTTTATAAAAAATTATTAGGCAGATTTAAATGGTATGCAAAATAGATATTAATTTATACTAAACATTCTTTAAACATACGTAAGCAAAAACAAATGCAAAAATAAAAGCAAAAAACAAATTCTACGTATAGGATAATTGTACAGTTATTAATTCATATAAAATTTTCAAGCGTATATATAAACAGAAGGATGTAAGAAATTATTTGCGCTCATTTTAAGATAACTTTAAACTTCTAATATGCAAAGTAATATAAATGCATTTGCATTCTTAAAATAAATATAGATGCAAATTGGATATAATTTCAACTCAGGTCATTTACGGCATTTATATATCTTTAAAAATATGTTCTTACACTGTAGCAATTTATTAAATTTACTTTGTAATTTCTTTTTAGTTAACACAATCCAAGTAATAAATTAAACTGTTTTAAAATTTTTGTCGCAATTAATGTGTTTTTCAATAACATTACTAGTGAAGATCAAGAAATTTTTGGTCCACTTCGATTCATAAAAATAAAAATAAAATAATAAAAAATGAATGAAATTTGAAGATAATGAATAGGTCAGATTTTCTTTTTTTTAATAAATATGATTGTATTCTGATATTTATAAAGATAAGAGACAGTTTGTGAGATACATGGCTGTAAGAAATTGCCACTTTCTTCAGACAGAAATTAGTTATTATGAGTATTATATACATACTTGTAGACACTCGAATGTACATTCTGTGTAAAAAGCAGCCGGAATATATCATTTAAAAGACGCCTGTAAAAGATATCACGACAATATTTTTTCTGTAATACATGTACTATACCGAGTTACAACAAGGAGTTTGAGCACCATCTGTGACTTAGTGTGTTGACGGCAGCTGGGTTTTTTTTTTTTTTTTTTTTTTTTTCAAAGATACTTTAGAGTGCTCTGCGATTTTCACGATGAAAAAATTAGTTCAACAAAGGGTTTGCCTAAAATTTTGTGTTTCAAGCAACATTTCATGTGCCGAATAGCAGAAAATATTATAGAAGACTCACCGTGAATCATGCATGCCAAAAACACAGTCATATGAATAGTATAAAGCATTTAAAGTGGGTCGAGAAGTGGTAGTTCATTTGCCTCGTTCTGGTCAACATTTAACGTCTACCAACGGCTCTAACATCGGTAAGATCAAGAAGATGGTCCTCGAAAATCATCGCTCGAGTCTTAGAGAGTTGGCTTATGAGATGAACTTATCTTTTAGTTCGTTCATAAAGATATGACCTATATTTTGGGCGTGTATTCTGTCGCCGCACGACTCGTTCAGAAAGACCTCAATTTTGTCCTATCGTTGTGCAAGAGTTTTTCGACAAAAAACGCAACGAATGTCGTTGACGAAGCACCGTACTCGCCTGATATAACACCGAAGGAGTTTTTCCAGTTCCCGAAACGAAAACTGCCACTTTGAGGAAAGTGTTTTGAGTCAATTGAGAACATAAAAGATAATTCGCTGAAGGACCTAAAATCCATACCGCAATACGCCTACAAAAAATTGAAGAGGGATTGGGTTCCGGGATAGCCTAGTTGTATTGAACTCGATGGGGTGAACTTTAGGGTACTTTGAAGGTGACAAAATAAATTTTGTGAATAAATAAATTTTTTTGTGTTTTATTTAACAATACCGGGTACTTTTAGTACAGAATGTTCACACATACATGCATATTGTTGAACATTTAGTAATGATGTTCTACCTAAACTTTATTTTTATGATTTTTTTCGATTAGCCAATATGCACTGACTGTGCATAATATTGTCTGTGATCCAAATTTTGAATCAAAGTCTTGAGTAAAAAGCTGATTTCGAAAAAGGAAGATTTGATACTGGTACCATATTTTTAAAATAATCGCTTGCTACAAAGACACATTGAAAAAAAATTAATTTCCTTCAGTTCTCTAATTATCGACGGAAAGTAATAAAAAATTATTTGACTAAAATATTGTCGATCAGACATGAAAAAATTTCTTTGGTAAAATCCTACTATTAAATTAATTATTTCAGAAAAAAAATGGTTTAATATTGAACGGGAATTAACGAAAAACACAATTAATATAATAAAATAAAACTAACCGCAGAAAAATTCTCCTTCTTCCTTATTTTAGATGTTTCAACAAGAAAAGACTTATTTAATGAGTAGTTTTATCTTTTAGTATTAAAAGTAACTTTTTAAACTGAACTAATGTGTAGCGAAAAAGAAGGCTGTTCTGTTGCTCAACATAAAATAGTGTTATTATAAATAACAAATAGTTTTGAAACAAAAAAATCCATTTCACTTTAATAGATTGTCTCTTAATAAACGATTTGCTTGCAATTGTGCAACACTCGTGTTATTAACATTGCCTATCTACCGGGTGTCCCAAAAAGGACTGACTGATTTTAAAATTCAATAACTTCCAAACGGTGACAGATATTAAAAAAATTCTTGCAGGAGGGTTATGCATAAAGTCAAAAGTTTTATAATTTTCGATTTTAGTTCGAATTACAAACAATAGATGGCGCTGTAAGCAATAGTCGCTGAATACAGGCTCGATTTTTGGTCCTTTCTGTTTTTCCATGCAGAAAAAGGAGATGGAAATGTATTATCCGGGCCACGAAGTACCAAAAATCGAGCCTGAATTTAGCCTCTATTGATCGCAGCGCCATCTATTGTTTGTAATTCGAACTAAAATCGAAAATCACTGTAAAAAAACTTTTGACTTTATGCATAACCCTCCTGCAAGAATTTTTTTAATATCTGTCACCGTTTGGAAGTTATTGAATTTTAAAATCAGTCAGTCCTTTTTGGGACACCCGGTATATATTTAAAACATAAGGCTGTTGTTTTAGTCATCTGGCCTGAGCTTTCTACTGAACCGATTTTGATAATTACTTTTTTAAATGAAATTATTTTATTTGTAGATATGCCCGTACTTACTATTTTTTTAAATAATCCTATTTCTACATTTTAATTTTAACTTTAAACGTCCTTTATGAAATTTCTTCACATTGGTGGTTATCGGGTTAGCTCCATTGTTTAGAGAAGGGAAACCATTGAAATTACCATATCATTACGAATGCCATTTTCGTATTACAATAGCTTTTTAAAAACTTCTGAACAGAAAATGACGTCACGATTTAAAATAATGCATTTTTACTCATAAAGCTGTTACATTTCAATATTTTTTTCATTCCACTGATTCTGAGGTTGAGATGCTCATCTCAGAGGGTTACAGTGGGTGAAAATGATGTCATAGTAAAAATGAAAGGAGTATTTTCCTTCATAAAACTAAATATTTTACTACAAAAGCGACTAAAAATAAACTTCTGGATTTTTCCGACTTTCAGATTAATAATTCAAGTAAAGAGTGTGAATGTTTACATGCAAAAGTGCAACTGGTGAACGTGACACCAAGTTTGGGAATTTATTAAATATTTATTAAATATTGTTTCATTATTATAATTATTTTTGTAATTTTTTGATAAAATCAGTCAATCAGTTCTTAAACATTTTCATCCATCGAATTCGATGGGTTTCGTCTCTCTTTTCACTTTCTTCTATCTTTATAAGAAGAAAGTATTGGATTCGTAAAAATTTTCGACTTCGGTTTTCGACGGATTTACACGGTTTAGGGTTCTTCCTTATTTTAGATGTTTCAACAAGAAAATACTTATTTAATGAGTAGTTTTATCTTTTAGTATTAAAATTAACTTTTTAAACTGAAGTAATGTGTAGCGAAAAAGAAGGCTATTCTGTTGCTCAACATAAAATAGTGTTATTATAAATAACAAATAGTTTTGAAACAAAAAAATTCATTTCAATTTAATTGATTGTCTCTTAATAAACGATTTGCTTGCAATTGTGCAACACTCGTGTTATTAACATTGCCTATCTATATATTTAAAACATAAGGCTGTTGTTTTAGTCATCTGGCCTGAGCTTTCTACTGAACCGATTTTGATAATTACTTTTTTAAATGAAATTATTTTATTTGTAGATATGCCCGTACTTGCTATATTTTTTAAATAATCCTATTTCTACATTTTAATTTTTACTTTAAACGTCCTTTATGAAATTTCTTCATATTGGTGGCTATCGGGTTAGTTCCATTGTTTAGAGAAGGGAAACCATTGGAATTACCATATCATTACGAATGCCATTTTCGTATTACAATAGCTTTTTAAAAACTTCGGAACAGAAAATGACGTCACGATTTAAAATAATGCATTTTTACTCATAAAGCTGTTACATTTCAATATTTTTTTCATTCCACTGATTCTGAGGTTGAGATGCTCATCTCAGAGGGTTTCAGTGGATGGAAATGATGTCATAGTAAAAATGAAAGGAGTCTTTTCTTTCATAAAACTAAATATTTTACTACGAAAGCGACTAAAAATAAACTTCTGGATTTTTCCGACTTTCAGATTAATAATTCAAGTAAAGAGTGTGAATGTTTACATGCAAAATTGCAACTGGTGAACGTGACACCAAATTTGGGAATTTATTAAATATTTATTAAATATTGTTTCATTATTATAATTATTTTTGTAATTTTTTGATAAAATCAGTCAATCAGTTCTTAAACATTTTCATCCATCGAATTCGATGGGTTTCGTCTCTCTTTTCACTTTCTTCTATCTTTTTAAGAAGAAAGTATTGTATCGTAAAAATTTTCGACTTCGGTTTTCGACGGATTTACATGGTTTAGGGATCAGAGATTACGAAAAACATGTTTTTATAAAATGTCTGTCTGTGAGTCTGTGAGTCTGTGAGTCCGTCTGTATGTGACACAAATTTTGCGGGCTCTCTATCTCAAGAACTGATGCACGGAATTTAATAAAAATTTATATCCAGTTAGCCCCTGATATAAGTTACTGCTGATTAGTTTTTCGTGTAAATCGCTCAACAGGTGGCGCTGCTATGCAACATTTTTCACGAGTTCCACAATAGCTCAGTCTCCAGAACTAATGTACGGATTTTCATCAAACTTCAGATTAACGTATACCTTGATATCAATTAGTGCTGTTTATGTTTTGGTGTAAATCGCTCAACAGGTGGCGCTGCTATGCTACAATTTTCAGAATTTCCACTATAGCTCTATCTCAAGAACTAATGCATGAATTTTCATCAAACTTCAGATTCACGTATACCTTGATATCAATTAGTGCTTTTTATGTTTTGGTGTAAATCGCTCAACAGGTGGCGCTGCTATGCTACAGTTTTCTGAATTTCCACTATAGCTCTATCTCAAGAACTAATGCATGAATTTTCATCAAACTTCAGATTCACGTATACCTTGATATCAATTAGTGCTGTTTATGTTTTGGTGTAAATCGCTCAACAGGTGGCGCTGCTATGCTACAGTTTTCAGAATTTCCACTATAGCTCTATCTCAAGAACTAATGCATGAATTTTCATCAAACTTCAGATTCCCGTATACCTTGATATCAATTAGTGCTGTTTATGTTTTGGTGTAAATCACTCAACAGGTGGCGCTGCTATGCTACAGTTTTCAGAATTTCCACTATAGCTCTATCTCAAGAACTAATGCATGAATTTTCATCAAACTTCAGATTCCCGTATACCTTGATATCAATTAGTGCTGTTTATGTTTTGGTGTAAATCACTCAACAGGTGGCGCTGCTATGCTACAGTTTTCAGAATTTCCACTATAGCTCTATCTCAAGAACTAATGCATGAATTTTCATCAAACTTCAGATTCACGTTTACCTTGATATCAATTACTGCTGTTTATGTTTTGGTGTAAATCGCTCACAGGTGGCGCTGCTATGCTACAGTTTTCAGAATTTCCACTATAGCTCTATCTCAAGAACTAATGCATGAATTTACATCAAACTTCAAATTCAGATGTACCCTGATATGAATTGGTGGTAAATTGATGTTAATTTCTTGTACTATTTACATGATTTAATTGATGTGATTCATATAGCAGAATGTTTTGTGATGGCCACAAAATGTTAGTTATTATTATTGTTATTTACGTACTGAGCTCCTGTTAGCAGGTTTTAGCAAGAGTGATTTGCATAAAAGAGTATTTTTTGACATCCACATTCAATTTAATCTATGTTGTTACCATTTAGGTGTCTTTATAAATAAAAGAACGGTGGCATACGCGTATAGCGCATGATCAGATTGCGAAGATTTTACCCAAACTGTTGCAGCCCACATTTTAAAACTTGGCATTACTCACCTGGCCAAAATTCTATTAAAGGAGAGAAACAAGTCAACAAACATTAACCCATTCGTGCCTGAATTTTTGTTTTCTCAAATTTGTTGATAAAATCACTTTAAAATGTTGCAAAATGAAATGGAAAAATACTAAAGAAAATTACGCTAAAATATTTTTGTATTTATTTGTTAAAATACAAATATACTAAATATGGGAATATGCATAGTATTTAAAACATTAAAATATGCATGATTGTTTGCTTTGTCTAAATTTATGTAAAATAAGCTTTTAAATTGTAATTATATACCAAAATTTGTATTTTTTTGACTTACTAAAAAAGTATATTTATTTCTTTACAGAGACTAATAACATTATAAGTGTTAGTAACAATAAATTAAGAATAATCCTATTTGAGGCTTAAAAACAATTTGTATCATAATCATCTTGAAGAGGACTTTGCATAAGTAACTGCTCCTTAAATGGCTAATAAAAATATGTACCCTTTCGTGCCTAGCGCCCAATATTTTGCACGTTACAAAAATGCATAAAAAATAGGCTTGAACATATAATTTCGCAATTTAAAAAATTACGTATTTCAAAGAAGTCTACAAGCTAAGATTATGACATTTATTTGGATCCTTGGTAGAAACAAATACAAATAAACTTACGTTTTACATTTCGCCATCTTGAAAAATGAAAAATCTACACACTCCGAAAAAAGCCTTCATTTTAAGCAAATAAATATAAATCTTATGCTGTCTTCTCTCGGTAACAGATAAAGACATTTATAGGTAATTACTAGCCGCTTTCGCCCGCTACGCTGGTCGGTTTTTCTAAAGAAATGTTGAATGAAACAAAATATATCTGTGAATTTGATCATGCGTTGTAAAGCAATATGGATACATACCTGGTGTATCCAACCGAATTGCTGAAAGCAACATGAATGTCATTACGGTATTATATCTTTTATTGAGTCATACAAAATTTAGACTGTTAAGGACCAATTTTTTTATTTGATCTGTTAGTGTAGGATTCGGTAAAGAACAATAGAACAATATGTAATATCCCGTAAGGCATGGTGGCGTCACGGCGACGTCGTTGTGAAGTCACACTGTGATTTTGTGACCGTCGATGTGACGTCACGTGACGTCGATGTGACGTCATAGTGACTAGAATGCGAGGTCGTTATGGCCGTTTCAGAGGTCGTTTGTGACGTCACATTGTGACCACTCTGG
Source organism: Maratus speciosus (assembly GCA_963932465.1). Lineage (NCBI taxonomy): Eukaryota > Metazoa > Arthropoda > Arachnida > Araneae > Salticidae > Maratus > Maratus speciosus. The sequence continues at coordinate 280,798,410 of OZ010788.1, read as the reverse complement.
GAAGTCACGGTGTGACAAATTTGTGAAAAGTGTGTCATTTGGGACTATTTTGGCATTAACTTTGTGACGAACCTGTGACGAAAGTGACAATGCTTTGAAGTCACACTGTGACCAATTTGTGAAATATGTGTCATTTGTGACGAATTTGTTATAAACACTGTGATGATTTCAAATGAAAATCAAATTTCAAATTAATTGCTTAAAAGGCGCAAAGGCGAACATAGTGAAAAAGATTCCATGCTGGGACTCGAACTCGGGCCATCAGTATAGCGCACTAACATTCTACCGACTAAACCACATGTAACGATACCCGGCCTGGAAAATTTCTCACTATTACATGTTGGCAAGGCTACAAACGCAGCACAAGGTGGAATATTTATCGTGAGCCATCGACATGGGGCAAACACGAAACTTAATTAAATCGAGCATCGATTGAAACTATATTAATACTTGGAAATTTTTCCAGAGAGAACCATTCGCCTTGCATACAATATTTCAAATGAAAATCAAATTTCAAATTAATTGCTTAAAAGGCAATTTTAATTTGAAATTTGATTTTCATTTGAAATACTGTATGCAAGGCGAATGTTTCTCTCTGAAAAAATTTCCAAGCATTAATATAGTTTCAATCGATGCTGGATTTAATTAAGTTTCGTGTTTGCCCCATGACGGTGGCTCACGATAAATATTCCATCTTGTGCTGCGTTCGTGGCCTCGCCAACATGTAATAGGGAGAAATTTTCCAGGCTGGGTATCGTTCCATGTGGTTTAGTCAGTAGAATGTCAGTGCGCTATACTGATGACCCGGGATCGAGTCCCGGCGTGGAATGTTTTCACTATGTTGGCCTTTGCGCCTTTTAAGCAATTAATTTGAAATTTGATTTTCATTTGAAATATTGTATGCAAGGCGAATGTTTCTCTTTGGAAAAATTTCCAAGTATTAATATTGTGATGATTCTTGTCATAAACACTATGATAATTTTAAAGTAAAGTTTTGTTTGAAATATAAAGTCTTATCTTTTTACCGTACTATTTAGCAAGACATCCCTATTTTGGAGTCCTATTCTTCTAAAATATTTTTTATTTTCCATTTAAAAAACAATCCTTATCAACTGACATCTTTTTTTATTAAGTTCTAAGCTTGATCTTGAATTCAAGCTTAATATTAAGAATGTGTAAGCTTTTTAATTTTTTGTGATTTGTCATTGCTTTACTAAATACGAACATGGAGTCTAACGGACATTAATACAACTGTTATTTATAGAACGACATGATAAGCCCTATTTATTTAAATTTTTTATTCCCGTATATATTGTAATTTGTGAATATGAGCTAATTAGATTTGGTATGTTTTATAGGAAAAGACTGATCTGGGAAATAGAAACAACAAATAAGATATATCATGCGTTAAGCTTATATTATAAAACACTTTCCAACTCTTCCTGAATATTTTGACAAGACATCGGGGGAAATAACGTAAACAAGATAACTAACTAAACATGAAAACGCATAAAACATTTGAACATTTTCAGCAGTTACCATCCATAGCCAAATATGTTTTCCAATTCTTTTAAACAGTCCTGTATTTGATCTGTAGATTGATATACAGTAAACTCTGCCTAAGGCGGAATCGGTCGGGACTGAGAAAAATTTCCGCGGTAGACAATATTCCGGCTTATGCAAAAAAGCTCCCCCCCCCCCCAAAAAAAAAAAAAATCCCTGGAAGATGACGATCTTTTATTGATTCTCCTAACTAGAAAATCGGTTGAAAACTGAAATTCTGAAATATCCTTTGTCTTTTATGAGAAACTTTATTCAATTTCTTAGTACTGCTGTAATACATTCACATTGGAAGTTTATACACACCAAAAAAAAAAAAAAAAAAACTTCGAGAATGAGAAAGAACGCTATAATTTTGAATTTGAGTACAATCTTAAAGTATAATATATTGTACTTTCGAAAATACGTAATCATTTTCATAAATGTTCATTTTACTAGAAATATTAACTTTTAGATGCAATTTTGCATATGAAAAAAATGGCATAAGCATAAATTCCTTAAAATTTAAAGTTTCTGTTCTTTTGAATTAACTTTTTTAAAAGCTTACGGAATTTTAGCTAACATGCTCGACATTGAGTTATTTGACTTATCAGTTTTAAAGTTTAATAAACAAAACGCTTTTCATTTTTAAATTATCATTTTTCCGCCTCATACAAAATTTTGGTTTCGGTGGGACCTTAAAATCCTTTCCGTTTCCGCGTCAGACAGATTCCGCCTTATGCAGCATGAATTAATGTAATTTTCTATGGGTTCGCCGGGACTTGAAAAGATTTCCGCGGTAGAAAGATTTCCGGCTTATACAGAGTCCGCCTTAGTCAGAATTTACTGTATATACTATATAATGGAAAAATTTAGTTTATCAAGGAAACGCATAACAGGTTGAAATTCTCTTTCAGCAATTTATACTAATATATGGAAACATACTTAAGTAATTTTGTACAACCCTGTAGTTTTCCTAGAACCTTTATTACACGCCACTATTTAGTTAAAATTTAATTCAAATTAAACACTTTTAAAACTGCTGAAATCACATTTCCAGAAATTATAATTTATAGACGGCAACGTATCCAATTCTTTGCGTGACCCTGTATATCATTTTATCTATATTCTACAAACATTTCTTAGTAAATTAAATACAGTGCAGCGTAAAAATGCATAACTTATTTAAAAAACACCTTTAAGCAATACCCAGTAACCCTTACGAATACTTCTGTATAGTCCTGTATATGAATTATAGCATATATATATATGTCGTAGGCTAATTGAGAAATCCGGCTCTTTGCAAACAGCCTAGGCTCTTTGCAAAGAGCCGGTCTAATTGGAGAATCCATCTCCCTTTTTCCAATTAGCCTGATATTTTTCAGGCTTATTGCAAAGAGCTTAGAAAGCGTTAGGCTAATTGAAAAATGACCACTTATTATCCGATCAGGGTGATATTTTTAGCTCGCAGGCTATCAAAGCCTGAGAGCTTATGTGTCCGCCGATTCTGTATGTACGTGTGTACGTACGTACGTACGTATGTACGTAACACGATAACTCTTGATAGAAATATCCGATTTGCTTCAAAAAAAATTTTCTAGGTTCATTCTGATAAGGTGCTTTCCTGATTAGTTTTTGGGATTCATTGGTTAAGGATAAAGGGGGAAAAGGGGGGCTAGTCCCCTCCTTAATTTATATAGATGGGTTTTTCATGCAGAAATATTCGATTTGCTCCAAATTTGGTATACCGGTTTATTGTGTTAAGGAGCTTCCCTGATTAGATTTGGAAGCTCATTATTTAAGTATAAAGGGGGAAAAGAAGGCTACTCCCCTTAATTTAGATAAATCGGTTTTTCATGATGAATTATTCGATTTGCTCCAAATTTGGTATACCGGTTTATTAAATTAAGGAGCTGCCTTGATTAGATTTCAAGGTTCATTAGTTACTTATAAAGGGAGGAAAGGGGGGCTATCCCCCACCCGTAATTTAGATAAATGGGTTTTTCATGCAGAAATATGCGATTTGCAATAAATTTGGTATACCGGTTAATTATGTTAAGCAGCTTCCCTGATTACATTTGGAAGATCATTATTATGTATAAAGGAGGTAAAGGGGGGCAATTGCCTCTCCCTTTAATTTAGATAAATGCGTTTTTCATGTAGAATTATTCGATTAGCTCAAATTTGGTATACTGGTTTATTATGTTAAGGAGATGGCTTGATTAGATTTGGAGGTTCATTAGTTAAATATAAAGTGAGGAAAGGTAAATGGGTTTTTAATGCAAAAGTATTCGATTTGCCCCAAATTTGGTGTACCGGTTTATTATGTTAAGGAGCTTCCCTGATTAGATTTGGAAGTTCATTAGTTAAGTATAAAGGGAGAAAAGGGGGGCTAGACCTAGACCCCCCGCCTTAATTTAGATAAATGGGTTTTTCATGCAGAGTTATTCGATTTGCTCCAAATTTCGTATACCGGTTTATTATGTTAAGGAGCTTCCCTGATTAGATTTGGAAGTTCATTAGTTAAGTATAAACGGAGGAAAGGGGGGATAGACCCCCCCCTTTAATTTAGATAAATGGGTTTTTCATGCAGAGTTATTCGATTTGCTCCAAATTTCGTATACCGGTTTATTATGTTAAAGAGCTGCCTTGATTAGATTTGGTGATTTATTGGTTAAGTATAAAGGAGGGACAGGGGCCAGTGTCCAATTCATTTAGATAAATGGGTTTTTCATACAGAATTATTCGATTTGCTTCAAATTTGATATACCAGTTTATTACGATATGGCATCCTTCATTTGATTTGGAGGTTCATTGGTTAAGTATAAAAGGGGGGAAAGGGGGCAATTGCCCCTCCCCTTAATTTAGATAAATGGGTTTTCATGCAGAATTATCTGATTTAGTTTAATTTTTTTTCAACCGGATCCCAACATGAAGGTTCCATTTGAAGTCAACCCGAAAACCGACCACAACCACGTTTCGGATTGAGTTCATTTAGAACTTTCAGGTTCGGATCGGGTTACCGGTGGACGGAGATTATTTTGTCTGGCTTGCATCAGGTTATAGTTATTTGGAATATTTTTGTCGGTTAAGATTTGGTTCGGGACGGGTTTCAGGTTGACTTCGAATGGAATTTTTAGGTTTTGGTAGCATTGCGTGTCCACGGAAACTAATTTGTCTTGGTCGGATCCGGTTATGGATCTTTGGAATATTTTTGTCGGTTATCAGATTTGGTTCGGGATTTCGGGTTTTTTCAAATGGAACTCTCAGGTTTGGGTCGGGTTACATTTAGACTGAAATTATTTTGTCTTGCTGGGATCGGGGTACGGTCTGTTGTAATTTATTTTTCGGATTTGGGTAGGGTTATGCGTTAATAAACCTTATAAAAAGAAATTGCCCCGTTAAACTGATTGCATTGAGCTCACAGGCTATCCACACCAATTGTATATTATACTCTTATTTCAAAGAGTAGGTGGTATTAGCCCCTCGAAAAATAAATGAAGGCATTAGTCCCCGTTGCCCCCCTTTCTACTTAACCAAAGAACCTCCAAATCTTATCAGGGAAGCTATTTAACATAATAAAATGGTATACCAAATTTGAAGCAAATCAGATAATTCTGCATGAAAAAACCATTTCACTAAATTAAGGGGGGGGGTGGTATTAGCTCCCCCATTTCTCCCTATATGCTGAAAACAATGAACTTTCAAATTTAATCAGAAAAGCTCCTTATTAGAATGAACCTAGAAATATTTAAACTAAATTAGATAATTCTGCATGAAAACACATTTATCTAAATTAAGGGGAGGGGCAATTGCCCCCCTTTCCCCCCTTTTATACTTAACCAATGAACCTCCAAATCAAATGAAGGAAGCCATATCGTAATAAACTGGTATACCAAATTTGAAGCAAATCGAATAATTCTGTATGAAAAACCCATTTATTTAAATTAAGGGGACACTAGCCCCTGGCCCTCGTTTATACTTAACCAATAAATCTCCAAATCTAATCAAGGCAGCTCCTTAACATAATAAACCGGTATACGAAATTTGGAGCAAATCGAATAACTGTGCATGAAAAATCCATTTATCTAATTTAAGGGGGATGTCTAGCCCCCCTTTCCTCGCTTTATACTTAACTAATGAACCTCCAAATCTAATCAGGGAAGCTCCTTAACATAATAAACCGGTATACCAAATTTGGAGCAAATCGAATAATTTTGCATTAAAACCCCATTTACCTAAATTAAGGGGGGGGGCTAGCCCCCCCCCCTTTCCTCCCTTTATACTTAACTAATGAACCTCTAAATCTAATCAAGCCATCTCCTTAACATAATAAACCAGCATACCAAATTTGAGCTAATCGAATAATTCTACATGAAAAACGCATTTATCTGAATTAAGGGTAGAGGCAATTGCCCCCCTTTCCCCCCTTTATACATAATAATGATCTTCCAAATGTAATCAGGGAAGCTGCTTAACATAATTAACCGGTATACCAAATTTATAGCAAATCGCATATTTCTGCATGAAAAACCCATTTATCTAAATTACGGGTGTATAGCCCCCCCTTTCCTCCCTTTATATGTAACTAATGAACCTCCAAATCTCATCAAGGCAGCTCCTTAAGGCGACAGTGGACGTTCAAAAACATTTTCTACAATTTTTGCTCAATTGTTTTGAAATTTAATACACGTCTAATTTGTGCAATAATTAAGAAAATTTCTTAATTTCATTAAAAAAATTAATATGCAAATGAGTAATTAATTAATAATATGGTAATTAGTGATACAAATTAAAAATGCTCCATGCGCATTAAATTTTGTTTCAGAAACTTGTAATTTTTTTTTAGTATAGCTTTATGATATTATATCAAAAGTTGCTATACATTTTAAAATTATACTAAATTCCTTGGCAGAAAAAAATTAAAAATCTGTAATATGGATCATTTTGGATAAAATTCAATAATAAAATATTACTTTTTGATCTTTATATGAAATAATGTACACATTTTAATAGCAAGTTTTGTAATAAAGTATATCAACAACAATATTACCAAGTATTATGAAAATTGGTATAAAATTAAGACGCATGGAGCATTTTGAACTTACTCAGTCGGCGAAAATTCTCATTTTGAGAAAACTGGATTTAAAGTTTTATTTTAAGTGTAGATTAACGATTGTTTACGTTAGAAAAACAGCTGTATCTCTGCAAAAAATTATCGGATTTGAATAATTTTTATAATATTTGAAAGTAGAAGATTGCCAGAACATTTTTTTCCAAAAAACAAAAAATTGATTTTTTTAATGTTTTTTGCGATTTTGAACGTCCACGGTCGCCTTAACTTAATAAACCGGTATACCAAATTTGGAGCAAATCGAATAATTTATCATGAAAAACCGATTTATCTAAATTAAGGAGGTAGCCCCCTTTCCCCCCTTTATACTTAAATAATGAGCTTCAAAATCTAATCAGGGAAGCTCCTTAACACAATAAACCGGTATACCAAATTTGGAGCAAATCGAATATTTCTGCATGAAAAACACATTTATATAAATTAAGGGTAGGGGGACTAGCCCCCCCATTTTCCCCCCTTTATCCTTAACCAATTAACCCCAAAAAATAATCAGGGAAGCACCTTATCAGAATGAACCTAGAAAAAAAATTGAAGCAAATCGGATATTTCTATCAAGAGTTATCGCGTTACGTACGTACGTACACATGTACATACAGAATCGGCGGGCACATAAGCTCTCAGGCTTTGATAGCCTGAGAGCTAAAAATATTACCCTGACCGAATAATAAATGGCCATTTTTCAAATAGCCTAACGCTTTCTAGGCTCTTTGCAATAAGACTGAAAAATATCAGGCTAATTGAAAAAAGGGAGATGGATTCTCCAATTAGACCGGCTCTTTGCAAAGAGCCTAGCTTTTTGCAAAGAGCCGGATTTCTCAGTTAGCCTACGACATATACACCATATACTTTGCATAAATGTAGTGAATCATAAAAGCGCATATCATAATTAAAAATGCATTTCCAGCAATCATCGCTAATGAACAGTACTTCGGATACAATATAGTATCTGAAATATTTTGTGTGTCCCTGTAAATGCTATATACACTTCGTATTATACATAAAATAATTCATAGTATGCAAACCTCAACGACGTATATCAATTTCAATACATATCAAATAGATTAACATAAATATAGTACGCCGCAAACAATTCCCTCCACCCCTATATCATATTGTATTGGAATTCCTTTTTTAGCCCTGTAAATAAACAATAACTATTCTCTGCATTGCATATTCTACGGAATGCACATTTTAGTGCGCTTCATAAATGCATATCAATTTTATTCTGTTTGAAAGCGTGTAAAATCATTAAAAATCATTTGAAACGGTTTTTTCTCCCACAGGCCGTAATGTAATGGAATACTTTTGACTGTCCCTGTAAATCAACTAAACATGCTACAAACTTCATTACAAATAGGGACCTTGCTATGGTAAACGTCAATAACATCCAAAAATTTCAAGTCAATCCGAGTATATTTACGCGAGTTAGAGCGCGGACAGACGGCCAAACAAACCGAAGTCATAAACACTTTTCAACTTTATCGGGCCTGAAAAACACTTTATTTCAATGCTTAAATATTATTTTTTATTTTTTAATGCCAATAAAATAAATGTATCGAAAACGTAGAAAATGAGTTTACAATCAAAGAAAATTTAATAACTGATTCTGAATGTCTACAATTAAATGTTCGATTAAAATCACAAACAGCAAAAAAAAAAAAAAAGATTAAATAGAATAAAAAAATAAATATATCAATTTGAAAAACACTAAATAATTAGTATTTATAATTGTACTATTAAGCAACAACAAACTACAATAGATGAATTAAATGCATTTAACAATTTCTCAAAAATCTTTCCATATGTTATAAGGAATTTCTACTATTTTATAATTTTGGCAAATGTTAAATCTGAAAACATTGGTATGAAGATTTAAGATTTTAAATACTAATTTAAAATATTACTAACAATGAAAAAAAAATCTTTCAAAAGTTTCACTACTACAATATGTAAAAAGATATTTTCCCAGTATAATGTTAATTTCAAAATTGAAACAGTTTCCTAATATCATTATAATCGAATATCATATTTAACTCCAAAATATTAATGACGATAAATACCGTGTTAGAATCAGTCTCTGCATCAGCTTTTTTTTTTCCCCCTTCTAGCGATGCAGATTAAGATATTTTACAGCATCGAATCGGAAAAGAATTGCAGATCAGTCTCATTGCATATGACATACTACAACTTATTTAACTTTAATCTATCAAACGGGAATAAAAAATTTAAATTAAATAAGACATACCTTTTAAGTTCCATAAATAGTTTAATAATATCCGTGTTTTATCCTAAATTGTCAGACATATTTCTGACAAAATGACAAAATTATCAGACATACTTCCCGCGTCAAAAGTTCTGATCCTTATTTTATTCTACGGTTTAATCGAACGCAGACGATAGCGCACGCGCACGCGCAAGCAGGTGCTTATACTGTATTATTATAATTTTTGTCTGTAATGAAAATTTTCTATTTGAATGAAACACCTGCCTTTTTTCTTTCTTTTTTTTTTAAAGTAAAGTTTGTTTTACACGTAATAAATACAAATTAGGCATCTTAATAAATGAAAACAGAGTATACAGGATAAAAAAATTTTCTTTGTCAATCTGTCATTTTTTTATATTCATTTTCTGTAGAATAAAACTATTTGTAAAATAGCTTTTTTTAAAGTCGTATTTCTAAAACACGAATTTAAAATATGAATAATTATATCATGGGTTTTGTATAAAATTTGTATAAATATTTTTTCGGAAAATGCTAATTTTATTTAAAAAGTCTGAAAGAAGTAGAATTTTTTAAAAAATACTTATTTAAAATAGTTAAACACTAACAGGAAAAAATATGACTTGAATGCAAATTCTAAAGCAAGAAATGCATATATGACTAAACTCTGAATACTCTTTCTACGTGCTCATTAAAAGCTGCAGACTTAACTGTAACAGAAAATTTTAGTTTGAAACCACAGAAGTGTTTCGAATAACACTGGTCGACAAAAAACTTCCTCCCTGCAAACTAAATATGTAAAGTGTACAGATTTAATATTCCTAATTCTAAATATGTTATCCAAATTGCTTCATAACGTACCATTTTTCCGAGAAACACTTTTATAGTAATAACAATCGGTGAAGGATTAAATTGCAATGGTAGATAAAATTGAAATCATAAAAAAAGTATACTTCACTGTCTTAGATAACAAATTGATAAAATATAGCATGAAAATCTAGTTTGTTGATACTTGTACCGTGCATTTTCCTTTTTATGCACCCCCCCCCCCCCACCTCTTTTCGTGTCCGAATTTACTATTTCCTATCCACTAATATGTTTTCATTCCTTATGTTGCTGTAACTCGGGCATGTTTAAAATATTTCGGTTCATATTCAAAGATTTTTTATGTTCATATTTTTGTCACACTGTGACTTACAATATGGTGGTTTTTTCGTCACATATGTGACGTGACGTACGTTACATGCAGTGACATAACAGGAACGTCACAATTTTTTTTTTTTTTTTATTGCCAGAAAATATAATTTTACATAAATAACATGTTTTGAATATTTTTTGTAATTTTTTAAATTTTTCTAAGAAGTTCACATCTCAGTCACAATGTGACATCACTGAGTGGTGGCATTTTGGTCACAGATGTGACGTGACCACAGTGACTCACAGTGACGTCACAACGACGTCACCGTGACCATGCATGCTATGAGGGATACTAAAAGCGTTCATGAAAAATTATCAATGCAAGTCTCATCAGAATCTGTTAATTGGACTTATTGAAAAGGCTGATCGTTCATAAAAATTGGGTTCGCCTGATTCTAGAACTTTCATTTATAATTCTACAATCAAGCAACCTAACAACCAAGCAACAGCAAATAATATGTGCTTTATACTAAAACATTCACTGAAAAATTAACTAACCGATCAAGTTGCATCGAAATCCACTTATCAGAATCTTTTAAAATGGAAAATATACCGAAACCTTCCCTAAAAATGATCTAATTAACAGTTTAAATCCCATAAAAATGCATTCAGTGAACCTTTAAAAAAAGCAAATCTTTCAAAATTGGGTTCATCTGATTTAGAACTTTTCCCATAATTATTTAACTAAGCAACGTAGAACGTTATGTTTTATACTAACATCTTTTCTGAAAAATTATCTAACTAACAATGTAAATCCCGTCAAAATTTATTCAGCAGAACTCAAGATATAAGCGGCCGGAAGGAAATTTCTCTTTGCATTATATATATATATTGAGATAGTTAAATATAACTTTCATAATTGCGTTAACCTGATTATAGAACTCTCTCGGAGGTAGGGGTAGGTATATACTGCATCACTTATGAATTTTTTAATGAACTCAGCTCAACTTCCATAACTATAGCATATATACTCTCTAGTATACCCTATCTCTCTAGCGTATAGCTTCAAATTTTCTTTCCTGTAAAACTGAGAAATTTTTCCGCATAGCTCCGTAACTAAACAACACAGAATGATATGATAAATATTGAAAAAATCCCTGAAATATTATCCAACTTACTGTGCATTTAATTAGTTGACTTGAAATCTTTAATAATCGAGTTCACCTAATTTTAGAACTCCCGTAGCAACTTAGAATGATGGTTTGTACATTAAACCATTTATAAACCAAATTTACTATTTAACAGTGTAAGTTCTACAAAATTCTGTTCAGTAGAATCTGAGTTATAGTCATATTTTATACAATATTTATTGCTCATTAAACCTTTTTTCATTACATTTGAAATAAAATCAGTAACTGTTTTGGTATTTCCCTGTTATGCCAACACCATTGTCACCAAGCGTAATAGTTGGCACAAAAATGAAATCATACATTTGAAAAAAAAATATTGATAAAAAAAAATGAGCATTTAAAAAAATATAACTTTTGAAAATTACAGTCTTTGACCTACCATTTTTTTAAATCAATAAAAATAATGGTACTACTTGGTTATCCGGCCGACCAAAAATCTATTGCCAAACTATAAGATTAAAGGTCAGTAATGGTTGATCGTAAATGTCACATTCACTTGACTTTAAGCAAGTTACACGTATTTACGTCATCAGGTGATTTTTATTTCGACTTTTTAAATGTATTTTTATTAATGTTATACTAATTTATTTGTTCTTTTGTTATTTAAAATAAAAATTATGTCAATTTGTATAATTTGGCGAGTGGTTTGGCGATTTATATAATTTGGCGAAATTGGTCGACGGGTACCAGAATAAATACTTAAAATATAAGAATAAATAAATATTTTGCAAGTAATAAAATATAGCCAATTTAAACTGCAGCCTTGTAATTGTAAATGTCTTTTACTACTGAAGCATGGCGTACGTAATACGTATGTCTCACATTTCAGTAAACATTTCATTCTTTCAATGAAGACATTCATGGTTTTTTGAACAAAACATTTTTATATGTATAATTCCTAATTTCTGAAATAATTTAATTGTAGCTTCCTCATCATCAGATAACTGCGAAATGGTAAAATCTATATCAGTATCAGTAATAAATATTTTCTATTAAAAAAAAAACAAATTAAAAAGTTTTGCGAGATTATGATGTAATAAAATGAATTCCATCATTAAAAATTCCTGCATAAAAATATTCACGTTCAATAATTAGTAAATGTTAATGTGTGGCACGGTTTGCAATAAAAATCGTTTGCACGATTAGGGTTGAAATAAATGGCGCGATACCATACATTTTGGCATGGTATCGCGACGAGAATTAGAACGAAAAAATCCACAGGTTTTTTTTTTTTTTAATTTAGTTTTAGTTTTTGAGGCGTTTGTAATATTTTTCCTAACTGACATAGTTGTTTTAATTATTTAACCAAAAGATTGGTTAAAAAATTATTAAATTTGAATTTCTTCCCTTGCTACAGAATGAAGAGAATGAGTTTTTAGAAATTATTACTTGAAAAATTCAGGTTTTGGCGCCAAAGATAGTGCCAAATTAGAAAATATGAAATATCTCTCGAACTATTGGGCTTAAAAGAATTTAGTTAGTACCATTCGATTCAGCATACAAAAATACACCAAAATATGTTATCAGTTGAAAAATAGCTATAAAATCAGATTTTTAAGGAATTTTTTAAAAGTTCGTTCGATTTTTTACCCCCCTTAGGGGTGGAATATTAAAATATCCTTTCTTAGCGGCACTCTATGTCATAAGAAGAATTTTTACCCCAAATTTCAAGACTGTAGATTCAGTAGTTTGGGCAGCGCGTTGATTAATACGAAATTCAGACTTTCTTTTATATATACTAGGCGATCGAACCCGAGCTCCTCGGGTTACAGAGTATAGGTGAAAACCATTCTTTTCTTTTTAATTGTAATTATTTTTTTATATGTAATATATATTTTAGATTGTCCACTAACATCAAAAAGAATTTTTATCTGAAAAATATCAATTATGCAAACAAATAAAGTTTTAAAATTTATTAAAAACGATACTTTCACATGCCACCGCATGCCAGGAGTTATTAGCCCTAGATTTTGCGACTTACGGCAGTCTTTCCGATCATTTCAGTGCTTTAAGCGCGTGATTCAATAACATGTTTGTTAAATTTGTTTCTTATTTACATTATTTTATTTCTTTTTCTATAGAGGAAGTTTTAATTTTGTTATGGAACATTAGACGAAAACAAATGCTGAACTTTTTACATTGTTTTAAGAGCAAACGGATTAATCTTTCGTAATCGAGCTACACTTGATAGATAAATTTAAAAATAATTCATGCTTGAAAATCTATATATATTATGATATCGTACGTGGCACAGAAATCGCGATTATTTCTTAATTGTTTAATGGCAACACCTGAATGAAACGCATATCATTGGTTATTGTGCAATATTTTTAAAAAGGAAATAACAATAAATAAAAAAAAATTTAATTAATACATATAGAACAAAACAATTTATATAATTAAAAAAAATAAAAGTAAATAAACAATTTATTAATAAATAAACAACAACATCCGGGTTACCATATCAAGCAAAATAACGGCACTTTGGCGCCAGTTAAGTACCTCGGTGCGTATATGACATTGGCATCAGAAAAACATCACGCCAACGTGGTGCGTATATGACATCTGTGCCGTCTTTTATTCATCTCATTTAAAATACAATAAATAAATAAATAAATAAATAAATAAATAAAGGTATTTTTCCAGTATAGGTACTTGGCGAAATAGAGAAGAGGTCCTTGGCGAGAAAAGGAATTTGGCAACCTATTTCATCAAAATATTTTTTTCGAATAAAGCTACATAAAAGTTGCTATGAACGCAAAAAGTTTGTACTTTTATGTTAGCTGGGCGCAATTCTCGCCAATAGCATTTTTTTATTTTTCGAGGGGTAAATTAAAACAATGCTTTGATGTTGAAATTAAATTGTTTATGGTATTTATTCTTTTCTTTTTTTAAGGAATTTTTTTTAAGTGAAATTCATGAATTTGAAAAGTTTCAGTTTTAAAATAAAGTTATCCATTTTAAAATGAGTGAAAGGATTATATTTTAATCTAAATTAATGAAATATGAAAAAATGCAACGGGTACAATGTTTAGCGATTTATCACCTGTACCCGACTAACATAAAAATACCGAGTTCTTGATTTCTCTATCAGAAACTTCCGATTTGGCAAAGGATTGAGCAAGTAAATTAAATTATGAATAAAAGTAACATGATACAATGTCTAGCATACATTTAAGGGAGGCCAAACTGGTCGCCACGGGCGGCTAGTTATTTTAAAAACTATAATAACTCAGTCAATTAAGATACAATTTTCAAACAAATTCATTTGAAAGTAGATTTTTTTCTCTATTTGACGGTGTAAAAACTGAAAATATGCGATATTTGGAAACTTAAAAAATCGCTGACATAGCACAGATTATAATTTCAATTTTTTTAATGAGAAAATGGCAACAAAAGGTACAGTAATATATTATTTTCTTTCCTCCGTGATTATTTTTCCTCTACTTTCAACCCTCAATGACTTTCAACAAAAATGAAGTACTTCAGTCAGTTGCCACAATTACAAAAAATGCATTAAAAACTACAAAAATATTAATATCTCAAAATTAAACTGAGATACAGCTTTCAAACAAATTGCATTAAAAAGTACATTTTTTTCCTTATACGACGGTATAAAAATTTAAAATGTGCGATGTTTAGAAGTTTAAAATTTTGCAGTAGACATAATTTTAAAGTCAAAATTTCATTTCAAATTTCAAAGTGTTGCCATTCGCAAAATGACGTATGCGTTACGCACAGATATGTTTGTCCTTTATAATATAGATAGATTTCATACAATTTTCCTCTTATAAAGAAGAAGAAAATTATAAAAAATATTAAAATTCGAAGCGTCCTAAAAATGGGGCGCTAGGCATAAATGGGCTCACTTGGCGATAATGGCATTTTTGCGAAAATTTTTCGGCAGTTTTTGTCCAAAACCCTTTCAATCAATCAAATTTTATTTCTCATACGTTGCCACATTTTTATTTATAAATGTACTATGAATGCAAATTATCAAAATTTTATTTCTCTTATGCTACTTTTCTCACATTTATAAAAGCAACCTATTGTTCAACACTCACGTTTAAAACGAAGTACACAATTGAAATATTTGAAGTGCCCCTGTAAAAAAGAAATTACTCGCTATATGATGATTCTTTTATCTTAAAACTTTTTCTCGTATTCTAAAGGTTACACTTAAAATCGCTCAGTGGTTGGTAATATAGAACATACATAAATACCTACATACATATATAACGACCAGAAACAGAAGCTTCTTATTTTGAAGTCACTTAAAAATAATGTACTTTCCTTGAAATCAAAATCTTTCGTAACAAAAATCTTTATGTTGTAGTTTCAAATAACCTTTTTCTTTATCATTTACTATCAAATGAAAAATAAGACACAATAAAAAAAATAAATGTTATTCTATATTCGAAAGTTTACAATACATATAAATGCATGCAAATAAAATGTATGCATTTTTTATCATTTTTCAGTAATCTTTATTTTTATCTTGAATTGTTAAGTTGCATACGATTAAATTTATTAGCAAGTGAATGTGTTTTCTTTTAAAGTATCGATCCAAAAATAAAATAATAGGTAAATTAATCTTAAAAACTATTGATTTTATATACATTCCGTAAAGGTAATTGTGATTCTATTGTCTGCCATTCATTTTAATTCAGCGGTCTATCTTGGGAGGGGTAGAGAGGATTTTAACAGGAAGTAGCTGTCTAAAACACGATGTATAATTTTTAGTGGTATAATATGAGCCACACTATCGATTAAAAATATAAGCATTTTTATGAAAGTCTCACATAGAAATTATACAGTTTAATCACATATTAACATACATTTTTAAAGGTAAAAGTATACCGTTCCGCACGTTTAATTTAAGTTTCGATAGTCTTTGTTTAGTAAAAATGAGAATGTAGAGTTGAAGGTAAGTAAAAAAAAAAAGAAAAATCCATTTACAAAAATATTTTTTTAACCTCATTACGTAATTTTGATGTACAGATGGTTGACAAAATAATACGAACACCCATGAAAAATATATGGTCCATTTCAAAGAAACAGAACGCGCATGTCACTTTGATCTCAATTCTGCCACCTAGTGGTTATGAAAGGTAAGGTATCAGTTGCTGAACATCCGTCATAGGTATTGCATATGCTTACCATACGCTCTGGAAAGTTCAATAATGAATGACCTATTAGAATTCCAAAAAAAGAATGATTGTTGGAATGCGGTCCGCTGGCTGCTCCGTGACGGAAACAGTCAATTATTTGGGGCGTGCAAGGAGTACTGTGTCAGCCGTTATGACAGCGTACGCGAAATGCGGTAATGTGCCGTCTGCGAAGAACAACAGTGGACAGAAAAGAAAGCTTTTTTAGAGAGATAAAAGAGAGTTGACCCGCATAGTGGTCCGAAAGTGCAGGCATTCTTTATGCCAGATAACGTCAGAGACAAATAGTCACCTCCAGAATTCCATTCAGAAAGAACTATCCAAAGGGAACTTCATGCTTCGAACATTTATGGAAGAGTTGTAATTCGTAAGCCATTGGTGACATTACGTCATCCTTTTCAGCGGCGCCAATGGTGTGAATTACACTAAACTGGACTCCTTAACAGTGGCAACAAGTCATTTGGTCTGATGAATCAATTTTCGCTATATTTCAGACAATTGGACGCGTTTATGTGTGGAGAAAGACCGCAGCGGCATCTTCTTTTGACTTCCTCTTGCAGACTATAAAGAATGGAGGTGGTTCCCTTATGGTATGGGGAACGATATCTTGTGTGACCTTGGGTCGCTTGTTACTCTACATAGGAACGTCACAGCTGCTCACGTCGATATTCTGGGGGATCAGGTGCATCCTTTTTACCAAACTTTATTTCCAGGAGAATGCCCACTTTATCATATCGACGATGCTGCTATCCACACTGCTAAAATCGTCCAAAAATGGTTTTGAAGAGGAAATGAAAAGGAATTGGGGCATCTTGCTCGGCCCCCTCGGCCTCCTGACTTGAACTTTATGGAACATTTGTGGGGATTTTTGGAGTCAAAACTCTGTGCTCGATTTCCTCCTCCATCTATTCTTTTGGAATTAGAGACTCCTCTCCAAGAAGAATGGCTTCATATTCCTTTAATTGTTGTTCATGACATTTACGAATACTTCCAACAACACATACAAACTCTAATTAAGTCAAAGGGTGGTTCAACCCCGTATTAATAAAGATTTTCTCTTATTTCATAGGTGTTCGTATTATTTTGTCACCCATCTGTAATTACAGTGAAGTGTCACAGTTTTCTCAGTGAAAATGCATGATTTCAACATTGTTGACAGATTAGGAAATTATATTATTCACAATATCTACCACTTTTTCTGACGATTAGTATTCACTTTATTTAATCACGGAATGTCTGTCACTAAATAAACGAAGATTACTATTCTGAAATAGTGGTAAATATTTTTATTAAAAATGTTCCATAGCGTGGCAGAAATAATCATATTCTATTAATAAACTTGAAGACACTAGAATGCTTCATTCAACGTTACCTTTATAATCACCTTCATAACGGACGACGGAAATTAAGAGGAAATTGCAAATTCCATTCACAAAATGTACTTAAAGAATTTTTAAAGAACGGGTTGTGCAAATCACTTGCTGACCAAGTGTCTTTGTGAAAAACAAAATACAGCTTTATTACAAAGAAAAATTGCCGTGACGTTAAAATATAATTGTTCTGAAATCCATTAAATGGGATAATTTTGTATTTTTATTAAAATTTAATGCATATTTCTTGCACTATGATAGTATTACATTTTGTCGTTTGTTCCTATTACTCAAGTTTTCGCAATTCTACATGGAAAAAACTATTTAGTTAAAAAAACTAAATTTTGGTTAATATAGCCCCGTCCAGTATTTGGTTGAACTGATCAAATGATTTTGTTAGTTCAATAAAATTTAACTAACAAAATCATTTGGTCATCCCAACCAAATATTTGGAGGAAGGTATATTAATCAAACATTTAATTATTTTAACTAAATGGTTTTTTCTGTGTGACAGTTTTAATTATTTATAAAACGTATCTCACTTTTAGCGTACAAAATTAACTTGAAATAAATTTAACGACAGAGGAAAATTTTCATTTTTAAAAAGTTTTTCTTAGAAAAAATTAAATAAATATTAAATACTGTGAAATCCACTTATAACGAAGCTAAAGTGAACTTAGAAATTACTCATTATACACGGGCTTCCGATTTCGTACAATATTAATTTTATCAAGAAATTTAGGTACTTTTGTTAATGGGGTGCTAGTCGTACCCTCAATAACATATTTACTTATTTATTTTTCGCGCTGTTTTTCACGTTTTCTTGATGCTAAAATTATCGGCTCTGAAAAATACGCATTATTTTTTCCGAATCTTCCTTTCTTTAAGTATTTATTGATTGAAAACTCTCTATGATGATAGAAAAATTTCTAAAATGGAATAAACATTAAATACAGTGAAATCCGCTAGTAACGAAACTAAAGATAACGCATAAATTACTCGTTATACGCGGACTTCTGATTTCGTACAATATTAATTAGCTTATTAAGAAATTTAAATGCTTTCGTTAATGGGGTGTTTTTAGTACATACAATATCATATTTACTTATTTATTTTTCCCGTTTTCTTGATGCTAAAATAACCGGTTCTGAAAAATACGCATTATTTTTCCTCAGTCTGTTCCGAATCTTCCTTTCTTTATTTATTGATAGAAAAAATTCTTGAAGGAAAACTTGAAGTACGTAAAGAAATGGTTTTCTTTAAGATTGTTGTAATATTAGGGGAGAGTAGTCGAATTTGGACCACTTCCCTTATTTTCAGGTGTAACTCACTTAATTTTTGGAATATCTGCAAAACATCACTACACCGGGTCAATCTATTCATCTACTAACTAAATAAATGTTTAGATCAATTTCTTTTTGAAAATCTTAAATTTTATTTTAATTCGAAAAAATTGTCAAAAGTGGTCCAAATTCAGCAACTGGTCGCCAAAGTTGGACCCCTAGTCTCCTAAATTGGACCAAACAATATCAAGTTTTTTTTAATGACTTGGGAATATAATTAATTTTATTAAAAGCAAAGTTTGCGATTAATGAAACAATGAAACAAAATACATTCTTTTTTTTTTTTTTTTTTTTTTTTTTTTTTTTTTTTTTTTTTTTTCATTTCAAGGTTTACTTTATATGGCGAAGATGTTAACACAACTGTTTTTTGGTTCCCTCTGTACTTTGATTGAACTGAATTTAGCAAGGGAGATAGCATTTTTAATATTCTTTTTAATTTTGTGGGGGGGGGGGGGGGGGAATTGTAGCTGCTTCTTGAATTTCAATTTCTTCACAACTTTCGCTTTCTTTTTCGTTTCCGATACCTTTAACAGTTTTTGCTGTCACGGGGATGTTCAGACAGTTTGTCTCTGTCGTTTTCAACATTATATTAAAAAATGTTTAACAAATATTTTCTATTGAAAAAAGAAAAGCTACGATTAATCAAACACAAATATTATATGCTCAAACGGGGTTGCATTCAGGTGCCCCCCCCCCACCCCCGGAGCCATGAAATAACCACTCCCACCGGAAGGTTTGAGATTTTATGAGTTTTAATAGCAATAAATTGTAATTCCATATTCCAGAACTGTAAAAACTCTTCCCCCCCTCCCCTCACGGAATCGCGAATATCCTTCAGGAGAAAATTTTTTGAATTCAAATCTGTAAACCAAATACGCCATAGGAATAAAGAATTCGAAGAAAATAAATATAAATGCATACAAGATAAAAGAAATTGTAATTAAATTTATTGCATAAACGTGTAAAAATATTTTTATGTTTATATAGGCCTAAACTGTATAAAAAAATTTGATCCAAATTAAAAAAAAAAAAAAATAGTGTACAAAGCGCACCGCCCTCGACATTTATTACTTATTTTTCAAATTTATGACCGTATATTTGGTCCAATTTAAGCAACTTAAATTGGCCCAATTAAGGCAACTGCACCATTTTTTAAAACAGATAATCTCAAGACTAAGACCAAAAACGAAATCAAACAAATCCACGTGAAAAATATGCGCAATAAACAGATGAATTTAGATATGTATATGAAAACATAACAAATTACCTTAGTTTTAAAGTATGCACTTATGTTTAGACGGAAAAATTTAGATCAAAACAGCTAACTTTAGGCTTTTTAAAATTGTCTGAAAACAGCATGTGGTAGGCGGGTGCTTCTTCTAATCATAAATGACGTCATTCTGATGAGTAAGATTTCAACGGTAGATGGCGTCTCTTCCTGTAATTAACGGCAGAATGGCAACGGTCCAATTAAAGCGGCGGTCCAAATATGTTTATACTCTCCCCTATAATCAAAGAAATCTAATTAAATTATAAAAAGTATTATAGAAATATTTTTTTTTAATTTTATTATGAGTATTCATAAAATTATCACTTTCACATCCCCCACCCTCCTGCCTCCGCTATATATGAAATATAAAAGCAAAAGTTCCCATTATGTTAAGTTGCTGAAAACATATTCCTAAAAATGTTGGAACAGTAATACTTTTTATTTAATATCATATGCTTGTTATAGGGGAAAGTAGCTATATTTGGACCGCCGCTTTAATTGGACCGTTGCCATTCTGCCGTTAATTACAGGAAGACACGCCATCTACCGCTGAAATCCTTGTCATCAGAATGACGTCACTGATGATCAGAAGAAGCAACCGCCTACCACGTGCTGTTTTCAGACAATCTTAAAAAGTCTAAAGTTAGCTGTTTTAATCTAATTTTTTCGTACTAACCGTAAGTGAATACTTTAAAACTAAAGTAAGTTGTTATGTTTTCATATACATATCTAAATTCATCTGTTTATTGCACATATTTTTCACGCGGATTTGTTTGATTTAGTTTTTGTTCTTAGTCTTCAGATTATGTGTTTTAAAAAATGGCGCAGTTGCCGTAATTGGATCAATTTAAGTTGCTTAAATTCGACTAGATCTGGATCATAAATTTGAAAAGTAAATGATGAATTTCGAGGACGGTACACTTTGTACACTATTTTTTTAATTTTTTTTTAAATGGATTACTATCTCCATGCAAGTTTTTTTTTTTTTGTGTGTGTGTGTGTGTGCGTGTATCTGCATTAATTTTTTATACAGTTTAGGCTTGTATAAACATAAAAATATTTTTACATGTTTATGCAATAAATTTTGTATATATATATTTTTTTAATTATTTATTCCTACGGCGTATTTGGTTTACTGAGTTGAATTCAAACATTTTCCTCCTGGAGGATATTTGCAATTCCATGAGAGGGGCCAGACTTTTTACAGTTCTGGAGGGTGGAATTACACATTTTTGCCATTAAAACGCATAAAATCTCAAACCTTCCCGTGGGAATGGTTATATCAAAGCTCCGGCGGGAGAGGGGGGCTGAATTCAACAATGTTTGATTATATAATGTTTGCGTTTGGTTAATCGTAGCGTACTTTTCAATAGAGCATATTTTTTAAGTACTTTGTTATCTAATGTTGAAAATGTTGAAATTATTCACAGACAAACTGTCTGGAAAAAAACACCCGTGACAGCAAAAGCTGTTAAAGATATAGGAAACAAAAAGGAGAGAGTAAATTGTGAAGAAATTGACCTGCAAGAAGGCTGCAGCTACAAATCCCCCATTAAAAAACAAATAAACGGTCAAGTGCGAGCATTACTCGCGCACAGAGGATTCCGTAGAATAAATATATGAAATCGTAATTGTATTATAAAAAAAAAAAGTTGCTAAAAGAATACTAACAAGGAAAGGGCCAACCTTGTTAATCACAGATTTTGATTATTTCAATATATGTTGTAGGGTAGACACCCCTTAGTGTCAGGTTCAACGGATTTTATCCAATGCCCCTTAGTTCTTGAAAAACCGGGGGGTCTAATATTAGTACACAACTTAAATACTTACATCGCAACCAAAATTAGAGGTTAGTCGTAGCTCAGTTGGCATGGCGTTAGCCGGATGATCCGAGGGCCCGGGATCGATACCTGAATGCGCTATGTTTGTTTTTCTCATTTTTTGTTTTATAAATATAGTTGTAATTATAATTTAATAATTTCAATTAAAAATTTTAACATCATACATATAATGTTAACAAACTTAAATTTATCATTTCTTATTTGTAAACTATTATTTCTCATCCATTACAGAGGTTTAAAAAGAAATTGGATCTATTATTGAATGATAAAAATTCCTAAATCGTGACAAATTCTGTTGTGCCATCTAGCTATGATAAAAAAAAAGGAATATTCAAGTAAAATAAAAATAAAAGCAGAAAGAAGATAAAGGGAAAAGCAAAATAATTGAAAGCGCAAGCATACTTATTACAAATTTAAAAATCTTTAATATGCAAAAAATCGGTTGTAATTTAATTCTGATGCTAATTTTTAATATAATTATGCTTGTTACTTTAAAAACAGAATAATAGTATTATCGCATTGACTTCCTTTGTTAAAGCAATGCGTAAATGATGTTTCTTTAAAATCACGAGTTGACACAATTGCTCAATATCATTGCATCGATAAAGAATATATGAAATACATTTTAAAAGGGATTTTTAAAAAATTAACAGTTTTATGATGTTTTATTACAATTATTTAGTTAAAAGTAAAAAAATTAAATAGGTTAAAATTATAATTGATGTACAATATTAAAAATTTTAATTGACAATGAGATTATTAAGTTATACTTACAAGTAAATTTATAAAACAAAAAATGAGAAAAACAAATGTAGCGAATTCAGGTACCGAACCCGGGCCCACGAATCAGCCGGTAAACACCATACCAACTGAGCTACGACTAACCTATCATCGTTGTTGCAAAGTAAGTATTTAAGTTGTGTACTAATATTAGACTCCCCGGTTTCTCAAGAACTAAGGAGCATTGGATAAAATCTGTTGAACCTGACACTAAGGGGCCTCTACCTTGCAACATATATTAAAATAATCAAAATCTGTGATTAACAAGGTTGGCCCTCTCCTTGTAAGACTTTGTAAAAAATTATACAACATAGGGTTGGGTATAACTGTATATATTAGAAAAGTGTAAATGGGTATACCATGAAAGTTCAAAGAGATATGGAACCTAAATAATATCAAATATAGCTATTCGTATAACTCTTTTTTTAATATTATCCTAATCTGTTTATGATGAACTTACTTCGGTACCGACAATAAAAACAGTCCATTGTTAAACTTCATTTGGCATTTCATGAAACTAAATGCAGCGTAGTAATAACCTTTATTTCTACAGTGTAGCTAAAACAAAACCTTTGTTCAAAGTTTAAATTTGGCATTGTGCTAAGCGCGCTTCGAATTGAGGTCTCAAGTTGCAACGCCGCCTTGGTCAGTGCCGCGTTTTCCCAGATAGGTGTTTAATTAACTTTTAAAGTCACTCGAGACGCATTGGAGATACAATCAATGCAAACTATCGCGAATCCCACAGTATTTATGCGATTCATTCTAATTAAATCTTTCGAGGGCGATGCCCTTAAAAAATGGACATAATTTTAATTCCAAAACAGACAAACGGCACCAAGAATATTTAATGAAAATTTTCCTTTTATCATGTACGTGAAAATAAGCAAGTTCGCATTTTCTAATAAACTCGTTTATAAATTCTGGTGTCAGATCATTATTTCATAAGTTTATAAATAGAATTACTCCGTGCCGGAAAGGATTAAGTGGTCGCAGGACTCTTAAAGCTTCAAAATTTAAGAAATTTTAATTTTTTTAGGTGTAAAACTCCTATCTATTTTCTGAATATTTTGATGTAATTGTTTCCTTGAAATTTCCATTAGAGCAGAAGTTTTGGCTTTTAGAATTATACCCGCTCAATAGCTGAAGCGGCGTTTCCGAAACTTTAAAGTCATTATTTTCCAAATGGCGTTTTTTGGGCATAACGCGCAGGATACCTCAAAAACTTCTGAATATTTTTTCATGAAATTTTCAAAATATATATTTCATGTTAGTCTGTATAAACTGAACCTAAAATTTCCTTTTTATTGTTCGAAAAAATATTTTTTAGGCGATTTTACTGTTGAAATTTTTAAAATTTTGTATTAGCTAAATGCAAAATTACATTAAAAATATAAAAATGCTTTAAATACAAATTTATTTAAGTTCAGGGAAATTATTACAATCTGAAGTATGAGTAAGCACCAAAATTTTCATTCTAGTTGCAATATTTATTTTGTTATCCTGCGCGTAAACTGTTATGCCAATTTTTTGTTCGACAAATGTCTAACAGTTTCGAGCCCCTATAAATACTAATTCTGTATCTTGCAATTTTTTAAATACATGAAACGAAAGAATATACTTATATCTTTCATCCCAATTAAAATTGTGTTTTAAAATCCTATACATTTTAAGACATTAAATGTTGAAAATAGTCTTTTTTTCATTTTTTCCAATTTTTAGAGTCCCGAGATCCCTTAAATTAGTATGTTTTTAACAATTTGACGTTTATTGCTTTTATACTGTTACTGGACATTACATTACACATATATATCATTAAAAGTTGTCAACTAGGCATGGAGTACGCCGCCCTTGTCCTTGTGTATGTCCAAACTGACCGTACCTTTAAGGGTTAATATCTTGGCTAATTACCGATGATTTTTTTTCGAAAATCTTTATCAACAATACTTTTATTCTTCTGCAACGATAGGTATATTCAGCGATGCTCAACAATTTTTCTGAATGCCCGGAAATCGAAATTTGTGTATAACAGAAAAATG
Organism: Maratus speciosus; assembly: GCA_963932465.1. NCBI lineage: Eukaryota > Metazoa > Arthropoda > Arachnida > Araneae > Salticidae > Maratus > Maratus speciosus. The sequence goes on along the minus strand of OZ010788.1, from coordinate 280,773,381 downwards.
CTAATTACTCAAAAACTATGTGACCTAGGGTAATCGCTATAATTTTCCGGCAAAGTTTATATTAATGCCTACTACCTTTAATTTTTTCATAATTTTATTTTCAGTAGATTCGGAATTACATGGGAGGAAACATATTTTTGCGCTACATTTTCAACAATATCTTGGAAAATATAATACCTAAAATTAAGTGGAATGTATTTTTCAGTTCAGCGTTACAAAAGCTTACACAGGATACCCCACATGATATACAAAGAAAAGATTTTTTTTTCAAGTAGCATAATTAGCCCCTCTACTCTTTTACTAAACATATTTATGAATGTTTATTAATCTGAAAAAATGTGGGTCAATGGAGTCTTTCTTCGTCAGGCGCAAAGAAGACGCCCTTCAACTATGTTGAAATGCCAGAAGAAGCACAATCAAAGAAAATAAGTTAAAACTGGTGTGAATGAATAAGAACAAAAAAACTTCTTAAAACACCATCAAAAATTATTAAATGCGCTAGGCCTTTCGAAAGATCTTAGTCTTTCTTCGTCAGGCGCAAAGAAGACGTCCTTCTACTATGTTGAAATGCCAGAAAAAGCAAAATAAAAAAAAAATAAGTTAAAACTGGTGTGAATGAATAAGAACAAAAAAACTTCTTAAAACACCATCAAAAATTATTAAATGCGCTAGGCCTTTCGAAAGATCTGAGTCTTTCTTCGTCAGGCGCAAAGAAGACGTCCTTCTACTATGTTGAAATGCCAGAAGAAGCACAATCAAAGAAAATATGTTAAAACTGGTGTGAATGAATAAGAACAAAAATACTTCTTATATACTTCTTATGTTGAAATGCCTGACGAAGAAAGACTCAGTAGAAGGACGTCTTCTTTGCGCCTGACTAAGAAAGACTCGGATCTTTCGAAAGGCCTAGCGCATTTAATAATTTTTGATGATGTTTTAAGAAGTTTTTTTGTTCTTATTCATTCACACCAGTTTTAACTTATTTTCTTTGATTGTGCTTCTTCTGGCATTTCAACATAGTAGAAGGACGTCTTCTTTGCGCCTGACGAAGAAAGACTCAGATCTTTCGAAAGGCCTAGCGCATTTAATAATTTTTGATGGTGTTTTAAGAAGTTTTTTTGTTCTTATTCATTCACACCAGTTTTAACTTACTTTCTTTATTGTGCTTCTTCTGGCATTTCAACATAGTAGAAGGACGTCTTCTTTGCGCCTGACGAAGAAAGACTCAGATCTTTCGAAAGGCCTAGCGCATTTAATAATTTTTGATGGTGTTTTAAGAAGTTTTTTTGTTCTTATTCATTCACACCAGTTTTAACTTATTTTCTTTGATTGTGCTTCTTCTGGCATTTCAACATAGTAGAAGGACGTCTTCTTTGCGCCTGACGAAGAAAGACTCAGATCTTTCGAAAGGCCTAGCGCATTTAATAATTTTTGATGGTGTTTTAAGAAGTTTTTTGCTCTTATTCATTCACACCAGTTTTAACTTATTTTCTTTGATTGTGCTTCTTCTGGCATTTCAACATAGCAGAAGGACGTCTTCTTTGCGCCTGACGAAGAAAGACACAGATCTTTCGAAAGGCCTAGCGCATTTAATAACTTTTTATGGTGTTTTAAGAAGTTTTTTTGTTCTTATTCATTCACACCAGTTTTAACTTATTTTCTATGATTGGTATTGCCTAATTTGTAAGAAAAATAAAATAGCAGAAATGATCCAGTGTTCAGATTGCCAAATACGGTTCCATGTTGTGTGCGCTGGAAAAAAAATCAGTAAACGAAATTCATGTGTAAGCTTTGCATCACGCCTTACATGATATTCAAGTAACTGACAATTAGTTCCATAATTTTTATTCTTAATTACTGATAACTTTGATTTATATTTTGAATACATTTTCGATTTAAAACAATTACTCTGATTTTCAGATATTTGATTTCTTTATATTTCATTCTTGTTATTTTGTTTGATTGTTTCATTAATAGAAAACTTTGCTTTTAATAAAATTTGTTATATTCCCTAGTTATTAAAACAACCTGGTTTTATTTGGTCCAATTTAGGAGACTGGGGTCCAACTTAGGTGACCAGTTGCTGAATTTGGACCACTTTTGATATTTTTTTCAAATTACAATAAAATTTAACATTTTCAAAAAGAAATTGATCTAAAGATGTATTTAGTTTGTAGATGAATAGATTGGTCCCGTGTAATGATATTTTGCAGATATTCCAAAAATTAAGTGAGTTACACCTAAAAATAAGTGAAGTGGTCCAAATTCGGCTACTCTCCCCCTATCACAAACATGTTATTCAATTTTGGAGTACTTAAATAGAAATATCTGCAAGTTTTAACTCTTCACTGCACGATTTTCTCTATTTTTATAATTTTTTTTTTAATCTATATATCGGTCTAATAATGGGAAAAATATTAAAAAATTTTTAAATTTCAAAATTTCTGCTAAAATTTGATATTTTATGGTGCGTACCACATGTACACATTTAGGTTTTTAAAATATTGTATAGCTATTTTTTGCAACTAAATGAGCTTAAATTAATTAATTTTACCTCCTTAACACTCTGCAACTTTTATTATATTAATATTTTTAAGTATTCGGTAAAAATGATGAAAGTAAATCTTACCTTAATAGCTTGATGGATATATTTTTTTTTTTTTGTTTCCGAAGAACAAATTCTATTTTTTTGTATAATGCAATCATCTGACATGGAGAAAATAAGTGTTATTCATTCTTTGGATTGGTCTTGATCAGCTACAGTGATCGATCATATTAGCCAAATTCATGGCACATAATGAAAATTATTCTGTTTTTAGGTATGTGCCAGATACAGCACATGGTGTAGTGAAGGGTTAAGCATTTACGAGTAAAAATGAGTTCACGAATCTGGCAGAAAATTTTATGTTCTTGAGCCTAGAAAATAATAAATTTGAGAACATCCTTAAGTGTTACCCTCATTTAGAAACATATTAAGTGTATTTCTCTGACATATAAATGATAATATCCGTCTACGATATGACAACTTATCAAAAGAACTAAACTCTTACCTTTGAATTATTTACGAGCTATGTTAATTCTTTTTTTTAAGTCTAATATGTTAGAGATCTTCGATATAAACTTTCCGCTATTGTAACGTAACATTTCAAAATATCATGAAAAGATATGCTAATTCTAATTGCAGTACAACGCCATTATCTAAGCTTTACGAATATGCTAATGAATTATTTCCCATAGCTATAAAGGATATAATTAAAGCTTCAAATATCATTAAATTGAAATAGTACAAAGGATCAATTAGTTTCCTCTTTTCTCTGTTAGAAGGAGGTTCAATAGTGGGTTCCATATTAGATACTTCTGATATCGAGATGATCCCGTTTATTTAACAGTCTATAAATTTTCAGACTTGTGTAGAAACATTGTTATATTAAAATACCGCAATAGTTGTTTAGTTAGAATAATAAGAAATTTAACATAAAATATATTTTTGCTATTTTTACTTCACTATCAACTTACTTTTTCTTATGTAGTCGGTGCGAATATTGCTAAAGAATTAATTTAAAAAAAGGAACTTCAAACAACCTTTTCTTAATCATCAACATGCAAGTAAAATTTAAAAAAAAAATCCACACTCATATTATTAGCAATGACTTTCTTTTCTATTACTTATTGCGCGCCAGTTGACGTGTTTTAGAGAGAGTGATTTATCACAATCGAATGTTGTTTGTGAATCCCTTCATTTTTACTTCATTTTCCCCTTCATTCCACATTTAATTTAAGTGTTTCCAAAAGAGTGTCTTTATAAATAAAATACCGGTGACAAACGCAAAGAACGCTTGCTCAGAATGGAAGTTATGTTCAAACTATGGCAACTCACATTTCAATACTTATCAATGCTTGACTGGACAAATTCGATTAGAGGGGTGAAATAAGTCAACAAACATTTGCTTGGCAACAATGGCGCACTCGCCAAGTTTTTGTCCCAATTCCTCACAACCAATCATGTTTTATTGGCCGTATGTCACCACTCTCTTATTTTTAAAGTCACTTTAGATTGCATCAAAGATCTCATTTGACTAGAGTTGCAAAAATCCACCTTTACTTCCAGGTTTGAACTGGGTTTTTCCCAGTCTTTGCAACGCTTCGTTTGACACGTAGTAAACAGCCATATATTGAAATATTTGACGCGTAAAAATACTATGCATGATACTATAACTATGTATTGCTTAAAACCTTCACTAGTTTACTAGAATAGTAGTGTAAAAGCTACATTCAAATCCGGCTTTTAAGTTATTGAGAAAATTGAGAGCATACACTGTTAAAAATATCGTGAAAAATTACCTCTGTTTTTAAAGGCTATCTATTTTCTGACAAATGAGAACGCTTCATAAACGATTATGGCGTGTTCTCATTGGTCAGAAAATAGATAGCCTTTAAAAACAGAGGTAATTTTTCACGATATTTTTAACAGTGTATGTATGCATAACATATATAATGCCAAACCCAGGAGCTTTTTCTTTTGAAGTCAGTTGAAAACAACATCAGCACTAATAAATAGTTGAATGATCTCTTACATTCAATGTAGAAAAGGTATAAGTTTTTCCTTTTTTTAGATCTTAGAAACTTTCTTTATTTCCGACAGCGCACATTAAAGAAAAACAACTGTTGTTTTCACACAGAATAACTATCATTTAGGACAATATTTTTATTTGCGGAAAAGAAAACTTTTAACAATCAAATAGCATTTGATACATAAAAAATGCAGATTTTCCCATGAAATAGGTAACAGTTTTGTCAACTAGGGTATCATAATTTACTGGGCAAAGGTTTTTGTTGTAACAGCACAAGGTTTGGCGAAAGGTGTTTTATGTCATTAACACAATGGCAATACAAGAAACTTGCGTGGCCACACAAGTAGAGCAGACTGTTGGTCCATCATTGGCAATTTGTAGAATGCGTTGGGAAATGGTTGAGTACAGAGGCACCTCTAGTTTGGAGCGTATTTGAGCGGGGCCGTCACGAAACAACTTTCTTCTCTTATGGGCCTGCTTCAGGACACGAGGCTAACCAGAAAGACAGGATACTGCGGTGCATTCCACGCATCTTTTTTTACAGACCGCTGGAGTCACGTGATGCATCAATGCACCAATGAAGGTGTACGAAAAGAGCATCACGTCACTCTAGCGGTCTGTAAAAAAAAGACACGTGGGTTTAACTGCGGTAGCCTGTCTTTTTCTTTAGCCTCGCTCAGGATGAGGATGACGTCATGCAAGAGATCTGAGTAGCAAACAAACCATATCGAATATTTGTATGTGTGCATCAAAATTTCCATTTTATCATATTTTGTTGAGCATTTTGTGGCTTATTTTAGATCTGTTTGAATTATACATTCAATAATTAGACACCCAGTAAACAAGTATTTTTCTTCTTTTTTAATTTAATTTAATTTAATTTTTATTTATTTTTATTTATTTATGTTTTTTTTTTTTTTTGCTCCTTGATTTCAAATACATTTATGTTTTTATCGATGATTTTAACTTGAAATGTACAAATATGGCAGAAAAAATCATACATTAAAATTACACAACTACAGCAGCAAAAAGAGAAATACAAAGATAGTTAAAGAGTTTGGGATTCGTGGTATTTTTCTGAAAGTTTAATTTAAAATATATATATTTATGGCAGGAGAAATCATACATTAAAATTTTTAAAAAAATAGCAGCAAATAATTAAAGTTCCATTTAAAAATAAATATCCCTTTATTTAAAATTGTAAATATTTTGATTCGTATTACGTAAACTCATAAATAAAAATATTAAATTTTTTAAAAGATTAAAATAAAAATTCTATTTATCAATTAAAAATTTGAATTTCATAATGTATGAATAACTTAAATTCATATTGTATGAAAATATGTAGAGAAGAAAGTTGTTTCGCGACGGCCCCAATTTGAGTAGGTTTCTGAGCAGCTAACGGTTGGACCATTGTTGAGTCTTGTTCGCAAATGCTTCGTTGTTCAATGGCACGGCAAGGAGGCAGACGCTTTTTATTTTGGGAAAACAATTAACTAACATTTAGCCAAAGTTGATTAACCATTTTTTGATACTTGGGCGCCCCCTATTCCGAAGTGTGTTTACATCTGATAAAGAAAATATAAATATTTTTGGCCGAATCAGGTATTGTGCATTATTGCGACAACATTGAAAATATTTGTATTTTGTTTTTGGTTAGTTTCACAAAGTTTTTCTTTTGAATATTCAGCAATATCTACTTTGAATTCCCACACTTCAATTTTGATCAATATGGATTTCCGAAAAATAGTAATATGACTATTATCAAAATACTTTTTTATAAATATTTTATGAGATATATTAATAATAATTTCCGTTAACATTTAATATGTATTATAAAGGTAAAATGTGTCTGTCCGTAACGCTGACTTCATTATGCGTCATGTGGCGACACCAGACGATTAAATTTAGCTTCTCCTGCAATTGTTTTTTTTTTTTTTAACTTCTAAACATCGCACATTTTCAATTTTTACACCGTCGAATAAAGAAAAAAATTTACTTCCAAATGCGATTTGTTTGAAAACTATATTACAACAATATCACAACGGTATAACCTTATTTCACAATATTAGACTATCATCAACATGTTAATAGCATATCTGTAGTTAAAGGTTTTATATCTTAAATTCCACATTTTAAATAGTTAACAGCAAAAAAAAATTTTAAACACAAATGTCAATTAACTAAAGAAACGTGTTAGAAAATTTTAACATTATTCGTTTCAAATACGACTTGGAGAGAAATGCGGCCTACTACCATTTTACTGTTTTAAATACTTCTTTACTATATCATATCAGGTAATCCAGAAAGTAAGTTCCGTTTTCCATTTTCGTCGCGGAATAGTTGTGTTCGTTAGTTCAAGCACACACATTCTTCCTGCTGATTCATTGGTAAGTGAGGAAAAGCATTTTCAGATCACTGACTTATTCGGGGCTTGTTTTGTGAGAGTTTAAAATGCTTAAAACAATCGAGCATCCCACCGCATACCAGATACGGTCGGTTATCTGATTTCTATGCGTAAGTTGATTTACCGAGGTGGTCATTCCTGTCATGCCTGCTATAAACACCAAAGCATGCGAAATTCACATATAAATTTGTGAGGTTTACGCACCCAATGCAATGAGCGACTCCATTGTCCGAAGGTGGTTGCGGCACTTAATGAGGGATGTGAAAACAGAGGTTTTTTTTTTTTTTTTTTTTTACCCCCTTACATCCCGGATCTAACACCAAGTGATTTTCTTCTTTTCAAGCACCTGAAGTCCTTTCTTGATGGCAACCAGTTCAGGGACCAGGACGAGGTTAGATCTGTTGTTACCCAATGGTTGCAATCGCAGGCGGCATCGGTCTTTGAGAAGGGTATCCAAACACTTGTTTCCCGCTACGATAAATGCCTAAACAATGCTGGTACCTATATCGAAAATTAGTCTGACCATTGCAGTTCATTATTTAATAAAAGTTAATTCCAAATGATTTGTTCCTTTTCTTGTGTTGCAAAACGGAACTTACTTTCTGGATTGCCTGATACCTAGATTCCGAAACTAAAGATAGTTATAAAGTATGTCAGATTTCACTTTTAATTTTGCTATGTTTTAAACTATTTTCTCCCAATGCGACACGTTGTTATAGATGCGTGATAGGTTCAAAATTTTATGCTGAAAATACTTCAGTTTTCTTGTAAAATGTAACAAAGTTTCTTATTCTAAAATGATTAAATTTAAATAAATAACTAGAAAACAGAAATCCTCCTTTTTCAGAATTTAGTGTCGCCCCTGATGAAATATATATATATATATATAGGTAGTACAAAATATATTTCAGTTTTAAGATTTAAAATACATGCTTTTATTTTATATAAAATGACGTCATTTGCATTGAAGAATTCCGCATTTACGATCCAGTCTTAAACAACATCTATAGAAAAGTATGCATAGGACGTCACTATCGCGGAACAATACACAAACTCTGTAAAAAACGATGTCGTCATTCAAGAAACTCGACAAAAATATCCGGTATCTAATAATTCATAAGCCTTCATTTGTTTCTAACATTAATATGAATACTGGAAATTAAATATAGTTTATAATAACTCCATTTTTTATCGGAAATAATTCATTTATACGTTTTCAAAAATCGGAAAATGATATTTACAAACAGATTAATGAAATTGACGTCTTTCAGCTTTTTGGTGGGAATTAAATAAATGCGGAGAAAAAAATGTCACACAAATATACTTTAAAATACATTTTTGTAGCAGACGATATTTTTGGCATAATACGTATTTTAATTACAATTTTTTTTTTCAGTTTTTATGAAAAAAAGGCAACAAAATGATATAGTAATCTACTATTTCCCTTTTACTTTCTACAAAAATGGAGTACTTTAATTGCCACCATTACAGAAATGGCTTTAAAAACTACAACAAAATTAATATCTCAAAAATAAATTGAGATACAGTTTTCAAACAAATTGCACTTAAAAGTACTTTTATTTCCTGTACGATGGCGTAAAAATTTAAAATGTGCGATGTTTAGAAGTTTAAAAAATTTCAGTAGATATTATCAGTATTTAACCGTACAATGATACAACTGCTTCGTTTTACGGTTAGCTTATGCAACGTAACGTTATTTTTTAGAGACGACATTTTAATTGTTGCTCGAAAAAAATAGCATATCGGAGGCTAAAAAAATATATATATTAACAGTTATTACATGTAATTACTTCTTATTTATACTTCCTTAACATAAATTTCATATACGGAGTACAGCCAAACATCTGATAAAATTTTTAATTCACGAAGGTTATTTTAACAGCAGATACACTGTTTATAAATTGTGTCTTTTCTCAAATCTTAGCTCACGAGTATTTATCATGGCTATCACCATTACGTAGCTTTTAACTAGGAATTATGTAGCATAACATTGTCTGAAATCGACTAAACGCATTATCGATTTCAGAGTAGTAATTTCTAATGATAATGTGCGAAGCAAACCCTTTTACGTATAAATATGATTATTACTATAGAAATGTAAATGGAATTTATCCTTATTATGTAAAATAAAATTGTGTTCGTATAACTATGAATTCTTTTAAAAAGGTATTGATTTGTTATTTAGCTGATAATAATGTGAAGATTTCGTGCACGAAATTATGTTTGTGTTTGGGAATAACACGTTGCCAACAGTGTTCAAAGTTTTCTTTAAACGAAAAAGCATGTAACTGTAATCAAATTGTTAAATGACATAAATAATTTGATTTGAGTATGAAACCATGGTACGGAAAAGCAATGGAATTTTTAATAAAAATATAAATGTAAAACAATTATCATATATATGTAATGTTATAATCTAAATTAATCTGTTCTCTATATTAATCTGTTAATTACTTTGAAATGATTTTTTTTTTTTTTTCTTTTGGTGACATCCAATCATTTCAAAATTCTAACAACAGAATTCATTTGCTTTAGAAAAGATCAACATATGACCAATAGCTTCACCTACTGGGCGGGTCAAATAAACCTGTTTCTATTTAAAATTTTTACTAAAATATTTAAAATATGCCGTACAGAATTAATTTTAATTTTTTCAAAAAATTTTCTTTTGATGATATAAGATTTAATAGACTTGGGTAGATATATACGGGATTAGCCTAAACGATTCATTGGTTTTTTAAGAACTGTTTATTTACAAGTATACGACGTACTGTTTATTTTCAGAAAGCAAAACCCTCCGCTCTTTTGAGCATGCGCCAGGTCTTCTTTGATTTGATCAAAATAGGGATGAACGGAGTTTGTTTAGCTGCGTTTGGCTCATTGCCAATCTAAGTGACAATATACAAGTGAAAGCGGAATTAGAACATCGGAAAATACCCATCTCAGCGTAACACTCCTTTTGATAATGGAATCGTCTCAGAGTGTAGGTGCGGCTTTCGAAAACGAACAGTAAAAAGACGGGTGATACATGAAAATATACATACACTCATTAAGTTTCTCTACATACTACAAATGTTCCGTGTGTGCGCTCTTAGTCAGCCGGCATACATCAAAACGGTAATTCAGTTCCGTCTATATGTTCAATGGTATGTTTCTGCCAATGTCGTCACAACAGCGATGATATGTTCCTGCACGCGAGCCAAGAAGTGGGCATTTAAACTTGGTGAGTGTATGTGTCTTGTCATGTGTCACCCGTCTTTTTAGGTCGTCTACCTTTTAATACACAGTGAATTGAAATCCGAGGAATGATTTAAGCTAAACCTGTATATAAAAAACACTATAATTTAGTGCATATTCTAAATAAAATGCCATAAAAAGATGTTGTACATCATAAGCTCTTTATATGAGTAAAACTGAAATGCTATTGTACGTCAAACATAAGTTTCGAGCATTTCAGTAAAAAGTAGTTCTAACATTCCAAGTCTACCCTATTACATAACGCTTTTTTTAATTACTTAGTTTAACTTTACTTACTTGTTGCATTCCAATTCCCAACACTTTTGATTTTAAGTTCTTTTTTAAATGTTGGGTTTTTTCATAAGCCGTTTAATAGATGGCTTTTTCTATGTTTTTATTTTATTGTAGCTTCTTTCTTTCCTTTCTTACACAAAAGTTACATAGTTTTCTGTTGTTGCTCTTCATAATTCTCATATTTACTTTTGTATTTTTTGCCTTCCTTTTTTACTGCAACTAGCACGCGCAGATAATATTGAAGCTAATATATAGCAAAAGCGTCACTGGATTGTAAAATTTTAGACTTTTTTTTTTTTTAATTCACAAGAAATACTAAATAAATTGTTATTTAACTTTAGCCATGTAAAGAACTTGCTGGCACTTGCACTCTCTACTATAAATCCAGTCACTGCAAATTGAATACGAAACATAGTATTTGTGATCACCCTCTGTTATAAAAAGCTGGAAATTATCGATATAACTTATAGTGTTATAGTATTAAAATATAAATGTCTTCTTAGTAATTTTTTAACATTATTTTTAAATTTTATTTAATCAGTGATTTCATTTTTACTTTCTTCTATCTTTAGTAGGAGAAAGTATTATAATCGAAATTTTTTTTTCGACTTCCGGATTTCGACGGATTTACATGTTTTTGGGTTCAGAAATCTCAAAATATATGTTTATGCAAAATGTCTGTCGGTCCGTGTGTCGCCATTGTACCATCAAAAAGTGTACGGCATAAAAGAATTGAACTAAATTTTTTTGTGTGTGTTTCGGTTATGGCAAGCAGGTCCTCCCTGAATTTGGAAAATTTTGGGCCGGAAGGGAGGAGCGCTATAATAGTGATTCTGTGCCATTTTCATTATTGTACCATGGAAAAGTGCATGAAGTTATGCATAGAATTGAACCACATTTTTTGTGTATGTTTTTTGCTTTGGCCAGCAGGTTCTCCTTGAATTTGGAAATACTCCGCCGGAAGAGGGCGCTGTAATATCAATTCTTGCATAATTTGCTCGATTTTTAGTAGTTGTATTGTCTATCGGCGGCTGGTGCAGCGACGAGAACGCCACATCCTGTTAAGCCGGCTATTCGCAGCTGCTGTACAACAGAATAACGAAAACCTGTTGATTTTAATAAATATCATGATCGAGATTAACTCGTTTTTTTACTCCGATTAATTGACTGAAGCAGAAACTTAAGATGAAAATCAAAGTTGGTATTGAACTAATAATACTGAAGCAACTACTTTTTGAAATATAAGATGTATGAGATAGAAGAAAGTTTTGGGATTGGCACATCCAACTAGTTTTTTTTTTTTTTTTTAGAAATAATGGTATCATAGCAGCCAAATTAATCTATATCAATCATAAAGCAGTGTTTAGAAAGGAAAACTACTCGACAAAAGACTGACAGTCAGATATAATACATTAGATTCCTTATACATAGAATGCATTTGAAGATCTATAATAATAATAATCTTCTGCTGAAATATCTCTCAGAAAAGGATATAAATTATTGCTTATCTCTACTCAGCGAAAATTATTTTTACCATTGCGAAAATATATCTTGATGGAACCTGGAAGTCTAAAAGGTGACAGGCTAGATGAACAAAATCTAAGAATCAATTTTTATACCTCTCCACACATGAGAAATTATCTAGATATTTTTAAAGATTGCTGTAATCAGAAGTTATTTATCCTCACGAGTTTAAATTGGATATAAGTCGCTTGAAGCTTTCCTGAAATAATATAAAATTCTTAAATAGATAATATACGTTTCACCCTATAAATATGAGAAAATGCGTAAACTGCAAAAGCACTTAACTGTTTATTTAATTTTTTTCTTTTCGACGAAAATTGAAGATATTTCTCATATTTCTGCTGCTGTATTTTCTTATTTGTTTTTTTAAGGTGAATATATATTTCAAACGTCTTTTATATTTGAATCAAAATTTTGAAGTTTATATAATATTCTTTCATTCTAATTTTGTGTACTTTTTAAAAAAGAGAAGCGAACGTAACAAGATAAAAATTACAATATATTTCATTTATTTAAAGGTGTTTCCTACAAATATCTGTATAAGGATTTAATTAATTAATTTAATAACAGGGTCTTAAATAAAATGCATGCAAGTCAATGAAATATTATTTATAAGGAAATGTTTGTGCGATAACATTATTACCAAAAGTTAAAGCAAATAAGAAATGTGTGTTACTCGTTATTTATAATGAGCTCCTTTGGCATTATTTTAACTAATTGCTTATTTGTATGGTTAAATGTTTATATAAAAAACACATATTTATTTATTTAAATGTTTCAAAGAAAATTTTATAAAATTAATTGCTGAAGAACTCGAAAAGAAGTTTTAAATGACCTGTTTTAGAGATAACAGCACATATAGTTATGCAATAAACTTTATATTATCTATAATATGTTATCTTCTTACTATTTTTTCTAGTTTAATAAGAAAAAAATATATCATGCAAGACGCCCTAATGTATAAATTAATTCACAGAGAAATTTTATATCTAATTTCTAAATTTATTTATTTTTTATATGTTTTTTCCTTTCTCTTGTTATTATTTTTTATTTTAGCATTAAAAAAAATATGAAGCTTTGCAAGGAATTCTGTACCGTTTATACAACTTTGAATATGTTTAGATAGTTTTTAAAATAACAGGTTGCAGTATGATTTCTTCTTTTTCTCCTTATAATTTTTTCTCCTTATAATTTTTTTTTTTTTTTTTTTTTTTTTACATTTTGGCTTTTTTACTTGAATAGATTACAAACATAAGCTTTCCACGTGTGCAAATAATGACACTCAAGAATAATTATAAATATTCTAATCAATTATTAGTCATTAAATATATTAAATTCTATATAAATTCGTGTGTTTCTTTATGCATAATATGTTTTAATTTTTAGAAAATCTCTGACTTTATCTAAATTAAGAATTTCAACACATAAAAGGTCAAGATGTCATAAAAGAAGTTCTGAGACTTTAACCAGTTTAAATATTTCATCGAACTTTCAAATAAAAGATGTAATTTTATTATAGTTATATTTTATAAAATGCCGACGAGATTAACTAAATTTTAAAACGTCGAATTGGTTTTGAAAACAATGTTAAGTATATTTCGCTCAAGAAACTTTTCTAAACAAATTTGCACGTAACCTTTTCATTTTATTTGTTTAAATATCAGGATGAAATATTTTCTTCGATATATGACTTTTATTCCATTTGGAAGTGTGGTAATAAGTATACTATGCTATACTTACTAAGCAATAACTGCACTTTTTAAATTTTTCTTTTGTTTTAAATATGTATATAACGATTTTACGGTATATGGGGATTCGAAAGTGTGGATTAACTTCGATGTCATAGTAGATGAATAATCAATCTGGATATTAGAAGGTAGTTGCAGTCGTCGAGTGGAAGGCCAGATAACACATTTCAATTCGAATAACAATCCAGTGTAGGTTTCTCCGGAATAATCGAGACAATGCATAATTTAAACTTAGGCTTTTATTGAAAGAACTTTCGGCGTTGCAGTTTCCACCGATTCAAATTTAAACCAATCCATCCCTACGTAGTATTTAAGCATGGGTAAGCAATTATAGATAATAGAAAATACTAGACGGCGACCGGGAAGTTATCAAAGTAGAAATACGACAAATTCTGCTGAAACTCAGCGAGTATCAACTTTTTGTTCCTTCAATGTATGGATACAAATATGACGTAGGTCGCGCTCTCAACCAATGAATAATTAAGAATGTCACGTGATATAAAGAGTGCGGTCAGAACTAGCGGATGAATTTGGAAGAAAAAAGGATAACATCAGAAATGCGCGGCAAAGTAAAAATGGAAGCTAAAAGAATATTCTCGAAAGAAAAAAGTGCGGGAATGGAACATTTAATTTAAAAATACTAAAAGCGTAATATTTAAGCAATTAAGACAAGTGAGACATTAAATGTAAGGGCATTAAACAGAGTTAACGATAGAGATTATTTAAAAAAAAGATTTAGTGAAAATAAAGTAGTAATTTAGAATAAGATAAGGAAATCCCGGAATTAGATCTAATAATGTTGCATGTATACTTCATTTTAAAAAGTAGTCAGTCCTTTTCATATTTTTCCATATTAAGAGGTATGCGAACTCAAAGTTATTTTAGATTTTACTGAATATAAATGAGGACGTGAGTTTCAAAACTCGCCTTATCCATAAAATCAAATTTTTGGAAATCGCGAAAGACTTCTAACTGCGACCCCGTACATCGAATATCTTCAATTTTTTTAATACTTATGATTACTTGCGCTGTGATACTACTCTGTTAAAGTGAAAAATCCAATTTAATTAATTAAATTATTTAATTGGAAAAAGTTTTGGATAAGAACAATTTTGTTGCCAAACTGTGGATAAGAAGAGTTTTGATGCCAATTTCTTTAAAAAAATACATCGTTAACAAGTTAGCTGAAAGAAATCAATAGTTTCTATTTTTGATGATTGGATTATTTTGGATTTAAAATAATCTTTATGACAGCAAATAAGTATGATTAAAATTCAGTATTAGGTTTTATTTTAAAAAAGCAAACTTATAAACAATAAAATAAAATTTATCATAAATATTTTATGATTAAGATAACTTAGTTACCTTAAAAAAAAAGAATATAATATGATGTAATCTATAAAACATACAATATGATCTATATAACATGTAATATTATATATATCTCTCAATATAATATAACATAGTTTTCTTAAAAAAGATTTTTAAAAATATAAAATTAACTCATGGAGTTCTTCTTCTGGAATATCGTCATTGTCCTCCTCGAATATTTCCTCCTGTTCTAATTTTTAGACATAATATTTTTATAGAAAGTAAGGTCCTCTGATTCTGACCCGTTTTCACCAAAATGTTTCTTTAACAATTTGTCGTCATCCTTAAATTTATCTTGCTTCACTAAGACAGAAGATGACAGCTGCTTTAGATTCGTGAATATTAAACTTTTCCCATTCCTTGGTCAATGGTTTGAAAAAACTTACATCTATTTTGTAGTAGGGCTCATCTTAATGAGGACAACTCCTCACCCCTTCAAGAGGGTGATGCGCTTTCCAGAAGCAAACTGGAAATGCAAAAGTTTTAGGGTAGAAGCCACAGCTGATTTGTAATCATAAATGGGATCTTTTTGGCTTACATTCCGTATCCTGTAATATTGCTTTTAGATGAATGCTATGCTATACAAATACAATACTGTAAAAGCTAGAATATAATATTTATAACTGTTAATTAAAAAAAAGTCGGCTTTTGGATAAATGTTTTAAATTAGCTTTTGGCTTAGCAAAAATCTGGTAGTATCAACATCTACTCTATGAAAAGGTGAGTTCCCTCAAATATTTTTCCCCACTACAGCACTGATTATACGTAAGACACACGGTAAATCTTATTTAATAAGTTTGTATGAATAGAACAGATAAAACTTTAATCGAAAATAGCAACAGGCCAAGAGGTCGCAGAGAAATGCAGGAAAATTACCATAATAGTAGTTGATAAGCTCGGCGTACGCTAGTCTACGCATGCGCATGGATAAAGCTAGTTTTGTTTCCAACTCCCTAGTTGATAAGACGAGTTTTGAAAGCAAACCAATATTTTACAAAGCCAAAAATACAAGATCAAAAATACTTTTTTTGCAGACTGTAGTATTTTTTCGATGCAGGTTTACCAATAGAATAGACTGATAGTGAAAACTCGATTTTTGTAATTTTGGATAAGGCGAGATTTGCAACTCACGTCCTCAAATATAATTTAAAGTATTATTTTAAAGACATGAGTTGATAAAAAATCAATTTGCTTCCAGTTATTTTGAAATGAACTTCTTTGTATGCGATAGAAATGAGATAGAGATATTTTTAATACAGTTTTATCAGGTGCATCTGACATTCCTTTTTGTTTGTTTGTTCATATTTTATGAACATATAAAAAATGAATTTTGCTGTTTTAATTTCTTGTAGAAGAAGCTAGAAGTAATATTAATGAAACATTTCATTATTTTCGAGATATCTGATCTTGACTTTTATAAAATTAGAATATTTTCTTAGTAAGATAGAATTTTTAAATATGCATACGTAAATCGTTTTCCAACGATCAACGCTACTGCATTTTATATTGTAATCCTTTCCGTTAATGAGACATAAATAATTTTTCGCTGAACGAACTAAATTCATCTGAAGATGCAAGACCAGTTTCGTGATTTTCTCGCGTAATCCTATAAACAGTCCATAAACATAAAAAAATAAACGTCCAAATGATAAGTCAAATTTCAAAGTAAATTGTATCGTATATAATGTTGAATGTTAAAATACTGGTACTTCCGTTAATTCTTGATAATATTATGCAACTTAACTTAGAATTTGCGAGGCACAACTGAGTTCCTCTCATGGCGCACCACGGTGTCCCAGCACATCTATTGCAAACCGCTGCATTAAATTATTAGATATCTTCATTTGAGTTTATCTACATCATCTTCTGATTGTGGGTTCTGAAAAGTGAATTGGTTGTTTCCTATCAGATGTATGCACTCTAGTACATTTTATAGGAGATGTAATTCCTTTTTGAAATAGTCAAACCAGTTCGACAGGTTCAGAGTTTCTTTCTATGTTATGCAGCTTCCGGGGTACAATTTAGGAAGTAGTGAAGAAATTTTACAAAGGCTTCACAAACACATCGAGATGAAGGTGCTTTGTTTAACTTGTTGAAATAGCTAATGGGTCATGATTTGATTAAAAAATGTAGATGTTTCTGTGATTAAATAAGTCACCTTCAGATATTTTTGGCATGAGCGCATACGTGAATCTTCCTGTTTCACCATAGATCCATTCTTCTTGCCAGCTTTACAATGCTTCCTCTTGTAGTAATCTTTTGACTGATGATTTTGGAAGCGAAAAGAAAGAACATCTGATACTGAAGATCTTGAATCTTCGTAACTTCCTTAACCAATGTGTCAGTTAGCTCATTTCCCGATGCCTCAATATGTCCATGAACCCACGTAAATATGAAACTTTTCGATGATTTTTGGCAAAATTTTTAGATATTTAATATTATAAGATCTGAACTATCAATTCTCCACAGAGCATTCAGTCAACAAAAAACTATCTATAAAAGTTAAAAAAATCTTTAAATCGGGAACTGATACACCTAGAAATTGCTTCTTCTATTTCTAATAACTCAGCGTGAAAGACACTTGTTGTGTTATTTATAATTGGTTATCATTGCATGCGCAGTAGACATACGCTGTACCATCTTCTGTCTTTGAGCTGTCTGCATCAATCTTTATTTATGAAATTGAGTCTCCATCTTCCAAAATCTCAATTGTATTTTTTCTTGGGTCAACATAATCATTACCTTACTAAATGCAAACAACCCAATGTTGGGGCACTATTTCATGCCAATATTACCAATATTGTCCAAGATATAACCAATATAAATAATAATGACCGAATATTGTTTTGCTACTAGGAATAGTATAACGTTAATACTGAAAACATTCATACCTTTCAAGACTCTTAATAGTAACTAAAGTATACGTTTATAAAAAATTCGACAGCGTAATTGTCCGTTGATGCATGAAATATTTATGTTATCCTTTTATGTTGAATAGATGATTTTTATTTATCAGTGAAGGATCATGAAATGAAAAGAAGAAAGAGATATTATAATAATGGGCATCTCTGTTGAACCACGAATATCCAATTAGATCAAATCAGTTATCAAATGAAGACGTTGACGTAATTAATGGAAACTAAACATCATGTATTAAATAAAGTAGTGATATGTCACGGGTGAAATAAGAAGTATTTTTCGTTTTCGAGTTTTCGGGTAATAAATAAGTGAATTTTGTGGATAAATATAACATCTTGCTTGTAGATTTTCAATTTCAGTATACACCTACATTTAAATAAAATAATGTTGAATAGTTAAAAACATTTAATTTCATTTCAATGCCGACATTTATTTTTATACTTTTTTCATGGAAATTCATAGTATAGTGTGATTATTTATTTTTGAAGTTTCCAACATCAATATATATATATATATATATAATATATATTTTCACATTGTCGCAAAAGTCATCAAGTACTTTTTTTCTTTCTTCGGCGCCTTATGAATTATTTCAACGGAATTTGTGAAAATTTGAAAAAAGTATTTCTTGAAATATCAAATAAATTGTTGTAATCAACATCAAATTATTTGATATATCTGACATCAAATAAATCAACATCAAATAAATTGTCGTAAAACTGAATGTTAAGAAAGAAATTGTTAACAAAGCAAAAAATAAATATAAAACATAACAAGAAGGAAAAATCATGCATCAAACATTGATCATAAAACACTTTTCAACAATTTCTGAATATTTTAAGAAAACTTCACCTTTTGATAAGGTGAAACATAATTTCTTAATAAACCATTTGGAAAAGAATAACCCATTTGAAAATCCAATTTCAGGAATTCCCATCGGTAGTCGGAAAAATATCCGAAATATTTTGTGAAGCCTTGTATATGATCTATAGATTTGTATATATATACTACTATGCTGAAATTTAGCTCAGTTACGGAACGCAGAGCACATTTGAAAATTCCTCTTCAGCAATTTCCGTCAATAAACGGAAATATACTCGAGATATTTTGTTCCGCCCTGTATATGATCTATTATAGGATTCATGCATATGAAACAATAGGCAAAAAATTAATTAGATTTTTAAAAGCGTACCACAACTGAAAACGCACTTCCAGCAATTATTGTTAATAGACAGTAATGTAACCGAATTTTTTGTGTGTCCGTGTAAATGAAAGATCAATGCTATGCACGCCATATTTAATAGTAAGCCTCTGGTAGTGCACCTCAGTGATTCCTATCAATTTCGATACATTTTAATAACTATAATATAATTAAAATACATAGCAAAAGATTTTTTCCCATAGACTATAATGTAACGGAATTCTTTTGAGTGTTCTTATAAATGAACTATAAAGGCTACACATTTATTTTCAATTCCGAACATGCCATGATAAACATCAATAACATATATAAACCGCATAGCAGAGTATATTTGCGTGAGTCAGAGCACAGACGGACAGACAGACGCAGACATATAGACAAACCGAATTCATAAACACACACAATGCAAATTTTCATGGAATATATGAAATATATGGGAGTAAGATATAGTATTAAAAATATCGATACTTACTCATTGATGTACCTTTTGATCATATCTTCAAAAACAAATATATGCGTGCCTAGAAATGTTTTTCTCATTAACTGAAGCCTAGTATCACATTTTGGCATATACGTGTTGCAGTAAAATGCAAAACTGCATATATTGCTTAATTTAGAAAAGTGAATCCAAA
This sequence comes from Maratus speciosus, assembly GCA_963932465.1. Classification (NCBI taxonomy): domain Eukaryota; kingdom Metazoa; phylum Arthropoda; class Arachnida; order Araneae; family Salticidae; genus Maratus; species Maratus speciosus. The sequence goes on along the minus strand of OZ010788.1, from coordinate 280,753,456 downwards.
TTTTCAATGTAATTAAATGCTTTGAATTTTGATAAAATAATCAAGCGTCCTTGCTGAACATGATGAAAAGAGTTCCAAGTTCCAATGCCAACATAAGCGATAAAAATACTATCTTTTGTGTCCTAAAAGCTTGAAAATTTGCTACTATATTGATACCGTATTTGATATATTACTATATTGATACTATGTTTGACATTTTAGTAACTGTGTGAACATCAAATATTTTTATTTGTAGCAATGCCAGCACATTAAGATGTAACTTCAGATATGTTTTAATATGAATTGAACCACTACACACTTCGACCATTCTTGTAAGTTCAATCGAAAAAATCATGTACAAATGTTTTCCGGATCTGGTCCATACTTAGTAGGTCCATACATAAAACACGCACAGTATGGTTTTATTTATGATTAGCATAATCTTCCGAAGCAAAATAAGGAATTTTTTTAACCTAACCCCCTCCTCGTTTTATACTTTACATTAAAGGTACTTACAGCCTGTACCATGGTATCTGGTCTAATTTCTTTCCCATTTAATGATCTCTGTCACTCGAAATAATAATAAAAAAAGCTATCTTACGGAAGTAACGCCCTGATCTCTTTACTGTCAGATATTAGAGAACACTAATGTCATTCAATGGTCTAAATTTAATCTCAACAGTAAGTGACAATAGCTATGGGTATAGTACAAGACTTCAAACTACTATTTTTAGTTTAAATTATAATAATTATAACCATAAGGTTGAAATATCTTTCTAAGAAAGACGATTCATTTAGCTGAATTCTGCAAAAACTGAAAACCACAAAATTGTTTTAATGTAAATAAAATATTATATGACAATGCTATGAACTAAATGGTATAATCGACGACAACTGAGAAAATAATTACGCCCAATTTTCACTCAGATTCTAGCATTTAACAAGTTATCAACACATCCGATATTAGTAATGTATACGATATTCGGAATCTTTCCCATACATATAAAGTGGGAGCGAGGAATTTTCTTTGACACAGATTGAAATCTAACTGATATTTGTGAGATCATGTGAAAATACAGAAAATTTTGTACAATATGAACAGAAACTTCGGAACAAAATAAGCAGAAAAAACCCAATGCAAGAGTATAAAATAGTTCGTAAAATATCTTCAATATATCTAAATGCTTTTTGACTTTGCTTGGTTAATCTTATCTTCTTGTGAGTTTCTTTTCTTTTCTTTTTTTTTTTTTTTTTTTTTTTTTGTTTCAATATCTAATTTAATGGTTTAAGATAAAATTGCGCAGTAATCCGTCAAGATTGAAAAACTATTATTAGTGTGTCTCAAAATAAAACCTTATGTAACCAATTTTCTATTTCAGAAAAATATTTGAATAGATTTAAGAAAAAATACAATATTTGGAATTTTTTGTAAAAAAGTAAATAGTCATATTATTCGTTTACCTGAAAAATGAAATCTTCTAACAAATCACTATATAAATGTTCTATTTTTCTGATTAAATAATTATTTTCAACCTTTTATTGTGCTTCTAACACAATTTATTATCTATATACAAGAGCTGAGAAAAAATATTAATATACCAAAAAATGGCGAAAATTTAAAATTTTTAGCTTTTCTCTATTAATTTAAATTACTTTGCTTCGTTAACAAATTCGAGTACATATACAATGAGAAAATATGGTTGAAAATGGTTTATGGTTGGAAAAAAAACGATTAAAATCATTTTTTAGGTAAAGTAAATAATTTATCAAAACGAAATCCGAACAAACGAACTAGAACTTTTATCGGGTATTCAGAAATACGTATGGAATATCTAATAAACTTAAAAAATCTGCATGTTTAAAATAATTGTTATAAAACGTATAAAACAAAATTTTGCAAGGAAAAATACACGAGTTGTGTGGGTAAAAGAGGATTTAAACTAAGCTTATAAATAAAAAAATCAAAGTTTATTTGTTATAAATTTTAGCATAAAATCATGTCACACTCTAATTATTCATTCTATATGCCTGTTGCCACTTAATTAGAAAACTGAATATTTCAAGTAACTTTTACATGCTTCTATCTCATGTATTTTTAGGACATTTTTCAAGCATAAAAGCACTTATTGGCTTATTTTGGAAAAGTTAACTTAGTGGGTTTTAAGTACCACTATTTCTCAATATAAAAATTTAATAAATATTTAATGGCAGAATTCAACAATTAAATAAAGGGAATATCTCCAATATGAAATAGTGGTACTCAAAATAGGGTGATCTGGCATATATGGAAGAGTCCATATATGCAAGATTGATGTTTTGATGTTTGTTTTTTATTTTTAATGCTTGAAGTCAGCTTTTGCAGGTACTAAAAATACATTTGTCTAATTAATACATAAAACGATCTATTAAATGAAATGATTACCTTTATTTAGCACTCCATTGACTTTTTTTTAATTTTTCATATTCTTATTTAATATTCAGACTTTTACAAATGTCTATATAAATATGTCACTGAAAGTAATAACGTATCCAAGCTTACACTGAGAAAAATGACGCTTTCAAATCTGAGTAAATCGATGTTTTCATTTTATTTTGAAACTTTTTGTTTCAAATATGAAAACCGAATGCTTTCAATTTTGAAATACCAGCCATACTCAGTTTCAAACAAAATTACTTTTTATTCGTTAAATGGGGTAAATTTCACCAAGGTAGTTCAATTTATTAACATTAATCACTATTTCTTATGATTTCGAATGAAGCGCTCCTGTCAGTAATATTTTATTACATGAAACGTGGCGAACTACATTTTTATTGTGTCCGCGGAAGAACATTTAAAAACCGTCGTAAGGTGAGATCGCAGAAGCGGAAGCGTAGAGGCTTTTTTTTGTTGTTGTTGCTGCTCTACTCAAGGTTGCAAATGGACGATCACGTTAACGAAAGACTTCGGCAGTGGAATTTGGAAGAATTCGTCGAAAATTTTGAAAGTAAGTTCATTCATTTTGTTGTTGTCGAAATTTTTTCCCATATTTTTATTGTTTTCACAATTTCTGTAAGTTGTCTTAAGATTAGGGTTAGCTATACACGATGTTTCACATTCGGCATTTTGATGATTGTAACATTAATGTTTTTGTCTTCATTTGTTCTTTCTGTTATTTTGACTACTAATTTTGATATATAATGCTTTATTTTTCATATAAAAATGATAATAGCAATCGTTAGACTATGAAACTCACGTAATCAACTTAATGTTTACTTGGCGCTTAAATTTTCACTTCGTTTATGAAATCCAATTTTTATTTAGATTCCCCGCCCCCTTCCCTCTTAAAGTTAGTTGCAACATTTGTTAAAAGCAGTAAATGAAACAAACAAGATTTTCCCTTTATGATTTGAAATTCAGTATTCTGTTTTTATATTGATAGCATATTATGAAGTTTAAAATAATGTGCATTACGATTTTTATATAAATACGTTTAATAGAATGAAAATAAGAGAATTTTTTTCTCATATTTAGTTATTCTCCGAAAATAACCGTACCCATAGAGTTTAATCTCACAAATATTCTGTATTCTTTTGTATTTATCTCAGCCAAATAATGAATTATTCTAGTTCTTAATCTTCCTTATTAATGAATTAAAATAAATATTAATGTTATAAATAGAGATGCACCGAATATTCGGTATCTATTCGGTATTCGGCCATGTTACCGAATATTCGGTTTGGCCGATTATCAAGCTATTCGGTATGCCGAATATCGAAGTATTCGGCTAAAAAAAACTTTTTAAACATTTTATTAAAAACCGTATACAACTTCTAAGTTTAAGAGTCAACTTAAAAAGATATTCAGAATAATTAGAAACAGAATCATATTTAAATAAAAGAGAATGATTTTACATTATTTATTTTCTGTTTGTTAAGTATTATTTAAGAAAATTAACCAATCACAAGGATTTTCATAGGAATTAATTATGTACAGATGCAAGTTTCTGAATATTTTCCCGTAAATAATCTGTTTCTTTCTAAGATTTTCAGAACAACGTTTACAATCTCTGAAAAGGATTTCCCACTCCAGACACTGATGTAGAATGCATTAAAAAACTTCCTTGCTTAATCAAAGGGAGTAGAACAGTTATTCTTGTTAAGTTGCCACCATATAAAATTTGAATACATTGTATTATTTATTTACTTTTACTTTAGTCTCTTCCTGACCAACAAATAATATATGATCCTGCATAATATTTTCACAATTTCTCTTTGATTTTAAAATGTTTCTTTTAGAATTTAAGAAAATTTTATTCATCTGTTTTAATTCTCAGAAGAAGCCGTGAAATTTAAAATTTTACTAATTAAAAAAGGTTTATAACTATCCTCTTCTTGAATAACTCAAAACAGATTTTTTTCAGCATAAAGTTTACGGTACTTTTCGGTTAGCTGGGCGCCAGTGTTATATATAGATATAAGATATATATACATACATACATGTATATATACATTATATATCTATGCATATGTTTTATATATACACACACATAGTATATATGTATATAAATATGTATGTATACATATTTATGTATACATAATACTGCCGGCCAGCTAACCGAAAAGTACCAAGTTTACTTGAAAAAAAGCTCTTTATTAAAATAAAAGTTTCTGTTTTAAATATTTTCTAAAATTGTTTTAAAATTTAACATTTTAATGGCTATAAACTTTGAAATATAAAAGTATTCGATGAGCCAAATATTCGGTATTCACTTCACCTGTAGGCCGAATATTCGGTGCATCCCTAGGCACCAAAAAAAAAAAAAAATTGCTGATAAAAAGCTTCGAAATTGATTTGATTCTGTACTGTTGCACATGTTTTCATACGTACTGGAAATTATTAAGTGTATAAATGTATGCATGTTGTTTCTGTAAGATATTTTAATACCATATAACATTTGACTTTAGCATTTGTCATGTATTTAATTTCTTCCTGATTGAATAATATGTAGGGTAGATGTGCCAGTAGTAGACACGCTTTAATGTTTTTGGTTTATAAAAAAAAATAACCAATAAACTTTTAGCATTATTTTGTTTTTTCAAAACTCCCTCTTGCATGTTTTATAATCTGGATTATTATTCACACCCTTAATCAAATCAATCATTAAACAGAAAATAATGTTTCAAAGTTTATGCAGTTTTTCAGGGAAAATCTTAATGAAGATTCTATGAGCTGGCTTCATTTAATAAATTTATATATTCTTCAATTTTTTTGAAATATTTGAATATTTTTGATGGAGTAGTAATAGAAAATAGATAAGCTAAAACCTTTTAAAATCTCCAAATGCACAAACACAGCGGTAGAAATGATTAAAAAATGTCACTGGTCCCAAGGACCAGTAAACATCAGAGTTTACTGGTCCGCAGACATCGTCACTGGCCCTCTACATAAAATTATATTAAGTACCTTTAACACTTTGAGTGACCCCCCCCCCCCCCCTCTCCTCCTCCGAGAATATAAACCAAACTTCCTTTCAGTTACCCAAAATTTTCGGCATAATAAAATGTAAAATTATAATTTGCTAAAATTTAAATAAGTAGTACATTAACAAAAACTGAAATTATTAATTATGTATTTTATTTCCGTTTATTTATTTTAACTGACTAAGTTTTTATGCTTATTGTAATGTTTGGTTGCGGTTTTTGTCAGGGATGGGAAAATTTAAGTTTACCTGTCAGAGAGGGAAAAAAGTTACTTGCTTCAGCGGAATGTTAAAAGACATATTGAATAGATTTTTTTTTTTTTTAACCGAAATTTTTCTAATTTACCAATGTTTTTGAAGACAAAATAATATTTTGTATTTATCGCTAATGCTGCTTGGGGACAAGCATTAACAAATGTTATTAAATACAAGAATATTGTTTTGAATTTTTGCTTTATGGGCATGCAGTGCTCATACATGCAGTATTTTTTACTTACTGCCACATGCATGCACAATTTTTTTTTTTTTTTTTTTTACTATTTCATATTCACTATCTATATTACAAATTCCCTTTCCCCTCTCTTTTTTTAGAAATAACGTTTGGAAAATGTTGGTATTTTGTTTTGAAAACATCATTGTTTTTTATTGGACTTAGATCAATTTTAATATTTATATGAATCTCAGAATCATTATCATTACAAAATTTTATACTATTTGCTTTTTACAAATTTCTCTTCCCCCTCCCCCATCTCTCTCTAATTTACCGATGCTTTTGAAGACAAAATAATATTTTGTATTTATCGCTAATGCTGCTTGGGGACAAGTATTATAACAAATGTTATTAAATACAAGAATATTGTTTTGAATTTTTAATATTATCTGTTAACCTTATATTAATTTTTATAATGAAATTGAATGAGTTTTTCTATATCCCTTGCATATTCTCCCTTGATGGTCTGTCATCTTTTTTGTTATGACCGACATTTTTTTTAGCGATTTTGCAACCCTGACTATTTTCAGCGGTAGAATTGATTAAAAAAAAATCACTGATCCCAAGGACCAGTAAACATCAGAGTTTACTGGTCTGCAGACATCGTTACTGGACTGCTACATAAAATTATATAAGTACCTTAACCCTTTGAGTGACACCCCCCCCCCCCCTCTCCTCCGCCGAGAATATAAACCAAACTTCCTTTCAGTTACCCAAAATTTTCGGCATAATAAAATGTAAAATTATAATTTGCTAAAAATTAAATAAATAGTACATAAACAAAAACTGAAATTGTTATGTTTTTTATTTCCGTCTATTTATTTTAACTGACTAAGTGTTTATGCAAATTTTATGCTTATTGTAATGTTTGGTTGCAGTTTTCTCAGGGATGGGAAAATTTACGTTTACCTGTCAAAGAGGGGAAAAAGTTACTGTTAGTTACTGGTCCTTCGGACCACTAAATTTTTTAAATTTGTGGTCCGATTGAATTTTTAGTGATCTCGGACCAGCGGACCACCAAGGATTTCGAACGCTGAAACACATACAGTACCATGACACAAAAAACTACATACGGCCGTTTCAAGGATTCTTGGATCTCCTTCTTCAGTGCGAGGGGCGCGGGGGTGAATCACAAAAATAGCCAGGGTCTATAACCGAGGGATTCTTTGACCCCATTTTAATCTTTTAATATTTTTTTTATCACACTGAGAAAGGGGATCCAAGAATACTCTTTGAAACGGCCGTATGTGGTTTTTTGTGTCATGGTATTGTACGTATTTGTGCATTTGAACATTGTAAAAGGTTTTAGCTTATGCATTAAAACTCGCACAAGATGGTTGATTTATAGTAATAGATAACTTATAGTAATAGAAAACTTTAAATTTTATGAATATACTAATGGCCATTTACAAAATTTCATTTATTTTTTAGGTTTATTATCATTTATTTTTTAGGTCCATTACTGGAACACGTAATTAGTCAATTTCCAGTAATGGACACCCCATGTAGACATTGCTAAAAAATGCAATTTCAGTAATGTTCATACAGTATCTGTTATCTTATTAACTTAAACATATAAACGGATCATTGTATATACCCTGTATTATAAGATGCAAACATTACACGACACTTTATTGTACAGTAAGTAAATTAGTAGGGATAGGGATGCACCGAATATTCGGTATTCGGACATCTCACCGAATATTGGCGCACCGAATACTGAAAAAAACCTTGCACAACTTCTAATGTTAACTGTCGACTTATAATGATATCCAGAACAATTAAATAAATAGAATTATATTTAAATAAAAAAAATAATAATTTTACATTATTTGCTGTTTGTAAAATTAAAGTTAAGAAAATTAGTAAATTAATGTTTAAAAAAAAAGATTTTCTTGACCACATTATCTCCATTAAAAGTTTGTTGAAAGATTTTAGGATCGCAAATTTCAGAGACTAATCTAGGATGCCATTTAAAATTTTCCTTGCTGAGTTGCCATCATTTGTATAGATTGTATTATTTATTTTTACTTTAGTCGCTTCCGGACAAATAAAGAGTATATATGACCCTGTGAAGTTTTTCTTCCAATTTTTTTCACAATTTCTCTTTGATTTTAAAATGTTTGTTTTAGAAATTAAGAAAATATTCATTTGCTTTAATTCACAGATGAAGTCATGAAATTTAAAATTTTATTAATTAAAAAAGTTTATAACTATCCTATTCTTAAGTAACTCAAAGTAGATTTTTTTTTTTCAGTATAAAGTTTACTTATAAAAAGCTCCTGTTTATCCAAATGTTATTTTCTGTATTAAGTATTATGTATTTTTTAATTAATATTTTAATTATGTATTTTTTAATTAATATTTTAATGCCTTTGAAATAAAAAATTATTTGTCCAGCCGAATATTCGGTAATTCGGTTCGCCTGTAGGCCGAATATTCGACATTCGGCCAAAATCACTATTCGGTGCATCCCTATAAATTAGCAAAATAAAATAAATAAATAAAAATAAAAACATACAATCACGGGTGATTCTGTTCTAAATTTTTCGAAAATTTAAATCTTCGGTTATGAAAGTTTTAAAATATCGGCCATCCGTCTGAAAATTCAGACATAAAAAAATCATAAATTTTGACAAATGGGCACCAAAAAAATCCATTTAATCAATACATCATGGGGAAAGTGCGAATTTTGTCAAAGCATCGCAGTGAAAAATGAAAATTCCGTCAAAGGATCACAGGGGAAAACGTGAATTTCGTCAAAGGATCGCGTGGAAAAAACGTGCTTTTCATCAAGAGATCGCTGAAAAAGAACTCAAATTTTGTAAAAGGATCACACAAAAATGCTAATATCATCAAAGGATTTCAAAAAAACACTAATTTTGTCAAAGGACTGTATAAAATACCTGAATTTCATCAGAGGATGATGGATAAAAGCTTGAAGTTCATCAAATGATGATGGAAAAAAGCTTGAATTTCATCAATGGATGATGGAAGAAAGCCTGAATTTCATCAATGGATGATGGAAGAAAGCCTGAATTTCATCAAAGCGTGACAAAAAAAAGCCTGAATTTAGTCAAAGGATTGCGAAAAAAATCGAATTTAAGCAAAAGATTGCGGGAGAAAATGCGAATTTTATCAAAAAATCGCATGTAAAATGCAAATTTTGTCAAAGAATTGCATATAACATGCGATTTTCGTCAATGGATCGCATAATTAGCCCCAGAGTAGGATCCCCCGCCGTCTATTGTAACCATTGAGATAATTTGCTGTGAATTTCAAAAGATTTATTTTTACTCAGAATCACCCCTGCATACAAGTTACAGTTTACCTAGATCTCTCAAGGTTAACATTAGTTTTGCACAAGTTAGCAATTCATAAAGGTAGGATGCTTTTAAAGTTCCTAATATTTTGAAAATGCTTTGAAATTTAGGAGATTTGGTTTATCCTTACATGTAGTGTGACAATCATAATGAAAAGCTTAAAATTTTTGCTTTATCTTTTTATTATCATAGCTATTAATATAATTGTATTTAATATTATAATGCATCTCTTATTGTATATTAATTTTTTTATAGATTGATTCTGAATTCAAATTAATTTTTGATGAAAGGAAAGGCGACAGCTTTTGTTCAGAATTTGGAATAGTTTCAAATTCCATTATCTTACAAGGTAGGCATTGCGGAAGGTCCGCAGCTGAGGAATTTGCAAATTGGCTTGAATTAGATATGAGTACAGCTGAACCCTGCAATGAAAGTATGCAGTAAATATTTATGTGCATGTATAGTAAATTTCTAAATGTATATTCTATAGTAAATTCATTACTTTTACTAAAATAAATTTAACTGTTCTATTAACATTTTTGACAGGGTGTTTTTGTGAAATTTTGCGATTTTTTGTCCCCTAATACTTGTGAAAATAAAAGTAGCATTTTAAAAAAATGATCCTTTTTTGGGGGGGGGGGGGATGCATTTTCTACCTACGGACTCATTTACATTTCTATATATGAATCTTCCACAAAAAGCATGAATGTCTCGTTCAACATACACAGTTAAAAATTTAAATACATGTGAAAGGACTGTTTTAATAGAATAGAAAATAAAGCAAATTTTATGATGTTGTCCTTGTGTAAAAAATACAATTCTGTGAATGGTTCTTTTTGTGAAATATAATTCTGTGGAGGATTCATTTTAGGAAATGGAATTATGTGAAGGGTCCTAAAATCAGGGGTGGCAAAAATCTGTTTTGTAAAAAACCCAGATTAATATATAATTTGCTATTGCATACAACTACATATCTGTTGATAAAATAAACATTGTTGGATATTGTATCTATAAGAAATATAACTTCACTTGAAAATATTAAAAGTAAATAGTAGTCAATTAAGTAGAAAATTGAAATCAATTTCTAATTTAAACATTATCTATTAGTAACGCTATGTTGTATATTCAAAGAGTAAACTGTTCTACATAGTGAAACATTGATACCTTGAAAATCGCATGAAGAAACTTTTGATTAATAATATAATAATCCATAAATATTTGATGCCTTTTCATGAAAATATAATGTTCTGTAGTTATTATTATTGGTTTTAAATATACAAATACTTCTGGTTATTTTGTTTTCTGATGATACTCCAAGTGTCCAAGTTAAAAAATTTTTACCGTTAGATTCAGCAAGTAACAAAAAAGATTGGTTGGCATTATTGAAATACTGTAACTAGCACTCAATTTTTGCAATCTGTATTATTCAACTTCATATCTTAAGTTAGTTTTTAAAATTCTTTAAGAATAATCTCCCCCAATCAAGAAAATGTTCTTTCACAACTTGACAAAATCTTAAAGATCATTGTATTTTGTTATTAACAGCTCTTAATAATCTGCATTTTTTAAATGAAAATATTTTATGCTAAATATTGAAAATTATTTATCTATTTTATCTTTTCTAATTTTGTATGTTTTAAGATACTGGGGGGCTCTGCCCCCTATGAGCTACGCCCGGCAACCCCCCCTTCCCAAATTTTGGTAAAATGCCCCTCAAAAAAGGTTTTTATTAAAAAAATTGTTTTAGGGAAAAAGTATCTAGAAATTCAGAAAGTAGACAAAATTTGCAACAAATTAGATATATGACATTATGACTTAGGATGAAGGGGAAGGGGGGATCTGCCTCGGAACATACGCGCGGTGTTGCGTGGGCTAAGTTGCGCAATTCCACTTAACCACTCACACGTTTACATTTGCCCTCCCATTTCCCCTCCGAACTTTCTCTAAAAGGTTTACTTAAAAATAAGTTTTTTGGGTTGTTGAATCCGAATTTTTAACTTCCACCCAAAATCCCCCCCCCCCCCCCCCCAAATAGTTGTTTTTAACTTAAATTTCTTATTGTTTTAGGTGAAAAGCATTACGAAATTCAGAAACTAGACAAAATTTGCAACAAAAAGGATATATGACATTATGACGTAGGATGAACGGGGAGAAGGAGTGCTGCCTCTGAACATGCACTGCGGCGCTACATGCACTAAGTTATTACGTCCAGGCAATAGGGGATTTTACCTGGCAAAATTAATACTAGTTATGGATTTCGACTCAACTTATGGTTTTTGGGTCGCTGAATCCGAATTTGTAACTTTCCACCAAAATTTCACCCGGCAACCCCCCAAAAAATTGTTTTTTTGAAAAAATTTGGTTTTTGAGAAAAGCGCGCGGGGAATGTTCCGAGGCAGCCCCCTCTCTCCTGTTTTATCCTACGTCATAATGTCATATATCCTATTTGTTGCAAATTTTGTCTAGTTTCTGAATTTCGTAATGCTTTTCCACTAAAAAAATAAGAAATTAAAGTTAAAAACAACTATTTTGGGGGGTTTTCGGTGGGGGATTTTGGGGGTTTAGTTAAAAATTCGGATTCAGCGACCCAACAAACTTAAAGTAAACCTTATAGAGAAAGTTCGTAGGGGACATGGGAGGGCGAATGTAAACGTGTGAGTGGTTAAGTGGAATTGTGCAACTTAGTCCACGCAGCACCGCGGCGCATGTTCCAAGGCAGATCCCCCCTTCCCCTTCATCCTAAGTCATAATGTCATATATCTAATTTGTTGCAAATTTTGTCTACTTTCTGAATTTCTAGATACTTTTTCTCTAAAACAAAAAAAAAAATTGATTTTTTAATAAACTTTTTTGGGGGGCTTTTTACCAAAATTTGGGGGTGTTGCCGGGGGAAATTTTGGTGGGTAGTTACAAATTCGGATTCAGCGACCCAAAAAACATAAGTAAGCCTATTTCCAGAACTACCATTAATTTTGCTAGGTAAAATTCCCTATTGCCTGGACTATTATCTATTTTATCTTTTCTAATTTTGTATGTTTTAAGATAAACTTTTAGAGTACCAGACAAGACATGTTCATCAGCACATGCTATTTTTCCTTTTACATGCATGGAAACATGATCTAGACTCGTTATGTCTCATGTTGTCTGCTGAAATGAAGTGTTAAAAGTAGAAATTACTTTTATTAATAATTAAAAGCACTTAAATTACAAAAAAGAAAAAATGTTATATTAAATTTGTTCTAAAAATACCAAATGATTTTTTTTGACAAAAAAAAAAAAAAAAAAAAAAAAAAAAGAAACGGTTTCAACCGTGCCAACCCCTCCTAAAATGAACCATTTTTTTTCTTATTGACCCATATCTTATTCTAATGAAACAAAGTTTTGCTCTGTGCGCTATGACTAGAAAAAAATTACGAACTGTACATCAAGGCTGAAAATTTGAGTGAGGGTAGTCCAAGGCTCATGGGTGCAAGTCTTCCGTCGGCTGTCACCAGGACATGACATATTTGTCTTTTAAAAATTCCCTAGAGCAGTATCAAGATTAATTTTTTTTAATATTACGTATTTGCACACATTCTTAAATTTTATATACTTTAGCCTTTCAACTTCAGCTGGGGGAAAGGGGGAATCAAAAATATTTTCAGTCCTGGCACATTTTGTAACTTGGAACCATGCCAAGACCTTTTCTAATGCACCAGATAATTTTCAATTTTTTGTTAATTAGTCAAGATATTAATTAAAAATGATAATGAACTCTCATCAAAACCTCATCTCTTATTCTGCGTCAACCAGTAATGCATGCCTAGTATCAGATTGTGCATTAGGATGAAAGGAAGATCCAAACATGCATTTTACTTTGTGTTTTTTCACAGTTTTGTACGGATGGAGCTGATGTGAAAAAAAAAAAAAAAACACACAGTTCTTTATCAACTAGATATCAGTATTTTTGTTTTCGAATTTTTGTTATGGGATCTATAACTCTCATATTTATATTATAACTACAGAATATCTTAAAAAATTCAGACAAGAACTAGTGAAATAAACCAAGTGAAAAAATGTCTTCTTAAAAGCAGTTTTATCACTAAAAATAAATATTTTTTCAAGAAGTTTTTCATTTAAAAATATAAATTCAGACAAAATAGAGTCAAATATATAAAATCATAATTTTGAGGTTTATTTAATGTTATTATCATATGCCTGGGCAATGGCGGTTCAGCTAGTAGGTGTTATTTTTAAGATTATGATTTCAGAGAAATCTAAAATTTGGTATTTACAAAGTTTTTTCCTCTTTCAGAAATTTTTTGTGCATTAATTTTACTCCCAATGTTACTTTACCAAGGAGTATTTAGAAAATCTGGTTCCAAAAATTCTAAGCACATAATAATAAAACCCACTGGGACCCAGTCTCTTGATCATTTCATCAAATTTCTGTCTGTATGTATCCTTCTATTGTTTAATTTACACAATCACATAGCCAGAGAGATGGCTGAAGCACCCCCGAAAGTTTAAAAAATCTTTCTTTAATTATGATAGAGATAATGATGATAGATCTCTATTGATAATAAAATATCCGCTGGTAACTAATTTTTAATTCTGTCTTGCACCACTTTCTCAAACCAAAATATTTTCACATATACACTACCTGACATTGAAAATGCAACACCAGGAAAGAGTGGCCAGAAAATGATGAAACTCGACAAACAGAGAGAGACAGCAACGGACAGTAGTTGAATTGAACAATATTTCGAAAATATAGCCATAATACAAAGCGAGAATACCATCAGCTCAGTAGGATGTAGGACCACCGTGGATAACGATACACGAAGCAACACGTCTAGGTACAGAGTCAATGAGAGTACTACAATGGTTCTGGTCGATATGGGAACATTCAGGGTGTCTTGAACACACTGCAAAGTGGAGGTAGAAGTGGCTTGCGGGTTCACTACTGCTTTTCGGGGGAAGCGTCTATCCACATGTGCTGACGTCACTCTGGCTGCACTAGCACCCTTCAAACTTTCCACATTTCCTCGTTCCAACCACCTTCGCCACAGCGGTGCACTGTGGATGCATACAGATGTGTCTCAGCTGCGAATATGACATATGGACCAACCTGTCCGTCTCAGTCCAATCACCATGCCCTTCGTAAAATCGTCTGTCTGCTGTAAATGTCTCCGTTGACAGTGGCCTGGCATTCTCTGCTATTACACGCGTCCTGGGAGACAAGAACAAAATTTCTACGATGCTTTCCCTAGCAGAAGTAAAGCTACGAATACTGCCCATTTTGCAGGTTCCTTCCGTTATATCTTATTCAACATGCACTGGAGAGCTGCGCATTTCATATCGTTTAAATAACTCTATGACATGCATCTATCCTGAAATTTGAATAAATATCTGTCCTCTCCTACTTCTTGGTGTTGCATGTTCAATGTCACATAGTGTACTTTGACAATGTGTGCAAGTGAAATGTACTAAAAAGTTTTATCTTTTAAAATAATGATACGAATAGAATATAAAAATAGTCACCAGTACGTTTTCTGTCTTTTTGATCATAAAATAAAATTTCACTTAAAAAAAAAAAAAAAAAAAAAAAAAAAAATAGAATTTTTGACATGGGTATCAAGTATACTATAAGGAGGAATACACCTTAGTTTAAGCCTTGTTTATTTTTTTATTCATACTTTAAAGTGTGCAAATTATTGCTATCATATCAGAAAAAATTCCAAGATTGAGCCCCCTCCGAAGGAAAATCCTGGTTATGGGTCTGCCAATAACTCTTGTGATTGTTGATTTACATTAAAATATTAGTTGTATTATTATAAATATCAAGTATTGTATTTTTGTGAGGTTTATATGATAACAACAGTAGGATAATTATCACGTTTTTGTTTTTAAAACTATTCAATTAAAAAAATATTTTGTAATGAATTCTAAAATTACTACATAAATGTTACCCCACAAAAATGTAACACTTTTCATTATTTATTTATTTTTGAATTTAGTTTGTAAGTGCTGATAATTCTGTATTTACATCCAAATCTTGTGAAAGATATATGCTATTGGATTATTGCAGCAAGATTGCTATTGAAAATTAAGTGTGTAGTATTTATGCATGGGATACAGTACTTACAGGAGCTCACAAAAAGAGTTCATTACACGACACAAAGTTCTTACAATCTGTATATATTTCTGAAGTGCCCTAAATCATGCTGCTTTTGTAAATTGTTCACAGGGTGACAACAATCAAGAAATTATTGCACTTATTTTTAAAATGTTTTTCTTTTGTTTATAGGTAGTGCCAAGGCATCGAAAAGTTTATGAAAGAAGACAGACTATTGGGTGGAGACTGTAAACAACCGCTTGTATTAGCTATTGGGACGTTAAACCCTGTACAAACATTAATTTTTGAAAACCATTGTATAAAAACAAGTAGTATGTTAAAAGTAGTTGATTTATGCTTTAAGATAACATATTTTAAACTTGGAATTTTCTCCTTACTGTAGTAATGTATGGAATTTTCTAAATGTCTGTTTTTATAAATGTGATGCACAAAATGAAATGGCATCTTGTATCAGAGAACTGAAAGAACGGATTTTTTTAAGTGTGTAAATATCATATTTTTACTTTGCATTGTACCAGTATGAAACTTTTCATCCTAGTTATCCTTTTTTTATTATTATAGATATTAACTGAATGTCATAATATTTTAATCTAATGTAAATTTTATTTCATTTGAGATAGTCATTTGTTTGGGGCTGGTGTAGGAAAGCCTTTCATCTCCTTACTGTAGTAATGTATGAAACTTTCTCAATGCCTGTTTTATACTAAATGTGATGCACAAAAAACAAAATGAAGTGACATCCTATATCAGTGAACTAAAAAGGACTATTAATATAATATTTTAATCTTAATGTAAATTGTCATTTGAGAAATAAATATTCTCATAGGGAGTTGGGAGAGGGACTTTAATATTTCTGCACTTGTTTTTAGACTGAATTAAAAGAACATTTAAATTCTGTTTTTTTCTTATATTTTATCAGCTACAACTTGTATTTAAAAATTTGCAGCCATGTTTTGTTCACTTTGCAAAAAAAAAAAAATTCAAAATCCACATGATCTTTGCCGTCACATTCGAAATTATCATAAGACATGTATACTTAAGCCGTATGTGTGTTATGATGAAAGCTGTAGACAAGCATTTATGAAGTTGTTTAACTATGAGAGACATCTGAAAAGATTTCATGCTAGTGACGTAGAAATAGACATTTCAGAAAGTCGTAATTTTTCAAATCAGCCGATAAATAGTAAAGATGGTGATTTGTCTTCTGATGATTTACCCTCAAATTGATATTTTCAAATCAATTTTTTGGGTGATTCAGAAATATGCAAACATGAACAATTTCAAAAGGATATTTTGCAATATTGCAGTGAAACATGTAGCAAAAGCAGTGTACTACTGTTCTAGTATTATCTCATCTATCAATAGTACTTCATCTTTTCTGTACAATACTGTAAATTATTTAAAATCAGAAACAGTAAATTTTTTAACTGAAAATGGAATGAAATGTGAAAAAAACACAAAATCACTGATGGCAACATTTGATTTTGCTGCTTCTTCATTGTCTACATTTGATTCAAAACATAAAATAGTCAATGCCATTAAAGCAAGTGGTCGCTATGTTGAGCCAAAGGAGATTGCTTTGGGTACACAATATGAACAAAAGTTTATAGATGGCTACCTCACCAAATTCTTAAAAATGACACATGCCAATACATAAGTATAGTAGACACAATGAAAAAAATTATTTCTATTGATGGATTTTTGCATATTTTCAAAACATACAAACAAAACAAAAGTCTTAGAAATGCAACCCTTTGTAGTATCCAAGATGGATTTTATTATTATTCCAATGCAATTTTAAGCTCTGTGGATACAATAGTAATCGAGTTGTATATAGATGATGTGGAGCTTACAAAATCCATTGGGGTCACATACCGGTGTACATAAATTGGGATTCGTATATTTTAAAATTAAAGATTTGCCTGTGCACCTTCAATCTTTATTAGATTCAATATTTATAACTAACATACACTATTCTCTTGATGTCGAAAAATATGGTTATCGGACAATACTAGATAGACTTGTTCATGATTTGAAAAAGCTTTCAGATGAAGGTATAGAATTTCAGGGAAATATATACAAAGTTGTAATTTGGCAAGTGGTAGGTGATAATTTAGGGTTGAATAAACTGCTGGGGTTTGTTGAGAGCTTTACTGCTAATTTTTGTTGTAGATTTTGTCTAGCAAAAAAATATATTTTGTATAAAAAGATAAAGGAAGATATTAGTTTACTACGTAATAAAACTGAGCATGACATGCATGTTAATAAAGTGTCTTCTGGTGACACAACAGTATCAGAATGTGGTGTTAAAACTCCTTGCTGCCTAAATGATTTAAGTTATTGGCATGTGACAAATAATTTGATTGTAGATGTAATGCACGATCTTTTTGAAGGTTGGTGTGCTAGTGAAACCTTCTTAATAGTACATCAGTTTGTTTTTAAAGCCAAAATTTTCACTTAGTCTTTTAAATGATAAGATAATAAATTTTAATTATGGTAAATATGAATCAAGTTCTAAACCAGTGTCAATAAACAGAGAAAAACTTTTAAATCTTGATGGTTCTAATGGGCAAAGTGCATCTCAAATGTGGACCTTGATTCGAAACATACCCTTATTAATTGGTGACAAAATTTCTGAAGATAACGAATTTTGGGAGTTATTTAATCTTATGTTGAAATTAATTGATACTATTATGGCTCCAGACATTACCTGAAACTTTTGAATTAGCAGAAAATATAGCAGATCATCACAAACTTTTTTTAGAGCTTTTTCCAGATAAACATTTATCACCAAAAATGCATTTTGCAGTACACTATCCTAGGATCATAAGGCAGCTAGGGCCTCCAGTTATGTATTGGAGCATGCGATATGTAAGCAAACATTATCCTTCAAAAAGATGTGCATCAGCTAGCAAAAATTTTGTAAATGTTGCTAAAACAGTAGCCATACGCCATCAGTTATAAATTGCACATACTTTACATGAGAAATATTTTAAATGCAATGCAATATCAAATGTGTTGGAAACAACATATGGAAAAATGCATAGTTAAAAGGAACATAATTTGAAACTTGAAGTAAACGGTTTGAGTGACAATTCGGAAGTAATGCAGTGTAATGGTTTTCGTTATAATGGCACAACATATTCAAAAAATATGGTTATGTTTGTTTCTTGCATTGATGAGTTACCTATTTTTGGTAAAATAAAAAAAAATGTTTGTCCTTAATAATAATGCATTTTTAATTTGTGATTTGTTTGAGTTTTTAGGTTTTGACAGCCATTTTCACTGATATGTTGTAAGTTCTACTGGTGCTGTTAATCTAATAAACATAAACGATTTATTTAACTATGTTCCATTGCATATAAGAAACTCATATGATTTAAATGACAAATCAGTGTATGTTACACTGCGGTATAATCCATTCTGTACAAATGAAAAATTTGAAATAATTTAAAAGATTGCTTGTTTTTTAAATAAATTTATATTTAGTTTTCTTTAGTTTTGTTCTTTTTGTTAAAATTATGAATATCAGGAAACTATTGTTGTAAATCTTCAGTATTCAATTGAAATAGTTTTATGGATCAGTGGTGAGGTAAAATTTAGTACTAATTGTTTTCTTTATATTTGTAGTACAGTCAGTTTTATGTTTCTAGTTGGCCAAAAATTTGTTAATTTGTATGGGGTTGTATCATATGTTTTGTGGTAAGGGATTTTTTATATTGTACAATACAAAGCAGCAGTAAAACACCTATTTTAATAGCTGATTGGCTTTCATTATTTTTCATAATTTGAAATAATAACCATAGAATGTATTGTCCAAAGTTGTTAAATTTGGCAAAAAAATCTAACTTAAACTGTTGTGTAATTAAAATATAACATTTAAAAGGAAAATTTTGAAAAGACTTTTGCATTTTATGTAAATATTATTATGGTTGCATCCAGCTGTTTTTTCTATGGGCAGCAAACTCTAATCTTGTCCATTTTATTTATCTATTTGCCATACTTCATATACTTTTCTTAATGTCTCTGCTTTCACAGTCTTTTCTCAACTCTCTTGCATCAATGCACTTTTTTAGGTAAAGGAATCAACAAAGAAAGTTTTACATTGTTGAAAGGTTCAACAATAGCAATAACATTATAATAAAATTCCAGCATCTTTTCGTTTCAATGACCATCTTGGTCTATTTGAAAATTTTCTGGTTTAGACATAAATTTTGACGCCATTTCAAATCCCAAAAGCGTTCTTTCTGGTTTGGAAATAGAAACATGTGATGTTTTACCATAGCTAATAATGTATCTGATATTATACCTGTCCAGATAATGCTGAATGTGTCTGCTCTTTTACTGCAAATACATCTGAACCACTTCCTTCACTTAGGTGTTCTGCTTATCTCTCTACGTATAACTTTATAAAAAAGATTTATATTAAGGAGATTAGGTTAAGAAGTTAGCAGACATTTATCTAAAACTAATTGAAGGGGATCCAGCTATATATTAGGTAAATACAAAGTTTTGGCAGCTTTGTAACAGTTTCGTATTCAAAAGTATGATTGTATGCCAATGTGCATGTATATTTGTCTGAATTTTTACCTGCATCTGTGTTTTAATAGGTTATTATTGAACAAAAGATCCATATAAAAAAGGACTAGCTGGCTTCGCTGGCTAGTGGGCCCCAGAACCTCTAGCGAAAAACTAACCTCAAACCAAACAAAACTGTCTCGTCTCCCTGCTGCGGTAAGCCCCTCATTACATAAAAAAATTTCCTAAAATCTGACCTGGGGCCGAATGAATCTCTGACTCGTTTCCCTTTTGCCGATGGAACCATATTTAATCATAAATTGTTTATGATAATTAACGGTTTTAATTTCCGCACGAGTTTATGCATATATAATCATATTACATTGCCTGTAAGCCAGATTTTTATGTTGATGGATCTCCCTCCCAACTCCAAAGTCAAGTTTAATGTTTTTTTAATTAAGATTCTTTAATTTACTTTCAAAATTTTGAATGTTATCTTGCAACTTTTATCTCCTGAAACAATTTAGTAGCTTTTTGCTAGAATCCACATTAGTCAGAGATAATGGTAGCATATGAGACTAATACAAAACTACTCTGCAATAAATTGTTTACTTTTTATGTTTATCATTTTATTTAAACTTGAATTGTTATTCAGCCTCAAACTTTCAATCACTATTCCCACTCTTCTTGAGGGCTGATATATCTCTCCCCGGGATGAATGTATCTTCTTTCCCTCATTTCTGGCTTATGTGCTTCTCTCTCTAGTGGACATACAGTACCGCCTTCCGTTCCACTGTAATTTTGGAAATACAGTAAATGAAACCGAACATTACAGATTGGACGGAAGGTGGTACTGCATGCTTACCGGACAGAGAAGCCCACAAACGAGAAAGGGGGGAAAGCAGACATACGCCACGCCTGCAAGGAATATAAGAGCCCCCAAGAAGACAGGGAATAGCCATCGAAAGCACCTGACTGAATAAGAACAAAAGTAAAAAATCAAATAATAATAGATTTGAATTTGACCTGTAATGAATAAATGTCATAACAAATAATTTGGTTTCAATACTTTCTGCTATATTTTGAGTTTTGTAGTATTTAAAGCACTTGGCAATTTTGTACTAACTGTTTTACATATATATAGAGAGAGAGATTAAGTTTCTATTTTTGTACTGATGCTTTGTGTTTTATCGATTGTAAAAATACTTGTTAGATTTTAAATAAACAATTTTGATATTACTTTAGTTTTATTTTTATGTTTATTAATTATAATGGGCATAATGAGTTTCTAGTAACTTTAAGGTATAGCAGAAGAACGTGTAGTAATCTTTTTGAAAAAAGAAAGGCTCTTTTCATGTATAAAAGTCAGAGCCTCGTGTAATTTTAAGTTTACAATTGAGTGATTTTTAAGCAAATATCATAAACTGCTCAATTAGAAAATTTATAAAAAATATGTATAGTCAGTAGCAGAAGCTTTGCTTAAAAATTATTTAAGACTGTTCTCAAATCCAAAGGGCCAACTTTCTGACATAAGTTTTAATTCATTTTTGTTCGCAAACGCATGAAACTAGCAGGTGTTGTTATTCAGAAACTATGTGATCAAACTGTTTTTTTCCGTTTTCTTGTAAACGCAATAGATCTTTCAGAAAATACTGTCAAAGTTGGCATTTAGAACTGAACTTCCGAACGAAAGAAGAAAATCCAGTCAGTAAATGGAGAAAAATGCCGTATCACGTGATCAAAATCTCTTATAACTCAATAGGTAACTGATTGATCAAAAAATGGAAAACACAGTTCGATTCCAAATTGCTTCCATGGTGAGGCTTTCCAATTTTATATCTTTCCGTTAAAAAATGAATTTGTAAATGTGTCAAAACGTTTTGTGCTCGTTGAGCAGAGCAGTTGAGAATAGCCTTAACTTCCCATTGCTTTTAGCTGTGACTATTTATTAAAAAAACACAGAAGCAATAAACAAGAATTGGCTTTGGCACATACCATAAAAATGTTTGAAATCAAACATATTACATAAGAAAGCAATGATTTCATAGTACAGTAGACTCATTCAAATTCGCACATAATCGCAGATGTACACAATAAAACTTTTTCAGATGGAGGGTCAAAATGACAAAAAATTTTAGTTTTATATCATTCCGTATGTATTTTAATATGTAATTCTCGATATGACTGAACTCATGGTTTTTCATGAAGGAAGCATAAATTTATTTCTGAAAAAAAAATCAAGATTTTGCTTATATCAATGGTAATCACAATCTTTTTAGCAAATATGTTTATGTAATAATCGAGCTTTTCTGTTATTAAGTCTTCCTTTTTTCATGATTTTGATATAAATTAATTGGGTACCTTTAAGAGGAAAGTTTCTTTGAATAATTCAAGGAAAATGTACCTCATCTTGATTATGGATATTTAATTGTACATCATTTACTTGACCTTTACTTTTAATAATTTAATCATTTTAAAAATTATCTTGATTTTTATTATTTTAGTTTATTACTTTGCTTAATTATTTTACTATATTGCAAGCATTCATTATAATTTTGATTGCATTATTACATTCAAATTACATTTAAAAAAATGTAAACAAATCAATGACCAGAAATCCACACAACCTCTGGTCCCAAGCTGTGCGGATTTGAGAGAGTCTACTGTATTTGGTTTCTTTTTTTTTCAGTTTAGTAATTGAGAAGTGTCAATTCAAAAGGATTGATGATTGTATTTGAGGAAATATTCACTTTGAATTTTTCTGACAAGTTATAATAATGGGTGCTGGTCCATTTTCAGTCAATATATGTAAAATGCAGAAGTGCATTTTCAAATTAATCTCTAGGGTGAAAGTGATATTAAAGACAATTATGATATAATTTAATGAGGACATTTCTTCTGAAATATAAAATTTTGAACATGTTACATGAAATCATTAGCGGATTTGGATAAATCCTACATTATATGAAAGACTGTCAAAATGAATAGACTGCAAGGACAGTGATGTGAATGGACTCTTTGAATGTCCCAGGGACCCAACCATTTTTTAAATGTGGGTGTAATTTCAAATAAAAACTAAATATTTATTTATATAAATATAATAAACATTTCTAAAATTAAGACTCAGAGGGACTTCTTTGAAACTTAAATGATTTGAATTTACAACTGGTTTTTAAATTATTTTTCAAAAGCATTTTTGTTATGCAAATCAGTCATTCACATCATATGTATACAAAAAAAAAAAACATTAGATTTTAGAAATCTGCAAAATAAATATATTTTAATAAAAATTTTCAGAGCATATATTTTTTTTTTTTTTTTTGGAGAAAAAAGATGAGATTGCTCTTATGAAAACTTTTAAAATTAACACATCCCGTCAGATGCGTTTTTGTGTTCTGTTTGTACTCCATCATCAACTTATAAGTGTTTGATTTAGTGTAGTGTATTTCTGACATCTGCACTGATGAAGTAAACCACAAATGAAAGAAACCATAGTACTAAAGATACGATACATAATTGATAAAACTCATTACTAAATTATTCTTGCTGGACCAATAAAACTGTATCACACATCACATTTTTTTCAACTTTCACATATAAACTGATGGACGACCAATGTGTATGCTGAGGTATAGAGAAATTGCTAATTTTCTAAACAACTTGCTATAGAAAAACTGGCGCTTTTATTAAAACAAGCATGCATTTGAAGCTTTATGTACAGTTGGTCAAAAAAAAAAAAATTCTAATTTGAATAAAAAGTATCATAGAGAAATGAAACTGGTATCAATCAACATGGATTGTCTATTTCAATTTAACCTATTAAAACTTTCCTTAGGGTTTCATCTACATGATAAGGTGAACACAAATTTTTAATTTTTTCAATGTAAACCTCCAAATTTGACAATGTAGTTAGAAAGAACACACTCAACTACCCGAAGTACTATTTTAAGAGACGTTTCTACAATTGAAGATTTATTAGAGGTAGGAATTATAAGTAACACGAATTTTATAAACACTTTTTTTAAGAGAAAAATCTTTCACTCTGAGAACTCATTAGTCCTATGTCTACTAACTCTTGGACTAATTGTGAAATGTCTTAAAAATTTGTAATTGGGCTAAATTGAGTTGTTTTCTTTCCGATTGTTATCAAATTGGGGGGTTTATATTGAAAATATAAAGTTACTGTTCATTTTAATATGTAGATGACCCCTTGATTAAAAATTTTAAAGTCTTAAAATTGAAGTAGACAGCAATTTTATTTCACTTCTATAATTTGTATTAGAGTTAATACGGTTTATTTATTTATTTTTTTTTGACCGACTGATACATTTTTTATAAAATAGTTTCAATATATTTACAGGCTTCAAATATATGCTCATTTTATTAAGTGAACCAGTTTTCTCTTAGGAGGCGTGCAGGATTGGTAATTATTTTATATCTCGCCAATGCACCTTAAACCTAAAAATACATGTAAATTTTGAGTATTTTCATGCTCAAAAATGAGCATATAGAGGTCAGTTCATACTCATTTTTGAAACATAGACATGCTCAAAAATGAGCACATAGAGGTCAGTTCGTACTCATTTTTGAAACATGGGCGTGCTCAAACATGAGCACATGGAGGTCAGTTCATACTCATTTTTGAAACATGGACGTACTCAAACATGAGCACATGGAGGTCAGTTCATACTCATTTTTGAAACATAGACATGCTCAAAAATGAGCACATACAGATAAGTTCATACTCATTTTTGAAACATGGACGTACTCAAAAATGAGCACATGGAGGTCAGTTCATACTCATTTTTGAAACATGGACGTACTCAAAAATGAGCACATGGAGGTCAGTTCATACTCATTTTTGAAACATGGACGTACTCAAAAATGAGCACATGGAGGTCAGTTCATACTCATTTTTGAAACATGGACGTACTCAAAAATGAGCACATACAGATCAGTTCATACTCATTTTTGAAACATGGACATACTCAAAAATGAGCACATACAGATCAGTTCATACTCATTTTTGAAACATGGACATACTCAAAAATGAGCACATAGAGGTCAGTTCATACTCATTTTTGAAACATGGACATACTCAAAAATGAGCACATAGAGGTCAGTTCATACTCATTTTTGAAACATGGACATACTCAAAAATGAGCACATAGTGGTCAGTTCATACTCATTTTTGAAACATTGGCATACTCAAAAATGAGCACATGATGTTTCATTATTAAGTGTGTGCATGTTTTCAGAAATGAGTATATACATGTTTCAAACTTGAGTAATTTTGTTTCGGAGCCATTTTGACGATGCGACATACTCAGATTTGAGTATTTTTTACTCATTTTTGAAAACGTCGTTTTTAGAGTGTAACAATTTTTAAATATATAAAACTTTGTAAATGTTTTTAATGAAAACTTTATAATTCAAGCTAAAACTAAAACAATACTCATTTTCTAGTAATGTGAAGAAATCTATAGCAAATATCATCTTCGTGTATATATTATTATACACTAGCAGGCTATGCCCGCTGCGCTGGTCAATATTTCCAAATGAACTTTGGATTAAACTAAATGGTGAATTTGAACTTGTATTTTAAACAATATGGATCTTCAGCTTGACCTTGCTCATTACTGAAAATGATGCGAACGCCATTGCGATATAATGTTATCTTAAGCGTTGGACAAAATTTAGCAATTAAGAAGTAATTGTTTTAGTTGATTAGAAACAGCGCACTTGTGGTCGAGTAATGAGACCATTAAGACAACAGGAATTAATACCTCTGTAACTAATCAACATATAATGAAATCGTATATACTAACACCATTCCTAAAAGTCATGCAACAGGGCCACTTGTAACAAAATATGTTCTGTAGATTTTTTAAAAAAGGCTAAACTTTCATAATCAGGTTCACTTAATTTTTGAACTTTTACTGTTGCTCTATAACTAAGTACCCTTGAACAATATGTATACACTAAAACCTTTCCAAAATTATTACCTAACTAATTGTGGTATAT
Organism: Maratus speciosus; assembly: GCA_963932465.1. NCBI lineage: Eukaryota > Metazoa > Arthropoda > Arachnida > Araneae > Salticidae > Maratus > Maratus speciosus. The sequence goes on along the minus strand of OZ010788.1, from coordinate 280,727,545 downwards.
CCTACGAAAGTATTATAAACAATCGGAATGCAATACAAATTTCCATTGTAAATATATAGTAGATGATGATGATGCGATTTTATGTAATAGAATTCATTGTAAAGTTTTCGCTTCAAACATAAACGATGCTTTCAACATTAAAGCAAATACACCAATATGTTAAGTATCCGATTACGGAAGGTTAACTTGAATTCTCATGAGCAACTACTCAAAGAAAAGTGAATACGTGGCTTTTGTGATACTTTTATGTCAGCCGGGCGCAGGTAATAAATCAATAAAGATTGCTTTCATAGCATATTCTTATTTTATTATTTTCATTTAAAACACAAACCTTTCACTCATTTCATTTAAAATGCATGCCTTATACTAATTTCATTTAAAAAACTGAAAAGATAAACAATAACAGGAAATAATGCCATAATTAAAAACAAAAAAATATTTTTAATTTACATACGCAAAATGTAACTTACTGCTACTGGGAATTTAAAAAATGCTATCAGGGAGATGTGCGCTCGGTTGTTATAAATGTAACCATTTTTTCTTCTTACCGAGGAGCAATTTATAAATCGCACAATATTATTCCAATTCCAATTTCTTTCATTGAGGAACCTATGACCGGAAAAAATGGAAAAAGACTCTTGTAGATTCTTCGGATGATGGCATCTGACGCCATAAACCGAGTTTATATATATGAAAATAATTTTTAAGTCGTTACAAACATTGCTTTCATACTTAAATATTTTCATTGGTACTACTTGTTAACCCATCGACCAATTTCGCCAAATTATATAAATCGCCAAACCATTCGCCAAATTATATAAATTGACATAACCTTTATTTTAAATAACGAAATAACAAATAAATTAGTATAACATTAATAAAAATACAAATAAAACGTCGAAATTAAAATCACTTGATGACGTAAACACGTGTAGCTTGTTTAAATTCAAGTGAATTTGATATTTACGATCAACCATTATTCGCATATTTAATCTTATAGTTTGACAATAGATTTTTGGTCGACGGAATATCTAAGTAGTACATTTTCCATTTTTGTTTTATAACACTAAATTCTCAGTAATTTTGTCCTTTTATTTTACATAAAATCACTATTTTTTTTAAAAATTAAGATGCTTGCATTTTTATTTCAAACTCATAGAGCCGTTTTTATTTTTTAGCCAAAAGGGTTGATTTGAATTTTTTCCGTTGCCAGAGTAACGGATGTAATGATAGATATTTTGTGGTTTAGATGCCAAAGACACCGCCTAATTAGAAAAAATATGAAATGTGTCATGAATTGTTGGACTTATAAAAATTTATTTGGTAGCATTCGATTCAGCATACAAAACTACATTAAAATATGCTATCATTTGACGCATAATTTTGATATTCGATTTTTTTCCGCTACCCGTGCAAAAACCATTAGGGGTGACACTTTAGAAAATCCTTTCTTAGCAGAAGTCTATGTCATAAGAAGTATTTTTACCACGATTTTCAAGATTTTAGGTTCAGTAGTTTGCGCTGTGCGTTAATTAGTCACCTAATCCAGACTTTATTTTATATACTATATTAGATATTCCATTTTGCGGTGAATCGATGATTGAAAATTAGTCCAATATCATTTGAAATATTACATAACAGAGGAGAAAGTACGAAGAAAGGCGAAGAAGAAATGACGAATTACAAAAGACTTGTATTTTTTTTTTTTTTCAAAATGTTGAATTTTTCGATAATAATAACGTATTAAAACATAAATTTCCTTAAAAATTATCTTTATTTCCTTGATTTCGAATCTGTGAATTTTCCTATAAATGAAATTGGCGATATGACTTGAGAAAAAATGAAATAAACAATAGATAATATTTGCTTATATAAAATGGGTAATATTCGTTGATCTGAGTTCGAGTTTATAAATATCACATGCTTTCGGAATTACGGCGAAAAACATTTTAAAAAGTATGAAATTATTTTACAATATGTATGTGTGGCAGAAATTCACACTGAAATTTAAGTATTCGATTCCATTTTTAAAATATTAACTGATATCTATATAAGTTACAATTGAATATGAAAATGTACTCAAAAAATGATCTCTTTCACCTAAAAAAACACCATTTGTGAGAACATCCTCAAGCTAATGTCACGCTTATGCATTTTTGGCTTAAAATCACATTGTTTGGCAACAAAAGAAAAATAAAAAATTGTAAAGAAACAAATAGTAATTACACATGTGACTCACAATTACATCTGCTTGTTTCTTCTATAAGTCACGTGATGGGACAATTAGATATAAAAAAAAAACAAGTTGGAAATTGCTCGTCAAACGTGGCAAATGAGATGCGTTCGTACTATAACTAGTTTTATAATTATTTTTTTAACCCCATATTGTACTGAATGTATACTTTTTTGCACTTCATAAAGCGCATAGTCTGATACATCATTAAAATGCACTTCCAATAATTTTTTCCCATTCCCCGTAATGTAACGGAACACTTTTGACTGTCCCTGTAATTAAACTATACATCCGATTTTCCTAAAAATTGAAACAGCTCAACAAAACTTTGCAACAATTATATCTTTAAAATTTCAGACCATTCGGAAGGCTGTAATATCATTAAAATGCACTTGCAATAATTTTTCCCATTCCCCGTAATGTAACGGAACACTTTCGACTGTCCCTGTAATTAAACTATACATCCGATTTTCCTAAAATTTGAAATAGCTCAACAAAACTTTGCAACAATTATATCTTTAAAATTTCAGACCATTCGGAAGGCTGTAATGTCATTAAAATGCACTTGCAATAATTTTTCCCATTGGCCGTAATGTAAAAAAAAACTTTTGATTGTCCCTGTAATTAAACTATGCATCCGATTTTCCTAAAATTTGAAATGGCTCGACAAAATTTTGCAACAGTTATATCTTTAAAATTTCAGATCATTCGGAAGGCTCTAATATCATTAAAATGCACTTGCAATAATTTTTCCCATTGGCCGTAATGTAAAGAAAAACTTTTGACTGTCCCTGTAATTAAACTATACATCCGATTTTCCTAAAATTTGAAATGGCTCGACAAAATTTTGCAACAGTTATATCTTTAAAATTTCAGATCATTCGGAAGGCTGTAATATCATTAAAATGCACTTGCAATAATTTTTCCCATTGGCCGTAATGTAAAGAAAAACTTTTGACTGCCCCTGTAATTAAACTATACATCCGATTTTCCTAAAATTTGAAATGGCTCGACAAAATTTTGCAACAGTTATATCTTTAAAATTTCAGATCATTCGGAAGGCTCTAATATCATTAAAATGCACTTTCAATAATTTTTCCCATTGGCCGTAATGTAAAGAAAAACTTTTGACTGTCACTGTAATTAAACTATACATCCGATTTTCATAAAATTTGAAATGGCTCGACAAAATTTTGCAACAATCATATATTTGAAATTTCAGACCATTCGGTTGGGTAGTTTTTGCTCTGTTACATGCGGACAGACGGACGGACGGACTGAACGACGACTATAGGTGCTACGTATTTATATAATTACGAACGCACCTAAAAAGAACAGAACAGAACAGAAAGAAAATGTCGTTAAAATTTCATCTAATCAAATTTTCAGATTCGTTTCCATATCTAACGCAAGCGATAAAGAGCCAAATATTGCGTATCAAGTGTAATATTTCTTATTAAATTAATTTTTAAGCATTACAAATATTTCTTTCAGGTTTTGATTAGATGTTTCCGTTTTTTAGTATTATCACTCATTAAAACGGATGTTCTTCTTCTTTTTTTCTTTTTTTTTTTTTTTTTTTCATTTAAATAAAATTAGTAACAGTTTTTCTTTTATTTTTCGAGGTTTAATAGCCGTTTCAATTTTTTTTTTTTTAATCAACGATGAATTTCGCCAAGAAATAAAATGGTAACCTTATCGCCCAAAATAACAGAATTTTCCGTCATAATTCTAAAACTAATATAGGTAGAATAATGTGTTATAGATTAAAACCTTCCCTGAAACAATACCTATCTAACGGTATAGGTTCCGTAAAAATCCATGCAGTAGAACTCGAAATCTAGGCGTTCGGAACGAAATTTCCGTTTGGATTTTATATATATATAATAGATAATAGAATAGATAATAGATTTTATATATATATAATAGAATAGATAATAGATTATGTGTTATGAACTATCTCAAAGTTTAAAACAGATCGCATTGTTAGATTTCCTAATTTTAACAATATCGCGTTATGTTAGTTCCACATTCCACCACCAGGGAGCGCACTCTATTCTTAACGAAAGCGTATCTGAACGAAACTCCTTCATGCAACCTTTCCGTAGATACATGAATCGGGAGGGTGGCGGTCTTAACCAATAATTTAAGATAATTGCTGAAATTACTACGAAAAATATTTTAAAGGGGCTTCTACGCGGGCATCTAATAGAGTTAGAGGAAATCGGAAGACGTCAAAATAATCGCGGGGTAAAGTTTGCTTGGGTGCTTCGGAGCTACTTTTGGCGCGAGATCTAAGCTCTACGACCAATAGGAGCCCAGATATTTAAGGAAATATGAAGTAACAAATTCCAATATAACAGAATTTTCCGTAATAATTCTATAACTAATCTAGGTAGAATGATGTGTTATAGCTTAAAACCTTCCCTGGAACGATACCTATCTAACGGTATAAGTTCCGTAAAAATCCATGCGGTAGAACTCGAAATCTCGGCGTTCGGAACGAAATTTTCGTTTGGATTTTATATATATAATAGATGATAATAAGAGATTATTATTGTACCTATATATCCAAAAAGTGGATGTGCATGAACCATTTTAAAATATGCCTGTTATGAGGAATTTTTTTTAATTACAAAATTCATTATTTCAAGAATTATTTAAGCTATTTCAACCAATTTCATACATTGGCTTTTATTTACAACAAATGTTCTTCTTTTTATAAAAGAAGTCCAGCAGTAATTTGTATAATTTTTTTTTCAATGTCCAGTATTCCATTGCATCTGTTTAATTCCTCGATTATTTCAAATTTTCAATCACCTGTCTGTGTCCAACACCTAATCAGTAGCTGATACTTCAGCAATCTAATACAGTAAGCATTTTCTTATAAAATTCTGAAAAGTAATGCTAATCTAGTGGTCACTTATTTGTCTTAACTACTATAACTTTTTTTTTTTTAATTGGTTTTTCAAAAAAGAAATGGTGCCAGTTACTGGAGTTATTAACCATACACTGCAAATGGAGGCGTCTTAAATTCAGACACATATGTGACTGAAAAAGTAATTCAGACATTTAAGTGTTTAAATGTGAAATTTCAGACATCATAGATGTCTAAATTTAAGACACATAAGTGTCTTACTATGATCATGTTATAAATGAACGGAGAAAAATGTCTGAATAATAGTGACATGTCTGAAATTAAGACATTTAGAAATTCAGACACTTAAGTGTCTGAATGCGATACAATTGTATCATATGAGTGATGACTGTACGTACAATTGTATTGCAATATGTATATCAGCGCTATCAGAAAATATTTCAGAATGGATGAAAGATATTTAAAATACTCTTTCATCCATTTAATTTAGTATTTATTTATAAATGAAGAAATCATGGGACATCTGAGAAAATTAGAAAAGTTCGCTTACTAAGGTTTGGAGCTAAGTTATTTTTGGCGCAATAAATAATTAAATAATTGCTTTTCACAAAATACAAAGTTTTCCAAAAATTACTTGTTATCATGATCGTATACAGGGAGAATCGCTCACCTAAATACTAAGAGTTATGAGTAGAGGGAGAAAGAAACGTACTGAGGAGCAAGATTTTAGAACATACAGTAAAACCTCCCTAAAGCGACCACGTTCGTTCCAATGAAAAGTGATCGCTCCGAGAGGTGGTCTCTTAATGGAGGTCATGTTTAAATCTAGATTTTAATTTTTGAAAAAAGGTTACAATTAATGCTACTAAAATTTATTTTTCACGTTAGTAAAAAAAACTATAAAAATTTAAGTATCAAAACAAAAGTTAATTATATAAATTAATTACTGCAGAGTTTAAAAAATGAATACATTGACGTTTGCTTTGATTTTACGGTTTTATATTTTATAACTTTTGTTTCCAAGTCTTTTCGAAGTCCAGTCAATAAATGCGTTTTTTTTTTTTTTTTTGACGGGAACAAATAAAGACGATTTGATTAAATTATGTATTTCTTTGAGAGTTTCTCGACAAAATAGGGCAGGGGAGTTTATCGACCGTCATTCTTAATTTGTCATCAGAGTTCAATTTATTACCTAAAAAGGCACAAAGGGGTTTAAATATTTAAAAGTTACCGGAATAATAAAAAAAAAATCTAAACTTAGTTTAGAAGTTTGATGAATAATGCGCACTCCAGAACTATTTTTCTAATAAAATCTTCTTCAAGCGACCAGGAAAAAACGGGATTTGTTTCATTTTCTTCAAAGAAATGGGTCGCTCATGGAGGGAGTTCAACTGGGATGGTCTCTGAATGGAGGTAAAATTAGTATTGAGCCAATGGGAATAAATTTCGTTCCATGAAAAAAATGGTCGTTCAGAGAGGTGGTCGCTTAATGGAGGTGGTCGCACAGAGAGATTTCACTGTATATGCCCGGGTCCACAGCCCAGTCCGCTTTTGTAAAATGCAGAATATGAACCATGAAGTAGGCTAAACTAAGAATTTATGCCAGAACTCCTCGTGTAAGACAATTTTTAAAAAATTTAAAAATTAAGAAATATTAATCGTTTAAAAATAAGTTTCTAACGATATTTTTCACAATGGAGAACTGATTTCTTTTTCTCTCTCCTCTCTCTGTCTTTTTTTTTTTTTTTGAGCTGCCCCTCCTCATTTAAGATAAATTTGATATATATGAACACTAACAGAAGAACAGAATTAAAATCGTCTTCTACGAGAAGTTAAGGGGGGGGAGGGGGGGACTCCTCTGGAAAAAAATTCTTAGCAGCATTTTCTCTTAGCGTTTAATTAATATATTGCTATTTGGAAGAGAAAAAAGTATCTTTTAAATAATCAAACGTATAGAAAATATAATTAATTAAATTTCAGGGATGGACAATTGCTCTCTTCATGACCACCGAAAATTCGATATGTTATTTTTTAGTTTTACAATAAAATCTTTATTTAAAGTATGTTTTCTATATGTCTAAAAATAAAAAAACTGCAAAAACTATACTCAAATAAATGTAACACATTAAGAAAAACACCTAATAAAGAAAATAAAACTTTTCTTATTTCTTCTTATTCAATGATTTATTTCTCGCTGATAAAAAGTTCAAATGAGCTCATCAAGCCCTTTATAACGGTTTATAAACAGTAGGCTGAGATCAGCGACTGCAGTGGTAATTAAAATGCTGATTTCGCCTATTTCTCTTTGTTCAAATACGTCCGTTGGCAACTGGCGCGTTAAAACGGTTCTTTCAATGCTTTCAATGAGGTAGTTCCTTGTTTAACAAAGTTGCCCGCAATTTTTTTATGTGTAACATTATTTATATTCTGTGACTGTGACATATACATAGCTGGAACAGTTTTTTGGAATAATTCATTTATGGAATAATATATGCGATTATTATAAAAATGATACGTTGAGTAATGTGATTGTGCCTAGATGTATATGCAGCTTACTAATACACAGCTTATAAAGTGCATTTTTGGAATTTCAATAATTGTTCTTGAGAGATTGGAGAATAAGAAAGTGCGCGTGAAATGTGATTCGAAAAAGCGAATTGAATTAAATTCTGCATTATATTAAATTATATCATTATGAAAAAAATATGTTGAATAATGAAAAAAAAATGTCTTCGTTATATGTTTTTCAATTATCAGCATTCATCTGAATATTTAGTGAAATATGTAAGAAGAAAGTGTCTATATTTTTGTGTTTCTGTTTATATTACATGGATTTACTTTATTACATTTAAGGAAATACTAAAAAGGTAAGAATGTGATTATTTACAAAAATATAATTTTTATTTGGAAATAGAAATTTTCCTTGAACAATAGTAATTATGTAATATTAATTATTTAAATCACTTTTTAAAGAATACATGTGTTTATCATATTTGTATCTTTCTATATAGAATAAATATTTTTCAGTATTACAGTGTTTTTTATTAGTTTCGACTAAATTTATTTCATTTTCAGGATTAATTAACTAACTTGCTTGATAATTCTTAAAGTATTCGATTTATAAATAAATGTTTTTCATATAAAATAATATCATCATTGCTTAAATCATTGCTTAAGCATTAAAAGTTATTGCTTGTGTACATTGACACCCAAATTTGTCAACATTTTTAGTATTATATTTTTGTCCAAAAAAAGAAAAAAAAAAAAAAGCAGTTGCAGCACTATATAGTTTTTGTTGTGGATACAAGCTATTAATCTGACTATAAAAATGTCAGTAAATATTAGCCATTTAATATAATGCCATTTTTTTAATAGTTAATTTTATTTAAAATATTTTTCTATAATAGCTATATAATGATTTACAATAAAATAAGTAAGGAAATAAATCATTATTTACTTTGTTTAATTGCTTAAAATTATATTTAAGTTTTGTACAACTTCAGATATTGAAAAATTTATTAATATTGATTTATTGATTGTTAAAAAGAAATTTACAGATTTAGAACGGAAAAAAGACTTTATTTTCATATTTTACTGCATTTTTCACATAAAATTGGGGGGATTTTTTTTCAACGTTTGTTCATTTTTATAAAAGATACAGAAATAACAATTAAATATGTATTTTTAATGCAAAATAAGTTTTGAAATTAGATGTTATTTCTCTTGCTTGTTATTAAAAATATATATATGTTTAACTTTTTAAAGATAGCTTAGTAGCTCTGGTGATTACCATATACTATGTGTAAAAGAAATTGCCTACATGGCAAAATATAATTAAAAAGATCAAGTTATTAAATGATACTGTTATTAATAAACCCTTCCGTTGTAATTTCTTGTTACAGATAATATTAACATGATTTCGTATATGAATTTTTATGTTTAATGACAGATCATTTAATTCTTTTACATTTTCGAAATTAATGTTTTCATGTAACAAAATTAAATTTATGTATAGGAAATGCTATGAACATTTTTGCTTCAAGTGGTGGGCATAAAACTTGAAAAATAATTATAAAAGCATCAGAATCGGAGTTATCGTGAAAATTTTAATGTTTTATAAATACATTTTAAATTGTTCCTTTGTAACGCTTTATTAAAAAGTTCGAAATTTCTACAGTATTTAATTGCACGATGAAAGAATTTTTTTTAGACTATGGAAACTTGTTCAAAGTAAAATAACTACATTTATATGTATTTCCTGTGTTTCATCTGTATAACATTTAAATTTTAAGACATATAAATTTTCTGACAACTTTCAACGTCAAAATTATTCTGATTTTTTATAGGATTATTTTTTATTATCATCGGAGAATGCATCCATTTGTGCAAAGCAATTTATTGTACTTATTATATATCATATTGCATACTTTTAGATTAGGATGAAGTTAATGACAAAGGATATATTTATCCAAACATATATTTACATGTTCATATATATATATATATGACGTCATCAATGTGTTTAAATTTTTGTTGCTGTATATGTAGTAGGGGGAAGGGGGGGGGGGTAATGAATGTAAGCCGCTGGTACTGGAACTTATTAGAACCACATTTCCTATACTGTCAAAAAAAACAAAACATTTTCTAACTTTTTTAGAATATATTTATAACTGTATATATTAAATAAGACCTCTCAATAGCAGACACCCTAGGACCGTAGAATTTGCCCGCTATTTAGAGGTTTTATTTTCATATGTAAAAAAAGTCCAGAGTGTACAAATACCCATCATACCGAGTACAAATTACACAAAATATGCTTCAATATATTATTAATCTGCTTTTCAATCCACAAATGCTGTGGATTGAAAAAAGTGATCGCTATATAGGTGTCTGCTATTCGAGAATGTCCGTTATTACTGAAGCATACAGTAAAACTTCTATAACCGGTCACTCCCGAATAGCGGACAGCTCTATTTAGAAAAATATAAAGCGGGGTAGTGTTTCTTCTAGAAGCAGGACCTGATTAAAACATGGAAACTAATCCGCGGCCCTGCCCCCTCACCTTCCCATCGATTTTTGTGGCCCCAAATTTGGTATGCAATTTTACGAATTCAATGTTTTTATGTATGTTTAGGTTTTTTAGTATTATAACCACATACAAAATTATCATATTAGGATTATAATTTCAGGAGATATTAATAAAAATATGAAAATGCAATTTAACATTAGAAGCTCTAAATTTTGAATGCTTATAATTCAAAAACTTATCATTCAAATGGCTAGAAATTTCGTTTCTAGGCATAGTTTGAACCGAAGATTTAAAATATAGTGTCAAAATTGGGTGCATCCATTGGAAAAAAAAAAAGTTTGGTCTAATTTTGATTTGTAGATGGCCCCTATGCAAATTTTAAATACATCATTTAAAAGTAGACTTTATTTCCAGACGATTGGTACCAGTAACTTTCTTCTATTATTGTTGTCTTCTAGTTGCAGAGTTAGTAGGAGGTGTTTATTTTTTTTTCGACAATTGTTCCAATCATGTGGATAAGAAATCGCTTTTGCGACTGATACTGCTTGTGTGATCGCAAGCAACGTGGGGTGCAGAAATGAAGGGTACTCAAATCATAATGAAGGATTTCTGTGTCCATTGATATTTACTATATTATTTATCGTTTCAAAAGAGTCAAATAAACATGAAGTCCATCCAGAATCTTATAACTACTGCTCGTCTCAGGCGCCGATGTGCGGTTGTCAAATGTTTAAGCATTTCTTGGTAATGATAAATAGTATAATAATAAAAACGAAGGGGGATAAAGAAAAGTAAGTTTTCGTGCTCAAATTTTTTTTAATGTTCGGATCTCATATGCTGATAATTTTGTGAAATCTAGTGCTAGATTTTATTTAACACAGAAATAAAAATCCAAAAAATGCTTAAACTAATTGACTGGGAATATCTAATTTAAATAGAAAAAAATTGTGCAATAAAGCAGGGATGGAATTCTTTCCGAAGAAGTGAATCATTTTTTATAAATGGGAATAATTTGTTAGCATAAAGCAGAGCTGATTGCAGCATGGACAAACTGGGCTTTTTCTATGGGACGTTAGCTTTACGGGCCCACAAATTTGGTATGAAATTTCCATAAAGCTGATATTTTAAATTTGTTTTGATCTTATACTTATTTTAATAAATATTTTGTACTTTTAGAATATGATTAGGTTAAAGAAAAGGATATATTTATCCACATATGTATTTGATGGCATCGACAGTCTTAATTTTTTTTTTTTTTTTTTTTTTTTTTTTTGTAGCAATATATGAAGGTGGCGGTGGTGGTGGGGGGGGGGATAAATACTAGGTCTTTGGACTGGAATTAATTTAATAAACATTTTTGATGCCGTAGGGCATATATGAAATCGCATAAATACATATTTAGGTAAATATATTTATATATATTATCCTATTCTAAAACTACAAAATACTGATTACGATCATAATAAAGTCAAAACTGATATAAAATATCAGCTTTATAAAAATTTTGTACCCAATTTGGGTACCCTAAAATCAGGGGGCAGAGAAGCATCCTAGTTTTACCACGCTGCAATTAGCTCTGCTTTATGGTAACAAATTATTCTCATTTATAAAGAATGATTCAATGTGGTCAAATATGGCTGCGTATATTACTTAGAAAGAAAAGTGGTCAAAGATGGCTTCATATTGGCAAAAAAAGGGCTCAAAGATGGCCGCAATTAAGACACTTGAAATGTCTGAAATTCAGACGCAAGAAGTGTCTAAAAATTTTAAGACACTTTAAAACGTCTGAAAATCGAACACTCCAGTTTCAGTCACTTATGTGTTTTAAATTCAGACGCAAGAAGTGTCTGAAAATTTTCAGACATTTTAAAACGTCTGAAAATTGAACACTACGTTTCAGACACTTAAGTGTCTGAATTTCAGACATTTCAGTTTACAGTGTATTCATGAAAAAAAATAATTTTTAGTAATAAAAAGTATATTTTTTCAAAATTTTCTTAAAAATTCTTTTTTAACCCTTTATCTACTGACGGTACTTATAAGTATCATTAAAATAACTTATAAAATTCATTTAATACATTGATTAGTAGTAACACAGTTTAGAATGAGTTATAGATGGATTACTTTATCTTGTTCCAAAAACATTATTGCTACACAAAACAAAAATATTTTTAAATGGATGATTTTTCCTTTGCATCTTTTCAGCTTTCTTGGCGTTAAGGGGGGGGGGGGGGGTCAATTTGGAAATATTTCGATATTTCTATGGTAAGAACATTATATTTGTACATTTTCTGATTCTACAAAATACTAAGAAAAATATTTAAATAAAAGATTTGAGTGAGATTATAAATATTGCTCAAAATCCCAATAAATGCAAATTTAATTAATCCTTCTAAATATTTCAATTCTTCTAAAATGCTTCTAAAATTTATTAAATAATTATGTAAAACTTCTAATGTAGTTTCAAAAATTCACTAAAAATACTTTAGAAGATAAAATTTTCATGAAATCATAATTCAGTACATAAAGGGTTAATGTGTCGTTTCTGTACTTTCAAAAACTAAGATAATCATAAAGTAGATTAAAAACTTTGTAATAATGATTTGAACAAGAAAGAATCCTTGTTAGTTACTGGGGGTTTCATCCTATGCATAATCGTCAGCTAAACTTTCTGATATAACAAAGGTAAACTAAACTTCCAAAAATAAACTAAAATCTAGAATTTATTTTTTACATATAAAGAGCTATCAGTTCTGGAATCATTAGGCTTTTTTTACCTCCTTTATTTTATTTTATACCTCCTTTATGATATTGCATGAAACATAAAGCAATAAAAAAACTGGCAGAATACTGTTGTAGTAAAACAATTTTGTTACAACTCCAGTAAATTTTTTAAAAAAATACTTTATAATTATTAAAATACTAGATATCTTTAGTAGTTTAATTTGTATTTGCTTTTACCTTTCCAAACTTCCGCTTTATCTTTTTACTTCATCCCTACATTTTTTTTTCAATAGTTTCTTTTTTATCCATACCTTGATCGTTTTTATATATTTTCTGTCGGTACTCTTTTAAATTACAAGCTGTTTTTTACAGCTGATGAAAACTCTGTTGCAGTTAAAAACAAATTCGCAATATTTTCTCTTTTTTTCCTTTTTTACTTTAACTAAATACATTATAAATATTTCATGCATGTATATGTATATATACTAACAGTTTGGTCGATATTTATATATAAAACACATAAATAAGACTATGATTAATCTTAGCATTTATATGCTACTAATGATTAGAAATCTCATCTCATTTTCAAGGTTAAAACAACAATGTGAATAATAATGTGAAACACATAAGTTCACATAAACACCAAGTGTCCTAAAAAGGATTGACTGATTTTAAAATTCAATAACTTGCAAACGGTGACAGATATTTAAAAAATTCTTGCAGGATGGTTATGCATAAGGTCAAAAGCTTGTTACAGTAATTTTCGATTTTAGTTCAAATTACAAACAATAGATGGCGCTGCGAACAATAGACGTTAAATTCAGGCTCGATTTTTTGGCATTTCTCTTCTTCCACGCGAAAGAAGGAGGTTAAAATGTATTGAGTGGGTCCCGAAGTACCAAAAATCGAGACTGAATTTAGCGTCTATTGATCGCAACGCCATCTATTGTTTGTAATTAGAACTAAAATCGAAAATCACTGGGAAAAAAAAACTTTTGACCTTATGCATAACCCTCCTGCAAGAATTTTTTAAATATCTGTCACCTTTTGCAAGTTATTGAATTTTAAAATCAGTCAGTCCTTTTTAGGACACCCTGTATATACAGTGGAACCCGGTTAAGACGCGTTTCAAGGGAACGGACAAATGTCGCTTATTAAGCGGGATCGCGTATTAAACGGGATTTGTGCAATGTAGCAGGAACTGGGATTATTTACAACATCTAATCGTCTAAATGAACTTTAGAACTTTCATTTATATGTTTACGGTCAAAAATTGTATCTTTTAGGTATATTTAGATTAGAATTTAATTGAATTCAACTTTAACTCATTGTTTCATTTTATAGAGCCAACTGGAATAAAAACAAAAATTAAATATGGATTCCAACAAGGATTTATTGTTGATTAATACGTTGCAACCAAAAATAAAACAACAAAAATAATTTTCCGACTAGACTGATTTTTTTTAACAGAAAGTAAAAATATGAAATCTTTGAATCACAACCCAGTTTTTAAAATCATATTTAGTACTTGCAATAATGAATACCATTATAATCTGTCTTTCTTTTTAATGCAATAAAAAACTATCCTTACTTATGTTTGGGTAAAAAATATTGTTTCCGTAGTAAAAAGTAAAAGAAACATAGAAAACATAAAAGAATTGTAATTATTTAACCGCAATCGTATTTGTTTAATCTTTACGAGTTACATGTTTTGTTGCCTATAACATGCATTATAAAACATAGTAGTGATATAACGTACACTTAAAACCTCACTAACAACAGGTATGATCATCTCTAATCATAATAATTTTTACGAAGTATCTGAGAAACCTGAATTCGTCTATATTTCTGTACTACAGTAAAAATTGGCACGAAGTGCGAGGCAAAGAACGTTAGGAGGCGGATCAAAGAAGGATTGCAGTTCTGCTAATTTATCAGGTTTTTGTTTTATTGAAATATCTATCACTATTTCCGGTTAGTAATTTTCACCTTAATTAATATGTTCTAAACAAAGTAAATAATACCATTCGGAAAGTGTTTTTTATCTGTATAAAAAAAGTTCACTAAATTGGCAACACTCAAGAAGAAAGAAGGAATTCGCATCTTGATCAGTGAATTCGCGTCTTAAACGTAATTTTTTTCCTCAATTGACCAAAAATTTATCGCGTATTAAGCGGGATCGCGTAATAACCGTTCGCGTATTAAACGTGATATTTTTACATTAGCCTTATGGGCGATGTTCAAGGGATCGGAAAAAATCCGCGTATTAAGCGGAATCGCGTATTAACCGTGAGCGTCTTAAGCGGGTTCGACTGTATATATATATTAGGGTGGGGAAAAAACCGAAATATTTATAATCGAAATGTAACAGAACGGAAAAGCTGCCTTTTGTAATAAAGAATAAATTCGTAAAATATTAAACCTATCGGTTAATATCTTTTACCGCCGCAACGGGGCCAAAATTTCCAAAAATCGCAAAAAACATGTTTTTTTCAGTATTTTTTTTTTAAATTATACAAACGTACTAATACAATTTCTAATAGGACGCGATAGCTACATGAAGATATAAGAAATGCCCTGGTAAATGTTCATTATGATAAAGTAATATCTTTTACTGCCGCAAAAGGACCATATTAAAAAAAAAAAATTGTAAAAATTTCAATTTTTTATTTATTTTTTAATTTTTAAAATTTCTATAATATCCAGAAGTAAATAAATTTACTTCATATCTATTAATATTGTCGTAAATTTTGTTAACTATTTGTTATAGACTGGGGAAAAAAAAACGCTAATCATTCATTATTTTTGACGATCGCTTTGTGTACTACTGTTTTACTGCATATCAGCAGTTCATATACCACAAATCACAAAAATGATATAAAATGAACAAAATATTTTAGTATTTTATTAATTAAAATACAGAAATGTTTAACCGAAAAAGCCCACCCTACCCCACTTTCCGAAGAGCAAGGAGTGGTTTGTTTATTGTTTCTTAGTTATAAATTTTCATTGATTTTTTTATTGTTGTTTTGCACCCTCTTTTTCATAATTTTCATAAATCATTTACTTTTTTTTGATAGAGCTATATATATATATATATAAACTATTTTTTAAGTACTATTCAAGGCTGGAGTAGTACAGTCGAGGTTCACTCCAACAGAGCGAAAAAATGGTCCAGACCAGAGTCGAACCTGAATATCTTGGTCTAGACATTTTTCGCTCTGTTGGGGTGAACCTCAACTGTGCTACTCCAGTCTCGAATATGATTTATCCAATTGAAAAAAAAAAATTCTCATCTCTTCATTATGACCTAATTATACTGTATACAGGGGTATCCGTGTTATCCCACACCTTCATCAAGTAAATGCCTCGTATGAACGAAACTAGTGTTGCAGTTCGCAGTCGTATCTAACAAACATGAGTGAATTATGCCAGCCAGGTATCGCCCGAATTCCTTAATGGGTAAAGCATTGGCACGGCAAGCCAAGATATCCAAGATATACATTTTTTGCTCTGTTAGAGTGTACTTCAACTGTACTATTCCAGCCTTGAATAGGATTTATCCAGTTGAAAAAAAAAAAGCCCATCTCTTCATTATGATATTTTAAATACTTTTTTCTCCTATAGTAATCTTCATTTGTAATAAAATAGATAAAAGAGAAAAAAAAAGTGATATAGAAATTTCTTTTAAAAATTCAAATATATGCAGAAAGTGTTTATACTTTCGGTTTGCATGTTAGTCTGTTGGGGTTCTTAATTTAAAATTATTCTATAGCTACAAAAATGAAATATTATATTGCAGTTAAATGTATAATTTTCTAGATTAAAATGGGCTCGGTTGAAATTTATCCGATTAAAGCTATTTGTGTTTGTATTTTTTTTCTTTTTTGGACAGAGCAAGAAATTTAATCTACTGTATCTATTTATTAAACGTTTCCTGTCAATGAAAATTAAGTATAACTGTTTTTAAATTCATTCAGATTTTCAATTATACTTATTTTGACCTTATTTTATAGACATAAATTTTTACATATATATAATATTCAAAATTAACTTTTTATATCCACGGATATGCTCGGCTACTACCGCATCACTGAAATAACCCGATGCATGTTCACAAAATAAAGTTCTTTCTTTGATTGTTTAATTAAAAATAGAAAGTACCCTTGACTCAAAAATTATTGTTCAAGCATGAAGAACTATTCAGTGATGCAAAAATATATTGGATATAACTAATTGAAAAAGGAAGAGCAAATACTGGGTGAAACAAAGGAAATTTACAGAAAGTGTATCAGGAAAAAAAAAAAAAAAAAGAAAAAAAAAAGAAAAAGAAAAAGAAAAAAAAAAGAAAGAAAGAAAAAAAAAGTAAAGCCGAATTACCGACCCCAATGTGTATTCTTTTAACCAATTCTGTATTTTAATTATTTTTATCTTTTGAATTTAATGTATAAGGATTTTTTGCCATTTTCTTTTTTAATTAAGGGAACTTCCTAAATTTAAGGTATGTGAAATGGTGATACTTTTCTCTTTTTTCTGCGAACGAACGTATGAAACTTGTCTAAAACAAAACTATTCTTTATTATATACTAGCTGATCCACTCGACGTTACCCGGGCCCGTGATCATAGCCTTAAATGAATCTTAAATTTGTATGTAATTACATAAGGGGCCTCAAATTCATATGAAATTTCTCCAAAAACAAAACTGCCAACGGCACCGTATAGCAAGCGTGCTGCGCACGATCTGCAAAATATGTTAATTCCACTTTCCACCGCCAGGGAGTGCAATCTGTTCTAAACAAACCTCTTTCTGAATGAAACTCCGTTATAAAACCTGTCAGTGTATATATTTCCTTGAGGGGGTGGATAGACTCAAATAAGAATTTAAGGCATTTTCTGAAGTTATTATTCTGAAATAGTGGTAAATTAAGGGCTCAATATGTTCGGTACTTAAATCAACACGGGTCCCCGCTGTCTTCGGCACTATATGGCAACCGTGTTGCGGCACTCGCTGCAAAATCTGTTATTTCCATTTTCCACAGCTAGGAGGCGCACGCTATTCTAAACAAACCTCTGTCCTAACGAAACCATTTTATTCAACCTATCCGATCAGTAGATATAGTCGAGGGGCCGTGGGACTGAAATAAGAATTTAAGAAATTTGCTGAAATTACAATTCTGAAATAGTGGTAACTACCACTCATATATTAACTGTAAGAATGTGCAAGGTGATAATTAAAATATTAATGTTATTTGGGAAATTTGCAGAAACTACTATTCGAAAATAATGGTAACGCTTATTATTTTTATCTGTTATAAAACCAGTTTATACGTAATCTCGTATATCCACCATTTTTCCAAAAAACGAAATTCGAACCGAACGAACCTTATTCTCAGGTCCACGCTTTGGACCGGTATATAAGCTTGAAACTGAAATGGTTTTTATTTCTGAAATTACGATTAAAAAAAGGTGGTATGTACTACTCACAGATTTACCTTAATGTTATAGACGATGATTATTAAGTTAATTATAATGTTTGGAATCAGTTGCGTTGAAATCCAAAAGATTTATGGAAACGGGTCACAACCTGATAGGAGGCGTCGTAGCTTGCTAGTCTCTATCATGCACGAAATTCAACTGCCCCTTCTTTAAAAGACATTCCATAAAAAAAACGGACTTAAAATAATGATAATTAGTGAAGAAAGGCTGAGATTTAAGTAATTTGCGCAGTAAAACATTTATTTTTCCTTTTAAAAAAATCGCTTTTTTGATAAAACAAAAACTTATTTATCGATGTACTTCGTTATTTTAAAAATATGAAAAGAATGTTGTTTTCCGTATGTATCCCAAGTTTTAAATCGCTTCTTCCAATAGATTTTAAAATTTGAACTTACATTAAAATTTTACACTGCTTTTTATCCACTCTCCAAAACGAAAACAGGTGTTTTTCAAATCATACATAATGAATGGCCCATTGCTTTCCTCCCACAAAACGCTAGCCTCGTCTCACAGCTAGTGACATTTCAACAGGAGTATTTTGATTGGACAGTCATGCGCGAGCCTCGTATCGGGTTCAAATCTAGTCGGCGTGTGGTTTTGAGTTAAATAAATACTTTTTTTTAATTGGGCCGTTTGATGAGTTTTCAATTAATATTCCAGCTAATTATTAGAATTTTAAAATTCTGAGTCGTAGGTGCTTTAAGAGAAGCCTTGGACTATCTTCACAAAAAATTTCAGCCTCGTACATGCCGTAGATTTCGCTAGCCATTGCACACACACACACAGAGAGAGAGAGAGAGAGATAAACAGACAGAACGAAGCTTTCTTTTATTAGAGCATATAACAAATATTTAAAGCAAAATTATTTATAATGTTTATGGACTTAAAGAAAGACATATAAATAGAATATGCATATATGTATCTTCTCGGTTGCATATCAAGATTCTGCAACCGAGAAGAATGATTTTATCTTTGTATTTAATCTGAAAGCCCATAATCACTTTTAATGAATACACCACCGCTCAAAAGTATTTGCCCGCCTAGCAGTACATAAAGAGGTGTGTATGAAATATTTCGAAACTTTGCATGAATGTTTTACATAGACTATACATATTATTCTAAATCATAAAGATTATGAAATATAATGTTAGAATACATATTTTTTTCTAACATTGTAATTATTGAAAATTTTGTGAGAGTTTTGATAACTAGTTTAAAATGTGAAAATGCAAAAAAAAAAAATTACATTATGGTTTACAGACTTAATACTGTTAGAAATCAGTTCATCTGAAAGATACTACAAATATAATGATAGTCACTTTTTTTAAAGAGTTATGTTAATTAAAGTAAAAATTGGGTGAAAATCCCCCATAATTCTCCACCATATTGCCCTTTCAAACATTATAATTCGTAGGTTGATTTAGAATCATACACGTAGAATTTTTCTTAATAAACCTATAAAAGTACCAAACAATTTCTGGAACAACTTTTTCTTTTTCTACTAGGTGACCACATATACATCTTGTGTACTTTTGAGCAGTAATATATACCCCCTTCGGATGTAAGGTGAAGATCACAAACACCTTTCCCAAATACGTTTTCAAATACAGAAAATAATGTACAAAATTAAATGCTTTACAATGAAACCATAAATAAGATATCGTTTTCCACGGAGAACGTGCTGTAATTATAGCGATAAAACACATATTTCGTTTTGTTTAAAATAGTTTAATATATTTTGAATGCACATGAAATAATTACTAGCATAAGGCTGTAATGCGTCCAAATTCTTTTTGAATCACTTTAAAAGAATATAAATTCTACGCACACCAATTTCAATAAGAAACATACTGTAGTTAACATATATTATAAATTGTGTAGCAAAATCCAAAAAGGTTTACGAAATTAAGAGCGTAGGTGTGCAGACAGAAAACATAGCTATATTGGAAATTCTTAAAAAGGAGGGTTAATGATCTCGTAAGCTTATTGCGAGATGAATAAATATGTCTAAAAATAAATAAGAAATAACATGCTGTAGTAAATATGTACTTAAACTCTTTTTTTATCTAAACTTCAATACTAATATTTTATTAAATTATTTAGTCATATGTTATTTTAATATATCACGTCGAACAAACAACCTTATAATTTATTAGAATTGTGAGAAAAGTCAAAAACTATATATTTTTTATTATTATTATTATTCACATTCCTCTAATTCAGCTCTGGCATTTTAAAAGATTCAACAACTTATAAACAATTCCATGTATAAATGATTAAAACAAATCATAATAATCGAAATATAAAATTCTTATACTAATTTATTTCTAGATAAAATTCAAATAACTAATATTTTTATTTAGGCTTGAAATTTTAATTGGAAACTAACTTGAAATCATTAAAATTTCCAACTCTCTTTAAACTATTTCATTTTACACACATTCAGCTTTTTTCTTTCTTCGAAAATTCATGTTATGATCACGAAAAGAAAAACATGACCCTAAACAGTTCATACAAATTAAGTTTCAGAATTCTGAGAAATCATTTTCTACTTTCGAATTAGTAAAATTTGTAAATTATAATAATATTCTGTACTTCCTGTAATTTATACAAATTCATTTAATAAAACTATTAAAGTAACTTCTAGTACAAGCTACTTAATTAAAAACCCACAAATATAATCAGTAAAACTATTGAAATAACTCCAGGTGCAGGATAATTAGTTATATGAATAATAAAATTAAGCTTACAAAAATTTTAAATTGTCGAAAAATATTTTAGCCAGCGAAAGCATAAAATATATACTAATATTATAAAGAAGTAATGTTTGTGTGTTTGTTTGTAGGGAGTAATCTCTTGGACTATAAAACCGATTTCAAAAATAATGGTAGCAAAACGCTGGTGACACTCTCTGCTCGAACATGTGCTATATTTTATGTCGGTAAAGCAGCCTCCAAAGGGGAGCAGGGGACAAAAGTTTCTAAAATTGAGATTTCTGTTATATGCCTTGAGGTAGCAATTTGAAATTTTCGTTCTAGAAAACGTTCTAAATTACTATTTATTTGGAACTGTTAGGGGTAGAAACTTGAAATTTGTCATGGCTGTTACTTTAGAGAAGCAGGAGCTAGCTCAGATATGTTTTTTTTTTTCTTTTTTCGGAATTTAAAAAGGTGCCAAAAACGTTCTAAAATTGCGATTTATCTGATGCAGTTGGTACAGAAGCCTGGAATTGCCAAAGGTGTTTACTTTAAAGCGTAAATATTTGGTAAGAACGGTTTGTAAAAAATTCGAAATTTTAAAGGGTGAAATCTGCAGAAAACGTCCTTGAAACCTTCTAAATTACGATTTATTTGGAACTGTTAAGGCTAGAAACTTGTAATTTGGCATGGCTGTTACTCTAAAGACATAAATACTCGGCCGGAAAAGTTTTCTAAAAATTCGAAAATTACAAGGGTGTAGAAGCAAAAAAGTTCTAAAATTTTTTGCTCTCTGATATTGTTTAGGACTATAAATTTGAAATTGGTGTGGTGGTAACTTTTAAGATGCAAATACTTGCTATGAACAGTTACTAAAAAATGTGAAATTTAAAAAGGAGAAATAAAACGTTCTAAAAAACGATTTATTTAGATTTGCTCGAGTTAGAAACTTGAAATTTAGTATAGTGGTTGTTTTTAAGATGCAGATGCACGGTATGAACAATTGACTAAAAATTCGAAATTCAAAGGTGTGAAATGAGCGGGAACCGGTCTAAATTTCAGTTTATTTAGAATTGTTAGGGATGGAAACTTAAAATTTGATTTATCTGTTATTTTCGAAATGTAAATGCTCGCACAGAACAATATTTCAAAATTGGAAATTAAAAAAGGTGAAGCAGCAAAAAACGTTCTAAAAATTGCGACTTTTGTGGTACTGCTGGGCTAGAAACTTGAAATTTGGCATAGTGGTTATTTTTAAGATTTAAGTGCTCGCTAAGAATTGTTTCTAAAAAAAACTTGAAATTTAAAATGGTGAAATGAGTGGAAAACTTTATAAAAACTTTCTAAACTATGATTTATCTGACATTTTTAGGGATGGAAAGTTGAAATTGGACATCGCTGTTACTTTAGAGACGTAGATCCACAAGAAAAAAGAGTTTTATAAAATTAGACATTTTAAAGTGCGCAGGAACAAAAAATGTTCTAAAATTGCAATTCCTGTAATGTGATCGTTACAGAAGCTTGCACAACTATAAGCTTGTAATTTGGCATGGTAGTCACTTCTAAGATGCAAATGATCGCTAAGAACGTTTCTAAAAAATTCGAAACTTCCAATGAAAAATGAAATAAGCGGAAAACTTCTAAATTGTAATTTATTTTCAAATAATTTTAATTCTCATTAATTTAACCCATTTATGCTTTAAGTTTTGTTTTCTCAAATTTGGTGGTAAAATCACTTTAAAATGTTACAAAATGTAAAAACTAAAAGTCTAGTGTAACTGTAAAAACACTAAAAAAAATTACGTTAAAATATTTTTGCATTTATTTGATAAAATGTAAACGTGCTAAATATGGGAATATTCGTATGTGGAAAAAAGCATAATTATAAGTTTTGTCTAAATTTATATAAGTTAAGCTTTTAAATTGCGTGTTATATACTATAATTGGTATTTTTATGAACTATTAAAAAAATGTATTTCTTTCTTTACAGAGACTAATAACATTATAAGTATTATTAATAATAAATTAAGAATAATAGTATTCGAGGCTAAAAAACGATTTATTTCAAAATCATCTTGAAAAGGATTTTACATAAATAACTGTCCCCTAAATGGCTAATATAAATATGTACCCATTTGCGCCTATCGCTCTATATTTTGTACGTTACAAACATGCATAAAAAAATAGGCTTGAACATATAATTTCGTAATTTAAGACAAATACCTATTTCAAAGAAGTCAACAAGCTAATATTGTGACTTGCTGATTTGGATGCTTCATACAAAAAATACAAATAAGCTTAATTTTTACATTTTGTTATCTTGAAAAATGAAAAATCTATAAACACCGAAACAAGGCCTTCATTTAAGCAAATAAATATCACTCTTATGCTGTCATCTCTCGCTAATAGTTAAAGACATTTATAGAGAATTACTTCATACAATTTTCATGTTGTAAAGAAGAAGAAAATTATAAAAAATTATTAAAATTCGAAACGTCCCAAAAATGGGACGCTAGGCATAAATGGATTAAGTCTCGTGTTCGCCTAATGCAGTATGAGAATGAAGTGTAGTCAAACTGTGGCTTATTTTTTAATTATCCATAGCAGCATAATTTTCTCTGATAAAAAAAAAGCACACAACTTCCAATTGGAATACTATATCAACAATTGCGTGATCAAAGCCACAGGTTTTGCTAAGAATGTCATAAAGAACAAAAGTTTCAAAGCCATGCATGATAATTGACAGAGCAATTAAAGCTAGGAATGCACCAAATAGTGATTTTGGCCGAATACCGAATGCCGAATATTTGGGCAATAGGTAAACCGAATACCGAATATTCGGCTAGACGAACAGTGACTATCAAGCCGAATACCGAATATTTGGCCTGCCGAATAGTAACCATTCGGCCGAATACCGAATATTCGGCTTGCCGATTACTTTTAAACTTCGGAATTTGAAAGCATTAAAAAGTTAAATTTTTAAACAATTTTACATAATATTTAACACACATACTTCCATATTGATAAACAAGTTCTTTTTACAAGTAAATTCCACACTAAAAAAGTTATGCTTTAAATTGCTATTTAACAAGAGGATAGTTTTAAAGCTTCTTTAATTGATAAAATTTTTTATTTCATGGATTCTTCTCTGAATTAAAACAAATGAATAAAATTTTCTTGTATTCTAAAACAAATACTTTAAAATCAAAGTGAACTTTTGAAGGAATTGGATGAAAAATTGTACTACAGTCACATACTGTTTATTTGTCAGGAAGGGACTAAAATCGCCATTATTGATTAATTTTCTTACGTGATACTTTTCAAATAGCAAATAAAAATTGTAAAAGCCTTCTCTTTTATTTAAATATAATTCTATTTCTAATTATTAAATATCTTTATTAATCGACAGTTAAAAATAGTAGTTGTTTTAAGGTTTTAAAAATATTTGTAAACATTTTTTTTAGTGTTTGGTATTCGGTCAAACTGAATATTCGACATACCGAATAGTTTGATATTCGGCCTATCTGAATATTCGGTAGTATGGCCGAATAATGAATAGATACTGAATATTCGATGCATCCCTAATTAAAGCACTAATTATTTAACAAATATTTTTTTTTATTTAAAGAATTTTAAAGTTTGCTGTTTTTTTGCTACATTACTGTGTTTAAAACTCTAAAACTTCTACTAATATTTGTCAAATCACTCCATTATTTTTTGTATCTTCAGTATACTGCGATTAATAAAATTTGAGATGGATTTTACAAATAATGAAAAGGGAAAATATAAATATAAATTGAAAAATCCATGAAATCATGTTTTTTGCTGCGTTTTTGGCTATGATTGTATGTATACCTTATTTTATTTTTCATCAATTGTGAAATATATCCCTAATTTTAGTAAGTACACTATATTGAGGACACAAACAAATAATGAAGTGAATTGACAAATATTTGTAGAAGTTTTGGTGTTTTAAACACAGTAATCTCTCTATTCTAATAAAAATATAACTAACGCTGTCACCGCCGCCGTTTTTTAATTTTTTGTGACTGGAGGTCTTTCTTCGTTAATATTAAGAAAAATATTGCATACAAAAATACGAAAATCGGTGGTATTATAGAGAAATGTTTGACAAACAGGCTGATGTAGACAGTTTTCAAATCGAAGAATCATTTTAAGTTATATTTAATGTTAAAGTTAGTCAATGTTAATGTTAAAGTGGTCAAAATTGTTCCATT
Source organism: Maratus speciosus (assembly GCA_963932465.1). Classification (NCBI taxonomy): domain Eukaryota; kingdom Metazoa; phylum Arthropoda; class Arachnida; order Araneae; family Salticidae; genus Maratus; species Maratus speciosus. The sequence continues at coordinate 280,702,250 of OZ010788.1, read as the reverse complement.
ACAAAAGTTTCATAGGAGCAAAAACTGTAGATAAGAATTTAATCATTTTTAGATCATTTTATACATTAGATTTTCCCGGTGTGCAGACTGCATTTATTTTTTTAATTTGACTGATTTTTTGTGGTTTTCTTTCTATTTTAAATTCAAATTTTCAGCATTTCGAGAGGTATTTTTTACATATTTTAGAAAAGGGTATTATTCTTAACTGTTGCCAAATTTTTAAAAAGCGCAAAGAATAATATTTCCTTCAAATTAAAAATTTATATACACGTGACTATTATAAACAGAAAAAAACTTTCAAATGAAAATTAAATGATTACGTATTAAAAGCAGGAAAATATTGATAATTACATCATAAAAACCATATTTACATGTGAATTTTAAAAGAGAAAGAAAATTGTAAAATAATAAATTCATTAATATGCGTTAAAAGTCGTAAATGGGGGAAATTACGTCATATTTAAAATTGCCAAACTTAAAATTGCCAAACTGTTTAAATTTAAAAATATATTCGCGCGAGACATTTATTTCATATTTTGAGATATTCTTTTTAAACTATTGTTGAGAATTCTAAAACAGCACAAATACAGTCGAACCTCTATTTAACGAAGTCGCTAAATCCCCAAAAAAAGTTCGTTATATGGAAAATTCGTTAAATAGAGAGTCACCTTTTAAAATACTTTAAACTACATAAAACATATTTTAAGTCCATAAACACTAAGTATAATTTTAAAAAGTAATCACACTTTTTTTATAGCATAATATCTATTTGTTTTATTTATTTTACCCATCAAAAAGAAATCTGCAAGGGAAATAAGAATAAAACAAAAGAGTTTCTGGAAATAAATTGTATTTTCAGCTAAAAAAGTAATTTTACATTAAAATCACGGTTTTTTATTGTGGTTGATAAGCTGGTTGGAAGAACAAAATTTTAAAGCAATATTCTTTTTCTTCACGCCTTTATCCGCCTCATCAGGAATATTTATTTTCTTTGATGCTCAGGCACTTTCGCTTTGACATTTTCGAGTTACAAGAACCAGCACGACTGATCAACAATCTAGAAAACGGGAGACTCTACTTATAGTCCAGGCAATAGGGAATTTTATCTGGCAAAATTAATGGTAGTTCTGGAAATCGGCTTACTTTATGTTTTTGGGGTCGCTGAATCCGAATTTGTAACTTCCCACCAAAATTTCCCCCGGCAAGCCCCCCAAAAAAGGTTTTTATTAAAAAAATCAATTTTTTTTATTGTTTTAGGGGAAAAGTATCTAAAAATTCAGAAGTTAGATGAAATTTGCAACAAATTAGATAGATGACATTATGACTTAGGATGAAGGGGAAGGAGGGATCTGCCTCGGAACATGCGCAAGGTGCTGCGTGGACAAAGTTGCGCAGTTCCACTTAACCACTCACACGTTTACATTCGCCCTCCCATCTCCCCTCCGAACTTTCTTTATAAGGTTTACTTTAAGTTTTTTGGGTCGCTGAATCCGAATTTTTAACTTACACCCCAAAATTTCCCCCCTGACCCCCCCCCCCAAAAAAAATAGTTGTTATTAACTTAAATTTCTTATTGTTTTACGAGAAAAGCGTTACGAAATTCAGAAACTAGACAAAATTTGCAACAAATAGGATGGATGACATTATGACGTAGGATAAACGGGGAGAGAGGGGGCTGCCTCGGAAAATTCCCCGCGCGCTTTTCTCAAAAAACAAATTTTTTCAAAAAATCAATTTTTTGGGGGGTTGCCGGGTGAAATTTTGGTGGGAAGTTAGAAATTCGGATTCAGCGACCCAAAAAACATAAGGGAGTCGAAATCCAGAACTAGTATTAATTATGTCAGGTAAAATCCCCTATTACTTGGACTTCTTAACTTAGTGCACGTAGCGCTGCAGTGTATGTTCCGAGGCAGCCCTGCTCCTCCCCTTTCATCCTACGTCTTAATGTCATATATCCTATTTGTTGCAAATTTTGTCTCGTTTCTGAATTTCGTAATGCTTTTCCCCTAAAACAATCAGAGATTTAAGTTAAAAACAACTATTTAAAGGGGGATTTCAGGGTGGGGGGGAATTTTGGGTGGAAGTTAAAAATTCGGATTCAGCGACCCCAAAAACATATAGTAAGCCTTTTTCCAGAACTACCATGAATTTTGCTAGGTAGAGCCCCTATACGGTCTCTATTGCCTGGACTATTAGGGACAAGGTGCATCTCCATTGAGGATTAAAGGGGGATATTTTGCACTTCTTGAATGAAAAGCAAAGAATCACAGCGACTTCACTGTTCTAGGTGAGTTAGGTACCTGGTAAGACCTGTTCCTGGTCATTGATCATCATAAAATGTGTTATAAGAAAGAATAAATTTGAAATGCCCAGTAATATTTTAAGAAATAGGAAGAAAAAAAATTTACATCCCACGGAAAAATTCGTTAAATAGAGAATGCACTTCACTATTTGGAGGTTATTTTACGAAGAAATTCGCAAAATGTTCTTGGTTCCAAGAAAAAGTTCGCAAAATAGAGGTTCGTTAAATAGAGGTCTGACTGTAATATTTCCTTTCTAACAAGAAAAGTATTTTCACGTGAATATTAAAAAGAGAAAGAAAACTTTGGTGAAAATTACGTCAGATTTAAAACGATAATTACATTTAAAATGTCTTATTTAAAATAAAATTCTTATAGCATTGTTAAAAAATTCCGGGAAACAAAAGACTCTGAAATAAGTAAACTTAATTCATTTTATTAAACCTTACTTTCACTTGTTTCACTGATTTGATTTAATCAAAGACGAAAAGAATCCGTTAACAGGGAGATCACCACTGTTTTTTTTTTTAATTATAATTCATTCTTCCGTGAATTTTTTAAACCTGATCAAATTAGCGTGCTTTTAGAGTTTGTGGTGTCTGAACGGGGGTTGGGAAGCGTAGCTTCGAGGGGCAGAGCCTCCTCGTGTATCAAAACATAGCAAACTTTAAAATTCTTTAATTTTTTTTTTATTAAAATTCTCAATTTTTACCCACAAAATGATTTTTTTTTTTTGTCAAAATCAGTTTTTCTATTTCCTATAATAATATGTGTATACAGTGTGTCCACGTATAACCTGACCGACCTATATTTTCGCAACCGTTGGTCCTAGATGCATACTTCCAATTACAAAAATGGTTTAAATAAGGAAAAGAATTATTTTTAAAGCGATTTGGGTCAAGAAAAACATTTATTAAAAAATTACGAAATTTAAATTTTTATACGGTCCCCCGGTCCTATAAGTGATATTTACTAAAAATTTACTGTGACATTAACAATTAAGACAAAAACAGTCCCATTTATCTAACTTTAAAATTGACCGAGTTATGAAACTTTGAAATGCATGACTTATACCACTTTTTTGCATATCAAAACAGATGATTCCGACCAAGCTTTCAGGGGTCGTGTATAAAGTACTTAAACCTATTTCAAGGTATCTGCGCTTTGAAAGAAATCGTACAATTATTACGATTGAGTTAATTTTTATTAGTTAAGATTAGTTAAAATAATTGTATTTTAACACGTGTTTTATTTTGTAAGGATTTGAGGCTATGATTTCTTTTAACTAAAATTACGTTATTTTCATAAGGTTTCATTTAACTTGCAATGATCGTCTTTCCAGTTTAAAATTTAACTTTAACTTACTTTCAAATGTCCGATCGAAGTTAAATTTTACATATTGAGTTAAATCCAATGACAATGCAATATTTTTATGATTTTCGACTCTTACCGTTTTATACATACTTATATTGGAGGATAACACAAAAAAATTCGGATAGATTACCGTCAAGAAGTTTAAGAAACTGTTTAAATTAGATAACATAAACCTGCGATGGTTGTGTTTTTTAACTTTTATAATTACATTTTATGTATTTTTTAACGCTGAATCAAAAAATTACCTTCACTTTTAACCATCATGTCAAGATGTTTCGCAAATCGTAAATTTCAAGGTTAACAAATAGCGAAAAATCTGATACTATAAAATAGATGTAAGACTTTTTTATTCAGTTAAATTTTATTTAATTTAATAATTTATTAGATTTTTTAGTTTATACTGGGTTTTTTACAGCTAAACAGCTCAGGGGTCCGGTGAGGTTGAGAGGGGAGGGTGGATCAATTTTAACTTTTAGCTTTTTAACTTTGAAATTTGCGATTTGAGAAAATTCCTGGTTTAAAATGAAGGTCATTTTCGGATTCAGTGCTAAAAAATACATAAGAAACAATATTCAAAAGCTAAAAAACATGCCACAACCCAAAATTTTAAAGACAGTGTAATCTAACAGCATTTAAAGATATGTATCATTTTGTAAAGAATTGAGGCTGTTGTTTTTCATCCTTTTATTTAACCAAAATTCTCTTATTTTTATCCTCTTATAATGTTCAGTACAAATTGTACATTTTGCAGTAATACGTCAGAATGATTAAAGATTTCAAATTTATATTTCAATGCTAATTTTACTCTCAACCATTTCTTTAATATATCTGACGAAATTATATTTCTACTAAATTTGTAAATGACCCCTAATATGCAGCAAAAAATATACTCCACTTTAAACAGCTATTACTCGGTCAATTTTAATCGTAGAATAACGGGACTTTTTTTACCTTACTTGTCAGTGTAACAGGAAAAATTTACTAAATATAACTTATAGGACCGGGGGACCGTATAAAAATTTAGATTCTGTAATTCTTCACTAAATTGTTTTTTCGCTTCAAACTTTTTTTATATTAACCCTGCACCTAATTTTAACCATTTTTGTAATTGGAAGTATGCATCTAGGATCAACGGTTGCGAAAATAAAGGTCGGTCAGGTTATGCGTGGACACACTGTATAAAAATAAATGCACATCAGCTTAAAAACAAGTTGGAAATTGCTCGTCAAACGTGGCAAATGAGATGCGTTCGTACTATAACTAGTTTTATAATTATTTTTTGCACCCCATATTGTACTGAATGTATACTTTTTTGCACTTCATGAAGCGCATAGTGTGATACATCATTAAAATGCACTTCCAATAATTTTTTCCCATTCCCCGTAATGTAACGGAACACTTTTGACTGTCCCTGTAATTAAACTATACATCCGATTTTCCTAAAATTTGAAATAGCTCAACAAAACTTTGCAACAATTATATCTTTAAAATTTCAGACCATTCGGAAGGCTGTAATATCATTAAAATGCACTTGCAATAATTTTTCCCATTCCCCGTAATGTAACGGAACACTTTCGACTGTCCCTGTAATTAAACTATACATCCGATTTTCCTCAAATTTGAAATAGCTCAACAAAACTTTGCAACAATTATATCTTTAAAATTTCAGACCATTCGGAAGGCTGTAATATCATTAAAATGCACTTGCAATAATTTTTCCCATTGGCCGTAATGTAAAGAAAAACTTTTGACTGTCCCTGTAATTAAACTATGCATCCGATTTTCCTAAAATTTGAAATGGCTCGACAAAATTTTGCAACAGTTATATCTTTAAAATTTCAGATCATTCGGAAGGCTCTCATATCATTAAAATGCACTTGCAATAATTTTTCCCATTGGCCGTAATGTAAAGAAAAACTTTTGACTGTCCCTGTAATTAAACTATACATCCGATTTTCCTAAAATTTGAAATGGCTCGACAAAATTTTGCAACAGTTATATCTTTAAAATTTCAGATCATTCGGAACGCTGTAATATCATTACAATGCACTTGCAATAATTTTTCCCATTGGCCGTAACGTAAAGAAAAACTTTTGACTGTCCCTGTAATTAAACTATACATCCGATTTTCATAAAATTTGAAATGGCTCGACAAAATTTTGCAACAGTTATATCTTTAAAATTTCAGATCATTCGGAAGGCTCTAATATCATTAAAATGCACTTGCAATAATTTTTCCCATTGGCCGTAATGTAAAGAAAAACTTTTGACTGTCCCTGTAATTAAACTATACATCCGATTTTCATAAAATTTGAAATGGCTCGACAAAATTTTGCAACAATCATATATTTGAAATTTCAGACCATTCGGTTGGGTAGTTTTTGCTCTGTTACATGCGGACAGACGGACGGACGGACAGACGGACGGACGGACTGAACGACGACTATAGGTGCTACGTATTTATATAATTACGAACGCACCTAAAAAGTACTTCAAATGGTACCGAGTCCCTTTAAGATTAGGTTTCTCGATATACTCTGTCTGTTGAAGTGTGTAAACACTGAAAGAAATATTAAAATCTTTTGTGATCTAATTTCGAGACTTTCACTTTCAAAGCTTCGAGAAATTCTACAAAGAACAGAACATATTGCGTATTTTCGGGTTTAGCCTCTCCTATTTTCTACTTCTACTGTGTACAGTCGTGGGGGGAAAAAGTAAACACCCCCTACTAACTCGTCAAAAAATTATCGAAGAAGAAAATTACTGGTATCGAACGATTGGAAATAAAGTCTACTTTTAAATGATGTATATAAAATTTGCTTAGGGGGCCCTCTACATATTAAAACAAGCCATAGCTTTGTTTTTTTTTTTAATAAAAGTACGCAATTCTGACAGCATAAATGAACTCTACAGCCTTCAATTAGCCTAAAAACAAATTTTTATGCAATCCTTACGATAAGTTTCAGAGAAAAAAATTATTTTAAAACGAGCGTATTTTAGGGGAGGTATCCGAATTGAATTTCAGTTCTCGATGGTTGACCGAGAGAGAATTCTTCTTGATCAAGGAATCTTAAGCGCTACTCAAGCACTCATTGAAGACTGCTAGATTACAGGATAGCAGAAGAAATTTCAAAATATCTAGTCACTTCATCATATATGACCCCTTAAATCATCATTTTGCCGTTTTTTAAGCATAATTTGAAAACTACTTGGAAGAAAAATGGGAAATTTTGGATTTCCATAAAGCAGCACTTAATAAATCTAAATCCGTCAAAAAAAATGTAGGTTTCAATTCACAATTTTTTCGAATATTATTTTCATAATTCATAATTCATATCATAAAATTATAAAAATTGCAAATGCAACGTACAATGTTTCAAAAATGCAACCTTAAATCTCGGATATCTTCTGATTTCTGAGGTATCTGAAGATAAAAGAACACTTTTTCGGAATCGTGTGTAACTCAGAGGAGGTTATATTATATGTGTCTTTCTGATGTTAATGAGCGTGTGACTAATTAAGATTACTGTTAATTAATATTATTTTTATTTTATTTATTGTATTTTGTATGCAAATCACGTTCTACGTACTTGGTTTAGAGAAAGATTTTCCTTAGCTTGACCCAGCAAGGAAACGAAGATCGGTGAAAGATAAGAAGATTTCTTGATTTACAGGGTAGGATTTCACGTATTTTTCTCTGGATGTAGAAGCTAAGAGAGAGTTTGAAGTAGTCTGGGATGAAGTCTCGTGGTGAAAGGAGGTTTGAGCCGTGGATTTGTCAGTTAAAGTATTTCTGTGTAAAGATTAACTCCTGCGGGGAGAAACGTGTATACGATGGGAGATACCTGAGTAGTTCTCCGATAAGCCTTGCTGAGTTCGGTAAAGGGAGAAGGGAATAGCACGTAGTTCAATCATACTACCCAGTACGTAGACATTATTTCATGTAACTTAGTGTTTAGACATTATAACTTAGTGTTGAGCAGGATCTGCTATATCCGTGCCTATAATTGTAAATAATGTTTTTTTTTTTTATGTAAATAATCTTTAAATAAAATATTCTTTAATATTAACTGAATAAGTTAGTATTTAATATTATCCTTCTCACATTCTAACCAATATCACACATTTACTAATATATCGGTGGTGGCAGCCTATTACCAAAACAGCGGTTATACGAAGTCTTTACGAGTGATTGATTGGAGTTTGCGCAATCATCATAATCATATTGACAACGAAAAAGCATAATGATATGTTCGAAAAGTTTTTCTCGATACAGATACATTTCTCTTTTTTAGGTACGTTAATAATTACATAAATACGTAGCACCTATAGTCGTCGTTCGGTCCGCCTGTCTGTCTGTCCGTCCGCATATAACAGAGCAAAAACTACCCAACCGAATGGTCTGAAATTTTAAATATATAATTGCTGCAAAATTTTGTCGAGTCATTTCATATTTTATGAAATGTCATTTCATATTTTATTTGGATGTATAGCTTAATTACAGGGACAGTCAAAAGTTTTCCGTTACATCATGGCCAATGGGAAAAAATTATTTCAAGTGCATGTTAATGATGTTACAGCCTTTCGAACAGAATGAAATTGATATGCACATATGAAGTGCACTAAAATATACATTCAGTACAATATGCGGTGCAAAAAATATTTATAAAACTAGTTATAGTACAAACGCACCTCATTTACCACGTTTAATGTGCAATTTCCAACTTGTTTTACATTGTAAAGCTTTCGGAATTAGCTAGTACTGAAAGATAGCTTTTAGTGAAAGATAATCAGGGACATCCAGCCCGATTGCAATTAACTCACTCCATATTCTAAGAAATTTTTATTTAAAAAAAAATTATGCTTCACATACTTTATACCAATTCATAAAAATAACTTCTCCTGACAAGGTAATTAATTATAAAATTAATGTGAATTTATAAAATGTTAAATCAGCGAAAAAAAATTTAACCTTACAATCATTTTTATGATATTAAGTATTCATTAAAATGATTGCAGGTTCATTCAGTTCATAATAGGTAACTGGAAATGTAGTAAAGTACTACTGAATCAAGAAATAATTTCTTTAAAAATCTAATAAAACATAACTATCTATATATTTAAAAAAAACCCTTCAAAGCAATGATAGGCAATTAAAAATGTAATTAGAGCACTGATGATTCAACAAATAATTTCTTTGATAATTTAACTAGTTAAACATTATGTTGAATAAATTACTCGTTATATGAATCGATTAAATTTAACACGCTTCTTCCAGGAAATAATTGGGTACCAAAAGGGGAAACAGTGAAACACAATTCATGGAAGAGTGAAAAGCAACTAACATTATAGATCGTGTTATTGATTGTCTGTTATTCAATAACACACACGAAAATCTTTGAAATGAAATACAAATACAAATATTTCTAAGTATTAAGAGAAAACTGAATGTGCCAAATGAAGGACTAGTGATTTTACAAATTATGTCTTAATAGTCTAAAAATATTATTGTGAACCGCAGTTGGAAATTGCATAAACGGATATAAATTTATGATAACTCATTAGATCTACAAAATATGACATCTACTGCTAACAAAAAAAAAGTAAAACGTTACAGAAATAAGTTTTTTGATACATTTAAATTTTACGTTAATTTACTTTAAGTATGCGTTCAGTTACTTATTATGGCTCTGAAATTTACAACATCACAAAAAATGTTATTATTAGCATATGTTTACATTTTTTATTAATATAGTGCATTTGTTTTAAGTGAAACATTTTAATATAAATATGCAAACATGAAACGCATTATTTTTTCCCGGAGTTGATAATTGGAGAAACGAAATATTTAGAATATTCCATCCACTCTAATAAATAAATATGTAAATTTGCACATTAAAACAGGTAGGCTGATAATACAAAAACAATTTGTCTATATGTGTAAAGTAGCGTGTAAATTACCAAATACACGCCTGGTGTGATAAGTGTCTTGCTTAAGTGTGTTAAGTTAATCTGCTTAAGTTTGTAAAAAGCTATAAAATAACTCTGAAATACACAGTTTAAAGTGTAAATTGCACATGAGTGCAAATACATCTGTGTAATAAACAAAAACTATGCATTTTGTGTACATAGTACATAACCTTATAGTTTGGGGTGTAAATTTTGAACTAAACATTTTTATGATCGCAAAACAAATTTGCATGAACTAACTCATGTGCTCCGTGTGATTGTTCTCTTTCCAGCAAATATTTTTAAGACGACAAAATAGTGTAATCTTATTTTTACAAGAAACAGGATCGTCTGAAATTATGTTTACTGCATGCCATCTCTCTGCCCTAAAACAGTATAGTCACATTTTATGAACAGAAGCTGTATAAACTGAATAAATAGATTAAAATATTGAAAAAAAGGAACATAAACCTGAAAAATCGAAGTTTTGAGAAAAAAGTCAATTAAAGCAGTGAAGCAGTGTTGCCAGTGGACAACTTTTTTTAAATTCTGATTTCTTGATTGGCACCACTTTTTTGAAATAGTAAAATTCGCCTTATTTAATAACACGTTAATTAAGGCGAAAGCAATGGGAATTTTACCACTGCAGAAAAGTGGTGCCAATCAAGAAATCTGAATTTTAAAAAAGTAGTCCACTGCTGTGAAGTAGTCTAAGAAAGAATGAAAAAAGCCAACACTTTTCTTCTATGTATAAATATGTGCAATACATCGTCGAAAAGATAAAAGTTTAAATTATTTAATGATATAAAAAAGTAAAAATCGATTTTTTGGATGAATTTCGCTTACCCGGTCCCCTTAAAATAAAATTTTGTACGAAACTAAACAATGACGCCAGTACTATTTCCGTATTTTGTTGGATTTTTTTTTCTATCAATTTCAGTCCCAAGTTTTCAGAAATTCATCTACATCAAGAAGAGAAATTCTCTATTCAATTCAATCTACAGTTCACCAGCAATACTTACCGAGAAGGGATACTAATTCCGAAACTGCAGCTTTCCACAACATTACCTTGACCGCTCAGCTACTGTTACACAAACCAAGTTTTCGAGTACCGGCAGTTATTGTGTTCATATAAGTACATATATTTATATTCTTAGACATATTTCTGTGTAATATTGTTACACATAATCCTGCCTAATATTCTGTTTTTACATGTATAGCTGTGTATTATTCGTACGCATATTTCTGTGTAATATTCTGTTCTTACGTATATATGTGTGTAATATTCTTGCACATATTTCGGCGTAATGCGAAAAATAATGTGCAAAATTCCTAAATTTACAGTAACACACCAATTTGGGTAAATCCGTAAAATTTTCTACCCTTACACACTTGTTTGAGTTTTTGAATGGATAACAAATTACACATTTCCATTAATCCGATAAGCACAAATAAAATAAAGACAGGTAAATGTTTGCGACAAGTGTGAATTTTATGACAAATGTGTAATTTTACGAGTTTACGCAAATACAAAATATAAAATTGACAAATTTACCCATTTATTCTTTAGAGCGTGTTAATTGTTTAGCAATATAAACTAAATATCCACAAAAGGAAATAGAATTCATGTTTATATGTATTTTGTGGTGATTTCCATAATCATAAAATATGAATACTATGTAATATGAAATATATTTATTTACACTCTTTTACATAACTCAGTTTGGTTTTTTTGTATGTAAAGATTTCCATAATCATAAAATATGAAAACTATATAATATGAAATATATTAATTTACACTCTTTTATTTAACTCATTTTGGTTTTTGTATGTAAAGATTTTCATAATCATAAAATATGAAACTATATAATATGAAATATATTCATTTACAGACTTTTATTTAACTCAGTTTGTTTTTTATATGTAAAGATTTCCATAATCATAAAATATGAAAACTATATAATATGAAATATATATTCATCTACACTCTTTTATTTAACTCAGTTTGGTTTTTGTATGTAAAAATTTCCGTAATCATAAAATGTGTAGTATGAAATATATTCATTTACACTCTTTTATTTAACTCAGTTTGGTTTTTGTATGTAAAAATTTCCGTAATCATAAAATGTGTAGTATGAAATATATTCATTTACACTCTTTTATTTAACTCAGTTTGGTTTTGTATGTAAAGATTTCCATAATCATAAAATATGAAAACTATATAATATAAAATATATTCATTTACATTCTTTTATTTAACTCAGTTTAGTTTTTATATGTAAAGATTTCCATAATCATAAAATATGAATGCTATATAATATGAAACATATTCATTTACACTCTTTTATTTAACTCAGTTTGGTTTTTCTATGTAAAGATTTTCATAATTATAAAATATGAAAACAATATCATATGAAATATATTCATTTACACTATTTTATTTAACTCAGTTTGGTTTTTGTATGTAAAGATATCCATAATCATAAAATATGAATACTGTATAATATGAAATATATTAATTTACACACTTTTATTTAACTCAGTTTAGTTTTTGTATGTAAAGATTTCCATAATCATAAAATATGAAAACTATATAACATGAAATATATTCATTTACACTCTTTTATTTAACTCAGTTTAGTTTTTGTATGTAAAGATTTCCATAATCATAAAATATGAATACTATATAATATGAAATATGTTCATTTACACACTTTTATTCAACTCAGTTTAGTGTTTGTATGTAAAGATTTCCATAATCATAAAATATGAAAACTATGTAATCTATACTAATAAAAGTCCTTCCGGCCAGTGCCGGGAGGAAAGGGTAGATTTCATATTCCTTATTTTTAAAAAGTAAGCTTATGTTATTCAAACACACGAAGCTCAGTTTAGTGGAAACCGATTATAGGAGATTCAATACTAAATTTTATCAATATTAAATCATTATGAATGAGAATTTCGCGAAATTAGTCAGCTTTATCCAAGCTGCTTTTTTTAAAGTAACTTATATTTGGTTGCCAAATTCGGCGATATCTTGAAGTTCCTGCCATTTTAAGACAACATGGTGGATTAGGCTAACGAGTGAACTTGGTCGAGACCTCAGTAATTCCTGTGCACATACTCACTCGCATCGGAATCGGTTGATATATAGAAGTGCTGTCGCAGGCAAAAAATCAGATTTTTCAAAATGTCACCCACATTAGAAATTCAAACTGCTATATCTGAGCCATTTTTTAAAATAAAGACAAAACAAAAAATGCTCCGGAATCCTTATATCATGGTCAAATACTTAAGAAAGAAATTTTTTTCAATTTCTAATTTTTTTGCATCTCACTTTAAATATATATATATTTTTTAATTTAATGGCCTCCATTTTGAAACAAGATGGCTGATGAAGCTGGCCAGCGAACTTGGTCGAGATATTACGATATACTATCCACATGCCTTCTTACATCGAAATAGGTTAACTTAATAGGTCTCTGACCCCTAAGACATGTAAGACCGTCGAAAACCGGAAGTCGAAAATTTTCAAGATTTCAATATCTTTTTCTTGTAGAGATAGAAGAAAGTAAAAATACTAAAGGATCTTTATAGGTTTAACAGAAGTTTTCTCGTCACATAATTCGTTTAAATTTAACTCATTTGTTCTAGGAAATAACTGGATATAAAGAGAAGAACGGTGAGACAGAATTCTTGAGAGAGAAGTGGAGATAACATTATAAGTTGTCTTCATAATAATTTGTTATTTAATCATACATAAGTAAAATTTTAAATGAAATATAAATAACAAAAATGTTTAATAAAAAAAAAGCATGAATAAATGAAATAAACTCGACTTTTTTTTCTTTCTTTTACAATTTTAACCCAGATTATTTGCTTGTCAGATACTCCAAAGTACTTGGTTTTGATATTTTAATGTACACCGTGTCCCAAAAGTTTAGAGAATCAATAAAATTTGCATTAACATAAAAAGTAATAAGGTACAATTAAAATTCGTGAGATAGGTAATAAATAAAAGCAGTTTTGCTGATATACACTTATAAATTATGATCAAAGGTTTGAAATTATAAAATATACATTAAATTATATAAAAATGTGCTGTCCCAAAAGTATAGACACAATACAACATTACATGTTTTCTTTTACAATTTTGTTCACAAAATAAAATATTTTTATTTTCGTTTGCTTCAATAAATGCAGAATAATTTTTCACTTTAATTGAAATATCGTCTACTGTAATTTAGCATAATAATTTATTGAAATTGTGTGGAATCAAATGAGTTTAATGTATTGTTTTGTTTGTGATTCGGAAAAAACATTTCCTGCATATTCTGATAAAAATGCCACGTTCTAAAGAAATTTCTAAAGATGAAATTATTAAGATTTTAAATTTAAAAGCACAGGGACAAAATCTTGTACAAATATTGAGAAGAATAAAGATATCCTTGAGTAGTATTTGTAGAGTTTTGAGCTCAGGTGGAACATGGAATACTAGAAAGCGACTCAGGAGACCAAAGAAAACAATGTTACGTGATGATAGAATTTTATTAAAAATGGCTTCAATTGATAATTTATCTGTGCGTGAAATTGCATCAAATTCCAGAATTTCAAAAACTACTGTGCACAGAAGAATTAAAGCTTCAAAAAATATTGTTTACCGGAGGATGAAATCAAAACCTTGCTTAAAGCAGAGACATAAAGATGCACGTCTAAGGTGGTCTAGAAAGCATATGTCATACAGTGAAAAATGGATTTCTGTCATCTTCAGTGATGAAAAGAAATGGAATTTAGACGGCCCTGATGGTTATAAATTTTACCTTCATGACCTAAGAAAAGAACCCAAGAACTGTTTCAGCAGGCAACAAGGCGGAGGATCCATAATGACCTGGGGAGGATTTTCTTTCAACGGCCAAACATTTCTAGGATTTATGGACAGAAAAATGAAATCGGGGGATTATAAGGATATTTTACGTACCAATTTACTGCCAATTATGGATTTGCTAGCAGGACTGGACTGTGTTTTCCAACAAGGTCATCCATCCATACCTCCACATCGTCGAAAACATGGTTTAGGCAAAACAATACCACACTATTAGACTGGCCAGCACTTAGTCCAGATTTCAATCCCATGGAGAATATATGAGGGATCTTATCTCGTAAAATATATGAAAATGGAAAGCAATATACATGTGTAAATGACTTAAAAATTGCAATTGACAAAGCGTGGTATGAAATACCTCCTTCTGTAATGCAATGCTTAGTTAATTCTATGGAACAACGTGTATCTGATGTTATAAAGTGTCGTGGCAATACAATTAAACATTAAAAGTAAGTTTTTAGTTACTTTTATAAATGTAAAACCAAAAAAAATTACAATTGTCTATACTTTTGGGACAGCACATTTTTATATAATTTAATGTATATTTTATAATTTCAAACCTTTGATCATAATTTATATGTGTATATCAGAAAAACTGCTTTTATTTATTAAATATCCCACGAATTTCAATTGTACCTTATTACTTTTTATGTTAATGCAAATTTTATTGATTCTCTAAACTTTTGGGGCGCGGTGTATATATTTTAATAGAACACCTTTAAGTAATTTTAAATGGATTTTTTTCCTTTTACGAAATAATCCATATGAATTGAGTTATTAATTTCAATTTAATAGTCTCCTGTTAAAAATTTTGCTATTTTTTTTAACCATTTGGAAAAATGGTTATTGTCCTCGTCAGTGTAGGAAATAAAAAGCATATCTGAAGCATATCATATTTATTGGTTTAATCATCATTTTATTCGTTTTCTGATTGGTCTATACAGTAATCTGTATTTCCCTTTACTTTCAACAGAAATGGACAACAGAGTGTTGCCACTATGACAAAAAAGTAATAAAAACTACAAAAAAAAATAATAACTCAGAAACAAATTAAGATACAGCTTTCAAACAAATTGCATTTAAAACTACATTTTTTTCTCTATACGACGATATAAAAAGTAATATTGTGGGATGTTTAGAAGTTTAAGAAATAAATTTCATTTAAAATTGGCCGTCAGATTTCTTGGAAATCTGACGATGGAAAAGCCTTTTCCTGAACAGCCAATGAAATGTTTGGATAATACGTAAGTTTCAGGTGGAAAATACGTACGAGTCGCAGGCGATTTCTGTCGCTTGCAATTTTTACGTGTAATAACACTATTAATGTTTAATTCATGAAGTACGTAATGGCGTACGAAAAAATCATTTTCCAAATGGTCGTTGTGATTTGTTAAATTGCATTTTTTAAATTATTATTATTATTATGACGCATTTATCTGAACGGTTGTAGCAAAAAACCTAGTTTTTTACAGCTTCATTCAACTATTTAAATGAATTAATCCATGTGAATGACTATATTTGGCGCATATTCCTCCTACTTCAAGTAAAAATAATTATGTTCTAAATACAAGAGACGTCTTGTCGAAATAGCCTTTCAACCAAAAATAACTCATCGCTTGTCAGTGAAAAAACAAAAATTACATTTATAATTACGAAAAGGGTTATTAATAAGAACTTTTGCTAAATGCATATATTCAACTCTTAAGAGACACATTTTACTTGATTCCTTAACTGAGAAAATACCCAGATGATTGGAAATTTGCTACATTGCGTAGTTATCTTTTGCATATAAATTAAATTACTGATACTTGAATATTTAAGAGAAATATTCATTCGCAAATTGTAAAAAATGGTTTCCTTTTCATATTCTAAAATGCAAATATCAATAAAGCTACCGGTATCCTTCTTTAATTTTGTTGCGTTTTAAGGAGAAAAATACAAAACCCACATATAACGATTGCATTTGTTCGTCAAATTTTTAGAAAAGATAAAAAATAACTGTCTTGAATGTAATTTTAAAGAAATCATTATCATTTGAATAATTTCTGATATGTTTTTATATTAAAACTATATGTAACGGGCCGTGCGAAATTAAAGATTTTTTATGCGTACATATAGCAGTTTTATAAGAAAGGCATAACTAAACGAATGTAAACTGTAAAAAAAAAAAAAAAAAAAAAAAAAAAAAAAAAAAAAAAAAAAAAAGGACTAAAATATGGAAATACTACTGGTAATCAAGACGCCAGTAGTATTTCCGTATTTTAACGGAAATTTTCCCCCGTAAATGCCAGAAAAACGGAAATCTTTCTGTAATTTACCGGGAAAACGTTCCGTTAAAATACGAAAATAGTACTGGCGTCTCGATTGCCAGTAGTATTTTCGTATTTTAGTGCGTTTTTTTTTTTACAGTGTACCAATCGCAAAACTTTCTTCTATCTCATACATATTAATACTTTAGAAAGCATATATTTTTTCTAATTATGCATTTTAGAAACAAACAAGAACGTAAAATCATACTTGAAGTATAGATTATGAAACACTTTCCAACACATTCAGAATACTATAATAAAATTTCACATTTAATAACGTGAAAAAGGATGTCTAAATAAACAATTTGTAAAACGCATAACACATTTGAAAACACAGTTTCAGCAATTCCCATCAAAAGTCGAAAAAAAACTGATTTTTTTGTGCAACTCTGTACATGAACTATAGCTTTATAATAGAAAACATATAGTATGCAAAGATTTGTTCAACTGGTAAACGCACAGAACAAATGAAAGTTCCCCGTCAGTAATTTCCATTAATAAACGGAAATGTACTTCAGATGTTTTGCGCAGCCCTGTATATGATTTAGAATGCATACACGCTAAGTAATGAGCAAACCAGATTAATTCAAAAACGTGTACCACAACGGCAAACGCACTTCTAGCAATTATTGTTCATAGAAAGTACTGTAAACGAATTATTTTGTGTGTCCCTGTGTATGAACGACGAACGCTATGCACACGATATTCCATAGTAAAGTATCTTGCAATTTGCTTCATATATATATGTATATCAATTTAATATGTTTTAAATAGTGTAACATGAATAAAACACATCGCAAAAGGTTTTTCTCCATAGACCATACACTGTAAAAAAAGATGTAATTCTACAGATGTAAAGTTAGAGAATGCTTGATAAATGCTGTATGCTTACTAAAATTTTATCTGTACGCTGCGCAAAAAAAGATGTAAATCTACAAAACTAGTTTTTGTAAAGCTACAGAAATCTGTAACTTTACAAAAGAATCTACTAAACTTGCAGAAATCTTACTAAAATTTTATCTGTAACCCGGGCTGCAGTTACAAAAAATGTTCTAGGAATCCCAGTTTCCTAAAATTTCTTAGTAATCTTACAGATTTTTTTATTCACAGTGCAAATTGGTATCTGTTACATGAATTTTTACTGTTGCAGTTACAAGTTACATAAAATGCTCTAGGCATCCCAGTTTCTTAGAAAATTCTTAGTAACTTTATAGAATTTTTTTTTTTTTTTTTTTTTACAGTGTAATGTAACGGAATTCTTTTGAGTGTCCCTGTAAAGAAACGATGAATGCTACTCATGTCATATTCTGCAATAAGCATCATGTAGTGCACTTCAGAGATATATATGAATTTCAATGTGTTTGAAATTGTGAAACATCATTACGATCAAACGATTTTTCCCCATAGATGGTAATGTAACGGAATTCTTTTGAATGTCCCTGTAAAGGAACTATGACTGATACACGCGTCATTTTCAATACCGAACATGCGATAGGGAATACCAATAATATATTAATTTCGCGGCGATCCGACGATATTTAAGCGAGTTAGAGCACGAAGAGATGACAGACAAACAGACAAACCGAATTCATAAACACTTTTCAACTATATTGGAAATTGATAAAAGGGAGTAGTTGTTATTTATTTTTTATTACACTATAAGTTTTTCATAAATGAATTTTTCAAAGCAATGGGGTAAGGGGGATTCGTAATGAAGTCTAATCAACGGGTAATACATGTATGTCGTAAATAGTGAAAAATTTTGCTTATTAAAAATATGCAAATTAAACCTGGATTGGACATTTGATTGATTCAGCATGATTTTTATTTTGCAATCTACCGTGCCCGTCCTGAAAATCGAACAAAAATCGCTATCACAATGTCAACTTCAGGCCGATTTTCTCAAAAGTTTATACTAACTCAGCCTATTATTTTACATATAAATATAAAATTTCGTCGAAAAATATTCATAAATTCTTCCCTTAAACTGCAAAAACTTGAGAAAATCGAACAAAAATCGCTATCACAGCGTCCCCTTCTGGAAGAATATCCCCATTTTCAACTGGAACCTGACGTCTATAGTCAAAAGCGTATATATATGAAGTTTGGTTCAATTCTATCCATAACTCCACGCACTTTCCGGTGACACTAAAGAAAAGACGTTATCACAGCGCCCATTCCGGGGATCCCAATTTTAACTGTGATCTAACGACCATAGTCAAAAACATATTTCTGAATTTTGGTTCAATTCTATGTATAATTTTGTACATATTCCGATGATACAATAAGGAACATAGCACAAAAATCACTAGCACAGCGCCCCCCTTCCGGCGAAATATTCCCAATTTCAAATTATACCTCCTAGACATAAGTCAAAAACATATACGAGGGTGGTTCAATAATTATTGTCCCGAGTGTGTATAAAATATTTGTACTGCGATGGGTGATGAAGATGATGATGGGTGATGTCTTAGATGCTTATATGCTCATTTTAAGAACAATAGCTACTATGTTAACATATTTTTTTTTTTTTTTGCTTTTGGTGTGAGAGGTCACATGTAGCTTGAAAAGGGTGATTGGGGGTGTGACAGTGAATGAGACATATAAAACAACAAGACAAACTGTCGTTTGGACTCGAGATCATAGTGATATAGCCAAGTCTCATCCACTGTCACAAATCTATCACAGAACTGCTTCAGGTCTGGCCCCATAAGCTCCAAACCAGCCTTTCACCCCCCCGCCCTTTCAAGCTAGGTGCCATCTCTCACACCTAAAATGAAAAAAATATATATGTTAATATAGCAGCTACGGTTCTGAAATTGAGCATATAATCATCTAAGACATTAGGCTTTAAAATTCCACATCAACCACCGCAGTACAAATATTTTATACACACTCGGGTCAATAATTATTGAACCACCCTCGTATATGAAGTTTCGTTCAATTCTGTGCCTATTTTCCTACGCTTTTCGGAAATACAAAGAGGACGCAGAGACATTTTGTAAAAACAAAAACGTGTTTTGGGGGATCGCGGACTCCTAAAACGTGTAAATCCGTCGAAAACAATTTAGATTACAATACTTTCTTTTATTACGTATAGAAGAAATTATTGTAAACGATACTTTTTCTTGTGTTATCTCCAATCGAAACACTTTCTTCTATTATAGATAGAAAAAATAAAACATTTGTATCGTGTAGCATATTGCCTGGATTTCTTCTGCTTCATATAATTGTTCAAATAAATACATTCATGCAAATAACTATATTTGGCACATATTCCCCCAACTACATGTGAAAATGATTATGGGTTAAATACAGTAGTTGTCATGTTGAAATAGCCATACAGACAAAAATAACTAAGAGCTTGTCAGTGAAAACAGAAAAATGGTATTTATGATTACCCAAAACGGTTATTGATGAGACCTTGACGTGAAATGCATTGATGAAAGTCCTAAGAGTCACTTTTCATCTTATTCCTTAGCTTTGAAAATACCCAGATGATTTGAAAGCTTGTTAGGTTACGGATTTATCACTTTTAATATTAACTAGAAAGTTGTCACATAGTTTTTTCATATAAAAAAAAATAAAAGTGGGACAAATACATTTTTTTTCTATATTCTGATAAAATGCAAATTTCAAAAAAGGTTTATAGAATTTTTATTTTATTTTATTGGTTTTCAAAAAGGAAAAAAATAAAAAAAAAATTAAAATTGCTTTCTTTTTTAAATTTTCTTAAACATTAAAAAGTATTTACTAATTTTAATTGCTAAAAGGCGTAAATTAAAACTTTAAAAAACAGTAAAAATAGGTTTATTCAACTATTTATATGTTTCGATTCTACCCAAGTCATTTTCAATAGATAAAAGTCCTTCCGGCCAGTGCCGGGAGGAAGAGTTAGCTTTCATATTCCTTATTTTTAAAAAGCAAGCTTATATTATTCTAACACACGAAGCTCAATTTAGTGGAAACCGATTATAGGAGATTCAATACTAATTTTTATTAATACGAAATCATTATGAATGAAAATTTCGCGAAATTAGTCAGCAAGCTGCTTTTATTTAAAGTAACTTATATTTGGTTGCCAAATTCGGCGATATCGTGAAGTTCCTACCATTTTAAGACAACATGGTGGATGAGGCTAACGAGTGAATTTGATTGAACTCTTAGTAATTCCTGTGCACATGCTCACTCAAATCGGAATCGATTGACATATGCAAGTGCACAGGCAAAAAATCAGATTTTTCAAAATGTCACCCACATTAGAAATTGAAATTGCTATACCTGAGCCATTTTTTCAGATAAAAACTAAACAAAAAATGCTTCGGAATCCTTATATCATGCTCAAATACTTAAGAAAGAAACCTTTTTCAATTTCTAATTTTTTTGCACCTATATATAATATAATATATAATATATATAAATAATACATAATATATAATAATAATATAATATAATTTTTTATTTAATTTAATGGCCTCCATTTTGAAACAAGATAAGCTGATAAAGCTGGCCAGCGAACTTGGTCGAGACACTACGATATACTATTCACATGACTTCTTACATCGAAATAGGCTAAAAAATACGCGTGTTATCATGTGAAAAATATCAGATCGTTTCAAAATGTCAGCCATGCTAGAAATTCAAAGTGCTATAATTCAACCAATTTTTAAGATATATATGAAACAAAAACTGCTCCGGAATCTTTGTATCAAGGTCAAACACATAAAAAAAATCTTTTTCATCTTTCAATTTTTTGATAACTCATTTAAAATTTAAAATTTTAAAGTTTTTTTAAATGACAGCCCTTTTGTTACAAGATGGCAAATGAAGCTGGCCAACGAACTCGGTCGAAACATTGGTATTTACACACCAAGGTACATCCAAATCGGTTCATAAATACGCCTGTTATCGAATGACAAAAATCAGGTCGTTTCAAAATGTCAGCCACAATAGAAATTCAAAATGCTATAACTCAGCCATTTTTTAAGATATAGACGAAACTAAAAATGCTACAGAATCTTTGTATCAAGCAAAAACACATAAGAAAAAAATATTTTTCAATGTCTAAATTTTGTGTCTCATTTTAAATTTTAAATAAATTTTTTTTTTTAAATGGCCGCCACTTTGAAACAAGATCGCGGATGAGGCTGGCCAACGAACTCGGTCGAGACATTGCTATGTACTATGTACATTCCTTGTGACATCCAAATCGGTTCATAAATACGTGTATTATCGCGTGACAAAAATCAGATCGTTTCAAAATGTCAGCCATGCTAGAAATTCAAAGTGCTATAAGTCAGCCATTTTTAAAGATATAGACGAAACTAAAAATGCTCCATAATCTTTGTATCAAGCCCAAACACATACAAGAAAAAAATCTTTTTCAATGTCTAATTTTTTTGTGCCTCATTTTAAATTTTAAATTTTTTAAAAATGTTTAAATGGACGCCATTTTGAAACAAGATGACGGATGAAGCTGGCCAACGAACTCGGTCGAGACATTGGTATGTACTATATACACACGAAATTTATCCAAATCGGTTCATAAATACGAGAGTTACAGTATGACAAAGATCAGATATATATATATATATATATGGATATATATAAATATATATATATATCAATTTTGAACGGAAGGTGGTTTCGGGGTCTAGGGGTCATGATCGGTGAAAATATACCAAAATTTTTCGGAATCGTTTTCCTCCGAACGGCTGCAACAGGTAGCTTTTTGTAATTAAAGCTACCTAAAAAAAATTTAAAATTTGAAATGTGGTACCAAAAAATTGAAAATTGAAAAATATTTCTTTCTTATGTGTTTGACCTTGATACAAAGATTCCGGAGCAGTTTTTGTTTCGTCTATATCTTAAAAAGTCCTTCCGGCCAGTGCCGGGAGGAAGAGGTAGCACTTTGAATTTCTAGCATAGCTGATATTTTAAAACGATCTGATTTTTGTCACGCGGTAATACACGTATTTTTACTGGTTTTAAATTTACATCTTTTAGCATTTGAAATTAATACATAAATAATCAATCAGCTAAATTTTGCCCCCCCCCCCCCCCCACACACACACATGTGAAATTTCACTTTTTTCTCTTTCCTCTATATCAAGGAAAATCTAAAAATATTATTACTGTTTTTTTAAGTTTTCGATATCTATTTACTATGAATTAATAATAGAATCATTCAATTCATTAATTAGATTATTTTCAAAATTTTCAGAATAAAGCAAGGCAAAAATTGTAAAAACAAATAAAAAAATATATATAAATAAAAAACATATCCCTAACTTTTAAGCCCCCACCCCCTCCCCCGCGAATTAAAAAATGAAATTTACAGTGTTATGTTAATTAGAATGTTGCATTATATAAACACTGACAATTTTGGGTCTTTGTGAAAATGAGATTGACTTTAAACCCGATACTGATTTTGGACTAATACTGGCAATATCCAATGTACAACTTCAAACTGCTGGTTCTCTCAAAGTCGCAAAAAGTCGCAATAAATCTCTTGGGATATGATTTTAGAAGGTTCATTCTACATTTTGTACTATAAAAGTCCAAGCAACTCGGAAGGACGTTTTTTATATATCACTTTTTATGCATAAAAATTCCTTAAAACTATGTATTTTCAAATAAATTCCTCTTTTTTTAATTTTTGAGATTTTTGCAATCGAAAACTCAAATTACATATGTAATTTAATGTTGTTTCAGAGAAGTGTAAAGAAAAAAACGACAAACTATCTGAAAAGGTCTTAGTTAGGGTGTGAATGCAGCAAATTTACCTGAAATTCACGCAACAGCAGAAAACGCTCAAATCCCCTAACTTCACATAAGCAATGTGAATTCATGTGAGCTTATAAAACCAAAATATTAAAGAATATAGATCTTCAGATATTTCTAAATACTATGGAATTTATTTCATTTCGAAATACAAAACCTCGATTTTCTGATTTTTGGCCACATAATCGCGATTTGGGACCTCTGTGCGCCGCCAGGAATTGTTATCACAACTCCGCAATAAAGCCACTCTGATGCTGACAGCGGCAGCGCGTGCGCGCAACAAATGACTGTCGGCGACAGACACGCTCCTAGAGAGAAAAACTGAAGTGACGCGAAGAACTTGAGAACATTATTCGAGTGTTGGTGCTGGTATGAGGGAGTAGACGCAAAAATGGAATGAAAAGATGTAGACGTTTTAAAATGATGAAAAATGTCACAAGATGTAATAATGTTTGTGTGAGTGCTATCTTCATGTAAATAGCTTGTAAATAAGTTTCAATATAACTAGTTTTTTTTAAAGAGAAATCGTCTTTATTTCTGGTAGTGAAGTGCATTTTATTCTCTAAGAAAAGGGATATTCCATAATTTTTGGTGCCAGAAGAGGAACGAATGTTTTAATATTTTGACGCCGCTGCCCACAAATATGATGAGTATTATGAAATCGCCGATGGTGAAATAAAAATAAAAATAAAATTACAGAATTCTGTGTTCAAGTGGATATTGTTCTTAGTGGTGAGTACATTGTATATAATTCATTTTTTTATTCCATGATGAAATTGATTGATATTCCTGAACTGGAACTTGCCATTAAAAATGAAAAAACAAGCAAAATAAAACTTTTGCACAAATTCCTGTTTGATGCAGAAGGTGACAGATCAAATCGAAAAAGAATCAGAGAATTTTCTGGTTTTGGTTATCAAACCGATAGTTCCGAATTTAAAAGTAAAATAACAAAAAGTCAAGCGGATTTTTCTCTGAATGATTTAATTACAATTTGTATTGTACTTTGCATTTCGAATGAAGGATCTTTAGTTGATCTTACGACGCGATTAGTTACTTATTTATCGGATTTAAGCTTGCTATAAGCTAATGTTCAGAACGACAATGACACAGATTCAGAACACGAAGTACCTTTAAATAGTTCAGCAAGTAATGATATGGAATCATCAAATTTGAATAAAAGCAAGCAATTTCCAGTTCAAAGTTTTGTGCCATCAACTATTAATTTTAGTGATATTGAAAATGTTGTACCTCCGTTTGATGGTAATGCATGTCAGGATATAAATGTATAGTTGAGTAATTTTGATGACGTCACCAGTATATTTAATCTATCGGAACTGCATAAGTTTATTTTTGTAAAAGGATCCTTAAGAGGAAAAGCTCAATTGTTGGTTCAGACCGAATTACATATAAATTCATATGAGAAATTGAAGCAACTTTTGATTGCTGAATTTAGCACTACCTATAATTCTGCGGAGTTCCATCATTTGTTAAATAAACGAAAGTTACATGAAAATGAAACACTTGAAGAGTATTTCTTAATAATGAAGCAGTTAGGTTCACGTGGTAATATTGAGGATTCCGCGTTGATGCAGTATGTTATAAATGCTATACCCGACCCTGTTTTTAGAATATCAATATTGTATGGATGTCAGTCGATTTTGGAATTTAAACAAAAATTAAAAGTCTATGAAAAGTTACGGTCGGAGTATGAAAATGCAAAATCTCATAAACATGAAAGTACTAAGCCTAAAATTAAATCCGAAGTTGAAGTTAAGAACAGATTTAAGCCTGTAAAGCCAAATATGTGCTGTTATAATTGTGGCGGGAATAATCATAAAAGCATTAACTGTGTTAATAAAGATAAAGGGCCCCTTTGCTTCTCTTGTAACGGTTATGATCACAAATCATTTCAGTGTAATAAATCGAAAGATACAAATGTTAAAAATGCTCCGCCGCAAGTTAACAATATTACATCCCAAGCTTTAATTCTAAAAAAGGTAAAGTTTTATTCTTTACATTTAATCTCTTTGATAGATACTGGTAGTCAAAAGACTCTGTTAAAGAAAAGTGTTTATGATAATTTGAAGAACTTTGTGGAATTAAAACCTACGGGTATCACATTGACCGGTTTAGGAAAAATCTCAGTTAAGCCAGAAGGTTATTTCGATTCAGAAATTGAAGTTGATAATTCGAAATTTAAAGTTGACATTTTGGTCGTTAATGACAGTTACATTAATTTCGATTTAATTATTGGCACTGATGTTATTCATCAAGGTACATTAACTATTTCTGAGAATGAAGTGAAATTGTTTAAAACGGAAGTTCAGCCTAATGACTTTTTAGTTAACATTGTAAATGTTCTAGATGAGCCTAAAATTGATTTACGTCACATCGCTGACAGAAATTTACGTTCGGAATTATCCTCTTTAATTGAGAATTATGTGCCTGTTAAAACTAAAACTGTAGATGTTAAAATGAAAATTAATTTAACTGATGAAATCCCAGTTTGTTCTTCCCCTCGAAGATTACCGTCATGTGAGAAAAAAATAGTTGAAGACCAAATTGAGAAGTGGCTAGCTCAGGGAATCATTCGGAAGAGTTCTTCTAATTTTTCGTCCCCGGTTGTGTTAGTTAAGAAAAAAGATAACACAATAAGACTTTGTATTGATTACAGACGTCTTAACAAGAAGACAGTGCGTGAACATTTTCCATTACCAGTAATAGATGATGTTATAGATCAATTACACTCTGCTGAGGTATTTACAACCATAGATTTAAAAAACGGTTTTTTTCATGTAGAGGTTGAAGAAGGCATCTCTTTTGTCACTCATGAAGGACAGTACGAATTTTTAAAGTGTCCATTCGGGCTGTCCAATAGCCCTAGTGTTTTTCAAAAGTATTTTCATAATGTATTTCGAAACCTATTAAAAGATCACACTGTAGTCATTTATGTGGATGACATAATACCCGCCAAAAACGAAGCTGAAGGTCTAGAAAAATTAAAACTTGTTCTTGAAACTGCATCGGAATACGGGTTGGAATTAAATCTTTAAAAATGCAACTTTTTGAAGCGTGAGATTGATTTTTTGGGGTATAGAATCATAAATGGTAAATTGTGTCTTTCCCCACTGAAAACAAAAGCAGTAATGAATTTTCCCGAACCAAAGTGTACCAAAGATATTCAAAGTTATTTAGGATTGACAGGATACTTTCGAAAGTTTATAAGAAATTATTCGGTTATAGCTAAACTGTTGAGTGACCTGTTAAGAAAAGATTCTAAATTTAAGTTTGATGTAGAAGAACAGAAAGCTTTTAACGAACTCAAATGAAGCTAAAAAATAACATCGAGATTACTAGCCTTTTGAACGCTGAAATACAATCAGATTTTATTAATAATCGTGAAGAATTGAGAAAAGACGCTAAAAAACAAATTTTAAAAGTCCAAGAAGAGTACCATAAAACTTATAATCTCAGACGGAAAAAGCCTAACAAATTCAAGCTTAATGATATAGTTGCTATAAAACGCACACAACAAGGTCCAGGTTTGAAGTTAAAATCAAAATATTTAGGTCCTTACAAAGTCATAAAAGTAAAAAATAACGACACCTACGATGTAAGGAAAGTTGGATTTAATGAAGGTCCAATGGTCACTAGTACTTGCGCCGAGTACATGAAGCCGTGGGCGGATGAAGCTTGACATAGAAAAAAAAGAAGAAGAATTTCACCGATTGTGACACTACCCCGACTACGACACACCACCGGACTGACTTTAAACGATTTTGACAAAATTAATCCCGAAGGAACAAAAAAAAAAAAAAAAAAAAAAAAAAGACGAAAAGACGTAAGAAAAAGGAAGACGAATAAGTCGTAAGAAGAAAGAACGACGAAGAGACGTAAAAAAAAAGAATAAGAAGAATTTTTTTAAGAAATAATTTAAATTTTGATGAAGAATTTTAATAATGATGACTTTTTTCCAAAATAGATCTTTGGATGCTGCTATTTTTTTTTCTTTATCTTTCCAGGTGATCCAGCTGCTGCTTCCAGCGGTCCAGGATGCATTCGAGGACGAATATCTAGAAGGACGGCCGAGCTGTGGGATCCCATTTTCGAAATCCCTACAGCGCCAGCTTAAAAGCGCCGCCAGGAATCGTTATCACAACTCCGCAATAAAGCCACTCTGATGCTGACAGCGGCAGCGCATGCGCGCAACAAATGACTGTCGGCGACAGACACACTGATAGTAGCCCATAGGATATGACCGCTTATCGTTTAAGTTCGTTTACCAAGCACGGGGAGTAAGTGAACTTTTGTATATGAAGAAATTGGACAGAAGTTAACATAAAAAAACAATGTTCACCAAAAAGAACTTGCACATTATTTTTGAATATCCTTTGAAACGCCGAACTATATTTCTGTGTCTTCCAAAATCTTCCTGGAGGTTTTGGCTCTAGATGCCACTGCGATACTACAAATTTAAATTTAACGAAGAATATATATACACATTTCGATAAAAAATAATTAGTTTTACATTTTTTTATGTTGAATAAAAAATTTTTAAGTTCAACAAAGCGAGGTTTTTGATAAAAAGGAAGAAAAATTATTGTGTTACTCCGCGTGACGTCATAAATAGGCTAGCTCTTCGCGTGTTTGTTTACGTTTTACTGTTTTGATTTTGCTTACTTGCTGCTGCTCTACAATGCTTTTCGCATCATATTTTTACTGAAAGTTTCATTTTTCTAAAACCGTAGTTATGTCTTTCGAATGTTGTATTCATATTGTTGAAGACGAAAACGACAAGCTGTTGTCGATATCTTCTAAAAGTTTCCAAAAGATAAAATGTTGTATCGAAAAGTGGGCGCTTCTAGATGGCAAAGGAAAAGCTATTGCCGATAAATTGAGTGAATTGTCTGATTTTAAAGCCGTCGCTCGCGAAATAACTGATTTAAAAGATGAGTATGCATACCATAGAAAATGTTACATGAGATTTACGGATACTACTAGGATTGAAAAAGCCAAGAAACGCTTTCAAAAATCATCTTCGTCTACTG
The DNA here is from genome assembly GCA_963932465.1 of Maratus speciosus. Lineage (NCBI taxonomy): Eukaryota > Metazoa > Arthropoda > Arachnida > Araneae > Salticidae > Maratus > Maratus speciosus. The sequence continues at coordinate 280,673,602 of OZ010788.1, read as the reverse complement.
TAGTTTTGGCATCTTACGAAAAATATTCTCGGAATTCAATTTCCTGTGTACGAAACGCAAGTAGTGCTGGAATTTTTTCGGACATTTGTATTATTTGCAGAAAAGAACAATATGTACTTTAGAAACATTCTTCGAAAAGAAAAAAAGAAAAACTTTCTAAGTGTCAAACATTTAACGCTAGTAAGACTTTACTCGATAGTGCTGTGAGAGAGTGGTGAAATTATTTTATGTCAAATACGTGGAATTGATTGCATTGCGAAGGAACTAAAATATCACAATAGTTGCTACAAAGCTTACACTAAGTTAACTGATTTTATCCAACCTAGTAATGAAATTCAACCTTATGCTGTAGCATATTCAACATTTTGTGAAAACATTATTGTGAAAAGAAGTATAAAAAATTCTGAAATACTCTCTATGAATAAAATAAATAAGTTGTTCGAAAAAACAATGCAAAATTTGGACTCGTCTGACATTTTACTTAATGTAAGTAATCGCCAATTAAACAGATGGTTGTTGCGGGATTACCCAGAACTAGTATTTGTAAAGCCACAGCAGCGAAATATGTCAGAACTTGTTATGTGTGTGTCTGTTGATAATGGAGTCGCTATAATAAATGATGAAAATTTTTGTGCAAATTCTTCATCAGAAAGTGATGATTTTGACATCATAAACTCGCAGCTTTCACCAGATAAATTTGATGATGATATTAAACAAATGTTGTACAGATGTGCATTCTTCCTACGTGAAAAATTAATGTTTGAAAATTACTAATGTAAATTTTTGTTTTCATGTTTAACTTTGAAAGTTTAATGTACTTTTAAGGATTAACTCATTTATTTATGCTGTAGCCATGCAGCTTTCCAGAGATAATATCCATGTGATATGAATAAGTGTTTTTACTACTGTTCAGGGTTTTTCTTTAATTATTAATTAAATTTCTATTGTTTCTTATAAAAAATTATCCAAACTTCTTGGTTTAATAGTCGAAAGATCAGTCGAGAGATAGTAGAAAGATTATTTGTTGACATTTTTAGTGCAGAAAGTTTAATGTTTGCAAGTTACTAATATAAATTTTTGTTTTCATGTTTAATTTTGAAAGGTTAATGTACTTTTAAGGATTAACTCATTTATTTATGCTGTATCCATGCAGCTTTCCAGAGATAATATCCATGTGATATGAATAAGTGTTTTTACTACTGTTCAGGATTTTTCTTTAATTATTAATTTAATTTCTATTGTTCCTTGTTTCTTATAAAAAATTATCCAAAATTCTTGGTTTAACAGTAGAAAGATCAGTCGAGAGATAGTAGAAAGATTATTTGTTGATATTTTAAGTGCGGAAAGCTTAATGTTTCTAAATTACTAATGTAAATTTTTGTTTTCATGTTTAACTTTGGAAATTTAATGCATTGAATATATTTAAAATTAATGTTTTAAAAAATTGGGAAGAGGGTGGATGAACACCTGGAAGGAACCATCTGATATCCAGCAGTTCTGTTATAATTTGAAATTTGATTTGGCTCTGTCAGGCATGTTTCGGTAACGAGGTTTAAAACTCTCGGCTAATGTCCTTCAAATTTTAATATATGTAATTTCAACATCACATGTTGTTTTGTTCTAAAAAAATATTCATTCAAATTTAAAAATAATTTGAATATTTTTCAGAAGTCAAACAGGATCTTCTCTTCGTTTTCATACTTGCAATATATATATTTTCTATTTTGTTAAATTATGTATTTTGGAGTTATTTTTATTAGGTTAAAAATGAATTGCATCTCAATGAAGTGCTTCAAAAAACATATTAGGTTTTAGAAAAGTCATTTAAAAGTGTTTGAAATTTTCAGAAGCTTATAAGTGGAAATCATGTAAACCCGTCAAAATGGTAAAATGCAAAGTTGGCAATGCTCAATGCTAAAATTCCTCCCTGTGTGTATCTTATTTCCTCAATATATTTTCTGTTTCCTTCTATTCCATTAATATATCAAATTAAGTGTAAATATTCTATTTTAAAGTCAAGAGGTATAAATACCACTTTTGAAATGTTAATTTTTGCAACTCAACTTTTACTGGCCATAAAAAATTAATGTGCAAATACTTTTTGGAGAACATTGTATTTCCTTAATATGTACACTTATAAACTACTAAAAAACATATTTTTTTATACTCCCCAAATGTGGCAAACGAAACTTAGTTTTTAATTACCTTTTGAGCACTTGTCCCGTGGTCTATAGAGAGAAAAACTGAAGTGACGCGAAGAACTTGAGAACATTATTCGAGTGTTGGTGCTGGTATGAGGGAGTAGACGCAAAAATGGAATGAAAAGACGTTTACGTTTTAAAATGACGAAAAATATCACAAGATGTAATAATGTTTGTGTGAGTGCTGTCTTCATGTAAATAGCTTGTAAATAAGTTTCAATATAACTAGTTTTTTTTTTTTTTTTTTTTTTTTTTTTTTTAAGAGAAATCGTCTTTATTTCTGGTAGTGAAGTGCATTTTATTCTCTAAGAAAAGGGATATTCCATATATATATATATGGATATATATATATATATATATCAACTTTTGAATGGAGGGTGGTTTCGGGGTCTGGGGATCATGATCGATGAAAATATACCAAATTTTTTTGAAATCGCTTTCTTTCGAACGGCTGCAATAGGTAGCTTTTTGTAATGAAAGCTACCTAAAAATATTTTTAAATTGCGCGGTCTATGAAACGCCATCATTCAAATTTCCACGTACACTGTAAAAAACTGTAAAGTTACTAATTTTTTTCTAGGAAACTGAGCTTCCTAGAACTTTTTATGTAACGGCAACAACAAAAATTCATGTAATATGAGGGTGGGTTCAACAATTATTGTCGCGAGTACACTGTAAAAAAATCTGTAATGTTAGTAAAGTTTTTCCAGGAAACTGGGATTCCTAGAACTTTTTATGTAACGGCAACAACAAAAATTCCTCTAACAGCGTCTGTTACAGGAATTTTTCTCGTTGCCGTTACATAAAAAGTTCTGGGAATCCCAGTTTCCTAGAAAAACTTTAGTAAGTTTACAGATTTTTTTTAGAGTGTATGTATAAAATATTTGTACTGCGATGGTTGAGGTGGAATACTGAAACCTATGTCTTTTATACTTATATGCTTAATTTCAGAACCGTAGCTGCTATATTAACATTTTATTTTTTTGTTTAAGGTGTGAGAGGTGACACCTAGCTTGAAAGCGGGGGGTTGTGGAGGGAAATGCTGGTTTGAAGCTTATGAATCTAGATTTGTGACAATGAATGAGACATGGCTACATCACTATGATCCCGAGTCCAAACGACAGTAGCCACGTCTCATCCACAGACACAAATCTATCACAGAACTGCTTCAGGTCTGGCCCTATAAGCTCCAAACCAGCATTCCCCCCCACCCCTTTCAAGCTAGGTTCCACCTTTCACACCTAAAATGAAAACAAATATGCTAATATAGCAGCTACGGTTCTGAAATTGAGCAAATAGGCATCTAAGACATTAGGCTTCAATATTCCACATCAGCCATCGCAGTACAAATATTTATACATACTCGGGACAATTATTATTGAACCACCCTCGTAGATACACTTTTGCACCGTAAATCAAAAAATCTGTAAGTTTACTAAGAATTTTTTATGAAATTTGTATACCTAGAACTTTTCATGTAACTGCAACCCGGTTTGCAGATAAAATTTTAGTAAAATTACTGTAATTTTAGTAGATTCTTTCGTAAAGCTACAGATATCTGTAGCTTTACAAAAACTAGTTTTGTAGATTTAATTCTTTTTTTTTTTTTTTTTTTTTTTTTGTACAGTGTACAGATAAAATTTTAGTAGGCATATAGATTTCTGTAAATTTTCATCTGTAGAATTACAGATTTTTTTTTTATAGTGTACTCTTTCATATTATGCACGTTATTTTCCATTTTACTTAGATGTTTATTTTTATTTTCGTAACCATTGAGTAGCATCTAAATAAAATGAAATATAATGCGCATAAAATGAAAGAGTCACTGTAAAAAAAATCTGTAAAGTTACTAAATTTTTCTAGGAAACAGGGATTACTAGACCTTTGTCTGTAACGGCAACAAAAAACTCCATGTAACAGATACACTTTTGCACCGTAAATCAAAATATCTGTAAGGTTGCTAAGAATTTTTTAAGAAACTGGGATGCCTAGAACAGTTTATGTAACTGCAATCCGGTTTACTGATAAAATTTTAGTAAGATTACTGTAATTTTAGTAGATTCTTTTGTAAAGATACAGATTTATGTAGCTTTACAAAACTAGTTTTATAGATTTACATCTTTTTTTGTACAGTGTACAGATAAAATTTTAGTAGGCATATAGATTTCTGTAAATTTTCATCTGTAGAAATACAGATTTTTTTTTTACAGTGTACTCATTCATATTATGCACGTTATTTTTCCATTTTCCTTAGATGTTTATTTTTATTTTCGTAACCATTTAGTAACATCTGAGTAAAATGAAATATAACGTGCATAATATGAAAGAGTACACTGTAAAAGAAAATCTGTAAAGTTACTAAATTATTCTAAGAAACAGGGATTACTAGACCTTTGTCTGTAACGGCAACAAAAAACTCCATGTAACAGATACACTTTTGCACCGTAAATCAAAAAATCTGTAAGGTTACTAAGAATTTTTTAAGAAACTGGGATGCCTAGAACAGTTTATGTAACTGCAACCCGGTTTACAGATAAAATTTTATTATGATTCGTGTAATTTTATTAGATTCTTTTGTAAAGCTACAGATTTCTGTAGACAAAAACTAGCTTTGTAGATATCTCTTTTTTTGTACAGTGTACAGATAAAAATCTCAGGTCTTGCCAAGACCTGTCAGCTAGGAGACTAGCCTCTGCATGCTTGACAAGAAGAGTGTTGGGCGTCCACTTCAAGAGCCCCAAAGAAACCCGTAATGCACATGTTTGTATTACTTCAAGCTTTTTCAGCAGCGAAGGACTAGCAGTAGCGAGAAGTGCAGCTCCATACTCGATGATGCTGCGGATAGAAGCGAAGGCCAACGTGCAAACATGGTGTGAACGAGCCCCGTATCTTTTATGGGCAAGAACTTTTAAGATGTTAATTCTTTTAAAACATTTCGTCCGGAGATAATCCACATGCCTCCGGAATCCTCCACGACGGGCAAAAAGGAAACCTAGAAACTTAAGATCGGAGCACCACTCAATGAGTCCTCCGTTCACGCTGAAGTGGAAGTCACATTCCGCCCTCCATCTCGAAAGTTTAATAGCATGGCATTTATCAGCCCGAATGGAGAGCTTCCAGTAGGAGCACCACAGTAGCATAAGTCGAAGAGCCTCATGGAGTTTTACTCTACAGGTTTCCAAATCTTCTTTCACACAGTAGATAAAAATATCATCGGCATTGACGCCCAGACCCTCCAGGACCTCATAAAAATCGGCCATGAAAATTGTAAAAAGGATGGGACTCAATACCGCCCCCTGGGGAACACCTCTACCAATAGTCCGGGAGGAAGACACGTGACACCTCCACGTAACCTTGACAACTCTAGTAGAAAAAAAGCGATGTATTCACCGAAGCATCCGTCCTGTGATGCCCACCTGTGCACATTTATAAATTATTCCATATGTAGACAGAGTCATAGGCAGATTGTAGATCCAGGGAGACCCCCAGAATGTATTTTTTCGCTGTTTTGGCATTCGTGATATCATGATGGGGAATCGTTAGCGCCGAATGGCAATCCCGGAAAGGAAGAAATCCCAGATGTCTGGGGACTAAGATTTTTTGACAGAGGAGGTGGTGCATGATCCTTCTGGCAATCATCCGCTCACAGATTTTCCCCATTACGGAGGTTAAGGCAATCGGTCGGTATGAAGATACCTGATTACTCGGCCTGTCAGGCTTCAAAATTGGGAGAATAGTCGCCGACGTCCAGCTTGAGGGAATGTCCCCTGAGCACCAGATGCTATTGTACATGCTCAACAAGCATTCTAAAGAGTGATCATTTAGCCCCTTAAACAGCGCCACACTGATTCTGTCCTCCGCAGGGGTGGAAATCCTCGTCATACCAATGGCCCTCTTCAGTTCCGAAATCGTGAACGGGCAATTCAGCGAAGCGTTACACTCATCACCATATGTAAATGGAATTGGCACATGGCCGCTACCCTCACTAAAGCGATCTGCAAAGTCTTCAGCTTGGGCTACCGCATCAGCAGACAGGAAGTCGGGTAGTTACAAGTAGAAGTGCGAATCAAGAGAAGAACTAGACCGAAATTTAAGGTTACGAAAAATTCTATATAGAAGGCAAGGGTCATTCGCATTACAGCAGATGGAGTGCCAGTACCGACGCTTGGCATCCCTGATAACCTGGTGGAACTTGGCCGAAAACCTTTTGTATTTTATCCAGTGATCCGCAGAGGTGAATTGGCGAGCTCTTTGCAGGTGGAACTTTTTCTGTTTGCTGAGGGTACTACACCGCGCAGTCCACCACACCGGGAGGCGTTTTGAGGACTTCGCACAGGTTTTACTATGATTCGACATGGCACAACGAACCAAGGACTGAAACGAAGAGGGCTGGGTATCGGTAACCAAATGAAGGCTGGAGTTAACTTCCTGGGTGATACGGGCCCAATTGTAGAGAGTGGGACCAGCATGCGAAGGAGGGTGAAGCTCCACAGAAATAACAATGGGGTAATGATCGCTGTCGAAAAGATATTCCTCAACGATGGTCGAAGAGCAAGCTAAAAGATCAGAACAAATTGAAAGGTCAATTAAAGAACTAACCCCACTAGGGGCCACAGAAGTAGGAACAGTAGAATTCATTAGACAAAAGGGGCTATCAGAAAGCCAGCCCACAAATTGCTCGCTGGCCCGCGAGGACACCGAGGATCCTCATAGAGGGTGATGCAAATTAAAATCTCCCAAAATAAGAGAAGGACCAGAAAGATCACGGCAGACCTTCAAAAGATCGTCAACCACCAATCCCCAGAGGAGGAGTAGACGTTGATAATGTTGAGACAGGAAGAGGCAAGGGAAATGCGAACGCCTAAGAGTTCGTTAACTGAGACCACATTATCGAAGCACAACCTTTTAAACGACCAAATAGAGTTCACCGCCAAAGCCAGACCACCTCAAGGCTGACCGACCCTGTCCTGACGGTAGATCACTTTACGAGCCACCGACAGAGGCTTCTCTGGTGAAAGGAAAGTCTCCTGGAGGACCAAGATATCTGACGTTGAAAAAGGCTCAAGCTGAAGGAAGGGGAGCTTATTGGAAATGCCACGACAGTTCCACTGTAGAACGCTAATACCCATAGGAGACTGAAAAGAAAAATACAAACAAAAACGAAAACTTAATCAAAAAGCAAGAACCTACCCCCAGCAGAAGCACTCGCCCTAAACACAAAATATAACAGAAAGAAGAAACAAGGCAATAAAAACACACTTTTTTCACCCCCTTTACCGTGCATGTATGCACGTTTCCGCTCCGGTCATCACTGAGTTTTGCCAGACAGTTCATAATTATATTACTCAGAGCACTGATAGTTTCTAGAATTTTTACAGATTGTTTTTCTGAATGGTCAACTAAAATCTTTAACATGATGTTAGTCCTGGTCCCAATCATTTTTTGTATTTCATCATGGTCAGATTTTTTTACGCAGGTTTTCTATGCATATGATTCAGGGTTCACCATTGTAGAGAATTTTCGTCGAGCATCAGTAAAGGAGAGAAATTTTCTTCTTTTAAACCGAAGAAGGTCCATTTCTCTCGAGCGGGTGGGGCACTGGAGGTAATCCGCCCTATGGCCCTCCTCACAGTTCACACATTTTACTTCTGAGGTGCAAGGTCCGGTATGTTTAAGGCCACACGTGGCACAGATTTGTCCTAACTGATATTTTCCAGACGCATGATTAAATTTAAAGCACCGTGCACATTATCTCAGCCTATCCACAAACTGGCGGATTTTCTGTAGAGTAAACCATAGCTTAATTTCCGCCGGGATATCAATACCAAGTGAGGTAATTAAAACCGGTTATACAGCGCTTGACGAATCTTTCTTTATGAACCGTCGCAGTTCTAAAATCTGTATGTTGTTGTTAACCATTATCTCCTGGCCCACCTCATCCAGGGGGATATCTACAGGTACGTTGAAAACCAGGAAGCGATTCGAAATATTCTCCCACATTACCCTATGTTTAACTGAAACCACAAAAAACTTGTAACCTGACAAATATCAGCAGCACAGCTGACATCTTTCGTACTAAGTAAACTGCCAATTCGTGTGTGACGGTCATTCTCTATATGATTGGCATGAGAAATTTTACTTCTAATCTCCGCTTTCACAGCTCTAGGATCCCTATTGGGTATAGATTCAGAGTCCGTACTCTGTAAGAATACATTGAAACACTACCGCCGTTCTCGGCAGCCATTAAAAGAAGCGACTCCGTGGAAGCAGTGGACCGGGCCACATTTTTATTAACACTGTCACATGTCAAGATATTTTCTACCACATTCTTCTTATCGCTGTCACATGTCGAGACATTTTCTTCACAGTCCTCCATCTCAACATTAACAGCAGAAGGACCTTCTGGTGCAACAACATCCACTATATTGAATTCAGAACTACCCATCATATTACCCGGGGGCAATAGTGGCATATACTAGAAGTAAACAAACAATAAATACAGCTATTACACTCACCAAACATCCACCAAATCAACAATAAATCCATCTTCGTTCGCAGCCTTTTATTCTTCCACTCTATCCCGACTCTTTTGCAGAAGCAAGGTTCATAGGTCCCCAGCCACGTCCCGAGTGAAAGACACTCTAGCGAAAGCGAGGTTGAAAAAAAAATCAAACATTGAAACCGGACAAATTTAAAAGGGAGATTACACAAATTAAAGACACCGAAAAGCGGGAAGGTAGGGCTCAGGGCGATGAAGCTACCGAAAGACTCCTGCTACTTCGAGCCTATTATTACTCTCGGTCGGCGGTTGGGGGTGGGTGGGCGGGTCAACCGCCGCGGCGAGCGGCCTCTTTTCATTTCACAAAAAAGTTCACAAATAAAAAACACGAAAAAACACCTTACTTCAAACCACAGCAGCGTAAAAACAAGAATATTCTCTCCCAAAAATAAGCTCGGATACTGCCAGCTGCAAAACGGTTACCGCCCCCCCCCCCTTACACACGTGTAGAAGGAGGGAGCACCTCGCACAGCCACCTAAAACCCATCCAGCTTATCTTTAAGCTGTAAATCTAAATTTTTTAAACTGTAAATAATAGAACACCACTGCCACCAACAAAATAAATAAGTAAATTAATATATAAATAGATTCTTTATTTCAATGCACTTTTTTTTCTCCTTAAATCTGGTTTTACTAAGTTACAAAGGATTTCGGTTTTCATAATTTACACAGTTCAGAATCAATAATAAAAAAGCGTATAAAATATATAGGATTTCTATACAATACGATAATTTCTATACCAGTTTAATGATTGGGAACGTAAATCACAAAAGAAACAAACTTGAAATAGTGTAATGAGAGCTTGAAAACTACGAGCGGTCGTAGCATACGCTGAAAGTACTTTTTCATGTCCGATCACGAAAACCAAACAGCATCGATCGCGGTTAGTACTAGGGAGTGTGACCACATGGAAACCGCTGCAAGTTCAAATATTTCTATAGACATTTCTATTATAGACATTTCTACAGATATTTCTATAGCTCTTGGTGAAACTAGCTTATAGAAAAAGAGCCATAATACTTTGTTTTTCTATAGAATTCTATAAGAAATTTTTGTAACGGAAAGTGCTGTGCCAGTAAAGGAATAGCAGTGGGATAGGTGCTAGCACTGCAGGAAAAGTGCCGGATTGAAGTAATGTGATGGCATACCAATGCTAGCTCGCTGCTGGCCATCAATGATGGGCCAGCTGCATTCCGCACGGACACTTTTGTACTGGTTTAAGTAATGGCACCATTGCACTTCGCCGCTGATGGCAGTGCTGGCTGCCATCTTTTTTCCAGCTGATCGCTCACTGTTTCTTTCTTTGCTGGGTCGGTAGATGCATAGCATGAATAAGTGGTCACAGACCTTTGCAACAATATGTCACATGTGAGTATCGATAAAAGTTAGAAAAATGCCCCCCCTTTGGGTCTACTATCGCGCCTTCTGGAATACATCCTTCCTCCTCTCTTTGAAATACCGGTTGCACAAATGTGTTACTCTGCACACTGACTACATAGAAAAGGACTCATAAAATGTAGCAATTTCATAAATTTCACTCAATTATTTCTATGTGAGTGCAAAAACTTATTGATACACCCTCGTATAAGGTTTCATTCTTTGGTAATAGATTATACAGCCAGATCGAATATGGATCATTATGCAGTAATACATATGAATGAATGATCATAAAAATTACGTTTTGCTGGCTATTTTTCTTTTTTTTTCTATATTCATTTCATCGAAGTACTTTTTTATTATTATTTACATAAAGATTTTATATTTTTTCATTTTCAGAAAAATAAATTTTCTCTAGCATTTTGTCGTTTTCATAAAGGACTATGGAATTAAAAGGGCTTAAATCAAAAGGACTTTAACTCAAGCTGTGTTCTTTTTTGCTTACCAATAAACAAAATGTGGAACTGCTGTAAAATAGTAAGTTTTCCTCATAAATACCATTCATTTAAAAATAATTAATTGTAAAACTGACATTTATTAAATATATCATTCTAGATTTTAAAAAATATCAAAGGTTAATTTCAGAAAAATTGGGTCTTTAATTTGTTGAAATAGAAAGCATGCCACGAAGAACTTTTAATTTCATACACTCTAAATCTTCAGGCATTACATTAAATTCTTCAAATTAAAGCTTAAAGTTCTGTCAAGAGTTTTAAAGATTAAATTAGCTTTTTAAATGGCCGAATGATAAAATTGTCTTTCAGAGCAGCAGTGTGTGCATTTTATCCCCCGCAGTCTTTCACATTAATTGAAATATTTTGTTTTAGTACGGTTAAACCAACGGTACAAAAATTTATCCCAATATTTGTAGCTCGTATTCCAATCATCAAATGTGGATTTATATTTCTTATTCTAATAACATTTTATGCAATTTCTTTAAAATAATAAATAATAAATGAGAAGGACATTTACACCATGAAAAGCTCAATATTAACGTGAAATCAAAAAGTACAAATTTACTAAATTGTGCATACAAAATGTTGTAAAGTCAAAAACTAAACAAATATTCAAATAAAATTATAATAATCGACATTTCGGTCATAATCTATGACCATCTCCGAGAAAAGAGTTGTTACATTGCTTTTTAAAGAACAAAGCTGAGCCGTCTTAAATTTGAAAAATATTTTTATAGAACGTTACTTAAAACCCTCTGAGCGTTTTGCAAAAGGGTAAAATTGTAATGTTGTTTTCTTTGCATTTTGTTTTAAATGCTAAGAAAATATGATTCTTTCAAGATTAAAAAAAATCAATTACAAATATGAATGTAATCCTTGAGAGTATTAATCATTCTTCAATGTATTTAAAATTCATTAAATCTATAGAATTATATTATCTTAAATATTGCTTGTATTGCTGTGAAACCTGGAGCTTAGTGAACGGAATAATACGCCCCAAACACTTAGAGGGTTAAGTTAAAGTTAAAATTCCTTTGCTAAATTCACCTTGAGTTAAATAACTAAAATTCATGTAAAAATCACAAATAAATGTACAAAAATTATTTTCAGGTGCTTACATATAATATAAAATTATTTAAAGTACATTAAAAATAACGTAAAATGCATTAAAAAACCATTAAAAATTCAAAACGCTTTCAGCCATTACAAGGCTGTCATCAGTGGGGATTTAAATGTTATTATTTTCTTTGCGCTTATTTGAGAATTGTCTAAAAGAAATCACTGCAATTTAAAAGTTGTACGTTAGATGAGATGCCAGATAACGGTATTAAAATTTTCAACAAAACGAGCTTTCATCTATTATGCAGCAAATCTTTCCATACTCCATGGATATCGTATGATCGTGCACCATTACAAGCTATATCTTTATTAGCAAATATTTCAATTGATTCTCTTATAATGGCTTCCTGGTAATTATTTGTACGAAAGATAATTTTAGATTTATTAAAATCTACTTTTATAGGTCGAGTTTTGGCTCAAACTCAATAATTACAATGATTTCTTCTAGACAATTCTCGAATAAGAGCAAAGAAGTTAATAACATTTAAATCCCCACTGATGACGTCCTCGTAACGGCTGAAAACATTTTGGGTTTTTAATGTTTTACAATGCATTTTAAGATATTTTTAATGTATTTTAAATAATTTTATATTATGTATGCATCTGAAAGTAATTTTTGTACATTTATTTGTGCATTTTATATAAATTTTAGTTTGTTATTTAAGTGTATGAGCTATTTCTGGATAATTACCATTTTAATCAACTATAAAAAGCAATGTTGTTAAACAGTTCAACAAGTTGAGTCATCTCCCACTTCTTCAGCAAAACGGAATATTCATGTCTCCGGATCGACGGATCAATGTTGAGTTGTAATGAATTATAATTCGACAGACTCTTTTTTATAAAATGTTTGTTGTATTATCTCCGCCGATGGGAGGCTTGGATTTTCCTGTTACATAGATCAGAGTAGAGATCACCAACCGGTGGTCCGTGGACCACTAGTAAAATAGTAGCGGAAAAATTTTGTCATCATTTGCATTTTTAAAGTTTTATTAATAATGAAACAAAAATATTACCTTTTTTCATTTAACATTTTATACGAGAGAAATTTATGTATTTTTTTATAAGTGAAGAGAAAACGATTTTTTTTTTCAGTTTTCGATAACATATTTGAAAGGAAAGGCGTTTTTGTCTATCATAGTAATTAAAAAATCTTTATTGGTCTTGGATTGCAATAAAAATCCCGTTTTGGAGTAATCTCACTGGAACCAAAAATCCATTTTTGCAAAGAAACAGAAATAAATATCACACTAAAAATGGGGAATACGTAAATAATGTCAAACTATTTTGAAACAACTAAACTAACTTTGTAATTTTGTTACAGTTAGATAAGCTTTCATGATTTTGTTATGTTTAAATAAGAATTTTCGATTTTCAATTAAATAAGGATGTGTATATTTTTTTTATTAAATGCATGCATTTTATATTAATAAAATGAAAATTACCTGATCATCAATATTCTATACTTGCATTTCTGCTTTTAAAAAAAATCTAGTAGTGGTCCGCAAGATTTGAAATTAGGATTTCAATAGTCCGCGTGAAGTCAGAAAGGTTGGTGACCACTGGATTAGACCACTGGACCACTCTGTCTGAATGACAAAACATTTAATCGCCAGAAGACACGACAATACATATAATTTTTCATGTATGCCCATATAACTTTTGTACGGAAAAATATAATTTTAACTCCTCTTTTTGTACGTATTCAATTAACTCTCCTTTTCAAAACCACCCCACCAGTGGCCGAGAGGTTCTGCTCTCGAAGTTGGTAGACGGGAGGTGCTGGGTGCAAACCCAATCGCTCCCGTCGGCCTAATCGTTCGGAGTTTTTGTGGTTTTCTTCGAACCTTGGATTTTCAAGCGTTAATACGGGTTAGGTTCCCTTAGAAAGACCCCACGAAGGGCACTCCCCCCTGGGCTTATATCCCTCGTGCAGATAATTGGCCTTCATAAATACAACAATAACCCTTTCAAAACCAAAACAAGGCCAAGCTAAAAGGAGAATTAAGAAAACCTTCTCACCGCGCGAACAGATATATCCGTTCACTAAGCTGTAGTTTTCACTGCAATAGAAGCATTATATAAATTAATGTAATTCTACAGATATAATCCAGTTTAAAAAAAATTAAATTATGATTAATACTCACAAGGCTTATATACCTACGTAAAAAAAAAAAATTATATGTTAGAAAAAACATCTTTTTACAATGTTGCCCTTTTGCTCGGCGGTCAAGGGGTGAAAAAATAGTAAATAAGACAGTGGAATTTTTTCTATATTGAAATTCAATATAAAAAACTTAAACGAAATATATTATTTATAAGCAATAATTAATGCGTACATAAACTTTTATGAGTCTAACTAACTAAATCTGTGTAATATAAACTAACTTACTAAGGAACAAACCAAATTGTAGACATTTATTTACGATGAAATATATTGTTCATGAAAAATTATGTGCAAATTACAAATCCAGAATTGTCACCTATCAGCATAAAATGTAATTATTATTAAAAAAATCCCTGCCGGCCCGGCCTACAGGCAGAGGTAGATTTCGAAGTCAAATATACTAATTTCACAAACAAAAACTAAATCATGATTAGAGATAAAGCCACTTTAACAATTTTATCTGGCCGCTCTTGACGAGTTTTTATTTCATTTTCATATAATAGCTGGTTTTATCAGAATCATGTTAGGGCGGCATTCAAAAAAAATACTTTTCCATACTCAACAACTCGAAATTTCCTGCCATAATTCCAGATTCATTTTTAATAAAAAAAAATATGAAACATGCTGACGTGATTTTTGAAGAGATTTATAAGCGGCCGGTGTTTTTATTTTTTGTTCAATTAATTAAAACTTGATATATAAACAATTATTTTCTCAGAAGGACAATATTTTTCGTTTCTAACACAATCGCTTCGGGAAATTCCGTTCAAAATGCCCACTTTGACATCATTTTTTGAAATATATTCTGCCTCTATCTAAAAATCGATTATTACGGTACATTATATAGTTTCTGAATAAGCGAATCTACCAATTAAATGCGTTTGAGAGCAAAAATGAATTTAAAAACCATTCCGAAAATAAGCAGTTTGGATTTAAGCGCATCCTTAATACAATGATTTTTCCAACACAATCCGCTTCGGTAAATTCGGTTCAAAATGCCCTTTTTAACAGCATTTTAAAAAATATATTCTGCCCCTATCAGAAAATCGACCATTACGGTACATTATACAGTTTCTGAGTAAGAAAACGTACCAATTGGAAACCTTTGAGAGCAAAAATGAATTGTAAAATGAGTCAGAAAATAAGCAGTTTGGATTTGAATACACCCTTACTAAGATCATTTTTTACTTCAACCGGTATGTATTTTTAATTTGTTTTTGCTCTAAGAATTGGTCCTATCCAAAACTTGTCTATATAGATGTTGTAGACAATATTAAGAAGATATATGATAAATTCATGGGGATTTTATATCTTTTGAATTGACGGAGTTATGGATTTTTTTCTTCTTCAAACCCCATTTTTGTTTTCGTTTTTAATTTTTTTTTGTAGTACGAATTGGTCCTATCAAAAACTTGTGAATATAAAAGTTGTAGATAATGTTAAGGAAATTCATAATAAAATTAATTGGATTTTATATCTTGAGAATTGACGAAGTTATGGATTTTTTTCTTCTTCAAACGCCCTTTTTGTTTTCGTTTTTAATTTTTTTTTTGCGGTACGAATTGCTCCTATCAAAAACTTGTGAATATAAAAGTTTTAGATAATGTTAAGGAAATTTATAATAAAATTAATTGAATTTGATATCTTGAGAATTGACGAAGTTATGATTTTTTTTCTCCCAAAAACCCTATTTTTGCGCCCCTTGAGCCCATTTTTAAATTTATCAAAAATCTGTGATACATAAATTTTTGGCCCTATTTTTAGAAGTAATAAAAACTTTAAACTGATTTGATATGTACAAAAATTAAGAAGTTATATGGGGGTTTTCTGTTTTCACAAAACCCCTCCCTATTTCCCTCCCCTTGGTCCGATTTTACCCATTAACGAACTTAACCGAGATTTAATGCCCATTGATTTTATGTATCAGTTTGGAAGAGATTGGTGCAGAATTACGAAAGTTATCGTGTCCAGAAGAAAATGATATAGATAGATAGATAGATAGATAGATAGATAGATAAAGTTTTTTACTGAGGGTGGTTTTGGGTTCTAGGGGTCATGATCGGTGTAGATCTGCAAAAATTTTTTAGAAATTCCAACATAGGAACGATCCCAATAGGTAGTATTTCATACGAAATCTACCTAAAAACAAAAGATACGGCCATATATAAATAAAAGTGCGAAAGCTACATGTATATTTGCGCGATAAAATATTTTTTATTATCATTATTTTAAAAACGTTTCGTAATATTGTTAAAGCGAACTCTAATAAGTCATTATGTGTTTATTTTAATAACTTCTGTTAAACTGTTATGATATAAAATTTATCCCAGCATCAACTTACCTCTAATAATGAAAGAATTCGTAGTAGAAACAAGTAAAATTTGAGTTTCTCGTGAAATATAAAAACAGAAAATGTGAAATCATTAATATATATATTAGCAAAATAAATTTTGTTTATTGTTAGCAAACTCAGTATTTACGAACTAATTGGATTTGAAAAAGGATATGGCTAAAATACAATTCATTTTATAAAGACTAATTGGCGTTGTAAAGGGTCATGTTACAAATCATTTGTTGCTGAAATAACAATATCGTAAGTTTTTTGGAAGGATCACGATTTAAAAGATTACATCATTATTGAAAAATTCAATCTTGCCAAATGTGGTTTTTTTTATATAAAAAATGGTATAGCCTTTATTTATTTATTTATTTATTACAAATATTGTTTTACTAAAACGTCAAAATAGCTTTGTTAAAGATAAATGAGATGCTAAAATTCACATTTTATTATTTAAAATCAATTATATAGACGTACTATGTTTTACAGGTATTCTACTTTTTTATAAAGTTCTAAAATGGTTCAGTGTCGAGATTTTTATTTTTAAAAAATCTAACATAAGTAGAATGATAAAACCTGGTACGCATATAAATGTACCTTTATTTAATCTAAAAAACCAGCGGCATCTTATTTACAGCTAGCTACAGCAGGGGAGAAGATAGTAACTGGCTATTTCTTGATACGCAGTTTGATGAAATGATTTTGTAGTGAAAGTTCTGTGGAGTCCTCAGAAGTCTATATAACCAGTTTTATAATTTGTACATGTTTGTGAGTGAAATAGAGATGAATGATACAAAATTAACAATTCTTAAGGGGACCTTCTACATTAAGAGACAAAAAAAAAAAAAAAAAAGCACTTTTTGTGATTTTTTTGTAAGAAAACTGCATGATGGATCGTTTTGAAATTTTAACAGTTTTTTGTACATATCTTAAGGTATTCACAAGAATTTTTTTATTAGATTTTGTTGCTTCTACTCTAAGTTATAAACAAATATGTTCAACTGCTTTGAAAACTGGATGGTGGGCATGATAGTGCCTTGTATAATTATCCGAAACACAAAAATAATTTTTTCTCGTAAACTTCGTGTGTATAGCTTTTAGTTGAATTAAAGGAATCCATAGATTTGTTTAAAAAAAGAGTCATGTAATGGCTGAATCAAAAAAAAATTTTTTTTTGTTAAAAAAATTCGTTTTTATTTGTTAATAACTTTTTTTTAATAATTTTAGTAAAAGCTTTAATTCATATCGAAGGCAATTAAATAAGGTTTAATTTAAAAAAAAATCAAGATGATCCATTGAGAAGTTGTTTTTTTTTAATTTTGCCTATCGTGTCACAAAATGTGGTTGGTCCCCTTAAGTGAATTAAATTAAATCAAAAAAAAATTCTTAATTTTTTTAATTTATTATTGATTTATATATTTTATGTTATTCTTCCTTTTTTACATATACACTCTGTCCTAAAAAAATACATGCACCTAGAAAAAATTGAACCAAGATTATAAAACTTGGTATGTAAATAATGTTTGCTTAGATGAACAAATGATTATAAATTCAGAACAAAGAAAACATTTTATTGACTAGTAGCAGCAAAAAAATATCGATTTCAGTAGGTTGTAAAGGCACCTTTAGCAGCTATAAAAGTCGATACTCGGTGAGGCATGGAGCCTATTAAGTTACTAATGCTGTAGATTCTGTCATAAATGTATCAACTGATAAACTAGTTCGGTGGTATTCCGAGAAGGTTGAAGTCGGCCTTCCAACATGTCCCAAACATCCTCTATTGGATCAAGATCTGGTTACCTGGCAGGCCATAGAAGGACATTATATCCTTATAAAGATTGTTGCGAGAGTCGTGCAGTATGTGGCTGAGCGTTATCTTGTTGATAGCTAATACATAGGCGAATTAATAGCACTGACCATATTACAAGCTGCAAAATGTCGTTTATGTACCTGTGAGCCATAAGAGTACCTTCCAGAATGAGTAAAAGTGATCAGCTGTCCCAGCAGATCGCTCCCCAGGATGTCACTCCAGGTGTTATGGCAGTGTGCCGCTCAATAACAAATGCAGGATTGGACCGCTGACCTCTCTTCCTACACACACATACGGTAATCACCATCACTGAGAGACAAGCTGATTCATCACTGAATATCACATTTCTCCAATCAGACACTGTCCAGCTTGCTCGAGATCGACACCATTCCAGACAACACCGCCTATATTGAAGGGTTAGAAGCGACTGCCTAAATGGACGTCAAGAGCTGAGCCCAGAGTAGACCTGTCATCTAAGGTTAGTATGCCGCCACTGCATCCATATCAACTGGCAAATGGCGTCGAATAGATGATAGTGACATTGTTGGTGTAGATACGACTGCTCTTCTGATTGCTCGATCCTCTCATGCATTTGTGGTCAGAGGACGTCTTGAGACACTGCAGCGCCTGCCGTGCCTTCTCTGATTCACTGATACCAACACCGCAGAACTACAATATCGTTTCAACGAAAATACTCACTGATATGTCTGTTGAACCAACCCACTTTTCTGAGGCCTATGATTCGACTCCTTTCGAAGTCAAATCACTGTTCCTAGTGCCGTCGAGTACGCCCTAGAGGTATAATCCTTTCAAATCCCATGTATCAACAAAGGTAGTCCAGTTCTAATTACCTGTGAAATCGTGTACCGGCTCTTTTAAATGCTGCCTGCTGTGTAATTTAAATTACTTTTGGTCAGTGTCGCCGAAACATCGGGCAACTTCATTATCAGGAAAGTCATGACTTATTTTAAGCTTATAGTCCTTAAATGTCAATTTTAGATCACTATGATTCAGCCCCTAACAATCCCCCTACCTCATTAGAATTACATTTCCGACACCGCATTGCTATGTGATTCCGAATCCCCTAGGTGTACCCCCCCCCCTTTTAGAAGTTTGTTCTTTTAGTTTAAATCAGCCTGTATGCCTTCTTTATTATGACTCAATTTATGTTTTAGCATTTAGTAATAATAAAAATAATAAAAATTTGCTTAATCCTCTTTGCACCGTTGGCGATTTTCTTATTTTAAACATATATTTCACTCTAAATTTAAAATATAGGTTACTTTCCTGAACGAATCATGTGTGATAAAATGCAAAAAATATTAGAAATTTGTAATATCTGTTAAATCCTGTTATAATACGATATTTTTTAAACTTCTCCAAAAACTCTTCCTTAGCCTATTGTCATAAGAAAATGAATTATACAGTACGCAAAATAACTACGTTCGTTAGATTTGACAATAGCATTTTAGTTAAACTTCAGTAAATCTGTTTAGATATAACATCAATAACACTAACATCATTAACATTTGGATATAACATCTATTGACATCAATAACGTAAAAGTAATTTATTCCTCAAATTTAAAGAAAAAAAAAGCAGACCCGAAAGGATTAATTTTGTTACCATGAACATCTAATATTTACAAAGGAAAAAATATGTCGCAAAACTTCAGCCATTGCTATAGAAACTATAGGTAATATTTCGAAAAATAAATTCGCAATATCATACTTTGTTATTTCTGATGTCAACATGTGTTTTTCTACGCGAATGAAAAAGTCACAAGAATGAATGGGACACTATCATACGAAAGGTTTTTGAAACTCATATTTCGTTAAAACACGTTGTTTGATTGAAAATTGTCTTTTATTAGAAATTAATTAAATAGACAGATAAGCATCACTATGCAGAATCATAAATGATGCTTAAAGTACAATTAGATGCTTACAATACAAGATAAATTTCCAGCACAAATATTTCAAAACAGATTTAACATTCTTCAGAGAGATAGCTTAAAATACGATCCGAATTCGTTCGGATAGATAGAAAGATTAGGTTTTATTGTAACTACACCTATTGCTCAAACAGCAATTATATGCGAACAGAAGCTTATATATGTTTATAGCATGGATGATGTCATATCCAGAGAATTTCGGGGAAGTTCAGCATCTAGAATTTTTCACCGAAGCCTCATTCACCCAACTACATCTTGACCACACAGCCAGTATCCTCAGATATAAGATCCTGATTAAAATGTGAAATTCTGTAAAATATGTAATAATCTTTTAAAATGTCTTACAATATAACTGAAGTGTTTTCATTCACAGCTTACTGTATGCTGAGATTCCCGGTTATCAAAAATAAGAATTGGCGGTTTGGGGAGATTTCCCACTTCCCTTGATTTCATAGGAGCAGGGCTGGAGTCTACCTGGAGGTTCTTCTCAGGGGCCTTTTTGCTGAGCCCCCTCCAATGCTGGAGTTTTAGGTGATGGTAAATCTTCTGCAAGAATTAACATGTTTGAACCATAGAGGTTACAAGCTGTGCTTTGTCCGACTCTGCGTCACGGTGAAAGTGGTCACTTTTGTCTTCCTCACTTAGACGTGACCACACATGTTTGGTCCCAACCACTGAGCTTTGCTCCGTCCGAATCATTTAGATCGTGCACGTTATAAAGTCTGTAACATTGCTCGGGCTTTACTTCGCCCACCAATGAGAAAATAACCCTTCAAATTCTTTTTGTCTCAAACAAATATATATACAGGGTGTTTCAGCACATCGGTTACAAAGTTTCAGGAGAGATAGAGTGCCCCTAGACGATGGGAAATCACATACCAATGCATTGTCGGAAATGCTTTCCTGGCGCGGTAGTGACGTCATAAATCACAAGAAAGGAAAGACTCGAACAGGGTGAGAAAACATTATTATTCTTAGTACCACAAAAATGATGGGACAATGCTGGAAGGTGCTGAAGAACTTGTTGGACGCATCGTGACAGCTGCCGGTGATGTCCGGGACACGCCCAGTATGTTCGAGAACATTAGATCTTCAATACACCAGGAGATTTGAGGCCTTCATCACTACCCGGGGTCGTAATTTAGAACACCTTTCTTGACGACGATTTTTGTCGTTGACGATCGTGTTGTTTTCGTTCTTCTTTCTTATTTTTTTTTCAGTACTAAGAATAATAAGCATGTTTTCTCTCGCCCTGTTCGTGTCCTTCCTTTCTTGTGCCATCACGTCATTAACGTACAAGGAAAACGTGTCTGACCATTCATTGCTATGTGATTTCCCATCGTCTAGGTGCACTCTATCTCTCCTGAAATTTTGTAACCGCTGGGCTGAAACACCCTGTATATATATGTAATAATAAAAAATTTCGCCCTTTTATCTTAGTAAAACTATTCCAAATTCTTAATATTTTTCCTTTTTTACCTATCTTTAATAATATCTTAATATCTTTTGTCTTTTATTTAATGCATTTAAACCTGCATATTCCTTTATTATTCTGAAAACCTTAATCCATTCGTCTAATCTTATAAAACCCATTAATTTACTTTCTAAAACTAAATTCTTTTTCTTTCGAATATTTTTAATAGCATTTGTTCGATGATGTTCTTTTCCCACAATTCAATGCTCCCGCCAGCATTTAATTGCGCTTTAATTCTGACGCCGTATAAGGAGTTCATTATCGACGTCACGCCCTCCCCCTCGAATCGTAGCCTGTCTCCTGTCCCGTTCTCCCCATCTCTCTGCTGGAATTAGTTTTCCACTAATATTGTATCCGTCCGCGCTATGTTTTCTTTTAGTACTTATACCGTTACATCGACGAGGAGCGATAGATTTTACGTTTTTCCGGTTGTTTAATAAATCCACGTCACTTGGGGTGAATGACTTTAATGTGTAGATCCTAATACTTTTAACATCTTAAGTTTTATGAAGTGCGTGATCGATTATTCGAGAGTTGATGGACAAGCTACTGGAAATGTTTTGATATGTTTTTGTCAAATAAACAAAGTTTAAAGTTACGATAACTCTATTAATTATGCCATGGGAAAGTTCTCAATGTTTATGGAGCCTGTCTTATACTCGCCACCCTGACTGCACTCCGATATTCTCATGATAACGGAGAGTTGGCTTTGAGAGGACGGATCAACGGAGAGTTGATTACTCTACTACGTTTATTTCGAGAAATACGAATGTCGCCGGAATGTCACAAAAGTCGATAGCAAAATGCCACATATATGTACGTATATCCTACAAATGTAGAAGTAATTATGTGACAGCTGAATTATAATTCGAATACGGACAATGAATGATGAATTTCAATTCTTATGAAGTGAAATATTGCACCATAAACAGTTCACACTTAGCCCGAACGTTTTAACTATTTTAGGAATATTTCAGAAACTGCCCAACATAATTACATGTGCATTTGCATAATAGTAGACAAGTCTATAAACGGATAAATTATTATAAAGGAATTACAATTCATAAAATCTTTCTTTTTTATTATTATTTTGAATTTTCTTTTACAAAACATTAGATAATTACCACGTAAGTGCTGTTGTCAACCCTGCTAAAACACTTTCTGAGACGAAAACAATTTATCACTTGTTGCTACTGAAAGAAAAAGTAATATTCATGATTGCCGAAAACTGTAATTGATGATCTTCATATGATATACACATAAGGAAAACCTAGATTCAAGTTTATTCTATTGCTTACTGGGTAAAATATCCAGGCAATTTCAAAGATTGCTACATTTAGAAATACTTTTTATTTATAGATTTTATTTATGATAGGAAATATGATTTATAGATTGTATTTATAGAATACTTTTATTTATAGATTCAGAGATATTTTATTTATAGTCTTCGATTTATTCCCCTTAAGATGTCACGAAGTAGTAAAAAGCACATTTATTCTTTTATGGTGAAATACAATTATTATAATTATTTCTAGTTTTTACCTTTTCAGCACTTTCCAATAAAGTTGAAAAATATTTATAATTCGGTTTGTCTGGATGGTCCGTCTGTCAGTCTGTCTGTCCACGCTCTAACTCACGTAAATGTACTCGTATTTTCATGCAATTGATATATGTTAAAGAAGCTAAGTATGGCATTTTTAGTACTTTATATGAAGTGTTTAGCATTAATAGTTCATTTACAGGGGCACTCAAAAGAATTCCGTTGCATTATGGTCAGTGGGGGAAAAACCGTCTCCAGAGTATTTTAATGACATTACGCTATTTCAAATGTATTGAAATTCATATAAATCACTGAATTTCACTACAAGAGGATTACGATAGAATGGGGTTCATAGCATTTGTCGTTCATTTATAAGGGTACACAAAAGAAATCGGTCGCAACACCGTCTTTGAGCAATAATTACTGGAAGTGTGCATTTTCAATTTCGGTATGTATTTTTAAATTTAACTAATGTTTTGCATGTTACTTGTTGTATATAAATTCTACACCTAGTATACAGGGCTGCATAAAAGAATTCACGGACCTTTCTCCTTATTAGCGGAAACTGCTGAAAGGGAATTTTCAACTGATATATGTATTTTCTAGTTGAACTAAATTTTTGCTTGCATGTGGTTAATAGATATAAATCAATATATCCTATACAAGGCTACTCAAAGAATTCAGATAATGTTCTGACTGTAAATGGGAATTGGTGAAACTGGGTTTTCAAATGTGTTATGTGCCTCTATATGGTTGAAATAGACATCATATTTCAAGTTATTAAACGGTGCAGTTTTGTTACATTATTTTGAAAGTTTTGGAGAGTGTTTCATAATCTATGCTTGGCGTTTATTTATTACAATATTTATTTGATAAAGACGAATTAACGATAATTTCCACTTTTTGTATGTTTTTCTTCTATGTACGATCTAATCTTTTTCTACTAACATTTAAACTTCAAGCAATTTACATATCTTTTAAAATCATTTGATGTTTTTAGATCAAATTTTATTGTCTCGTGTACATTTATAAAAATTAAATAAAAAGGGGAAAATTTAAATTTTCGACCCCACAGCATATTTATTGAAAATATTGCGTCAAGATTATGCAGATGCAAATTTTGTTAAAAGAAAATTTTGAAAGAATGTCTTTAATGCATTCCCTATGTTACAGTAATCAGATGAAAATTCATCACAGCTATTGTTTATCTCAATTATTGCGCTTGTCTGAAATGTGCAATCAGACAGCTTTCTGCGACGGTGGTTCGTTTGTTGGTCCCTTTGGCGTGGCGCGTCTTCTGTCGCTCTTGCGAGAGAAGGGAGTACCGCGAAGGAGACTCCTTGAAATGTTTAACTCCACTGACATGTTGCCACCTCATCTCTCCCCTTTTTTAGAACCCCTCCCCACTTTCCTTTTTTTGAGAAAAGCTTTTCATTTATTGATGATCACAGAGACTTTGGAAAAGAAAGACCAGGGAAATAATTTATGACATCTCGTGTCAGAATTTTAAAATGTGGTCTGAACCCAGTCATAATTTCATGTGACGAATTAGAAAGAATGTGTAATAGATGACAGAGATTTTTTTATCGAATCGGTGTAGGTCTAATGGGGAACACTTGGGATTTTATTCTTTTCGATAAAAGTCACTTTGTAGCAACCCGGCTGTTTAGAATGAATATACAGGATGTCCCTGAATTCATGGTCCAAACTGTAAGGGAAGGTAAAGTACACATAAAGAAGCAATTTTGGTATAGTAATGTGAGGTCGGAAATGAAAAATATTGGAGGAAAACAAGAAATACGGAGGAAATGAAATAGAGCAGCTTGTTGACATAACAAGCGCAGTAAGTGCTCAAATGTGCCACCAATAACATCGATACAGCGCTGGCAGCGTCTAGAAAGTGATTGGCGTACCCTTTCGAAGACAACAGGGGTCTCATCTACGAGACACTAATTGACTCTGATAAAGACCTCATTGCAAGATTTTCAGTCACTGCTGCTGTTCGTGAAACACCAGATGTCCTCTAAAGGGTATGGTGAAATACAATTATTATAATTATTTCTAGTTTTTACCTTTTCAGCACTTTCCAATAAAGTTGAAAAATGTTTATAATTCGGTTTGTCTGTCCGTCTGGCAGTCTGTCTGTCCACGCTCTAACTCACGTAAATATACTCGTATTTTCATGCAATTGATATATGTTAAGAAGCTAAGGATGGCATTTTCAGTACTTTATATGAAGTTTTTAGCATTAATAGTTCATTTACAGGGGCACTCAAAAAAATTCCGTTGCACTATGGTCAGTGGGGGAAAAACCGTCTCCAGAGTATTTTAATGACATTACGCTATTTCAAATGTATTGATATTCATATAAATCACTGAATTTCACTACAAGATGATTACGATAGAATGGGACATTCATAGCATTTGTCGTTCATTTATAAGGATACACAAAAGAAATCGGTCGCAACACCGTCTTTGAGCAATAATTACTGGAAGTGTGCATTTTCAATTTCGGTATGTATTTTTAAATTTAACTAATGTTTTGCATGTTACTTGTTGTATATAAATTCTACACCTCGTATAACAGGGGTCTCTCATCTACGAGACACCAATTGACTCTGATAAAGACCTCATTGCAAGTTTTTCAGTCGCTGCTACTGTTCGTGAAACACCAGGAGTCCTCTAAAGGGTACGACAATCACTTGCTAAACGCTGCCAGACCTGTATTGATTGATGTTGGTGATGGAATATTTGAGCACTTGTTGTAATTGTTGTGTCAATAAAACTTTTGTTTTAATTTCCTCCGTATTTCGTGTTATCCGTTAACGCTTTTCATTTAAGCAGAATTTCGTCTAACTGGCAAAACCAATTTTCTCAACTAAACTTTTGCTTTACAATTAAGATTATATTTAGTCGCAGTACAATATAGCAAGGTAAAAAAGTCCTTCCGGCCAGTGCCGGGAGGAAGAGTTAGCTTTCATAATCCTTATTTACAAAAAGCCAACTTATATCATGCAAACACACGAAGATCAATTTAGTGGAAATCGAATATAGGAGATTCAATACTAATTTTTATCAATATAATGAATGAGAATTTCGCGAAATTAGTCAGCTTTATCCAAGCTGCTTTTCTTTAAAGTAACTTATATTTGGCTGCCAAATTCGGCAATTTCTTAAAGTGCCTGTCATTTTAAGACAACATGGTGGATGAGGCTAAGCAGTGAACTTGGTCGAGACCTTAGTAATTGCTGTGCACATGCTCACTCACATCGGAATCGGTTAATATATAGGAGTGCTGTCGCATGCAAAAAATCAGATTTTTCAAAATGTCACCCACAATAGAAATTGAAACTGCTATATCTGAGCCATTTTTTAAGGTAAAGACAAACAAAAAATGCTCCTGAATCCTTATATCAAGATCAAATACTTAAGAAAGAAACCTTTTTCAATTTCTAATTTTTTTGCACCTCACTTTAAATATATATATTTTTTTTAATTTAATGACCGCCATTTTGAAACAAGATGGCTGATGAATCTGGCCAGCGAACTTGGTCGAGGTGTTGATGTATACTATCCACATGCCTTCTTACATCGAAATAGGCGAATACGTGTGTTATCGCGTGACAAATACAAGATCTTTTCAAAATGTTAGCCATGCTAGAAAGTCAAAGTGCTATAAATCAACCATTTTTTAAGATATCAACAAAAGAGCAAATTTTCAGAAACAAAAACTGCTCCGGAATCTTTGTATCAAGGCCAAACACATAAAAAAAATCTTTTTCATTTTCCAATTTTTTAATACCTCATTTTGATTTTTAAATTTAATTTTTTTTAAATGGCAACCCTTTTGAAACAAGATGGCGAATGAAGCTGGCCAACGAACTCGGTCGAGACATTGGTATGTACTATGTACAGACCAAGTTACATCCAAATAGGTTCATAAATACGCCTGTTATCGCGTGACAAAAATCAGGTCGTTTTAAAATGTCAGCCACAAGAGAAATTCAAAATGCTATTACTCAGCCATTTTTTTTAGATATAGACGAAAGAAAAACTGTTCCGGAATCTTTGTATTAAGGTCAAACACATACAAAAAAAATTTTTTCATTTTCCAATTTTTTGGTATCTCATTTAAATTTTTTTATTTTTTTATTTTTTTAAATGGCCGCCATTTTGAAACAAGATGGCGGATGAAGCTGGCCAACGAACTCGGTCGAGATATTTGTATGTACTATGTACACACCAAGGTACATCCAAGACGGTTCATAAATACGCCTGTTATTACGTGAGAAAAATCAGGACGTTTCAAAATGTCAGCCACGCTAGAAATTCAAAATGCTATAACTCAGCCATTTCTTAAGATATAGACGAAACAAAAACTGCTCCCGAATCTTTTTATCAAGGTCAAACACATAAGAAGAAAATATTTTTTCAATTTTTGGTACCACATTTCAAATTTAAATTTTTCTTAAAAATTTAAATTTCCGCCATTTATAAACAAGATGGCGGGTGAAGCTGGCCAACGAACCCGGTCGAGACATTGGTATGTACTATGTATAAACGAAGTTACATCCAAATCGGTTCATAAACACACCTTTTATCGCGTGACAAAATTCAGGACGTTTCAAAATGTCAGCCACGCTAGAAATTCAAAATGCTATAACTCAGCCATTTTTTAAGATATAGACGAAACAAAAACTGCTCCGAAATCTTTGTATAAAGGTCAAATACATAAGAAAAAAATATTTTTCCATTTTCAATTTTTTGGTACCACATTTCAAATTTTAAATTTTTAAAAAAATTTTAAATGGCCGCCATTTTGAAACAAAATGGCGGATGAAGCTGGCCAACGAACTCGGTCGAGAGATTGGTATGTACTATGTACACACCGAATTACATCCAAATCGGTTCATAAATACGCCTTTTATCGCGTGACAAAATTCAGGACGTTTCAAAATGTCAGCCACGCTAGAAATTCAAAATGCTATAACTCAGCCATTTTTTAAGATATAGACGAAAAAAAAACTGCTCCGAAATCTTTGTATAAAGGTCAAATACATAAGAAAAAAATATTTTTCCATTTTTAATTTTTTGGTACCACATTTACAGTTTTAAATTTTTTGAAAATTTTAAATGGCCGCCATTTTGAAACAAAACGGCAGATGAAGCTGGCCAACGAACTCGGTCGAGACATTGGTATGTACTATGTACACACCGAATTACATCGAAATCGGTTCATAATTACGCGAGTTACAGTGTGACATAGGTCAGATATATATATATCAATTTTGAACGGAGGGTGGTTTCGGGGTCTGGGGGTCATGACCGATGAAAATATACCAAAATTTTTTGAAATCGCTTTCCTCCGAACGGCTGCAATAGGTAGCTTTTTTGTAAAGAAAGCTACCTAACAATGTTTTAATCACCAGATTTGATCACCAAATTGTTTGTAATCTAGTTGCAGTAGCATTCAGCGTACCGACATGAGTACAAAGAATGATAAAATTTTGCCCTTATACATTATATGGCCATTAATCACCGGACACTTTCAATTATTTATATTTTGTCGAATATTTAAAGATATATTTGTCTGATTTTTCTGGAACTTCAGGATTATAAAGAATATGTTCGATTTCATATTTATCAATGGCGATTTGATCAGAAGAACAATTAGGGGGCCAACAAAAAAATTTAAGAAAAATAATAATTTCTAAAGCTTACGAATATATGAATATTGCACAATATATATATTCATTTGTGGAAGAATAGAACGTATATTCATGCAGATATTTTTTATCTATTTAATTTTTTTATTATTATTTATTTTTTTTTATCTATTTTTTTTTTTTTTTTTTAGTGAGTTCAAAAAATTCTTGCATGCTTATATCATGCAGGGTTTTTTACCAAATTTAACTCCAGTTTCAGAAAATTTGGCAAAATGTAGTAAAAATAATATGGTGTTTTTGGGATGTAAATATATTAAATATTTGATGAAATATGATCAGTTGAATGAAATATGTTTTATCAGCGCATGCTCGCATGATAAAAAAAATTTTTTTTTTTTTCATGATTTGATAGTCAACTCTATGGAGCAACTCATACAAAAAAAACAGTCAAATATCGTAAAAATTCTGGAAGATATCGGCAATATAGTTAGCGAATTTTTAGTTGCTCTCTAAAAACTGCTGAATGATAAGGGATTTCCCACAAATTGTCATTTCTGGGAGCACGGCAGTGCGTCCGCCAAGTTCGCACAAGCCGTAAGCTACCTTTTCCTGAACCATTTCGGCATACTTTTAACCCCCTCATAACGTCGTTTTAGGGAGAGGTATAGAATTTTTTCTTTTATACACATGTTTGTATGGTCAAACTGAACTAAAGTTCCACGATTTCATGTTTCTATATTTAGTAGTTTTCGAAATATTAAATTCCGAAAAAGCGCTTTTTTGTCACTGACTCATTTCGCATCATCAAATAACTAAGGTACTTCTAAAAGTCGTAGAATCATGAAATTTCACAAGTAAGTCGGATTTGTAGCACAATTAACCAGAAAAATCTGAAAACACAGAATTTCCGCCTCTAAACCCTTCAAACAGGGGGTGTTCATTTGGCCGTAAACAGTTCCTTAGCACATTCAATTGTGCCAATGTTGGTCGCCAAAACTCGATTACAGAGTTTTGAAGGGAGTCACGTGATTTCAAGCAGAATAACATTATATATATATGCTTTTCCAAAGATGTTTGTTAAATAGAAAAAATGAATACACCTAAAAATTTTAATCAGTATAGGTTATGATATATTTACGATATTAAAACAACAAAACATTTAACAATTAACAAAATATAACCGCAATTCGGTACGTTTCCGATATAGTAGCCTTGGCGAAATACAGAAAATAGCCTTGACGAGAAAAGAAATTTGATAATAACGTATTTTATGGCAACCTATTTACTGTGTCATATACACAAGCAATTTTTTCAATATGTATACAATTTATTTAATGTAAAGAACCCGTTTATTTATTTTTATATACCAACATAAATAATTTGTATATAAAAAATAATATTTTATACATGTATAAATAAAATGTTTATATGTATATAAATACATGGTACTTCTTAGTTATCCCGTCGACCAAATTACTGTCGCCAAATTGTAAGATTAAATGCCAATAATGGTTTGCCATTAATTAATTAATTGTAAGATTAAATGCCAATAATGGCCAATAAAACCATTAATTCGACGTTTTATTCGTATTTTTATTAATGTTTTACTAATTTATTTGTTCTTTCGTTATTTAAAATAAAAATTATGTCAATATGTATAATTTGGCGAGTGGTTTGGCGATTTATATAATTTGGCGAAATTGGTCGACGGGATAACTAAGAAGTATCAAATACATATATAAATAACATAAAAGTTCATCAGGTTTGTTTTCATAGTTGTTTATATCATCTGACAACATATCTCAGTTTCTGAAATCCGAATTGTGCCAAGATTTAAAAAAAATGCAAAGGTCCCTATAGTGGAAAAATATCCCAATTCCATATGAAAGTTTAAAAATCTCCTTTTAATTAAATGAAATGTGTAACTAATAAACTGTCTTTAACGATGCGCGAAAGATGCGGCGTCCGAAGCCCGCTGCTAATGTTATTATATTGTATTATTAGCCTACTTACTGTTAATTTATTGTTAATTTTAAATCTGTAAAAGAAATAGTATAGTTATAGATAAGATATGTTGGTCGCCAAAACCCGATTACAGAAAATTAGCCTGAGTTATGAAGGTGTTACATGATTTAAAGCTGAATGAATTTTTATATGCTTTTACAAAAATCTTAATAAGGCAAATCTTTCAGTTTATCTGTCCATCTTTCTATCTTTTATTTCCTTAAAACAAATTTTATTAAAGACCGGGAGGCGTCTGCACAGATCATCACCTCATCGAGTTGACGGCTGAAATTTTAGGATTAGTTAAATATCGATTAGCGTATTGAAATGTAACTGGTCTGTCAAGTCATACCTTTGTGGAAACCACCTACAGACCCGATTTTAAGGTTAATTGGTGGATTTTCCATTGTGTTTTCCTGCACTCATTCCTCCATGTTTCCAAACTTTTGGATGCAGGAAAATACAATAGTAAACCTATCGGTTAACCACTAAAATTAGGTCTTCAGGTGGTTTCTACCAAGATATGACTTAACAGACTAGTTGCATTTAAATATGCTAATCTAGTTTTAACTAATCCTAAAATTTCAGCTGTAAACTCGATGAGGTGATGGTGAGTGCAGACGCCTCCCGGTCTATTATAAATGTCGGAATTCTAATCTCAATAGCACTCTGGTCAATCTGGCAAATATTCCTACTATTTATGGAACACTATTCCTTTAAGTGCGTTTTAGTGATGTTAATGAACTTATGCATATGCATCATACGTACTATACATATGCATATAATACGTAATACATTTGCATCATACATATTATAGGTATGTGTATAATACATAATACATATGCATCATTATGACGTCAGAATAAACAAAACATTTTTTGTCGCCAAATTTGAGAATTGACATGATATATTACCAAATTTGGCGAAACTTTACTAAATGTCGCCAAGCTTGGCGAATATTGTACGCTAGTGGCTATTTTTCAATAAGTTAATTATTAATGCGAGCCATCTATTTTTATTTTTCCGCATATCATCTGAATAGTTAAATGATATAACGTACTAATATTTTCAAAGTGCTAATAGTTTCGTCACTGCCCAAAACCTCTGCTATTGTTATTATATTGTACTGTTATTATACTTACTGTGACTATGTTGTTAATCTTTACACCGCTAAAACTTCTGTATCATATAAAGGGAATTTACGGAAACTATTAAAGCATTGAAACTGCGAGATTCTCCTTATGATTATTATAATTCTATAATATGTAACCTGTTAATCGATATGTACGTTAGAATGAATCTTCTATAATCCGGTTCCTCGCATTTTAGTTTTCAGGTTTCGAATAAAATTAGCTAAAATCTTAAAACCATGGCACATTGACTAATTCTTCAACACGATCAGATGAGAAGAATGATAGATTTTCAAATGGATCATGGCAGTGAGCCGGTAGACCTTCTATTCTTCCGTAATCGAGTCTATTGAAAAGGTTAACGTGAAACAAAAAGATATTAGCATCAATATGGTTTAATGCAAATGCAGATATTGTCAAAGGATTTCATAAGAACCGTTTCACTTGTACCCAGTCGTATCAGTTAAAATACAACAATTGGCAGTGAGCCCAATTAAAAAAGATTACTTAATAGCATTAAAAATTTCCGCATTAGAGAACGAATCGTACCTGCTAAGGAAACATGCATAAGTGAGTTAAGAGATATTTGTCACGAAATATGAAATACATAACAACACAAAATATATGATGTGCTTCCATGATCGTAAAGAGTTCTTGATTTCTCTATCAAAAGCTTCCGACTTGGCAAAAGAATGGGTAAGTAAATTAAATTATGAATAACAGTAACATGATGCAACGTTTAACATGGAATTAATACGGTAAATACTGCTAGAGGCGGCTAGTACTTTAATATAAAAAGAAATAAAGCATAAATTTGTAATGCTCAATAAAATAAATTTAGATATTTTTATGTTAGCCGGGCGCAAGTGGCAAATCGTCAAATACTGTTCCCAACTCCCATTGTTCATATTGCATTCATTTCATTTAAAGATATATTCTTTTCAGTCATCTCATTTAAATGATAGATTAAATTGTAGATGCATTTCCTCATTTTATTTAATAGAATATTTAACGTAGAAATAAATAAATAAAAAATAATAACATAAACCAAAATATTTTATTTGAAAATCAAAGCATTGTTTCTAATTTACACATGTGAAAAATGAAAACTGCTATTGGCGAAAAAACAAAAGGCTAATGAGGAGATTTATATAGGCTAACATAAAAGTACCGAAATTTAAGTTTTTTCATATTAATATAGTTTAGAATAACAAACTTGAAAAAACATACAAAAAGTAGTGATATCCCAACAAAAAGTTTTCGGTTAAAAAAAAAAAAAGCGCCAAGTTCTCCTTAATGTTTCGGCCAGAAAAAGTAGTGATATATGAAGTTCGCACAAGTTAAAAGCCAAACATCCCAAATCTTTCATTGAAAATGGCTTCCTGCGACTTGGCCGTTAATGCCTTCGAGAGAGTTTTTAAAATTTTAAAATATGTACAAATGAGCTACATGTCAACTACATTTTTTGATTATTTTAGGCATTTTGTGGCACAGAGTACAGAAATAAAACACACATTTGAAAAAAGCATTTAAACAACTTCAGTCTATTTAAATGCTTAGAAGTTAAAAATAACAAAATACTTGTATTCAGGAGATAATATCCCTAATTGCTAAAACATAATTAGTATCAGCTTTTAACAGTTTATAAATCGAATACCTCTTAATGTATGCAAACAAACTATAATAAATGTTCAAACGAAAAAAATCTCTTTTCGTCAATACACACGATTTCAATATTATACAATAAAATATAATGTAACATATTGTGAGATTTGAAGTAAGTAAATTTTGTTTTATTTCTTGGGTTTTACGTTAATGACTTTAGCTTTAGACCGTACAAAATGGCAATTAAACCACAAGTGGACTAAATGAACTGTAATCAAAACTAATGTTTGTTGAAACTGAATGGTAGTTATCAGAAATCTTTTACTTATAATGTCTTTATGTGAATTTGCCTCTTTGCATTCTAATATTACTTTTAATATTTAAATAATTCATAAATGCGTATTTTCCAATCATTAATTTTGAAATGCTGTAGAAGGCATTAACGGCCAAGTCGCAGGAAGCCATTTTCAATGAAAGATTTGGGATGTTTGGCTTTTAACTTGTGCGAACTTCATATATCACTACTTTTTCTGGCCGAAACATTAAGGAGAACTTGGCGCTTTTTTTTTTTTAACCGAAAACTTTTTGTTGGGATTTTATTATCTGGCTTTCAGCAAAAGAGTTTGTATTTAATGAATGCGAGTAGATTTAGAAGAAATGCTTAGATTTTGAATCTTATTGTTTTCTTGGAATAGTCTCGTTCTGGTGGTTTACCCAGAAGAACTAAAGTATCAATAAAAAATTAAAATTTAAAAAGGTAAAATTAAAAACGACAATTTATGGAAAACCTCTTATCAAATGTAAGTATACGTAATAGTATTAAGTCGATACAATCAATAATAAAACAAATTCGATGATATTTTTCCAGTTTTCATATGCGTTGTATTTGAAATTTCTGTTATACATTCTGATGACGACTCAGTGAAGGAGTTGAAACATATCAATTTAGGTTTTTAATATACTTTGAATGTGTTTTTAGTAACGCCTTTTAAGCAAATAAATATTTTTATATATGTTTTAACTTTTCCGTTTTGAATATATATTGTGAAATCTCTTATAATTTAGTTGTTTTTAGAGAACAACTAAAAATCAGCTCAGTCTATTGCCAATATGTTTCTGAATTTTCACGATATTTGATTGGCTGTTTTTTTATGAGTTGCTCCACTGAGTTGACTATCAAATCACGAAAATAAATATTCTTTATCGTGTGCGCATGCGCAGAAAAAAAATATTTCATCAAATATTTAGTATATTTACATTCCAATTTCACCAAATTATTTCTACTACATTTTGTCAAATTTTCTGAAACTGGCGTTAAATTCGGTAAAAACGCCTACATGAAATAAACTAAAAACATGCACATTTTTTTTGAACTTTTAAAAAAATCGATATATTTCCATGAATATACGTTCTATTCTTCCAGAAATTAATACATATGTCGTGCAATATCCATATATTCGTAAAACATAGCGATAGATCATTTAGTGCATTTTATTTTACAAGGTGATCCCAAACATTATTACTTTTCTTTGGATTTTTTGTTGCCCTTCTAATTGTCCTTCTGATCAAATCGCCATTGATAAATATGAAGTCGAACATATTCTTCATAATCCTGAAGTTCCAGAAAAATCCGACAAATATATCTTTAAATATTCGACAAAATGTAAAAACTGGAAAGTGTCCGGTGATTAATGGCCGTATAGTGTATATGGAGGAGAAGCGGACTCGAGGGATAGGTTTAGTGATCAATAAATTATTCCTAAGATTCAACTGATCAATAAGCCAATATTCAATTTTGCTATTAATAATTGATCAAAAAAACATATCCCTCGAATCTGCTTCTCCTTAAGGCTCCTGTCCCTGCCGGCGAAGACACTCACGAGCTAAAGCTAATCCTATGGGGAGGGTTTTATCTAATATCTCGTTTGCATTTCGGCATTTTTAAATATTTTTTTTTTCTTTTCTTGCATTGGATAACCAAGGTCCGTGTCTGCATCGCACCTTTTTTACTTTTTCGATTTTGGTCGCAGATATTTATTACTTTCACTTTCAAAACCGGTTCTGAAAATAAAAGTGTCATTCTAAAAGATATCTGCAACCAAAATCGAAAAAGTAAAAAAGGTGCGATGTAGAAACGGACCTCGGCTATCCAATGCAAAAAAATATTTTAAAATATTTTAAATTATTTAAAATAATACTTAAATCAATATTTTAAATTAATATTTATATTAATATTTTAAATTATTTAAAAATGTCGAAATGTAAACGAGATATTAGAAAAATCCCTCCTCATAGGATTAGCATTAGATCGTGAGTGCCTTCGCTGGCAGGGACAGGAGCCTTAATACATATGGGCAAAATTTTACCATTCTTTCCTTTAATAACGGTACTAATCTACAATTACTCAAAAAGTTCTGGTGCTTAAAAATTGTTTTATCGGCCTATAAACTTTTGATTTATTTTTAAGTATCTGAAATATTATTTCTGACACTGTTTATGAAGAGTATATATTGAACAAAATTCTGCTAAAACATTCTTCGAGATTTCTGTCATTTCGAAAAAGAATAACGCATGAGTCGTTCATACTTCTATTTGACAAATTGAATATCGATACGTCACTGATTACATTGCCTTGCATATTTCCGCTCTACTTCGTTAGAATTCCGTCAAAGTTTTGTGACTAACGTCCATCATTTCTGTCTTTTGAAACATTCCTTATCTTCACGTTACCCTACTTAATAACAACTTGGGACATGCAGTACTTCCAAATATTTCATGCGAAAATCAATGTTTGTTGAGCGGTGTTTTATAAATTCATATATTTAAAAGAGTAATAAACTGATAGCACAGGGTGGTGTTTTCAGTTTATTGATTACTAATGGCCAGGATATTGATAACATTCGTATATTTTTGCATTTTCTTTTTTCTATTTTATAACCTTTTTATCTTTTAAGGTTGTAAGATGTTCAAGTAACTTTGCAAGTTATAAATGGGTGAAACTTTCTTTTAACAAATGTTTAAATTGCAAATCTCCCTTTTTCTTTTTTTTTTTTTTTTAACTTTCGTATGTGTTGATAGCAGGCGGATTAAGTCGATTTGGCTTGTTCATATGAGAATTTTATTCAAAAATAAAATTGGTCGTCTATCCTATATAAGAGTTAGTTCGAAAATTTATGAAGGTAAGCTGTTAAATTCAATCTCGAGTTTCTGATGTTCAATATTTATACTATACTTACAGTTGTACTTTTGTATGATGTATGTTTTTCAATAAAGGATACATCCAGTTTAAAGTTATGATATCCAAAGTTAGCTGTCATAATTGTCCTTGGTAATGCCGTAATATTTAATTTTAACAAGAATCTTTTTACTTCCTGTAAATGCCTTATAATATTAATTTTTAAAGAGTATTTTTCATTTATATTCATCAACTTTTCTCATTTTTATCGTTTATTTATTTTATTTTATTTATTTATTTATTTATTTGTAAATAAAATATAAAAATTTTATAAGGATTGCAATTTTAAAAGGAAAAGAAACTGCGATTTTTCTGATTTCTCAAAATACTGCACTTTTTAAATTTCATTCAAAACACTCTTTAGGAGCCAATCACGATTCACGGACATTATACTGCTTTGTCGCATTTCCAAATTAGAAACAAACTTCCTAGTTCAACACGCCTCCACTCTATTAGACTTGCTGCTAGTTCACAACAGAAATAAAGTACAGTATAACCTCGATTATCCGAAGTAATTGGGACCGACCCTCTTTCGGAAAATCGAAATTTTCAGATAATCGAGAACGCTTCAATTTTAAGATTAGGGGCAAATATGTGCACTATTTCTTATTATAACGAGTGCTTAATAAAAATAAATCAACAGCAAAATAGAAACAAGAAACCTACCTGAATTTTAATTTTTTTTAACTACCTGAATTTTAATTTTGAAATTAAGTACCTTTTACATAAATACGCAAGGTTTTGAAACGAAGTTTTGTTTGTTGAAGTTTCGATTGCCTTTGCTTTGAAGCTTTATCACGAAGTGTTTTTTAATACTATTAGTTCACTAGTATCACAGTCATTCTGCTGCTTTCTGCATAAAACCTTTTCATTTTTGCAGCACCTCTCTTCTGCTGCAATACCGCTGCCGTATTCTTGAGCTTATTTTGTTATACTTTCATCCGATTCTACTTGATCTATTATTTGAATTTTTTTTTCTATACTTAAGGTATTTTTTTTTTTTTTTTTACACATGATAAAAATGAAAATTTTTACTCTAGTAAAAATCTCGTACGGGAGCTCAAGTTAAATTCTAAGAAAGGGGATCCAAAATATTTATCTGTACTCGTGGTCCGGAAAGGACCGCTTGCACACGAGGAATGGGATAGGGGAAAAAAAAGCTTTAAAAATGGATTTCGGTTAAAAGAGTTTTGGATAAAAGAGGTTCTACTGTATATATTTCCCCTATTGCCCACTTCTATATGCGTATTTATTCATGCAAAATTATCTCAAATTTTATCGTAATTATGACGAGTTGCGTAACGCAAAATTCATGCAATAACCTTGCCGTATGCTAAAGATATAATAAAAAGAAATGAGGATAAATACAGTGGAACTTTCATTTCTTTTTTTGAAAGTTTTCCAATTTCTTCTTCATTACCGTCTTCATCTCTTACTGTAGTTACTTAACTACATTTTATTAGACTTTGCAATATGTCATAGTCAGTAAAATATTCAGTTGTCACAATGTTTTCATCAACGTTGAACAAGTTAGAGAGTTCTGCACCTTTTTCAAGGTCTCCCATATCTTCAGTTGTTGCCATTTTTCCTTGAAATCTGATAAACATGTATTGGATTCAGAAACATCTAATTCAGTATCATAGTAGGGTCTGAAATGTTTTCCAGCTCGATTTTTGTGCCAAGTTTGATATTTTTATTTTATTTTGTAGCTTTTGACATGTAGATTCCAAATATCTTAGGTGCCATTTTTTTCTTGCACATTTTTGAGGTGATTTTCAAGATGGCGTCCAAGATGGCTGCCATTTATTGACTTTTTTAATATTTGTGGGATATTATTGACCAGTATATCAAATTATATGTTTTTGTGGTCAAAAAATGCAAATCTACAACCAAAATATACATACATTGTGTTATTTATTATTTATTTATAAATTTACTACAAAATTACTAATATACTAAAGGGATAGATTTTCACATGACTATCGTTTTGGCATGCTACGACCTTCTCTTTGAAACACTGTCACATTCTACAGAGATTATTTCCCTGCAAGAAAAATGCAACTCACTACGTAAGAAATTGCACAATTGTGAAGTTGAAGCTACAACTTTGTTTGAAGAGATCAGAGTACTAGTTGAAAAAAATCGTATTCCACATATTAAACAATGCACTGGTGATATGACAAAGTTCTTACTACAGTATATGAACCAATTTGGACCTTTGTTACGTTTTATCCGTGCCACTCGTTAAGGAGATTGGGCATTGCATCTCGAGTCATTAAAGGAACAAATCAAGTATTATTTTGCTCATGACTTATATTAATTATGCCAGACTCATTCCAGTATAATTAGCACAGATGAAGGACATTAAAACAACATATCCAGAAATATGGAATGCTCTTGAACGTGGTTGTTTTGCAGTATATAAAGACAATGTGCCGCTTACGAAACTATTTTCAGAACAGAAGTTGGAATAGAAAATCAAATAACTGAAGAACATTGGTGGAGTTATTGGTTTAACTCAGAATGAAAAGCCCTCGAAAGGTATTTCTTGTGTGTACCAGAAGTATAACGCATTGTTTCAACTTACTTTGAAAAGTACTGTCCATATGAAGTCTCTAAGCAGCCCGGGAAACACTATCAACTTCGGACTTCCATGTCGCTAAGAATTTTTCACAACACAGCCATCGTCAGGGAGAGTATTCGGGATCATTGTGGAGGAAACCCTTTCCATAATAATACTACACCATAGCTGCCAACTTTTACGCTTTTTTCTTACCACTAAAATTTTATAGTAAATGTTATCTTATTTAATCGTCGAAATCTTACGATTAAACAAGACAGAGATCTCTATTAAATTTTAGTGGTAGCGAAAAAGCGTAAAAGTTGGCAGCTATGCCACACTAATGAAAATTGCATCCTCTATGAAAGTTCCAGAATCTGTGAAGGATGATATTCTGAGTCGTCGACCAAAAGGGCCAATTGGAATTTGAACAATTTGTAAGAGATATACTAATTCGAGAAGATAGGAAACTTCTTTCTCGTTTTCTTGTTGTTATGGGATCAAGACCTCAAATGTCTACAAACCTGAAAGATGCAATTGGAAACTACAAGTTTTCTGTAATAACAAGATCATTTTTTTTTCTGATGGATATCTTCATATTCCATCTGACAAAAGTTCATTCATTGCAGAAATAGCGCAATATAATCGATCACCCATACTTGAATCATTGGAATCCTCTATTATTTCTCCGATAGAAAAAGTTTGTATTATAGTTGGAATGGCAATCTTACAATCAGTAAATAAGACACCTGCCATGAAAACTTGTGAAGACTTCGCAAATGCTTTTACCGAGATCATTATGAAAATGACAAGCGGATACACTGAAGCGAGAATAATATTTGACCCATATCTTGAGCATTCATTGAAGGAGCAAACTAGTAAGAAAAGATTGGGGGCGACAGAACCTATTAGATTTACTATTACAAATAGTACCAATATAACGTTGGTTTCATTAAAGATGTTTCTTTCACATAATGAAACAAAATCACAGCTGATTATCTCGGGAATAAATTACTACAGGTTTTTGCTGCTAGTGAGAAGGAAATTGTTATCGTTGTTGGCAGTAAGGCATACAGTAACCATGCGAATGTTTTGGATTCAGAATTATGTGATCATACACATAAAGAAGCAGACACCATTATACATCTTCATGTACTTTATATAGTGAACCATCATGATAATTATGAGATCGATGTATTTTCGGAAGATACTGACATTTTCATATTGCTGGTTGACTTGGTTTCAAGTCATCTAGTAAGCAGTGAAATCAGTTTTGTTACTGGTCGAGGCAACAAACACAGAAAAATTAATATTAATGAAAGATGTCTAGCAATAGGTGCTCATAAAAGTAAAAGGTTTACCAGGTTTACATTCATATACTGGTGGAGACTGGGAAGGAAAATTTGTAGGCATTTCAAAACAGAAGTGGATAAAAGTGCTTATCAATCTTCAGTGTGATGATGATATTATAACAGCTTTTCAGAACTTGGGGAACCTAATGTTGATCCATTCTCCAATCTGTCGTTGTTTGAAAAAATCACCGACTGGACTTATTTGAAAAATAGTAATTTTTAAAGGATTTCAGAGTTAAGATGGCACCTTTTCAGAACTAAAAGTTTCGAGGGGG
This sequence comes from Maratus speciosus, assembly GCA_963932465.1. Taxonomy (NCBI): domain Eukaryota; kingdom Metazoa; phylum Arthropoda; class Arachnida; order Araneae; family Salticidae; genus Maratus; species Maratus speciosus. The sequence goes on along the minus strand of OZ010788.1, from coordinate 280,632,721 downwards.
AGAAATTACCATCAACCCTTGGAGCACTGAAGTCACATATTCTAAGATCAAACTTAATTTGCACCATTGGAAAGGGCAACAGATATCCTCGACCTACAATAACCCTACTTATTGGCAATGGTTGGGGGGAAATGGCGAAGGAGTAATTTCTCCAGTCAAATGCTTGGAGTTACTACGTCCAAAGGAGTTATTGAACTTGTGAAATGTGAGTGTAAGAGAACATGTACAGATGGGAAATGTTCTTGCTTAAAGAACTCTCTCGTTTGTACTGTCCTTTACAAATGCAGTGATTGCAACAATACAAAGGACTATCAATACCATCGCAGTGATAGCACTGATTCAAAAGAGGATATATAACATCCCAGTACTGTATATACATATAAATACTGTTTTTAATATTTTTTTCAATATCTACAATAATTTATGTTATTTCATTTAAATACTTTGGTTGTGTACAACTGGTTAATAAAACGCTAGCACATCTAATGTCTTTCATATTTTTGTGCTTTATTTGCATCTTATCGCTTAAAACACTTCAAAAACTCAATTTACTCCTAATTTTATTATATATTTGTATTTATTGACCCTGAAAATATATCATTTGCCATATTGGGCAATAATATACCTCAAATATTAAAGAAGTCAGTAAATGGCAGACATCTTGGACGCCATCTTGAAAATCACCCCCAAAAATGTGTATAAAAAATGGCACCTAAGGTATTTGGAATCTGCATGTCAAAACCTTCACAATACAACAAAAATATCAAACTTGGCACGTCAATCGAGCTGGAGCCACATTTAAAGACATTTCAAACCCTACTATCAGTTTTGAAGCGGGATTTCACAAAAACATTGTGTACGGTCAATGAAGTCACATCACATTCCCAAGCATTCATGAGCTCAAATATACAAGTGCTGTTTTTTTTTTGGGGGGGGGGTGGGGGGAGGGGGGAACTTATCGGATCTTCATTTCTAGTGCCAGAACGAAGTTCTTTTCTTCCTATTATTTGGTGAATGGCCATCAGTAGTCGTATTATGCTCAATTTTTGGTCTATTTTACCTTTACTAAAAGTAGAACATCCCAAAATACACAAAATCTGACTTTTGTTTTCCTTCTATTGTTACACTTTCTTTTATCAAGAATCAAAATGCTTTCTTAGAATTTTCAAAACAATCAGTGCCTTTAATAAGATTATTCTTTTCACTTATTGTGTTTAAAATAGAGTGAAAAACTGAATTAAATTCTGAAAGCATTTGGTAAACTGGTGCATTTTTCGAAATCTGGAACAAGATAGCTAGCTACATCAGTCTTAGTGAAAACTGATGACTTTATCAATCTTTGTGAAGACTATCTTTAAAATGTTAGTCTTTATCCTCAAAGTCATATATTAATAGAAAGAAAACTACGTGTATTACAAAAAAGTTAGAATATGGATCGATAAATATTAATTTTTAATTTTGGTTATAATAGGTTTTACAGAAACCACTGAAAATTAAAGGAATGTCAATTTTCAATCAATAACGGGTTTTTTTATACATCAATACTAATATTATAAAGAAGTAAAGTTTATTTGTTTGTTTATTTGTAGGGAGAAATCTCTGGAACTACCCAACCGCTTTCAAAAGTGATAGTATCAAAATGATGGTGTTAGTTTCTGTTAAAACATAGGGTATATCTTATATCGATGCCACTAATCCAAAGGGGGTGCTGGAGCAAAATACGTTCTAAAAATACGATTTTTGTGTTACTGAAGGGTCTAGAAACATGAAATTTGGGATAGTAGTTACTTATAAGGTCTAAATGTTCTCTAAGAATATTTCCTAAAAAATTCGAAATTTAAAAGTTATGAAAATGCTCGAAAAGTGTTCTAAAAACGTTCTAAATTGCGATTTCTACGCAATCTCAGGAAGTACCAAACCGATTTCAAACATAATGGTGTCAAAATGATCGTGATAGTCCTTGCTGCAACATGGGCTATATTTTATGTCGTTGCCACTACCCCAAAGGGGGTGAGAGCAAAAAACGCTCTAAAAATGCGTTTTTTGTGTTACTGAAGGGACTAGAAACATGAAATTTGGCATGGTTGTTACGTATAAGATATAAATTTCCTCTGAGATTATTTGTTAAAAAATTTGAAATTGAAAAGGGGTAAAAAAGGGCGAAAAGCATTCTAAAAACGTTCTAAATGGCGATTTCTACGCAACCTATGGAAGTATCAAACCGATTTCAAAGGTAATGTTGGAAATTTATAGTCACAGCACTTGCTCTAACATAGGCTTTATTTTATATTTGTGTCGCTACCATCTGGGGGATGCAGGAGCAAAAAACGTTCTAAATTGCGATTTTTATGTTACTGAAGGGCTTACAAACGGGAAATTTGTCATGGTAGACACTTATAAAATATAAATTATCTCTAAGAACATTTCCTAAAAAAATCAAAATTTCAGAGGGATGAAAATGCGCTAAAGGCGTTCTAAGAGACGTTCTAAATTTTCTACGCAATCTCAGGAAGTACCAAACCGATTTATAAAATAATGGTGTCAAAAAGATGATGATCGTTCTTGATCCCAGATAGGCTATATTTTATTTCGATGACATTACCCCAAATAGAGAGCAGGAGCAAAACATGTTCTAAAAATGCGATTTTTGTGTTGCTGAAGGGCCTAGAAACATGAAATTTGGCATGGTAGTTGCTTATTAAATATAAATGATCTCTAAAAACATTTCTTTAAAAATCGAAAATGAAAAGGGGTAAAAATGCGCGAAAAGCTGTTCTGAATAACGTTCTAAATGGCGATTTCTACGCAATCTCAGAAAGTATCAAACCGATTTCAAATGTAAATGTTGGAAATTGATATGGACAGCCCTTGTTCTAACATAGGCTCTAATATATGACGGTGTCACTACCACCGACGGGTTTCAAGAGCAAAGAACATTCTAAATTACGATTTTTGTGATACTGCAGGGGCTACAAACTTAAAATATGGTATGATAGTTAGTTATAAAATATAAATTCCCTCTAAGGACATTCGAAAACGTCTTCGAAATCAAAAAGGTGTGAAGTGAAGGGAATGGTGTGAAAACCGTTCTAAAAAAGTCCTAAGTTACGATTTCTACACAATCTCAAAAAGTACCGAAACAATTTGAAAAGTAATGGTTGGAAATTGATGGTGACAGCCCTTGATCCAACAAAGGCTCTATTTCATGTCTGTGTCACTACCACCTGGTAGTTGCATGAGCATAAAACATTCTGAATTATGATTTTTGTGATACTGCAGGGGCTATAAACTTGAAATTTCGCATGGTAGTTACTTACAAGATGTGAATATTCTCTATGAAAAGTTTCTAAAAAATTCGAAATTTAAAAGGGGTAAAAATGCGCGAAAAGCGTTCTAAAAACTTTCTAAATTGTTATTTCTACGCGATCTCAGGAAATATCAAACCAATTTCAAATGTAATGGTTGTAAATTGATGGTGAAAGTCTCTGCTCCAACATAGGCTATATTTTAATATGTTGTCACTACAACCTGGGCTTTGCAGAAGAAAAAAAAATTCTAAATTGCGTTTTTGTGATACTGGGAGGTCTAGCATTTTGAAATTTGGCAAGGTAATTACATAAAAGATGAAATTGCTTTCTAAGAACCGTTGAAAAAAAATTCCAAATTTAAAAGGATGAGGAGGGCGAAAAGCGTTCTATAAACGTTCTAAATTACGATTTTTATGCAATTTATGAAATACCAACCGATTTGGGAATAATGGTTGCAAATTGGTGGTGATAGAACCTGCTCAAACATAAGCTATATTTTATGCCGGTGCTACTACCACTGGAGCGTTGCAGGATAAAAAAAAAAAACTTTCTAAATTGCGATTTATGCTACACTGAAGAGGCTAAAAACTTGAAATATCGCATGGTAGTTACTTATAAAATATAAATACCCACTAATTAAAAAATAAATTCGAAATTTTAAAGGGGTGAAGCGAAGTGAAGGAGTGAAAAGCGTTCTAAAAAAGGTCTAAATTACGATTTCTATTCAATCTCAAAACAAATAATGAACCGATTGCAAAAGTAATGGTTGCGAGTCAATGGTGACAGTTTTTGATCCTACACAGGTTATATGTTATGACAGTGCCACTACCATCTGTGGTCGGCAGGTATAACAAACGTTCTAAAAAAGTATTTAAAAACTTTCTAAATTACGTTTTATATGGAATATTAGGAAATGCCAAACAAATTTCAAAATTAATGTTGGCAAATTAAAGGTGACAGTCCCTGTTTCAACACAGGCATTTTATGTTGGTGCCACTACCACCAGAAAATTGGTAGACTGTTAGACAAGAATCTTGGAATTTGACATTTATGGTTAATTTTATGATGTAAATGCGTACTCAAAGATGGTTTCAAAAAAATTCAAAGCTTCAAATGAATACTGATATAAGCGTATGAAATGAGCATAAAAACTTCAAAATACTTTCTAAATTGTCATGTATTTAGAAAAAGTTTTAGTTCTTCTTATTAATTTATGTCTCATTTTTACCTAATGCAATGTAATAATGAAGTTTAGTCAAACTGTGGCTTATTTAGTAAGTTTTCAATTTCTTCTAATAAAAATTAAACATACAAATATCACTTGGCTCATTTCAACTATTACGCGAGCAAAGCCGCGGGGTTTGCTAGTGATGTAATAAAGTTTTATATGTTTTTCAAACCATTGTGATCAGTTTTTACAGATAAATCGGTTATATTACTAGCTATTTAATACCGATTATTTTTCTCAATTCTTTGTTTATTTAAAGAATTCTTTAATTATAATTTAACAATTCTTTAAAGATAGAGTGATAAACCCAATTAAGTTCTTAGAGCACTTCGTAAACAAGGTGCATTTTTCGAAATCTAGAACGGGAGATCTACTAATGGATCTCTCCTTTAATTAGAACGCAGCACTGAATACCAACTCAGCGAATAAAATACTTATTCTGGCGATTTAATATGACTGTTTTTGTGTAGTATTTTCTTTAAAGCATTTTTCTTTTTTCTGAATAACTGATAATGAACTTAAGAGCACTTTTCTTAAAAACTTCTTTCTAATTTACACGTATATTTAAAGGAAAATATTTTTTTTAAAAAGGTTATCGTGCAATGGAAATGAATAATATAAATTTTCAATTCTGGATTCTGGTTATAAAATGGTTTATTCAGCCACTGAAAATTAAAGAAATTTTTTAATCAAGAAAAGCTTTTTTGTGTGAAATACGTTCTTAATTTTTTTAGCTATTGTGATCATATGGTGAAACAGCACCGAAAAACTGGCAATAACTCACAATTAAATAATAAAATGTTGTACTAATCACCATAAGACAAAAGCACACGCAGACGTGGCGCTGCTGTGCTGCATTTTTCACGATTTCCGCAATAGCTCTATCGCAAGAATTAATGCACGGATTTTCATAAAATTTCAGATTCAGTTAGTCCTTGATATAATTTGGTGCTGATTACTTTTTGGTGAATATCGCCCAACAGGTGGCGCGGCTATGCTGCATTATTCATGATTATCGCAATAGCTATATCTCGAGAACTAATGCAAGAATTTTAATCATGATTATCTCAAGAACTAACGCAAGAATTTTCATCAAACTTCAGATTCATTTAGTTCCTGATATAAATTAGTTCTGTTTAGTTTTTGGTGTAAATCTCCCAACAGGTGGCTGCATTTTTCACAATTTCCGCAATAGCTGTATGTGTATCTCAAAAACTAATGCATTACTATTCATCAAGCTTCAGATTCAGTTAGTCCCTGGTATAAATTGGTTCTAATTAGTTTTTGGTGTGAATCGCCCAATAGGTGACGTTGCTGTGTGGAATTTTTTACGATTTCCGCAATAGCTCTATCTCTAAAACTAATTGCACGTATTTTCATCAAACTTCAGATTCGATTAGAAGTTGACATAAGTTGTTGATGATTAGATTTTGGTGTAAAACATCTAACTGGTGACGCTACTATGCTGAATTTTTCAGGAATAATTAACATGCATGAGATAGAAGAAAGTTTTAGGACTGTCACATCCGACTAGTTTTCTTCGGAATAAATAATAAACTTTAATGAACTTGTCTTATGAACTACAGATTCAAATTCAGATGTCTACTTCGGAGAAATTGATTCAAGAAAAAATATATAATAGGAAACTATAAACGTAATTTTAAAATTTTGTTTATAAAATGGTTTTTTAAAGCTCTAGGAATTAAAAGAAGGTTTTAATGAAAGGAGTTTTTATTTATTTTAGTGTTTTGTAATTTTTAAATGCTAATGTAGTCAGTATTCATTGTCGAAATCACTTATATACCTGGTTATGTAAAATCGATTATTTTTCTCACTCCTTGCATATTCAAGATAAAGTGATAAGCTAAATTAAATTTGATGTCTATAGATGCATCTGTCGTTTAATTAGAGTGAAGTTTTGAATACAAATCCAACAAATAAAATATTTCTTCTGGCTCAGTAAAGTGACTTTCTTAAATTGCATTTCTCTATAAAGCATATTTCAATTCGGAACAATTGATAATAAACTCAAAGACACTTGTGTAAAATAAAATTTATAATTTAGATGTGTACTTCAAAGACACAGATCAATAAAAACAAAGTCAATTGTTTATTTTTCCAGAAACATATATTTTGAGTACTAAACTTTCTCTTTATTTTTTCTTTAGCCCCCGATACGCTATCACTTTCAGACAACAATTAAAATGTCGTCTCTAAAAAATAACTTTAGGTTACGTAAGCTAGCCGTAAACCAAAGCAAATGTATTACTGTACGGTTAAATACTGATAATCGCTACTGCAATTTTTTTAACTTCTAAGCATCAGAAATTTTCAATTTTTACACCTTCGTAGGGAAAAAAGTATTTTTAACTGCAATTTGTTTGAAAACTGCATAATTAATTTTTGGGATATTAATTTTTTTATAGTTTTTAATGCCGTTCTTGTAATGATGGCAAATAAGTATACTCCATTTCTGTACAATGTAAAGGGAAAATAGTTGAAAAATAGTAGATTATTATATCTCTTTGTAGTCAGTTTCTGATAATAAGTGAAAAAAAATTGTAATTGAAATGCGTGCTATTTTAAAAAAATATAAATGAATGATTTCATATAATACATGAAGCTATTAAAAAATATAGTTAATTTTAAGTATTCATATTAATGTTACCAACAAATGAAGGCATATGAATGATTAGATGTCCGATTTTTTTGTCGAATTTCTTGAATGACATCATTGCTTTTTGCTCGGTTTGTGTCTTAATCCGCAATAGTGAAGTGATATACATATATACTTTTCTATAGACGTTGTTTAAAACTGGATCGTAAATGTGGAAATCTTCAGCGGATGCAAATGACGTCTTTTATATAAAATAAAAGCATGTATATTAAGTCTTAAAACTTAAATAAGCTTTGTACTATCTATATTTATATATGCAGAATTCCCGTTTTCTAGTTTGTTTGTTTGTTTCTAAATTAAGCGGAATAAAATATCTTCATATTCCTTTGAACTTATCTAATATTATGACAGTTTCCGATATTATAAGAAATATTGGTACTACTTAGTTATCCCGTCGACCAAAAATCTATCGCCAAATTATAAGATTAAGTGCCAATAATGGTTGATCGTAAATGTCACATTCACTCGACTTTAAGCAAGTTACACGTGTCTACGTTATCAAGTGATTTTTATTTCGAAGTTTTATTTGTATTTTTATTAATGTTATACTAATTTATTTGTTCTTACGTTATTTAAAATAAAAAATGTGTCAGTTTGTATAATTTGGCGAAATTGATCGACGGGATAACTAAGTAGTACCGAAATATTTTATTAAAATTTCATTTTTCCGTAGATGATATCTCCGTAATCATAATGGATGTATGTCCATGTCCACGGAAATGATGTCCACACACCTAATGTTTTTTTTTCGTAAATTATTTATGATACATTAAATATTGGGCTGAATTTAAGGATGCTGTTGAATTGAGTTTTGTTTAATTAATAAGGTGTATTTTATCCTTTAATTTTACTATCTTATAATTCTTAACTTTTTTTTATCTTGGTGGTCTTCCACAAATGATGTCACGCTTGGAGGGGGAGAGAGGGATAGTGAAATTGTGACAGTTTGTGACAAGGGGGTGGGAGGGGGTAAGAAGAAATGTGACATCACACATTTTGGCTAAAATAAAAGCATTAAAAATCAGCAGATTAAATTTTAAAGTTATTTTGAAATTAAAGTATTTTGTGTTTATAAAGTAGATTTAAAGCCAAATATATTAAATTCCATTTCAAATTCCAAAATACGACTGTTTTCAACTGCTCTTTCGTATTAATATTTTATTAATGTTGTATAATAATTATGTTTTTTTTTATAAACCTTAATCTTACTTCATACAAAATAAGTACATGAATCATTTTTATTGTCATGCTCACAAATGTCGTTAAAACACATAGTTAAAGTTTGAAATATGATCTATAACGTAGTGCTTTGTTTCTAAACTGCAAGTATATGTTTATGTAATATAGCCTGACATGTGACAATGGGGGGGGGGAGGGAGGGGGGATGGCGAAGTGTGACACTTTGTGACAAAGGGGGGGGGAGGGGGGTCAAAAATATTGAAAAAAAGTGTGACATCATTTATGGACCGCCCCTTGCCACGGAAGTGATGGTAATCCTTATAGCCCTGATTTTTTCCCTGTTATTATGAAAAAGCATTTTACACAGATAACACTTGCAAAGTATCCATGCATTTAAAATGACTACCAAGCTTCTCTTTCACACTAAAGAATTTTTTTCTGCCATCTGTTGCCATATAGAAGTTATTAGTTTTTCTGTTCGCGGGCATTATTCCATTTCTTGTGACAGTACTTAAATAAAACTATATATAAACAAGATTACCTTTTTCAATCGGACCCAAGATTAGCTTTACAAAACACTGAATCATAAATAAATAATGTATGATGAACAAGTCGGAAATTGTAAGTCAAAAGCGACAAATGAGGCGCGTTCATGCTATAACTAGTTTTATGAATATCCAGATCGTGATGAAATACCTGTTGCACTCTTATTCAAAAAGGCATGAATACAAAATTTATTAAGGTTATATATATTAAATTCAGTAATTACGGAAATAATATGACTCTATCTTAAATAGTCCGTTATCACCATGGCAACCTTAAATCATTATCTATCATGGGATATCATTGAACTAATTACGTATGATAGGATTTAATAGAATGAAGAAAACTTTTATTAATATCTATTTAATTTTTTGTTCGATTTACATAAAATTTGAAACAACTCAACAAAATTCTGCAACGATTATATACATTAAATTTCAAACTATTCGATTGGGTAGTTTTTGCGCTGTTATATGCGGACATACAGACGGACAAATCAGACGACGACTATAGGTGCTATGTATTTACATAATTACGAACGCACCTAAAAAGAGTTTTAATCAACTTGGTACCCCAGTAAGTGGTACAAACTACATCTGTGACAGGCAATTACATGATTTGCTAGTCGCTGTAGATACATTACTTATATGAAAAATTAATGCATTTTATTAGTTACTTATCTACATGTATTCATTTGGTTATACCAAACCACATTTTTAATATAACATTTTTTTTCAGTTGCAATTACTTGTTTAATAAACATTCCGTGACCTTGTTTTGTACGTTTCCAGGTGAGTGATCCATGAATTGGTGTATTAAATTCATAAGTTAGAATATAAAACAATAAATGTAAATTTTAAATTCTGATTAGAAAATAGTTGCTTAAACAAGTGAAAATTAAAAGAGTTGTTTTGAGGAATATTACTTGCCGAAATCGCATTATCATGTACCTGATTTGCTATGCTCTGTAGCAGTGGCGTGGCGTGAAAATTTTCGGTGGTCATCGCAATTATTTAAGTTTGTGGTGAAAAATTATTAACTCTAAAATTCAATCGTTGAATGTTCAAAAAAGAAACTTTAAATCTTACCTTCACTTATACATGAACTCCAAATGTTCTGCTAAAACTGGATCGTAGAGTTTTAAAAGCTTATTAAGAATTTTAAAATATTGCTTGGTCATCGCCGCATCCAGCGATGACCGGACGCCACGCCACTGCTCTGTAGATACATTAATTATATGAAAAATTAATATATTTTATTAGTTAATTATTAACATGTATTCATTTGGTTATACCAAACCGCATTTTCACTATAACATTATTTCAGCTGCAATTACTAATTTAATAAGGTACTTTTCGGTTAGCCGGCCGCCAGTGTTATATCTACATTCATATATACATATATATGCACATATATGTAAATATATATATGTACAACACACACGCATAAATTTATACATACATATGTATATATATATTTACATATATGTGCATGTATATGTATATATGAATGTAAATATAACACTGGCGCCCGGCTAACCGAAAAGTACCTTTAATAAATATTCTGTGACCTTTTTTTGTAAGTTTTCATGTGACTGATCTATGAGTTGGTGTATTAAAGTCTTAAGTTAGGTGATAAAACAATAAATATAAATTTTTAATTCTGGTTAGAAATTGGTTACTTAAACAACTGAAAATTAAAAAAAGTCTTTTAATCGATAAAGTTTTTATCTAAATATGAAACAACGTTTTGTAATTTTTATTATTATTATTGTGACCAATATTTCTAGTTGAAATCGCATGATCATGTATATATATGATTTGGTAGGTTCTGTAGATTACATTACTTATATAAAAAAATAATGTATTTTATTAGTTAATGGTTTACGCATATTTATTTGGTTATACCAAACCACATCTTCCTTATACCATTTTTTCAGTCGCAACTACTTATTTAATAAATATTCTGTGATCTTGTTTTGTACATTTCCAGATGACTGATCCATGAATTGGTGTATCAAAGTCATAAGGTGGGATATAAAACTATAAATATAATTTTTAATTCTGATTAGAAAATGGTTGCTTAAACAACTGAAAATTAAAAGAGTCTTTTAATCAATAATTTTTTTATCTAAATACGAAACAACGTTTTGTAACTTTTTTTATCATTATTGTGATCAATATTTCTAGTCGAAATCGCTTACATAACTGATTATGTAATATCGATTATTTTTCGCACCCCTTGCCTTCAAGATAAAAGTGATAAGATGAATTAAATCCTGACAGCAGACCGTAAAATGGATGCATTTTTCGAAATCTAGGACAAGAGACTACATATTTTCTCTGCCTTTAATTAGAGACCAGTTCTGAATTCCAGTTGAGTAAATAAAATATTTCTTTTGATTCATTAAAATGACATTCTTTGTATTACATTCGCTTTAAAGCAGTTCTTCTTCGGGCAGGTGAAAATATACTTGAAAAGACTTGTCTTAAAAATATACTATTCTAACTTTGATGTATATTTTCAAGACAGAAATGGATAGAAACGAAACTACATATCGTGGTGTCTCAGAGAAAACTTAAAATATGAAACTATAAATGTAAATTTTTACTTTGTTTATACAATAGTTTATTGCAATGTTTAAATAATCGGTCAAGTGCGAATTTTACTCACGCACAAAGTGTTCCATACAAAAAAGACTTTGGACAAAGTTTAAACTTGGCATTGTGTCAAACGCGCTTCGAAAGAAGATCGCAAAGTTGCAACCCCGCCTTGGTCCGTGCCGTGTTTTTCTAGATACGTTTTTAATCAATATTATGGCTAATTACCGACAATTTTTTTCGAAAATCATTATCAACAATCCTTGGATGATTCAGCGTCGATAGGTACCTTGAGGGGGTCCCCCAATTCCCCTAAATAAAATAAAGTTTGTGTTAGCGGGAAAATGCAATTTTCTTTCAAACTATGTGACCTAGGGTAATCACTATAATTTTACTGCGAGATTTTAATAAACTCCTACTACCCAATTTTATTCATAATTTTAGTTACACTAGATTCGGAAATAGACGGGGAGACATATATCTGCACTACATTTTCGAAGATATCGCTGAAAATACAATTCTTAAACTAAACACGTGTATTTTTGTGTTCAGTATTACGAGATATTTTTAACGATATAAAGTCTTTTGGGACCCCATTTATTTGCTTCTTGTTACTACATCTTTTTTTATTAAATCAGGTCCAACTGGAATGAGAGAAGTTAGTCACAAATGCCCCTCAAAATGCTCTACTGAGCGACGGCATGATTACTAACGACTCATAATGGGAAAAGGCCACGCACAAAGATCCGCCTATAAATGTACGTAATTTACATTATTTCCAGCAGGAGGCATAACTGTCAAAAAAAGAGGAAACTTTAATTTTATTGGTTAATTAGCTATTGTTTGATGATCTAGGCTCAATGATGAAACAAGGTTTGGTCGGCCCGGTTGATCCATTAACCATAAACGCCTGCAAAAGTTAAAAGCTCAACAAATTTAAACTTAAAGATAAGTTCAATTTCGAAGTGAGAAAGTAAGAGATGTTAGGCTGTAAAATAAAGTTATCAGGGGCAAAACAACTTTAAGATTCAGAATTAAAATTAAGAAACAATAACTGAAAATTTTTAATTTTAAAATTTTGAACCTTAATTTTAATTTTAAGTTTAAAAAAGGGTTTTATCCTTTGACATATAATATATATACATATATTTGTAAATCAAGTAACCCAATTAGTTCCCCCAATTGTTTCCTAAAAATATTTATGAATGGCTAATAATCTATAAATAAATGCACTGTAAAAAAAAAGGTCTAAAACACGGAAATACTACTGGCAATCTAGACGCCAGTACTATTTCCGTTTTTTTACGGGAATTTTTACCCATAAATTACAGAAAATTTTCCGTTTTTCTGATTAAAAACGGAATTTTAGGTCTGACTATTTCAGGTCTGACAAATCTGTGTATGATTATGTATACTTTTCTTTATTTACATACACAGTTTTTTGACGCAGTGATTTATGATGGATTTTTTCATAAAAGCGAAACTATATGTAGTGAACTGTGTGCAGTATAGTAGCTATATAGTATATTTTTAAAAAAGTGTATCCTAAAAAATCCTTGACGGTTCGGCCTACAGGCACAGTTAGATTTCGAATCTAAGTTCTAATTTCACCAACAAAAACTAAATCAAGATTAGAGATAAACCTAGTTTAACAATTTTATCTCACCACTTTTGACGAGTTTTTAATTTCATATTTTTCTGTATTAGTTGGTTTTATCAGAATGATGTTAGTACGAAAAATTTTTCTCCAACCCCTATTTTTTTCATCTCTTGAGAATATTTTTAGTAATATCATCCATTAGTAGAGTTCATCTTATCAAAAACTTATTACTACAAAAATTATAGATAATATTAAGAAGATTTATGTAATAAATTTTAACCGTATGGTGATTGTTTTATTAAATAAACCACGTAATATATATTAAATTCTGACGTTCTTTTTATTGAGACACGTGCGCGTTTAATACTGCAACCCTTTATCTGAGGGTTATCAAAAATTTTTATCACGCCCATGATACATAATTTTATATCGCCTTAGTGGCGGATTACCGATTTTGATTGTGATTTCTTTTCTTCTACAACCTCCCCCCCCCCCTTTTTTTTTTCTTCTTCTTTTGCTGTAAGTATTGGTCCTATCAAACATTTTCCAATATGAAAGTTGTATATAATACTAAAAAGATTCATAATAAATTTAAGCGGATTTGATATCTTGTGAATTGACGAAGTTATGAATTTTTTTCTTTGTCAACCTCCCAACCCCACCTTTTTTTTCCTGTTGGTCTTATCAAAAAATTGTCTATATAAAAGTTGTAGATAATATTTAGAAGATTTATAATAAATTTAAGTGGATTTGACATCTTGTGAATTGACGAAGTTATGAATTTTTTCCTTCTTAAAACCCTATTTTTTTCGCCCCTTGAGGTCATTTTTAATTATATCTAAAATCTGTCATACACAAAATTTTTGGTTCTTTTCTTAGAAGTAATAATAACTTTAAACTGATTCGATATGTATCATAAGTAAAAAGTTATGGGGTTTTTTTCTGTTCTCAGAAAACCCCTCCCCATTTCCACCTTCTTCATACAATTTTGCCTACTAATGAACTTGACCGATATTTTCTGCTTGATCTTATGTATCAGTTTGGAAGAGATTTATGCAGAATTATGGAAGTTATCGTGTCCATAAAACAAGTGATATAGATAGATAGATAGATAAAGTTTTGAACTGGGGGGTGGTTTTCGATTCTAGGGCTCAATCTATGGGCATAAGATCTGCAAAAACTTTTCAGAAATTCCAACATAACGGAGAATGTAATAAGTAGTATTTCTTACGAAATCTATCTAAAAATGAGAACGTGTGTCTTTTTAAAATGAGAATGTTACTCACATCTAAAAAAGCCTGCAGAAATTAATACATTTTACCTATTTTAAAGAATCAACTTATAATAGTGCAAACCATTGAAACTTAAAGATTCCTTTAATCAAAAATTAAAAAAAAAAAATCCATATGGTATATTGATTTTGCAATCTATATATCATTACCAATATTTGTAGACAATCAAAACTCATTACATAACCGATTATGTAATCAATTAAGTAATTCAGTCCCTTTAAGTAATATTCTATTTAATATGATATCTTCTCAATGCTAAACTTCTCAAATTGGTTTCCATCTTCAATCGGTACTTCATTAATGTGACTGAGATCTTAGAATGAGTAGCGTTTTAAGAATATTTGTTATTTTACAATGATCAAATTTACTTAAATTCATAATAGGACTTGATTTCGGAAGGCTTAAAATAAATATATTTCAAAGCCACTCACATCTCATTTAATATGCGTAAGTTTTAATCATCAATTTACGGCGATGTATTAGAAATGATAAAGTATGGAGGTATTAAAAACCTCTAAACATACACACACATTTGTTATTTTGTATACTTCTATGTAAAAAAAGTCGGAAATTGTACGTCAAACGTGGCAAATGAGGTGCTTTTGTACTAGTTTTATAAATATTCAGATCTTGGTGCAATAGCTGTTGCACTCTTATGCAAAAATGCATGAATGCAAAATTTATTACGATTATATATAATAAATTCGGTTATACGGAAATAATATGACTCCATCTTAAATAGGACGTAATCACCATAGCAACCTAGAATCATTACCTATCATGGGATATCAAAGAATTAATTACGTATGATAGGATTTAATAGAATGAAGAAAACTTTTATTAATATTTTTTTAAGTTTTCATTCGATTTTCATTAAATTTCAAATGACTCGACAAAATTCGGCACCGATTATGTATATTAAATTTCAAACCATTCAGTTGGGTAGTTTTTGCGCTGTTATACGCCGAGAGACGGGACAGACAGACAGGCGAACGGACCAGATAACAACTCTTAAGTGCAACGTATTTATGTAATTACGAACGCACCTATAAACAGTGTTTATTTGGAAACTATCCTCAGATTCAAAGTAGACCATGCATGAGTCAAATTTAAAATTAAGAGAGGATGTAGAAGTTATGCAGTTTCTTAGCCTTTTTTTTATTACTACTACCGTTTTGGTCGTTTAAACTGTGTTTTTCTCTTTTCAGCAATGTGCATAGAGTAATAAGATAAAAAAATTTCAGTATTAAAAAAAAATTTTGTTTAAATTTTTTAACAGCAGACATATTTTAATGGCATCATACTGAATGTGTCATTAAAATATTATTGGAGTGGTTGAAATGTTGTATGATGTGCATCACTTATTATACAGGGTGTCCCAAAACTCCCTGACACATTTTAGAATTCAATATAAAACAAGTAATATAAAAATTTTGTTTTTAAAGTCAATTCCTACTTAGGTCATCAAAGAAAAATTTAATATAATCCCTTAAGCTAATATTAGTTTTTGTTGCATTAAAACATCTCAATTTGTTGATTTTCTATAAGCAAGTAGGTTTACAATGGAACTCTATGGGAATTTGGCGAAATATTAGAGATATCGCCAAGTTGGCGGCAAACTTGGCGGTATTTGGCGACAGAACAGGGTCCCCCTATGGTAACCCCCTTATAGATATGAAGATGCATTAAATGCTGTTCAATAACCAATGGCTGCCATTTTGTGTCCCATGTAAAACTAAAATTAATTAATTAAAATTTAATTAATGAATTAATATTTGAAAAATCTGTATTAACATCAATTGTCATCCAGTACAAGTTTAAAAAAAAAATATTTCAACTTGATAGGATGAATAATAAGTATTTTATTAACGATTGAAAATTTGAACAAGATATATAAATAAATAAATATAGGGAGACTGTGAACTAATACAGCAGTGCGGTTTGGACAAAAAAGGCTTCTTACAGTGAAAAGTTTTCTTCCAGCGAATGAAAATAATTAGTTCCAAACTTCGATCATAGATGGCGCTACTTGTCCGTACGTTTGGCCACCTCGTTCCCCGGGCTTAACCACCACTCGATTATTTCTTAAAGGATTATGTCAAGGACAAAATGCATGCTTCTGCCGTGGCTGACATTGAAGTACTAAAGAAGAGAATCACGCCTGTGATACAGTCAAATCCGCAATCAACGCTACCGAACACGTAGGTTGAACTGGAGTTCTGTTTGGATGTGGCTCGGGCTCCAAAGTGTGCCCACATTGAACTATGCTAATGGGCTCCACAAATTATTGCTCTGTAACTCCTTTTGACAAAATAAAATTATCTGTAACTGACTCTCTTGAGCTTTTGGTGCTTCTTTCTGATAATTTAAGGTACAGCGCCATCTATGGGCGAAGTTTGGAACTAATTTTTTTTTCGCTTCAAGAAAACTTTTTATCGTGAGACGCGTTCTAGTCCAAACCGCACTTCTGTACACGACAATTACTTGAATTTTGTATTGAATTTTAAAATGCGGCAGCGACTTTTGGGACAACCTGTATTATTTTTTAATTTACTAGGGGGCCCTGCCCCCTACGAGCTACGCTCGTCAACCCCCGTTCAGGCACCGCAGACTCTAACAGCCAGCTAATTTGATCGGCTTTAAAATGATTTCGGAAGATTGAATTATAATTTGAATCTGACAATTATAATCTGACGTAATTTTCACCAAACTTTTCTTTCTGTTTTCAATATTCACGTAAAAATACTTTTGGTAGAAATGAAATATTATGATCATCTTAAAATATCAAATAAATGTCTCGCGCAATTTTAAAATTTAAACTGTTTTTCAATATTATTTTTTGTTCATTTTACATAATAAGCGTAATGTGACGTAAATGTGACGTAAATTCTCCTATTTAAGACTTGTAACGCATGTTAATGAATTTATTATTTTACAATATTCTTTCTCTTTTAAAATTCACGTGTAAGCATAGTTTTTATGACGTAATTTTCAATGAGTTCCTGCTTTTTATATTTTCTGTTTATAATAGTCACGTGTAAAATAAATTTTTAATTTGAAGCAAACATTATTGTTTGCGCTGTTTATACAGTTGGCAACAGTTTAAATTACTACAATTTTCTAAATTTTGTAAAAAATATCTCTCGAAATACTGAAAATTTGAATTTAAAATAAAAATAAAACCTCAAAAAATGAGTCAAATTAAAATACTAAATGCAGTCTGCACATCGGGAAATTCTGACGCATAAAATGATCTAAAAATGATTGAATTCCTATGTACAGTTTTTGCTTTTATAAAACTTTTTTAATGGAACGGTTTTGTCCAACTTTGGCATTAAATATCTCTTAAAATAATTCTTCGATTTGAAAACTGTCTGCATCAGCGTGTTTATCAAACCTTTCTCTATAATAATACCGATTTTCATATCTTTGTATGCCACAGTTTTTTTAATGTTAACGAAGAAAGGCCATGATTAAGCATCCAAATTGGATGCCGATCTGCCGGGAATATCTACGCAGATTTTCATTGGTCCATTTCCAAATCAAAACTTTTTTAATATATATAGAAGGATTGTAAGTTAATCTAAAATACATTTTTCTAACAAAAAAATTTACGTTATGCCACATAAATTATGATACTTTAATCAATATTCCATTTAATCGGAATATTCACAGTCTATTTAATCAGAACATAATTCCGTAAGTCTTATAATTTCTTATTACATTAAGCTTTCATTAAAACCAGGTGATCCAAAACGGGATACTCGGGTTAAAAATTACGGATATATTCGGTTAAAATATTTTTTATTTGAAAAGGTAATTTTGAATAGGTTAAAATAATTTTTATTCGAAAACTCCAATAGATTTTTAAGTGCGTTCGTAATTATATAAATACTTAGCATCTATACTCTGGTCCTCCGTCCGCATATAATAACGCAAAAACTAGCCAGCCGAATAGTTTGAAATTTAATATATATAATCGCTGTAGAATTTCGTCAAGTCATTTCAAATTTTATGAAAATCAAATCTAAACTTAAAAAGATATTAATAAAAGTCTTCTTCATTCTATTAAATCCTATCATACGTAATTAATTCAATGATATCACATGATAGGTAATGATTCTAAGTTGCTATGGTGATTACGTCCTTAAGACGGAGTCCTATTATTTCCGTATTGCTGAATTTAATACATATAATCTTACTAAATTTTGTATTCATGCATTTTTGAATAAGAGTGCAACAGCTATTGCAACAAGAACTGAATATTTATAAAACTAGTTAGTGTACGAACGCACCTCATTTGCCAACTTTGATGTGCAATTTCCGACTTGTTGCATTTATTAAAATTTCTAAGATTACTCACAAACTACACACACACACACTCACACACACAAAAAAAAAACATTTTTGATACTTTAGTATTAGCTGCATGCTAAGTGCTAAAAAAAATGCTGTAATTATAGCAAAAGTTTTTCATTTTGATTGTTTCAGTAGTTAAGCGCATAGTTCAATTACATGTCTGATAAATAGTTATTTTATTCCGTTATTTATTTATTTCTGAAGATTTAATTTTGTTTGGCAATTTAGTAACGGAATATTACACGGGGAGGAAATGCTGGATTATTTACATCGTTTTAAGTACAAAAGTGTTAATCTTCCGTAACGGATTTGAATGTTGTCTTTTTTTGAGAGAGAGAATTTTCTTTTTTAATCATGCTTCTTTAAAAATAGCTTTAAAAACATTAAAAAATCAGAAGATGAGATACATTTTTAAAATAAATTGTATTTGAAAGTATATATTTCTTAAATCTTAAATTCGGTGATATTTAAAAGTTAAAACATTTTCGATAAGACGAAATTAATTATTCAGATCGTTGCCACCTTCGATATCACGTCTGTATTACTCACAGGAATGGTTGTTCTTTATAATATAGATTTTACGGCTATTACGCAAAAAGTTAAAAATGTATAAAAATAAAACTATTTCTGAAATCTTAAAACAAAGTTTTCAAGTTTTTAAAACAATAATTTATAGATTTGAAAATAATTACCTAAATTAAAATTTATGAAATGTTATATATTTATTAAAATTTATAAAATTTGATAAAACTGTCAAGGAAGCCTTTTTTTAAGTACTAGGGGGCTCGGCCCCCTACGAGCTACGCTCGCCAACCCCCGTCCAGACACCGCAGACTCTAAATGCACGCTAATTTGATCGGCTTTAAAAAGATTTCGAAAGATTGAATTATAATTTAAAAAACAGTGGCGATCTCCCTATAAACGAATTTCTATTCATTTCTCTTTGATTGGGGAATTTTAACGCCAAATCCGCTGCGGTACTACTTGATTATCCTGTCGACCAATTTCGCCAAATTATATAAATCGCCAAACCACTCGCCAAATTATACAAATTGATACAATTTTTATTAACGAAAGTACAAATAAATTCGTACAACATTAATAAAAACACAAATAAAACGTCGAAATAAAAATAACTTGATGACGTATACACGTGTAACAACATTTCAAAATAAGCTAATATAAAAGGAATTAAGTAAAGAGAGTCTTTGTCTCCTGGTATTTTTTAACAAAGCGAAAAGAAAGTTCTTTTAAATGAGACATTTTAAATTAATTCTCAAAATATCAAATAAATGTCTAGCCCAATTTCTAAATTTAAACTTTTTTGCAATATTATTTTGTGTTCATTTTATGTAATAACTATAATGTGACGTAAATATGACGTAATTTCTCCTAAGACTTCTAACGCATGTTAATGAATTTATTATTTTACAATATCCTTTCTCTTTTAAAATTCACGTGCATACTTTTTATGTCGTAATTTTTAATAAGTCCCTGCTTTTTATACGTAGTTATTTAATTCTAATTTGAAAGTTTTTTTCCTGTTTATAATAGTCACGTGTAAATAAATTTTTAATTTGAAGCAAACATTATTGCTTGCGCTTTTTATACAGTTGGCAACAGTTTAAATTAGTACAATTTTCTGAAATCTGTAAAAAATATCTCTAGAAATGCTGAAAATTTGAATTTAAAATAGAAATAAAACCTGAAAAAATGAGTCAAAATAAAAAAATTAATGCAATCTGCACTCCGGCAAATTCTAACGCATAAAATGATCTAAAAATGATTACACTGCCATGTATAGTTTTTGCTGCTATAAAACTTTTTTAGTGGAACGATTTTGTCCAACTTTAGCATTAAATAACTCTTAAAATAATTCTTCGATTTGAAAACTGTCTGTATCAGCGTGTTTATCAAACATTTCTGTATAAAACCACAGATTTTCATATTTTTGTATGCATTATTTTTGTTAATATTAACGAAGAAAGGCCTCCGGTCACAAAAAAATCAAAACCGGCGGCGGCGGCGGCGGCGGCGGCGGCGGCGGTGACAGCGGTAGTTACTTTTTTTTAGAATAGAGAGATTGGTATAATTCCATTTAGAAAATATGAAAGAATAAACTCATGCGAAAATTTTCTAATTTATAGTAATCTATAAAAATATCACATGACGAAAACAATAACATTTGAAGTTAATTAAAAATAATGAATAGAATAATTAACGCCCCAATAAATCTACCCTATATATATAAAATCCTAATGAAACGAATTTATGAAACGAATATATGAAACGCCTGAAATGTAACGATTCTTTGAATCGACTTATTAAACAACTGATTATGTTTCACGGTGATTTCTCCTAAAAAAAGGAATACTTTGCGATGAAATTAACACCAAAGTCAATATTGATCCGCAGATTTCAAAACTGGTATTAGAATTTTTAAATTCGAATTAGTTTTCGAAATATTAATTTTTTTCTAATTTTATATACATTTTTCTAATGATGGCAACTCAAATTTTAATCAAACAGATATTTTTTTTTCAGATTTTAGAAAAGCTTACTATTTTAAACTAATTTGGCGAGAAGTCTGGCCTCTCTTAAATGTATGCTAAGAAATGTATCATGTTACTTTTATTCATAATTCCATTTTTTATTTCATTATCATTTTATTTAATACAAGCAGAAACATTTAAAATAAATGGCTTTCACTTCTTTATTTTTTTTAAACGAAATGAAAAGAAAAATATTAGGCACAGATGTCATATACGCACCGGGGTACCTAATTGGCGCCAAAATGGTATTCTTTTGGTTGACATGGTAACCCGGCTATTATTGTTTATTTAATAATAAATGTTTATTTTCTTTTTTTTAATTACATAAATTGTTTTGTTATATAGATAATTATTTTTTTGGTTATTTTCCTTTAAAAATAAAAAAATAATAGAAAATAATTACAAAATACGGTACTACTTAGTTATTCCATCGACCCATTTCGCCAAATTATATAAATCGCCAAACCAATCGCCAAATTGTACAAATTGGCATAATTTTTATTTTAAATAACGAAAGAACAAAGAAAATAGTATAACATTAATAAATATACAAATAAAACGTCGAAATAAAAATCACTTGATGACGTAAAGACGTGTAACTTGCTTAAAGTCAAGAGAATGTGACATTTATCAACCATTATTGGCATTTAATCTTCTAGTTTGGTGATAGATTTTTGGTCGACGGGATAACTAAGTAGTACCAAAAATACATATGTAACTGGTATTCGAAAACGAGTATTTCGCCAAATTTTCGTAAAAAAAAATCACGCCAAATTGGGTGCGTATATGGCACCTGGCCAAATATTAAATGATGTAACAAACGATGACATTTAATTCCAACTTCAAAGCAATGTTATAATTTACCACTCGAAAAAAAAAAAAAAATGCTAACTGGCGAGTTGAAAAATTGCACCCGGATAGCGTAACAGTACCAAGAATTCTTTGCGACAATGCTTTTATGTAGTAATATTAAAAAAAAAAAATGTTTTTTTTTTAATCGAAATGGAAAACTTTCGGCACAGATGCCACATGCGGTCCCATATTGGCGCTATTTTTTTGTGACGCTAATGTCATTGCAACGGGTACTTAACTGGCGCCATAGTATCGTTATTTTGCTTGATTTGATAAGCCGGATGTTGTTGTTTATGCTGTTGATCTTTTCCCCAAATTAGCGTCGGAAAAAAATCGCGCCAATATGAGGCCGTATATGATATCTGGGCCAAACTTTCATATGAAAAGGGAAGAGATCAGAGCGTATTTATTTATGGCAGTTACATGACTTGGACTATTATAATATAGATGAAATGATGGCGATAGAATAATATTTGGCGACTTATCACCTGTACCTGGCTAATATTAAAGTACCAAAATGGCACCAGGAATATAAAAAGCGAAGTGGTTCGCCCGGAACTCTTGATGATAGTCACATGACTTAGGCTATTGTTATAGAAATTGTTTTAAAATACCGGGAGACAAAGACTCTCTACACTTAATTCCTTTTATTTTTAGCTTCTTTTCAAACGTTTAACTGATCCTCTTTAACAAAACACGAAAACAACCATTGGATGTCTTAACAGCAACTGATTCGGCCTTAAATTTTTGAAAGCATAGGAAATTGAATGGAAACCCGTTTACAGGGAGATCTGCACAGTTTTTTTTTTCAGTATAATTCAGTCTTCTATAATATTTTTTAAACCGATCAGATTAGCGTGTTTTTAGATTCTGCGGTGTCTGAACGGGGGTTGGCGAGCGTAGCTTGCAGGGGGCAGAGCCCCCTAGTTAATAAATAATATCTTTAAATGTTTGTTGAACTATTTTGGCTGATAGTCAAAAATTAAATTAATGTCGTTAAACATATGGTAATGACGTAGTAAATTTGCATGTTTTCGCTTCATGCAAAACATCATCTGATTAGAAAAGAGGAAACGTTTTGTAAAGGATTTAGTTGGATTATTCAGAAAATATTTAAAAAGTTTTAAGAACGATATGATTAACATTAACTGCAAAAGTGTTTAAGAAAAAAAATTGGATTTCAATGAGAAAAAGAACAGAAGAATTGTTTTAATGACATTTAACCCTTAAACGCATGATTTTTTATTTTGTTTCGAAAAATTATATATGATTCTCAGAAAGGGTCATTACACAGGAAAAATAATGAAAAAAAATCAGAGATACATTTTTCTGATAATACGTCAACCTTTTCTTATTTTGCGCATCTGCAATACAAGTAAAAACTAAACTATTGCAAATTAGTAAATATTTTAATAAGTATGAATCTAAATACCTTATTTTATATATTATTTTATTTTGTAAAACTTAGTCCTTAAACGCATGAATTATTCTTTTAGAATTTTGTTTTTTATTCTTATATTAAATATTAGACACCAGAAATTTTAAGATAGATTTTTAAGTTTATTTAGTAGATTATTTTTGTACTTTTTGCAGGATTAATATGCAGGCGAGGAACATAAAGAATGCAGCCGATTGAAATGTAATCCAGCTTTATTGACATACTCAGAATCGGCTTTAGTGGGAAATTCTCAAAATAATAGAGATGCAACGATTACCCATACGGCCTCTTTGCCGAATATTCCGCTTTGGCCGAATATGAAGTCCATTATTCGGCCTCGGTCGAATAATACTGTAAAAATTGTTTTTATATTTACACAGTAAAATTTTTTTATTTGACAATTTATATTCAACATGTATAATGAAAATTTTATTTGAAATTAACAAACACTTATTTTCTCTAACTTTCATACCCTGAATGGATTTAATCTACCCATTTTTATATAAGAGAGTCATTTAGGAATCATGTTAAAACTTTAATGCTGTATTAAAAGTGCAAAAAGTATCTGTAATAAGCTAACGTAATCTGTTAAATTCAAAATTAATCTATTAAAAATTTTCCTAATAGAGCCGTACAAGTAAATTCTATTTTTTTTTTTTTTTTTAAGCATAATGGTAAGTTTAATATTTATCCCTTGTTACATTAAAAAATCTTTCTCTCCATGATATTTTTAATTAGACCTATAAAGAACATAAATATATTCTATAGATTAGATATAGATGTATTGTATGTATAACGAAAATATTTAAGTCGTATATGCTGCAATACTTAAGTTTTTTGTTTTTGTTTTTTGCTTTTTATTTTTGGGGGTAGGGATAAAATGTGCTTAAAAGTTAAATATAATTTAAGTAATTTTTTTAAATGTGTTACTACTTCTTATTAAATAATGAATGAAATGTAAGTACTAAATTCTTTTAATTAGTATGTATGTATGTTTTACATCACTATTTAATTTAGATTTTCTTTCATCTGAAACTTGAAATTTATGCTGCCTATTATTTTTTAAATTTTGTGATTATTTTAAAATTTACCAGCAACAACATACATAATATCTATTAAATTGTAACAGTACAGTACCTAAGATACTGCATAGTCAATATTCCTCTAAATCGGAAAACATCTACTATATACTTCTTAAGAGTGACATAGTAAAAAAAAAAAAAAAAAGTTTTTTTTTTTTTTTTTTGTTAATTATCAGCTTTTTAAAGACTACAGTGATTTATTTCCACCATTTTAGAGGACATTCTTCTATAAGTGATTTTTCTTAAGATATTAAGATTTCTAATTTTTTATTTTCTTTGATCCGAAAGTTGAAATTTATATTTTCTAGTACTTTAAAATTTTGTCATTATTTCAAAATGTAACTACAACATACATAATATCTACTAAAATGTAACTGTACAGTACCTGAGGAAGAACTTTTGCTAAGATTTTTTTTCTTTGGAGGGGAGGTGGGTGCGAATTATATTATTGAGACAATTTTTAGGCCGAACATAGCGGAATATTTTTCCAGAATAAAATAATGCTTTAAAAAATTAAATTTGTATATAAATAATTTTTTTAAAGAAAATAATACATTTTAATTGTGAAATATATGAGAATTGTGCATATAGTGCATACTATATTTTGATTTTAGACAAAAATGAGTTCATTATTCGGCAGCCGAATAGGCCGAATAATCGGCCGTAACTAGGCCGATTATTCGGCCAAACCATTATTTGTTGCATCACTACAAAATAACCGATGAAAAAATAATAGAATTCACTCGCATCAATAATTCATTTAAACGAAATTCCATCTCTCCTGTGCTTTCCAGTGGCGTAGCTAGGCGGGGGGGGGGGGCAAGGGGGAAGCCGCCCCGGCGCCAAGGCCAATGGGGCGCCAAATTGAGAGAGGTTTAAACCGAAATTATCCCACATATTTTCACAATAAATAAAAAAAATTAATTTATTTTTGTGTGTGTGAATGTTTTCTTTAGTAATAAATTTTGTTATATCCAAATAATGAAGAAAGAAAAAGCTTCTGTAAATGTTTCTAAGGATGGCTTAACACACTTCGTACCTAAGATAATTATGTACCTGAATTGAGGCACAAAGTGATTAAACAAGGGGCGCCAAATTGAGTGGAGCTTTAAACCGGAATTATTTCACTTACTTTGAAAATAAATAAGAATTGTTGACATTTTCTTTCGTGTGTATGTGTGTGAAAGTTAAGAAATTCAGTGAAGGTGGGGGGAATGGAGAGATTCACAATTGTCAATCGATGATGTGTGTTTCTAACTGTCTAGCCTACAGTTTATAAATCAAAAGGTCTGTTGCTGACTTGGCATTACATTCCTGGTATCAAAGAGAACATTGTGCATTTGTATACCAGCTGAGCTGACCCGCCAATCGATTTTTCTAAACAAACAGCGAATGATTAAAACCTCTATTCATATTAAAATTTAAAAATGTATAAAGAATCTTTCAAAATGAACCTCTGGGATGGGTCCTCACTGTCTTCGGCAGCGTAGACCAGACCTCCTACGCACGCTTCTCTAACCACTAAAAACCTACATTCAAATTTATCTCTTTCAAAATGAATTTCCGGAACGGGTTCCTCTTTCTGCGTCCCCGTATAGCAGGCATGCTGCGCACGCGCCGAAAAATCTGAGGAGAATCGTAAGATGAGTTGAAATAAAAAAATTCTGCAGAAATCGGGCCCATGAAACCTCAGATAAAAATGCCCACTGACGGTGGAAGGTAGAACTATAAACTGTAAGACAATCGAAAACCAAGTTGAATGACCAAAGTCCAGTTGAAATTGGATCTATAGAACCCGAGATAGGAATGCGCCCCTGCACTGGAAGAGGGAGCTAAAATTGCAAGAAAATCGTAAGCTAAGTTGAATGAATCAATTCCCTTTTAAATTTGGCCAATAGAATCCGAGAAAAGAAAGCACCGTTAATGTTCGATAATGGTGATAAAAGAAGTCTATATTTTGGAAAACATACTTTTAAATGTAAATAAAGGGGGAAACCGCTCGTAGAGGAACTCTTAACTCATATCACGGGACTCTTGCCACAAAACACACTAATAATATTCGATTAAATTGATAAAATACTTTTAAAAATTATGTTTTTAGCATTTGGCAACGTTTAATAATTAATTTGATTGTCTACATATCATATAATCTCTGATCCATCGATTTTCGGAAATTAAATGGAGCGGTCGGCCGGAAAGGAGATCTCTTTTTAGTTCGGTTTTTAATGAATGTTCGTCACTGTATGGTTCTTTGTCCGAACTTTAGTACTGCCGTCGGCAATTTTTTGAAAAAATTAAGAAAAATTGCAGACCCAAAAATAAGAAATCTGAGCTTCATGTGCATCAGGATCTGCCTTGACTACCCTCACCCGAATTTCCAGACTTACACGTGCTGTAGATATTTCTAGCCATCTCCCACACACACACACAAAGATTGGCTTTCACGCTGATTTGACGAATTCCGACCATTCTGCAAAGCATTCTAATTCCAACTCTAATACTTCAGTTGTATTACCATTTTTTCCTATAATCAGTCAGCAAGTTGCTATAATCCTAAGAAGGTTTGATTTTAAAGTTATTTTTTCTCCTGTTAATAAAATCCCTTTTTCAAATCTCAAACACCCCGTTGATCGCCTAGATAATTGGGGCATTTACCAGATCTCTTGTCAGTGTGGTCTTTCTTATATTGGTCAGACTAAACGTGCTCTTAGATTTCGTTTAAAAGAGCATGAAGGTTATGTTAAAAATCAGGAGCTCAAACGTTCTTCTATTGCTCAACATTCTTGGTCTTCTCAACATAGGTTCGATTTTTCCTCAGCCATCATTATCCAAAAATGTTCTTCTAACCTTGATCTTGATTTTTGGGAAGCTTACCATATCATTAAAAATTCTCACTCTTTAGTCAATGACTTATCTAGTACTCCAGATTTTCCAAGTATTTGGAAAGCGTTAATTTAATTCCCCTTTTTTGGTTTCTTTTCTCTACTTCTCCGGTAGATGTCGCTACTTGTCCACCCAGTCGTTTCCACTGTTTCTCTCTCATTGGTTGTTTCAGCGCCTTCGCCACCCGCATAGGGTATAAAAGCCAGCGCGTCTCTATCTATGATTTTGCTCAGCCTTGCTTTTTCTAGCACGCTGTTCCTTTTGCACTGAAGAAGAATCTCGCTAGTAGATTCGAAACAGCTGTTTGCTGCTTTTCATATGTTATTTGTGCATTTTAAACGTTGGTTTTTCTGCTTTTTAGTAAAGAAATTATTTTATCTTTATTGGAAATTCCATTTTCCCATTGAATTGGCATTGAGAAAAATCATAAAATGTAGGCGACCTACCCCCTAACTTTCCCTTCTTAAATCGTATGAAAAACAAAGCGGGACTTTTCAGTCTTCCTACTACGGCCAGTACAAATAGCTGTTTTCGTCGTTTTAAAAGTTAAATATATTTCATAGATACTTAAATTCAGCGCATCTGAATTAGAGAGAGCTGTAGCTATATCTATCTATGTAAGGAATAATTGGGAGATTAATGGGGGTAAAGAATTTGACTCGGGAACCTCTTTGTGAACCGAACTCATTTATTTCCTTGCTGCATCTTACGATCATCTTCACGATCACGATTCGATCGGATGTCCCTCGAGCCATTTCCGTCAATTTCGAGACCTACATGGTCGTTGGTTGCACGCACCTCGAATCTGTTGAATTTAATTCCCTAGTTGTTTCAGCAACTTCAAAACCAATTAAATGAGAAAATAATTTAGTTGCTGAATGCAGAGCATTTTAATAAGCTAATTTGTGGACTATTTTACTTCCGCGTTTATAATGACTGATATTACAGACCACTTGTGTAACTCAATGTAATATCTGAACTCTTAAATTTTACCAGACTCTTTTAATGATTTGTTTATTCTTTCAGCGGCTCTCTGTTTAACGCCGTATATGTATTCCTCACTCTTAATCATGTAGCCTCTCTGTTAACACGGCGTTTATTCGTACTCCAAAAGTCTAAAATATATAATATCTCAAGTGCAGAAATGAGTCGTTATTTTCGTCCCAATAACACATATTAATATAACATTATCTTTACAGCACTTTCTGGATACTACTTCAAAGTTTTTTCCACAGAATAGTGTTTTACAAATAAATATATTTTTCAAGAAGCACGAGGATATATCGTAACATGTAACAAGCAGATCCCTGGTCATACCAACGACGATTTACAACGACACGAAACTGAAGAATGAAGGTAAGCGATTTCTCTTTTACTTATCTATGAATTATAAAAGGCAGCATAGTACAAGCCGCAAGGAGACTTACTTTTTCTATTTTGTTTAATATTAGGCAGCGCAATCTCGCTGCCGACAGAGGAGTGTTTTTTGGCTTGACACGTCACTTAAAACTCCAACAGAATGGGCAAAATCTGATCTTTTTCGTGCGCGTTCTTGCTAATATGTTGGCGCTTGTAATATTTTCCAGCAGGGGGCGAAGGTATCAATTCGGAGGCACATTTAGTTTAATGGGTTAATTAGCTCTTTATTGATCTGTGGTCAAGACTCGCACAATTCCCGGGATCTGTGACGTACAAGGGTTTAACCACAAACGAAGGAGAATTGCCCAAACGTCAGCATTTTCTATCTTAAGTTACTCTTTGATTTTAAT
The DNA here is from genome assembly GCA_963932465.1 of Maratus speciosus. Taxonomy (NCBI): domain Eukaryota; kingdom Metazoa; phylum Arthropoda; class Arachnida; order Araneae; family Salticidae; genus Maratus; species Maratus speciosus. The sequence goes on along the minus strand of OZ010788.1, from coordinate 280,603,359 downwards.
GGTGAACGTAAGAAATATTATGCTGGGAAACAAAGTTAAAAGGGGTAAAACGGATTTTAGAATATAAGATTTAAAGTTAGGAAAACGAATTTAAGAATTTTAATTTATATTTTTGAAATTTAATTTAAATTTTGAATTTTAAAAGGATTTTAATTCTTATCCCTTCCATCTTTATATTTAGTAAATATCTTTCTATATAAATAAGATAATTGTCATGCGACTGCACTCGTATTTATAAACCGATTTGGATGTGATTGACCATATGTTAAGGATTTATTAAGATCTCGACCAAATTCATTGGACATATTGATCGCCATCTTGTTTCAAAATGGCGGCCCCTTAAAGATTTCAAACTAAAAATATATACATACAAAAAATTATAAATGCAAATTTATTTCTTGCATAATCGTTAGGTGTTGATAGAAGGATTCAAGAACATTTTTTGGTTTTCTTTTTAACTTAAAAAATGGATGAGTAGAACAATTTGAAATTCTAGGGTGGCTGCCATTTTGAAACAGGAATTTTTTTTTTCATAATAGGGCATAATTTATGAGTAATGTGTTTTTTTTTTTTTTTTTTTGTAAATTTATTTTTATTGTTGCTAATCCCATACGCTTAAAATAACAGTCATATCCGTGAACGTACTGCTAAGTTTTTGAAGTTCCCATTCAAATTCAATATTGATGAAAACTAGAAATCTTTTAAAATCGGGTTCCACGCATTTTTAGTTTCGTGTGTTTGAGCTGAGTCCTTAAAAACAAGGAAGAGTGATGCTACCTTTTCCTCCCGGTACAAGCCAAAAAGACTTTTTTTTTTCGTCTTGAGGAAAAATAATGTGGTTATTTTTTATTTAATGGGGGAGGGCTGCCCCGTTTTCCTGCCCCGGGTGCCAAAAAAACGTAGCTACGCCACTGCTGCTTTCCACACAATTTCACAGTTCTACTTATTCCGTTGTTATTGCACATATTCCGTAAACATCGCCGTACTCAGCTCGATATCTTTTTATCCTTCATTCTGCCACCATACTCTTACTATATTCTTAAACCCACTAACATATCTGTCCGTACATTTACATTTTACATAAACTGACCAACTCATAAACTGACTGACATTTCAGATACAGATCCTGCAGATGATCTTCTCGCATAATTTCTCAAACCTCTCAAAAACTCTAAAAAAAAACTCCCAAAAATTTCTCCGTATCCGGCTCTGCAATTGTATTTGTACTACCTTGGCTCAAAGTTACAAATTAAGTCAGCTAATCTTTTTCTCCCAATCATAATCTTCTTTTCTTTTCTTTTTTAATGGTTTATTTACATTTTCGGTCTGATTAATCTGGAAGTAATTGAGTTTCCGGGCGCGAAACATTGTTCCAGAACTTTGTACATCTTTGACCTTAGACACACAAGGTGTAAACAACAATTAGTCTCTGCCATCGCGATTGCATCTAAAAATAGCTTTTTTTCACCGACAGACGATAAAGAAAAATGAATTTACTGTCGCGGAAAGGTTTTAAGCATTGAAATATTCTAGTTGACACCTGGATAATTTTGAATAAAAGAATGAATTTAAATAAATAGGTTTTTTAGACAGGATAAATTATAAGTTATAATATTTTAGCAATTAAATAAAGAATTTAGAGGGATTTGATATACCGGGATTCAATAGCGCATTTTAATACGAGTTTAAATAATAAAAGGTTTTATTAAAGAAATGTAAATATTTAGAGCCATTTTTAGATTTACGCAATTTGGAATAAATATTATTATATGGATTAGGATCTTATGAAGATTAATAGACTAGGGTTTTAACTTAATAAGTCGGTATGATACATGGGATATATTGGAAAATATTTTCTAAATTTTTTGAAATTTTCAGCCTCAAAATTTAAAAAAAATTAGAAAATATATTTTTTTCTTACCTTTATATTCAAATATCTAAAATTCGATGCTCAGTTTTGTTTATATATATAAGCCAAACTTGTATAAAAAATAGTGGGGGTTTTCATTGATATCGAGTTCGCATAGAGTATTTTGAAAAGTTCTAAAAATTACGAAAAATTCCTTTTTTTCTCAAAAAAATTTTTTTTAATTTTTTTTTTTTTTTTTTTTTTTTTTTTTTTTGTGATAAATGTATGCCATAATGCATATAATGTAACCTTGAATAATATTTAAAGTGAAATTTACAAAAAATAAAAAATTGATTTTAAAGGTCCCTCGTCCCCTTTATTTCAAATGATCAAAATTAAATTATTTATAGACAAAATTAATAAATATAATATAGATAAATATAATATAATATAGACAAAATTAAATACGATCAAATTTAAAAAATCAGTTTCAGAACAATATTTTGTAGTAAAATTATTTTTAAAACATATATATTTTTTTATTAATTCCTTATTTTCTGGTATTGCTTCTTTACAAATATTATTTTAGAAAAGTTTTTGAACTAACTCTTATATAGGGTGTTATATAGTAGTTGATCAAATTTTTCTCTTTCCAGAAATAATCACTGTAAAATAGTTTTCAAATAGTAATTTTTTTTTCGTGTTTTTTATGCTGAATAAAACTGTGTATAGCACATTCGCTTCCGTTGCGTCGACACCTTTTGATTCTGTTTTAAATAAAGTGTAAAAAATCGAGTTTCGCTGATAAATGGAACCTCTTGTTATTAGTTTGTCGAGCATAAAGAATTGGAACACGTTTATCGAATAGTGTATAACTACTAAAAACCTTACGTACAAGATTTTATTGTGTAGGATATAATATTAGTATATAATATAATGTAAATTGATCAACTACTGGAGGTTGATCAACAATTAGTGCAATCTCCTTAATATGTACTGTAAAAGAAAAATATATAAAAGGGTACTTTAAAAAATTATAAAACTTCGATTTTTTTAAACTATCAAAACAATTGTCGTATTAAGTATGTACCAGCAGGGAAGATCGAGTTAAGCTCGATTAAAATTAGCTTTGAGTTCAACTCGATAAAAAATCGACGTTGTTGTGTCAGTTATATTTCTTCAACAGATATACGTTGCACGGAACATCGTCACTGTTTTTCAAGAACGTTCTATGAACTCTCATTGGTTGAATCATGTATATCGGCTCCTATTGAGAATGTCTGGAAATTCATTCAGATTCCGAAAGCCAACTTCTTCGCCAAATGTCGTCAAAATTTGGCAAAAGCTTGCAAGTTTGAGGACTTTCTTTTATTTGGTACCAAGTATGTATTTTGACATTAGTAGAAAGTAGATTTTCCCGCCAAATCTCGCCAATGTCGCCAAAATTTCGTCATATATCACCAAATTTGGCGAAATGCTTTCAAATTCACACTTTCGTTTATTGCCCACTGTTTAAAAATTTAATAACTCTTTCAACCTGTATTCCTACTGAAATGCACTGACCCGTAGTTATCCAAAAATAGCCCGCTAATCGAATTTTCTCAATTTTTTTTTAATCCATAAAATATGACATGCCCTACATGATGCCAAGAATAATGAACAGCATAATTATGAACCAAATAGAATAATGAATAATTCCTTTAAATTCATCTATTTCTATCTTTCAATTATCTAGCATCAAAAGTTGAATTGATGATGATAAAGATGTAGTAATTTCAGAGTAAATTTTCATGCTTTTGATTTTTACAAAAAACATTATTAGATGAGAAAAAGATAAACATTTTGAAAGTAGTTTAACTGAATTTTCCTGAAAGCATTAAAAAGATTTAAAGTACGATAAGATTAATAATAGTTGCATAAGAGTTAGGAAATAATTGGATTTCAGCAAAGAAAAATAAAGGATAAGATGTTTGTTTGTTTGGTTTTTTTTTTTGGCATCTCACTAATGGCTGTTTTCTTCAAATTCTAAGAACAATTTCAAACATCGTAATCACTACAATACTTTCCGGAGAACTCGCATCTTACAGAAAATGCCTTTCATTAAAGGTAGAAAATATTACATTGTCATAATGGATTTCTTTTTTCGGGAAAAAATCATGTTTATTGATAATTTATAGCATTACAAATAAAATGCTTCAAATAAAATGCCTCGATGGCTTTTACAAAGAAAATTGTGCTTAATCAAGGGTTTGTAACTTAAATGCAGCAGATTAACTTGAGATGAAATTCGGATAAGTTACCGTACCACATCTGAAAGTAGCTTTTAAGAGAATACCAAATTTAAAAAAAAATACTATATAAAAATAATAACTAAATACAATGTGGGAAAATAAAATAACACACAAGTTTTCAAACGGATTGTGTGGGCGATTGAAATTCGTGAATGTTTAGCTCTTTCGAGCATAGTTGAAAAGTGTTTATGAATTCGATTTGTCTGTCTGTCTATCCGTCTGTCCATAAAGGGTGAGGTCACGGGGGTCATGATCCCCCCCCCCCACTGTATAAAGAAAATTTCTAAGGACATTTAAAAAATGAAATATTTGTTAAATTCTTTCAAATTTACCCCTCGCTTACTTTGAGAATCTTTCTGAGTCTTTAAAGCTCTGCTTAAATCCAAAGTTGGTCATTTCTGACACATCCATGAAGTCAATTTCAATCTCAGTAACAAAATATTTGCAAGTACACTTATTCAGAACAAATGTGATTGTTTAGCATTTTCCATTTTTCGATAAAGGTGAAGAATCTTTCGGGAAATCTCCGTGTAATGTGGGGTTTTAAACTAAATTTCAACCCGCGACAGTCAATTGCTTCCTCATGTCGACATTTTTGTAACTGTCAAGTCCTAAAATTGGTTTAAAATGCTCATTTTCTGAATGATTTTTTGCCTTTATAAGAAAATGGGAATTTTTTAAATTTCTTTCAAATCTTTTGTATTTGCGAATGAAAATGACTTCCCAAAAGTTTAAGAAAAGTAACCATTTTGTAAATGGGAATAGCCTTCAATATAAAAATTGCTTTAGATTAATTTTAACACAAATAAATTGTGTTAAAATTAATCTAGTGTAATTTCGTATCCAGCGATTTCTGGAGTTCCATTACCTGAGATTTATTCTGTTGAGCTGAACCAGGTTTCAGACCAGATGCTGTAATCATCAAGGTTAGCTGCGTGAAAAAGTTCGACCAGAATCGTCCGGGATAGCTCAGATGGCAGAGCACTGGCGGCTTCAGCGAAGAGGTCCCGGGTTCGAATCCTGGTCCGGACATTTTTCGACCAGTTGGAAATTTACATCTAAAAATTGCTTATTAAGAGATGTCCCCCCCCCCCCCACACCAAAGAAAAGGAGTCATGATCCCCTTCTAAATGGAGTGGTCTGCCCTTGCGTTTGTCCGTGCTCTAACTTACGTAAATATAGTCAAATTGACATGAAACTTATAAATGTTAGGATTTACTATAGCCTGTTTGGTAGTGAAAATGAAGTGTGTAGCAGTTACAGTTCCTTTATAGGGACACTCAAAAAAATTCCGTTGCATTACGTCCTATGGGGAAAAATCGCTCACGTTGTTTTTTAATGATATTACACTATTTTAAACCTATTAAAATTTATATATATCACTGAGATGTACTACAAGGCGCTTGCTGTAGAATCTGGTGTGCATATAATTTGTTGTTCATTCACAGGGACAGACAAAAGTATTTGGCTGCAGTACTGCCTATAAAGAACAATTGATGAAAGTGTGTTTTCAGTTGTGGTACATGTTTTAAAATTTAACTTTTTTTTCATATTGTTTGCTGTACATAAATTCTATAGATCATATTTAAACTAACTTTTAACATACTATGTAGTATGTATACAAATCTGTAGAACATATACAGGGCTGCACTACAAAATTTGGATATTTTTCTGACTATTGATGATAATTGCAGAAATTGGTTTTCAAATGCATTAGACTTTTTCTAAATTGTTTATTTAGACATCATCTTTCACCTTAAAAATTTGTACAGTTTTTTTATAGTAATCTGAATATGTTAGAAAGTGTTTCATAATTTATGCTACAGATACAAAAAAGGCATACAGATTGGCTATTAAACTTAACAGATGACTCTAACAAGGAGAGGGTCCTTTGACGCAAAATTCGCCAAAGGATCGCGGAAAAAAGGCGAATTTTATCAGAAGTTGGCGAAAAAAACACGAATTTCGTCGAAGGATTTAAAAAAAGGAACTAATTTCATCAAAGGGTTGTGGGAAAAAACTGTTCTTTTCGTGCGTGCGGCTGTGAAAGTTCAGCTTTTTTTCTGAGCCTGTAGCATGTCTGAAGGTTGAATGTGGTGTGCGTGATTGTGAAATCGTGAAAAGAAACTCGGAAACACACTTTCAAGGACGCGCCACCCTCGTCAAAATATTAAATGAAAATTAGCCTGGGCCAAAAATTTGGAAAACATATTTAAAAAAGCGGAACATTCCCAACTCCAAAAAAGAACAAATCAGCTCTGAAGCTTCCGAAGGTTTTTAAAAGCATCTTTATTGTCTATGTATGGTTCTGCTTATCCTTTCCATTTTAGAAATCCTACAAGAAGTTAGATAACAGAAAGTTATAAGCAAAATTAATGATAATCATCATTCTTATCATGTTTTAAATAAAATGATAAAAAATTCCTAGTTTAATGTATTATTTATTCCTTAAAATTACATGCAAAATTTGCAGACAGATTATGAAATTTTAAAAGCTTGTCGCAGACAGCTACAAAACTTTCTGCCACTGGATTTCAGAATACTTTTGATAGCGATGCAAATATATTTCAGAGTTCTCTTGTTCCTTTACGTTTAGAGGCACTGTCCAGTGGACATAGAATTGATGTTAAGAAATTTTAAAATTACACCGAAGAAACTGCAAAGCTTTATGTCGAATTATATGGGTGGCAACCAATGTCACATACAGTACATTAAGTTTTAGTACATGAGGCCACAGTAATTAATGCAATATTGCCTATCGGTCAACTTTTGCAGGAGGCTGCTGAAGCGAGAAACAAACATTTCTGCCAACATAGGCAAAGGTTTCCAGAAAATTTTCTCAAGATCAATGTAATAAAAATGTTTTGAACAAACGTTTACTAAATTCTAACCCTTTTATAAGTAGTTTAAGACCAAAACCTAAGAAAAAAAGAAAGCCTTTTTCAAGCGAAACAACCAGAAACATCATACGGACAACATCCAAAAGAAGAGGAAGATGAGGATGAAGACGAAACAGATGAAGATGAATCTGCTTAGAATAGTAAGTTACAAAAAGAACTTTTTATAAATATGTTAAAAAGAACGGAATATTTCACTAAATGTCATAAATGTTTATTCTAAACGGTTTTAAATAGTAGTTTACTTTTTAAAAAGCAAAGATTTTTTGTAAATTCGTAAAAAAAAAAAATTATATATAATGACTCTAAATAGCTTTTTACAACATTTCAACTTGATATAGCTCACAAATAATTTTGTCCACATTTTTCATAAAATACTCCTCTGAGCGTCTGTATATAACAGCTCAAAAAACACCCAAACGAATGCTTTGAAATTTAATAGATGAGGCATTCTCACAACCTTTTAAGTCCCTGAATAATAATTTTTATTTCAGTACATATTCATGGAGGGGGGGGGGGTGGTATTTCTTATACTGGAACACATCCCATTTGTATGACTGTGTAACAGTATTAACGAGATAAGTAAGTTTGGAGGATGTTGGGGGTCCAAATAAACCACGAAATTCCTATACCATCCCGTGTCCCTGATGCTGATTTTTAAGTTTGGAGCTGTTTGTAAAACAAAATTTCAATAAAAGTAATTCGATGTCATTTTTTTCCGAAACTGGGCTATTGTTTTATATAAATATGTAGCAAAAAATTAACCTGCACACACTTTTAAGATTGTTAATATTATTTTTAACTCTGTCCCTGAGTTTTAGATTCCTTACCGTCCCTCTTGCTAAAACTATACAGACAATCACTTCAATTGCAGCCACAGAATTTTTTTCAACTTTTTTTTCATGCAGAAGTATGCTAGAGAAAGAATCGCTAAAATTATTTGACAGGAAATTTACTGCAGAATTTAAATCAGCATTTAAATATCAATTTCAAGCATCGTGGCTTCATCGGTAGTCTTACCGTCCCCAAGGTTTATTCCTGAACTTTTCGAGGTAAATATATGTTTTTTTTTTTTTTTTTTTTTTTTTTTTTAATCCAATGCAAATAACTGTTTTTAAAAATCAATGAACATTGTGGCTATCACTTAGTCTTAACATGATTTGCCTAAAAATAGGTGGTAATTTTCCTTACCGTCCCATCCTTACCATCCTTTTTTTTCCCTTACCGTCCCTTCTTTAACACCCCTGTAAGACAATGTTATACCAAAATTTTGTACTAAAAATACTACAATGGTATTATTTCTTGGTATTATTATTGAATGTCCTGTGGGTACTATGCAAATTCATTATAAGTAAAAATTTAGAAGAAAATAAAAAGTTATAGTGATAAAATGTTAAAGAAAATTAAACTCGCAAGTTTAACTTAAACCTCAGTTAAATAAAAAAAATTCGCTGCTGACCATTTTTTCTGTATTTTGAATCATTAAGGCATTCGTCTATAAGTTTAAAATGTTATTTTAGTAAGTTAAATTTCACCAGACTTTATTCCTGAAAGTTAAAAAATTGTGAGAATGCCCCATATATAACCGTTGCATAATTTTGTCGAGTCGTTTCTAATTTTATGAAAATCGATTTAGAACTTAAAAACATATTAATAAAATTTTTCTTCCTCCTATTAAATCCTATCATACGTAATATCCCATGATAGGTAATGATTCTAGGTTGCTATGCCGATGACGTCCTATTTAAGATGGAGTCCTATTATTTCCATATTACTGAATTTAATGTATATGTCGTAGGCTAATTGAGAAATCCGGCTCTTTGCAAAGAGCCGGTCTAATTGGAGAATCCATCTCCCTTTTTCCAATTAGCCTGATATTTTTCAGGCTTATTGCAAAGAGCCTAGAAAGAGTTAGGCTAATTGAAAAATGACCACTTATTATCCGATCAGGGTGATATTTTTAGCTCGCAGGCTATCAAAGCCTGAGAGCTTATGTGCCCGCCGATTTTGTATGTACGTGTGTACGTACATACATACGCATGTACGTAACACGATAACTCTTGATAGAAATATCCGATTTGCTTCAATTTTTTTTCTAGCTTCATTCTGATAAGGTGCTTCCCTGATTAGTTTTCGGGGTTCATTGGTTAAGGATAAGGGAAAAAGGGGGGGGGGGCTAGCCCCCCCCCCTTAATTTATATAATTGGGTTTTTCATGCAGAAATATTCGATTTGCTCCAAATTTGATATACCGGTTTATTGTGTTAAGGAGCTTCCCTGATTAGATTTGGAAGCTCATTATTTAAGTATAAAGGGGGGAAAGGGGGCTACCCCCCTTAATTTAGATAAATCGGTTTTTCATGATGAATTATTCGATTTGCTCCAAATTTGGTATACCGGTTTATTAAATTAAGGAGCTGCCTTGATTAGATTTCGAGGTTCATTAGTTACATATAAAGGGAGGAAAGGGGGGGCTATCCCCCCCGTAATTTAGATAAATGGGTTTTTCATGCAGAAATATGCGATTTGCAATAAATTTGGTATACCGGTTAATTATGTTAAGCAGCTTCCCTAATTACATTTGGAAGATCATTATTATGTATAAAGGGGGGAAAGGGGGGCAATTGCCTCTCCCTTTAATTTAGATAAATGCGTTTTTCATGTAGAATTATTCGATTAGCTGAAATTTGGTATACTGGTTTATTATGTTAAGGAGATGGCATGATTAGATTTGGAGGTTCATTAGTTAAATATAAATTGAGGAAAGGGGGGGTGGGCTACCCCGCTTCTTAATTTAGGTAAATGGGTTTTTAATGCAAAATTATTCGATTTGCTCCAAATTTGGTATACCGGTTTATTATGTTAAGGAGCTTCCCTGATTAGATTTGGAAGTTCATTAGTTAAGTAAAAAGGGAGGAAAGGGGGGCTAGACCCCCCGCCTTAATTTAGATAAATGGGTTTTTCATGCAGAGTTATTCGATTTGCTCCAAATTTCGTATACCGGTGTATTATGTTAAGGAGCTTCCCTGATTAGATTTGGAGGTTCATTAGTTAAGTATAAAGGGAGGAAAGGGAGATAGACCCCCCCCCCCCTTTAATTTAGATGAATGGGTTTTTCATGCAGAGTTATTCGATTTGCTCCAAATTTCGTATACCGGTTTATTATGTTAAGGAGCCGCCTTGATTAGATTTGGAGATTTATCGGTTAAGTATAAAGGAGGGACAGGGGCTAATGTCACATTAATTTAGATAAATGGGTTTTTCATACAGAATTATTCGATTTGCTTCAAATTTGATTTACCAGTTTCTTACGATATGGCTTCCTTCATTTGATTTGGAGGTTCATTGGTTAAGTATAAAAGGGGGGAAAGGGGGGCAATTGCCACTCCCCTTAATTTAGATAAATGGGTTTTCATGCAGAATTATCTGATTTAGTTTAATTTTTTTTCAACCGGATCCGAACTTGAAGGTTCCATTTGAAGTCAACCCGAAAAACGACCACAACCAGGTCTCGGATTGAGTTCATTTAGAACTTTCAGGTTCGGATCTGGTTACCGGTGGACGGAGATTATTTTGTCTGGTTTGCATCGGGTTATAGTTCTTTGGAATATTTTTGTCGGTTAAGATTTGGTTCGGAACGGGTTTCAGGTTGACTTCGAATGGAATTTTTAGGTTTTGGTAGTATTGCGTGTCCACGGAAACTAATTTGTCTTGTTCGGATCCGGTTATGGATCTTTGGAATATTTTTGTCGGTTATTAGATTTGGTTCGGGATTTCGGGTTTTTCAAATGGAACTCATAGGTTTGGGTCGGGTTACATTTAGACTGAAATTATTTTGTCTTGCTGGGATCGGGGTACGGTCTGTTGTAATTTATTTTTCGGGTTTGGGTAGGGTTATGCGTTAATAAACCTAATAAAAAGAAAATTACCCCGTTAAACTGATTGCATTGAGCTCACAGGCTATCCACAATAATTGTATATTATACTCATATTTCAAAGCCCCTCGAAAAATAAATGAAGGCATTAGTCCCCGTTGCCCCCCTTTCTACTTAGCCGAAGAACCTCCAAATATTATCAGGGAAGCTACTTAACATAATAAACTGGTATACCAAATTTGAAGCAAATCAGATAATTCTGCATGAAAAAACCATTTCACTAAATTAAGGGGGTTATTAGCTCCCCCATTTCTCTCTTTATGCTGAAAACAATGAACTTTCAAATCTAATCAGAAAAGATCCTTATTAGAATGAACCTAAAAAAATTTAAACTAAATTAGATAATTCTGCATGAAAACACATTTATCTAAATTAAGGGGAGGGGCAATTGCCCCCCTTTCCCCCCTTTTATACTTAACCAATGAGCCTCCAAATCAAATGATGGAAGCCATATCGTAATAAACTGGTATATCAAATTTGAAGCAAATCGAATAATTCTGTATGAAAAACCCATTTATCTAAATTAAGGGGACACTAGCCCCTGTCCCTCGTTTATACTTAACCAATAAATCTCCAAATCTAATCAAGGCAGCTCCTTAACATAATAAACCGGGATACGAAATTTGGAGCAAATCGAATAACTCTGCATGAAAAACCCATTTATCTAATTTAAGGAGGTGGGGGTCTAGCCCCCTTTCCTCCCTTTATACTTAACTAATGAACCTCCAAATCTAATCAAGCCATCTCCTTAACATACTAAACCGGTATACGGATTTCGAGCAAATCGAATAACTCTGCATGAAAAACCCATTTATCTAAATTAATGGGGGGGGGTCTAGCCCCCCTTTCCTCCCTTTATACTTAACAATTGAACCTCCAAATCTAATCAGGGAAGCTCCTTAACATAATAAACCGGTATACCAAATTTAGAGCAAATCGAATATTTTTGCATTAAAACCCCATTTACCTAAATTAAGAGGAGAGGGGCTACCCCCCCCCCTTTCCTCACTTTATACTTAACTAATGAACCTCTAAATCTAATCAAGCCATCTCCATAACATAATAAACCAGTATACCAAATTTGAGCTAATCGAATAATTCTACATGAAAAACGCATTAATCTAAATTAAGGGTAGAGGCAATTGCCCCCCTTTCCCCCCTTTATACATAATAATGATCTTCCAAATGTAATCAGGGAAGCTGCTTAACATAATTAACTGGTATACCAAATTTATAGCAAATCGCATATTTCTGCATGAAAAACCCATTTATCTAAATTACGTTGGGGTTAGCCCCTCCTTTCCTCCCTTTATATGTAACTAATGAACCTCCAAATCTAATCAAGGCAGCTCCTTAACTTAATAAACCGGTATACCAAATTTGGAGCAAATCGAATAATTCATCATGAAAAACCGATTTATCTAAATTAAGGGTGTAGCCCCCTTTCCCCCCTTTATACTTAAATAATGAGCTTCAAAATCTAATCAGGGAAGCTCCTTAACACAATAAACCGGTATACCAAATTTGGAGCAAGTCGAATATTTCTGCATGAAAAACCCATTTATATAAATTAAGGGGGGGGGACTAGCCTCCCCTTTACCCCCTTTATCCTTAACCAATTAACCCCAAAAAATAATCAGGGAAGCACCTTATCAGAATGAACCTAGAAAAAAAAATTGAAGCAAATCGGATATTTCTATCAAGTGTTATCGCTTTACGTACATACGTACGTACGTACACACGTACATACAGAATCGGCGGGCACATAAGCTCTCAGGCTTTGATAGCCTGTGAGCTAAAAATATCAGGAAAAAAAATTGTTTTCATGCATTTTTGCATAAGAGTACAACAGCTATTGCACCAAGATCTGAATATTTATAAAACTAGCTGTAGTGCGAACGCACCTCATTTATCACGTTTGACGTACAATTTCCGAGTTGTTTAAATAATAGTTTAACAAAAAAACTAATCTAAAATTTTATAAGATTTTAATCGTGTAAAGCCTGGCCACAGAGAATACAATTTGTTGTATTTAAAATATAAATAAATAAATAAACTAAAAGTTTTACAAGAAATTTTAATCTATAAAAATATGACATGCCGTAAACAATAGCAGCTAACTTTAGATGAATAAGAATACTAAATTCCATAATTATCGTCTGGCTAGATTTGAGAATATGGCTTCCAATTATTTGTTGAACTAATTTGGCTTATAGTCAAAAGCTGAATTAATGACGATAAAGATTGTTTATGACACAGTAAATTCACTTGTTTCGGATGTATACGGAAGAGATTACTGGATGAGTAAAGGGAAACTTTTAAAAAAGATTTGGTTGGATTATTCTGAAAACATCAAAAGGATTTAAAGTACAATCTGATTACCAATAACTGCGTAAGTAATTTTGGAAATAATCGGACTTCAATGAGAAACAACAGAAGAAGAATTTACTTTTTTAATAGCATTTAGCATAATGTTGCACGCCATACTAATGATTTTTTCTTGGAACTCCGAGAGTAATTTAAAGCCTCATAATTACTACAAAACTTTCGGAAAAAGATTATTTTCCAGAAAAAAGTCTTTCATTAAGATTTTTTTTTAAGTTACTTTGCCGTAATGCATTTTTCCTGGAAAAAAATTATTGTTGATTTTTATAACATTGTTAATATACTTTAAACGAAATGCCTCAATAGTTTTAATAGAGGAAATAAAATATTCAAAAAAGTTTCAAAGCAATTCTTTGAAATAAATTATTAAACATGACAAATTAATGTAAAATTATTGACTTGGTGTGCTATTGTTTCCTTATAAATGTGATTTCAGGGAAGTTTTTAGGAAACTGTAAAAGAGGAAATGTGAAACGCTATTTTTAAAATTTATAAATTATTTTTTTTTCGAATCTATCCAAGGTAATACGTTTTTCATACTAAGACTATATAATATTAATAATAAACTCATGCACATTTTAAACTATAAAAAATATGCCTCGCCAAAAACAATCGCACTTAAAGTTAATTAACTAAGAATAATGGTTTAGAGTAATTAGGGCCCGAATAGATTATTAATTCATTCTTTAAAACATAATTATTATTTTTATATCAACATCCCTTTTTCTATGTAGATACAAAACGCATAACGAGGAATGAGGTATCACTCAAAAGATTTTTGGAACAGACTTTTGATATAATAAACTCACATTTCGTTAAAACATGTTGTTCGACTAAAACTTGCAGTTAATTAAAAATTAAACGAAACAAGTGGGAAATTGTATGTCAAACGTGGCAAATGAGATGTGTTCGTAGTATAACTAGTTTTATAAATATTCAGATCTTAGTGCAATAGCTGTTGCACTCATACAAAAATCCATGAATACAAAATTTATTATGATTATATATTATATATTAAATTCAGTAATACGAAAATAATAGGACTCAATTTTAAATAGGAAGTCATCACCGTGGTAACCTTGAATCATTACCTATCATGAGATGGCATTGAATTAATTACGTGTGATAGGATTTAATAGAATGAAGAAAACTTTTATTAATATATTTTAAAGTTTTGATTCTATTTCCATAAAATTTAAAATGACTCGACAAAATTTTGCAACGATTATGTGTATTAATTTTCAAACCATTCGGTTGGGTAGTTTTTGCACTGTTATATGCGGACAGACAGACAGACAGGCGGGTGGACCAGGCGACGACTATAGTTGCTACGTATTTATATAATTAAGGACGTACCTAAAAAGCAGAAAATGATCTGAAATATTGCAGCGCGAAAGCTATCACGGGTCGACTAGTCATTTGTTAAACAATCTTAGATTATATTCGAAACTTAACAACGATAAAAATGTGGTAATCACTTAGTAAATTTACATGTTTTCGGTATAATAAAAACACATTATTGAAAGCGAAAAAAAGTGTAACTTTTGATAATAGTTCAGTTGGATTATTGTACAAACATTAAAAGGATTTAAATTATCATCCGATTAACACTAGCTGCGTGAGTATTTCAGGAAGTAAATGAAATATTTCAACTAGAAAAATTGCAAAACAAATTTGGTCTTTTTTTTGTTGTTCTCGTATTTTTAATTGCATCTAAGGTAATTTGGCATGTAACTAATGATATTTTTCTTCAAATTCCAAGAACAATCTAAAGCCTCACTGCACAATCACTACAAACCTTTCGGAGAAAGCATATTTTCCAGAAAATGCGCTTAATTAAAGGAAGAAAAAGTTGCTTTTTAATAATGTAGTTTTCCTCGTATTTAATGTCAACGACTTGCTATCCAACACTATACAGATCAGAAAACTTACGAAATACCGTTTCCTTGTGAAAAATGGCATGTGTAACAAAATCTCACAAATATACTCAATTTTTTTCACTCACTTATTTTGAAACATTAAATAACGTTAAATAGATTTTTTTTAACTTATTAAACTAAATAAAAATTACAAAAAAGTAATTTTGTACCTACTTAATTTTCCCAAAAATTTATAGTTGTTATCAGTCAGACTGAAAATTCCCCTGTTAAATATTAATCATGTAGGCTTAGAGTTCGCATATATTTTAGAAATATTTTCCCAAGCAAAAATCAAAGTAAAATCCTATAAGAAGAGCAGACTAAAATGAAATTTTTATTTTAGTTTCCTGGTGAGAAATTTGAAAAGTGAGAATAGATTCCAAACCCGTTGAAATAACATTGCAGAAGGCAATTTCATATCCGAATTATGAGGAGCCATCACCATTAAAACTGCTACAAGGCAAATTTTGGTTGTCAAGAGGCGCATTTTTGTGTTACAACACAATGGAAACGATTGCAAATTCCTTTTGTGTCTATAACGTTTTAAAATACCGGTTCAATACAAAAGGAAATAAAGGTACTTTTCGGTTAGCCGGGCGCCAGTGTTATATATACATAAATATGTACATATGCATGTATGTATATATACATATATAAATACATATATGTGTATATATACAGCATATGCATATATATATATGTGTGTGTGTGTGCGTATCTATACATATATGTATGTATGTATATATATATATGTGTGTGCGTATATATATATAACACTGGTACCCGGCTAACCGAAAAGTACCGAAATAAATAAATATATGTATATATATCCAAAGAAGCTTCGTTTAATTACTAAGAATGACCCAAATATGGGAAGGATTATTTCGACCATGGTACTTATTGTTCTACTTACCGTGGTTTCAACTATGCTTCTGTAAAACTTCTGTTTTCAAAGAATCCTTTCCGACTGGAAAGTGATTGCGTTTCTCGTTTTCGAATAGAGTACTTTAATTAACTTATTATTGAAAATTATTGTTAAATAAAGTTGTTTATGTAAGTATCGTCTGCTGCATATTCCTTGGTTTCGTGTGCTCCGAATCCATGTAAGTTTCTTGTTCTTTTTTTCCGCATGTGGCAACACTCTGTGTTTATTCTGTTTTGATTCTTGTTGTGGTGGAATGTGAAAAAAGATAGAATGTATTAAGCCGTCTGTTGGCTCGCATATGTTTAGTGTTAAAATAAATTCATGTTTGCAGTCTGCTTTGGTGTTTATGTGAACGAACCAGTTGTGTAAGTGATTAGTAAAAGACGCAAAACCATTTGTTGGTACAAGTCTAGCCGGAGCGCTTGTGAAAAATAAAAGAGTACAATCGAACATTTTATGAACTGCCGAGTGATATCGTATGTGATGAAAAATTACCTCAGGTTGTGAAGTAAGTTAACTTTGAACATTCTATTTCATGTCTAAAAAGAATTTGTGTTTAAAAGTATAGAATTATTTTGAAAGTATACGGTTTAGATATTTTAGAACTAGTTTTGGGCTTGATTTAAGCAAAACTGAGTGAACTGGTATCTTTAAAAACAAAAAGAACTGCTTTACGGAGAAGCGTAACAAATTACATTAAGAAAATCGAAAGTATAATCGCAAGTGATGACATTAATGTAATAGAATTAGAAGAAAATATTGAATTGTTAAAACAGAAAGAAACGGATCTAAAAAAACTTGATAGAGAAATTGAAGTTTTAATTACAGATCCTAAACAATTAGAACGTGAGATAGATAGCGCACAGGAAATCTCAGATAAAATTGATTTGTGGAAATTTAAGGGTGAAAAAAAGTTGAAAATACAAAGTGCTGAGTTAAATAAGAGTGAAATTAAATCTGATAATGTAATTTCAGAAAACGTGTTTGAGAATATTAAATTACCTAGGTTATCATTACCTACTTTTGGTTATTCGGAAAATAGTAAGAACTTATGTTACATGTTGCAGATATAGAGCTCAAACTGCAAAACAAATAATGACTAATCTTCCAGCATCTAGAGTAACACAATCACGACCATTTCATCGAGTTGGAACAGATTTTTCAGGACCATTCATGATTAAATATCGTGCAGGACGCGGACTAAAGTCATTTAAATCATATGTGTGTGTATTTGTCTGCTTCGTCATCAAAGCAGTCCATCTTGAAGTTGTAGAAGATCTTTCAGCAAAGGCATTCTTAAGTGCATTAAAACGATTTATCGCAAGAAGAGGGAAACCTTTTAATATTTTTTAGTGATTGTGGAACCAACTTCAAAGGAGCAGAAAAAGAAATCAACAATTATTTTTTGCAGTGCAAGCAGAATGAAGAAATAAACAAATGTTTTTCGTCAGAGGAAATACGCTGGACTTTTAATCCGCCTTCTGCTCCACATTTTAGTGGACTTTAGGAATCTGCAGTAAAATCAATTAAATCGCATCTGAAGAAAACCGTTGGTGACACTGTCTTAACCTATCCTGAGTTCCAAACCTTGATTACGCAAGTTGAAGCTTGTCTCAACTCTAGGCCACTGTGTCCCATTTGATCTGACCCAACAGACTTAACTGCTCTAACGCCAAGTCACTTCGTAGTTGGAACTTCTCTAACTGCCATACCTGAACAAGATCTAAGTCACAGTCCTTTGAGTCATCTTGATAGATGGCATGTGAGATAGTTTATTCTTCAGCAGTTTTGGAAAAGATGAAGCCGGGAATACCTGTCTCAATTTCAGCAAAGACATAAATGGCAAAAGAGTCAACGAGATTTAGAAGTCAATGATTTAGTCCTCATCAAAGATGACAACCTTCCATTACTTAAATGGAAATTAAGACGAATAATAACTGTTCATCCAGGTTCAGACAATAAGTTCAGAGTTGTTACTATCAAGACTAGTAGTTGTGTCATCGATCGTCCAATAGTGAAACTGTGTCCTCTTCCTATAGAAACTAAAAACTGTGAACTCAGAACTTTCTAATATTTTTCTATTTTTTGTATTAATTTGTTTGTGTTATTAATTGTTCTTTCATTATAGTTATAAATTGTAAGCAGCTAACTACTTGTTGAAATCTCAGGGGATTTCAACGGGGGTCAGAATGTTTATGTAAGTATCGTCTGCTGCATATTCCTTGGTTTCGTGTGCTCCGAATCCATGTAAGCTTCTTGTTCTTTTTTCCGCATGTGGCAACACTCTGTATTTATTCTGTTTTGATTCTTGTTGTGGTGGAATGTGAAAAAAGATAGAATGTAGAAAGCCGTCTGTTGGCTTGCATATATTTAGTGTTAAAATATATTCGTGTTTACAGTCCGCTTTGGTGTTTATATGAACGAACCAGTTGTGTAAGTGATTAGTAAAAGACGCAAAACCAAAAGTAAAATACAATTATAATTAATTTTAAAAACTTATCATTAAATTAATCGCATTTAATTAATTTTTGTAGGGGAGAAAACTCTTGTATACCACACAGAGGATAACTTGGTAGATGCCCTTGAAAGAATTCGCGATGCTACGGCGGTTACAAATGCAAATGGTGAAGAAAATGTACTGTTTCATTAAAAAGGAAAATTGATTCTGGGAGTTACTAGTGGTGATTATCACCTTATTTAATAATTCAATTAATCTTAATTTAATGCGCTAATTTATGTCAAGGTCTACTTGTCTGAAGTTTAATTAAATTCTGTACGTTAGTCCTTGAGATAGAGCGGCTACAAAATTTGGGTCACATACTACTACATGCAAATAGATATTTTCCAAAACTTTCTGCATCATATTAAAGTCATCCCAAAAAGTGTAAATCTGCCAAAATACAGGCGTCAGATATTCAATACTTTCTTCTTATGTATACCGAATAAAATAGTAATAAGAAAGTGTAAAAGTCATTAATTAATATTACGATATCATCATCTGTACCGTACTTAAATAATAAATAATGTATTGGCGATTTGCACATGGACGGGGCATTCTGAATATTCATTAATCACTTTATTATTTTTAACTCAATCACACGTGTGTGAAGCACAATGTTAGGTTCGAAATTTTAAAACTGATAAAACTTGTTTTTGGTGATCACAGATTTTATTTACGTTCTTTGAAATGATATAAAACAGGACAGATGAATAGACGTTGACATTTATAGTTATATACATATTTACAAAATCATAGATTAATTTTACGTTATAAAGAGATCACAGTACTGCTTTTAAAAAAAGATGATCTAAATATTTTTACTTTTCTTCTCTGTATTAATTCTCGCCATACTTTTCTGAAAATTTGCCGGAATTCTAAAACTGTCTCATCTCTGCAGACAATTCCTAACATAATCACTAAAAAAAAATCTTTTTTATACAAAAACAAAACCGATGCCATTTTTTTTCCTAAATTTTAACCCACTCTCGTGAAATAAAAAATATATATATAAAGGAAAAGGAAACCATAGAAATAAGCCGCATGTAACAAATAAAAAAAAATTATCAGCATTTGCGAAAAGCCGTGCGCATAAATAAAATATTAATTTACCATCTCCTAACAACACTGATTGGTAACGATATCATATGAACTTAATTTTCCCAACTGAGTGAAAAAATGCCTATGCCGGGAGTCGACATGCTACATGGCAGACCAGATGCGATTAAAGGTTATATGAGTGAAATGCGTCCGTCTGTTGCCGGCCGAGACAGATCAATAGGCAAGGTTAGTTGAGGCAGCTGCGCCATGATTTTACAATGTGACTCTGGAGCTTCTGGCAATTCAGCTTCAAAAAGCTAATGTTCATTTGAATTAAAATCTGAACTTATGTAAATATGTTCAGTTAGGTTCCCTCTATCAGACAGTAATGTTCAAAGTTACATTTTAATCTCTAAAAATAAAAAAAAATGTATATTTAATTTTTCTTTCCTCGTGGGTCCAGTTGCCCCATAAAAATGGGGCAATTGGACCAGGGGGGTCTATGTCCCACATGCGTTTGTCTTTTTTAATATAGGGTATCAGTTCCTGTTTGAAAAAGTGTAAATAACTTAAACAAATTAAACAAGACAGATTATGTAAGTTGTATATAAACTAAAGGGCGTTGTAAGGGAAACCTTTGCTGTCATGGTGCCTAAGAAAAGCACCCAAATGTGAAATTATTGTATTTATTTATACAAAAGACATAAGAATTAAGTAAGTACTTTTGTACTTTAGTATAAGTAATAAGTAAAAAATTACACTGGTATTTTATGAAAAAAAAAATCTATGAACAAAAGGTTACGTAAGTAAGAATCTCATTCTCTTTTTCATTTAATTCAATAAATGTTTGGTAAGGTCGACACATCTGTGGAGAATGTAACCTTGTTTTTATATCGAGCAGAACTATTTTTTTTTTCGTTTCTATAATAAAAATCGAATTTTTCTAAAATTTCAAGGTTTGGCTATCTCACTTAAGAAATTTGGTTTCATACCCACCAACATACTTTTTTTAAATCTTATTATGTAATTTTAATAAGTTATATAAATTTCTTTATTGTAATGGAAAAACAATTGAGAAATTAATTTCCCGTAGTAAGAAAAACTCTAAAAAATTATTGGAACCCCATTGTCCCAAATATCTTTGGAAACCTCATTTTTGAAAAAATTATGGGGTAACTGGAACCCCGGTCTTACATTTGAAACATGAAGTAAATAGGTTCAGATACCTAACATTATTAATGTATTTAAAGGTCTAATCTTAAAAAAGAAAGGTTGTTTGATAAAAGTACTTACCATATTTTAATAAAAAGCCGCGAAAGTTCGATGAAATTGCCGTTGTCTTTAAAAAAAGAAACCTAAATTTTCAGCAACCTATCACAGGAAAGGCAGAGTTATGATTGAGATGACACACATTGTTTTAAGAAATAGAGATATGGGCGCAATGTTTACAAAAGATAAAACTTAAAAGACATCAACGGTTTTTTATTAAATAGCCCATGGCCCAGTTAACTCGTGGGTCCAGTTACCCCAACTAACCTTACAGCGTTGACAATTTAACTGAAATATCTTGGGTTCGACTCTCGGCCTGGGAATTCTTACACTCGATTTGAAAAACTCACTTCGCATATTTCAGTCATTGTCATATAAAAAAATTGGGTACTCAACTACATGTAGTATAAAAGACACAAAAAATATACGAAAAATCCCAAAATTGGGTCCCACTGTATCAAGGGGGTCAGACCCATGGCCCTTTCGGCCCATGCTTTATCAGCCCGAGTATAAAAGAAATGTTGTTATGTGTAGGTCCAAACTGATGAGAATTGACGAAAAATGAAGAGATCTGATGAGAAATAACGGGGCCGAAATCATCAGAACTGGTGGCACCGAAATGGTGAGAAATGACAGCACCGAAATGGTGAGAAATGACGGAACAAAAATGGTGAGGAATGGCGGGACCAAAACGCCATGACCTCAGAAATGCAATGAGACAGAAATTACAGGACCGTAGAGGAAGGCAGAACCGAATTGTTATGAAAAGCTACTAAACTTTAAAGTTTATTCCAGTAGTTATACAATTGCAAGGTGCATTGCATACACTCCTTGGAATTTCCTAGTATTCCAGTATCACTCTTTAACATTAGAAAAATTCTATTTAATATTGAAATAGCAGACTTCGGAATTGCCGCGTTTAATCACAGAATATTTTTCTGAGGTTAAATTAGGTGAAAACTTCTTGTCAAAAATTGTGGTAAAACCGTACGCAATATGCAGTTCTGTGTGTATTTTGTTTATTAGTTATAAATTTTTGCATGCTACTATTACATGCTAAGATAACATAAACTTTCAGTTTCAGAAGATTATAATGTATAAGATTGTGAAATCTAACAAAAGAACATATAATTTCCTCAATCTTCAAATTAAAGTTAAAAGCTTTGTCAAGAACTTAAAAGATTAAATTAGCTTCACAATGTCTAAACGATAAAATTACATTCACAAAGAAGTGGAATAAACATTTCTCTGTGAAAAGACATAAAAATAGCATTTCTGCAACATGAAAGATCTTTCGGATTTATTTAAATGCATAAATGTAGCAAAAAAAGCACTTTCTATAAGTAATTTCAATTTGTACTCTTTTATAAAATGCGCTTAAAAGGTCACTCTACAAATGACATTTATATTGGAATCCGTTTACATTAGATATTTTTTTCTGATTCAATGGAAGAATGAAGATTCTTTTAAACAACAAAAATAAATTTGTATCTTAAGGGGTATTTGTACCTTTTCAACAATTTTGCTTATTTAAAAAAAATTAACTCAAATGCTGAACTCACTGCAGTTCATGGTTCAACGAAAAGTACATTTTGAAAAAAAAATTTAACCGCATAATTAATTAAATTTTTTTAAAAAATATAAAAATCTGAATTTTTTAAAATCCTTACTACTGTTTTTAAAAATTAACGATTTTGCTCAATTTTTTTAAGGTTTTCAAAAGTGTATTACACAATACTGCGCATGGATTTTTCGAACATCTAATATTATATCTACCCTATATATAGAAAATCCTAATGAAACGAATTTATGAAACGGAAGTATGAAACGGAAGTATGAATCGACTGATTAAACAACTGATTATGTTTGAAGCGATTTCTCCTAAAATATGGAATACTTTGCAATGAAATTAACACTAAAAATTAGCATTGATCCGCAGATCTCAAAACTGGTATTAGAATTTTTAAATTCGAATTAGTTTTCGAAATATTAATTTTTTTCCAATTTTATATACATTTTTCTAATAATGGCAACTCAAATTTTAATCAAACATATATATTTTTTTTTCATATTTCAGAAAAGGTTGACATGGTAACCCGGCTATTGTTGTTTATTTGATAATAAGGTACTTGTTAGTTATCCCGTCAATCAAATTACTGTCGCCAAATTGTAAGATTGAATGCCAATAATGGTTGATCGTAAATGTCACATTCACTTGACAACACGTGTTTACGTCATCAAGTGATTTTTATTTCGACATTTTATTTGTATTTTTATTAATGTTGTACTAATTTATTTGTTCTTTCGTTATTTAAAATAAAAATTATGTCAATTTGTATAATTTGGCAGGTGGCTTTGCGATTTATATAATTTGGCGAAATTGGTCGACGGGATAACTAACAAGTACCGATAATAAATGTTTATTTACTTTTATTTCTTTTTATAAATTATATAAATTATTTTCTTGTATGATTATTAATTATTTTTTTTATATTTCCTTTAGAAAATAATAGAAAATAATTAAAAAATACGGTACTACTTAGTTATTCCGTCGACCAATTTCGCCAAATTATACAAATTGGAATAATTTTTATTTTAAATAACGAAAGAACAAATAAGTATAGTATAACATCTATAAATATACAAATAAAACGTCTAAATAAAAATCACTTCATGGCGTAAACACGTGTAACTTGCTTAAAGTCAAGTGAATGTGACATTTACGATCAACCATTATTGGCATTTAATCTTATAGTTGGACGATAGATTTTTGGTCGACGGGATATCTAAGGATTACTGAAAATGCATATGTAACTGGTTTTTGAAAATGAGGTTTTCGCCAAATTTTCGTAAAAAAATAAAAATCACGCCAAACCTGGCCAAATATTACCACTCGAAAAAAAAATGCTAACTGGCGAGTTGAAAAAAAGCTATTGGCGAGATTTGCATCCGGCTAGCGTAACAGTACCCAGAATCCTTTGCGACCATGGCAACTTTTATGTAGTTCTATTCGAAAAAAAATTTTTGATTTATTTAATCAAAATGGAAAACTTACGGTCCCATATTGGTAAGATTTTTTTCTGACGCCAATGTCATATATGGAACGAGCACATAACTGGCGCCAAAGTATCGTTATTTTGCTTGATATGGTAAGCCGGATGTTGCTGTTTATTCTGTTGATGCGTTCCCCAAATTGGCGTCGTTAAAAAATCGCGCCAATATGGAACGTATATGACATCTTTGCCAAACTTTCATATGAACGGCGAAGGGATCAGACCGTATTTGTTTATGGCAGTTGGTGACTTGAACTATTATAATATAGATGACATGATCGCGATAAAATAATATTTGGCGACTTATCACATGTGCCTGGCTAACATTAAAGTACCAAAATGGCACCTAGAGTCTAAAAAGCGAAGTGATCCGCCTGGAACTGTTGATGATAGTCACATGACTTAGGCTATTGTTATAGAGATTGTTTTAAAATACAGGGAGACATAGACTCTGAATACTTTATTTATTTTATTTTTGCTTCTTTTCAAATGTTTAACTGGTCCTCTTTAATCAAAAACAAAAACAACCATTGGATGTCTTAACAGCAACTGATTCGCCCTTAAATTTTTGCAATGAAAGGGAACTGAATGGAATCCGTTTACAGGGAGATCTGCACAGCTCTTTTCAGTATAATTCAATCTTCTCTAATATTTTTAAAACCCATCAGATTGGCGTGTTTTTAGATTCTGCGGTATCTGAACGGGGTTGGCGAGCGTAGCTTGCAGGGGGCAGAGCCCCCTAGTTTAATATAATTTTTTACTTTCTTCTATCTTTACAAGAAGAAAGTATTGGATTCATGAAAATTTTCGACTTCCGGTTTTTGACGGATTTACACGTTTTAGGGGTCAGATATTCCAAAAAACATGTTTTTACAAAATGTCTGTCTGTGAGTCTGTATGTCTGTCTGTCCGTCTGTCTGTCTGTATGTGACACAAATTTTGTGGGCGCTCTATCTCAAGAACTAATGCACGGAATTTAATAAATATTTGTATTCAGGTAGTCCCTGATATAGATTGGTGCTGATTAGTTTTTGGTGTAAATCGCCCAGCAGGTGACGCTGCTATGCTGCCTTTTGCAGGATTTACACTATTTTCGCAGTAGCTCTATCTCAAGAACTAATACACACATTTTCCTCAAACTTCGGATTCAGTTAGTCCTTGATATGAAATTATGCTGACTACGTGTTGGTGTAATTCGCCCAATAGGGGGCGCTTCTGTGCTGCATTTTGAACGATTTTCTCAATAGCTTTATTTCAAGAACTGATGCACGAATTTTCATCAAACTTCAGATTCAAGTATACTTTGATTAATATTGCTGCTGATTATGTGTTGGTGCAAATCGGCCAACAGGTGGCGCTGCTATGCTGCATTTGTCATGATTTGCGCAATAGCTCTATCTCAAGGACTAATGCACGAATTTCCCCCAAATTTGATATTCAGTTAGACGTTAACATAAGTTAAAAATGATTAGGTTCTGGTGTAAATCACCCTATAAGTGGCGCTGCTGTGCTGCATTTTGCTGGATTTACACGACTTCAGCGATACTCATATACCAAGAACTAATGCACGGAATTTCATCTTTTTAGAATCCTTATGATGAGCATAGATTGCCATTTAATTTTGACAAAGTGATAACGAATTTTGAAGTATTGACATGTATGAGATAGAAGAAAGCTTTGGGATTGGTACATCCGACTAGTTTTATTTAATATATCGTCGCCTCGGAGCAACAGTAGGACATCGAGTAATAATCGAAAATGAGATGTCTGACTTACTGCTATGGAAAAGTGTGCCTGCTTCTAGTGGAATAGTATGGAATATTTATAAAACACATCTGAGATATAGTATTAAACATAACTTTGTGTTTCGGAAGTTGTTCCACTAGATGCAAACACAGTTATTCATAGCAGTAAGTCAGACATCTCATTTTTTATTATTACTAGATGTCCTACTGTTGCTCTGAGGATACGATGTACAGCGTAAAACGATGGAATCTAACACATCTTAATGTACTTTTATTTTTTTTTAAATAACAAAATGCCTGAAGGCTAATTCCATGCGCAGATTTACACATGTATAATAAAGAACACGTACAAAACAGTTTAAATCTCTATCTCAAATGTAGAAAAAGTCTTATCATTTTTAAAACAGCAAAGTGAAGAAAATATGAACATGGATAAAAAGCAATTTAAAGTTTTAATATGTGTGGTTAATTGCGCTGAGTGTATTAACAAATTTTACAATATCTCGCGGTATAATTACCGTCAGTGTAAAAATGAGGTGTCAAAATATTCACAATTAAACAGCCTTTCATTTAATATGAAAAAAGAAAAATCGATTTTTTGACGAATTTGAAAGCAAACTTTCCCCTTAAAATATATTTTTTACTAAATACACATATTGCTTGTGTATTCTTTGGATTTAACGTCCGTATGAAGTAATATTTTCCGAATTTGTTTAAAAAGTACGTAAATGGACTGGGATAGATCATGAAGTTTTGAGCATGGAATCTCAACATTCGTACAGTCGTGGAAAAAAATTAAACACCCCCTACTAACTCTTCAACTAATAATAATACAAGAAAGCTACTGGTACCAAACGATTTGAAATAAAGTCTACTTTTAAATGATGCATATAAATTTGCTTAGGGGTCATTTACAAATCAAAATCACACCAAACTTTGTTTATTTTCAATAGCAACACCCAATTTTGAAAATATATTTTAAACCTTTGGTTGAAATTATGCCTAGAAACAAAATTGCAAGTCAAATGAATGATAAGTTTTTGAATTATAAACATTAAAAATTTACAGCTTCTAATGTTAAATTTCATTTTCATATTTTTATTAATATCGTCTGAAATTATAATCGTAGTGGGATACATTTTTATGTGGCTATAATACAAAAAACCCAAACATAAATACATTGAATTTATAATTCAAAAAATTTTATAATATGAATTATGAAATTAATATTCGAAAAAATATGAATTTCAATCAACAATTCCTTTGATAGATTTATATTTATTATGTCCTGCTTTATGCGAATTCTCAATTTCAATTTTTCTTTCCAATCAGTTTTCGAATTATTACTAAAAAATGTCAAAAATATGGTTTAAATGGTCGTCTATGATGTGCAGAAAAGTATAATTTGAAAATATATATGTATTTTATTCATTTTATTGAAACATTTGGGCTGGCAATAGCGAAACGCATTAAGATAGTGAAATGGTCATATTGGTAAGAAATAATATATTAATAAAAGTTACATAGTCATTCTGTAGCATTTCGACAATCGAGTACCAAACTTCAATTTGGATACAGCCCCTAAAATAGGCTTATTTTAAAATAATTAATTTCTCTGAAACTTATTGTACAAATTTCATGAAAATTTGGATTTAGGCTAATTGAAGGGTGTAGAATTCATTTATGGTGTCAAACTTGGGTATTGCTATTGCAAAAAACAAAGTTTGGGTTCGTTTAAATCTGTAGATGGTCCCCTAAGGGAATTTCATGCACATCATTTAAAAGTAGACTTTATTTCTAATCGTTTGTACCAGTAACTTTCTTCTACAATAATTTGTTGCAGAATTAGCAGGAGGTATTTACATTTTTTTTCCACGACTATATATAGCATACACTCAGATTAAAAGTTTTTGCCCAAAGCGTAGCAACTCACATTACAGAAATTGACTATGTTCGCCTGAAGTCACTGGAGACGAGTTAGACAAGTAAATCAAATATTAGTTTGGTAATAATACAAGCTCGCCAAATTTTTATCCAAAACCCTCTAGATCAACGGGATTTTATTTATCATTATTATTATTTTATTTTATTGTTAGTGTTCGCCATTTTCTTACACCATGCTATAATTGCATCAAAATCACATAAATTGCAAAATGTTATTTTCGTAATTTTCAGCTGATTAACATTTTAAACATAATTTCTTGCTGATGATAAGAAATTTAATAAATTAATATTATAAATATTTTATAAATGTAGGGTTCATTTATATTTGTCTCACCCCCCTCCCCCCCCCCCAAAAAAAGAAACAGCCAAATTACAATGCAACATATCGAGTTGCTATGCCAGCTAGTTAATTTTAAACAATATTATGCATAAAATTTCACTAAAGACAGATCTTTCAATCTCATTGTCAAGAAACATATGCATTTACCCTATAAAAGCCTTTTATGCCATTATATAAACCATATTATAATCATTGGCATATTATAATGCTGTTTTATCAGATTTATGAATACTGAAGTCTATTAAAATGCATGCTTTCACTTAATTTCTAAGGGATTATGCATGTTACATCATTTCTCAAATAATGTCTAGCTGCCATTAATGACACCAGCTACATCACTGACCATTAATTTAATCTCCGCAGGGTATGTGTTGAATAGCTGTGTCCATTATTAAAATTTTTCTATTCTATCGTAGCCTATGAATGTTTAAAATGAAACGAGAATTTGTGTTTCCAACAATATAGCCACCATAATATCGTTGTGAATATATGAATGGAAAATCTTTATGTCCTTTTAAAGAGCATTTGCTTTGAAAATAAATTTTAAAAGAATGCTACGCACAGAAAATGAAACGTACACTCGTGGGATAAAAGTAAATACCCCCTACTATCTCTGCAACTAATTATAATAGAAGAAAGTTACTGGTACCAGACGAAGACGACTGGAAATTAAGTCTATGTTTAAATGATGTATATAACATTTTCTTTAAGTTGCTTAAATTTGCAATACGTCACGACTGTACCCGACTGTACAGTCGTGGAAAAAAAGTAAATACTCCCTACTAACTCTTCAACAAATTATCGCAGACAAAAGTTACTGGTACCGAACGATTTGAAATAATGTCTACTTTTAAATGAGGTATATAAAATTTGCTTAGGGGGCCATCTACATATTAAAACGAATCTAAACTTCATTTTTTTCAATGGCAATACCCAATTTTAACGAGATATTTCAAATATTTGGTTCAAACTATGCCTAGACACCCAATTTCAAGTCATTTGCATGATAAGTTTTTAAATTATAAACATTCAAAATTTAATGCTTCTAATGTTAAATTGCATTTTCATATTTTTATTTATAACTTCTGAAATTGTACTCCTAATTTGCTAATTTTTTGTGTAACAATAATACTAATATACCCAAACATAAATACGTTGAATTTGCAATTTTTATAATTTTCTGATATGAATTATGAAATTAATATTCAAAAAAATTATGAATTACAACCTACAATTTTTTTTAATGGATTCAGATTTATTAAGTCCTGCTTTATGGAAATTCAAAATTTCACATTTTTCTTCCAAGTAGTTTTCAAATTATGCTTAGAAAACGGCAAAATGGTGGTTTAAGGGGCCGTCTATGATAAAAGTGACTAAATATTTTGAAATTTCTTATGCTATCCTGTAATCTAACAGACGTAATTGACTGCTTAAGGTGCCTTGATCAAGAAGGGAGCTCTCTCGGTTAACAATCGAGTACCGAACTTCAATTTGGATAAAGCCCTTAAAATACGCACGTTTTAAAATAATTAATTTCTCGGAAACTTTTGGTACGAAATGCATAAAAATTTGTTTTTAGACTAATTGAAGGGTGTAGAGTTCATTTATGCTGTCAGAATTATGTACTGCTATTGAAAAAAACAAAGTTATGGTTCGTTTTAATATGTAGATGGCCCCCTAAGCAAATTTTATATACATCATTTAAAAGTAGACTTTATTTCCAATCGTTCGGTTATAGTAACTTTCTTCTACGATAATTTTTTGAGGAGTTAGTAGGGGGTGTTTACTTTTATATTCCACGACTGTACGTATTCAATCATGGATATTATTCAATTTAAACAAAGTTGCAAACCAGAGAAAAACTCCGGTTTATGCATTTTTCCGTCTTAGCAGATACACCTACTATTCTAAGTGTATTGTATTATTTTCACCGGGAAGGCAATATTCCGTTATATACGGGTGCCGTTTTGGAACGTTTTACACTAGTGTCTTATACTATGATCTTATAAGTGCTGCGAAAAACATGTAAAATGAATGCATCTATACAATGCAAAGAAAGCATCTACCTGACACTTGAATTGCACTTTCATATTTCATTTCAGAGTGACGAATTCTTTGAGAAAATATAAAACTAATCTAGAAAAAAGAGCTTTAAAGAACAACATAACTTTATTAAATTATTTAAATACTTAGTAAATAATAATTATTCATATTTAATTCATATTGAAAATTTGGTCATTTAAACTGAGTGGGTAATAGTTTAAACAAGTTGTTAAATTAAAACTATCCGAGGATAAAATTTAAGGATCGTTTTAGTTAAGAAAATTCCGCTATTCACACTAAGCTTACCAATTGTCCGTAAACTGTAAAAAATAATTGGAACGTTTAGCATTCTTTCTAACAGGAACGTTTCCGATACTATCGGATATGTGACAACTATTTTCATTTTCTGAAACATCCCGAAACCTACCTTCCTGAATGATTAGGTTTATTTTCCGCGGAATAGTGAAATCGCCTGTACGCATGCGCTGAAACCGGAAGTGCCGAAAGTCAACTCGTCTGTATGAGTGTGGCGGCGTAGGGAATTTTACCACGTGCATTCGCTTTTATTTAAAAAAAAAAACAATATTATGATATTGTTCTGTATTTTGTGGGTACTTTTTTATGTTTTAAAATTATGCAAGAAATGTTAACCTTTGATATCATCAATGGACTGTTTTAAAGCTGCTTTAGAAATTTATTATTATTGAAGACGGAATGATCATAATTCTGGGTAAGTGTTTTTTTTTTAATCACCTACAGTATCACTTTCACTTACTATTCTTTATTATTACTTACTTCTTTATTAGCTTTCTTTGTTGCAATACATGGAAAGAAATTAATAATCTATTTATTTTTTAATATATCATACACACCTTGTTTTGTCTGCTTCTTTATAATATACTAGCAAACCCCGCGGCTTTGCTCGCGTAATATTTGAAATATGCCAAGTGATATTTATATGTCTAATTTTTATTAAAAGGTACTAACTAAATTTTTACTTATTACTTTAAAGAATAATTTAAAAATTACTATTTAAAACACAGTTTGATTAAACATCATTATTACACTGCATTAGGCAGAAATGAGACTTCAATTAATAAAACTAAATAAATGATAATTTGGAAAATATTTTGAAGGCTTTATGCTCATTTAATACACTCATTTCAGTATTCATTTGAAGTTTTGAATTTTTTAGAAACCATCTTCTTACATCTTAAAATTAACTATCATGTCAAATTCCAATTCCTACCATCTCTCTCAACAGAAAGGGCTATGTTGAATTAGGAACTGTCACCATTAATTTGCCAACATTAATTTTGAAATCGGTTTGTTATTTTTAATATTCCACAGAAACGTAATTTAGAAAGCTTTTAAAGGCCTTTTATAGAATGTTTGTTGTTCCTGTAAACCCCAGGTGGTAGAATCATCGGCCTGTGTAGGGTCAGAGGCTGTTACCATTGATTCGCAACTATTACTTTTATAATCGGTTTATATTCCCTGAAATTGCATAGATATCCTAATTTAGGACTTTTTTAGAATGCTTTTCACACCTCCCCTTCGCTTCACCCCTTTTTAATTCGAATTTATTTTCGACAGTCCTTCGAGGGCATTTATATTTTATAAGTAACTACCATGCCATATTTAAAGTTTCTAGCCTTTTCAGTATCACAGAATAGCAATTTAGAAAGTTTTTAGCTCCTGCAACCCTCTGGCGGTAGTGGCACAGACAAATATAGCTTATGTTTGAGCATATAAAGCATATTATGTTTGAGCATAATATATAGCTTATGGTTCAGCAGGTTCTAACACCAACAATTTGTCATCATTATTTTTTTAATCGGTTTAGTATTTGATAAGATTGCATAAAAATTGTAATTTAAAACGCTTTTCGCTTACTTCATCTTTTTAAATTTGAAATTTTCTTTCGACTGTTCTTAGAAAGCAGTTGCATCTTGTAAGTAAATACCATGCCATACTTCAAAGTGTTAGATCCCTCAGTTGTGAAAACGCAAATTAGAATATGTTTTGCTTTTGCAACCCTCAGATGGTAGTGACAGCAACATAAAATATAACCTATGTTATAGCAGGGACTATCACCATTGATTTGCAACCATTACTTTTGAAATAGCTTTGGTATTTCCTGAGATTGAGTATAAATCGCAATTTAGAACGTTTTTAGAACACTTTTCGCGCATTTTCACCCCTTTCTAAATTTCTATTTTTTTTTCGAAACTGTTCTTAAAGATCATTTATAGCTATTAAATATGTACCTTGCCTAATTTTAAGTTGCTAGCCCGTACCGATCACAAAAATCGAAATTTAGAACGCTTTTTTGCTCCTGCAACGTCTAGGTGATAGTGATAACGACATAAAATAGCGTCTATGTTAGAGCAGAGTCTGTCAGCATCAATTTCCTACCATTTCTTTTGAAATCAGTTTGATTCTTCCTGAGATATCGCTGACAAATCGGCATTTAGAACGTTTTTAGAACGCTTTTAGCGCATTTTGCTCCTGCATCTCCTCTGGGGTAGTGGAAACAGATATAAAATATAGCCTAACTTGGAGCGAGATCTGTCAGCATAAATTTTACACCATTATATTTGAAATCGGTTCAGTACTACCTAAGATTGCATAGAAATCGCAATTTAGAACGTTTTTTACAACGCTTTTTGCGCATTTTGACTCCCTTTTAAATTTCGATTTTTTTAGGAAATGCCCTTAGCGACCATTGATATCTTATAACTAACTACGATTCCAAATTTCACGATTCTAGGCCCTTCCGTAACGCAAAAACCGCAATTTAGAACGTTTTTCCCCTGCACCCCGTTTGAGGTAGTATCACCGACATAAAACATAGCCTATGTTGGAGCAAGGATTGTCACCGTCATTTTGACACCATTATTTCTTAAATCGGTTTAGTATTTCCTGAGATTGTGTAGAAACCACCATTTAGAACACTTTTTAGAACGCTTTTCGCGCATTTTCACCCCTTTTAAATTTCGAATCGTTTAAGAACTGTTCTTAGAAATCCTTTATACCTAATAAGTAGCTAATATTTCAAATTTCATATTTCTAGGCCTTTCAGTAACACATAAATAGGATTTTTAGAACTTTTTTTGAGCCTGCACCCCCTTTGGAGTAGTGGCACCGACATAAAACATAGCCTATCTTAGAGCAAGCGTTGTCACCATCATTTTGACATCAATATTTTTTAAATCGGTTTGGTATTTTCTGAGATTATGTAGAAACTACCATTTAGAACGTTTTTTAGAACGCTTTTTGTGCATTTTCACCCCTTTTAAATTTCGAATTGTTTAAGATCTGTTCTTAGACATCATTTATATCTTATAAGTAACTAATATTCCGAATTTCATATTTCTAGGCCCTTCAGTAACGCAAAAATCGCGTTTTTAGAACGTTTTTTTTGCTCCTGCACCCCCTTTGGGGTAGTGGCACCGACCTAAAATATAGCCTATGTTCTAAGTTGGACTAACACCATCATTTTGATACCATTGCTTTTGGAATCGGTTTGGTAGTTCCAGAGCTTACCTCCTACAAATAAACAATTTTTACCTCTTTATAATATGAGTATAGATATATATGGATGTGTGCATGTAAATAAGATAATATAATTAAACTTGATGTTAATACTGATTCAGGTATCGTATTCTCCTTTTCACAGCGTGTTCTTAATAAATTATTAAATGCGTTATAACTTAAATGAAAATTTATGTATTATATTTTTAAACAAGCTGCAGGTTCATTGACATTTTACTTCTTTATTATTGATTGCTTTTATGTAAAAAAAATACAGTATTGTGAGTAAAAATAAACAGTAAACTATTCTTAATCCTATTGATTATATATTAGCTTTAAATTTATAACTGTGTATTCAAGTATCTATTACGCGATCGCTTGGACATACTACAAGCTTATCATGTAAATAAACCTAAATTAAGTTTATTGCGGGATATTTTTTTATCCCTTCTTTATAATTATTTTTAATATTAATATTTTCTTAAACAATGAATATTTTCTTATCCTCTTCTGACATAAATTTAAGCAAAAACTTGACCGGCCCCTTCTTTATAATTGTTTTTTCATATTAGTACTTTCTTAAACAATGAATATTTTATTATCTTCTTATGACATAAATATAAGCAAAAAACTGAGCGGCCCCTTCTTTATAACTGTTTTTCATATTAGTATTTTCGTAAACAATGAATGTTTTCTTATCCGCTTATGACATAAACTTAAGCAAAAACTTGACCGGCCCCTTCTTTATAATTGTTTTTCATATTAGTACTCTCTTAAAAAATGAATTTTTTCTTAGCTTCTTATGAAATAAATTTAAACAAAATGTTGCACTATGTTGTAAAGAAAGCAAAACCGCTCTACTCAACCAAAAGCAAGCTTCTCACCAACATCTGGCGCATTAATCCTTTGTCTATAAATAGATTTTTCATGTGAAATTCACGTAAGTGGCGAAGCATGTCTATTTCTCTTGATATTCGTCATTTCAACTGTTCTCATTTACATTATCTTTCTGCAGTTTTCTTTCTATGTTTTATTCTCTGTCACTTAGCTCGAGGGTAAATCATCATTTTTAAGTAGCTTTCTTCAAAAAGTAAGAAGCTGCCTGTAGAAGCCGTCCGGAGGAAAGCAGTCCCGGAAACGTTCGGTATATTTTCACCGATCATGACCCCCCAGATCCCAAAAGCACCTTCCGCCCAAATGTTGTTATATATATACATATATATAAACAAAAGAGACAAAATCCTAGTTAAATTATGTAGTTCTATTAAATGACATATATGTATATATATATATATATATATATATATATATAATGAAACCACATGTGTGATACGCAATGGAAAAGATAATGTAAAATGAAACCACAAATGTAAAATTAAAAGGGAAAGATAAATCAAAAGATGAACAGACGAAAATAGAAATACAAAACTAAGAAGAAAATAATAATAAATGAAGATTAAGAAAGATGCTGGTGATCTCATGTACCTTGAAAATAAGTAAACTAGGGTAGACAAATCATTTAAGTAGTTCAAAGAATTAAAAATAGTTCAAGAAATTAAAATAAAAGTATATGTATGTATATATATATATATATGTGTGTGTGTGTGTGTGTGTGTGTGTGTGTTATATTTGTTATGCGTATTTATAAACCGATCTTGTTTCAAAATGGCGGCCGTTGAAAGATTTCAAACTCAAAAAAACTTACAAAAAAATTGGAAATCCAAATGTATTTCTTATGTAAGTTTTATGCCTTGATACAAGGATTCCAGGGTATTTTTTTTTTTTTTTTTTGTTTCCCTCTATCTTAAAAAACGACTGAGATATAACAGTTTGAAATTCTAGGGTGGCTGCCATTTGGAAACAAAATGTTGGATTTTCTCTCTGTAATTAGGTTTAAATTATGAGTCTTAGACAACGTGGTTTTTCCCAAATTTATTTTCATTGTTGTAACCATTGTTTCTACTATCATGCGCATTAAACTACATAATCATATCCGGTAGCGTCAAATTCTCAGCAAACTTGGCGATACTTGGCTAAATATCTCCAAATTTGGCAATAAAAGTAGATTGTCATAAATGAAGCCAACTTTGCGATAGTTAACTAATTTTTAGAAATTACCATTCAAATTCAGCATTGACGAAACTTGGAATCTTTTATAATGTTGCTCCACGAATTTTAGCCTCGAGTGTTTGAGTAAAAATAGCTAAATTCTTAACCCCTTGGGGACGAGCGACGCGTATATGTGCCACATAAGGTGTTCAGAATCCTTGATTATTCTCACCAGTAAATTTGTCTTGCTGAATCAGAGCATTTTCCCTATTCAATTAGGCAAAAATTTCTGTTTTAAAAAACCGGTGATAACAGATTAAAAGTTCTGTAAAAGACGCTCGTCCCTAAGGGGTTAAAAACAAGGAAGATTTGAGCTACCTTTTACTCCCAGTACATGTACAAGCCTGACGGAATTTTTGCGTTTAAATAGTGGCAGGCGGTCAGAGATATATGTATACCCATTAGTAGTCAAAGGGTTAACACTTCAGTTTTCACAATGCACTGTTGAGCTAAAATATGCTTCTTTTGCTGTATTTTCCATTGTGGAAGAATACAAGATTAAATTGCGCTTCAAAATATTATTTCATGCCTTTGGATTTATATATTTAAAAAAAAAACTGAAGATAGAAATTTTATCGTTTTAATCGCCATTAGTGACAATGTTCTTCCTATTTTCTACACTGCACGGTTTCCCTTAAATCTCTCAGTGATTATAAAAGATCATAAAAAATTAAACAGTTTTAAAAGCTTGAATTGAATTTATCATTGAATCACCATGTATATTTATAATAAAGGCATAAATAAATATAAATGAATGCATAATTTTCAAATAACAATCTCTAAAGATAAAATCAGTTCCCTTAATTTTACATTCCAGTCGAACACGACAGCTTCCAATAATTCAGAAATATTTATGAGAAAATGGTCTAAATATCACAAACAAAGTTCCTGAATATGAACTAAATCCTTAGGGAGAAATCTGGAACATGATATAAGGATTCTCCTTTCATTTAATTGGATTTGGTATATCAAATACGGATTTTGGATGATTATATGCTTCAATATTCCTTTTAAATTTGCTTGTTTAACTAGAAACTGCTTTGAGGTATTTTGACTATCGTATTCATGCCTTAGTTGAATTTCAAAATGTGGAATATTTCTTTTAGTTGAGAGAATTTATGATAAATGCTTTTCAGATAAAAATTTGAAAGTTGAAACTAATTACACAGAACAATGAAAATGGTATAACATAAATGTATATACTTCAATAAAATGTAGTATAATAGAAAGTACGATAGGAAATGCTGTAATGAAAATAGTACAATAGAGACTGAATATGTGTAACATATCTAAATAGATTGGCTAGGCGAAACAATGCTGCATGCTATACAATAAACAAATTGGATAGATGTAGAAAGTATATCTGAGCACCTACCTGTCTTTCTAAATGAGCTTGCACATCGATCTATTAATCGAGGCAGTTGTATCGAACACCTACATCATCACAATTCAAATATCCGTAAGAAATCTCAAACTTAAGAAAAATATCCTGATTCAAATAAATATACATTTAAATTGAGGAATCTTCCAAGAATATCGTATTAGCTTTGGTGACAAATTTTCTCAACAAATGGATGAAAAAAAAAGAAAACATAGCTGCTCAATTTTTAATTTTTTTTAATGTCACTATTTTCGAAAAAAAAAACATTTACTTATTTAATGGCAAAAAATTTGCGATTAAATAAGATAAAAAATTATTATGCAGAAAGGGGATGTTCGAAATTCGAGAGACTAGACAGTTATGAGAAAGACTGTTAATATAAGTTTTTATATAACAAGTAATTCAACATCGTTAAGAAAATATACAACTTTGAAATTGTAGTTCATTTTATTTTTGCTTAATTTTGCTTTTCTCCTATAGGTTTGACTAATTTATTTTTATAATCATGTAGACAAGATCATTCGTCTGAATTCTTTATTGGTGCGATTTTAAAAAGATATTTTTTTTCAATTCATATTTTGACGCCAGTTGTCTGCAAAATTTTTTCAGTGTCGTCAGATACTGCAAGACACACAGAAAATTTAGAAACTTTGTACGGCATTTCCTGATCGATTAGTTGACTGAGACACTAGGACTTATATTGTGACCAGTAATCGGAAATAGAGCTCTACAAATAGCGAAAATACAGTAGTCGCTATGTTTTCCAATAGTTTGTAGTACAGAGCGCTGCATTTTGAACAGTGTAAAGTTACGAATAGCGCAATACAAAAAATAAATAATTTGTAGCAGCACTGCAGCTATTTTTAACGCTACTTACGGAGGGGGGGGGGGGGGGATGTTCCATTCTACAAATCACGTGATCGTAACTTTCTTCTATTGTGCAAAAAGTGTTCTGTTAAACAATTTGCAAAACTGGGAGAAAATCTAGCCGTAGTATTTAGCAACGCATCGCATGAAATCATGGACTTTTCCTTTGACACTTGCTGGTAAAATCAAGTAATAACCCGTCGGAAGAATAAATTTTGCGGGTTTCTTCATTTGAAATTGCTTATTTACATATTTATTCATTATTTGCATTTACAATTGTTTTTCTGTAATTTTCTATATTATAAAATTAAACAATTCAATAGAACTCAATACAATTAACATACTAAGGATGAGTTGTAAGTATGCAAATCTATTGGTAAATAGTCAACGGTAATTTTATGTCGCAATACAATATTTACTGTAAAAATAGTAAATAAAATCTATGCAGTGTATGAATGGGCATAAATATGTTATACACAAGGGTATCCCTTCGTTATACAGCTTTTCATATATATATAGCTCGGTTTTCGCGCCTCCCAAACAAATAAGCTATAGTTTAAACGCAATTTTATTTGAATACATTTAAATGTTGATTGTATCCCATATATCTGTCTTAATTTCACTCAAAAATTGTTATGTGTACACAAAGAAACATTTTCTTTTATTCCTTAATTTTTTGAAGGCCCTCGGTTGTATAGCACTTATTTAACTGTATACCGGCAGACAGTATATAACTGTAATTCCAGGCTATTCCAGGGTTAATGGAGGGATTTCTGTTAGGACACATAAGGGGGCCAACCGTTGCTGATTTTTGTATATACACCAGAAATCAAGAGTAGACACTGTGCTTGGATTAAAGAGATAATCCTCAGACCATGCAATTTTCGCAGACGGTGATACGATATAGCTGAGGTATGAGTGGGTTTTTTTTTTTCTAAAATATTTAAATACTGTACTACTCTTTAATATTGATTTTAAGAATCCTCCCTGTGAAGATGCAAACTTAAGAAGACTTTGTGAGATTGCGTTTATCTCTTATCTAAGTAAACAAGGTTTAACTAGGTGAGAAGACCTACCCAAGTGTTGGAAAACTCGTAGCACATTTGAAAACCTAATTTCAATAATTACCATCAGCAGTCAGAAAAGTATTCGAATTCTTTTTTTTTTTTCAGCCC
Organism: Maratus speciosus; assembly: GCA_963932465.1. Taxonomy (NCBI): domain Eukaryota; kingdom Metazoa; phylum Arthropoda; class Arachnida; order Araneae; family Salticidae; genus Maratus; species Maratus speciosus. Next base: position 280,564,158 of record OZ010788.1, on the reverse strand, counting down.
TATATATGAACGATAGATTTGTATATATATTACCAAGTATGTAAAAGTTTAGTACAATTAGGAAATGCATAATACTGTTGAAAATTGCCTTTCAGCAATTTCGGTCAATAAACGAAAGTATTACTGGAACTTTTTTTGTGCAATCCTGTATATGATCTATAAAATTCACCAAGTGTTGGGAGGAGAAACAGGCCTATTCGAAAATAGTGGTTAGCTGTCCACTAATCACCAAACCATCTAGACGAGGAGGGGAAATTACAAAAAAAAATAAACAATCAAAATTCTCATTTAAAAGATCTGGATTCTTCTCCTCATATTCCTATAACCTAAATAGATAAGATGGAAACCAAAACTGTTTATTGCTGTGATCGAAATACCCTGCCTAAGCTGTGGATAATATACTCATTACCCCTACTATACGGAGGATATAATCCTCACCGCCATTACGTTGTGATACTTTTTTTGCTTCAGTCTACCTTATACGCGCAAGAAAATTCTTTCTAAAGCAAAGCCTAACAATGCTACAATTAACTGTTAAATCAAATTATCATAACTAAATCAAAGATGTACTCATGATGAAAGCAAGGATTCATAGGTAAATTAATACACATAATTTATTTACAAAAAATGTATATATACAAAACTAAAAAAAAAACACAATCACATAAAAGGTCTCTCATTTGAGAGTAATTATCAGTCATTATTCTTATTCTTTCAAAATTTTATTATTATCCTAATTCGTTAATCCTTAAAATTTAACATCTCCCCACTAACAACATAACTGGGAGTACTTAACACTACTTCACTATTTTTAATCAAAATAGAACAATAAAAGTAATCATCTTAAATACCTTTTTCTAATTCCCATGCATATGATGAGCAGAGGCACCCCAACCTGTTATAATCCAGACTTTGTTCACTCCTACAGACAGATAGATGTCTTTATTGGATGACTTAATTTTACGGAGTGTTTTTGAACCCATTCTACACAACCACACCAAGATAATACTTTCTCCTTGGAACCACATTATTTTAATGCATATGGAAAAGGCAACAGGGAACACACCTTAGCCCCCATAAAATATTCTTATTTTTAAAAAGAAAGGAAGACAGGTCCCTGAATAATTTTATGATTCGCCAGGACCATTGTTTTTCATATCAGTATTTTCTTAAACACTGAATATTTTCTTATCCTCCTATGTATTAAATGTAAGCAAAAACTTGAACGGCTTTACAATTGTTTTTCATATTAGTATTTTCTTAAACAATGAACTTTTTATTAGCCTCTTATGAAATAAATTTAAACAAGTCTAATTCTCTTTATATTCGTCCCTTTAACAGTTCTCATAATTTAGATTATCTTCCTGCAGTTTTATTTCTACATTTTATACGCTGCCATTTAAATCGAGGGTTAAATCATCCTTTTTAAGTAGCTTTCTTCAAAAAGTAAGAAGCTAAATATTGAAGCCGTCCGGAGGAAAGCAATACCGGAAAAGTTCGGTATATTTTCACCGATCATGACTCCCATTGCATGTGTTTTTGCACCCGTTCTACACAACCACACCAAGAGAGTACTTTCTCTTTGGAACCACGCTATTTTAATGCGTATGGAAAAGGCAACAGGGAACACATCTTAGCCCCCATAAAATATTCTTATTTTTAAAAAGAACGGAAGACAGGTCCCTAAATAATTTTATGATTCGCCAGGACCATTCCCAAGTGATATCAGAATACGTCCTGGAGCACCAGCCTCTCATTGGAGCATCCCAGACAGAAATCTCACCTTCTCTACTATGGGAATCTCTCCTGCTAGACCCAGGGTTCAACCTGTACTGTCCGATTTACGACCTCTGTAAATAAGCCCCAATTGCCTCATAAACTACTCTTGACAAAAACTGTTAAGCTGCGAAAGGACCATCCTCCTAACTGTTATCAGTGTCGGCGTCGTTTCTTGTGGCCACGCGGTGTTTTTGATTTTTAATGACTTTAAAAGGAAAGGGACTGATGTCCTGCAAAAGAGGAACCTTTCCTTCAAATAGGGTTGAGCTCCTTATCTCCTACCTATTATTAATTCCCCTCATTCTTTTGTGAATAAACCGCAGAAGGGTCCAGAACAAAAGATTTCCATGAAAACTGGAGGAGGATGGCAAAACAAGCGTCTGTATGCAGCCTTAAAGCTATTTTGGAAACTTGGATACATGGCTGCAGAAGTACTTTCGTTAAGTTGGTGGAACCAAGTTAATTGCTCCTAAAAAGACACCTGCCATCACCTACCACATAAGCCTGAGAAAACAAAACTCAAAATATTACTGTACATAATATTATAAATTTCAACACAATATATGAATATGCAAAACAATATGTATAACACTATAATCAATTTTGTACAAATAAATGAAACGTGTTTGATGTGCTGAGTGGGATCTCCACTTCAACACCAAATAATCTTTTAAAAAAATTGTTAAATTAAAAATCGCATACCACAATTGAAAACGCATTTCCAGCAGATATTGCTCATGGACAATACTGTAACCGAATTCGTTTGTTTTCTCCTGTAAATAAAAGATAAATACAAAGCACATCGTATTCTATAATAAAGCATCTTGTAGTAAACCTCAGTGATGTATATATCAATTTCAATATGTTTGGAATAGTGTAACATCATTAAAATACATTGCAAACGATTTTTCGTAGAAACCAGAACATAATGTAACAATTCTTTTGAGTACCCATGTAAACGACCTATGATTGTTATTTATATACTTTATTTTCAACACGTAACATAAGATAGTAACCTCAATAACATATATCAATTACATGGCAATCGGACTATATTTACGTGAGTTATAGCATAGAAAGACAAACAGTCAGACAAACCGAATTCATGAACATTGTTCAACTTTGTTGTAAAGTGTTAAAAATGACGGTATAGAAGAGTGTTTGAATATTATTGTGCATTTGCAGAAACGTATGGTTTCGTAAAATCAAAACATAGATTGAAAATGCTAATTAACATGAGACAATACTCACTTCATTATTATTTTTTTATAAATGCAATGAAGTATTGGCAATATTACCATATTTTTTTCTCACACTGTTTGAAAAAGTGTTATTTCTAGCTGCTGTAATTCAATAGAGAACGGCGTAATTATTATTTACAAATAAGAGAAATATGCTTCCCGCTGTGTTTAGAATGATATTAGAATAATGAAACAAAAGTTTAAAATGAATAAAGGGCGGATCCCTCTAGGGTCTAGAATATTGAGTTTCAGCATTCAAGTGCTATAAGTTGTCGCTATCGTATTGTCTGAAAATCTGTATTATACGTTTAATGCTACAATCAATGTCAGCCCATTATTTCCGCTTAATTGTTTTTTAAGAAATGTCTTTCATATATTTAATTTTGTTTTGACTACAGAGAAATGAATGTAAATGAAAAAATATTTAATGAAAAGAGCCGAGAAAATCTTAAAATAAGTTGTTTCATAATAAGGGGTTTGAGAGCGTGCAAATTTTGCTTTTAGAGTGCTTTTCATTTTAATGATGATAGTAAAAAGAACCCTTTTTAGATATAAATTTATAATTATTTGGATGAATCATCTTAAGGATGGAGGGGGAGTGGGATCTGGTGCAATGCCCGATAAATTTCTATAATTTTTCTGGAGGTTGGTTTTCTTTTCTTTTTTTTGGGGGGGGGGGGGTGGGGTTGATTCATTTTCCAAAGGAAAATCACCGCTAGATTAGACAAATTTTCAAAAACAACAACAGCAAAATTAAATATTTTTTTCTTTTCGAATCAATTATGAACCTATGCATTTTTAGCTGATATCATTTTCTAGCTGTTTCAATCATGCAAATTTAAAATTACAGTTGATTCCGTCAAGCAGTTTTTGAGTTATGTTAAAAAAAACTATTCTCACTTCAATCTATTTTGCAACTATTAAAATGGTCATTGGGAGTTTCAAATTTGAAACCTTCATAATTCTTAAATTATTTGATCGAACGACAAAAAAACATATTTTTGGAAATTAATTTTCGAAAAAAATATTAATTTTTTGACAGAAATCGACTTACAAAACTTTCAAATATGCGAATCCATTATTACAGCTCTTTCTGCCAAGCAATTTTTGAGTTATGGTTAAAAAAGTCCTTCCGGCCAGTGCCGGGAGGAAGAGGTAGCTTTCATAATCCTTATTTAAAAAAAGCCAACTTATATCATGCAAACACCCGAAGCTCAATTTAGTGGAAACCGAATATGGGAGATTCAATACTAATTTTTATCAATATAATGAATGAGAATTTCGCGAAATTAGTCAGCTTTATCCAAGCTGCTTTTCTTTAAAGTAACTTATATTTGGCTGCCAAATTCGGCAATTTCTTAAAGTGCCTGTCATTTGAAGACAACATGGTGGATGAGGCTAAGCAGTGAACTTGGTCGAGACCTTAGTAATTGCTGTGCACATGCTCACTCACATCGAAATCGGGTAATATATAGGAGTGCTGTCGCATGCAAAAAATCAGATTTTTCAAAATGTCACCCACAATAGAAATTGAAACTGCTATATCTGAGCCATTTTTTAAGGTAAAGACAAACAAAAAATGCTCCTGAATCCTTATATCAAGATCAAATACTTAAGAAAGAAACCTTTTTCAATTTCTAATTTTTTTGCACCTCACTTTAAATATATATGTATTTTTTAATTTAATGACCGCCATTTTGAAACAAGATGGCTCATGAATCTGGCCAGCGAACGTGGTCGAGGTGTTGATGTATACTATCCACATGCCTTCTTACATCGAAATAGGCGAATACGTGGGTTATCGCGTGACAAATACAAGATCGTTTCAAAATGTTAGCCATGCTAGAAATTCAAAGTGCTATAAATCAACCATTTTTTAAGATATCAACAAAAGAACAAATTTTCAGAAACAAAAACTGCTCCGGAATCTTTGTATCAAGGTCAAACACATAAAAACAATCTTTTTCATTTTCCAATTTTTTAATACCTCATTTTGAATTTTAAATTTAATTTTTTTAAACGCAACCCTTTTGAAACAAGATGGCGAATGAAGCTGGCCAACGAACTCGGTCGAGACATTGGTATGTACTATGTACAGACCAAGTTACATCCAAATAGGTTCATAAATACGCCTGTTATCGCGTGACAAAAATCAGGTCGTTTTAAAATGTCAGCCACAAGAGAAATTCAAAATGCTATTACTCAGCCATTTTTTTTAAATATAGACGAAAGAAAAACTGTTCCGGAATCTTTGTATTAAGGTCAAACACATACAAAAAAATCTTTTTCATTTTCCAATTTTTTGGTATCTCATTTAAATTTTTTTATTTTTTAATTTTTTTTAAATGGCCACCATTTTGAAACAAGATGGCGGATGAAGCTGGCCAACGAACTCGGTCGAGATATTTGTATGTACTATGTACACACCAAGGTACATCCAAGTCGGTCCATAAATACGCCTGTTATTACGTGAGAAAAATCAGGACGTTTCAAAATGTCAGCCACGCTAGAAATTCAAAATACTATAACTCAGCCATTTCTTAAAATATAGACGAAACAAAAACTGCTCCCGAATCTTTTTATCAAGGTCAAACACATAAAAAGAAAATATTTTTTCAATTTTCAATTTTTGGTACCACATTTCAAATTTAAATTTTTCTTAAAAATTTAAATGGCCGCCATTTTTAAACAAGATGGCGGGTGAAGCTGGCCCACGAACCCGGTCGAGACATTGGTATGTACTATGTATAAACGAAGTTACATCCAAATCGGTTCATTAATACGCCTTTTATCGCGTGACAAAATCCAGGACGTTTCAAAATGTCAGCCACGCTAGAAATTCAAAATGCTATAACTCAGCCATTTTTTAAGATATAGACGAAACAAAAACTGCTCCGAAATCTTTGTATAAAGGTCAAATACATAAGAAAAAAATATTTTTCCATTTTAAATTTTTTGGTACCACATTTCAAATTTTAAATTTTTAGAAAAATTTTAAGTGGCCGCCATTTTGAAACAAAATAACGGATGAAGCTGGCCAACGAACTCGGTCGAGAGATTGGTATGTACTATGTACACACCGAATTACATCCAAATCGGTTCATAAATACGCCTTTTATCGCGTGACAAAATTCAGGACGTTTCAAAATGTCAGCCACGCTAGAAATTCAAAATGCTATAACTCAGCCATTTTTTAAGATATAGACGAAACAAAAACTGCTCCGGAATCTTTGTATAAAGGTCAAATACATAAGAAAAAAATATTTTTCCATTTTTAATTTTTTGGTACCACATTTCAAGTTTTAAATTTTTTTAAAAATTTTAAATGACCGCCATTTTGAAACAAAACGGCGGATGATGCTGGCCAACGAACTCGGTCGAGATATTGGTATGTACTATGTACACACCGAATTACATCGAAATCGGTTCATAATTACGGGAGTTACAGTGTGACATAGGTCAGATATATATATATATATATATATATAGATATATAGATAGATAGATAGATAGATAGATAGATAGATAGATAGATAGATAGATATCAATTTTGAACGGAGGGTGGTTTCGGGGTCTGGGGGTCATGATCGATGGAAATATACCAAAATTTTTTGAAATCGCTTTCCTCCGAACGGCTGCAATAGGTAGCTTTTTTGTAAAGAAAGCTACCTAAAACTACCCTCATTGCAATCTGTTTTCAATTTATGAAAAATGAATTTAACATTAGAAGTTATAAACATTAAATCTATGTAATTCCTAAACTACTTGATCAAATGACCTCTCGTTTGGTACCCAAAGGTAAAAGTTAATGAAAAATCCAAATATGACGTCAAAGTTAGGTGTTCGTGTTGAAAGTTTTAAAATTTGGTGCAATTCCAGTATGATGTAAACAGCCTAAGCATTTTTAACATAAATGAAAGACATAATTTCCACTCGAATGACTATTTTTGTTTTTGTTCTTTGACAATTTGGAGATTAAAATGTATGGAGAGCTTTCTTTTTTTTTTTTTTTTTTTTTTTTTACTATAACCTTCTGAGACACCAGAAAATTAGAAACCCTTTATCTTTCTCTTTACTACTTTATTTTCACCAAAATGGTACAAAATATTTTAAAGGTTTTTTACTTCTTTTTTTTTTTTACCTTGATAAGGACCATTTTCATTTTAATGGATGTTGAAGTCTTAAGTATGATGAAATGTAAACACTGTTCAATTCAGCTTTTCGCATGTAAAGTGATATTAAAAAGCACTAAATTAATAATAAATTGAAACATATATAGTTCTTATTAATTTAATGAACAATACTGAATTATTTTACACATATTTAATCTAAATTAAAAGCTTTTAAGCATTTTTTTCACTTGTAATGCACAAACACATATCGCAACTTGCGCATCTAAATTTAATTTTCTTTTGAATGCATATTATTATCAATGTTTGTTTTTTTTATAATCATATGCTTTAAATTTTATGTGCATTTGTGCTTCTTGTTATAGCTGTTGTGAAATATCAAGAGGATCTGGAATGCTTGATGCAAACCTAAAAGGAAACATAATTAAAATCAGATCTCATAATGCTTACGAAAGTAAAATATTCTTAACTGTATTATTTTTTTTATTTACGAATTTCTAACAAAAGAAAAGTTAGACGAAATAATTCTCTTAATTTAAACATTTAATAATTTAAACATTTAAGAACTTTATATGTACATAATTTATGACTTGAACTTAGTTCAAAGATCTCTTCTAAATCAAAGTGGGCTTTTGGTATTTCGCTATTTCATTCCCGTTATTTGGCTAACTGAACCGCCAGCAAAATTATTAACTGATGCTTTAATAGCCTCATTTTCAGCTTCAGAAGAATCTTCATAAATTTTATTAGCATTAAGATCTTCATCACTAAAATCACGACCAGAGTCATCCCAATTTGCTATTAGCTCTATTGCTTCTAATATTTTAATCTTTTGGCTAAAATAAAATTAAAAATATATGCAATATTTGCTGTCTTTTTTTTTAAACGTAAATATAACATTACAGAGAGATTAAATAAACATCAAATACTTGAAAATATAGTACATGATTTAACACATTGAGGGGCGATGTTACCATATTATATCCCACCTACGATTAATGAAGATTTGCACCAGAAAAATTTTATTAAATTTTATTTCTCTAACTTTGGTGAGAAAAAGTAGTAAAATTGCTTTTCCTTATTTTGCAATAAATTTTTGGGAGATTCCGGCGTGAATTCGAGATTACAAAAACACAATTACTTGCCTCTGAAAGGGTTAAACCAAATCTAATGCTAAAACTAACTATAACTTTACTCAAGTAAAATCCAACATCCATTTTAATGGATAGTTTTAAATTCAGCTTTAAAGCAATAATTATATCCAAATTATAGTTAAAAACTATCTATGGTTCTACAAAAACTTTAAAATTAGCTTATACAATCTAAAATTTGCTTAAAAAAATAAAATAAGTGAAGAAAATTGGAACTTATTAGCACCTGGTCGAATACCACGTTGACACACCCACTTCGCCATATTACAAACAAACGAGAAGCCGTTGCCAGATTCTAAAAACATAAAAGTAATCTTTGAAGTGTATAATTATATTAGAGTATCAGGGGGGAATTGCTTCCAAAGAAATATTTAATGTGATCAGTAGGCTAACCATTAACTGATGTTACTGGTCTAACAGACCGCTGCTTTTTTCAATTTTTATAATTTAACTTGTAACTTTCAGTTTAACTACAAACACTACCAAAATTTTATTTCGTTTGGAACGTTAGTCCCACATAGCATTTTTAGTTTGCAGAAAATTTGCAAAAATCTTGCTTTGAAAACCTGCAAAGTTGCAGCATGACAAGACTGAAAATTCATAACAAGACTGCAGCAAGATAACGCAAGCGCGAAGTCACCACTTTGAACTTCCAGCTAACTTGTAGTACAAGTTAAATTCATACTGTAACAAATTCATTGCAAATTAACGGCAAACAAGTAATCAAAAATATTGCAAACTTACTGCAAAGTAGTAATCTTTCCATGCCACATTAACTGTTTACAAATATTACACAATAAGTTTAACCCCATCGAAGGGGTCGATAGACCTGATCAGGTCTATTGATGAATGCACACCGTTAAGGTACATGCATCGTTTTTAACACCATAAACAAGTTGGGGTGATATTTGTACATTTCAATTGGAGCCTTTTTTGGTATTTGATAAATATAGCGTTTAAAAAAAGCGGCGCCAACCGAATAAAATTTCTGCCATTTCTGCGTATCTGTTGATTGTATATTCTCTCAACAGAGGGATATTTTGCTTTCGTCACTTTCGTGAATTAAAGACAGTCTTGCCATCAGTTTCATAACAAACTACTCATGGAAGTGGGTGATGGTATACCTTGCGGGAGATTTGCTACGAATTTCTCAATTCAAATTTGTTCCGGCAAGATAATTTCAGAAAAAATCAAACTTGCTGCTAATGTTCATGCTATCTGGGGTACTATCACCAGCGATTTTTGAATAGGTGAATTTTAATTATAACAGTCCTGTACGAAAAGTTTAGTACAAAAACATCATTCTATGAGTTAATTGTTCCTTTTATTCATCTTTCGATGGAGCGGTCTCACAGACCGCTTCACAGTAGTTATGTCACAATTTCTGTCACATCAGTTAAAGGTTAAACAAAACATTCATTTGAATGGATGCAGGGTCTCAGGAGGATAAATACATTTTGTAACGTGCGTATGTGTAAAAGAAAATTTTTTAAAAGTACTTAAAAACTAGTATGTTGTGGCCATCACAAAACTTTCTTCTATATAAATCACATCAATTAAATCATTTAAATAGTACAGGAAATTACATGAATTTAGCACCAATTCATATCAAAGTATATCTGAATTTGAAGTTTGATGAAAATTCGTGCATTAGTTCTTGAGATAGAGCTACAGCGGGAATTCTGAAAAATGTAGCATAGCAGCGCCACCTGTTGAGCGATTTACACTAAAAATAAACTGCACTAAATGATATCAAGGTATACCTGAATCTGAAGTTTGTTGAAAATCTAAGCGTTAGTTCTTGAGATAAAGCTATTGCGGAAATCGCAAAAAATACAGCATAGCAGCGCTACCTGTTGAGTGATTTACACCAAAAATTAAACAGCACTAATTTACACGTCAATTCATGTCAAGGACTAACTAAATCTGAAGTTTGATGAAAATCCGTGCAATAGTTCTTGAGATACAGCTCTTGCGAAAATCGTGAAAATGGAGCACAGCAGCGCCACCTGTTGGGCGATTTACACCAAAACTTAAACAGCACTAATTTATATCAAGGACTAACGAAATCTAAAGTTTGATGAAAATTTGTGCATTTTTTCTTGAGTTAGAGCTATTGCGATAATCATGAATAATGCAGCATAGCAGCGCCACCTGTTGGGCGATTTTCACAAAAAAGTAATCAGCACCAAACTATATCCTGGACTAACTGAATCTGAAGTTTTATGAAAATCCGTGCAGTAGTTCTTGAGATATAGCTATTGCAGAAATCGTGAAAATGCCGCATAGCAGCGCCACCTGTTGGGCGATTTTCACCAAAAACTAATCAGGTCCAGATTATATCAAGGTCTAACTAAATAATAAGTTTTGTGAAATTCTGCGCATTAGTTCTTGAGATAGAGCGCCCACAAAATTTTTGTCACATACAGACTCACAGACAGAGTGACAGACAGACTCACAGACAGACATTTTCTAAAAACCATCAAATCGTGTTCTGGGCATTCTAAAACGTGTAAAACCGTCGAAAACCGGAAGTCGAAAATTTTCACGAATCCAATACTTTCTTCTTGTAAAGATAGAAGAAAGTAAAAATACTTTAAAGATTAAAAATTATTTATATATCGTTACCATAATAGTGCATATAATCTACCAATAAAACCTTTTTTGTGGGGGAGGGGGGGTTGTAATTCTTTTAAAGCATGAAATTGTTAAAGCACTGATAAATAAATTTCTCATCATTTTGAAGCTACTTCTATCGTTTGAAAAATATATTTAGATATATTTGAGTGCTTTACAAAACTTTTGCAAAACTTTCAACTATTTTAATTCATATTTTAAATTAAATATTAGAAAAATCTGAACATCTATTGAATATAAATATTATTTATCTAAATCCAGAAATATTCCATGCTTATAAACAAATTCTGAATAGATTCCGTTAAGTCAATATAAAAAAAATAATAAAAAAATCAGTTTAAGAAAGGTTCAAAAAGCTTTATAGAAAGGTTATAGACTTTGAACTTGAACAAAGATCAAATAAGGGTTTAAATCTGCATTTTATAACTTTCTTTCTTCTGCACGAATAAAAATTTCTTTTAAACTGAAAGTCAAGAATATTTGTAATAGCCCAATTATTTTACGTTTGATTTCTTATTTTTTCTCTGGAAAGAAAAAAAAATTGGGATACCGAACCAAAGAAAATAAGGATATATTACAACTTTTAAAATTGAATGAATGCTGTACATGTAAGAGTTCAATAATTTCTAAGATATTTGTTACAAAGATTATTATGAAGCACTACAGTTTCATATTAAAATTTAAGTTAAAGCATATTCTTTCTATTATTAACCGTTTTAAAATCCTTAAGCATTTAATAAAGCATTTATAAAACTCTCTTTCATTTTTAAGCTTTTAAAACTGTTCTAAAACACAAATTCTTCTTCATCTTTAAGTGTGGCTTTAGCTTTACATTTATAATTTCTAAAATATTACATATTTGAATAAAATTCTCTGAAAAATTCTGAATCGATTTCAATAAGTCGATATAATAATAAGAAAAAAAATCATTTCAAGAAAACTTCAGTGAAGAGTTCAATAATTTCTACCCACCTAGCACTTTTAGTTTGCGGAAAATTTGCAGCAGTCTTGCTTTGCAAACCTGCAAAGTTGCAGCAAGTTCAGCATGACAAGACTGAAAGTTCAAAACAAGACTGCCGCAAGATAACGCAAGCGCGAAGTCACCACACTTTGAACTTGCAGCTAACTTGTCGTGCAAGTTAAATTGTTACTGTATCAAATTTTTCTGGCAAATTAACGACAAACAAGTAGAAAATTTAGTCCTGTGATAACTAAAGTACCCCAAATTTTTTGCAAGCTAGCAGAAAATTTAGCTACAAACTTATTGCAAAGTAGTAATCTTGCCATGCCACACTATCTGTTTACAACTGTTACACTATATTGTAACAGACCTGAAGGGGTAAAATCCCTTCAGGTGTATTGGTGCATACACACCGTCAGAAGGTGTTTGCATCGTTTTTATCTTCATTAACAAATAAAGGTAATATTTATATTATTTAATTTGATTCATTTTTGGTATTTGATAAATATAGCGTTTAAAAAAGGGGGTGCCAACCCAATAAAATTTGTGTAAGGGATGCAGTCCCGAAAGGGTTAAAAATCATAGACTCCAATTTGGTTAAAGACAAAAATAAATAAATAAATAAATAAATATGAATTAAAACGATATTTTAGAAAAATCCAATAATATTGAGAAAAATTCACTTAAAAAATTAAAATTTTCAATGTAAATTTAAAATGGCCGAAGACGCAAACTTAGCTTAGTAAATTAGCATAACTTTTTAATTTGTAAGAATTTTTATCTGAAATATGTTGTAGATTATAGATAAAATGTTACTTTACAAAAAATAACTGCATTTGAAGAGTTAAAATAATAAATACATTTTTCTAGGTTACTTAACAAATCAATGAAAATGAGATTCCATAATAGTAACAATGATGTGTGTGTCTTGCCTTTGAGTAGCACCTAATTTCTGCGAATGTGCTGATTGCCTATTCTCTCAACAGAGGGATTTTTTGCTTTCGTCACTTTCGTGAATTGAAAAAAGTCCTTCCGGCCAGTGCCGGGAGGAAGAGGTAGCTTTCATAATCCTTATTTAAAAAAAGCCGACTTATATCATGCAAACACACGAAGCTCAATTTAGTGGAAACAGAATATAGGAGATTCAATACTAATTTTTATCAATATAATGAATGAGAATTTCGCGAAATTAGTCAGCTTTATCCAAGCTGCTTTTCTTTAAAGTAACTTATATTTGGCTGCCAAATTCGGCAATTTCTTAAAGTGCCTGTCATTTGAAGACAACATGGTGGATGAGGCTAAGCAGTGAACTTGGTCGAGACCTTAGTAATTGCTGTGCACATGCTCACTCATATCGGAATCGGGTAATATATAGGAGTGCTGTCGCATGCAAAAAATCAGATTTTTCAAAATGTCACCCACAATAGAAATTGAAACTGCTATATCTGAGCCATTTTTTAAGGTAAAGACAAACAAAAAATGCTCCTGAATCCTTATATCACGATCAAATACTTAAGAAAGAAACCTTTTTCAATTTCTAATTTTTTTGCACCTCACTTTAAATATATATGTATTTTTTAATTTAATGACCGCCATTTTGAAACAAGATGGCTCATGAATCTGGCCAGCGAACTTGGTCGAGCTGTTGATGTATACTATCCACATGCCTTCTTACATCGAAATAGGCGAATACGTGGGTTATCGCGTGACAAATACAAGATCGTTTCAAAACGTTAGCCATGCTAGAAATTCAAAGTGCTATAAATCAACCATTTTTTAAGATATCAACAAAAGAACAAATTTTCAGAAACAAAAACTGCTCCGGAATCTTTGTATCAAGGTCAAACACATAAAAACAATATTTTTCATTTTCCAATTTCTTAATACCTCATTTTGAATTTTAAATTTAATTTTTTTAAACGCAACCCTTTTGAAACAAGATGGCGAATGAAGCTGGCCAACGAACTCGGTCGAGACATTGGTATGTACTATGTACAGACCAAGTTACATCCAAATAGGTTCATAAATACGCCTGTTATCGCGTGACAAAAATCAGGTCGTTTTAAAATGTCAGCCACAAGAGAAATTCAAAATGCTATTACTCAGCCATTTTTTTTTAAATATAGACGAAAGAAAAACTGTTCCGGAATCTTTGTATTAAGGTCAAACGCATACAAAAAAAATCTTTTTCATTTTCCAATTTTTTGGTATCTCATTTAAATTTTTTTATTTTTTAATTTTTTTAAATGGCCGCCATTTTGAAACAAGATGGCGGATGAAGCTGGCCAACGAACTCGGTCGAGATATTTGTATGTACTATGTACACACCAAGGTACATCCAAGTCGGTTCATAAATACGCCTGTTATTACGTGAGAAAAATCAGGACGTTTCAAAATGTCAGCCACGCTAGAAATTCAAAATACTATAACTCAGCCATTTCTTAAAATATAGACGAAACAAAAACTGCTCCCGAATCTTTTTATCAAGGTCAAACACATAAAAAGAAAATATTTTTTCAATTTTCAATTTTTGGTACCACATTTCAAATTTAAATTTTTCTTAAAAATTTAAATGGCCGCCATTTTTAAACAAGATGGCGGGTGAAGCTGGCCCACGAACCCGGTCGAGACATTGGTATGTACTATGTATAAACGAAGTTACATCCAAATCGGTTCATTAATACGCCTTTTATCGCGTGACAAAATCCAGGACGTTTCAAAATGTCAGCCACGCTAGAAATTCAAAATGCTATAACTCAGCCATTTTAGGTAGCTTTCATTACAAAAAGCTACCTATTGCAGCCGTTCGGAGGAAAGCGAATTCAAAAAATTTTGGTATATTTTCATCGATCATGACCCCCAGACCCCAAAACCACCCTCCGTTCAAAATTGATATATATATATATATATATATATATATATATATATATATATATATATATATATATATATATATATATATATATATATATATCCATATATATATATATATATATATATATATATATATATCTGACCTATGTCACACTGTAACTCTCGTATTGATGAACCGATTTGGATGTAATTCGGTGTGTAAGTAGTACATACCAATGTCTCGACCGAGTTCGTTGGCCAGCTTCATCCGCCATTTTGTTTCAAAATGGCGGCCATTTAAAATTTTTAAAAAAATTTAAAATTTGAAATGTGGTACCAAAAAATTGAAAACGGAAAAATATTTTTTTCTTATGTATTTGAACTTTATACAAAGACTCCGGAGCAGTTTTTGTTTCGTCTATATCTTAAAAAAGTCCTTCCGGCCAGTGCCGGGAGGAAGAGGTAGCTTTCATAATCCTTATTTAAAAAAAGCCAACTTATATCATGCAAACACACGAAGATCAATTTAGTGAAAACCGAATATAGGAGATTCAATACTAATTTTTATCAATATAATGAATGAGAATTTCGCGAAATTAGTCAGCTTTATCCAAGCTTCTTTTCTTTAAAGTAACTTATATTTGGCTGCCAAATCGGCAATTTCTTAAAGTGCCTGTCATTTTAAGACAACATGGTGGATGAGGCTAAGCAGTGAACTTGGTCGAGACCTTAGTAATTGCTGTGCACATGCTCACTCACATCGGAATCGGTTAACATATAGGAGTGCTGTCGCATGCAAAAAATCAGATTTTTCAAAATGTCACCCACAATAGAAATTGAAACTGCTATATCTGAGCCATTTTTTAAGGTAAAGACAAACAAAAAATGCTCCTGAATCCTTATATCAAGATCAAATACTTAAGAAAGAAACCTTTTTCAATTTCTAATTTTTTTGGACCTCACTTTAAATATATATATATTTTTTAACTTAATGGCCGCCATTTTGAAACAAGATGGCTGATGAATCTGGCCAGCGAACTTGGTCGAGGTGTTGATGTATACTATCCACATGCCTTCTTACATCGAAATAGGCGAATACGTGTGTTATCGCGTGACAAATACAAGATCGTTTCAAAATGTTAGCCATGCTAGAAATTCAAAGTGCTATAAATCAACCATTTTTTAAGATATCAACAAAAGAACAAATTTTCAGAAACAAAAACTGCTCCGGAATCTTTGTATCAAGGCCAAACACATAAAAAAAATCTTTTTCATTTTCCAATTTTTTAATACCTCATTTTGAATTTTAAATTTTTTTTTTAAATGGCAACCCTTTTGAAACAAGATGGCGAATGAAGCTGGCCAACGAACTCGGTCGAGACATTGGTATGTACTATGTACAGACCAAGTTACATCCAAATAGGTTCATAAATACGCCTGTTATCGCGTGACAAAAATCAGGTCGTTTTAAAATGTCAGCCACAAGAGAAATTCAAAATGCTATTACTCAGCCATTTTTTTTTAGATATAGACGAAAGAAAAACTGTTCCGGAATCTTTGTATTAAGGTCAAACACATACAAAAAAAATCTTTTTCATTTTCCAATTTTTTGGTATCTTATTTAAATTTTTTAATTTTTAATTTTTTTAAATGGCCGCCATTTTGAAACAAGATGGCGGATGAAGCTGGCCAACGAACTCGGTCGAGATATTTGTATGTACTATGTACACACCAATGTACATCCCAGTCAGTTCATAAATACGCCTGTTATTACGTGAGAAAAATCAGGACGTTTCAAAATGTCAGCCACGCTAGAAATTCAAAATGCTATAACTCAGCCATTTCTTAAGATATAGCCGAAACAAAAACTGCTCCCGAATCTTTTTATCAAGGTCAAACACATAAGAAGAAAATATTTTTTCAATTTTCAATTTTTGGTACCACATTTCAAATTTAAATTTTTCTTAAAAATTTAAATGGCCGCCATTTTTAAACAAGATGGCGGGTGAAGCTGGCCAACGAACCCGGTCGAGACATTGGTATGCACTATGTATAAACGAAGTTACATCCAAATCGGTTCATAAATACGCCTTTTATCGCGTAACAAAATTCAGGACGTTTCAAAATGTCAGCCACGCTAGAAATTAAAAATCCTATAACTCAGCCATTTTTTAAGATATAGACGAAACAAAAACTGCTCCGAAATCTTTGTATAAAGGTCAAATACATAAGAAAAAAATATTTTTCCATTTTCAATTTTTTGGTACCACATTTCAAATTTTAATTTTTTTCAAAAAATTTAAATGGCCGCCATTTTGAAACAAAATGGCGGATGAAGCTGGCCAACGAACTCGGTCGAGAGATTGGTATGTACTATGTACACACCGAATTACATCCAAATCGGTTCACAAATACGCCTTTTATCGCGTGACAAAATTCAGGACGTTTCAAAATGTCAGCCACGCTAGAAATTCAAAATGCTATAACTCAGCCATTTTTTAAGATATAGACGAAACAAAAACTGCTCTGGAATCTTTGTATAATGGTCAAATACATAAGAAAAAAATATTTTTCCATTTTTAATTTTTTAGTACCAAATTTCAAGTTTTAAATTTTTTTAAAAATTTTAAATGGCCGCCATTTTGAAACAAAACGGCGGATGAAGCTGGCCAACGAACTCGGTCGAGACATTGATATGTACTATGTACACAACGAATTACATCGAAATCGGTTCATAATTACGGGAGTTACAGTGTGACATAAGTCAGATATATATATATATATATATATATATATATATATATATATATATCAATTTTGAACTGAGGGTGGTTTCGGGGTCTGGGGGTCATGATCGATGAAAATATACCAAAATTGTTTGAAATCGCTTTCCTCCGAACGGCTGCAATAGGTAGCTTTTTTGTAAAGAAAGCTACCTAAAATGGCTGAGTTATAGCATTTTGAATTTCTAGCGTGGCTGACATTTTGAAACGTCCTGAATTTTGTCACGCGATAAAAGGCGTATTTATGAACCGATTTGGATGTAACTTCGTTTATACATAGTACATACCAATGTCTCGACCGAGTTCGTTGGCCAGCTTCATCCGATATCTTGTTTAAAAATGGTGGCCATTTAAATTTTTAAGAAAAATTTAAATTTGAAATGTGGTACCAAAAAATTGAAAATTGAAAAAATATTTTTTTCTTATGTTTTTAACCTTGATAAAAAGATTCGGGAGCAGTTTTTGTTTCGTCTATATCTTAAAAAATGGCTGAGTTATAGCATTTTTAATTTCTAGCATGGCTGACATCTTGAAACGTCCTGATATTTGTCACGTGATAACAGACATATTTATGAACCGATTTGGATGTACCTTGGTGTGTACATAGTACATACAAATATCTCGACCGAGTTCGTTGGCCAGCTTCATCCGCCATCTTGTTTCAAAATGGCGGCCATTTAAAAAAAATTAAAAAAATTAAAATTTAAAATGAGATACCAAAAAATTGGAAAATGAAAAAGATTTTTTTTCTATATGTTTGACCTTAATACAAAGATTCCGGAACAGGTTTTGTTTCATCTATATCTAAAAAAATGGCTGAGTTATAGCATTTTGAATTTCTATTGTGGCTGACATTTTAAAACGACCTGATTTTTGTCACGTGATAACAGACATATTTATGAACCGATTTGGATGTACCTTGGTGTGTACATAGTACATACCAATGTCTCGACCGACTTCGTTGGCCACCTTCATTCGCCCTCTTGTTTCAAAAGGGTTGCCATTTTAAAAAAATGTAATTTAAAATTTAAAATGTGGTATTAAAAAATTGGAAAATGAAAAAGATTTTTTTTTTTATGTGTTTGTCCTTGATACAAAGATTCTGGAGCAGTTTTTGTTTGTGACAATTTGTTCTTTTGTTTATATCATAAAAAATGGTTGAATTATAGCACTTTGAATTTCTAGCATGACTAACATTTTTGAAACGATCTTGTATTTGTCACGCGATAACACACGTATTCGCCTATTTCGATGGAAGCAGGCATGTGGATAGTATACATCAATATCTCGACCAAGTTCACTGGCCAGCTTCATCAGCCATCTTGTTTCAAAATGGTGGCCATTAAATAAAAAAAATATATATATATTTAAAGTGAGGTGCAAAAAAATTAGAAATTGAAAAAGGTTTCTTTCTTAAGTATTTGACCTTGATATAAGGATTCAGGAGCATTTTTTGTTTGACTTTATCTTAAAAAATGGCTCAGATATAGCAGTTTCAATTTCTAATGTGGGTGGACATTTTGAAAAATCTGATTTTTTGCCTGCGACAGCACTCGTATATATCAACCGATTCCGATGTGAGTGAGTATGTGCACAGCAATTACTAAGGTCTCGACCAAGTTCACTGGTTAGCCTCATCCACCACGTTGTCTTAAAATGGCATGCCCTTTGAAATCGCCGAATTTGGCAGCCAAATATAAGTTACTTTAAATAAAAGCAGCTTGGATAAAGCTGACTAATTTCGCGAAATTCTCATTCATAATGATTTAGTATTGATAAAAATTAGTATTGAATCTCCTAAATTCGGTTTCCACTAAATTGAGATTCGTGTGTTTCAATAATATAAGTTGGCTTTTTTAAAATAAGGAATATGAAAGCTACCTCTTCCTCCCGGCACTGGCCGGAAGGACTTTTAGGTAGCTTTCTTTACAAAAAGCTACCTATTGCAGCCGTTCGGAGGAAAGCGATTTCAAAAAATTTTGGTATATTTTCATCGATCATGACCCCCAGACCCCGAAACCACCCTCCGTTCAAAATTGATATATATATATATATATATATATATATATATATATATATATCTGACCTATGTCACACTGTAACTCTCGTATTTATGAACCGATTTGGATGTAATTCGGTGTGTACATAGTACATACCAATGTCTCGACCGAGTTCGTTGGCCAGCTCCATCCGCCATTTTGTTTCAAAATGGCGGCCATTTAAAATTTTAAAAAAAATTTAAAATTTGAAATGTGGTACGAAAAAATTGAAAATGGAAAAATATTTTTTTCTTATGTATTTGACCTTTATACAAAGACTCCGTAGCAGTTTTTGTTTCGTCTATATCTTAAAAAATGGCTGAGTTATAGCATTTTGAATTTCTAGCGAAGCTGACATTTTGAAACGTCCTGAATTTTGTCACGCGATAAAAGGCGTATTTATGAACCGATTTGGATGTAACTTCGTTTATACATAGTACAGACCAATGTCTCGAACGAGTTCGTTGGCCAGCTTCATCCGCCTTCTTGTTTAAAAATGGCGGCCATTTAAAATTTTAAGAAAAATTTAAATTTGAAATGTGGTAGCAAAAAAATGAAAATTGAAAAAATATTTTTTTCTTATGTGTTTGACCTTGATAAAAAGATTCGGGAGCAGTTTTTGTTTCGTCTATATCTTAAAAAAATGGCTGAGTTATAGCATTTTGAATTTCTAGCGTGGCTGACATTTTGAAACGTCCTGATTTTTGCCACGTGATAACAGACGTATTTATGAACCGATTTGGATGTACCTTGGTGTGTACATAGTACATACAAATAACTCAACCGAGTTCGTTGACCAGCTTCATTCGCCATCTTGTTTCAAAATGGTGGCCATTTAAAAAAATTAAAAAAAAATAAATTTAAAATGAGATACCAAAAATTTGGAAAATGAAAAAGATTTTTTTTGTATGTGTTTGACCTTAATACAAAGATTCCGGAACAGGTTTTGTTTCGTCTACATCTAAAAAAATGGCTGAGTTATAACATTTTGAATTTCTATTGTGGCTGACATTTTAAAACGACCTGATTTTTGTCACGCGATAACAGGCGTATTTATGAACCGATTTGAATGTAACTTGGTCTGCACATAGTACATCCCAATGTCTGGACCGAGTTCGTTGGCCAGCTCCATCCGCCATTTTGTTTCAAAATGGCGGCCATTTAAAAAATTTTAAAAAATTTAAAATTTGAAATGTGGTACCAAAAAATTGAAAATGGAAAAATATTTTTTTCTTACGTATTTGACCTTTATACAAAGACTCCGTAGCAGTTTTTGTTTTGTCTATATCTTAAAAAATGGCTGAGTTATAGCATTTTGAATTTCTAGCGAAGCTGATATTTTGAAACGTCCTGAATTTTGTCACGTGATAAAAGGCGTATTTATGAACCGATTTGGATGTAACTTCGTTTATACATAGTACAGACCAATGTCTCGAACGAGTTCGTTGGCCAGCTTCATCCGCCATCTTGTTTAAAAATGGCGGCCATTTAAAATTTTAAGAAAAATTTAAATTTGAAATGTGGTAGCAAAAAAAAATGAAAATTGAAAAAATATTTTTTTCTTATGTGTTTGACCTTGATAAAAAGATTCGGGAGCAGTTTTTGTTTCGTCTATATCTTAAAAAAATGGCTGAGTTATAGCATTTTGAATTTCTAGCGTGGCTGACATTTTGAAACGTCCTGATTTTTGCCACGTGATAACAGACGTATTTATGAACCGATTTGGATGTACCTTGGTGTGTACATAGTACATACAAATAACTCAACCGAGTTCGTTGACCAGCTTCATTCGCCATCTTGTTTCAAAATGGTGGCCATTTAAAAAAATTAAAAAAAAATAAATTTAAAATGAGATACCAAAAAAAAATGGAAAACGAAAAAGATTTTTTTTGTATGTGTTTGACCTTAATACAAAGATTCCGGAACAGGTTTTGTTTCGTCTACATCTAAAAAAATGGCTGAGTTATAACATTTTGAATTTCTATTGTGGCTGACATTTTAAAACGACCTGATTTTTGTCACGCGATAACAGGCGTATTTATGAACCGATTTGAATGTAACTTGGTCTGCACATAGTACATACCAATGTCTGGACCGAGTTCGTTGGCCAGCTTCATTCGCCATCTTGTTTCAAAAGGGTTGCCATTTAAAAAAAAAATGTAATTTAAAATTTAAAATGAGGTATTAAAAAATTGGAAAATGAAAAAGATTTTTTATATGTGTTTGGCCTTGATACAAAGATTCTGGAGCAGTTTTTTGTTTCTGAAAATTTGTTCTTTTGTTTATATCTTAAAAAGTGGTTGAATTATAGCACTTTGAATTTCTATCATGGCTAACACTTTGAAACGATCCTGTATTTGTCACGAAGTACCACACTTATTTGCCTATTTCGATGGAAGAAGGCATGTGGATAGTATACATCAATATCTCGACCAAGTTCGCTGGCCAGCTTCATCAGCCATCTTGTTTCAAAATGGCGGCCATTAAATTAAAAATATATATATATATATATATTTAAAGTGAGGTGCAAAAAAATTAGAAATTGAAAAAGGTTTCTTCCTTAAGTGTTTGACCTTGATATAAGGATTCAGGAGCATTTTTTGTTTGTCTTTATCTTAAAAAATAGCTCAGATATAGCAGTTTCAATTTCTAAAGTGGGTGACATTTTGAAAAATCTGATTTTTTGCCTGCGACAGCACTCGTATATATCAACTGATTCCGATATGAGTGGGCATGTGCACAGCAATTACTAAGGTCTCGACCAAGTTCACTGGTTATCCTCATCTACCATGTTGTCTTAAAATGGCAGGCACTTTAAGAAATCGCCGAATTTGGCAGCCAAATATAAGTGACTTTATATAAAAGCAGCTTGGATAAAGCTGACTAATTTCGCGAAATTCTCATTCATAATGATTTAGTATTGATAAAAATTAGTATTGAATCTCCTACATTCGGTTTCCACTTAATTGAGCTTCGTGTGTTTGAATAATATAAGTTGGATTTTTAAAAATAAGGAATATGAAAGCTACCTCTTCCTCCCGGCACTGGCCGGAAGGACTTTTTTAAGATATAGACGAAACAAAAACTGCTCCGAAATCTTTGTATAAAGGTCAAATACATAGGAAAAAAATATTTTTCCATTTTAAATTTTTTGGTACCACATTTCAAATTTTAAATTTTTAAAAAAATTTTAAGTGGCCGCCATTTTGAAACAAAATAACGGATGAAGCTGGCCAACGAACTCGATCGAGAGATTGGTATGTACTATGTACACACCGAATTACATCCAAATCGGTTCATAAATACGCCTTTTATCGCGTGACAAAATTCAGGACGTTTCAAAATGTCAGCCACGCTAGAAATTCAAAATGCTATAACTCAGCCATTTTTTAAGATATAGACGAAACAAAAACTGCTCCGGAATCTTTGTATAAAGGTCAAATACATAAGAAAAAATATTTTTCCATTTTTAATTTTTTGGTACCACATTTCAAGTTTTAAATTTTTTTTAAAATTTTAAATGACCGCCATTTTGAAACAAAACGGCGGATGATGCTGGCCAACGAACTCGGTCGAGATATTGGTATGTACTATGTACACACCGAATTACATCGAAATCGGTTCATAATTACGGGAGTTACAGTGTGACATAGGTCAGATATATATATATATATATATAGATATAGATATAGATATAGATATAGATATATAGATATAGATATAGATATAGATATAGATATAGATATAGATATATATATATATATATCAATTTTGAACGGAGGGTGGTTTCGGGGTCTGGGGGTCATGATCGATGAAAATATACCAAAATTTTTTGAAATCGCTTTCCTCCGAACGGCTGCAATAGGTAGCTTTTTTGTAAAGAAAGCTACCTAAAATGGCTCAGATATAGCAATTTCAATATCTAATGTGGGTGACATTTTGAAAAATCTGATTTTTTGCCTGCGACAGCACTCATATATATCAATCGATTCCGATGTGAGTGAGCATGTGCACAGCAATTACTAAGGTCTCGAGCAATTTCACTCGTTAGCCTCATTCACCATGTTGTCTTAAAATGGCAGGCACTTTAAGAAATCGCCGATTTTGGCAGCCAAATATAAGTTACTTTAAATAAAAGCAACTTGGATAAAGCTGACTAATTTCGCGAAATTCTCATTCATAATGATTTAGTATTGATAAAAATTAGTATTGAATCTCCTATATTCGGTTTCCACTAAATTGAGCTTCGTGTGTTTGAATAATATAAGTTAGCTTTTTTAAAATAAGGAATATGAAAGCTACCTCTTCCTCCCGGCACTGGCCGGAAGGACTTTTTTTAATGTTACAAGAATAAGGAATTGAATGTAAGCAATTCGAATAAGATAAAATGTTATAGCAACATAATAGGAATATTATGTCATTTAAACTGTATAAATTGGAAAAGATTTTACTTCATACAATTTTCGTGTTGTATTTAAAAGGTAGATTTTCTTCAATATATATCGAAAAAATACGTATGCTGTCAAATAAAAATTCATTCTTGCACACTGGTCATTACAGAATATCCTACTGCGCAAAATGCAATAAATGTTACAAAGATCCGAAATTAACGAGTCAATACTGAGAGATTCTCTTTATTCTAAAAAAAGTAACTGCTACTGCTGCCGCTGCCGTAATTGAATTTATTGTGACTTTTTTATTTTCTCAATCCATAAAAAAAAACTATTGCATATAAAAACATGAAAACTTGTAGCCTTGTAGAAAAATGTATGGTAAACATGATGAAGCAGGCAGTTTTTAAATCAAAGAATTATTTTAAGCATTATTTAATGTTGAAATCGGTCAAACTAGTTTAGTTAAAAAAAGTTTTATAGAATCACAAACAAAGCATAGCAATTTAACCGTTTTTTGCAGGAATATATTTTGTGGTGCAGTGTCCAATCAATTTGACTATTTTTTTTTTTAAATCAAAATTGTTATTCAGAATTTTACTATTTGAGTAGATGTTTAATTCGTAATTTGAAATAAGCTTTTTTATCCGCTGTTGCTAGGTTTTAAAAAGCCCAAATATACTTTCAAAACACTTTTCAATTGAAAAAGTTATTTACACTTGAATTTTTTAAAAAAGAGAAAACTTTAAAATATTTAAGCTATTACGTACGAAAACCATTTAATGGTAAAATATACGTCATACTTAAAGCGATATATTTAAAACGTCCTATTTAACACGTCATATTTAAAACCATCTTCTTATAACGTTTCCATACACTGTATTTTTAATTGAAATATATATTTCACGTGTATACTAAACAGAGGATAAACTTTAAAATAATAATATTTTAATTGTTTAGAGTATAATAATAATTATATTATATTAGCTATATTATAATAATTTAATTATTAAATTATTGCGTGTTAAAAACATTTAATGCTGAAAATTACCTCATATTTAAAACGGTATATTTAATAAGTCATATAAACGTTTTTCTTACATCGTCTAAAAGAAAACTATTCTTCTAAGCATTATAAAAGTACAGGATTCAGAGGCATTTTTTATGTAATAATTTTATAGAGGCTTATTTTCAAATATGTAATTGATCTTTCTTAATCAATCGCGTAAACAGCCATCATCTGTCGCAACAACGCTGGATGCGGCCTTGGGCACCAAAAAATCCCCCAGTCAAAGGGAAATGAATAGCAACCCGATTGCAGAAAGTCGTCACTGGTCGTGATAATATCATTTATTTTTTCGCAGTCGGTTAATCTTTTTAAAACAAAGAAATTTAGCTTGTTTTTATAGCCTGCGTGATCTGGACGGGGATTGGCTAACCAGCTCGTAGGGAGCACAGCTCCATGGTGTTGAAGAAAAAATATGTCCACAAATGAAAAATGATTTTGTCAACTTTAAAGAAGCTGCTAAAGCTACCGCAACTGAAAGTTTCAATATAATATATGAATTAAATTTAGACATCAATAGCGAAGATAATTTTGAGTCAATGCAATCTCAATCGGAAGGTCTGAGACTTAACAACTTAAAATAAACCTTTCTGCATCATTTATATTTTATGGGCATAATCAGTGATTGCTGCAAGGATCTCATCAAAAAGTCATTTGTGTTGCTTGTTTAAAGCAATTTTATCTTCAAAATGAAACTTTGGTTTTGGTAGTTAACTCAGATATCATAGAAAAGTGATATCTTGCTAAAATTGGATATGAATAATCTATTCGGTTACGAGGAAGTAAAACTAAGAACTAAATTTCACATTATAGCGTTCGTATGCTTCATAAAACCATTATCTTGAATTTTTGTTATCGTCTAATTTTTTTTTCTGTTTTTTTTTTTTTTTTTTTTTTCATTAAGAGTTTCTACATTTTTTTATTTCGCGAAAAATCGCTTTTTTTCAAAAATATAAAATACTGTGTAATACAATTTAAAATACTGAGTAACCAAATCGTAGCTGTTACAGTGGTATCATTTGAATGTTATTTGATGTGATGTTTGTAACTAACCATGTGTATGTAAATGGACATTACTCTCTTATAAAGGTATTCTAATTTTCCAAAGTATTGATTGTGTCTTGTCATAAAGTATTCTATTATGAAAAAAAAAGATAGTTTTATGAAAATACAGATTTAGCATCTGGATATTCAGATTGTACGAAATGAATATTTCCAACTGAGCGAAAAAATGCCCAGGCTGGGAATCGAACCCAGATCCTTGGCTTACAAGGCTTTACCGTTTAAGCTAACTAGCCCGACAACCAGCGAGAATATTTCGCTCAGATAACCTTATAACTAAAAAGCAGTAACATCTGGTCTGTCATGTAAACAGCTCAACACAAAAAAACCCAGGTAAAGGAACTCCATATAAACAATGGATACGTAGATGAACTATTATTTTAACACAATCAAACTTTACCAATCAGTTTGATTGTGTTAAAATAATAGTTATTCAGATTGTATTTAAAAGGGTGGTTTTCCTAAGTTATGCAAAGTTATCAGCGATCACCTTACTGCCTCCATGGAATGCCAAATCTAGCTCTGGTGGTTTCTTTCCACGTGGTTAGAGTTTTGTTATTATAAATCAATAAAACGACTCGGCTTCTCGGATCTGTTAAACAGCTCGACTCTGATACTCGGATCAATAAAATGGCTCGGACACTCGGAACAATAAAACGGCTCGAATTTTAATAATAATACAAAATATATTTTTAAAATTTTTGTGATATACTATAGTTTTTCGAGGGTAGGTGTCGGAAGGGACATTCTGAGTTATATAAGGCGCTGATATTTTCGGAGGCAGTATTTGGTACAAATGTTACTATATATAGTACTTAAAGATAACGATAATTAATGTGAAACAGTAGAGTCAATTTTCACTGTATTAAGCCAATGTATAACCAAATCACGAACTGTTTATAATTATAATGACTATTCTAAAACAATAATTTACATATCTCCATTCGATAAACAATCCTCAAACAGTATCCAGATTTGTGAAATGCATACATAGGTAGAAATCATATCGATGAATTCAAACATGTAGAAAATTTGCCTTATACGATATCTCTTCATAATATCATATTATTATCAGAAGACAACCAAAACGAGCAGTAAGTGCGAAAGTGCCAAGAACATAAATATAATTTTGATAGAAATAAATACAAATAGATGTATTGTATTGATCTCCTAAACCTTACTTCATTACAATATTGCAAATTTCATAATAAATTTAATAACTAAGAATATGTACTTAATGAGCATACACACGCTGAAGCTTGTGGAAAAGGTTTTTTTTTTTTTTTTTTTTTTTTTTTTTTTTTCGGGATACCGGAAAGAAAACATGGATATATCCGAATGAGTATAAAGTTGCTGCTGTATTTTATGTAGTAAATATTTGATATGGGCAGTGCTCCAAATACAATTGCCAGGTCACCACTGGCTACCAAAATATTCTAACTGGCAGATGGAAGCCTCCAAATTAGATAATCTAAGATTAATTCATTTGAATGACCCTTTATCTAACGATTATAAACCATAAAAATCTCTAGGAAGGTGATACTTTTAATTTTAAAAAACCCAAACATATATGTTACAGGTCAAATCCTATTTCAGGCAAAACAAGATTGGCCTAGGCCAAACTAGTTTATCCTAACGGACATAAAATTAAACTAGTTTTTCATAGGCCAAACTAGTTCTCCTAACGCACACAGGATAAACTAGTTTTTCTTAAGCCAAACTAGTTTATCCTGACATCCTGTTCACACTAGAAACTTAAGATATCTTAGACCGCCAGTTTTAAAGTGGTATCCTCCCGGAATTGGATGCCTGTTCACATCGAAAAACTTACCTAAGATATCTCAGTAGCGTCACTGTGCCTGTGATCTGAACAAAAGTAAAATATGCGCATGCGCTTAAAATAAAAACGGCCACAACAGCCAATCAGTAAAAGCGAAGCTTCATAGCCAACGAGAGTGAGTGGTCATTCCTATATCTAGTCGAAGTAAGTCGAAACTCACTGAGAGAGTTTGTGGAACTCTCTCAGAGAGTTCGGCAGCCTGAGATATCTTAAGGTATCCAGTGTGAACATAGTATTACGCACATAGGATAAACTAGTTTTTCCTAGGCCAAACTAGTTTGGCCTGCTATTTACTGGTCCGAACTAGTTTAGCCTAGGCCATTCTAGATTATCCTAGGACACTTCGATTTTGTGCACTGTTATTGATCCTAACGACCGTCCCGGCTCCAACCTTGTGCAAAGTAGTATTTCCATCACACCTGTATAAAATATTTTATCCGATGATGGGAGGTGGGACACTGCCCCCCAATCTTCCCTATTTCGCCGTCATTGGTAGTTACAAAATAAGTTCCATATGGTTAATATCAGTTTTGAAAATACTATGAACTTTAAAAACATTTATATACTTATATAGAAGATATTTGATCCAGTTTGATGTTACAATAAATGAAAGATGAATCGTCTGACGCATCCTCCACTCCATTATTTTCTTCATTTTCCATCACGAATTTTAGAATATAAAATTCTTTCATTTATTAAATTTACTTAAATCCTTTATCTTGTTTTGGAGGGGGGGGGGGGGGGAGTTATTTAAATCTCCTCCGAAACGTTCACTACCTAGCGACAACTTTGTTTTATGACGATCGCCGAGAGAACTGACATCGCTTTCTCTTTTTCGCCAACTTTCCGAGCAGGGGCCCAAAACGAAAGAAGTTGCCGAAAAATCCTGAAAAAGTCGCCGGGCGATCATTTGGATCAATGATAGTTCGCGAAAATGAATTGGCCTAGAATAAACTAGATTGACCTAGGCTAAACTAGTTCAGACCAGTGAGTAACAGGACAAACTAGTTTATCCTATGTGGGTTAGGGCAAACTAGTTTATCCTATGTGCGTTAGGATAAACTAGTTTGGCCTAGGAAAAATTAGTTTATCCTATGTTCGTTAGGATAAAGTAATTTGGCCTGAAATCAGGTTTGGCCGGTAACATATACAAAAACATCCGTCAGAAACTAAAAAGCAAAAATAAAAAAATACAGAATTTTAAAAAACATGTCAAAAAAAGTATTTGTAAAATTCTTTTCTAACGTAAAGTGTCTCAACTTTAATACCTTAAGAATACCGGTCAGTGTTATGAGTAATTTCTTTTAAAATGATTTTCTTAAAAATAATAATAGTGCTGATGTTAGTAAAGAAAATATATTTTTGGGGTATTACATACATATTTATTCAAACTTTGTAATATATATTTCATTTTTTTAGAGTTATATAATTTTGATAAGTTTTGTTCAAAAACTTAATTTATGTTACCTCTCTAAATTATTAAGCTGAACTGATGAGTTGCGGCAATACATATTCAAGACATACTACAACTATGATCATGATTATTATTTTTCAGTCAATTCATAAAAAACTTTAATGATTTTTGGAAATCCATAAATAAATTAAAAAATGTGGAAAAAACTGACAACGGTTGAAGAGGGGAGAAGGGGAGACATTTTTACTGGTGACTAAATATTTTTGCTGGCTATCTGATTTTTTCCAATTTGTAGAGCGCTGGATATGAATATGTCGTAAAATTTAAATCCCACTCTCAAAAAAGGCTTCCGACGGTCGATGAAAAGTAATAAATATCTAACTGAATTTATGTTCTCGTGAAATTTTTGATTGATGACTTTTTTCTTGTCCCCTGATATCGCTATAAAATGAATATATATTTATACACGTGAAATATCTCTCTATTCTAAAAAAAAGTAACTGCCGCTGTCACCGCCGCCGCCGGTTTTGATTTTTTTGTGACCGGAGGCCTTTCTTCGTTAATATTAACAAAAATAATGCATACAAAAATATGAAAATCGGTGGTTTTATACAGAAATGTTTGATAAACACGCTGATGTAGACAGTTTTCAAATCGAAGAATTATTTTAAGAGTTATTTAATGCTAAAGTTGGACAAAATCGTTCCACTAAAAAAGTTTTATAGCAGCAAAAACTATACATGGCAGTGTAATCATTTTTAGATCATTTTATGCGTTAGAATTTGCCGGAGTGCAGATTGCATTAATTTTTTTATTTTGACTCATTTTTTCAGGTTTTATTTCTATTTTAAATTCAAATTTTTAGCATTTCTAGAGATATTTTTTACAGATTCCAGAAAATTGTACTAATTTAAACTGTTGCCAACTGTATAAAAAGCGCAAGCAATAATGTTTGCTTCAAATTAAAAATTTATTTACACGTGACTATTATAAACAGAAAAAAAACTTTCAAATTAGAATTAAATAATTACGTATAAAAAGCAGGAACTTATTAAAAAATACGTCATAAAAAGTATACACGTGAATTTTAAAAGAGAAAGTATATTGTAAAATAATAAATTCATTAACATGCGTTAGAAGTCTTAGGAGAAATTACGTCATATTTACGTCACATTATAGTTATTACATAAAATGAACACAAAATAATATTGCAAAAAAGTTTAAATTTAGAAATTGCGCTAGACATTTATTTGATATTTTGAAAATTAATTTAAAATGTCTCATTTAAAAGAACTTTCTTTTCGCTTTGTTAAAAAATACCAGGAGACAAAGACTCTCTTTACTTAATTCCTTTTATATTAGCTTATTTTGAAATGTTGTTACACGTGTATACGTCATCAAGTTATTTTTATTTCGACGTTTTATTTGTTTTTATTAATGTTGTACGAATTTATTTGTTCTTTCGTTATTTAAAATAAAAATTATATCAATTTGTATAATTTGACGAGTGGTTTGGCGATTTATATAATTTGGCGAAATTGGTCGACAGGAAAATCAAGTAGTACCGCAGCGGATTTGGCGTTAAAATTCCCCAATCAAAGAGAAATGAATAGAAATTCGTTTATAGGGAGATCGCCACTGTTTTTTAAATTATAATTCAATCTTTCGAAATCTTTTTAAAGCCGATCAAATTAGCGTGCATTTAGAGTCTCCGGTGTCTGGACGGGGGTTGGCGAGCGTAGCTCGTAGGGGGCTGAGCCCCCTAGTTCTGTTTAAAATTATA
Organism: Maratus speciosus; assembly: GCA_963932465.1. Classification (NCBI taxonomy): domain Eukaryota; kingdom Metazoa; phylum Arthropoda; class Arachnida; order Araneae; family Salticidae; genus Maratus; species Maratus speciosus. The sequence continues at coordinate 280,533,028 of OZ010788.1, read as the reverse complement.
TTGGTAGCGGGTGAGGATTTCGACCTGTGAAGGTATTTCACAAGTCTGTATGCTTTTTAGGTGCGTTCGTATTTATATAAATATGTAGCACCTACAGTCGTTGTCTGTTCCGTCCGCCCGTCTGTCTGTCTGTCTGTCTGTCTGTCTGCCCGCATATAACAGCGCAAAAACTACCTAACCAAATGGTTCGAACTTTAATATATATAAACGTCGCCGAATTTTGTCGAGTCATTTAAAATTTTATGAAAATCTAATCAAATCTTAAAAGATATTAATAAAAGATTTCTTCCTTCTATTAAATTCTATCATACGTAATTAATTCAATGATATCCCATGAAAAGTAATGATTCTAGGTTGCCATGGTGATTATGTTCTATTTAAGATGGAGTCCTATATTTTCCGTATTACAGAATTTAATATATATAATCGTAATAAATTTTGCATTCATGCATTTTTGCATAAGAGTGCAACAGCTATTGCACCAAGATCTGAATATTTATAAAACTAGTTATAGTACGAACGCACCTCATTTGCCACGTTCGACGTACAATTTCCGACTTGCTGAGAATTGTTTATCATACGCAATATTTAAACATCTGCCTTGGAATAATCATTATAATTATAAACAGCTCGTGATTTGGTATATACCAACCTGTTCAATACAATTAAGATTTACTCTCTTGTTTCACATTAATTCTCGTTCTCGTTAAGTACAATTCAGCTATACCAATTACTGACTCTGAAAATATCAGTGCCTTATATAACTTTGGTTATGAATTAATTATTGTTGATAAAATGATTTAATTAGAAAGCAAAGGACTTAATTTTATAAAAAAGTTACACTAGCTTAAAACTAATTCGCAACTTCGAATATACCTCGAATCACTTAAGATTTACTGATTCAAAGTGATTCAAGAACAAATAATTTAAGTTCCCTTGGATCTTCTTAATAATAAGAAGATGTTATTTTGAAATATTAATGGAAATATTATTCTTCTATTATTGATAGAAGGAAGTAAAAACAATTATGTGCGCGTAAATATTGACTACATTTTTAAAAAGTAAATCTGCATTAGATTTCTCAACGTCAGCCTCATTCTTATTCTTCACTTACATTATTTAACATTTGATATTCATCAAGCCTTTTAATTCCTTGCATTACTGGAAGTAAAATTTCCAGTAGTTTCAGGACATTTATTTTCTATGAATTGTAGCAGTAAATACAATTACATGTATTGATTGATACTCCAAGACATTTTTCCCTGTGATTTTTTAAAGTACTAGGGGGCTCGGCCCCCTACGAGCTACGCTCGCCAACCCCCGTTCAGACACTGAGGTCTCTAAAGGCACGCTAATTTGATCGGCTTTAAAAAGATTTTGGAAGATTGAATTATAATTAAAAAAACAAAGGCGATCTCCCTATAAACGGGTTTCTATTCATTTCTCTTTGATTGGGGTATTTTACGGAAAAATCACCTGCTGTTAAAAGATACAATGGCATTTCAAAATCATCTAATATAAAATGAATTAAGTACACAGAGTCTTTGTCTCCCGGTATTTTTTAAAAAAGCGAAAAGAAAGTCCTTTTAAATAAGACATTTTAAATATATCGTTTTTAATCTGACGTAATTTTCACCAAACTTTTCTTTCCTTTTTTAATATTCACGTGAAAATACTTTTATTAGAAATGAAATATAATTTGCGCTGTCCAAAAAAAAAAAAAAAAAAACAGTTGAAAAGTTCATCTCAAAATATCAAGTAAATATCTCGCGCTATTTTTAAATTTAAACTGTTTTGCAATATTATTTTTTGTTCATTTTACGTAATAAGTGTAATGTGACGTACATGTGACGTAATTTCTCCTATTTAAGACTTCTAACGCATGTTAATGAATTTATTATTTTACAATATACTTTCTCTGTTAAAATTCACGTGTAATTATAGATGAAGTAATTTTCAATAAGTTCCTGCTTTTTATACGTAATTATTTAATTCTAATTTGAAAGTTTTTTTTCCTGTTTATAATAGTCACGTGTAAATAAATTTTTAATTTGAAGCAAACATTATTGCTTGCGCTTTTTATACAGTTGGCAACAGTTTAAATTAGTACAATTTTCTGAAATCTGTAAAAAATATCTCTAGAAATGCTGAAAATTTGAATTTAAAATAGAAATAAAATCTGAAAAAATGAGTCAAAATAAAAAAATTAATGCAATCTGCACTCCGGCAAATTCTAAGGCATAAAAGGATCTAAAAATGATTAAACTGCCATGTATAGTTTTTGCTGCTATAAAACTTTTTTAGTGGAACGATTTTGTCCAACTTTAGCATTAAATAACTCTTAAAATAATTCTTCGATTTGAAAACTGTCTGCATCAGCGTGTTTATCAAACATTTCTGCATAAAACCACCGATTTTCATATTTTTGTATGCATTATTTTTGTTAATATTAACGAAGAAAAGCCTCCGGTCACAAGAAAATCAAAACCGGCGGCGACGGCGGTGACAGCGGTAGTTACTTTTTTTTAGAATAGATATATATATATATATATAGTAGGGGGCCCTGCCCCCTGCAGGCTACACTCACCAACCCCCCGTTCAGACACCGCAGAATCTAAAAACACGCTAATCTGATCGGTTTTTTAAATATTAGAGAAGATTAAATTATAGTAAAGTGGGGACAGACGCCGCGGTGGGACAGATGCCGCAGAGATTGTGTAGGCGACACTAGCGTTCCCTAGACCAATCTGAGAAGTTCGTATTGTTCCTCTGTGCTGTTTGATGTGTTGTATGCGTTTCCGCCGCTTAATTGTTAGTATTTACATATTTATTCCCGTTTTTATGGCTCGAACCTGCGTGGTAAGTTGCTACAATTATTCTAATGAAGCTTTATTACATATTTTAAGAAAAATAAACAGAGATTTCATCCAAAAGTCGATTGCAACTATAGGCTAGATCCTCGTAGAATACAGACATGTGCTTGCCCTTTCTCTCACATCGCTCACATGATACAAAATTGCGGCGCGGCATCTTACCCGCCACTATGGGAAAGATGCCGCACCAAGCTTGTGGAACAGATGCCGCAAAATATTTTTTTTTTGTTTTCCTATTCAATAAATACATCACTGCGATTTAAGTAGAACTTACATTTAAATGAATGTAAATTAGCGCATTCTGCTACTTATCAAATTATTCGCGGCAACAATGTTGGTTCACCATGTTTGAATAAGGAAAACGTAGGCCGTTTACAATTCTCACCATCTACACTATTAAACAAATTATCTCCAACCCCAGTGGTCAAAAGACCTATACAGCCAAGTAAGAGAAAGTAAAAGGATGCAAATATTACAAGCACAGAGTTTATAAACAATAGAAAAGAAGAAGGAAATGAAAAACAAAAGAATCTAGGAAGCGTCAAAGAATGACAACTTGGCGGAAGTAAAATGTGTAAAAAAAGGAAGGGAAAGATCAACTTGAAAACGCCTTACTTCAGGAAAAAACTAAAATATAAGTCATCTTCTGACAATGGGTAAATTGTTCCTCTTATGGATTCTGATGACAGAACTGGATTGGAATTTGATGACTCTGCATATGTTGAGTGGCTGGGGTCTTATCAAGGAGCAAAAACTAAGGCGGGCAGGATTCAGTGCATCAAATGCAATCGATAGCTGCATGAAAAACGCTTACTTTACTTTTGCAACGGGTAGTGTGGTGTGATTGGGGGTGAATGGAAATACAAAATCAAAGAATGAGAAGAATGGCCAAAAATAAGCAGACTAGAGCCTAAATAGAATAGAACTAATACTTACATTAAGAGCAAACTGCAATGTTCGCCTGGATGTAAACCAGTGATTTATATCTTTTTTGGAATTATGCTGCCTATTGTTTCCCGTAATTATGCTATCCATTCATGTAAATTCAAATGATTTTCTTTTCATTTTCTCTTTTTGTCTTAAGTTTTGTTTATGGAGATTACACTTTTGCATTTTACACTTTTCACTCAACTTTTCACAATTTAGTGATACATATAATTTTTGTAAGTTCACTGTTATTTATTTCCATTTTAAATAGTTTGAGAAAATAAAAATGGGATTTGCTTGAAAAAACAAATAAACAGCCTAGTATTTTTCTCCATGCGGCAACTGTCCCACACCCCATGCGGCATCTTATCAAGCACATAAAAAATGATGTTAAAAAAGGACCTGTGGGAAAATATTTATGCCTACTTTATTAAGAGGGTTTTAATTTTTTAACATCGAAATTAGATTCTAAAGGGTTTAATCAATGATTTCTGGTACTTAGTTTGTTGTTTTTTGCATCATTGGGCATTTTACAAGAAGAAAAGAAAAACTGCGGCATCTGTCCCCACTTTACTATATACTGAAAAAAGCTGTGCAGATCTCCCTGTAAACGGGTTTCCAGTCAATTCCCTTTGATTGCAAAAAATTAAGGCCGAATCAGTTGCTGTTAAGACATCCAATGGTTGTTTTCGTGTTTGATTAAAGAGGATCGGTTAAACATTTGAAAAGAAGCTAAAATAAAATGAATTAAGTACACAGAGTCGTTGTCACCCGTTATTTTAAAACAATTTCTATAACAATAGCCTAAGTCATGTGACTATCATCAACAGTTCCGGCCGGACCACTTCGCTTTTTATATTCCAGTGCTATTTTGGTACTTTAATGTTAGCCAGGCACAGGTGATAAGTCACCAAATATTATTCTATCGCCATCATTTCATCTATATTATAATAGTCCAAGTCATGTAACAGCCATAAATAAATACGGTCTGATCCCTTCGCTTTTCATATGAAAGTTTGGCACAGATATCATATACGGCCCCATATTGGCGCGATTTTTGTAAGCCGCCAATTTGGGGAAAACATCAACAGCATAAACAACAACACCCGGCTTACCATATCAAGCAAAATAACGATACTTTGGCGCCAGTTAAGTACCCGTTGCGTATAACATCCTGAGACCTTGCATCCATTTAAATGGATGTTTTGCTTTCTTCTTCTGTTTCGTTAAATTTCATTGTAGCAATCTAAAGCCAGTTGGTTTTGGTAATGTATGGATCAAAAATCAACCTTCAGCTTTTGGATTTTGGCAACGGTAACTACTTTGTTTACAAAATGGCGTAATAAATGAGTCATGTTGGAATTCTATGTTCTGGTGGTAATTTTCGTTTTTATGTTATTTTGTTTAAACTATTTTTATTTTGCAATGTTAAATCAGATGTTAATACTTGCCTTATGTTCTTTATAATAAATTCTATTCTTTCCCATGCTTTTCGTTTTTTTAATTACTTTAATAGCGAGTTATGGCCTGAACATCCATTTAGATGGATGTGGTGTAAAACAAAATTAAAAAATCGATATTTATTAATTTCTTTTAAAACGTCATTTTTTATACCTATTTGCTAAAAAAAAAAGACTCATATTTAAAAAAATATATGCAAAATATTTTGCTTGGTCTCAGGAGGATATGACATTGGCGTCAGAAGAAAAATCGCTCCAATATGGGACCGTATATGACATCTGTGCAGAAAGTTTTCCATTTTGATTAAAAAAGCAAATTTTTTTTTTCGAATAAAACTACATAAAAGTTGCCATGGTCGCAAAGAATTCTTGGTACTGTTACGCTAGCCGGGTGCAAATCTCGCCAATAGCTTTTTTTCAACTCGCTAGTCAGCATTTTGTTTTATTTTTCGAGTGATAAATTAAAATATTGCTTTGAAGTTGAAATTAAATATCATGGTTTGTTGCATTATTTAATATTTGGCATATGTGCACCGGGTTTGGCGTGATTTTTTCTACGAAAATTTGGCGAAAACCTCGTTTTCGAATACCAGTCACATATGCATTTTTGGTACTACTTAGTTATACCGTCGACCAAAAATCTATCATCTATATATATAAAATAAGAGATGTCTGTCTGCCTGCCTGCCTGACCGCGGAAAGCTCCGAAATTATAACACCTAGACCTCTGAAATTTTTGTCATGTGTAGATGCTATTACCGGAAAGTGCACTTCACCGCCGGATTTTAAAATTTCAATTTAGATATTTAAAAAAATATTAAAACGTAATTAAAACGTTATGTGTTAGAGGCTATTTACAGCTCTAAGCCAATCCGCTGCAATAAAACGTTATGGGTTTCAGGCTATTTACAGCTCTAAGCCAATACGCGGCAAAGAAGAAACCAGCCAATGAGAGCAGGTGGTAAATATGAGATACAGCGGCTGCATTTCCTAGCCTAACTGTAGCGGGAAATTGCACTGTTTATTTTCCATGCTTTATTTATTTTGTTACTATAAGATTTAATCTTATTGACATTATTTTATAATGTTTTTTATACTGTTTATAAGAAGTGATATAATACAATTCACGTAAGTTACTTTAAATTGTATTCGTTCTTCGTATTAATATCTATTTACATACGCGTAGTCGCCCAAGAATGAAATAGTATAATGTTTCTTGAACTTTCTGGGATCTTAAAGTAATTATTTTTTTTTCAAATTTGCTGATTATTTTTTTTTTCAAATTTGCTGATTATTTTTTTTTTCAAATTTGCTGAATCAACGCTTCACTGAATATTTTCATTTCTTAGTAAAAATAGAACTGTACATTTTATAGTAAAGTGTAAGATGAAAACTGTACTTTCTATGAAATGGAAACATTCAGTACATAATTTCCGTTCTCGGGTGATTAAGAGATGTATGTTGTCATCGCCAAAGAATAGGAATAAAACAAATATTTCTTTTCAGGGGAAATGAATGAAGTTATTTGGGTTTTTCTTTTATCTTTTTTTTTCCACTTCCCCATATATTATGAGTTTCATAACAAATCCCAATGAAAACATATTTTTTACACTTTACTGAGTGTTTTCATTTCTTATCAAAGTCATGGTATGTAACAAGCACAGGGATCTGTTTAGGAAAAATTGGGTTCTTTAAAGGACCCCTCACAAAATTTTTCATTTCAAGACAGGACCCCCTCACAACATTTTTCATGTCAAAACTGGACTCTTCACAACATTTTTTATGTCAAAACTGGACCCTGCACAAATTTTTTTCAAATCAAAGCAGGACCCTTCACAAAACTTTTCACCTTAAAAAAGGACCATTCACAAAATTGTCATAAATGTAGGCTTTTTACAAACTTTTTCACCTGAAAACTAAACTTTTCACATATTTGCTGAATCAACGCTTCACTGAATGTTTTCTTTTCATTTCTTAGCAAAAGTATAAGATGTATGTTTTGATTTTAAGATTTGTTATTGAACTCTGTTTCATTTAAGGAGGTCCGGGACATACCTATTTTAAAATAATTTTTATTTATTGAGTTACTATTTTGAAATTTTTTGTGATGCTTAACCATAACATGATAAAACTTATTAATCGGTATAACTCGAAATGTTATATGTAGAATTTAAACTTTTTTTTTAATTTAAATAAACAAAAATATAAGTTTTAATTTTGATTCTGCATTTTTAAAATTGTTATTGAACTCAGTTTGCTTCATATACAAATATTCAATGTTTTGATTTACTATTGTTGACATTATTGGGCGATGACAACGTCATTTTATACCCGACTGCATGTCCATTCTTGGACGATTATTCTGAAACTCCAAATTTGTCTAATCGCCCCAAGAATCGAATGTTTTTTAAAACATTCAGTAAATAATTTCCGTTCTTGGGCGATTAAGAGTTCATTCATGTGAGATTCTTATGAAACTCCATGTCACAAAATGCACATCTTAACTATTTTACGCACTCAGAATTTTCCATTTTCAGTTCTTTTCCTTTTGTTAATCTTTTCTCTCCACTTTCCCACTGATAAGAAATCGTAATGAAAACATATCTTGCACTTTACTGAATGTTTTCATAGTGCCAGGTCCAGTAGCAGAAAATTCAAGATGGGAGACAGGCGTCACAGATTTTCTTATCTCTTTTGCAAATTATTTTTCCATCAAACCTTTTATTATTTCGCTTTACAATTATGTTTAGATCTTTATTACTTAATACAAAACTAAGATTATTATCTATAAAAATTAATAAAATGCTTAAAGACATTGCAGGTAAGTGGTGGTTTGATTAATTAATGCTTCAATTGTAAAATATTTTACCAGCAGATTATTTTCTGCCACTGAAGTATCTGTCACAGACACTTGGAGAATTTTCTGCAACTGTGGTGCCAGGCATAGCAGTTTAAAGTTTAGGCGTAATTCAGTGAAGAGAAATTATGATTTTTTTTTTTGTTGCTGTCGCCATTTGTCAAAGTTCCCGACATTTCTCAGCGACAGATTGGAAACATTCAGCGTGTGCTTCTGCACTCTTTTGTCAAAATTTGCTATACATTTCCGCGATCTTTTGATGAAATTTGCAATTTATTCCCTCGACTGTTTATCGAATTTTGTGTTTTATTTTTATAATGATTGTTTTTACAAGATTTTTCATGAAATTCGCGTTATTTTTTTTTTGCGACCATTAGCCAAAGATTAGACAAACTTTGCTATGCGTTTCTGCGATCTTTTGATGAAATGTACAATATTTTTCTTCGTTTACTGAAATTCGCGTTTTTTTCAGCAATCGTTTCACAAAATGCACGATCTCCCCCCCCCCCCCCCCCCAAATCGTTTCACGAAATTTGCAGGGTTTTTTTTTTCACGATTTTTTTTAAACGATCAGTGACAAAATTTGTTTTTCTTTTCCGTGGCCATTTGTCGAACTTTCCTATATTTCTCAGCGACATATTGGCAAAATTTGTAATCTGCACTCTTCAAACAAACTTTGCTATGCGTTTCTGCGATCTTTTGATGAAATTTGCAATATTTTTCTTCGTTTACTGAAATTCACGCTTTTTTTTTCAGTGATCGTTTCACAAAATGCACGATTCCCCCCCCCCCCCCCCAAATCGTTTCATAAAATTTGTGGGGGTATTTTAACGATCAGTGAAAAAATTTGTGTTTTTCTTTTCCGCGGCCATTTGACAAAATTCGTAATGTGCACTCTTTAGACAAACTTTGCTATGCGTTTCTGTGATCTTTTGATGAAATTCGCAATATTTTTCTTTGTTTACTGAAATTCACGTTATTTTTTCCGCGATCATTTCACAAAATGCACAATCCCCCCCCCCCCCCCCCCAAATCGTTTCATGAAATTTGCATTTTTTTTTTCAACGATCAGTGACAAAATTTGTGTTTTTCTTTTCCGCGGCCATTTGTCGAAGTTCCCGATATTTCTCAGTGACAGATTGGCAAAATTGGCATATGCTTCTGCACTTTTTTGATGAAATTTGCCATGCATTTCCGCGATCTTTTGATGAAATTTGCAATATTTTTCTTCGATTGTTTACTGAAATTCGCGGGGTTTTTTTCGGCAATCGTTTGACCAAATTCGCGTTTTTTTTTTTTTCACGATTTTTTTAAACGATCAGTGACAAAATTTGTTTTTCTTTTCAGTGGCCATTTGTCGAAGTTTCCGATATTTCTCAGCGACATATTGGCAAAATTTGTAATCTGCACTCTTTAGACAAACTTTGCTATGCGTTTATGCGATCTTTTGATGAAATTTGCAATATTTTTCTTCGTTTACTGAAATTCACGTTTTTTTTTTCAACGATCGTTTCACAAAATGCACTATCCCCCCCCCCCCCCCCCAAATCGTTTCATGAAATATGCATTTTTTTTTCAACGATCAGTGACAAAATTCATGTTTTTCTTTTCCGCGGCCATTTGTCGAAGTTCCCGATATTTCTCAGCGACAGATTGGCAAAATTGGCATATGCTTCTGCACTTTTTTGACGAAATTTGCCATGCATTTCCGCGATCTTTTGATGAAATTTGCAATTTTTTTTTTTTCGATTGTTTACTGAAATTCGCGGGGGTTTCTTCAGCAATCGTTTGACGAAATTCATGTTTTTTTTTTTTCAACGATCTATGATGAAATTTGTTATTTTATTTATTTCTTTTTGGTGAGTATTTGCCAAAGTTCCCGATATTTCTCAGCGACAGATTGGCAAAATTCAGTGTGCGCTTCGGCACTCTTTTGTCAAAATTTGCTATACATTTCCGCGATTTTTTGATGAAATTTGCAATATTTTTCTTCGATTATTTACTGAAATTCGAGGGCTTTTTGAGCGATCGTTTCACAAAATGCATGATTTTTTCCCAAGATTGTTTGGCGAAATTTGCATTTTTTTTTTTCAATTATCTGTGACGAATTTGATTTTTTTTTTCTGCGACTATTTGTCGAAGTTTCCGATATTCCTGAGTGACAGATTGGCAAATTCAACATGTGCTTCTGTGATCTTTTGATGATATTTGCAATTTTTTTCTTCGATTGTTTCACAAAATTCATAATTATTTTTTCAAGATCGTTGGATGAAATTCTTTTTTTTTTCTAATGATCATTTCACAATTTTTTTCAACGATCTATGACAAAATTTGTGATTTTTTTAAAATTTGTGACAATTTATCGCATGTTATGTGTTCACCGTTCATGGGTGTCTAAAAATGTAGTCAACAATTTTAACAGGAAGATAGATTATAGGGCGATTCCGTGGAGGGTGTCACACACGTAACGCAGGCTTTAATTTGCATTTATTCAATTATTTATTAAATTTTAATGTTAATTCTGATTTTAAGTGGTATGGTAAATAAGTTATTAGCATATTTTTAAATTTAAATGTGTGGCAATAAAACTCACAGAAGTATATCATTTAATTTCATTACTCAAAATGTGCTTTTTTTCTACTTCAGAAAAAAAGCACATTTTGAGTATGAAATTAAATGATATATTTCTGTGAGTTTTACTTACACACATTTAAACTAAAAAATATGTTAATAACTTATTTACCATACCACCTAAAATCAGAATTAACATTAAAATATAATAAATAATTGAATAAATGCAAATTAAAGCCTGCGTTACGTGTGTGACTCTCCGCATGGAATCGCTCTATAAATAACGAACACTCAAAATTTTCGCTTTATTGAATTATGCCTAAACTTTACACTGCACTTTCAGTGTGAAAACATTCAATAAAGTATAACATATGTTTTCATTAGGATGAGAAAATATTAACAAAAGAATAAGAACTGAGTGAAAAATCCTTGAGCTCATGAAATACTTAATATGGTGTGCATTTTGTGATATATTAGGAGTTTTATAAGAATCGCATGTGAATGGACTCTTAATCGCTCAAGAACGGAAATTATTTACTTCATAAAAAGTTCAAGAAACACGTTCCATGCTTGGGCGACTATGCATATGTAAATTGCCATTAACACGAAGAACGAATACAATTGAAATTAACTTACGTGAATAATAACACTTTAAAATTTTAAAGAAGGTGGGAGAGTTGAATTTCGAGTTTGGAAGGCGGGTGACGATAATTGTCCTTACAACTGTAACGTTTTCTTCGATGAGTATCCTTTATATGTTGTTTTCTGACAGAGGTCGTTTTAAAGCTTTTGGCCTGTACATTACTAAGCACTCACTCCTCTCCTCTTAACTAATTTTTTCATCAGTAGAGGGTGTTTTAAAATTTTAATTTGTTCATGACTATGGCATACAATTTTACAAAAATTTATGAATGAAATTTGCATAACATCTCAACAATTTGCAACTGCTTCTCCCTCATTTTCACACTGTGAGTGGGTGCGTATTTCAGACAAAATCGAATTACATATAAAATCATATAAATTAAAGGTTTCTTTATAAATATTACCACGGACCCGGGCAACGCCGGGCGGGTCAGCTAGTTAAACTATAAGATTAAATGTCAATAATGGTTGACCGTAAATGCCATATTCACTTGACTTTAAGCAAGTTACATGTGTTTACGTCATCAAATGATTTTTATTTCGACGTTTTATTTGTATATTTATTAATGTTATACTATTTTATTTGTTCTTTCGCTATTTAAAAAAAATGATGTCAATTTGTATAATTTGGCGAGTGGTTTGGCGATTTATATAATTTGACGAAATTGGTCGACGGAATAACTAAGTAGTACCGTATTTTTTAATTATTTTCTATTATTCTTAAAAGAAAATAACAAAAAAAATAATTAATAATAACAGAACAAAACAATTTATATAATTTAAAAAAAGAAAATAAAAGTAAATAAACATTTATTATTAAATAAACAACAATAGCTGGGTTACCATGTCAATCCAATTAATGCTATTGTGGCGCCAATTAGGTACCCCTATGACATCTGTGCCTAATATTTTTCTTTTTGTTTTGTTTTAAAAAAAAAAAGAAAGAAGTGAAAGCCATCAATTTTAAATGTTTCAGTGTTAAATGAAAGTTTTGTATTTTAAATAAAATGAATGAAAGGATTATATTTTAAATGAAATTAATGAAATACAAAAAGAATGCGAGGGGGAAATGTTTGGCGATTTATCACCTGCGTCCCACTAACATAGAAATACCGAGTTCTTGATTTCTCTATCAGAATCTTTCGATTTGCCGAAAGATTGTTCAAGTAAAATGAATTATGAATAAAGGTAACATGATACATTTCTTAGCATACATTTAAGGGAGGCCAAACTGGTCGCCAAATTAGTTTAAAATAATATCCTTTTCTAAAGTATGAAAAAAAAATATCAGTTATGATTAAAATTTGAGTTGCCATCATTAGAAAAAAGTATTTAAAATTAGAAAAAAAAAATTAATATCTCGAAAACTAAGGCGAATTTAAAAATTCTAATACCAGTTTTGAAATCTGCGGATCAATACGGATTTTTTGTGTTAATTTCATCGCAAAGTATTCCATATTTTAGGAGAAATCGCCGTGAAACAAAATCAGTTGTTTAAGCAGTCGTTTCATAAATTCATTTCATAATATCCGTTTCATGAATTCATTTCATTAGGATTTTATATATATAGGATAGATATATATATAACTTTTATTTCTTTTGTTTTCCTCTCTCTCTTTTATTATTATTATTTATATTTGAATTTACTTAATTTTATTTTAATTTTGTTTATTTCTTTCTTTTATTTCCCTTCCCTCTCCCTTTTTTTTTTTTTTTTTTTTTTTTTTTTTTGTTGATTATTTCTATCATTGTGGCAACACTTTCCAATTCTGCATGTGTTCTTCTGTGATTGGTGTTTACCATGAAAGAAAGAGATAGATGGAGATGCAGTATGCCGTAAAAACGGTTTGCAATATGATGCGCGTTATCGCCCAAATTTAAGTGCCCTCACTAGGCCCAAAAAAAAAACAACCACTGGAACAGGGACCAAATTCTTTGACATCACCCGTGCATTTTTTTTCTCAAATTAAAGTGAGCTGCTTATTTTTAAGCATTCTAAAGCAGCATTTTATTGTATTATGAATTAAAAACTGTATTAGTAAAAGTTTTCTTCTTTTTTTCGTGAAAGAACGTGTTTGTGTTTGGGCCGACTGTAGCTGATTTTAGGGTTTCTTTTTGGCGTCACCCCCAGCCACCTTACTGCATCTCCATCTATCTCTTTCCTTCATGGTGTTTACCTTACTGCTAGCGCCACCTGTCGCATTCTATGTAAGCTCTCCTCTTTCCCCTTTCTGTTAATTTTTGGCCTTGTCCCTTTGCGGACACGTGTTTACAGATGGCTGATGAGGAGCTGTTATATTTTCCATTTCGAAACGCGTCCTGTCTATTGTTTTGATTTTATAGTGATTTATACAAAGTTTTATTATTTTAATTTATCATTAGTTTAAACGATTAATTATTCCCATTAATATTTCATTAAATGTTGATAATGATAATTGTTAGATTTATTTGCAAATGACTCTTTAGCTCTTCCCATAATGTTTTCGTTGCTACGCCACTGATAGCCTTTTCTTATAATAATAAGAACAATGTTATTTTTTTCTTTTTTCTGTTTTTTTTTTTCTGTTAAGAACAGAAAATCGCTACTCGTCAAAAATTCAAAAAGAGATTATGATGGCTATAAAACTGGAAACATTGATCCACGCTTCTCGCTGTAGATTCGTGGAAAGATTATGAACGTATTGTTAATAGGTTCCATCCATTCAGCGGTGGGTATCCTACAGAGATCAAATCAGTGGTTGGTGATGAAGCTGACGTCACTAACGGAAGTTAAAACTCATTAATTAAATGAAATGAATAAACTGAATAGGACGAACTACATGGTTTCATTTTTATGGGGCATAATTTTAATAAACTAGGATTGCTCTAAGATTCATATCATGACGTAAACGGGTTTTATGGGTTATTGCTCTTCAGTTCATCACCTTTATGAATAAATGTTAAAAATTTCCGAAATGAACAGTCATAAATTATTTTAATAGATTTAATCATTCTAATGTTTAATGCTAATTTATTTTTTAATTCAGTCTGTGGCTAATCTTATTTATTAAATCCGACAAGATATTCTATTCTAGACCTCTAATATATATATATATATATATATATATATATATTTAATTTTGGAAGAAATTTACTTAGATATGAAGTTTCACACTTCTCTATTACGTTTTTTACAATTATTTTTTTATTTATTTGCAGGTTTCTTCGACATCCCGCGTGCTTAAACAACAGATTTTCAAGATATGGATAAAAAACTTTACTTTCTCAAGATTTGCCAATTATGTAGAGTTGTTCTATAAGTCCCACAGCATGGGAACCATGCATTTTTTACCCCTTAGATACCTTCTAGTCCCGTTTTTAGTCGGAATTTATTTGAAAATTGGGAAAAACAGGTGGAAACCAAAAATGAATAACTACTCAAAAAACAATTGTTTTTGTGTGTCCAACTTTTTATATTGCTCAAAAAAAAAGTTCTTGTGAGCAATATTATGAGCCTATTTTTTTTTTTTAATAATTAATTGGGATTTGATACCTACGTATGGGTTATGAAATTTTTTTAATTTTCATCACGTTCGGAATTCTATACCAACTTATTCAGAGAAAGATCTTAATCGGAAGAGGTACTCCTATACCAGGGACGGCGAACCTATGGCACGCGTGCTATAAATAGCACGCTGCAGATTATTTTTGGCACGGCATAGATTCAGGCCCTACATCAAAATATAGTAGAATTTCACAAAATGTATTAATTAATCTAGATGTTGTCTCTGTTACTTGAATTCGATTAGTTCGGTTGGTTGTCATTGTCACACAGATTAAAGAAATTGAAATATAACTTAATGTATCCAAATCTAGCTCAATGTTAGTTCAGAAAATTTTAAGAACAAGACAGAATTAGAAGATTATAGAAAAAGAAAGATTAAAAATAATCATAAGCAGAAAGGCCGATGGTAAAATTATAACAGCTTGGAATTCAATTACAGACACTAAAGCTGTAGATTCTGGCGCTTGCTATTTTGACAGTTTTTCTGCGAGATATTATTTTCGGAAATAAATAATATGAAAAATTCAAATAAAAACACCTTGTCAAATGAGTTCAATTCAACTTGCATTTCCTTGAAAATAACTAACTACGAAGCTATAAATTATTTGACATCTAAGATGAGACAACAGAAATAATATTTTTAAAATAAATTTGTAAAGTATAACATCAAATATTAACCATATTTTTTTAATACTAAAAAAATATTTTAAGTAATATTCATACATTTTTATTTGATCCAATAAAATTTTTTGTTGTTGGCACGTCATGATCACGTGAAATATATTTTTGGAAAAACTTGGCACGTGGACGTAAAAAGGTTCGCCATCCCTGTCCTATACCAACGATTTTGCCGGATATAGCGGAATCTTCCCTTTATCGCTATATCCATACAATACTATAGTCGTCTTGTAAAGTGAAGATCCCTTTATATCACATAAAATCGTTGGTATAGAAGTACCTCTTCTGTTGGTATTTGAGAAGTGACAAACTCTGAGATTGCCTGCGCCTAAATGTAACTTCGGCAGTTAGCTGTGTTTGATCAAAGTTCACTCAACTATTACTTTTCATTCTGTTTAGCTATCAAAATACCAAAAACGGTTTGCGTTTTGTAACTTCAAGATTATTTTGAGCGTTATTACAGTTTGAGAAATTGCAACTTTATCTACTGAATGTACTTGAAACTAAATCAAGAAGGTTTAGTAAAGAAATTCCTGATACCACGTTACTGTCCTACAAGTATAATTTCAATAGCTGCTACCGTTTATTTGTTATTGAAGTTTAAAAACCATCAGCTTCTTTTAGCACACCCTGTATATGAAAGTGTTGTTTCTTCTTAATAAATTTGTTATGAATATATTATTTTGAATTTGGAAGGACCTCTATTTAAGTTATAAAATTATTTTATATAAAATAATAAGGTAAGGAATTGTTTCTCTTACCTGTTTTCCACGATCAGATCCATCGGAAGCTCTCGAGACAAAGCTCGTCCATATTCCTTCACTGCTGGATTCGACGAGATTCTAGATTTTATTTTAAGAATAAATATGATTAAATATTGTTTCTTATTTTTGTGTGTATTTGCATATTGCTGCTGGATGATACGATGAAGCAGTAGATGAACGGATATATTTATTTATTACGTTTTGATTATTAAATTAAAAAAGAAAACATTTTCATTGCATCCGGGCGTGAATTACAAACGACCCGCTATGAACAAGATTTTAACAGCAACTAACTATATGTCCCAGAGGCGAAAAAAAAGAGAGGCGAAAACATGCCTGGTAAATTGGAAACCGCAATCAAAGTAAGTACTCGCTGAGTGTGCATTATTGCACTTACATTTGTTTCGCATGGGGGGAAAGTTTTAGTTCAGAGTTCTAATCGTTTAAAAGTATTTTTTATAGTTTAAAAATTTTGTTTCGTGGGTTCGTTCTGTGCAACAAAATGTTTGTGCCTCTTAGTGCATGTATATGTACATTTTACCTGGCTGTAAAATAAAATTATCGAAATTTGTTTGTAATGGTGATTAATGTCAGTTCCGAACACATTCAGGTATAATATTCTAATAACCAAATTTTTCTTCAGAAATGTATAAACTGTACAATTCGTAAAAACATTATAATCCCTTTCTACTTGTATGTAATTTGCTCGTCAACAACTATAGTCAGAGAATATTTTGAAATCGGAAGAATTTTTTTTACGTTATGCATTATACAAATGATAATATATTACAAATTTTTACAAATTCAATGAACCATTTAAAAAATGACTACTCTTAAACAATAGTAAATTTTAACGCCCAAAATTCTTAAGCCTAATTCAACATTTTCTAAGTTTTCAATAAATATATACATAATATACTTACACCATTATGCTATTTAAAGTTTCACTTTACCTGCCAATAATACAAAAGATGATTCACATAAAATTAAGTTTAACCTTATGGATAACAATAAATAAATAAATATTTTCAAAAGCTTTGTATATTACACTTAAATGTCATTTATTTCAGCCGGTGTCAGAAATTAATTTTATTATATTTTACTCATCTTTTGAGATGACTTTTCAAGAAAGAATATCCATTGACTTGCAGGTGCTTAGGTTTGACAAATTGAATATCGATATGTCATCGCCGCGCAGCTGAAAACACTATCTTCAATGTTTCTGCTCTGCTTCGTCAGAATTCTACGAAAGTATTATGATTGACAATCATTGTCATTCATTTTGCTTTTCAGAACATTCTTTATCTTTAAACTAACCTACTTAGTCAGAAGCGCTATTGGAGTGATGCTTATTAAATCTAAAATCAATCCTTCATAAAAGATATTTACGAAATTATCGTTCAGCTTATATGCTTATCTATATATAAATAATATTGTCTATCTGTCTGTAATTCTATACAAATCCACAGTTTGGAGAGCCAGAATTGTGAAATGTTACGTACATGTGTATTAAAACACGACCGAGGCAACTAAAGTAATCCGGAATAGAAATAATTTATAGTTAATTTTTAATTAGTAAAATACCACCCATTTAACAGCAATTTCCTATCAAATTTAAACATTTTTCGTTACAGCAGTTGCCAATAATTAAAAATACACAATAAAATTCTTAACACAACAATTACTTTTCTATTGCAATTATTTCCACGTGAAAAAGGAAAATGAAATAAATTGACGAATTTTTAAAAAAGGTGAATATTACGCCATATTAGAAATATAAAAGACATCAGCAGGTGAATATGTAACGTCATATGAGTTTGAAAAAAACGTGCTGAAACATGATAAAACCCGATTGTGAAAATATTTGCATATTTTAACATTTTGAAGTTCTCTGAATTTGTTTTTACCATGTGTGCATGCGTGTATATTAAAATTTCCACAAAGGTTTAGGTCCCTAGAGAGTGAAGAACTGAAATAAAGATGGCTTTATTGATATTTTTTATTGGTTGTTTTATACTCAATGTTTAATTTTTTAAATTGATTTTTGAAAGCAACGGGCAACGCCGGGTACTTTAACTAGTCTAATATACACTTGTTGCCTTTGATACATTCATAACTCCGCTTTCGTACTTAATGCCTCCATCCATAGCTGAGGCATTTTGGTCAAGCAAACTTAATTCTTAATAGTATTTAACTTTTTTTATCAATAAATTTATAATTCGTAGAACATAAATGTAAATTTTGTTATTTTAAATTGATTATAAATGGAAAATTTTTCACGAAGCCGTTACTAAATTAATATCAGAAAGACTTTATGCTCAAGTTATTTCTGATTTTAACTATTTCATGGACATACCCGTGCTAGCTCATTAAGATCCAGTTTTCACTATATATATTTTCACCATACCATATAAGCCTTATTACCCGACTGCCAAGAAGGGTTATGTGTTTCACGCGTATCTGGGTATGTGGATTTCTTTATACACTCGAAACAGCCCAACGGCTGGATGAATTTTAATGAATGAGGTCTCTATCGATTCGTCTTAACCGTCCGATTGTTATAGGCTAGATTGTGTTCTTATAAATTCAAAATGGCAGCCATAAAATAAAAAATGGCGATAGAGGTGAAAAAAAAATTTACGCACCCTATTGAGTGACATATCATTGAAAAGGTCTCTCAAAATGAAGACGATGTTTCATTGACTATTTTACAGTCAGAAGCTCCGTTTAAATATTACACAACCTGGAAGTTGTGTAATAGGGTCTCTAGATTTATTGCAACTCTAACCTTCATAGACAGCTATAGTCCTCATCCAAAACAGTGTTTATAGATGGGAACTAACAATTAAACACAACTTAAAAGTCATCAATCCAAGTAAATAAAAGAAATAGATAAGTAACATAAAAAAAATAGTTTCACACTGATGAGAAATAATTAATTAGTTTGCTTTTTACGCAGTCAGGTTTTTTGACTTTTTAAATTAAATTTTTATTTAAAATAATATAATTTTAATGATTTAATGCATTTTTAATCTCAAGGATTACATTCATATTCGTAATTATATATATATATATATATATATAATGTTGAAAGAATCCTCTTTTTTTTAGCATTTAAAACAAAATACAGAGGAAACAGCGTTATTATTTTGCCCTATTTCTAGGCTGTCAGAGGGTTAAAATATATGCAAAATACAATGTTTTATCGAGACAAAGTGTTGTGCCGAAACAGAAGAGATTGTATTCGCGAAATATTATTTCTACAATGAGCGTAACATATGCACAAGATTTCGCAAGAAAATGTAATAGGACGATATAAAAATATGAACGGAATTCAGATACAGTATTAGTATAATACATGAGAGAAATTATCCATATGTAATACAAAATATAGAAACAGGAACGGTAACATTTTCATGAAACATTGTAAAATATATATTTTTATATGATATTTTGGAAATTTGAGGCATGCTAGGAAGGAAATCAAACTTGACAGCCATTCGTCCTCTGTCATATCAAAACGTAATGGATTCAGGAATTTATTTTATCAAAAAACCTCGATTTATGATAATTCAACAAAAATGCATATTGTATTACTCGAGTGTGATCTTAACTTTTTTTATTTTTCCCTCACAACAATGCGAATTATATTGACACATTGACGATGATCTTTTTATCCATAAAAGAATTAAATTTGTAGCTATAACTATTTAAATGCCGCAGAACCGAACATTTTTCATTTTCCTATACATAATGCAATGGCGGATCCAGGGGAGGGGCGATTGACACCCCCCCCCCCCCCTCAAGGGATGACAAGGAATATCCAAGTTGACATATCTAAGTCAGTTTTAATGCTTTTTAATCTCTCAAGTGCTTAAAACTAATACATCGGTCTTTCGTGTGTTTTATTGCATAAAAATTCTAAAATAACTTTATCACCAGAAAAGCTTTTCAAAAATATATAATATAAAAATTAGAAAAATCTTAAACATATAAAGCATATTCTTAGAACCTTTTAACACTTTTCAACAAAGTTGAAAAGCGTTTATGACTTCGATTTGTCTGTCCGTCTGTCCGCGCTCTAACTCTCGTAAATATACTCGGATTGCCCCGAAACTTTTGGATGTTGTTGACGTTTACCATAGCACGTTCCCTATTTCAAATAAAGTTTGTAGCATGTTTAGTTCACTTACAGGGACTGTCAAAAGTATTCCGTTACATTACGGCCAATGGGACAAAATTATTGCAAATGATGTTACACGCTTTCAAACAAAATAAAATTGATATGCATTTATGAAGTGCACTAAAATATGCATTCTGTAGAACATGCGGTGCAAAGAATAGTTATTATTCATTTACGGGACCACACAAAAGAATTCTGCTACATAATGATATAGGGGTGGGGGATGGGGAATTGTTTTCGGCGTATTTTAATTATCTAAACTATTTCATATATAATGAAATTGATATACGTCGCTGAGGTTTACTATAACTTATTTCATCTATAATAGGAAGTGCATAGCATTTACAGGGACACACAAAAGATTTCAGATACTATATTGTATCCGAAGTATTGTACATTAACGATGATTGCTGAAATGCATTTTTAATTATGGTATGCACTTTTATGTTTCACTATTATTATGCATACTATATCGTGCGTATAAATGCTGTAATTCATATACAGGGCTACACAAAAGAATTCGTAAGGGTTGCTGAATATGAGCGCATATTGTTTAAAGGTAGTTTTTAAATGAATTATGCATTTTTACGCTGACCTGCCTTTAGTTTACTAAGAAATGTTTGTAGAATATAGATAAAATGATACTCAGGATCACGCAAAGAATTGGATACAAGGCCGTCTATAAATGATAATTTCTGGAAATGTGATTTCAGTAGTTTTAAAAGCATTTTAGTTTGAATTAAATTTTAGCTAAATAGTGGTGTGTAATAAAGGTTTTAGGTAAATCACAGAGATGTACGAAAGTATTCAAGTATATTTCCATCTATTACTATAAATTGCTGAAAGAGAAATTTCAACCTGTTATGCGTTTTCTTGCTAAACTAAATTTTCTCATTATATAGTATATATATATATATATCAATCTACAGATCAAATACAGGACTGTTCAAAAGAATTGTACTACATATTTGGCTATGGGCGATAACTTCTGAAATCAGTTTTTCAAATGTTTTATGGTTTTCTAAAATCTTTACTTAGCTATCTTATTAACCTTTTTTTCCTAAATAACGAAGTTTTGTTAAAACATTCAGGTAGTGTTGGAAAGTGTTTCATAATCTATGTTTAACGCATGATTTTTCTTTCTTGTTTGTTATAAATTGAGTAAAAATTAAAATTTGTTAAAAGTTAGCAACTATGAATATGTCTGATGGCCAAAAAGTATCTCTTATAAGTGTAAAAATCTAATTCCAACAAGCTATCTATAGCCACTGAATAAATGTTTCTTTAATAATTTTCCAAATATTCTTTACTGAACTACCTCATAAATGCAGAACCAAGTACTTTTATATGCGATAAATCTTTTTCCAATACATGTTGCAAAAATTCTACACACAAGAGTAACATTGTCCTCAGAACAGGTAAAGACGACAAAAATAAATCTTTGCAATATTTCCCCCCAAGAATGGAAAAGAAGTTAAATAAATTTAAATAAGAAATGGAGTTTTTTTTTTCTTTTTAAAATATTCAAAACTTTCTTTCGCGTTACTGAAGCACGGTCTCAAACAAAAACTAAAAAAGCTTGTTTTATTGCAATGTTTGATTTAATTGTTTGTTTTATTCAGTGTGAAAGTAATGCTGAGCAAATGATTACATATATCATTTTTTCCAGACTACAGAACTGCTTGAGTCATATAAGTTATCTATTTTAATGTTATTATATAGAGCTAAGAAAAAACAATTAACCCTTTGTGACTCAAGAACTCAAGTTACAACTTAACAAAAAAATTTAATAAAATTAAAAATTAGCGAAAAATATTCAGTGTTTCCTAAAAAGCTAAAAAAAAAACTCAACAAAATAATAAAAAAATATAAAAGTTAGTAAAAATGTTTTAAAGTTTTCTTAAAATATTTACAAATAGTATAAAAAATTAAAAAAATATCTCAAATTAACAGAAAGCAAAATGCTTTCGATTTTAATTCTTATCCAAAATTCCAGTTAAACACATTATTAAAGTTTGAAAAATATTTATTTAGATCTTAAAATACATAATTTTCAGTATATAAAAACTGATAAAAAAATTTTTGTGCATAAAAATAAAAATATATTGACTAAACGCAACATTTTTCACAGTACAATAAACAGAAAATTACATGCTTTTATAAATAATGTCAATTTTTGCTATACAAAATTGTAAAGTATGCGAAATTACCTTTGTAAAAAAATATATTTTTGGACTTTTCCAGCCTTTTTAATTTTGCGAAATTTACGAAGTCCATTTTAGCAATAACAATGCAAAACTGCTCAAATGATAATTAAACTTTGATCTGAAAAATTAACACAATATCGCTACTTCTTGAGAATTTTATGACCAATTTATATTAACTGCTGTGTTAGGAGATAGCAGTAACAAATAATTTCATCTTCTAAAGCCCGCTGTATAAGATGCATTGACTTTTGGGTATGCTTCAGATATTCAATGCGGTAATACAAAGGGTTAAAATAAGAAAAAATCATAAACTAGTGAATGACTTAGAATACCAGGACTATAGAGTAGCTAAGTTAAGAAATGAAGGACTTGTGTGTAAAACAAGATAACTAACAAAATGGTAATTTCGAGATACTTAAAATTCAAGTTTTCTAAAGAAACCAAAAAAAAAACTATTATGATTGTTTTATCTAGCACAGCTGATTTGTTAAGACTAGACCAGATCCGTAACCAAATAAGGACAGGGTTAGCTGACCCCAACCAACCATGCCACCCCGTAACATTTTTTTGAGCCCCCTCTAGATTTAAATATATTTTAGTGATATTATCATCTACCTTAAATTAAGAAGATTTTAAAGTTTACAACCAAACGTTTTGTGACGGGGAAGGAAGGCGCTTTCCCTCAACTTTTGTCTATATTTATTTATTAGTAGTATCATATCAAGCACTATTTTTCACATATATTTGCCTGTCAGATATCCCAATCAATGTACAATATCCCCTCCTTATATCGCTCATTCGGATGTATTGCTCTTTTTTTTTTGCCATTCCTCGATTAATAAGCAATAGATATCTTCACATTAATAGCACTTTTCACACTCTTTTATTTAACTCAACCTGACTTTGGTTTGTAAAGATAGAATTTAGCAGTCAATTTTTAACCCACTTACTGATATGCTAGAATTGTAAAAACTACGTACGAAGGTGTATTTTATGTAAAATTATGTAGAATTAGCCCGCCACATGTGATAAATCGCCACATATTCTCTGTAATTCATACAACTGTATGGGAGTTGAAACAATAATAGATTATGCGCCAATAAATACTCGTCAAAATGTACAAAAGAGCTGTAAAACTGCAACATTTTAAAGACTTAAATATAGAAAATAAATTGTAAATAAAAAACGAAGACTGCAATAAAAAAAAAATACGTTTTTATCAAATAATTGTTTAATAGTAATTAATTTACGATTATACGTTGATAAATCAATTTAGAAATCCTAAAAAGATACGTTAAGCAATGTTTTATTTTTTTTTCCTATTCTTTTTCTTAAAAAAAAATAAAAAACAGAGCAAATATTCTATATTTTTTAATAAAATCACTTGCTTAAGTTTTCTACAAAGCGTGAAAAAAAGCAGTAAATATTTCATAATCGAGTTCGTTGACTACACCAAATTAATCTATTGAAACAGGAATTTTTAAAGAAAAAACATAAATTGTAATCAAAAAATTCAAGATGACCATTGAATGCTTATAAAAGGGTTTTTTTTTTTAACTATTTTTACTTTTATTATTAAGTAAAGGGCTCTGTGACAGACAAACAGCGAAGTGAGACGAATAGGGTTTCGTAAGATGAACGAAACCCTAACAAAGTAATCGAATTGCTTTGTGTATAGCAGGGAGTCAAAGTACGTTTTGGGATAGACCGCGACTGTCACATGACTTTCAACCCTCTACGTTAGCCCCGATACACTCCATATGACGTTTTAAACGTCATGAACTGGCTTTGTATGTCGTTGATCGCGAATTAACGCAGTAAAAAAAATAGTTCAGCACATTTCTACTTATTAGATCTTTACGGCACTTCGTGAGAATATACTACGGAAGTTTTAAATCATTTTAAGCAAAAAGTTAGAAAACTAAAAATCATTTTTCGCAAAATAAAAAAAGGATAAAGAGTCCCCTTAAAAAGAGTTTATGAATCAAATTAATTTTTTAGACTTACAGGTGTTACTCGGAGAACTTCCGAAATCCCTCGCTAATGTTAAACCTATCGGCGTAGCATGCATTCGTATATTTGAAATATCTACCTCAGGAAAATAATATTTTAACCTATTTTATTCTGAATACTCTTCTTAAAGGAAGTCTCTTTTTTTCTTAGTTCTGAAAATATTTCTAAAATCTATGCTTAATTTAATATTTTATGTGTTAAAAGCTGACGAACTGCATTAAGATTTTAACACTTCAACACACTTTCTTAAGTATATGTTTTAGAAATATTTTGACAACTAGAAAAAAAGAGAGGTATCCTGTAATAAGGGTACATACTAAAAGAAGTTTAAAGATATTAATTTCCTCAGGAGATATTTAAAATATACGGATGCAAATGTTGTGTTGCCCATAGGTTTAACATTAGCAAGGAGATTCGGAATTGTACTGACTAACAGCCTTAATGTTTTAAACTAAATTTATTCGGTCTATATACAGGGTTAGCATAAATGATTCATCGGGTTTCAAAAGACTGCTTATTTACAAGTATATGACGTACAAAGACGGCTGATACATGAAAAGATACATACACTCACCAAGTTTCTGGTACATACTACAAATGTTGAATATGTGCGACTTTAGTCATCCGGCACATATCCCAATAGTATTACAGTTCCGTCCATATATTCAATAGCATGCTTCTGTCAATGTCCGCCAAAGCAGCAGTGATGCATTCCTGCACGCGAGCCAAGAGGGGGGCTTTTAAACTTAGTGAGTGTATGTATCTTGTCATGTATCACCTGTCTTCGTATGCCGTATACCTCTCAAAACACAATGTTTTGAACGTTTATACCAACCCTGTATTTTGTCACATGCTTTCTTTTAATTACAATTATGTTTGTGTGTGGCAGTCAAATCTTCTGACTCATTTTTCTCCCATTTCCTGTTTACATAGAGCTTTAAAATTTGGAATATATGTGTATTTCTAAGGGCAATACATGAATTGGACATTGATTTTTTTTTTAATTCGATCCCCAAGGGGGGGGGGGCAAATTTACTTAACGACGCTTAATTTCCTATGGTGAAATCAGCATCAGCTTCAACAATAAGTATTAGTTGAAAAATACTAATGACAGGGTTACATCAGTAGATCCAAATTTTAGCCAACTTGGCGAAATATCGCCAAATTTAGCGACAAAAATAAATTGCCATATATGAAGCCAACTTGGCGATAGCTGGCTAATTTGGCAAAGTTCCTATTTAAATCCATTAATCTTCCATAATAGAGCTCACCGCAATTTAATTCAAACTACGTGCATTTAAGGAGGGTTTTTTTCGGGCTTTTCTACTTTTTAGTGCATTTAAAAAAACATATGTTTTCCAAATTTTTGTAAATTTTAATGAAAGAGTGTTTTTAAAGAAATTACATTTATATTTATTTATGTATATAAAAACTTTTAAACAATAGTGTATGCATTCCTTTCTATAAAAATGATCTTCATTCTCTTTTCTTATATATATACTAGGGGGCTCTGCCCCATGCAAGCTACGCTCGCCAACCCCCGTTCAGAGACTGCAGAATCTAAAAGCACTCTAATCTGATCGGTTTTAAAAAGATTAGAGAAGACTGAATTATACTGAAAAAACCTGTAGCGATCTCCCTGTAAACGGGTTACCATTCAATTCCCTTTGATTGCAAAAAATTAAGGTAGAATCAGTTGCTGTTAAGACATCCAATGGTTGCTTTCGTGTTTGGTTAAAGAAGATCAGTTAAACATTTGAAAAGAAGCTAAAATAAAATGAATTAAGTAAACAGAATCTCTGTCTCTCGGTATTTTTTAACAGCGTTATAAAACGATTGACATAATACAATTTACTACAATTACTGAAATTTGCTGCTTTAACCCCTTCAAGGGCGGTGGTTTATTTTTGGACCACTTAATTTTAATTCTTAAATGCCACATTAGCACCCAGAATATTGGGATGAAAATTTCCCTTTTATTAATTAAGTGAACAAAAGCATTTTTGTATATCGAAATTTGTTTGTAAATTCTGATGCCATTCATTGATTTCAAGATTTTACGAATAGAAATGCCTTGTCCGTGAAAGGGTTAAACGCATATTAATGTATTTATTATCTTAAGTTTCCTTTCCCTTTTAATATTCACGTGTAAATAGAATTTTCAAGACATAATTTTCAATATTTTGCTGCTTTTAGCACGTACTCATTTAATAGTAATTTTAAAGGGTTTTTTTTTTGTTTGTTTGTTTGTTGTTTTTAATAGTCACGTGAAAATAAATTTTTAATCGTTAGGAAATATTATTCATTGCGCTATTTTTAGAATCGAAAACAATCTCTATAATAATAGCCTAAGTCATGTGACTATCATCAACAGCTCCAGGCGGATCCCTTCGCTTTTTATATTCCAGGCGGTCATTTTGGTACTTTAATGTTAGCCAGCCACAGGTGTGATAAGTCGCCGAATATTATTCTATCGCCATTATTTCGTTTATATTATAATAGTCCAAGTCATGTAACTGCCATAAACAACGGGCTGATTCCTTCCCTTTTCATAAGAAAGGTTTCCATTTTGATTAAAGATTCAAAATTATTTTTTCGAATAAAACTACATAAAAGGTGCCATGATCGCAAAGAATTCCTGGTACTTTTATGTTAGCCGGGTGAAAATCTCGCCAATAGCTTTTTTTAACTCGCCAGTTAGCATTTTTTTATTTTTCGAGTGGTAAATTAAAACTGTGCTACTTGGTTATCCCATCGACCAAAAATCTGTCGCCAAACTATAAGATTAAATGCCAATAATGGTTTATCGTAAATGTCACATTCACTTGATTTTAAGGAAGTTACACATGTTCACGCCATCAAGTGAATTTTATTTCGACACTTTATTTGTATTTTTATTAATGTTATACTAATTTATTTGTTTTTTTGTTATTTAAAATAAAAAAAAAATTGTCAATTTGTATAATTTGGCTATTTATATAATTTGACGAAATTGGCCGACGGGAGAAGTAATAACATTAAAACGTTGCTTTGAAGTGGAAATTAAATCTCATGATTTGTTGCATTGTCACATACGCACCGGGTTTGGCGTGATTTTTTTACGACAATTTGGCGAAAACCTCGTTTTCAAATACCTGTTACATATGTATTTTTAAATTATTTTCTGTTATTTTTAAAATAAAATAACAATAAATAATAAAAAAAATAACTAATAACTATAGAATAAAACAATTTATAACATTTTTTGTAAATAAAAAGGAAATAAATTCAAATAAACATTTATTAATAAATAAGCAACAATAGCCGGGTTACCATGTCAGGCAAAATAACGCCATTTTGGCGCCAATTAGGTACCCCGTTGCGTATATGTCATCTGTGCCTAATATTTTTCTTTTCGTTTCGTTTAAAAAAAAGAATGAAGTAAAAGCCATTTATTTTAAAGTTTTCAATTTTAAATGAAAGTTTTGTATTAAATAAAATGATAATGAAATACAAATTTAATTATGAATAAAAGTAACATGATGCATTTCTTAGCATACATTTAAGGGAGGCCAAACTCGTCGCCAAATTAATTTAAAATAACCTTTTCTAAAATATGAAAAAAAAATATATGTTATGATTAAAATTTGAGTTGCCATCATTAGAAAAAGGTATTTAAAATTAGGAAAAAATTAATATTTCGAAAACTAATTCGAATTTTAAAATTCTAATACCAGTTTTGAGATCTGTGGATCAATACGGATTTTTGGTGTTAATTTCATCGCAAAGTATTCCAGATTTTAGGAGAAATCGCCGTGAAACATAATCAGTTGTTTAATCAGTCGTTTCATATAATCGTTACATAAATTCGTTTCAATTCAGTCGTTTCATTAGGATTTTATAAATATAGGATAGATATATATGTACTTTATGTAAAACAGGCAAAAAAATGTTCTGATCTCTCCATTTTATTGTTTTAAAAACAGTTTCTGGATTTAAAGAACTTATTTCTCACATTTAGTGCTTCAGACTAAACTTATTCGATCAATAAAATCCGGAAAATACTTCGTAAACAGGATGTATCTTTCGAAATCTAGAACAAGAAACCTACAAATGCGTCACTCCTTTAATTGGAGAGCAGTTTGGAATACCAATGGGATAAATAAAATACTTTTATTGACTGTTTAAAGCAGCCTTCAATTCTCTTACTGCAAGTTTTCTACGACTTTTTCCTCTTTAAACTGTCAGCTAAGAAGCAAAATTGTAAAACGACTTTAAATTTTTTTCTGGCTAATTTCTTTGGGAAATTGAAAAAAGAGAGAGAGATCGACAGTATAGTCGCCAGCAAGAAGGGCATTAGAGGGCCAGTGCCCCTCCTGAATTTGAAATTTCATTAACGAAATTTTCTTATTCTGAAAAAGTGGAGAAATTTATTCTTCAGAAATGATTTAAAATAATTAAACACCATTAGAAAAAGGAACTAGATTTTTTTTTTCTTTTTGTCAAGGGGATCAACCCCTTCCCTGAGCTATCCGTGGAAATCAATTTTTTGTTATGTTTTATTTTTAGGTAGCTTTCATATTATTCCTATTGCAGCCGTTCGGAGGAAAGCGATTTCAAAAAACTTTGGTATATTTTCATCGATCATGACCCCCAGACTCCGAAACCAACCTCCGTTCAAAATTGACATATATATATATATATCCATATATATATATATATATATATATCTGACCTTTGTCACACTGTAACTCTCGTATTTATGAACCGATTTGGATGTAATTTGGTGTGTACATTGTACATACCAATGTCTCGACCGAGTTCGTTGGCCAGCTTCATCCGCCATTTTGTTTCAAAATGGCGGCCATTTAAATTTTTTTTTATTTAAAATTTGAAATGTGGTACCAAAAAATTGAAAATGGAAAAATATTTTTTCTTATGTATTTGACCTTTATACACACATTCCGGAGCAGTTTTTGTTTCGTCTATATCTTAAAAAATGGCTGAGTTATAGCATTTTGAATTTCTAGCGTGGCTAACATTTTGAAACGTCCTGAATTTTGTCACGCGATAAAAGGCGTATTTATGAACCGATTTGGATGTAACTTCGTTTATACATAGTACATACCAATGTCTCGACCGAGTTCGTTGGCCAGCTTCATCCGCCATCTTGTTTAAAAATGGCGGCCATTTAAATTTTTAAGAAAAATTTAAATTTGAAATGTGGTACCAAAAAATTGAAAATTGAAAAAATATTTTTTTCTTATATGTTTGACCTTGATAAAAAGATTCGGGAGCAGTTTTTGTTTCATCTATATCTTAAAAAATGGCTGAGTTATAGCATTTTGAATTTCTAGCGTGGCTAACATTTTAAAACGTCCTTAATTTTGTCACGTGATAACGGGCGTATTTATGAACCGATTTGGATGTACCTTGGTGTGTACATAGTACATACAAATATCTCTACCGAGTTCGTTATCCAGCTTCATCCGCCATCTTGTTTCAAAATGGCGGCCATTTAAAAAATTAAAAAAAATTTTTAATTTAAAATGAGATACCAAAAAATTGGAAAATGAAAAAGATTTTTTTCGTATGTGTTTGACCTTAATACCAAGATTCCGGAACAGTTTTTGTTTCGTCTATATCTGAAAAAATGGCTGAGTTATAGCATTTTGAATTTCTATTATGGCTGACATTTTAAAACGACCTGATTTTTGTCAGGCGATAACAGGCGTATTTATGAACCGATTTGGATATAACTTGGTCTGTACATAGTACATACCAATGTCTCGACCGAGTTCGTTGGCTAGCTTCATTCGCCATCTTGTTTCAAAAGGGTTGCCATTTAAAAAAATAATAAAATTTAAAATGAGGTATTAAAAAATTGGGAAATGAAAAAGATTTTTTTATGTGTTTGGCCTTGATACAAAGATTCCGGAGCAGTTTTTGTTTCTGAAAATTTGTTCTTTTGTTTATATCTTAAAAATTGGTTGAATTATAGCACTTTGAATTTCTAGCATGGCTAACATTTTGAAACGATCTTGCATTTGTCACGCGATAACACACGTATTCGCCTATTTCGATGTAAGAAGGCATGTGGATAGTATACATCAATATCTCGACCAAGTTCGCTGGCCAGCTTCATCAGCCATCTTGTTTCAAAATGGCGGCCATTAAATTAAAAAAAATTATATTTAAAGTGAGGTGCAAAAAAATTAGAAATTGAAAAAGGTTTCTTTCTTAAGTATTTGACCTTGATATAAGGATTCAGAAGCATTGTTTGTTTGTCTTTATCTTAAAAAATGACTCAGATATAGCAATTTCAATACCTAATGTGGGTGACATTTTGAAAAATCTGATTTTTTGCCTGCGACAGCACTCGTATATATCAATCGATTCCGATGTGAGTGAGCATGTGCACAGCAATTACTAAGTTACTATCGACTAAGTTCACTGGTTAGCCTCATCCACCATGTTGCCTTAAAATGGCAGGCACTTTAAGAAATCGCCGAATTTGGCAGTCAAATATAAGTTACTTTGAATAAAAGCAGCTTGGATAAAGCTGACTAATTTCGCGAAATTCTCATTCATAATGATTTATTATTGATAAAAATTAGTATTGAATCTCCTATATTCGGTTTCCACTAAATTGAGCTTCGTGTGTTTGAATAATATAAGCTGGCTTTTTTAAAATAAGGCATATGAAAGCTACCTCTTCCTCCCGGCACTGGTTGGAAGGACTTTTTATGTTCATACGTTTAAAATTAATCTTCGAAGTTAAATTACTCTTAAAAGTGGGTGTAAAATTAATCTTACACGTGGGCGTTGACGATAAAGTTACTGTCTGAATTCTCTTTTTTTTTAAATGCTGGTAGTAAGTTATTTTTGAGTACTATTTAATACTTTTAAATTGTTAAATTTCTACATTGCCTTTTAGATTGCTTTTTTCTATTTGGCTTGTCCGGGAGGTGGGGGGGGGGGGGGGAGGCTCTGATATTTTCATTTTATGTTATTTCATTTTTATATTTTCCGCTTTAATACTGGGCTTGGGCTTGGGGTTCAGACCCAAAGTTGGGCAAATTTGTAATTTCAATTATTTGCCATGTAATTACAATATAATTGTATGTAATTAATTATAGTTAAAATTACTTGCCGTAAAAAACTCTTGCAACACTGTTGCCGAAACCGCCCCCATCCCATTCTTTGACGAAATTTCTGAGTTTGAATGTGTATAACTATGATCAATTACATGCAATTAACTTGTAATTTTATTGCGGATAATTGAGATTACAAATTTGTCCAACCCTGTTCAGACCACCAAAATCTTCCCTTTCGCTGCAATTTATTCTTCCAGTGCCCGTTAATGAGAAGTAAGCAAAATCATATGTAACAGTTTCTAATAGAAATGTCAGTTAGTAAAATATAAATCGTAATTTTTCTTAACGCTAGTTATGATGGGTGTTTCTAAACTAATGGAACAAACTTTCAGTAGTGATAATATGCGTCAGCACAAACAATTTTCGTATTCAATTAACTTGTAATTTTATTGCGGATAATTGAGGTTGCAAATTTGTCCAACTCTGGTCAGACCGCTACTCCAAAATCTTCCCTTTCGCTGCAATTTATTCTTCCAGTGCCGATTAATGAGAAGTGAGCAAACTCTTATGAAACAGTTCCTAATAGAAATGTCAGTTAGTAAAATACAAATCTTAATTTTTGTTAACGCTAGTTATGATGGGTGTTTCTAAACTAATAGAACAAACTTTCAGTAGTGATAATATGCGTCAACACAAACAATTTTTGTATTCAATTAACTTGTAATTTTATTGCGGATAATTGAGATTACAAATTTGTCCAACCCTGTTCAGACCACCAAAATCTTCCCTTTCGCTGCAATTTATTCTTCCAGTGCCCGTTAATGAGAAGTAAGCAAAATCATATGTAACAGTTTCTAATAGAAATGTCAGTTAGTAAAATATAAATCGTAATTTTTGTTAACGCTAGTTATGATGGGTGTTTCTAAACTAATGGAACAAACTTTCAGTAGTGATAATATGCGTCAACACAAACAATTTTCGTATTCAATTAACTTGTAATTTTATTGCGGATAATTGAGGTTGCAAATTTGTCCAACTCTGGTCAGACCGCTACTCCAAAATCTTCCCTTTCGCTGCAATTTATTCTTCCAGTGCCGATTAATGAGAAGTGAGCAAACTCTTATGAAACAGTTCCTAATAGAAATGTCAGTTAGTAAAATACAAATCTTAATTTTTGTTAACGCTAGTTATGATGGGTGTTTCTAAACTAATAGAACAAACTTTCAGTAGTGATAATATGCGTCAACACAAACAATTTTTGTATTCAATTAACTTGTAATTTTATTGCGGATAATTGAGATTACAAATTTGTCCAACCCGTTTCAGACCACTATTCCAAAATCTTCCCTTTCTCTGCAATTTATTCTTCCAGTGCCCATTAATGAGAAGTGAGCAAAATCTTATGAAACAGTTGCTAATAGAAATGTCAGTTAGAAAAATACAAATCGTAACTTTTGATAACGCTGTTATGATGGGTGTTTCTAAACTAATGGAACAAACTTTCAGTAGTGATAATATGAGTGAACACGAACAATTTTCGTATAAGAAACTAGGTCGCAATTAACTTACTCTGTGCAAAATACACTGTGTCTCATTTCAAGCCGAACTCAGATTTTCGTTCAAATATTTTTCAATAATAAAGATATTGT
Organism: Maratus speciosus; assembly: GCA_963932465.1. Taxonomy (NCBI): domain Eukaryota; kingdom Metazoa; phylum Arthropoda; class Arachnida; order Araneae; family Salticidae; genus Maratus; species Maratus speciosus. Next base: position 280,499,584 of record OZ010788.1, on the reverse strand, counting down.
AGTAATATCTTCAACAGACTTACTTTGATATATATGAAATATTGACATCACGAAAAAGTCTAAAAATAGTCATCATTCATGTCCAAACAACTCTGACCTAGATTCTCCATATTTTAGAATATGTAGCTGACAGTACATACGGTGTCACTGTGTACTTCCAACAATTTCCATGATATACCCACTTTTCAAACAAAACAAAGTTTTTCTGACGAAATTCTCGCTAAAATATCTTCATTACTATTATAGTTGGAACGAAAATCGTATTCAGCTTTTAGTGCAATTCCCTATATTTTTAACTGAATAATTGGATTGTGACTCTTATTTTGTTTGCAAAAATTGTCTGTATGTCATGTACAGTAGGAGGAAAAAGTAAACACCCCTACTAACTCTATAACAAATTATAGTAGAAAAAAGTTACTGGTGCCAAACGGTTGGAAATAAAGTCTAATTTTAAATGATGTATATAATATTTGCTTAGGGGCCATCTACAAATCAAAACCAGCCCAAACTTTGCTTTTTTTTCAATGGTAGCACCCAATTTTGACAATATATTTTAGACCTTCGTTTCAAACAATGCCTAGATACGAAATTTCAAGTCATTTGGATGATAAGTTTTTAAATTATAAACATTCAAAATTTAGAACTTCCTAATGTTAAATTACATATTTATACACTGGCCTCAAAAAGTTAAGGTACAGGGACTGGATACTTTCGACTGCACACTGCTTGTCGAATATCTACGAAAATTATTGGCGAATTGTTCTTGAACTTCTGGGATGTAAAGAACATGTTTGATTTCATATTTCTCGGTGAAGGTTTAGTCGGGAGGACAATTGGGGGGCTAATAATAAGTTTAATAATAAAATAATATTTGCGATCACCTATGTAACATAAAATGCTGGAAATGGTTTGTCGTTGTCTTAAATGACTATTTGGGTCCTGTTCAACGTTTGTGTGCAATTGTGTAAACATAGCACTCATATTCGTGAAGTATTGTGTCTGTAAAAAATTCTCAAGTTTTTTGTTTATAGCATACAGAGTTTTCAACCAAATTTAACACAACTTTCCGAAAACTTGACAAAGAATAGTAGCAACAGTATACTGCAATTAAAACATGGATATATTGAATATTTGATGAGATATGGGCATTTTTATGAAATAATTTTTAACTGCGCATGCGTGGAAGATTTCAAAATTTTTATTTCATAATTTGGTAGTCAGCTATTCTGGGCAACTTCTATAAAAAGTCCAGTCAAGTATTGTGAAAACTCAGAAAGATATGGTGAGCTGATTGAAAAATTGTGAAAAATCCCTTATAATAAAGCTATTTTTAGAAAGCAACTCACTATATCGCTCCTATCTTTGTGAATTTTCGCGATATTTGACTGGAATTTTTATAGAAGTTGCCCAGAATAGCTGATTACCAAATTATGAAATAAAAATTTTGAAATCTTCCACACATGCGCAGTTAAAAATTATTTCATAAAAATGCCCATATCTCATCAAATATTCAATATATCCATGTTTTAATTGCAGTATACTGTTGCTACTATTCTTTGTCAAGTTTTCGGAAAATTGTGTTAAATTTGGTTGAAAACTCTGTATGCTATAAACAAAAAACTTGTGAATTTTTCACAGACACAATAACATCTTCACGAATATGAATGCTATGTTTACACAATTGCACACAAACGTTGAACAGGACCCAAATAGTCATTTAAGACAGCGACAAACCATTTCCAGCATTTTATGTTACATAGGTGATCGCAAATATTATTTTATTATTAAACTTATTATTAGCCCCCCAATTGTCCTCCCGACTAAACCTTCACCGAGAAATATGAAATCAAACATGTCCTTTACATCCCAGAAGTTCAAGAACAATTCGCCAATAATTTTCGTAGATATTCGACAAGCAGTGTACAAGCGAAAGCATCCAGTCCCTGTACCTTAACGCCCCACCAGTGGCCGAGAGGTTCTGCTCTCGAAGCTGGTAGACGGGAGGTGCTGGGTTCGATCCCAATCGCGCCCGTCGGCCTAATCGTTCGGAGTTTTCGTGGTTTTCTTCGAGCCGTGGATCTTCCATGCGTTAATACGGATTAGGTTCCCTTAGAAAGACCCCCACGGAGGGCACTCCCCCCGGGCCTATATCCCTCGTGTAGATAATTGGCCGTCAAAAATCAACCCAACCCTGTACCTTAACTTTTGGAGGCCAGTGTATTTTATTAATATCTCCTGAAATTATAATCCAAATATGATAATTTTTTGTGTGGTTATAATACTAAAAGACCCAAACATAAATACATTGAATTCGTAATTTTAAAAAATTTATAATATGAATTATGAAATTGATATTTGAAAAAAATATGAATTGCAACCTACAATTTTTTGATAGATTTATATTTATTATGTCCTGCTATATACGAATTGAAAATTTCAATTTTTTTTTCCAAGTAGTTTTTAAATTATGCTTAAAAAACGTCAAAATAGTGGTTTAAGGGAATGTCTATGATGTGCAGAAAAGCATAATATGAAATATATATTTTACTCATTTTATTGAGACACTTGGGCTAACAGTACTCGAAATATATTGACCCCTGAACATACAACTACGTGTGAGACACGTGGTCTTGTATTCGGTCCAAAACTAATTATCACGGGCCTCGCCCATGAGTACATCTGTCGGGCCAAATGTAAATATTACGAGCATGGCCCCTGGTACAATGATCGAAAGAAATGTTAATATCACGGATATGGCCCGTGGTGCGACAATAACGGCTAACGGGATTACTAATAAACCTTTTGTGGTATATCTACCACAATTACTTCATCAGATTGTAATTACTTATCAAATATTCCACAAAATTAAACCAGTTGTATCTTACGCATGTATTTACATACCGTAAGTCGTGCGCGTTTGGTACAACTTAGGACCTATTTGACGAACCGTGGAATGCCTGGGAAAGCTGCGAGATCCTGTTTACGTTTTGGATCCAGGCTATTGAAACGTAAATCGTAGGTTAAGGGTGTAAGTGAAATGGTCGTATTGGCAAGAAATAATACATTAATAGAAGCGACTTAGTCATTCTGTAGCTTTTCAATGCATACACAAACGCAGCAAAAAGCAATATCGTAAACTCGAGAAAAAACAAATCGGCTATCTAATGATTCACGTGCCTTCATTTGTTTGTAACATTATTACGGACAATGAAAATTAAATATATTTTATAATAGCTCCATGTTTTATCAGAGATCATTCATTTATATTTTTTTCCAAAATAGCACGTATTTTAATTACAATTGTTTTTTCAGTTGTTATGAGAAAATAGCAAAAAAAAAAAAAAAAAGATATAGCAATCTACTATTATCCAACTATTTTCTCTTTACTTTCTACAGAAATGGATTACTTCATTTGCCGCCATTACAGAAATGGCATTAAAAAATTAATATTTCAAAAATAAACTGCGATGCAGTTTTCAAACAAAATGCAGTTAAAAGAACTTTTTTTCCTATACGAAGTTGTAAAAATTAAAAATGTGCAATGCTTAGAAGTTTAAAAAATTGCAGTAGATATTATCGGTATTTAACCATGCAATGATACATCTGCTTCGCTTTACGGCTGGCTTATGTAACGTAATGTTATTGTTTAGGGACGACACTTTAATTGTTTCCTGAAAGAAATGACATGTCGGGGACTAATAAAATATAAATTGTTCGTTAGTTTTAACGACAGATACCTCCAAACTGTGAAAATCATTTTACAATTACCCTGTACTTCAAAAGATGCAACAGATGACAAGATAAAAAAGCAGGTATAAACATATATTATACTGGCCAATTCTTAACCTACATTTCGAAGGTCATATGCAATATAAACTAAGTTAACGAGATCTTCAAACTATGGCAACAGTGATGAAAGGTTGAAAATTGCTGCACAAAAGCTTTGAATATATATATATATATTTAGCAAAGCCAAAAATGCTTATCCCATTATCATGTCTTTTTATTATAAGGTCATAAAAGATGGTTATGAGACATTCCGAAGAAAAGATATATAGGAACCCTGTCGTGAAATTATATTGAGGAAAAATATTTCAACATAAAGTAAAAATAAAAACAAAAAGATAATACTTCGCAACTAGACGCAGCAAACATTCAGGAAAAGAGTTCTGCGAAGTTTTACAAAACCTTGAACAAAACATTTTGTGGAGCCTGAAGAAAATGTTTGCTGTACAGAAAATATTTTTAGACATTACGTAAGTTCATAGTTATGTGTCTGTATTGAAAGTTTTCATGAAGTTTAAAGGTAAGAATTACTTTTTTTCTTTTTATTTTATACATAATAAAAAAAAAAGTAAGTATAAATTTATAGACAGAATTTGGAAACTTATTTGTAAGTTAGTTTTACAGTAAGTATAATGACAATCTTAAGAGAATTTGAAAGGAATATTTCGGGAAAATTGTAGTACTAGGGGGGTCTGCCCCCTATGAACTACGCTCTACAACACCCGTTCAAACTCTAAAATCACTCTAATTTGATCGACTTTAAAAAGGTTACGGAAAATTGAATTACAATTTAAAAAAAACAGTGACGGTCTCTTGTAAATGGGTTTCCATTCATTTCCCTTTGATTGTAAAATTTTAAGGCTGAATGCGCCGCTGTTAAGACATCTAATGGCTGTTTTCGTGTTTGATTAAAGATCAGTTAAACAAAATAAACTAATTCAGAATGCTAAAATTTGTCTTAATAATATAATATAAAATTACATAAATGATACAATATTTAAAAGATGATTAAACAATTAAAAAGATGTTAAAAATCGAGCACGTTCCACTAACACTAAGCCATCATCAGGATTTAAATTTAAACAGTTGTTACGAATGCTACTTGGTCATATCTTTGCATCAATTCGTACATACGAGTTCCACAGTGGATTCCACTAACACGGCGGAAACAGAGAAGAGATAGTGATTTGTAAATTTTAAAAAATCTCCCCTCTCCCCCATCTCTTTTCTATTTTCGCCGTATTAGTACAATCAACCATGGAACCCGGATGTACGATTTGAAGCGAAGGTTTCACGAGTAAGGTATGGACAAGTAACATTCACAACAACTGTTTAAATTTTAAATCCTCGTGATGGCTTAGTATTATCAGAAATGCTCAATTTTTAACATCTTTTTAATTATTTAATCACCTTTAAATCATTAAACATTTAATCTTTAAACATTTAATCATCTTTAAACATTTGAAAATAAGCTAGAATAAACTAACAAGGAAGGTCTCCATACCGGGCATACTCAGAATATTTTGAAAAAAATACTAATTAAACTACTTATGTCTACTTAAAGGATCAGTCAAATTTAGCGCCGGAATTACAGTAGAAAGTCTGTAAAAAAATAAAATACTTTCGAGTATTTGGCGTGAAAAGGCGAAAGCGTCACGTGATTTGGCGAGCAGTACTTTTCCTCGCCAAAAGCAAACGATTTTAATGCACTTGAGAATTGATTTTTAGAATGCATGTAAATAGTATTTAATGAATTTAAACTTAAGACCAATGTCAGAGGGGCGTCTTTTTTGCTGCTTTTTTTGCTTATATATTATCCAGTTACAATGCTACAGCATTGTGAATGGATAATACATAAGCAAAAAAGCAGCACAAAAGACGCCCGTCTGACATTGGTCTAAACAATGAGCGAGTTTAATAAATACAGTTTTTTGTATTACATATTTATGTTGCTTGTTATTTTATTCTATTACTTTAAAAACAATTTCATATATAACAAAATAATTTCATGTATTAAAGCGTATTACAAAATAAAGCAAATAAAGGCAAGATAAAGAGAAGAGAATGCTGCAGTTATTCAATTTAATATCAAAGAATTCATTGTTTCCATAGCAACAAAATTGAATAGACGGTGCTCAATTGGATTTAATTTTGAAATTGAAACAATTTTAATTAATTTAAATTTTGTTTTAATTCATAAAATTTCATAGTTAACTTTCATTATAAATATATATATATATATATATATATTCCAAAACTATAGTTAAATCAAACTAAAACTAACAAAACTAAAGTTATTTACATTAATTTTTTTTTAATAAGTTCATTATGAAACATTTTTATCTTAAAGAGTATTTGACATAAAAAGTTTTTTTTTAAATTTTATTCCATCGCCAACTGGTGATAAATCGCCAAATATCGAAATTTTCATTATTTTTTTACGCACGCTCTATCGAGTTTCCGCCGAAATTATTTTTATAAACATATCTATCCTCATAAGTAGAATATTCTATAATTTTTTTTTCAGATTTTTCGGAGTATGCCCGTATGGAGACCTTCCTTATAAGTAAACAGATTCTTTGACTCCCGGTATTGTTTATCAACGCTATGAGAATATGGTTTTAAATAAGACATTTTAAATGTATTGATTTAAAGCTGATGTAATTTTCACCAAAGTTTTCTTTCCCTGTTTAATATTCATGTGAAAATACTTTTGTTATTTAGAGAGGAAATATTATTATTTGCGCTGTGTTAGAATTAGCAACAATAGTTAAAAAGGTCATTTCGAAATATGAAATAAATGTCTCGTGTAAATATATTTTTAAATTTAAACTGTTTGGCAGCATTATTATTTGGCCATTTTAAATATGACGTAATTTCCACCATTTACTGCTTTTAACGCATATTAATGAATTTATTATTTTAAAGTTTTCTTTCTTTTTAATATTCACGTGTAAATACAATTTTTATGACGTAATTTTCCAATTTTTTCCTGCTTTTAACGCGTGATCAATTAATTCTTGTTTTAAAGTTTTTTTCTGCTTTTAATAATCACGTATTATTCTTTATGCTGTTTTTTCAACTGGCAACAATTTAAAATAATAACCTTTTCTAAAATATGAAAAAAATCGTTTGAGATAATGAAGATTCTAGTAAAAAAAATAAATAAATAAACCTAAAAAAATAGTCGAATTAAAAAAATTAATTACACTCTGCACACCGCAAGATTCTAATGTACATCCTCAGGAAAAAAATGATTAAATTCCTATGTATAGTAAATTCGTATGTTGCTCCTATAAAACTTTATTAAGGGTGTATTCCGATCCAAACTGCTTATTTTCTGATTCATTTTAAAATTCATTTTTGCTCTTAAACGCATCAAACTGCGAAATTCTCTTATTTAGAAACTACATAATGTGCCGTGCTTAATAATTGTTTGATAAATGCAAAAAATACTGTAAAAAACGCTGTCATAGTTGGCGTTTTGAACTGATTTTTCCGAAGCGGGCGATCTGGGAATGAAAAAAATGGTCATACTGAGAAAATAATTGTTTAAAAATCAAATTCTAATTAATTGAGCTGAAAATGAAATCACACGGCATGTTAAACATGTCTTCAGAAATCACCCCAGCAAGTTTCATGTTTTTACTTTTAAAAATGAGTCTGAAAATGTATCAGAAAATTTCGAGCTTTTGAAAGTGGAAAAATATTTTTTCGAATACACCCTTAATGGAACGATTTTGACAAACCTTAAATAGCTGTTAAAATAACTATTCGATTTAAAAACTGTCTACTTCAGCGTATTTGTCAAACATTTCTCTATAATACTACCGATTTTCCTAATTTTGTATGCAGTAGTTTTCTTAATATTGGCGAAAAAAGACCTCCGGTCACAAAAAATTCATTTACGGCGGCGGCGACAGCGTTAGTTACCCTTTTTTTAGAATAGAGCAATCATTCCAAAGGATGGAATAATATTTATTAAATTCCTCCGGGACACAAAATTATGCATTTCTATATTTATAAACATTTTTCGTTTATTTTTACTTGAATTGCTCGCTTATACATACATTTATTTAAAATTTTAAAACAAATTTAAGTGTAATTTTTTAAAATAAAAATTTAAGTTAGCCATATTTAAAATTTAATATATCTTCTGACAGAATATCTATTTTTATTTATATATATATATATATATATATATATATATATTTTACGTGCAGAAAATAATAAATATTAACTTGACTTTATGTTTTACAAAAATGCTTATTTTAAAAACAAATGTTTATTTAAAAAAAGGTAATAATTTTTAAAAGAATAAAGTCTTTTTTTAAAGTAGCTTTTTATTACGACAAACATATTTTCAACTATTTTAAATTCCTGATGGCGATTTAAAGAATATACAGAGTGTCCATAATTGAACGACCCTATTTTAAAGTTGTCTACAGACGAAACTTTTCTTCAGAAAGTTTAGAAATTTAGTGAAGGGCATAATGAAGGTATAGAAATTTGTTTGGACGAAAATATATATATATATTTAAAAATTCACCGCCAGATGTCATTTTTTAATGAATTACACATTTAGCATATATTTACGATAGTTTAGAAACTTTATTGCAACAAAACATGTTCCACATGACAACATCATTTTCAGGTACCATCTATAATCGTAAGATAGTATGTTTCACAGCTGACCGAAGGCTGTTCTGGGACATGCTAAGAGCATGTCGTAAAATGCTATTTTTATGATCAGATAAAGTTAATAAGCAAAATTTGTAAACTATCATAAATATATGCTAAATGTATAATCCATTTCTAAAAACGCCTTCTGGCGGCTATAAGTTTGATCTTTTTTTTTTTTTTCGCTTAACGGGTCTCAGGACTTTTAAAGCTTCAAAATTTCCGAAATTTTTATTTTCTTAGGTGTTTAAACTCCTATCTTTTCTGAACATTTTGTCATTTCCTTAAAATTCCCATTAGAACAGAAGTTATGGCTTTTAGAATTATACCCGCACAATAGCTGAAAGTCATATTTCTCCAAATGACGTTTATGGGCATAACGCGCAGGATATCTCAAAAACTTCTGAATATTTTTTCATGAAATTTTCAAAACGTATGTTTCATGTTAGTCTGTATAAACTGAACTTAAAATTTCCTTTTTATTGTTCAAAAAAAAATTTAGGTGATTATACTGTTGAAATTTTCAAAATTTTGTATTAGCTAAAATGCAACTTTGTATTAAAAATATAAAAATACTCTAAATACAAATTTATTTAGCTTCAAGGTAATTATTATAATCTAAAGTATAATTAGGCACAAGAAATTTAATTCTAGTTGCAAAATTTATTTTGTAATCATGCGCGTAAGCTGTCATACCAATTTTCTGCTCGACAAATGTCTGACAGTTTGGAACCCCCTGTAAATACTAATTCTGCATCTTGCAATTTTTTAAATGTATGAAATGAAAGAACATATATCTTTCATCTCAATTAAAATTGTGTTTTTAAATCATATACATTTTAATATATTAAATATTGAAAATTGTCCTTTTTTTTCATTTATTCCAATTTTCGGCGTCCTGAGACCCCTTAAACAAATTACCATCCCTTCATTATGTCCCTTACAACGTTTCACAACTTTCTGAACAAAAGCTTCGTCTATAGACAACTTTAAAATAGTGTCGTTTAATTATGGACACGCTGTATAATTGAGAAAAAAAAATCAGTATTTTATAACTTTTTCTTTCATAGAAATTTCGATATAAGAATTTAAATATGACAAATCTTAAAACAATAGATTCTACACGAATGTAAACCCTAGAAAATAGCGAACAACCATTGTCAGTACAGCATAAAAACTGTTATTTTTGTTTCATCTAATTATCCTATTTGCATACAGTAAATGCCATTTTATTCTATAAACTCTAGTTTATTTTTTAAGACAAAAAAGAAGGAAAATCGGATTATTACGAGATTTTTATGCCCCGGAGCACATTAAAAGGTTAAACTAAAACAGTATAACGAAAATCTTCCTTAGTACAGACATAGGATGCAAATTCAAACATTAAATGATACATCATATAATATTTATGACGTTAGATGTCTACCATAGATATGTTTATTAATCTCCTTTATAAATTATTCAATAGAAAGTTTCAAGTAATCAAAAAAATACATTCTATGGGTTAAAATTCCATTGACTGCAAAATTCCTACGCTATGAAAAGGCAAAGAAATTTTATCACGTGCGGGAATTTATTGAATTTAAAATTCTTACCGGCCGAGTTTAATTCTGTTGATTATTGCATTAAAAATGCTGCTCAAATTTCCATTTATCTTGGTATTTCTTTTTTTTCTGATAATGTGTATTTAAAATGTATATATATATATATATATATATATATGTATATTGTATATTATAACAGAAACACTTTCTGAGATGCTTTAGAATTGCATCTTTAATCTGCAAATTTACAAACAAAAAGGTAATACAATTAAATAGAAAAGAAAATTACATAGTGTTTCTGTAATTTATTTAATTTTTAAAACTGCTAAAAAAAGAGTAATTGATATAAGGAACAACACTATAAAACAGCAGATATACACATCCTTTATATTGGTTTACTGTTATTTTTCCAAGGCCGTATGCAATATAAACAACGTTAGGGTGATTTTTAAACTGCTTCAACAGTTATGAAAGTTTTTACTAGCTTTGAAAATATTTATCTTTTCCAAAGCCAAAAATACTCATATCATTATGATGATTTTTACTACAAGAAGATCATAAAAGATTATTATGAGACATTCGGTAGGAAAGATAAATAGGCATCTTGTCGTAAGATTATTACTGAGGAAAATTTTTGTAACGTGAATAAAAATAAAAGTTAATGCCTTGCAAGCAAACATTCAAAAAAAGAATTCTGAAAAGTTTTACGAAGTCTTGAAAAAAAAAACATTTTGTGAAGTATAACAAGAACTTAGCTGTTGAACCGAAAATATTTTTAGACATCGGGAAAATGCATACATGTATGCAATAACTGCATTGAAAATTTGCATGAAGTATGGAGATATTTATTTTCTTTCTTTTTATTTTCTGAGTATTATGAAAAGTAGATGTAAATAATAAAAAAAAATTAGAAAAAATACTTGGAAATTAGTTTTAGAACAAATATAATAACTATCTTAAGAGAGTTGAAAGGAATATTCCCTCAAATTTGTAAAATGATATAGAATAATATTAATTTAAATGATCGGGGACACAAAATTATACCTTGAAAAATATTTTTTATTCATTTTTAGGGTTTCGTACTTAAAAAGTAAAAACGGAACCATTAAAAGATCACTCCTGTGTCTGTCTGTCACAGCCATGTTACTCGTAAACTATGGAATGTGGGAAGTTCAAATTGAAGGAAGTAATAAAGACTATTGACCCACATATTTACAGATTATTAAACATTCCCAAATATATATAGGAAAAATGTAGAGGGCTTATTAAGTTACTTGAAAGAAAAGTAATCTTTTCTTTGTATATCATGTGTGGTATCGTATGAAAGCTTTCGTAACGCTGAACTACAAAATGCATTTCTTTCAATTTTACGTATTATATTTTTAGAGATATCGTCGAAAATGTAGTGCAAAAATATGTTCCCCCCATCTATTTCCGAATCCAATGAAACTAAAATTCTGAAAAAAATTGGAGTTAATAGACGTTAAGTTAAACCTTGCAGGAAAATTATAGTGATTACCCTAGGTCACATAGTTTTTGAGAAAAGCGCGTTTTTCCGTTACACACAAATTTCGATTTGCGGGCATTCAGCAAAGTTGTTGAGGAGCGCTGGAAGTACCTATCGTAGCAGAAGTATAAAAGCATTGTTGATAATGATTTTCGAAAAAAATCGTCGGTAATTAGTTGCGATATTAAAGACATGGACGGTTTGGGACATACATAATGACAGGGGCGGCGTACTCTGCGTACCATCGGCTTTAAAAGCCGAAAACATCTTTTAATGATATATTTGTGTAATGCAATATCCAGTAGCAGTATAAAAGCAATAAATGTCAAACTGTTAAAAACAGACTAATTGAATTAGCATTAAATACATAAATACCGTGCGATTCGCGACTAGTTTTCATTAAGTGGATCTCTCAATACGCTTCCCGTGTGTTTAAAAGTTAATTAAAAACATATCTGGAAAAATGCGGTACGGACCAAGGCGGCGTTGCAACTTTGTGACCTCCTTTTGAAGCGTGCTTAGCACAATGCCAAGTTTAAACTTTGAACAAAGGTTTTGTTTTTGCTACACTGTAAAAAGAAAAGATTATTACTACGCTGAATTTAGTTTTATAAAATGCTAAGTGAAGTTTAAATGTGCACTATTTTTTATTGTCAGTACCGAATAAAGTTCTTAAAAAAACGGATTAGGATAAGATTTAAAAAAAGAGTTATACAGAATAGCAATATTTGAGATATTTTGTGCTTCATATCTCTTTGAACTTTTATGGTATATCCATTCATACTTTTCCAGTATACACAGCTATACCCAACCCTACGTTGTATAGTTTTATACAAAGTCTTATTATTCTTTTGCAATGATTTTTTTAATAATACAGTCAATAATTCATATATTTATTGTACGGAACCCTCTGAGCGCGAGTAATACTCGCACTTGACCGTTTATTAATGAATTATTTTACCTATACATTTATCTAATTTCATATGCATTATAGTATACACTGTGAAAAATACGAATGTTTCTTAATCTATAAAAATATATTATAACAACGAATCAAAATACACAATAACCTCTTCCGAGTTACTCATAATTCCGAAAAGAATTCCTTACCTTTAGAAACCTCAGAAGCTAATATATTTTTTAGACATCAGGAAGCATTTATCAAAACAAAGTTTCCTTTGGTGCAACTAATTTACGAAAAGATTTCCGAATAATTTTTATAGTGTATTAACCCCTTAAGCACCATATTTGTGAAAGTATGCTGAATACCAGAACACTATATGGCCATTAATGACCGAACACGTTCAGTTTTAGACATTTTGTCCAATATTTAAAAATATACTTGTCAGATTCTTCTGAAATTTCATGATTAAAAAGAACAGGTTTGACCTCATATTTATCAACGTCGATTTGATAAGGGGGACAACAAAAAATCAAAGAAAAAATTAATACTTATCACCCTATAAATTAAGATATACGAAATTATCTATCGCTGCAGAATACAAATTTTTGGATACTGTACAACATGTTTACTGATTTTTGTAAGAATAGCACTTATATTCTTGGAGATACAGCGATTTTTTTTTTTAAGTTAAAAAAATTCATGCATGTTTTTAGCTTATATCATGCAGGGTTTTCAACCAAATTTAACGCCAGTTTCAGAAAAAATGGCAAAATATAGTAGAAACAATATAGTGCAATTAGAATATAAATGTAATTAATATTTTATGAAGTATGATCAGTTGTATGAAATAATTTTTATCTGCGCATGCGCAAACTATTAAAAAGATTTTTTTTTTTTTCATAATTTAATAGTCAACTCTATGGAGCAACTCCTAAAAAAGAATCCAGTCAAATATCGTGAAAATTTAGTTAGATATCGTCGATAGAGTGAGCTGATTTTTTGTTGCTCTCTGAAAGCAGCTGAATGATAAGGGATTTTCCACAAATTGTTAATTTTAATTTTAATTTTTTTCATTTCTTATTGATGCTTTAGTTTTCCTTGGAAAACCACCAAAACGAACCTAATCCAAGAAAAAAAGAAGTATCAAAATCGAAGCATTGATTCCAAATCTACTCATTGATATTCATTAAACACTAACTTTTTCTGAAAGTCAGTTAATAAAGAAAGACAATTTGTGGAAATTCCCTTATCATTCAGCTGCTTTTAGAGAGCAACTAAAAATCAGCTGACTCTATCGACGATATCTTTCTGAATATTCACAATATGCGACTGATTTTTTTTTTTTAGGAGTTGCTTCATAGAGTTGACTATGAAATTATGTTAAAAAAATCTTTGCTATAGTTCGCGCATGCGCAGATACAAATTATTTCATACAACTGCTCATATTTCATAAAATATTTCATACATTTATATTCCAATTGCACTACATTATTTCTACTGCATTTTGCCATTTTTTCTGAAACTGGCGTTAAATTTGGTTAAAAACCCTGCGTGATATAAGTTAAAAACATGCATGAATTTTTTGAACTTTTAAAATAAATCGCTATATCTCCAAGAATATACGTGCTATTCTTACCAAAATCCGTAAACACGTTGTATAGTATCCACAAATTTGTATTCTGCAGCGATAGATTATTTCGTGCATTTTAATTTACAGGGTGATAAGTATTAATTTTTTTCCTTGATTTTTTTTGGCCCCCTAATTGCCCCCCTTATCAAATAGACGTTGATAAATATGAGGTCAAACCTGTTCTTTTTAATCCTGAAATTCCAGAAGAATCTGACAAGTATATTTTTAAATATTCGACAAAATGTCTAAAATTGAAAATGTTCGGTCATTAATGGCCATATAGTGTATCTGGTATTCAGCATACTTTCATGAATATGGTGCTTAAGAGGTTAATACACTATAAAAACTATTCGGAATGTTTATTTATTTATTTATTTATTTATTTTGCTGTAAGAGTTAGTCCTATCAAAAAGTTGTCAATGTAAAAGTTGTAGATCATATTACGAAGATTTATAATAAACTTAAGTGGATTTGATACCTTGAGAATTGACGAAGTTTTCTTCTTAAAACGCTATTTTTTTTTCGCCCCTTGAGGCCATTTTCAATTATATCAAAAAATAATTCTGCTAATCTTGTCGATGATCTCCCATCATCTCCTTTCCTATCTTCAGCGTGGAAATTACTTTTGTAATTCTTTTCCCTTTTCTCTTGTTTCTTTTCTTTTTATTTTGTTAAAAAAAAAAAAAAAAAAGGATATTTTGGTTTTTCTTGTTTTATTTTTTATATTTCTTTATTTATTATTATTATTTATATTTTTTAATTTACTTCTTTTATTTTATTTTAATTTTGTTTATTTCTTTTATTTCCATTTTTTCCCTATCAATTTCTCTTTTATCTTTTTGGCAACACCTTTCTCTTCTGCATGTTCCTCTTTCAGCTGGCGCCATCTGTCGCATTCTTTGCATCATTCTTTACCTTCAGTTCATTTTTGACCTTGTTCTCTTGCGGACACGTGTTTGCTGTAGCTGATGACGAGCTGTTATGTTTTTTAGCTCGAAACGCGTTCTGTGTATTGTTTTATTTTATGGTGATTTTTTACAAAGTTTTATTATTTTAATTGCTTCAAATCACCAGTTTTTGGTGCTGTTTTGCTAAACTTCCGTATTGTTTTGTCAAAAAAAAAAAAAAACCAAATAGGTGTCTACATATTAGTGGTTGAAATAAAGAAAAGCATCAAACAAAGGCATCTCTCGCAAAAAAGAATCATTCCACACAATAAAAGTCCGTGTCAGTCACAGTTTTTAGATTAGAATACGTGCTGCCATCTATTTGATTTTGAAGTTTAATTTCCTATTTATGAACGAAATGCTCTTTCTAGCACTAACATCTGACAATAAAGTTTTAATAAAGCCATTTATTAATGAAAACGTAATTAATATTAATTTACAAATTAATTAATTATTCAATTAATTATATTTTTTGTTAAAAATGCATTAAAAACATTTAAAAAAGGCTATACAAATATTCACTTGAGGTGTGGAACCTCAAGGTGTCAATATTTTGAGCTGAAATTTGGTGATAATTTGTTTCAGCCAGTTTAGCACCATATAATGACTCAGGCAATATTAATTTCGAGAAAAAGTGTTTTCGCTCCACCCTAGTGTACCCAGTCCTTGTAACTATTACTATATCGGAATGGTAATTTTTACCTTATTTAATATAAATTTATTAAATAAGGAAAAAAGCCACTATTTGAAAATAATGGTACAAGGGAGGCTTGTCATGAAGGTTTTAAAAGTTTTTTCTTGGTTGTTATTACTTTTATGTTGTATTTTTTAGTTTCAAGTCCTAATGAAATCATCTGGTAAAGATTCTAAAGTCGTGGTTGCTAGCATGCGGAGAAAATCAATTACAGATGATGTTGGAGCAAAGTCCTAACAGGGTACAAAATCTAAAATTGCCATGCAAGAGCTGCAAAAGCGTTTGTGGAAAAGACAGTAGTTTCTAAGTTAACAGGTTGGTTATTATATATTTTAACAAAATTTGTGTATAGTGAGTTCATGCATAATGATTTGAATCATGTTTTCTTTTTCCTATGAAAGCTTGTACTTTTCTGTAACTGTGCACCAGTATTAAATATATACATATATTTACACACACATATATATACAGTGAAACCTCCCTGTGCGACCACCTCCTTGACCGATCGTTTTTTCATGGAACGCAATTTATTCCCATAGGCTCAATACTAATTTTACCTCCATTCAGAGACCATCCCAGTTGAACTCCCCCCATGAGCGACCAATTTCATTGAAGAAAATTAAACAAATTCTGTTTTTTCCTGGTCGCTTGAAGGTTTTATTAGAAAAATAATCCCAGAGGATTCATTATTCATCAAAATTCTAAACTAAGTTTAGATTTTTTTTCTTAATTCCCGTAACTTTTAAGTGTTTAAAAACCCCTTTGTGCCTTTGTAGGCAATGAATTTAAGTCTGATGACAAAATAAGAATGACGGTCAATAAACTCTCCTGCCCTAATCTGTCAGGAAACTCTCAAAGAAATAGATAAATTAATGCAATTGTCATTATTTGTTCCCGTCCCCCAAAAATTGCATTTATTTACTGAACTTCGAAAGGACTTGGAACTCCCTCAAATCCGCACATTATCACAGAAGTAAACAATGAAACTTTCAGTTCAGATATAAGGGCAAAATTATAGAATTTTTTAGTTTTATATGATTCCGTATGTATTTTAATATGTAATTCTCTATAGTATGACTGAACTCGTGGTTTTTCATGAAGGAAGTATAAATTTATTTATGGATAAAATCAAGGTATTGCTGATATCACTGGTAATTGCAATCTTTTTACCAAATATATCTATGTATTAAACAAGCTTTTTGGTTATTAAGATTGGCTAAACCTAAAGTAAAACTTTTTTACTTTATGATTTTGATTTGAATTAATAGGTTACCTTTATGAGTAAAGTTTCATCGAATAATTCAAGGAAAATGTGTCTTACCTATATTATGCATATTTAATTATACATTATTGATCATTTACTTGACTTTTACTTTCAATAATTTAATCATTTTCAGAATTATCTTACTTTTTATCATTGTAGTTTATTACTTTACTTTATTATTTTAATATTTTACTATATTGCAAGCATTCTGTATAATTTTGATTGCATTATTACATTCAAATTACTGTTTAAAAATGTAAACAAAGCAATGACCAGAAATGTGCAAAATTCTAAATTCCGCACAACCACTGGTTCCAAACTGTGCGGATTTGAGGGAGTCTACTGTACATAATTCTCGATATATGACTGACCTCATTGTTTTTTCATGAAGAAAGTATAAATTTATTTCTGAAAAAAAATCAAGATATTGCTGATAATTGGTAATCACAATCTTTTTACCAAATATATTTATGTATTAATCAAGCTTTTTTTTATTATTACGACTGGCTAAACCTGAAATAAAACTTCCTTACTTTATGACTTTGATGTGAATTAATATGATACCTTTATGAGGAAAGTTCCATTGAATAATTCCTGGAAAATGTATCTCATCTTTATTATGCATATTTAATTATACATTAATTATTATTTACTTGACCTTGAGGGGAGAGTGGGGAGGAATGTGATGCTTTTTACAAAAATAAGAAAATCAACTTTGTTTGACACATAAACAAAATTTTGATATATAGAATACAAATGAAACACTTTCTAATGTCCTTGAACAATATAGAAACATAATTTGCAGAAACAATTTTATAAAGAAATTATAAATTTCAAAATGTGTCCCATACCTCCCCACTAACAGGTAGGTGTGGGACAGCTATAAAACAATGTATGATAAGGGACGAATAGTCTATTGTCGGCTATATATACAGTCTAACAAAGATTGTAGGTTGATGTCTGTGCTACAAAATCAAATTTCAGTACCTTCATCACTGGAAGGAAAATTCAGGATTGTCAGTCAGAGATAGCATTAAAAAATCATCAGTTAAATTTATTTACGTTTTGAAGTAAATGAACATATTTATAATGTTATAATTAATATATTACCATCTAAAAATATTTGCATATTAGCAATTTACATTCGTCTTATTAAAAAGAAGTAAACATGTCCCATTCCTCCCTCTATCTTCTTTTATGTTAAACTTCTTGTATAAACAAAAGTTCTGCTTTTAGGCATAGTTTAAATTATGAATAATATACAGTATAATGTTCAATAAATAGAAAAACTATTCCATCTACGCATAAACAAGCCATTAACATACAGAAAGCATAAAAAAGTATATGAAGCAAATTTACTTCTGATTCTTGAAATAATGCTTTGCTTAAGTCTTAAAGTAAATCGGCATGTCAGACGATGATTAAAAATTAGTTTAATTGAAATCTGTTTGTATGTTCAATAATGAGGGGGAAAATGTAATTCAAGGTATGCAACTGATATAAAAGGTTTGATAATTCTCACTTTTATTTTTCAGTTTTAGAAATTATTTAATTATTTTTTTTAATATTTTAACTTTTTTTCAATATATAGTGTATTTTAAACAACCGCAAATGGTAGCAAAATTTGTGTGATTGCAGCATTGTATTTCTACAGTCAAAGATTTTGCACCTTAGGCGACTACAATTTTGATTATACGCCTTTCTCAGTTATGCGTTGTTTTAGAAAGGTTTCCTGAAAGACGTATAATTGGTGCTTTACTCAATTTTTTGAGGAGGGGAGGGGGGGGGCTAAAATTGTCATATTGCCATAGCAAAAGTTCTTTATCTACAGAACGACAAAGTCGAAAAATACATTTACTCTTGCTCGACTGAAAATATACACAATATTTTGAAAATAATATCAAACTTCATGATAGTTTGAAAATAAATATTGGATATATACCCATTTATATATCACTGAACCATGCTGTTTGTAGCTATAGTGTTTACTCTTTAGTGTATACCCTCTCCTGATAGAATATAATCTTTTTTGCACCTATTTCACTAATTATTACTCTTTCTCACTCTCTTCTCTCTTTTTTTTTTCTTCTGAAGATAAAAGAAAATGCTCTTTTATGAAACCTTTAAACACATAAAGGCTAAATTTATTATGGTTATTCGTGCTTTTCATTATGTAGGGATTTTTCGTATGTGTGTGTCACAAAATCAAAACGTTCATTTTATGAGTAACAATCCCAGATGAAGATTCTGTCTGTGCCACTGTCTATTGTGTACATGTACAGTATAACCTCGAAAATCCGGCATCGTCAAGACCATGACGATGCCGGATTTCTGACTTCAAAAATACTTCCAATAGTCTTAATGGTGCCGTTATTCGTAATTTAATTCATACCCAAGTAATAGTTATGTGAGAAAAATAGAAAATTAAATATTTTAAAAAACATTATTAAAAATTAAAAGTTTCTATTCATATTTTCTATGTTACAAAAAAAATCTAATACATATATATCATTTCTTCTCGTGTAATTTCCTAAACATCAATGTCAATTTTATTTGCTTCAATTCTTTGGACAGTTATTTAACGAGGTTTTTTTTTTTTTTAATTTTACACAAATGTAGAATATCGATTTTGAAAATGCAGTCTTATTTATCTAAAGCAGATGTTAGTTTTCCAGTCAAATTTAAGCATTTTCCACTGACTTTCTTCTGTGCTCAGAAGGGATTCAATTTGGCATAGCATCTGCGATCTCACTGTCAGCTAATCCATTGTCGCGGACAGCTCCCTCTCTATCCTTTTGCAGTGACAGTGACACCTGAATTTAACTAAAACTTTTACGTACCGAAGTGAGCTGAATGGAACTGAAAAAAAAAACTTTAGAATAATGTTTTGTTTTGGTGAACGGTGTTGTGTCTCCGTTATGATTCGATTAAAAGTTAAAGCATTTAAATGTTAAAGTCATATAATCTTGTAAATATTTGTAATATATTTGTATATAAGTATTGAAGATTAACCGAGTTATGTATTATTTTTGTCGAGTGAGTTATTGAATAGAATTAAGTAATCAAATCCGGCAGTCCGAACTCATAGAAGCAAGCGAGAATTTACCTCTGACAGAAAGGGTAAGTAGAAGATTTATGACATTTTTTTTTTGTCTAATATGAAAGCTTGTTCATCATATCCATCTCTTTCAATCTCGAAATTTTTAATTCTTTAACAATTACTTTACTATACCTTTCTTTCTCCCATAAGGTGGAAGTATTAAAAAAAAAGCGGCGAGATGACTTTGATGCCGGATTTTCGAGGTCACACTGTACTTTATTTACTTTTACTATGCATATCAATTCTTTATTTGTAAATAAATTACTATATCAATTCTTCATTTGTAAATAAATTACTATATCAATTCTTTATATGTAAATAAATAGAATTTTATAAACTGGATGATGTTTCATTTGTTTTCGAGAACATTTCCTTGATACTGAGAAATATTTTTCATTGCTTATTAAAAATTATTACAGTCGGAAAAAAAACAATTTAAGTGAGTTAAATTATACTTTAAAAAAATATAAAAAAAAAAATGTTAGTTTAGTATTTGCTCCGTTGTACATAGGAAAATATTTCTCTGGTAAAAGGAAAAGAAAGAAATTGGAGAAGGGAGGGGGGCAGAGCATTTTTAAAATTTGTCTTATTGTAACATGTAAAACTTATTTGCATTGTTAAACAAGCGAGAAATTACTATTTTAATGTAAAAATGCTGGAAAGATCATTGAATTTGTAAAAAAAATTTCTTTTGCATTTTGCATCATTAAACAATTTTCAGTGAAAAGACTAAATATATTCCTGTAGTCATGAATCAGAATCCTATGGAAGATTTTTTATAAATCTGATAATATTCCCTAAATAATAATTGAAAATTCTAAGAAATAAGCCTAATAAATGAAAGAATTAAAAATTTAATGAAGTATTAATATAAAAAATTTGCAATCTTCTACAGTCATTAAATGTACACTATATTGGAATTCCACATATTTGATGTGCTATTTATTGTATGTAAACACAGATTTCATTATATATGTATACAATAAAAAATTATCTGATCTTGAACAGTGAACTGGATTCAAAAGGTAAGTAACTGAAAGTATAATTAAATTTACTATGTATAAGCATAGACATAGAGTTGTATGTTCTCAAGTCTTACCAGTAACATTTTAAATACTTTTTCTTACCCTCTAATATAAAAAAGCTTTTAGTTTTTTTATTTTGTTATTTTATTGAATTTCTCCTTTTTCTTTTGTTACAAGGATAAATAACAAAAAAAAAAATACCTTTTGCTTTTTTTAATTTCAAGTTCTCCACCAATAATTTTCAAGTCTCTATGCCTATGTGTATAAGAATGATTTTTGAATATTAAATACGTGAAAATTTTCACGTTGCTAACTAAGCGTAAACAAACATAGTGAAAAATGTCGAACCCGGATCCTTGGAATAGTGCTCCAATACACTGTTGATTTGCGCTGAGTTAGCAATGTAAAAAATTTCACGTATTTAATATTCCATAATTTCACTGCTGATAATTAAAATTTTACTTAGAATGGTTTTTATTCAAATGAAAGTGTTTTTCCTTAAGAAATTTTTCTTTAATGGGATTACACATCCTTCATTCATAGACACTTGCATGCTAATATTAATCCTAAGGGAGAATTTATTTTTAAATATCTCGTTTGCATTTCAATATTTTAAATTTTATTATTTGTTACATGTGGTCAATCTGTACAAAGACCTTTTTTTAAAGTTTTCAGTTTTGTTTGTAACGTGTTTTTTTTTTTCATTATAATACTTTCGCTTTCGAAAGCAGCTTTGAAAATATCCTAATAAGAAAAAAAAAACTTGTAAAACAAAGTCGAAAAATATCCTTTGTATCAAAACCGCAGGTGTGCAACGCAAAGAAATCAAAAATATCCAAATGCAAACGAGATATTAAAAAAAAAATCTCCCAACGGATTAACATTAGCAATCAGGTGTTTCTGTGGAGTGAAGTAGCCTCTTAACATTATTTAGGATTTTTTTAGTATTAAAATATGATCTAATAATGTAGCGAATTGATAAAAATTCAACATATATTTTATACATACATAGTAAAAGAAGACATGGGGATGCTATCATTCCCTCTAAGGAATATTTTAATATAATTTTTTTTAATCGCAAATTGCACAAAAATAAAATAACGCCTTAAAAACATAATAATTCTTCATAATTTAAAAAATAAAGTATATCCAAATTTTATGAATTTCTTTCAAGGTAAAAAATAAAAA
Source organism: Maratus speciosus (assembly GCA_963932465.1). Classification (NCBI taxonomy): domain Eukaryota; kingdom Metazoa; phylum Arthropoda; class Arachnida; order Araneae; family Salticidae; genus Maratus; species Maratus speciosus. The sequence goes on along the minus strand of OZ010788.1, from coordinate 280,477,315 downwards.
ATGAAGATATTAATTAAAATAAGCAATTTTATAAACATGTGGACTAATAAAAAACAGTATTTATTTATTTATTCAACTGAATAACAAACATACGACTTGTGTGTCTGACATAAAGCCCGCTTATAAGTCGGAGACAAGATAGCACAAGGAAATATTACAACACAAGACCCCCCTTTAAACACCCTGGGAGTTCCACACAAAGTGTGTGTGCAATGGAACCAGCGGGAATCGAACCCACAAGCGATTAGCTGACTGGTGCTTTGACCACTCAGCCGCAGAGCCCCCCCCCCCCCCACACACACACACACAAAAAAAAAAAAACAGTATTTTTCAATATGTAGATAATATTTGACTAAAATTTAGTTTTCCACAGAAACAACAACAAAAAAAAAGTATGCACAGCTCAGAAAAATTCTAATTTGAGTTATTTATCTCATTTTTCTATCAAATAAGATTTTACGATTTATAAAAACCTCATTTTCATTTTTTTATGCATGCTTGTAATAAAAGCCTTTCATCTATCTTTGATCTGACTAAAATTTAGTTTTCCACAGGAACAAAATAAATAAATAAATAAAATAAAATAAAAGCAATTTAACAAATTACAACGACCATTTGGAAAATGATTTTTTCGAAGACTAAAATTTAAAACAAAAAATCGTACGGAGTTGATAATACATTACGTACTCCATGAATTAAACATTAATAGTGTTATTACACGAGGAGTCAAACTCACCTGAAATTCCAGGCGTGTCCATGTTATTCCCATGGCTCCAGGGAAGTCGCTTCGGAAGCAAGCAACTTTTTTCTGTCGGCGCGCCTTTGACGCCTGAAACGAAGCGAGTCGCCAGTAACAGCCAATCAAATGCTTGGAAATCTGACGATGAAACAGCCTTTTCCCGATCAACCAATGAAATGCTTGGATAATACGTAAGTTTCAGGAAATCTGACGAGTCGCAGGCGATTTTTGTCGCTTGCAATTTTTACATGTAATAACACTATACCATTCCTGGACCCATCATGAACAAATTTTTAAAGAAATTTCAGTTTTACAATTTTCGTTACTGTAAATTTTTAAACTTCTACGGAGCTGGTCATACATTACGTACGCCATGGATTAAACATTAATATTCCTGGACCAATTTTAAATGAAATTTCATTCTTAAACTTCTAAACATCCCACAATATTACTTTTTACACCGTCGTATAGAGAAAAAAAAACAGTGGCACTCCGGGAGTGCCAATAGAAGTGAAAACTTCAACAATTACGTGTGTGTTTTTTTAATCGTCAGGAAATGTTTTATTGTGCAGGAAATACTTTTAAATGTAGTGTTTTTTTATTCATTATTATAAACTATTACTACCAAAATTACTTACCATTACTACCGAAAATGTAAATTTTGTGTGTGTTCCTGTGTGAACGCCGGGAGAAAAAGTGAGTTTTAGCTTCGTTCTTCTTTTGCGGATTGAGCTGAAGAGGGAAAAGTTCCTGTCATTCACCGCTTGGCGCGTTAGTTTCTATGTGCCAAAATGCTAGCATGTCGGTTACGTAACCGTGTCTCCAAATCAGTGGTTTTTCTCCATCTCAAAAAAAGCTCAACGCGCCTAAAGAAGTTTTCACTTCAAAAAATGCACTTTTAAATGCAATTTATTTGAAAGCTGTATCTCAATTTGTTTCTGAGTTATTCATTTTTTTTGTAGTTTTTATTACTTTTTTGTCATAGTAGCAACATAAGTATCCATCTCTGTTGAAAGTAAAGGGAAAATACACATTACTGTATAGACCAATCAGAAAACGAATAAAATGCGGATTCAACCAATAAAACGCTTCAGATAGGTTTTTTGATTTCCTACCCTGAAAAAGAACAATAACCATTTTTCCTAATTGTTAAAAAGTATGCACAGCTCAGAAAAATTGTAAGTTGAGTTATTTATCTCATTTTTCTATCAGCCTCACCAGTGGCCGAGAGGTTCTGCTCTCGAAGCTGGTAGACGGGAGGTGCTGGGTTCGATCCCAATCGCGCCCGTCGGCCTAATCGTTCGGAGTTTTCGTGGTTTTCTTCGAACCTTGGATTTCCAAGCGTTAATACGGGTTAGGTTCCCTTAGAAAGACCCCCACGAAGGGCACTCCCCCTGGGCCTATATCCCTCGTGAAGATAATTGGCCGTCATAAATACAACCAACCAACCATCTCATTTTTCTATCAAATAAGATTTTACGATTTATAAAAACCTCATTTTCATTTTTTTATGCATGCTTGTAATAAAAGCCTTTCATCTATCTTTGATTGTAACTCCTGTAACTATCCTTTTGTTTCTTCTTTTTCACATGCTTATCATGGGGCCTCCATGGCCGAGTGGTTAAGACACCACGCTGCTAATCGCTTTAGAGCGTAGGAGGCTTGTCGGGTTCGACTCCCGCTGGCTCCATTGCACACTCTTTGTGGAGCTCCCGGATTTAAAAATTCTCTGTGTTGTAAATTTCATTGTGCTATCTCGTCCCTGTATATCGACGATGACTTATAAGCGGGCCTTGTTGTCAAGCACACAAGTCTGATGTATGTGTCCAATAAAACAAACAAACATGCTTATCATGAAACACTTACAAACTACCTCCAGATAACATCAACTAGGAACCTGTTTCGATCATTTTCAAAACATTTGCAAACTTTTCATGCAAAGCCTTTAAAAAGCATTCAGACATTTACGTAGTATGGTTGAAAAAAGGCTTTAAAAAGAAAAAAAATGCTATCTGAGGTAGGTATTTTCCTTGCTGTTAATTTCGATTAAAAATTTAAATTTAAAAAAAATTGCGTCGCGGATCATCCGCTCGCGGATAATCGGGAATTTACTATATTGAAGAGTTGCACTACAGAAGGTGTTTGAAATGGAAGATATTCCAAATATGGGTTCGAGGCTGAAAAAAGTCACGTGATACCGGTAATTTAGCCAAGGAACTTCTAACTGATAAGAAGGGTAGCTACTACTGCTTTGCCTCATGAACTGTTTCATTGGCTAGCGGGGATTTGCATTACACGTCTACGGAGCCTTCCCTTCTTTACGCTAGAAGTTTTTACCTTGACCACATGATCATAAGTAGATGGAATATCCTCCATTACGACCAGAAGTCGTCATGCAAGCGAACTGAGGTCGAGGAGTGAAGATCTAAGCATTATCGTTGGCGGCAAACTGAAGGACTCTCTTATAAAGGTACTCGTAGCCGGGATCCAGATAGATTTTCACTGTTAGCTAAATGAGATTGACCAATCAGAAGCCTGTATTTTTGCAAACTTTATGCAGTTTGCAAAAATGCTAGCTCCTGATTGATCAATCTCATGGAGGAATGAGATAGATGGGGGTGCAGTAAAGTGGTTGGAGGTGACGCCAAAAAAGTAACCCTAAAATCCGCTACAGAAAGCCCAAACAAAACCACGTGCTTTGACACGCCTATCAATTCAAACCGGTTTAAACCTGTATTTCTTTGCTTTCATTTTTTACCGTCGGAAATTGTTATTCAAGATATGATTAAAATTTCGATAAAAAATGACTTATGCGCTGTTATAGGATGTAGTACTAGATCAGAATGTATCAAAGATACTAATATATCACTTCACAGAATTATTTGATTATTTTATTATATGTATTTCAAATATAAATATCAGAAGCGTCTTTTAAGATTTTACTTGAAAGGGTAACATTCTTTCGTTATTGTCCTAAAATCGTTTGCACTCGAAAATCTAGATTTTCGATTAGTATTTGTAATTTAAGTTTTCATATATAATTTTAAAAGAATGCTTTCATCATTATATTTATCTATATCTATTTACCTGCAATTATTAATATGCTGTTAAAAACAAATAAAGTCGTTTAATTAAATTAGTAGCGATTGATACAGTCAAAAATGGTGGCCTATTTGAAGCGCAATTATAAAATTTCATTCCATCAAAGAAACTCCATTAATTAGTTTGAATTACTTGAGTTTTGAAACATTATTATTTGCAAAAAAATAAGTTCACCTGATAGGAAAATTTTAGCTGTAAGAATAAAATTATTATCAATAAATGCTTAGCTCACATTTGAGTAATTGGACTTGACCTTTCGATACAAAGTTTTATTTTTCATAAAATTGTTATGCATTTCTCAAGAATAACTTTTTCTTTTCAGAAAACTGACACACACACAAAAAAAAGAAAAAAAAAACTTCCATCTATACCAATCCCAAAACTTTCTTCTATCTCATACTTGTTAATACTTCAAAATTCGCTAGCACACTGCCAAAATTAAAGGCAGTCTATACCCATCATGAGGATTCTAAAGATACGAAATTCCGTGAATAGTTCTTGAGATATGACTATCGCTGAAATCGTGTAAATCCTGCAAACTGCAGCCTAGCAGCACCACCTATTTGGTGCTTTACACCAAAACCTATGATACACCAAAACCACCAAACAACAACATATGTCAACGTTAAACTGAATCTGAAGTTTGGGGAGAATCCGTGCATTAGTTTTTGAGATAGAGCCATTGCGAAAATCATGAAAATTCTAGCGTAGCAGCGCCACCTATTGGATGATTAACACCAAAATCTAGTTAGCAACAACTTGTGTTAAGATCTAACTCTGAAGTTAGAGGAAAATTGGTGCATTAGTTCTTGATAGAATTATTGCGGAATGAACTATTGCGGAAATCGTGAAAAATGCAGCACAGCCAGGGCTGGCCTAAAGCGTGTGCCACCGCACGGGGCGCCGAGCCGGAGGGGCGCCAAACAGATGAAAGGGCGCCTATAAGAGCACCGATAAAAATTATTTTATATTCTGCGTTTTTTTTTTTTTTTCATATTTTACATTTTCTATAGCTAGACTGGGGCCAGCTCGAGAAAGGATTCTTCGTTCTGTTTAAAAAGGAATTCAAGGGCGCCGAATTTTCGCATGCAGACATCGGCTTCTGTTCTTTATCTGAATGAGAAAAGAAACAGAATTACGAACCCCAGAAATCACCCGATTCAAATCTGCTTCCCTTGCGGGATGATAATTAATTTCGACTTTGACAGATTCATGGTGAATTCTATCACATCCGGCTATTTAAGCGCATTTTTCTAGAGTCCTCTTATCCCACAGGGAATCTGAGACTGCCCCCAAGATGACCGGAAAAAAGAAACCGTTAGGAGATAAAAGAGGCAGAAATTTTAAAATAAAAAACAGGCGTCTTTGAAAAAGCCTTTCTTCTAGCAGTGTCTTCTGGATGTGAGCTCATCTTCTTCTGGAAATAGTCAATAGCGTTAGTGTCAGAAATTTTGCCAAAAATTAAAAAAAGGGCATGTAACCAAAAATATGTAGGTAACTAATTCTTATTAAAATGACCGCAGTATCGAGACAATACAGGTCGTTCACTAATTAGTTTATTAAACTGCTGTAAATTGAATATTTAATAGCTAAAAATGAATCAAACCAAACATTTTTCAAGTAGCTTGATTCGCTTAAATGAGTAATTTTCATGTGAATGTGAAGCATAGTATGTAGAAGTTACAAAGCATGCTTGTAGTATTTCAAAATTGTCAGTTCTTGAAATTACGAAGGACATTGCTGCGCCCTAAACTCAGAGCGGCGGAACAAGGGCCTATATGGTGCCCCGATGCGTGAAGCAAAGATTTAGATGGTACCCCTATAACATGCTTTTAGCCACGATTTCTACTTATTAAGAAAACAATTTTGGTGTTTGAGGTGGAGGTGGGTGTTTTAGAGTTGAGAGCTTGGGCAGCTGCCTCTTTTGCCCTTGCGATAATCAGGTTCTGATCTGAACTAGTGTTTCTTTCAGGAACATATCGTGGAAGGTTGTGCCTCTCCGGCGCAAGACCCCCCCCCCTCCCCCTACTTGGGAAAATTTTCGAGCAACAGTACAATTCTTTTAGTGTTTAATTATTCCAATATTTATCATCTTAAACGGAGAGGAGGAGGCGGTCGGAGTTCAGTTGACGGAAAGAGATTAAACTATTTCCATTTTTGCTACAGGCACACATTTGTTCCAAAATCTTCCCACTTCAGAGATTTCGTTCAGCCCGCGTCCATGCCATATTGCTTGAATTTGTGTATTTCCCCAGTTTTCCGAAACGTGGTCTGAAAGGAACACCGACCGGAAAGCCAGTAAAAAATAACGTCATAAAAATATATAATTGCGTTATAATGATGCACTGTTTCATTCATCATTAGGGATTATTTATTAGCGAAATATAGTCTTTGGCCCATTACACAATAAATATTTCGCAACACTGAAATTTTAAGCAAATATTGTTAATTTAAAAATGAAAATTGCTGGAAATTTAACTAAAATGAAAGAAAAAAAGACTTTTTTGAAATCAGATTATGTATTTGATACTGAGTCAAAGTTTGTCTAAACAGAAAGGGAACTATTCAATATTACAGAGTTTCTTCAGTATTTTCTGAAATAATTTGCACCTTAAGGCTCCGCTGCACTGAAACACTTCGATTGCGAAATCCCATGTTAGTCTATGGGAAAACTTTGAAGTGCGATGACTCATTACCTAATATAATTGTCTGAGCGAAGCGAAGGCTAATACTCAGCGAAATATTACTGTCCGGACACTTTACTACTACGATGGATATTAACGCCATGTCCTACTAAAAAAAAAGCCTAATAAAAACCTTTCGTCAGGCATAACTCAAAAAATATTTGTCGGATTTCGTTTCTGATTGCACCAGAAGGTACCTATGAGGGTCGCCTACTGAATGCACCTACTATGAAAAATAAGTTCCAAACCGTTTAAAAATTATATAGAAAAAACTCTTAAAAAAGCACAGTTTATCTGCATACGTCACAGAAATTTAGTGTGCGTCACTTTCACCGGTTGATGTTTTCGTAGACAACTGGTTTGAACACATGGAACAAATAAAAAAAAAAAAATACGCACGCAGTAATATTGAATAGATCAGATTCAACCACTTGATCACAAACCTTGCAACAACCCGTGGCAACCAGTTTTGGTGGGCAAACAAATAATAATACAGTATTCCGTACCACGGTGAGCGTTTTTAGCCTGTTGTATAAAATCTGGCATGTTGTATGACATACAATTGTGGATGATTAAAACAAAAGACATGAGTGTTTATTGATCCGGGAGGTTATCTTTCTCTGGATGTCTGTCTGTCTATCATACAGCATGCAATTTTCTTGTAAAGGATGATATTATTATGCAGTAAAACCTCCATAACGGACACAACCGATTAGTGGACACCTCTATTTAGCGGGCATTTTTTCGATTACCAACCCTTAAATAACTGTACATTTTTTACTCTCAGTAGCGGACACCTCCAAATAGAGGACAAACTCTTCCCTCCAGAGGTGTTCGCTATTCAGAAGTTTTACTGGTAAAACCTCCATAGCGGACACACCCGATTAGCGGATACCTCTATTTAGAGGACATTTTTTCGATTACCAACTCTTAAATAACTGTACATGTTTTACTCTCAGTAGCGGTCACCTTTAAATAGAGAACAAATTCTGCATTCTCGGGGTGTCCGCTATTCAGAGGTTTTACTGTATATAATATTGATAATTATTTTACAGGGCCGCACAAAAGAATAAGAATATATGAAACGAATATAAACTAAATTCGGGATTGGTAGATCGCTGATGGTAATGTAATTTTAGGATGTTGTTACAGTCATCCGCAGCATATTTTTAGAGTTTCGTTCATCTAACGAAACCCTACCTGTCTCACTCCTTTGTCTGTCTGTTTGTCCGTCTGTCACAGAGCCCTTTCTCAGAAACTATATATGTCGGAGACTTGAAAATTTGCATACTTATAGCTGAACATCTTACATCAAACGACAAATAATAAAATTTTGAAAAAGACTTAATATTTAACCTTCTGGGCTCTAACTTGTGTATTTAAAGCAATTTTTCTAACTCAGCCCCTAATTAAGTTGGAGACATGAAAGTTTGCATACTTATAGCTGAACACTTGCGATAATATGATAAATCATAAAATTTTGAAAAAGTCATATTTAACCCTCCGGTCTCTAACTTCTGTATTTTAAGCAATTTTTCTAACTCAGCCCCTAATTAAGTTGGAGACATGCCATTTTGCATACTTATAGCTGAACACCTCACATCAAACGACAAATAATAAAATTTTGAAAAAGTCTAATATTTAACCCTCTGGGTTCTAACTTATGTATTTTAAACAATTTTTCTAACTCAGCCCCTAATTAAGTTGGAGACATGAAATTTCGCATACTTATAGCTGAAATCCTCACATCAAATGACAAATAATAAAATTTTGAAAAATGTCTGATATTTAACCCTCTGGGCTATAACTTATGTATTTTAAGCAATTTTTCTAACTCATCCCCTAACTAAGTTGGAGACTTGAAAGTTTGCATACTTATAGCTGAACACTTGCGATAACATGATAAATCTTAAAATTTTGAAAAAGTCATATTTAACCCTCCAGTCTCTAATTTCTGTATTTTAAGCAATTTTTCTAACTCAGCCCCTAATTAAGTTGGAGACATGAAATTTTACATACTTATAGCTGAACACCTCACATCAAACGACAAATAATAAAATTTTGAAAAAGGTCTAATATTTAACCCTCTAGGCTCTAACTTGTGTATTTTAAGCAATTTTTCTAACTCCGCCCCTAATTAAGTTGGAGACATGACATTTTGCCATTTTGCATACTTATAGCTGAACACCTCACATCAAACGACAAATAATAAAATTTTGAAAAAGTCTATTATTTAACCCTCTGGGCTCTAACTTGTGTATTTTAAGCAATTTTTCTAACTCAGCCCCTAATTATGTTGGAGACATGACATTTTGCCATTTTGCATACATATAGCTGAACACCTCACATCAAACGACAAATAATAAAATTTTGAAAAAGTCTATTATTTAACCCTCTGGGCTCTAACTTGTGTATTTTAGGCAATTTTTCTAACTCAGCCCCTAATTAAGTTGGAGACGTGAAATTTTGTATACTTATAGCTGAACACCTCACATCAAACAGCAAATAATAAAATTTTGAAAAAGTCTAATATTTAACCCTCTGAGCTCTAACTTGTGTATTTAAAGCAATTTTTCTAACTCAGCCCCTAATTATGTTGGAAACAAAAATTTGCATACTTATAGCTCACATCACATCAAACGACAAATAATAAAATTTTGAAAAAATCTAATATTTAACCTCTAATATTTTGTCTCGCGCAATTTTTAAGTTTAAACTGTTTTGCAATACTATTTTTTGTTCATTTTGCATAATAAGTGTAATGTGACGTAATTTGTTCTATTTCAGATTTCTAACGCATGTTAATGAATTTATTTTACAATATCCTTTCTCTTTTAAAATTCACATGTAAATATAGTTTTTATGGCGTAATTTCCAATAAGTGCCTGCTTTTTATACCTAATTATTTAATTCCAATTTGAAGGGTTTTTTCTGTTTATAATAGTAACGTGTAAATATTTTTTTTTATTTGAAGCAAACGTTATTGTTTGCGCTGTTTATACAGTTGGCAACAGTTTAAATTAATACCATTTTCTAAAATATGTAAAAAATATCTGTCAAAATGCTGAATATTTGAATTTAAAATAGAAATAAAACCTCAAAAAATGAGTCAAAATAAAAAAAAAAATAATGAAATCTGCAGACCGGGATCTTCTATTGAATAAAATGATCTAAAAATGATTAAATTCCCATGTATAGCTTTTGCTCTTATAAATTTTTTTTAATGGAACGATTTTGTCCAACTTTAGCATTAAATATCTCTTAAAATAATTCTTCGATTTGAAAACTGCATGCATTAGTGTGTTGATAAAACATTTCGCTATAATACCACCGATTTTCATATATTTGTATGCAATAGTTTTCTTAATATTAACGAAGAAAGACCTCCGTTCACAAAAAATTCAAAACCGGCGGCGACGGTGACAGCGTTAGTTACTTTTTATAGAATAGAGAGATATATAAAAATGAAAACTTGTCTATCTGTCTGTTTGTAATTCTATAGAAAAATCCACAATTTGGAAGCCAAAATTGTGAAGAGATACGTACATGTGTATTAAAACGTGGCCGAGACAACTAAAGTAATCCGGAATCGAAATAACTTATAGTTAATTTTTAATTAATAAAAAACCACCAATTTAACAGCAATTTCTTATCAAATTTAAACATTTTTCGTTATAGCAGTTGCCAACAATTAAAAAACACAATAAAATTATTACTACAACAATTAATTTTCTACTGCAAGATTTCCACGTGAAAAATGAAAATGAAATAAATAGTTTGCCGAATTTAAAAAAAAAGGTGAATATTACGTCATAACTTTTCTATTGCAAGATATTCATGTGAAATATGAAAATGAAATAAATGGTTTGACAAATTTAAATGAAAGTGAATATAACTTCATAACTTTTCTATTTCAAGGTTTCCACGTGAAAGAGGAAAATATTACGTCATATTGGAAATATAAAGGACATGGTGGATATAGTATAGCGTCATATGAGTGTGAAAAATGTATTGAAGCATGATAAAAACCCGATTAGGGAAATATTGGCGTATTTTAACATTAATGCTCCAATTATAAATTGAAATAAGTTCATTTATAGCTGTATTCTTTTGCGTCTGTTATATACATTTATACATTTTTATATCGCGTTTTTATGTGATTCATTCAACAACATTTCGACTGCTTTTTTTAATGTTTGTTTTGTGTTGTATGTTAAATTTTGAAATTGATTTTTCATAACAAACATCCTTCAAATTCTGGGCAACGCCGGCACTTTAGTTTGTAACAGATAAATGGCTTTTGTATCTGTACATCTAATGCTAATATTATAAAGCGTTATAATATTATAAAGTATATAATATTATTAATGCTTGTACGTTTGTGAGGTGTTATCTCTGAAACTACATAGCCAACTTAAAAAAATGTTGGTGGCCATCTCTGCTCCGAAAAAAAGACTATTTTATGTCAGTGAGAGAACCTATATCGCCACAGGAGCAAAAAAGTTCTAAAATTGTGATTTCTGCGATATTGATTGGGTTAGAAACTTTAAATTTGGTGCGGTAGTTACTTTTAAGATGTGAATACTCGTAATGAACGCTCTCTAAAAGGTTCAATTTGACGGATAAACGTAAAAACTTCTAGAAAGGTTCGAAACTATGATTTATTTGGAATACTGAAATTTTTGAGATACTGTTGGGGTTAGAAACTAGAACTTTGGCATGGTAGTAATTAATAAGATGTAAATGCTCGTTGTAGAACGAATTCTAAAAAATAGAAAGACTAAACAAAGCAGAAAAAGATCTAAAGATGATCTAAGTAACGAAGAACATGGAACTGTTAGGAATATAAACATGAAAATTGACATGGCTGTATTTATCATGACGTAAATTCTCGCAATGGAACAATCTCTAAAAATGTCGCTATATAAAACAGTGCAGAAACAAAAACTTTCAAAAATTTTCTATTTATCTGTTAGTGCTGAACCCTAAATCTTGAAATTTTGCTTCGGGTTAGTTTTAAAATATACAATTGTCTATGGATGGTTTCTAAAAAATTTAAAATTTAAAAAGATGAAATTAACGGAAAGCTATCTCAATTACCATTAATTTGGAATTATTAGGTACAGCAACTTTAAATATTTCATAATGCTGCATTTCCTCCGCAAAACATGCGATTTAAATGCAACAAAACTGATAGATACCCACCTAGCATTAAATAAATTGTGTAAATATTGAATAAAGACCTGTATGGAACAGTGAGTAGGTTGCCCGAAAGTACTTGTTAAAGTGTTCCTTCTCTAGGCTTTTCTCTCTCTCGCCAAGGCCGCTAACAGAGGGAAGTGCCGTTTTAAATGTGATATGAATTTTTTATCCGATTCATTTTTCTAGACATTTTATCATAAGGTCATATTCTCAATTATCATTAGTAGATTTTTTATATATTAACTTATTCTGATGAAATTTTGTAATCGGGTTCATATTGGCGTATGTTAGCTTGCATGATTTGCTGAATAAATATGTATGGATTTGTAAATTACTTCAAAAGACACTTTGACAGCTCAAAAGTTATGCAGACGATATATTCAGATCTTGTGTCATATTTTATGTTGTAATCATTGCCGATTTCTTTTATTTAATACATGCTAAATACAGCTCAACTTGTGCAGAATATGGTTGAAAACAAAACAATACAGCGTATGTAGTGACCAGCATACACTCATCCTTTAAATCCGATCGAGCATATCTAAAACACGCTCTAACGAAGCATTGCATGCCACTTTTGATGTATTCGGTACTTTGATACTATATTAGATTTTGAGAAGAGAATTCCTTAAATGTTATCGACAACCTCATTGCATCCGTGGAAAACAGATATTGTACAATATTGTAAAGATCTGAACTATATCAGATTCGCCATATAGAAAGAACTAATGCATTTCTAAAACAGAGTAAAAATATGGTAAAGTCCACTGAGACGTGCGGTAAGATGAAAGAAACTACTCAGTCACCATCGCTCTTGGACATTTGACAATCGGTGACAGTTTGCTAATGCTAAGGAGCAGCCGGCACTTTTTTGATCTTTGAGCGTGGGAAGAGAACTCACATACGTTCTCACGAGAGCATATGATCGCAGGATCCACGTGCAAAAAGAGGAGTTTCCTAAAGTGTCCACTCAGGAGACAACAGTAAAGGTCCCTGGGAGGTTCTTAAAAAGAACGGACAGTTAGTGGCTGAGAAACTCACTATTGTTTTTAGAGGAAGATAATTGAGATATATATACGAGAGGATGCGGAAGAGAGAGGAGATTTTGGCTAGAGTTGGAAGAGCGACTTTTGGAGTGGAAGATTTTGAAGGCCGAAAGGGCCGGACTTTACGATCCCTAATACTGAGGAATGATACCCGAATCAGCGGCGACAGGGCACCAGGGTGCCGTCGCGGAAAAGGAGATCTTTATCTCGGAGACAAGACCAGCGCTTTCCGTTCAAGTGATGCAATGCCTGTGGACTTAATAGACTAGCTGCCACCTTCTCATAGACACTATTTCTGTTACATAAACTTTGTTCAACAAATTTTACATTGTTGTGTACATAGCAACTTATCATTACTCCAGAATATTTTTTACTGTGTTATAAAATAAATTTCATGCTATCATTTTCTAAGAGAATATAAATTGCTAAGCCTTCGAAGATTAACACCCTTGACCATCGCTACCGCCTTCTTAGGACACGGCACAACTGGTGGCAGCCAACGAAACGAACTTTTATGTGCAAGAAATAGTACAGATGAGATTGTTAGCAGTCTGTGATTAAAAACAAAAGAGAGCTGAGCATCGAGCAGCAGGACATCGTCATAGCCGCAACACTGCGAAGGAGTCAACAGTCCAGCGACCCAGGAGAGAGCAAAGGGACATCCAGGAGATCCACCTAAAGCCAAACGGAGAGAGCCAACAACCGACAGACTCCCTCGGAAAGGCCTGAACCTGACGCAAAGAGAGTGACTGATACTTCAACAGCAGCACACTGGCCAAAGCAATTGTGACGGGACCTCAACACAACAGAGCAGGTAGGCTCATTATTTTTTTGAATGGCTCTCAAATTTTTTTTTAGTAGAATTTATATGTTTTAAATTCGGGATCTAAAATTGTGAGATAGTAAAATTGTTGTAATTTGTAAAGTAAACATTAAGATAAGGGCATCAAGCCAAGTATAACGGAGGCAAATTCATAGGCATTTAAGATAGCTCAAGCTAGGGAGCAGATTAAAATCTGGTTTGTATTCGAAACGAATACAAAGGAAATTTTTGTTTCTAAGAAAGGAAGCGGAGAAAATTTTCAGTGGAGATTGCAATAGCGAGCCGAAAAAAAAAAGGCTCAGGGGAACATTTTTTTAAATTAGAGATGCAAGTAGTGTAATATTACATGTAAATTGTGAGGAAAATTAATTTATGTTCGTTAGACTACTGAATAAAGATATTTTCTAGAAATTTATGGTCAGGACACTGATTACACTGGTTATGGTTTGCAAAGAAGTACTCAGATTTGAAAAATTTGAAAAGTTTATTCGAAATATATGTGTGCAATTTCTATAAGATTTTACTATATATTGTGTTTTATCCTGTGTGTATAGGGACTTTAAACAGAAAAATTTATCTTGCACATTGGTTATTTTTAACAAAAGGGGAAGGTATCCAAAAAATTTCACAGATATTGTAAATTTATACTTTATATCCTGTATTTGTATTTTAAATTTGTTTATGTAAACATATTTTATAGTGTTAATTAACAGGATTTGAATTCTCCGAGGAAATTATTAGTATAAATTATTGAAATTGTGTTAAAAATAAGGCTTCATTATGACAAAGGTGACCGCATTAAAACATTGCAGAAAAGTAGATTTACAGAATTTAGCAGCAGAATTGGGTGTAGCACTTGAGAATGGGGATACAATACAAATAATCATCCAAAAAATTGAGCAATCAAATAACTACGACGAGGACCTTGCGCTAACGCAAGCCAAATATATTGTACAAGATAGAGAAGACTATATAGCTAGGGAAAAAGACCGCGAAAAGGCAGAAAAAGACCGCGAGAAGGCAGAAAGGGACCGCGAAAGGGAACAGTTAGAATTAGAAAGAGCTAAATTAGACAACGCAGACAGACAGAAAGAAAGAGAATTCAAACTAGAAGAATTAAGATTAACGCAAGGCACAGAGAGAAACAGTTCAAGCGCGAGCAATCGTTCTGATAGAGGCCCAAAATTAAACATAAAATCTATTATGCATTCGTTCGACCCAGACAAATCAGACATAACTTTATTTTTAAATTTATTTGAGAGACAGGCAGAAATATCGGGGATCGAGTCAGATGATCTAGTAACTCATCTTTTAGCTTTATTGCCCATAGAAATTTCAGAATTAATTTTACGAGAACCGTCTGACAGCGTGGACAATTTTGCTCACGTGAAAAAAATTCTCTTAGAACGATATAGGTTAACAGCAGAAGCCTATCGTTTAAAATTAATGAGGCATCAAAAAAATACAAACACCCCATGGAAAGACCTAATCTTCGAATTAAATAGTTTTCAAGACGGGTGGCTTGATGGGTTGGGCATCAAAACCTTAGAGGAGCTAAAAGACCTGCTTATTACGGAACGAATTAAACGAAGAGTGCCGATTGAAACTAAAAATCATTTTATTGATTCGTGGGCAGAGTATAAAAAACCAGACAAACTCACAAAAGATTTGGACGGGTATGAAGCAATAATTGGCGCGACGCCCTGGAAAGGGTATGCCAGACCCCCCGTGGAAAAAAGATTCGAGAAACCGAGATATACGGAAAACGACAGCGAAAAACGGTTCAATCGCACGGTTTACGAGGAAAGGGACCCGAGGAAAAATGCTGATAATAAATTTAATTGTCGGGAGGAAAATGACGATAGGGAAAGGCAAAAAGCTTTCGAAAAAACAAAACAAAGCACTTGCTTTCAATGCGGAAGTCCAAAACATAGGATACGAGACTGTCCAGATTTAAAAAGATCGCAAAAAGAAATAAGCACGGTACATCATGTTAGGTGTAGTACGAAATTAGATAAAGGTTTCGAACCATATTTAAGTAAGGGAAAGATAAATGAAGTAGAAATTACAATGTTACGCGATACCGGAACTATGGACGATTTATGTTCAAGAAGATTCATTAATAAAGGGCAATTAAACGGAGAAATTAAGTGGTTAAGACAACCTCTGGACAGGGAACTTCAACAGCTTCCGGTTGCGGAAATAAAGTTAGAATTAGCGGATAAAACGGTGATAACAACTAAAGCACTTATCACAGACAACGAGTCAGATTTGGATTACTATATCCTTGGAAACAGAACACAAGAATTAATCAATTCGTATGAGCGTAAAAAAACTAAACAGCCGGCCAGAGAAAACAAAACCAATAGCATTCGAAACTTTCAACGGTGCATTCAAAGGGTGAGTCAATCACAAGAGATTAGTCTGGAAAACGTCACGGCAGTCGATGAGTTGAACGTGAGCGAAAAGGAGGAACCAATTTCTTTACAACTGCTCGCACAGGAGTCGAATGAGAATGACAAAATACCGTTTGAAAATTAAACTTATAGCTTAAGGAAAAAAAGTAAGACGGATTGTAAAAATGCACAAAACATAGTCAAGTCGCGTGAGGAATCGATTGCCAGGTCAGAAAACTTTCGAGGCGATAGGGATTTGGAAAAACAAACGGTCGTTACGGAAAAGGATTATAACGGTAATCCGAAAAACAGAATAGCGACGAATTCGTCAAACTTGGAGAAAGAGGGGAGAACAAAAGACAGTGTTCGAAAACGAAATAAAATAAAAGACTATGGGTCAGAAAACCAAGAGAAACAGCTGTCAGGTGAGGTCAAAAACTTAAGGATTAAAAGAAACTCAGACACACACATAACTCGCAAAGACAAGAAGTCAAAAATACCGGTAAAAATCATACAAAATAGGCAAAGTACTGGACAAGAAAAGCTGTTCAGAGATTCATCTCAGATAGAAGGGATTAAAATGAGGGAACAGCAGGTTAAGTCGCATGACGTCGGTAAAAAAGTCAGATGGGAGAGTGAAAACTCAGTTAAAAATAAAAAGTGCGAATTACAGAATTTATGCAAAACAGTAGAAAAGGATTTTAAACCCGGGAAACAAATACTAGATTTAGGAACAAACGGTCAACAAAATGAAACTGATAGTTGGGAAGACATTACGAAAGGGAAAGAAAAAATAGCAAGGGTGGACGAACTTATAGAGATCCCCAAGAATACAAATCAGGCGAAAACAAATAAAGCGAAACGTGCTAGAAAAATTAATACGAAAATGAAAAGAAATAAAGGATTAAAGGTCTGGAAAATTGCTGGTCAAGGAGAAAAGTTGAACACTCATAATTCCACGAATAGACCGAAAAGGCGAAAATGGAAAGGAATTGGCAACAGGAAAACGGGACAAAAAAGCACGAACATAGATTTAGAAGCCAAAATCAGGTTAAAAATAAACAAAAATCCGAGAAAGCCAACGGTAGTTAAAATAACGGAGATAAATACATTGTCAAAATCTAAAAGGGAAACAGAAAACAGGAAAGGGTTAGATAAAAACAAGGAAATTGATCAAAAAGAAATCAGTGAAAGTCAAGACGATCGGCAAAATTCAGAGAGGCATTACATAAGGCATTCGACAAATAAACGAAAGAATGCGGGAACAGATGGGACTACGAGAATAGTTGCCATAAAAAAATTAAAGAGCTGCACTGATAAGAAGAGTTTAACAGAAACGGATAGCAGTGCGCTTTCATCTAGGAATACCAAAAACAAAATGACTCGTAAACCGCTCAAAAAGGCACATACTTTGCAACCTGACCAATATGCCAGAGTACAAAGGCCACGGAAGGACATTGTCCAAATAGATTTTTTGGGTAGGGCAGAGCAATCTTGAAAAAAAAAAGAAAACTGTATATAGTATGCTATCATTCCTTTTAATGTTTGAAAAAATAATATAACGAGAAATGTTTTGAAATAGAATAAAGTGTAAAATGTTATATAGAGTGTATAATGAATACTTTTTTTGGAGGGGCAGACAGGCAAATAAAGTTTTTTTTCTTTTTTTCTTTTTTTGCATGTGAGCCATTCATATAAATTTTGAGTCACCTTTCTCTTTTCCAGAATATTTCGTCCTGCGGCCAAAATATTCTTTTAAAAGGAGGGGGGGTGGTTGTAAAGATCTGAACTATATCAGATTCGCCATATAGAAAGAACTAATGCATTTCTAAAACAGAGTAAAAATATGGTAAAGTCCACTGAGACGTGCGGTAAGATGAAAGAAACTACTCAGTCACCATCGCTCTTGGACATTTGACAATCGGTGACAGTTTGCTAATGCTAAGGAGCAGCCGGCACTTTTTTGATCTTTGAGCGTGGGAAGAGAACTCACATACGTTCTCACGAGAGCATATGATCTCAGGATCCACGTGCAAAAAGAGGAGTTTCCTAAGGTGTCCACTCAGGAGACAACAGTAAAGGTCCCTGGGAGGTTCTTAAAAAGAACGGACAGTTAGTGGCTGAGAAACTCACTATTGTTTTTAGAGGAAGATAATTGAGATATATATACGAGAGGATGCGGAAGAGAGAGGAGATTTTGGCTAGAGTTGGAAGAGCGACTTTTGGAGTGGAAGATTTTGAAGGCCGAAAGGGCCGGACTTTACGATCCCTAATACTGAGGAATGATACCCGAATCAGCGGCGACAGGGCACCAGGGTGCCGTCGCGGAAAAGGAGATCTTTATCTCGGAGACAAGACCAGCGCTTTCCGTTCAAGTGATGCAATGCCTGTGGACTTAATAGACTAGCTGCCACCTTCTCATAGACACTATTTCTGTTACATAAACTTTGTTCAACAAATTTTACATTGTTGTGTACATAGCAACTTATCATTACTCCAGAATATTTTTTACTGTGTTACAAAATAAATTTCATGTTATCATTTTCTAAGAGAATATAAATTGCTAAGCCTTCGAAGATTAACACCCTCGACCATCGCTACCGCCTTCTTAGGACACGGCACAATATTAACTATTCCGGGGGAGCACACGCCATATAAAGTATAGTCCATTCTTTTTAAACATCATATATTTGTCATTTAAAGTTACTCAAATTGGGGCGGAGCGTCTGATTATGCTCTTGACATCATTTTATACAGTTAAAATTCCGATATAAGTAAATTAGTGTTTCATTTTCTATTTTACTTTTAATATATTGCGTACTTTCAATTTTATATCCATGCATGGCTGTCTTGAATGATTTGATTTCCCATTTTTTTAAACAGTGTATGCGAATTTATATATAAGATTTTGTAATTCTACAATTCGTTTATTTTCATCATTTCAATTTTTCGCAGTATATGGACAATTAAATATAACATCTCGTTTTCTTTGCTTCCACATGTTATTATTAAATCTATGTTCTCAGTAATATCGCTCAGACTAATCCCTCTGAGGGAAGTCCTAGCTATTAAAATACCTTTTTCACCATCAGAAAGTAGATGTCAGATGCCGATGATGTGCGTTTTTAAAAATTATCTCCGTAAATTTTAAGTAGATAAATAATCCCTATAAATTTTGAAATTTCCATTTGATTAAATTTTATAATTTTCTAAATACTTAAAATTTACGTCGACAATTTTTATAAACGCACATCATTGGCATCTGATGTCCACTTTCTGATGGTGAAAATGGTATTTTAATAATTATATTAAGTAATGAGTAATTTGGCTTCAAAGTTTTTGTCGGAGTTTCCTCTTAGTCCGCACAACTTCGAAGAAAATCCTTATTATTTATATGCTGCCACTACCGATATGATTACACGATATCGGTCACGCTGGCTGTGTACTGTTAAACTACGTTAAACCACTCTCACTCTACACACGTTAAATTAGCTTTCTGGAGATCAATCTCGATCTCCCAACACCTATGTGCTCTAAGCCTACGCTCTATCTCTAAGAGCTCTCCCCCGGGACACCCATCCACTTTCCGCGCTACGCTCCAAACTGACTATCTCAGCATAAGAGACTGCCTTCCAGCAACCCCTTGCTCCTTCTCAACGTAACCCCTCCGGAGTTTTCTACCTGACTCCCATTTCAAACTCTTTTCTTCGTTCGTGGAATGCTTTTGTCTTCCCATTTTCCACGGACATCTCAAAAAGTTGGGCACACCCCTCTCCAACTATCTTTTTCCCCTTCATACCATCTATGCATTTTCATCGGCTTAGATCCAGTTTTAGATAAGGAAAGACTGTTATTTTGAAATTCCAGTATACAGCCCATACAATATATAATATATTAAGACAAAAATAATATAGAACCCCAGTTCTAATAGCAGATCTCTGAACCTGACAGTTTTACCATAGGTTATCATGGAATTTCGCGATCGGGGAATTTCAGTGCAGCGGCTCCTTAAGTACTGGAAGAACGAAATCTGCTTAGGGGTAAGATTTCTTTGGAATAATATTGTTCTAAGCGTTTTTATTATATATACAGACTTATGTCCAAGTGCAATTTTTCTGTTTAATTTATTATTTAAAATTAAGCGAAAAAAATAAATTTCACCCCCACCTTTTTTTAAAATTATCTACGATGACGAATTTTTTCAAAAGGGTGGAGCAAAGGCCTTCCCGTGTCCCCCCCCCCCCCCCCTCCATCCCACCAGCGCCCATGACATGCACTTTATTATTTGTAAATCTACTAAACAGAAGTTGATAGTAATATTACTTTACTTTCATTTCTCATTAACAGGAGCAAAGAGCTCGATGAATAAATCAACATAAGCTTGACAATGTAGAATATATATATATATATATGTACATAAATTTTATTTTGTAATCGTCTTGAAAAAATCTTTCATTTAATACACTAGGGGGCTCTGCCCCCTACGAGCTACTCTCGCCAACCCCCGTTCAGGCACACCAAAATCCAAAAAGCACACTAATTTGATCGGCTTTAAAAATATTGAATTAAAATTTAAAAAAACAGTAGCGATCTCTCTGTAAACGGGTTTCCATTCGTTTTCCTTGGTGATTTTTAAGGCCAAATGCTGCTATTAAGAGATACAATGGCTGTTTTCGTATTTAATTAAAAAATTAGTTAAACATTTGAAAATAAGCTAATGTAAAATGAATTAAGTAAACAGAGTCATTGTCTCCCGGTATTTTTTAACAGCGCTATAAGATAGTTCTTTTAAATAATTCATTTTAAATGTATCGTTTCAAATCTGACGTAATTTACACCAAAGTTTTATTTCTCTTATTAATATTCACGTAAAAATACTTTTGTTGTTAGAAGGAAATATTATTTGCGCTGTCTTCGAATTCACGATAATAGTTGAAAAGATTATCTCAAAATATCTCGCGCAAATATATTTTTCAATTTAAATTGTTTTGCTATATTTCTTGCCATTTTAAATATGACGTAATTTCCTAAAATTACAAGTTTTAACGCATAATAATGATTTTTTTTTATTTTAAGATTTTGTTTCTCTTTTAAAATTCAAGTGCAAATATGGTTCGGCACAGATGCGAATGCAGGTTGGCGCAATTTTTTTTCTGACGCCAATTTCATATACGCAACGGGTACTTAGCTGGTGTTTAAGTGTCGTTATTTTGCTTGATATGGTAACCCGGATGTTGCTGTTTATGCTATTAATGTTTCGCCAAATTGGCGTCGGAAAAAAATTGCGCCAATATGCGCGTATATCTGTGCCTATGGTTCTTATGACGTAATTTTCCTGCTTTTAACATGTAATTATTTAATTCTAATTTTAAATTTTTTTTTCTGTTTGTAATAGTCACGTGTAAATAAATTTTTAATTTGAAGTAAACATTATTGTTTGCGCTGTTCATACAACTGGCAACAGTTTAAATTAATAATATTTTCTAAAATTTGTAAAAAATATCTCTCGAAATGCTGAAAATTTGAATTTAAATTCGAAATAAAACCTCAAAAAATGAGTCAAATAAGAAAAATAAATGCAATCTGCACACCAGGAACTTATAACGTATAAAATGATCTAAAAATGATTAAATTCTCATGTATAGTTTTTGCTCCAATAAAACTTTTTTAATGGAACGATTTTGTCCAACTTTAGCATTAAATATCTCTTAAAATAATGCTTCGATTTGAAAACTGCCTGCATCAGCGTGTTTATCAAACATTTCTCTATAATACCACCGATTTTCATATTTTTGTATCCAACAGTTTTTTTAATATTAACGATCAAAGGCCATGCTTAAGCATTCAAATTGGATGCGATCTACCCGGAATATCTACGCAGATTTTCATTGGTCCATTCCCAAATCAAAACTTTTTTTTATATATAGAAGGATTTATCGTTAAATAACTTTTTTCCCCTTTAGTGTCCGATATGTTGATTTTTTTAGGTAGATTTCGTAAGAAATACTACCTATTGCAGTCGTTACCATGGTGCGACTTTTGAAAAATTCCTTCATAACTTTTCATTACATGACCCCAGGAACCCAAAACCACCCCCACCTAAAAAGTTTATATATATTTAAGTATTGCACGGCAGCGCAATACTTATTTATTTCCAGTGTCACTTCTCAATGTTAATTTAACATAGAAAAGCCTATGGAGATGATAACTTTTTCATTTTTTCTTCCCACCTTTTTGTCCCTGATGCCACTCATTTTTTATTCTTTACTAATTCTAATAATCCTTCTATATATAAAAAAAAGTTTTGATTTGGAAATGGACCAATGAAATTCTGCGTAGATATTCCGGGTAGAACTCATCCAATTTAAATGCTTAAGCCAAGGCCTCCTTATCGAAATAACAGGCCTCGCAATCGCTAAGTTTCCTTTGTCCGCTGTACACGTGGTTAGAAACCACATGGTTTACCGTGACTAGCACCATCTAACGTGAGAAACAGAAATATTTTTTTATTTGTATTTCATTTGTCTTTTACCATTTTCTTTACGATGTGCTTTGTAGTTTCCAAATGATAGTTGTTAATCTTAAAATTTTCATATGTTCTAGACATTTTATTTAAAAAATGAACTTATTAACTGTTAAACAAAAAAATGTTTACTGCTGTATTCCGTTATGTAAATAAATGATGATAATAATAATAATAATAATCAGGAAAGAAAATTATTTTACCATGAATTTCTCAGTGATATTAGTTATTGAAATAAATGGACAGCATCTACCGGGTGTCCCAAAAAGGACTGACTGATTTTAAAATTCAATAACTTGCAAACGGTGACAGATATTTAAAAAATTCTTGCAGGAGGGTTATGCAAAAGGTCAAAAGTTTTATTACAGTGATTTTCGATTTTAGTTTGAATTACAAACAATAGATGGCGCTGCGATCAATAGACGCTGAATTCAGGCTCGATTTTTGGTACTTCGTGGCCCGGATAATACATTTCCATTTCCTTTTTCAGCATGGAACAAGAGAAAGGACCAGAAATCGAGCCTGTATTTAGCGACTATTGCTTACAGCGCCATCTATTGTTTGTAATTCGAACTAAAATCGAAAATCACTGTAATAAAACTTTTGACCTTATGCATAACCCTCCTGCAAGAATTTTTTAAATATCTGTCACCGTTTGCAAGTTATTGAATTTTAAAATCAGTCAGTCCTTTTTGGGACACCCGGTAGATCCGGAAAATGTAAAATATTTCATTTTCTCTTTTATATTTTCAAATATGTGATTTATTTTATTTCTGCTATTTCTTTTCTTTTCACAATTAATTTCACCTTACAGTATTAATTTAACATCGCTCCTTCAATTTGTTTCAATGCACAGTCTCATTTATTTATTTATTGGCCTATCATTTGTTTTATTTTTGAAGGTATGAGGGATCATTTCAGTTTAACATACTTTAGATGAAAGCTTCACTGTTTTTTCATATAAAGTTTGTATGTATTAATCTATGGAAAGTTTCATAATTGGCTCCACAGCCAATTGGCCTATCTTGGCGGGCATAGTTTGGTGCGTAATTAATTTCCTTGTTTTAACTCACATGTGTTATGTAAGTTTTACTAAAATGTATCAAAGTATTTTAGGAAAGTTAAAACACGCATAGATACACAAAAAAACAGACTGAAGTCATAAACACTCAAAAAATTGGAAAAATAAAGTTTAATAATCTCTTAAATTTATACATGTCCCTCAACTTTCCGCAAATACCGTATTCTTGTCATGCTACGATTTTGGTTTTTGTAAATCTTAATTTGAGTATTCTTCCTTAATCAGACCTAGAGCCAATTGGCGTAAGTGTAGTTTGGCGCAAAATTAATTTTATTTTTAAACCGTATACTTGATACCACATTATTCCAGCATAGCGTTTTTGCAGACAACTTTGACTGTGGAACATATTACAGAACATTAGCTAATACTACATTATATAATAATAAATCGGTATTTTTCAAGTATAGGGGCCTTGGCGAGAGAAGAAAATTTGGCAACGTAATTTCTGGAAGCATATTCACTGTTTCACATAAAGAAGCAATGTTTTCCAACATTTGTATAATTTATTTAATATAAAAAAGGCATTTATCTATTTTATATACAAATATAAACAAATCGTATATAAAAAACAATAATAATATCTAGAAACTAAATTTATACATGTAAATTCGGCACGGATGTCATATTGGCGCGATTTTTTTCTGGCGTAAATGTCATATACGCACCGGATACTTAACTGGCACCAAAGTGTTGTTATTTTGCTTGATATGGTTATCCGGATATAGATGATATGGTAACGAGGTTTTCGCAAAATTGGCGTCGGAAAAAAATCGCACCAATATGGGGCACATGTATATGACATCTGTGCCGTAAATTCTTATAAAACAAGCTGACAGCTCATAAGTTTTGTTTTCATAACTGTTTATATCAATCGGCAACAAATCGCTCTTTCCGAATCCCAAATTGTGCCAAGATTTAAAAAAAAATAACCCGCAAACTCCTATATACTGAAAATGGTACTTGTTAATTATCCCGTCGACCAAATTACTGTCGCCAAATTGCAAGATTAAATGCCAATAATGATTTGCCATAAATTAATTAATTTTAAGATTAAATGCCAATAATGGCCAATAAAACCAATATTTCGACGTTTTATTTGTATTTTTATTAATGTTATACTAATTTATTTGTGTTTTCGTTATTTAAAATAAAAAATTGTGTCAATTTGTAGAACTTGGCGAGTAGTTTGGCGATTTGTATAATTTGGCGAAATTGGTCGACGGGATCACTAACAAGTACCCTGAAAAAATATCAATAAATCTTATATTTAAATCTTCATTTTTGATATGTTTCATTTTTTAAAGCCAGAACATAATTGTGCGAAATATTTTTTTTACGCCTTTATTTTACTGGAATTCGAAAAATATTTTATACAATTTTGCCAATAACACAACATTTTCAATTTTTTACTATGCATTTGTTTATAGAGTATTACCAGGAGTATACACCAGGTGGCGTAACTTACGGGACAAAGTCAGCTAATAAGTTGGCAATTATCTGGGACATTTTCACCCATAGACTTTCTCCGGATTGTCAAGTCTGTTTTATGATAATACCCTGTTCACACTGCGTTATCGGAACTATCTTAAACCTCCGAACTCTCTGAGGGAGTTCCACAAACTCTCTGAGAGAGTTTCAACTTTCTTCGGGCTAGAGACTGTCACGACCATTCACTCTCGCTGGCTGTAAAGCTTCGCATTAACTGATTGGGTGTTGCGGGCGGTTTTATGTTAAGCGCATGCGCAAACAACACAGTGACGTTCATTGAGTTATCTTAAGTGAGTTTTTCCATGTGAACAGGTTTCCAATTCCGGGAGGGTACCACTTCAAAATTAAGAGAGTTCGGCGGCCTAAGATATCTTAAGTATCGTAGTGTGAACATAGTATAAGGGAGTCTTGGCTTAAGTACAGTATAGCTTAAGCATGGCCATAGCCTACTATGATATATAACGGCCCGCACATTTCGCCGAAAAAGTGAAGTCGGATCCAACTTCAAACCCTGATCCAAAACTTCACAACGTGCTCTTTGTTTACAGTTATATCCTGCCCAGATAGAAGCTTGTTTCTCATCGTCGAGGTTTCAGAATCATTGATCGTATTTTCATGTAATAAATTAAATATTTATATTCTTCAATTTCCTTCGATTTAAAAGGCTATTTTACACAAATTGTAGCATTTTAGTGTTACACATACTCTTAAGATTAGCTAAATTATTTATTGTTTACCTTGATCGTTTGGTTCATTCATGAAAAATGCCGGTTCTGTTATTCTTTTTTGAATGTCCCGTATTTATATAAAAATAGCTTGGTTTCATATACACGTTTTAAAATTAAAATTTGATTTTTATCAAACTACAGTTTTCATAACTGACTTGAAGCAGCTATTTTTGATTAATTTACTGTTACCGGTAAAATATTTGTTTTTAATATCGCCCGAACCAAGAAGAAGAAAAAAAAGCCGATCTTCCTTAAACATTAAATATTCTTATTTTTAATCAGAGAAAGAAATGGTGATCACGGATTTAAATATCGTTGCAATATTCTATGTTATCCAAGCAATTTTGATTAAATCATGTAAAGGTATTTGTTACTTAATAAATTACATTTATTAATTATTACAAGGAATTTTATGAGTATTTTAATATATTTTAAAAAAATTTCTATCAGTTTTATTGTTTCAGCAGTGAAAATAGTAAATAAATGGTACTTAGTTATCCCGTAGACCAAAAATCTATCGCCAAACTATAAGATTAAATGCCAATAATGCTTGATCGTAAATGTCACATTCACTTGACTGTAAGCAAGTTACACGTGTTTATGACATCAAGTGATTTTTATTTCGACGTTTTATTTGTATATTTATTAATGTTATACTAATTTATTTGTTCTTTCGTTATTTAAAATAAAAATTATGTCAATTTGTATAATTTGGCGAGTGTTTTAGCGATTTATATAATTTGGCGAAATTGGTCGACGGGATAACTAAGTGGTACCAAATAAATTTGTGACATTGATGTTTTAGACTAAGCATGTGTTTTTTTTATTTATATATTTTTATGTGTGTTGGTTTAATAGTTTTAATAATAAGAGAAACACATTATATTAGTTACTTAAATAAATAGAACTTTACATTTACATTGATATGGACAATTTATAATAACCCTTAACAGCTGTATTCGAATTAGCTGTCATTTCTAAGCTTGATTGGAATGTCAGCACAATTGTAAACGTAACCATGGCGACATGACGTAATTTTGGTGTTTGTTTACATATCTACCCTTCCCAGGTTGTTTCAGTTACGGTCAGAGTCAAATTTCAATTTTGGGCCTCAAATTTTGGGTATCAGAGTCCTCTGGCGAGCGACTTCATACATTAAACGCAAATCAGTCTGCCTGTAGTAGTATCTAAGTATGCCTTGAGCATGGCCTTTCTTCGTTAATATTAAAAAAACTGTCGTATACAAAAATATGGAAATCGGTGTTATTATAAAGAAATATTTGATAAACACGCTGATGCAGTCAGTTTTCAAATCGAAGAATTACTTTCAGAGATATTTAATGCTAAAGTTGGACAAAATCGTTCCATTAAAAAAGTTTTATTGGAGCAAAAACTATACATGAAAATTTAATCATTTTTAGATCATTTTATAGGTTATAAGTTCCCGGTGTGCAGATTGCATTTATTTTTTTTTTATTTGACTATTTTATGAGGTTTTATTCCTATTTTAAATTCAAATTTTCAGTATTTCGAGAGATATTTTTTACAAATTTAAAAAATGTTATTAATTTAAATTGTTGCCAACTGTATAAACAGAGCAAACAATAATGTTTACTTCAAATTAAAAATTTATTTACACGGGACTATTGTAAACAGAAAAAAAAAATTTTAATTAGAATAAAATGATTACATGTTAAAAGCAGGAAAATTGCGTCATAAGAACCATATTTACACTGGAATTTTAAAAGAGAAACAAAATGTTAAAATAAAAAAATCATTACTATGCGTTAAAACCTGTAAATGGAGGAAATTACGTCATATTTAAAATGGCCAAAAAATATGGCAAAATAATTTAAATTAAAAAATATATCTGCGCGAGACATTTACTTGATATTTTGAGATAATATTTTCAACTATTATAGTGAATTCGAAGACAGCGCAAATAATATTTCCTTCTAACAACAAAAGTATTTTAACGTGAATATTAATAAGAGAAATAAAACTTTGGTGTAAATTACGTCAGATTTAAAACGATACATTTAAAATGAATTATTTAAAAGAACTATCTTATAGCGCTGTTAAAAAATACCGGGAGACAATGACACTGTTTACTTAATTCATTTTACATTAGCTTATTTTCGAATGTTTAACTAATTTTTTTAATTAAATACGAAAACAGCCATTGTATCTTTTAACAGCAGCAGATATGGTCTTAAAAATCCCCAATCCAAGAAAAACGAATGGAAACCTGTTTACAGAGAGATCGCTACTGTTTTTTTTTTCTTTAATTTTAATTCAATATTTTTAAAGCCGATCAAATTAGCGTGCTTTTTGGATTTTGGTGTCCCTGAACGGGGGTTGGCGAGCGTAGCTCGTAGGGGGCAGAGCCCCCTAGTATTATAAATTTAAAGTTTAAAAACGTTTGCCTGACGTCAGGGTCAAATCGAATGGCAAAATACCTTTGCGTATGGGTGAATTATAACCCAGAGAGAAACAAGGGCCAATTTTTTTGTATATTATTCAAATATTTTTCTTAATAATTCCAAATTTCACTTTTTTCATTGAGAATCAACGGACATTTTTAATAGAAAATGAAACATTTTTTCTTCATTGTTGCAAAAATTTCAAAAGCCGTAATAATAATTTATTTGGTTTTAGTAGAAAGATACCCACGTGAAAAATTTTAATTGAAATAGTTTTTTTTTTTTTTTTTTTTTTTCCAAAAATTAAAAAGGTGAATATGGCGTCTTAGTGGAAATAAAAAGGATATTTTCAGAATACGTTTTTGCTTTCGTCAAGTTTATATTTTAGTAAAAAGTTTCTAATGGATAGCTATTTTTACGCAGGTAGCGAACTTAGTGGGGAATCACAAAACTTAAATTTTAAAATGTATTTTTTTTTTCGAGATGAGAACTATTTATACCCCAAGTTAAACTTAGGTAATCATTTTCGGTACTTGTTAGTTATCCCGTCGACCAATTTCGCCAAAATATATAAATCGCCAAACACCTCGCCAAGTTCTACAAATTGATACAATTTTTATTTTAAATAACGAAAGAACAAATAAATTAGTAAAACATTAATAAAAATACATTTAAAACGTCCAGTTAACGGTTTTATTGGCCATTATTGACATTTAATCTTATAATTAATTAATTAATGGCAAACCATTATTGGAATTTAATCTTACAATTTGGCGACAGCAATTTGGTCGACGGGATAACTAACAAGTACTTAATTTTCTGATGTGTTTACATCACCCTTTGGGAGAGAATAAGGTTTAAAAAATGTGGGGCTCTGCGGCTGAGTGGTCAAAGCACCAGTCAGCTAATCGCTTGTGCGTAAGAGTTTGTGGGTTCGATTCCCGCTGGTTCCATTGCACACACACTTTGTGTGGAACTCCCAGGGTGTATTTCTCTTGTGTTGTAATATTTCCTTGTGCTATCTTGTCTCCGACTTATAAGCGGGCTCTCATGTCAAGCACAAGCACACAAGTCGTATGTTTGTTATTCAATAAATAAAAAGGTTTAAAAATTCAAGTAAAACATTTATTTTTTTATTTTTTACTGTATCACAGCTATAATATTGTTAAATATTAGCAGTAAGGATTCAACAGAATTTACATTTACATTCATAGCTTTCCTGAGTGGAAAATAGGGTATCTAAATTTAAATGAAGTTAATTTTTTATGTTCAGATTGGAAGTTTTTGTCCAAACTACCGCAACCTGCATTACTACAGTGGTGAAACATTTTGAATTACACATTGGTAAACTGCATCCCACATTGTGATGCAATACCGCATACATCAAAACCTGATGATGATACTCTGTATTAATTTTGAAATGCGTTCGTCTGAGTGCTGTAGTCATTAAAAAACTTGACATATTAAACAAAAACATAATTTGAAGAACAAATTAAAAAACAAAATTTTTTTCCTACATTGTTTAAGCCCGAGAAGGGACAGATATTAAGTTATTTCATTCAATTAGTTCTACATTTAATGTTAAATTTTTGTAACAAATTAGTTAAGCCAATTGAAGATTAAAAAATAAAAATAAAATTCATACAATATGATACTTAAAACATCCTAAAAACTTAGATTCCGTTCAAATGAAATCGAAATAAATCTTAGACTTTTTTCTAAAGTTTTGTATTTTGCATGCATCTTATCATTTTATGCACAATTCTCATAAACATAATACTAAATCTGCAATACAAATATTTTCAATTAAAAATGGAAGAAGTCTAAGATTTATTTCGATTTCATTTGAACGGAATCTAATTTTTTAGGATGTTTTAAGTATCATATTGTATGAATTTTATTTTTATTTTTTAATCTTCAATTGGCTTAACTAATTTGTTACAAAAATGTCCCTTCTCGGGCTTAAACAGTGTAGGAAATAAATTTTGTTTTTTTAATTTGTTCTTCAAATTATGTTTTTGTTTAATATATATATATATATATATATATATATATATATATATGTATGTATGTACTAAATTTTGTCCGCACGATAAAAGTCGCAATTATGCACGGAACGTCTTCAAACTCGCCAACAACTTTAAGATAGCTAATTTCTCGGCGGGGATTGAAAATGAGCAAAATCGGTCCAAGGGAATGGGAATGGGGAAGCTTTAAAATTTTGAATACCGTCTTAACATGATTCTGATAAAACCAGCTTTTACACAACAATGGCAGGAAAAAATAAATATTTTTCGTTATAGCTGTTGCCAACAATTAAAAAAAAGCAATAAAATTCTCACCACAACAATTGCTTTTCTAATGCAGTGTTTTCACGTGAAAAGTTAAATTAGATAAGCAGTTTGACGAATTCAAAACAAATTGAATATTACGTCATAAGTTTTCTAGAGCAAGATTTCTGCATGAAAATTCAAAATGAAATAAATAGTTTGACGAATTGAAAACAAATTGAATATTACGTCATAAGTTTTCTAGAGCAAGATTTCTGCATGAAAACTCAAAATGAAATAAATAGTTTGACGAATTAAAAAAAACAACAAAATATTGCGTCATATTGAAAATATAATGGACCACAGCAGGTGAATATGTAACGTCATTGAGTTTGAAGAAACGTATTAAAACATGATAAAAACCCGAGTATGGAAATATTAATATATTTTAACACTTTGAGGTTCTCTGAATTTGATTTAGCCATTTTTAAACCTATTCCATATACATGCGTGTGTGTATATTAGAATTTTCACAAAATGTTTAGCTCCCTAGAGCTCATTCTTAGCGAAGGAACTGGGTTTATCTTTAATCTTGATTTAAGTTTTGTTGGTGAATTTAGTACTTAACTTCGAAATCTACCTCCGCCTGTAGGCACGAGCCGGCAGGGATTTTTGGTATGTTTACTTCTAGCGTGGGCACAAGTACAACGAAATCCAGGAAACTTTTTTTTTTTGGGGGGGGGGGGGAGGGGGTTACATTTTTTGTTAATCGTATTCCTTATTATTATAAATACAACTCTTATTATCAATCATAGGTTTTTTTAGTGCTTAATTAATTTAGGTTATTTAAAAAATAAATTTTAGTGAGTTTTTTTCTTTTTTTTTTTTCTTTTTTTTTTTTTTGTAAATATTATTACAGAGATTGAGAACCATTCAAAAAATGAGAAGAAAGAATAAGAATATTTATGTTTCCGGAATCAGCTGAAGAGAAAACTAGGTTTTCCATTCTTTCGAAAGTTTTCATCATGAAAAGTGAGCCTTTTACGAAAATCAATATTTCAATATGAAATTTATTCGTACTTTTTATGTACTAAATAACTAGAAAAGATTGCAGTTTTCATCTTTCATATTTGCTATTTACTAGTACTTCAGCATCTTTATTTTGTAGTATTCCAAACAGTATTCTTATAAAAAAGTTTTTTTTTAATTAATTAACTAATTATTTTCGTCCAATACCATGTGCTGCGGCCTTGTGTTTTACTTTTGTATCGTAATTTTACACATTAAGACCGATAATTACTCTAAAATTGAAATTTCTCTGATTTTACAATTTACCAAATACAAACTCAAAGATGAGGTTAAAGTTAGAATCTTTTATCGGTTTTTGAAACACTTTAAATTAATATCTTAAATAATTAGTAATAGTATGTATAAAAAGTACGAATATTAAAAAAAATTAAGACCATAAGTCAAGCAATTTTTCTTGTGTGTATGTGGGGGGGGGGGGGGCCGATGGGTGCTCGCACAGGTGCCAAAATGTCCTTGGGCCGGCCCTGAGCACAGCAATGCCACCTGATGGGCGATTTATACCAACACGCAATCAGCACCAAGTCATATCAAGGACTAACTGAATCTGAAGTTTGAGGAAAATCCGTACATCAGTTCTTGAAATAGAGCTATTGCGAAAATCGTGTAAATCCCAGAAAATCCGTGTATTAGTTCTTGAGATACAACTACTGCTGAAATCGCGAAAAATGCAGCATAGCAGCGCCACCTGTTGGGTGATTTACACCAAAAACTAATCAGCACCAATTCATATTAGGGACTACATGAATATAAATTTTTATTAAATTCCGTGCAATAGTTCTTGTGATAGAGCGCCCACAAAATTTGTGTGACATACTGACAAGTACTTTAGATACAGTAGTGTGTCCGAATCTTTTGTGTGTCCTTGTAAATGAACGATAAATGCTATGCACATCATATTTCACCGCAAGTACATTGTAGTAAATCTGAGTAATTTATGTCTATTCCATTATATTTCAGTAACATAATATCGCTGTAAACAGCCCCCCCCCCCCCCCATATATCAGTATATAACGGAATTCTTTTGTGTGCCCTGTAAATGAATAATAAATGCTTTGCAAACCCCATATTCTACGAAATGCATGTTTTACTGCACTTTATAAATGCATATCAATTTCTTTATGTTTTAAATTGTCTAGCATCATTAAAATGCACTTGAAACGATTTTTCCTATTGAGCGTAATGTAACAAAATACTTTTAACCGCCCATGCAAATGAACTATAAGTGCCACACTTTTTTTTTTTTTTCAATCGCGATCATGCTATAGTAAAGTCAATAACATATAAAAAATGTAGGGTGATCCCATTATATTTACAAGAGTTAGAGCTCGGCCAGAAGGCCATACAAACCGAAGACAAACATTTTTCATCTATGTTGGAAAGGGTTAAAGAAAGAAAACCTTTAATAATACAATTTTTAGTTTTTATCAGATGTTTTCAATATTTTATTTAATCTTATTTTGACATTTATTTATTGCTAATTTTACAATTCCAATTATTTTAAAAGCAAGCATTTATTTTAATAAATGACAGCACATCAAAGGCCCTTTAAAAAATGTACCATTTTTTCTTAAAATATACTTCAGCTGTGATTCATCTCTTTGAATTCGTCTTATTAATATAAAATCCCTTCCACGTACTTGTTTTGTTTGGGCTTTCTTGGACGTTTAAAATTGAGCAAACCTTTTTTAAGGAGTACTGCAACTCCATCTATCTCTTTCCTCCGTGGATCAATCTCGTTTCGCTAACAGCGAAAAAATCTATCTAGAAGCCGGCCAAGATGTTGTTTCAACTTAACTTTCAAACATGGCGACTTCCATGAAAATTTCCGGCTGTTTGTAAACATAATTTTCTTACTCATTTATTTACAGATAAATAAAAGAAACCTAGCCCATTAATTGGCCTGTACAGATTAAGTATGGTGCATTTAACTACTAAAATGATACTTATCTTTCCTTGTATCTTTTGTCTTCTAACCACATTGAATATTTTTAGGGTTTCGGTAAGGCAATGGTTTTCTTTAATTTGACTCTTATCTTATACTCTCTTTTTATTTAACTATTATTGATTGTCTAAGAACTTTTAGAATTTATTTTTCTGTTTCCTGCCAAAAATCGACTTTATTATGCGCAAGTTTTCTTATTTTAATAAGTTGTGTAGTTAATTTAAATATAGGGGAGATCAGGGTACAGTGGACCACCCCTTATATTTTACTTATTTTTAAAGTTTTAAAGCTTTTCTTTTAGGCTAATTGATAACAGCACTGGATTGATTACTTATAGCGTTCAGAACACATCGTTAGTTCAAAATGAACCCTTTTATCATGACTGGTTGTTTTGAGCTCCTAAAAGTAAAATTTTTCATCATCATACTTTTCTTTATTGAGTAATTAAAGGTTATGGATAAATAAGATAAAACAACTTTTTTGAAAAGGTAAAACACTGGTCTTTATTAAATTTAAAAGCTTATATGCTTAAAAGAAAACTTTAAATAATATTTTTATGAGTATGTATTGAACTTTAACCTGGGGCACAGTGGTCCACAATAAATACTGCTCCTGTAATGAAGAATTTTCAAAATATTTAATAATTACTTATTCTCTATAAAGAAATATTGTTTTAAAATAGTTATTTAACTATAAAATAAAGTAAACAAAGAAAAATGACAATTTATTTAACCCTACAATGCATAGATTAGCCATTTGGCACACTTTAAATTTCATGTTATTCAGATTATAATGTAGCCATCTGGCACTTTAATTTTCTCCTAAATTATGGATAACAGTTCACATGTGATTTTTAAAATAAGTTTTCTTGTTCAATATAGCAGTTTTTTTTTTTTTTTTTTTTTTTTTTTTGGGTGGGGGGGGGGGGGGGAAGAAGGAGAGAAATGAAAATCATGCATTGTAGAGTTAACATATTAAGAAATATTTTGTTTTGTATTTACTGCCTTTGAAAAATATAACTGTAGCCTAATAAGTAATAGATGACCTCACTGGATTGGTTATTTAGAACTTCAGAGCACATGGTTAGCTCATAATAAACTATTTTATCCTGACTATTTTGAGCTTCTAATAAATTTTTTATCATCATATTTGTATTAATGTTTGCTGATTTTTTTTTTTACTTAATTAATAATTTGTTTACCATCACTCCTGTACAGTGGTGTAGTCGTAAAAAAAGCAGAGGGCATACTCTCTAAGCAGAGGGTATACGCTCAAGACAGAGGGTATACCCTACAGTGTATATATTATAGTTTTTTTGAGAAACAGAGGGTATATGGTGTTCCTTAAAAAAATCCAGAAGGTATACGGCATATACCACTGTATACCGTCCACTACATCCCTGCTCCTGTATCTTATATTGTTATTTTCAAAATATAATAATTTTTTTGATAATTCTTTAGTTTTATCTGTTTTCTGTTTCAAAATGCTACTTGCAAATTTGTATTATATTATTTTGAAGGTAAAGGGGAAATAAAAAAGATTTTGATCAATTATAAATAGATTTATATTGTGTTTTAGACAATAACTAATAGTGGACCAGTGTACCCTGCTTCCGGGGTACACTAGTCCACTTCACGAATGTATGTAAAAAAACTTTTTTTGAAAAATGTATTGGGAACTATGCTCTGCAAAAATTATGAGGCATGTAGAAAGGTTTAAAGAATATTCAAAAATATTTTCAGGTAGATTGGTCTCTCTGTTAAAGAGAAAAAAAATGTTAACGGCAAAAATCACTGTACCCTGGTCTCCCCTATCTACAACTCAGTTTTCAAAAGAAGGAACAGATGTCTTATTATCCCGGGGTCTGCCATCTTGGATTTTTTTCTTGGCTTTAATTAAAAATTATTTTTTTATTAATAGTTATAATTATTATATTCCAGTTTTTTCAATATTATATTAACCTATCAACAATATTTAACCATTGGCGACATTACTACTTGACGAAAAAAAAGTTTTCATGCAAGTAAAAAATCCAAGATGGCGACCCCGGGATAATAAGACATCTAAGTCCAAAAGGGAATGTATTATATTAATATCTGTCATGTATTAATTATCTTAATTTTGTAAAGTTATTACTACTCGCACTTGAATTTTTATTTTGATAAAACGGATCTATTTTGCTTGTAGTGTGTTAAATTGTTCTTTTCTCCTACATTTTCTGCATCGAATTGCAAAAAATATTTAAATGTAGGGAAAAACGGGATACAATGAAACCAAATTTACTAATTTTTTTTTCTTATCCACAATTTTGTATGCAGAAAAATATAATAAATGCATACTTTTAATCTTGTATTTTCCCGATCTAAATAAATTTTTGGTACTTGTTAGTTATCCCGTCGACCAAATTACTGTCGCCAAATTGTAAGATTAAATGCCAATATTGGTTGATCGTAAATGTCACATTCACTTGACAACACGTGTTTACGTCATCAAGTGATTTTTATTTCGACATTTTATTTGTATTTTTAATGTTATACCAATTTATTTGTTCTTTCGTTATTAAAAATAAAAATTTTGTCAATTTGTATAATTTGGTGAAATTTGTTGGCGGGATAACTAATAAGTACCAAATTTTTATTAGTTTCTAAACAATATTTCTATGCTTGAAAAATAACAAAAAGTAAATGTCTTACAGTGTTTCATTGTATCCCATATGCAGGGGTACAATGAAACACATACTGGGGTGTAATAAAACACTGCAAATGATGGAAGCAATGGCTTAGATGCTTTATATTCCCTCAGCCGTTGTTTTGATTTGTTTGGTGATTTTTTTGTTGCCGTGTTGATGCTGTTTATGGATATGGCAACCTCGATATGTTGAATCCTGTGTGTGTTGTAACGTGTCGTTCTGGCAACCCCTGAGAAGCTCATTTTAGCTTGGAATATTGTGAATGTATTTTGATATCGTGTTGTATAGTTCTGACTTTTTATTTTTATGTGAAATTTATTGAATTTATTTGATTGACTATGAATTCTGTAGTCCTTTTAAACGCTGTTGCTGAAGTAATTAGGAAATATGAGGAAATTTTGACAAGAAAGGAAGGTTTGTTTATAGTGTGTGAATACGTATTCATAAGCCTATTTTGGAAAATATCGGTGATGATATTTGGAGCTGGAGCTTTCAAGAAAGCAGATGTCTGTTAAGGTATGTTGATAATTTTATGTATATTTTACTGCTTTAACAGTTTTGTACATTTTGAGATTGCTAGAAAGCGAGAACTGCTGAATTTTGAGAATGCTACACCTCGAGAAGTGCTGAATGCAGTGATGTTTTTTTTCAGTTAATGTGCACGAAGCGCACATACAACGATTGCTGGTTGCCATTTTAGCGAATTTTGTTTTTTATGTGTATTTTGCTGTTTTAAGAGTTTTTTACATTTTGAGATTGCTACACCTCGAGAAGTGCTGAATGCAGTGATGTTTTTTTTTCCGGTTATGTGCGCGAAGCACACATACAACGATTACTGACTGCCATTTTAGTGAATTTTGTTTATTATTTACATTTTATTTTCATTAAGCCAAACATGCATATAAACCGGTGCTTGGTGACATTTACTACTTGGCGGAAAAGGGGTTTTCACACCAAGAAAAATTCCAAGAAGGCGGCCGGGGGAACTTATGACATCTGTTCCGAAGTTTGTAAATAAATTTTTACTTAGTAACCTGTAGTGTAGGGTACAATGAAACACTTGCAGATGGGGTACAATGAAACATGTTTCATTATAGTAATAATACTACAATGAAACATGTTTCATTATAGTAATAATACTACAGTACTAAATTGAATATATTAGAAGTAAGAGTAGAAAAACAGAAAAAGGAATTTTGTTCTAACCAGGCCAGTAAAAAATGCTTTTATTAAGCAAGGGATGGTTTTCAAAGCAAACTCTGCCTGCTACAGAGTCTGAAGAGGATTGCGATGATCCAAATTTTTTTCCAGTTCCAGCTGATCATCGAGATACTAAGAATGAGATAGGCCACACATAACATGTATGGCACAAACCTATCTATTATAAATGGAAACATAAGGAAATATATTCCGTTGGAGAAATCATACATTTAAATGAAGTCGAATATGAAGTATACTTTATATAAAAGACTTCAACCTAGTTTTAAATTCGTGCATTCTTCAGAAACTTACATTTCTGAAAAAACTCAAATTGTGTGGAAACTGCCACCCCCTATCTCTTCAGGAGCAGGGGTGCAGAAAATGTTTCTACTCGCAACATTTCTCCCAATCCACATGAAAATTTCCCCAAAATCTTACGGTATGTTATAGGTAAATGCTGTATTAACGTAGGTATAGAAAATTTATTTTTCCAATATATCTCAACTTGCACGAGTATATAATGGAAGGGGGGAAAAAATCTGAAATTAACAGCAAATTTTCTGAAAGGTTACAGCAGCAGAGTAGGGGAAGAGGGAAAATCCACACCCAGCACTAACTATGTTTTTTTCACGACCCTTTGCCGAAATTCGTGTTTTTTTTTTTTTTTTTTTGCGATCTTTTGACGAAATTTGCAGTTATTTCGCATTCCTTTTCACAAGTTTTGTAGTTATTTCGCCTTCTTTTTGATGAAATTCGCGGTTATTTCGTCCTCTTTTGACGGAATTTGCGGTTGTTTTGCCATCTTTTGATGACATTCGCGGTTGTTTTGCGATCATTTGGCGAAATTCGTGGTCGTTTTGCGATCATTTGACGAAATTTGCGGTCGTTTTGTGATCATTTGACGAAATTTGCGGTCGTTTTACGATCATTTGACGAAATTCGCGGGTTTTTTGCGATCGTTTAACGAAATTTTCGGTTGTTTCTCAATCTTTTGACGAAATTTGTGTTCATTTCTCGATCTTTTGACGAAATTTGCGTTGATTTCGCAATCTTTGGATGAAATTTGGAAGTATTCGCGATCTTTTGACGAAATTCGTGGTTGTTTTGCTGTCTCTCGACGAAATTCGCGGTTGTTTTGCGATTTTTCGACGAAATTTGTGGTTGTTTCGTGACCTTTTGGCGAAATTTGTGGTTGTTTCGCGATATTTTGTCAAAATTTGCGGTTGTTTCACGATATTTTGCTCAAATTTACGTTTATTTTGCGATCTTTTGGTGAAATGTGCGTTTATTTCACGATCTTTTGACAAAATTCGCGTTCATTTTGCGCTTTTTTGATGAAACTTGCTGCTCTTTCGCCAAAATTAGCAGGGTTTTTTTGCAATCTTTAGGCGAAACATTCGGTTCTTTCGCGATCTTTTAACGAAATTTGTGGTTATTTTGCGATTTTGTGACGAAAAGCGCGCTTTTTCCGTAATTCTTTGACAAAATTCGCGGTATTTTTATGTCCGAATTTTGAGATTGATGACCTTTTCTTTAATTTTCGGAATCGAATGCCTTACATTTTTGGCAAATTCGGAACAGAATCATCCCTGATATACGGGACATATTATTCTGAGATCGATTTTGTGAAGATCGCCATACGGATCTTTTTATTTGTAGTGAAATTTTTCTATCTCAGGGAATTATGGAATTTGTTGTTAAAATCGAAATCAATTGTACATGTTTCTGCAACATTTCCCCTGATGGTTAAAATTTCCCCCGATCCTAGTTTGCCGGATCGGACATATTCTGCACCCCTGTTCAGGAGCAACGAAAAGGAAAGCAGAAATGCTAATTTTTGAAACTGACTTGTGCTAATTTAATATAAAATGAAAAGTATTGCTTAAACTGTAGCATTTTCTTATTTTTTCATTTAGAGTTTTATCAAGTTCCTTTTTTGTATTTTATTAATCAAGTTTTGTTTTTGTATTTATCTCATTGTTCATAAAATAAACTATATTGGGTGAAAATTGCTTCAGAACAGATGTCATAAGTTCCCACTGCCGCCATCTTGGAATTTTTCTTGGCATGAAAACCCCTTTTCTGCCAAGCAGTAAATGTTGCCAAGCACCAGTCTATACGCATGTTTGGCTTAACAAAAATAAAATGTAAATAATAAACAAAATTCGCTAAAATGGCAATCAGTAATCGTTGTATGTGCACTTCGCGCACATTAACCGAAAAAAAACGTTACTGCATTCAGCAGTTTTCGAGGTGTAGCATTCTCAAAATTCAGCAGTTCTTGCTTTCTAGCAATCTCAAAATGTAAAAAACTCTTAAAGCAGCAAAATATAAATAAAATTATCAACATACCTTAACAGACATCTGCTTTCTTGAAAGCTGCAGCACGAAATATCATCACCGTCATTTTCCAAAATAGGCTTATGAATACACATTCACACAGTATAAAAAAACCTTTTTTTCTTGTCAAAATTTCCTCATATTTCCTAATTACTTCAGCAAGAGCATTTAAACGGACTACAGAAACTATAGTCAATCAAATACATTCAATAAATTTCGCATAAAAATAAAAAGGCAGAACTATACAACACGATATCAAAATACATTCACAATATTCCAAGCTAAAATGAGCTTCTCAGGGGTTGCCAGAACGACACGTCATACACACACGTCACACGGGATTCAACATGTCGAGGTTGCCATATCCATAAACACCGTCAACACGCCAACAAAAAATCGCCAAACAATTCAAAACAACGGCTGAGGGAATATAAAGCATCTAAGCCAATTTACATGTTTTAAGCTTTTTCTTTAGAGCAATGGGTATGTTTATCAACACATATTAATTTTCATCCTATACATCGAACCATGACCCAGGCCCACTATATATAATGCTTATTGCTGAAATAAAGTGTCAAAAGTAGAAATTATTTATATCCAATAATTTGAAACACAAGAAAAAAAGAGAAAATGATATTAGATTTCTTCTAAAAAAACCAATTGGTTTTTTTTTAGAAAAAAACCAGTTAGTTTAAACCATGGTTAAAACCAATTGGTTTAAACTATGCCAACCCTGCTTACATACTTTCCCCATAGATCATAAAATGGATTAATTTTTGATAAGCCAATTTTTCAGGGCTAATAAAAACTTTTTTTTTTTCTTCAAGCTTTACTCAGAAGAAGGGAAGGTTAAAGGGTTTTTTTTTTTTAACATCATTAAAATAATTTTATTACCAAACCTATTATATTGTATAGTATACATTATGAATATTCTTAACAAAGTAAAGATCGACCATAACAGGCAAGTTCATAGTCAAAAGGTTCATAAATCTTATGATCATCATCATTTCATTTATAAATTTATTTTTTAAATAAGTCAACAAAATGAGCGATATAACGATTTATATTTGACCTCAACTTACTATCTTCTAATATTTAAATACATAAATAACTATTTTAATTTTTAAATGCAATACTATAACATTAAAATGCTCTATTTTAGTTTATTTGTTGGGTACTTGTTAGTTATCCCATCAACCAAATTACTGTCACCAAATTGTAAGATTAAATGCCAACGGTTGATTGTAAATGTCACATTCACTTGACAACACCTGTTTATGTCATCAGGTAATTTTTATTTGTATTTTTATTAATGTTATACTAATTTATTTGTTCTTTCGTTATTTAAAATAAAAATTATGTCAATTTGTATAATTTGGTGAGTGCTTTGGCGATTTATATAATTTGGCGAAATTAGTCGACAGGATAACTAACAAGTACCATTTGTTGTCTTCATTTTTATTTTTTATTGTGCAGTATGTAGCCCTCCTTCAATTTTCAAACAATGTAATTAATATTCTTTTATTTAAAAGCTGTCATGCAGATGTATACCCTATTGTTTGGTACATGATAATTATATAAAAAGTAATCGAATCAATGATTCTCATCCCCCCTATCAAACCTTGTTCCTTTTTTAGTTGTATTAGCTTTTCACATTATATCCTCATTGTTTATCCATTTTTAAATAAAGTCACATACTATTGGAAAATGAATACACTTTTTTTATGGCAGAATCCCATAATCTTGAAAATACATCTTTGCATCCTTTTCTGTAAATGGATTGTCCCAAATCTTTATTGACTTTTTTCAAAATGCAAGAGAAATAGTCAGTTAATTTGTATCCTTCGTTAGGAAAACTAAACTGGCTTATCCACAAAATAAATACAACATTTTTAAGGCTACTTAATTGCAGTTTTGACAAATTGACTCATTAGAGTAATGGCAGAACTGAAAATGAATTATTTCTCAATATTTAAGATTCAAAGTTTTATTTTCTGTTTTATTAATTAGCATATTAAATACTTTGATATTTTGTGATACTGTAAAAGGGTATACTGTAATTTCGTGTATATAAGCCTCACCGGTAGATAAGCCGTAGCTTTATTAAATTGTTGTGAAAAACAATAGTAGCATTAGTTAAGCCGCACTGGAAGATAAGCCGCGTCTTATGCAAGATCTTAGGACGACTGAAGCTGATGGGCTAGTGGCGGCCATCTTGGATTTCTTTTTCTGCCGTATTTGCCGATGAAGAAATATTTTTTCTCTAATGTATTTTTATGCTTTTAAGAACTGAAAATATAGATTTTTTTTTTTAAAGCAACTGTTTGAAATGTTTTACTTCGAATAATTTTTGAAATAGCAGCTTGAATTGACTTGAAAATAACGCGCCGAATCCAAGATGGCAGCCGGGATTCTACTAGTTTTAGTAAGGAAAATAAAATAAAAAATTACAACTACCAGTATGCAAATGTAACGTAAAATTATGAAATAAGTTTTATAATTTATACAAAATTGTTTGACTTACCTTCAGATCCGACAAAGCATTGTATGAAAAAGGATTGCCGCAAATTCGTTCTCTTGATTTAATAAAACATGGGCGGTAATCTAAATGAAAATTCCCCCCTCCCTATCAACTGAGAAAAATAAAGTTGAAATGTATAAGTAAACTTTTTTATTTGTATTTAAAAAAATAAAAATCTGGTAAATACACATTCAATCAATTATCATATGAAACCATCAAAATCAGACTCGTCAGTGTCAGATACAAAAAATTTTAGAAATTCATCATTTAGTACTTCGCTCGGGCCATCATTTTCAGAGCAGGAAATTTCAGTCTCAGAGTCACTGTCAGAAAGGTCTTCGTCATAATGAATTAGTCCCGGTTTTCAGAATCCTGATTTAATGGTTTTAACAGTTACTGCATCCCATGCACTTTTCACCCATTTTGCTACCTTGGAAAAAGATGCTTTTTTTAAGTTTCCACCTTTTGTGAACTGATGTAGTCCACTTGACATCCACTTTTCCTTCTCCTCTCGAACTTTGCTTTTAAACGAGCGATTCACAGAAATATCCAGGCGTTGCAATTTCTTTGTGAGACCCCGTGGGATAACTGCTAGTTTTGCCCCCATTTTTTCGGCAATCTCTTTTACTCCCTCGTCTACATGGGATTTCATCGAATCTAGGATTAGAACTCCTTTGCAATCAAAAAAGGAGCCTTTCCTTTTGTTCCAAACTTCGCCAAGCCATTTCTGCATAATATTTTGATTCATCCACCTTTTCTCGTTTACGGTTACAATGACATCTGGTGGAAAATCTTCCTTCGGCATCGTTTTTCTTTTAAATATGATCATGGGCTTCAATTTTGAGCCAACAGCACAGCAGGCAAGAACCACAGTCAAGTTTGTATTTTCATGACCAGTTGTAATAACAGAAACGGTTGAAGTGTTTCTAATATCAACAGTTTTATTTGGGGGACAGTCAAAAGCCAGTGGCACTTCTTCCATATACAATTTGTCTAAGCTCGTATTTTTGTTTCGCACGCAAATCGGGAAAAAAATCCAGAAAATTCTGAAATTTTATTTCCCAATCTTGAGGAAGTTGCTGCCCTTTTGTAGTTTTAGAGCGTACACTCAGTTTTTTCCGTTTCATGAAACGGTAACACCAGTTGCTATTACCGGAAAAATCCGAAATCTTCATTTCTTTGGCCATAACATTGGCTTTTAGCCTAATTTTGATCGTAGATACAGGTCTCCCTTCATCTCGCTCGTTCTTTATCCACTGGAACAAATTATCTTTTAAATTCGGCCAATATGGTTTTCTAAATCTATTAGCTCTTTTCCATCGATCAACGCTTGATAAGGATTCTTTTGACTTTCTCCACTGTCGAATGCATTTCTCATGAACTTGAAACTGTCTAGCAGCTTCTCGATTTCCCAACTCTTCAGCTTTCTGGATCACTTGGAGTTTGAAATCTGCAGTGTAGCTCTTTCGCTTTTTTGGACATACTTTATCGGACATTTTTGAAAGCACGTGCAATCACCTCCACTCACTAGACAAATATTGAATTTTCACTACTAACGGTGCGTACACAGCAGACAAGCGACTGGGAACAAAATGCTGAAAAACCAGTATGATTCAATTCACCGTTAAGGGGAGAGAGAGAAAACCATTTGCATTGGAAGGAGCAGTTGCGTAGAGTGGATGCGCGAAGCAACGACGCACAGAAAAAAGTTTCAGTTCGAAATCGCGGAGAAAAGAGCGAAGGCAGTACAAATCGCCGCTGGGTTCGATCCAATTTCGTTTTCGGGGGAGATCGGCCGTTCTGAGAAATACGGTCGACGGGATGATGATGTCAATAGATAAGCCGCAGTGTGCAAAAATCGGCGTTTTTTATAAGATAACCCGCAGCTTATCTACACGAAATTGCGGTAATTAATTTCTAATGTAAGTTTTATTCAGTTTAGACAAGAGGATAGAGTATCTGAAAAATACAGGCCTTAGAAAATAGGAGGGGTCTTGGACTAAAAGAAATAAAAAGAATTTACTTTCCAGTGTTTTAATAGAATTAATATCAAAGGTTACCTGGATATTTTCCTATAAATTTGGAAGGCCTTTAAATAACAGGCTGTACAGTTTTGTTTTG
Source organism: Maratus speciosus (assembly GCA_963932465.1). NCBI lineage: Eukaryota > Metazoa > Arthropoda > Arachnida > Araneae > Salticidae > Maratus > Maratus speciosus. The sequence continues at coordinate 280,432,908 of OZ010788.1, read as the reverse complement.
AATATTGTAATACATTTTGGTATAAAGTACAATGAAACCTCTCTGTAAGGGCCACCTGCCGTTCCATTGAAAATTGGCCCTTATGAGAGGTGGCCCTTGAATAGGGGTGACCAAATTTTTCATTTCTCTTTCTTTTTATCCCTCGATTTTTAAAATCTGCATATTCTTTCAGTAAGTTCTCTTTGTTTTTAACAATATTGTTTAATTGACTCTTGCTGCAATTAAACTATGAAGGAAATTTTCTTGCAGATGTTCCTTGATCACGACAATTAAGAACTGTGATTTTGTCATTTTAAATTTTACATAAGCCTGAGCTGAAAATTTCTAGTGTAAAAATTGTGCTTCAATATGCATTCACAGTTTTTGTAAATGTGGAATCAGTTTTTTCTAGATAACCTGTTATCATTTGTGTGTCCACAGCAAAGGGCCAAGTTTCTCCCCCAACCCAACACCTACAGCTTGAAAGGTCAAACAATGTGTGAGAAACACATGTTTGTCTCACTTGTGGAAAAGTGAGTTACTAAATCCTTCATTTCTCCCCCTTCCTTCTTTGTTGCAAGTGCAGTTGTTTGCTGAACTCTTATCTTTTCGTTCAGGAGTTCCATACACCTGTTTAGTATTTAAAGAACATGTGAAACAAATGTCCTTTATGAGGGGTAGGTGCGGCCCCTAAGGGGGGGTAAATTTAACATTATGTCTATGGGAAAATTTTTTTCGTTCCTAAAAATATTGGCCTTTAATAGAGGTGGCCCTTGAATAGGGGTGGCCTTTAAAAGAAGTTTCACTGTATTCTCTGTCTTTCTTTTTTTTTCAATAATGATACAGTTATTATTGTTAAAAAAAATATGACATTTTTCATGAAACGTTGTTGCTGTGTTTACTATCATCTGTAATTTGCATTAAGATATTCTTTCTCAAAATTAAGACAAAAACAACATATTAGTTTTCCTGTTACACATTTTTTAAAAGATGCTACATTCTGCCCTTTTTCAGTATCAGCTTTTCACCCTATAATTTTTTCAAAGTATTTTGCCTTATTTTAATGAGAATAATTTGCATAAAAAAAAAAAAGAGAGGCTAGTAATTAGGCAACATATTATGTAATTCCTAAGTTGTTTGCTGTTGTACAATGTAATATGTAAATACAAATAAACCAGTGGGAGCCAAGGAAAATGCCCTTTCACTCATCAGAAAGTGTCCTCTCTTCGTAAATGCCTTTTTATAAATACACCCTGCCTCATAGCGGGGAACACTACCACAAATCGTCATAAAGATTCATTTATCGGCGACATAGCAGTTAAAATTAAATAAAGTATAAAAATGTCAAAACAATGCTGAGTATTCAGGAGGAATGAATCATGTGCACTTCCTCCTGAATACTCAGCATTGTTTTGAAATTTTTATACTACTTTATTTAATTTTAACTGCTAGTAATTTTTAACTGCAAACATGATATATAGTTTTCTGTCATTCGAATGTTATTTGTTGCACTGATGAGGGGCTAAAATTTAGCTCGAAATGTTTGCTTTTTAATTGTATTAAATGTATTTATGTAATTTTTACTTGTATGTCTGATGAATTGTAATATATTTTTTATTTTTAAATCGTATATGAGTCATTCCACACGAATTCAACCAATGGGTGTTGCAGCATAGTCACGGATTTTTTTAAAATTTTTTTTGTAGACAGACATAGTAGTAAAACCCTCAAATCTGAAATTTAAAACTAATTTGCGCAATATTCACTGAGATATACACTTTTAAAAAATGGTCATTTTTACCAAATGGCGGCCATTTTGGATGCTATCCCAATGTCTATAAATGTCCATAACTTGACAACTAATGATTCAAATTTTATATTTCTGGTACCAATTTAAAGCTATTTATATAAAGAATGCATATATGATATTAAAACAATGGTAAATTTTTATTTTAATACTGTTTATTACATTTAAACAGAAAATATCACCCTCAAAAATTGGCTTACTGTAATGGGCCATAAAAAAAATGGCCCATCATAAATTTTTTTCAAATTTGCTAAAAACATTGCTCCATATGTATACTTTAAACAGAAAAAAAATTGGAGAGGTAAAATTTTTCATTAAAGAAAAATAGCTTTTTACACATAGGATGTCATTTATTTACCTAACAGTGACTATCTTAAAACACGTAAGTATCTTTGGTTTAACAAATAATGGTTAAAAATATTTTTTTCTGGCATATGAATTAATGTATGAGCATCAATATATAAATAATTCAATTTAGAAATACCAATCAGCAGTTAATTATACTAAAAACACATACATATTAAAATAACAGTAAATTTTCATTTCAATACTTTTTATTTCATATAAAATGATAATATGTATAATTCTCAAAAAAATATACATAATGGAAAATATTTAGAAGGAAAAAGAGCCATAAAACATATTTTTTTGAAATATGGCAGAAATACTAGCTGTAAATCAGTTGAATTCAAATAAAAGATTAAAAATTAATATTAATGTGTTGATTGAGTTGACATTAGTTATTCAGTTCACTGCCAATTTCAATTTAAATGAACAAATCTTGACAAAATGAGTACACAAATCTTGTGTGATACAAATGTACAACAAAAACATCAAATATGTATAAAAGTAAGACTTAGATAAAACTTATATGAAACATATTTACATAAAATAAGAACAGGATACTTACATGGATATAACTTTATAATATATTGTTGAAAGGAACTTGATAATATGTTGTTGAAAATTACCAAGGATTTAATCTGTCTTGAAGTTTAAGAATAAGAGTTGAATTGCTGTATGCTCCTCTGGAGCAACAGTATATGTTCTTCCTGTAGCAGTCATTGGGGTAGACACTACTTTCATTATATGCTCATATGGAATCCAACAAACATCTGAAGATTTTGGCCATGAATATGATGAACTAGGACCATGAGGATGTATGAACATAATTTTATAGTCATTGAATTCCTCGCAGTAATCTAAAATCTTACCAATCCACCAATTAACACCATATACACATGCAACATATTGTTCACTTTTAAATGTTTGTGGTTTGTCGGTTTCACTAAATCTCACAGTAGCAATAAAATTTGTTACCCTGGAAACCAGTATTTGGCCTTTATTTATTGGCACAAAGCTGTGATTAACCCTTGTTCCTACGATTGTATCTGCCTTTGCATACCTATCTGCTAACTGATTATTGGAAAATAGATTATGCAAGATTAGCATTCATTTCATGAATTCTGTCATTCTTAGTATGTAAATTTATTGAAATAGAAAATACAGAAACAGACATATTTATATCTGAATATTTAATGCAACTTGAATGAAGTAAATACATGCATACAGCAGAATTTTTCTATAAAGTCACATACAAATGTAAAACTTTTTAAGTGAGCAATTTTTAAAGTAAGAAATAGAAATTTAGGTATGAAAATTGAATTTCTTGCATGGAAAACGTTTTGAATAGATTCCACATATACACATGCGGTAAAATCTCATTTATATATATTGCATTTAAAGGTTTTTCACAATTATACATTATATTCTTTATTTATTTTCTTATTTTCTTCAGTGTTAAATTTTTTCAATTATACATTTTTAGCAATGACTTCTTTTTTTTTTTTGGGGGGGGGGGGGGGGAGGGGAGCAATTGGAGGGTGGTCCTACAAAAAACTTATGAGATTATATTTCATTATAGTTTTACATTAATTCAGGGATTAAAAAATATTTAGTTTTGGCCATTATTTCTTAAATCAGGGATATTTACATGTTTTAAGATAGTCGCTGCTTAGCAAGTGACATCCTATGTGTAAAAAGCTATTTTTTTTAAACGAAAAATTTTACCTCTCCAATTTTTTTTCTATTTAAAGTACACATATGGAGCAATGATTTTAGCAAGTTTGAAAAAAAAATATGATGGGTCATTTTTTTTATGGCCCATTACAGTAAGTCATTTTTTGAGGGTGATATTTTCAGTTTGAATGTAATAAACAGTATTAAAATAAAAATTTACTATTGTTTTAATATCATATATGCATTCTTTATACAAATAGCTTTAAATTGGTACCAGAAATATAAAATTTGAGTCATTAGTTGTCAAGTTATGGACATTTATAGATATAGGGATAGCATCCAAGATGGCCGCCATTTGATAAAAATGATCAATTTTCAAAAGGCTATATCTCAGTCAATATTGCACAAATTATCTTAAAATTTTAGATTTGATGGTTTCACTACTACATCTGTCTGTAATAAAAATTTTAAAAAAATCTGTGACTATGGTGCAACAACTTTTCTTTAAATTGGTTGATTTCACATGGAATGACTCATATCAGACGTTAAACAATTATTATTCATTTTAATAACAATAACAGTTTGTTTGATTCCAAATTTGCAATAATGGACATGCATAACAAATGCAGTGATTGTATGAACGAAGGCACCTACCAATCGCTGCCTTCAATCTTCATTACATTCGACACATCTTTGCCATTTGTCTAATCAAAAGTCAGCTTAAGATTCTGCTGTAATTTGGCCATTAATCTCTTTTTGGCCTTAGTTCTTTCAGTTCATTCTCGCTAACTTATAAGTCAGACTTGACCAGGGTTCGTTGATATATATCCGATATTTATTTTTTAAATATCAAGATTTTTGATATTTTCATGTACTGGATATTTTCATAATTCAAGATTTTTGTATTTTCATATACTTTATATTTATTTTCAAAATATCAAGATGTTTGATTTTTTGTATATTTGATTATTTATTTTCAAAATATCACTGTGCAAGATAATTTGGATATTATTAGTCGAAACAAGTTTAAATGAAAATTTCAACTGTTATTGGCTGTGTTACTTTGTAGGTAACGAAATTTTGTCACTGGCAGTGACTTTTGCAGCCAATGAAGAAAACAAATATATTTTCAAGCTTTATGTTTGAAGCTTTTATTTTTAAATGTAGAACTAATAATAATTATGTGAGACAAATTATTCAATGCAGCCATTGAAAGATAAACAACTGTATAATTTAAATAATCAGTTCATTAGAAAAAAAATCTTTTTTGGTTTGCTTTAGTTGAGACTGTACAACATGCTAAGGAATAAAAAAAATAAGCTTATATTCATGTTAAAATTCTCAAAAAAAAATTTTTATATTTAAAATTTTGTTTTATCGATTTCTTGATGCTTCATACTAAATCCTATAGTTTGCTTTTTTTATAAATGCGTGTATAAAGCAAATTGTATCTGTTTTTAACTAGTTTATCTTCAATTTTGTTCTAAGTGAAGAAAGAAAAAAAAGGAAAAGAGAAATGCATTTTTAGAATATTGTTTGATTAAGTTTTCATGTCAAGTGAAATATGTTTTATTTTCTAGTTTATATTATGCTTGAAAATTCAGCAGTGAGTTTGCTATTTTGAAAATATCAGATATTTTTGATATTTTAAAAAATATCATGATATTTACGAACCCTGGACTTAACTGAATTGGCATCACAAGTTCAGCATCAGGGGAGCCATTGATAGTACAGAAAAGTAAATTTCATTCAGTTGTGTTTCTTTTTATTATAATTTTTATGTTTAAAGTTTAAAAAAGCATATTGTAATAACATTCTCAATAAAATTTATTTTATTATTCACTGAAAAGACTGTTTTAACCACTTCACCGTTTGTCCCAAGATAAGTCGGGAGTAAAAGCTCTGTTTCCCTATACCTGTCGCCGGTGAAGTGGTTAAAATAAAAATACTTCTGACTTGAAACGTCTTCTTAATACACACATTTTGGTTTATTTTGACCTGCAGCCAAAAAATGGTTGCTGACTTCTGTTAATGTTTGTAATATGTAGTAATATGTTTGTATAATAAAATAACCCTTTTATGAGATGTCTTTAAAAAATATATATTTTTTTATAGGCACAATCTGATGACTTTTCTAGTTTTTTCAATACTGGTCATACTAACAATTGGGCTGTCTTAGTATGTACATCTAGATTTTGGTTTAATTACAGACATGTAGCAAATGTTTTATCCATTTACAGAAGTGTAAAGCGGCTTGGTATACCAGATAGGTAAGACTGTTTTAAAATATTTATTTATTTTCTTCATTTATAAAACATGCTGATTATATCCTTCCTAAAGAGATATGTAAAGAAAACATTCTGCTACTGATATATTATACTAGAAAGTTTGAATATCTTGTTGTGATTTTGATACCTATCCTTTAAAAATTACTATTCCTTTAGAAAAGCAAAAAAAAAAAACAAAAAAAAAACAAAAACAAAAAAAAAAAAAAAAAAAAACAATACTTAGTTCTGTACATTTGTAGTATATTAAAATCAGTAATATGTCAAAATAAAATTAACCTAATTTGTAATTTGTCAAGAAGAATTTGCCAGGTAAGGTTTGTCAAGTAAGTTTTGTCATAGACAAAAAAATAAATAAATAAATAGTCATATTCAAATATTACTCGTGCACTGAAGGTTCCATACAATAAATATATTAATTAGTAACTGTATTATTACAAAAATATCATTGCTAAAAGAATAATAAGACTTTGGAAAAAACTATAGAACGTAGGGTTGAGTATAGCTGTATATTCAAGAAAAGTATAAATGAATATACCATGATGAAAGTTCAATGAGGTATGAAACCTAAATAATATCAAATATTGCTATTCTGTATAACACTTTTTTTAAATCTTATCCTAATCTGTTTATGATGAACTTAATTTGGTATACTCGTATACTGACAATAAAAATAGTGCATATTTAAACTTCATTTGGCATTTCATAAACCTAAATTCAGCTTAGTAATGTTCTTTTCTTTTTACAGCGTACCTAAAAAAAACCTTGTTCAAAGTTTAAACTTGGCATTGTGCTAAGCACGCTTCAAAAGAAGGTCACAAAGTTGCAACACCAACTTGGTCCGTGTTGTGTTTTTCCAGATAGGTTTTTAATTAACCTTTAAAGACAGGGGTTGCGCATTGAGAGAGCCACTCAATGCAAACTAGTCGCAAATCCCATAGTATTTATGTGATTAATTCTAATTAAATTAGTCTGTTTTTAGCAATTTGATGTTTATTGCTTTTATGCTGCTACTGGACACGGCATTATACGAATATATCATTAAAAGTTGTTATCTAGGTTCTAGGCTTTAAAATAAAAGCCAATAGTGCTTAGAGTATGCCGTCCCTGTCTTTACGTATGCCCATACCAACCATGTCTTTAAAGGTTAATATCGCGACTAATTACCAACGATTTTTTTCGAAAATCATTATCAACAATGCTTTTATACATCTGCTACGATAGGTACCTCCAGTGCTCCTCAACATGTTTGCTGAATGCCTGCAAATCGAAATTTGTGTGTAACGGAAATATGCGCTTTTTTCAAAAACTATGTGACCTAGGGTAATCGCTATAATTTTCCTGCAAGGTTTAACTTAACGCCTACTACCTCTAATTTTTTCATAATTTCCGTTTCTTTGGATTTGGAACTGGATGGGGGGAACATATTTTTGCACTACATTTTTGACGATATCTCTGAAAATATAATACCTAAAATTGAAAGAAATGCATTTTGTAGTTAAGCATTACAAAAGCTTTCTTACAATACCCCACACAATATACAAAGAAAAGATTTTTTTTTTCAGAAGAATCTGACAAGTATATTTTTAAATATTCGGTGTATTTAAGTGTTTGGTCATTAATGGTCATATAGTAATCTGGTATTCAGCATATTTTCACGAATATGGTGCTTAAGGGGTTAGTACACTATAAAAACTATTCTGAAATCTTTTCGTACATTAGTTGCACCAAAGGAAACTTTGTTTTGATAAATGCTTCTTGATGTGTAAAAAATATATTAGCTTCTGAGGTTTCTAAACGTAAAGAATTCTTTTCGGAATTGAGAGTAACTCGGAAGAGGTTATTATGTATTTTGATTTGTTGTTATAATATATTTTTATAGATTAAGAAACATTCGTATTTTTTACAGTGTATATTATAATGCATATGAAAATAAATAAATGTATAGGTAAAATAATTCATTAATAAAAGGTCAAGTGTGAGTATTACTCATGCTCAGAGGGTTCCGTACAATAAATATATGAATTATTGACTGTATTATTAAAAAAATCATTGCAAAAGAAAAATAAGACTTTGTATAAAACTATACAACATATAGCTGTATATACTGGAAAAGTATGAATGGATATACCATAAAAGTTCAAAGAGATATGAAGCCCAAAATATCTCAAATATTGCTATTCTGTGTAACACTTTTTTTAATCTTATCCTAATCCCCTTTTTTATGAGCTTTATTTGGTATTGACAATAAAAAATAGTGCACATTTAAACTTCATTTAGCATTTTATAAAACTAAATTCAGCGTAGTAATAATCTTTTCTTTTTACAGTGTCGCAAAAACAAAACCTTTGTTCAAAGTTTAAACTTGGCATTGTGCTAAGCACGCTTCAAAAAGAGGTCACAAAGTTGCAACGCTACCTTGGTCCATACCGCATTTTTCCAGATATGTTTTTAATTAACTTTTAAAGACACGGGAGGCATATTGAGAGATCCACTCACTGCAAATTAGTTGCGAATTCATGCATATTTATGTATTTAATTCTAATTAAATTAGTCTGTTTTTAACAGTTTGACATTTATTGCTTTTATACTGCTTCTGGATATTGCATTACACAAATCTATCATTAAAAGATGTTATCTAGGCTTTAAAAGCTGATAGTACACAGAGTACATCGCCCCTGCCATTATGTATGTCCCAAACCCACCATGTCTTTAAGGGTTAATATCGCGACTAATTACCGACGATTTTTTTCGAAAATCATTATCAACAATCCTTTTATACTTCTGCTACGATAGGTACCTCCAGTGCTCCTCAACTCCTTTGCTGAACGCCTGCAAATTGAAAATATTTGTGAATGTTTAATAATCTGTAAATATGTGGGTCAATAGCTTTATTACTTCTCCCAATTTGAACTTTCCATGTTCCACGAGTAAAATGGCTGTGACAGACAGACATACACAGGAGTGATCTTATAATGGTTCCATTTTTACTTTATAAGTATGGAACCCTTAAAAAAGCTAAAAGTCATTTTTTTAAAGCTAAAATACGTTTTAAATTTAGTTTAAATTTAGTTAAAATGCTAAAGAAAATTGGGTACTTTTTAATTTTCCTGTTGACTATGAAAACTCTATCCCCATAAAAATAGCCTGTCGTCAAATAGTGTGACTTATTACTAATAATGGATAGGAGTGTGACATCAAAACATACTCCCAAGGTGTTTACTTGGTTTTATGTAATCCACATTAATTTTCAATAAGCCAATTTTAAAAGTTTCAGATAGATATTTGAATAATAAAGGAGAAAATTCTGTAATCATTTTTGAAGACAATTGGCATATTTTAAGGGATGTCGGTTAATACAAATTTAATTTCATTGTTGTAACTTGGGTTTCTTGTGTGTGTGTAGCAAACATTTATACTGGAATTTAGACATTTGACTCCATGTGTATATAATTTGCATTTAAATATAAAAATTTATCTCCATAATTGCTCTCATTCACATTAAACCATGTTGTTGGCAATATTGCTCTTACTAATGTCATGCATTACTGGTGCAAATCCCATTGTTTGGCAAAAGATTTTGTTTACCTTATAGGGTCAATGGGAAAGTAAACAAGTATGAAAAATTGTTTGTTAGGTTAAACTTTGATACCGATGTCATAATGAGAATGGCAATTATATGTACTATTGCTTTCCCTTTTATCTCTCATATATCATCTCTAAATATTGCATATTTTAAATTTTTATATCATCAAATAAGCAAAAAATGTACTTTCAAATGAAATATGTTTGGAAGTGAACTGAATTTAGTGATATTTAATTATTTTTTAAATGACTTTCAAGCATATATATGTATAAGTATATATATATATTTTTTTTTTTTATCTGTCTTAACAATGAACATTTGTTTGTTACAATAATGTAAAGTTACTAGCGACAGATTTACCATAATTGGCAATTGATGGCCCAGAGCCAAATAAGAAGAAACAAAGCATTTTTGTTGTTGTTGCATTTGATTAATATTGCATAATTTGGCTCATTTTCATTATGGCTACTTTAATGCTCTTTAATGCCTTTATGATGAACTGCAAGTATATGTGACATATAGGATGTGCAAAATCCTTGAAGCTGGACACCAGTATTTTTACACAGAAAATTTTGTCCTATGTAATTGGAGATTTTCACAATTAAATACAGTAGAAGATCTTTATAACGCAAACCTAAAAACGCAAGGTTGTGCGTTATATAGAATTTTGCGTTATATGGATCACATTTCACATATCATTAAATTTACCTTGTAAACATGGGCAAATATGTCTGAAACATATCAAAATACATTAGAGTATCTTTATACTGCTTTCCTTGTTACCAGATGTTATCCAGATAATAATTTTTAGCATAATATAGATCATTCCACACATTCTTAAATTTACTTTATAAGATCCAAGTATACCTGGACCAAATCATTCATTATATTACTTACTCATTTTCAAAACTATTTATTGTAATAATAGCAAATTTTTCATTAAAAAGTCCTGAATTAAGGATATAAAGTTGAAATAATGAAATAAATTTAGTTTTGTAGAAAGTCACAATTTTTTATAATATGGGAATATAGGTGCTTCTGAATTAAAAAATTCATTGTTTACATCTGAAGAAGTTGTGCGTTATATGGAGAATTGCGTTATATGGAATTGTGTTATAAAGATCTTCTACTGTAACACAAAAATTTTCTTTCAGAAAAAGTGGTTCCAAAAGACAAAAGTAATAATATAAGAAGTGTAATTGATGCTTGTTGCGAAGGGATTAAAGTTAATCTAAACGTCCTTAAATATTTTTAAAACACTCTTGCAGCAAATCACATTTACTCAAACATGTCATTTAATTATGAATCTGATTACATAAAATTAATCATTAGATACCACACTTTGGTTGTCAGGCCCAAGCTTGGCCTGACGCCTGTACTTGACTTGTCAAAATAGAACAAACTTTCAAATGGGGCAGGCCAACAAAAAAATTAAATGGTCCAACTGGCCTGATATAAAAATTTAAACGAAACCAATAAAATATGAACCATTTTCAGTGAATATGACTTTCATAAGAATAAGTATAAATGTGCTGCATGAGTCAATGCTAGTTTTGACAACATCGATATAGAAATATAACATGTCCAGCATACAGATTGGCATTTGACAGTTACATCGTGTCTGAGCCCAAGCTTAATTTTTTTAGCAGACTTGGGCTGAGCCAGGATCAGGATTATAATTTTTCCCTACATAGTCGAACCAGGCCGGAACTGGACTTAATTGTTTCCAGGATTTGTCAGGCAAGCAATTTCTTTCTTTCTTTTTTTAAATAGCAATAGCGATAATGAGCTTATCTGTTAACAGATTTCCCTCAAATTCCACACTCAACAACACGAAACTTTCTGACATTTTTTTCTGACTCATTTTTAACTGTCAAGGCATAAAATTGACTGACCTGACAATCGGAGTGATTTGAAATTGAATGGCGTTTTCCACTTTTCGATAAATAATTTATCTACTTATAAGCAATTTTTGTTGCTTGATGACAGGTTTTTCTCCTTTACCGTGCTATTGCACCCGGAAATTCTATTTAAAATGCCAGCTTTGACCATATTTTCTGAAAGATCTTTTGCATTTATCAAAAAATAGAAAACACCATTCGCTTACATAGTTTCAGAATAAAAATACCTGTCAATTTTATGCGTTTCAAAGCAAAAATGAATTCAAAATGTAGCTGCTTTGGCTTTAAGAACAACCTTAAATTACAAAGAAATATTTTCAAAAATCTATTTTTTATTGTACAGCTTCAAAAGTTATGATGTTTTTAACCCTCTTTTTTTCTTTTATTCTAAACTACATTAATTCTTTTAATGACTCTTTATTTAAATGTTGAAAAGTCTAAGTAATCATTAATGTTGCTATTGTGTATTTTCTTCAAACACATATTAATCTAAAATATGCTATAAAATTTTCCCATAAATATGGTTGCAGTATTCTTTAAAGTAATATTAATTGTATGTTAAGAAAAATCAGAATTTTTTGTAAAAATTCAGTCGGGCCAGACCTGGCCTGATTTAATTGATTTTTGTATGGGCCAGACAAGACCTGTTTTCACTGATTTTTTTACAGGCTCTGGCAGAACTTTTAATTTTTATACCGGGCCTGGCCCGGGCATGAAAATTCTTGCCTGTGCAGATCTCTGCACTTTTGTACTATACTGAAATCTGTCAATAAAAAGACAGCTGAAGTTAAGTTGAATTGCTTAAAAGATACGTTGCATTTGCTCAAACATGTCATTTGGCTATGAACCTGATTACATAAAATTAACCATTAGATACCACACTTTGGTGCTACACTGAAATCTACGAATGAAAAGACATATAAAGTTAAGTTGAATTGTTTAAAGATACAATAGCCTCCCTCTTAACCGGAACTCCGCTTTAACCGGCCGACTTTTTTTCCCAACATCAGGCAAAATTCAGAGATGACGATCTCGGGAACTCGGCTTACGCTTTCGAGTTGAATTGGAATCCTGAGGGGAAGGAGGAAAAATTCCTAAAGAAGAACATCGGTTCTAAATGGATACGCGTTGACCTTCACCAGTGTTGAATTCAGGGTGTGGCCTGGGAGGCCTCCCACCCCGGAACTCTATAATGTCTGATCTATCTGAAAACTGTTTTGTACAAAAATTTAAAAAGCTTGAGGGATTCGAACAGATCACCATAGAAGATGTATAAGAGTTGTTTGAGTCTGTTAAAGGTCTCAAGCAAGAAACATTATTTCTTGAGGATATAATTAGGACTGTAACTGATGTTATTCGATATGAAGACGATCCTGATTATGATCCAGTTGAACTTGAAACTGCTAAAATTCCTCATACGGAAGGGGTAAAAACTGTAGTGTAGTATCAGTGTTGGCGCTACAATGTAAAAGCATCAGAGTTAACGCTACATTATGTGAAGGGTTCGCACACTATTAAGCCATGCCCCATTTTGTAAGGACTCTACCACCAGTAATTGTATAAAACCATCTTCTAGCTAATGCATCGTGAATAAAATTATCTTTATAATAATACTGGTGGTAGAGTCCTTACAAAATGGGTGTAGCTTAATAGCATGTGAACCCTATATGTTGAGCAGCAGGTAACAGCTGCCTCTGTTAGACTTGTGACGTGAAAGAAATGGAGAGATTAAGCTACAAAATGTCGTGCATCTTGCCTTCAACAGAAGAAGTCACTGATTTCTATATGATTGATTAACTCAAATATACATAATGTAGAGCAATTTCAACTTCATAACCCTTTCAGGGGCAAGTAACTTGTATTCGCAAAATGTTGAAATAATTGACTGACACCAGTATTTACAAGAAAATTTATTTGTAAACAAGTAAAAGTATATTTTCATGTACTTAATAAAAATGAAATTTTCATTAAAAAATTCGGGTGCCAATGTGGCAAATAGGGATTAAAATTACGTGATACCGCGACAGCATCACTGCCCTTCAAGGGGTTAAAAAGGTGTGCGACACGATTTTCAACAATCTAATTTGTGTTAAATATTTTTCACTATTTATTATCAGGGATAATTTTTCTTTCAATTCAGTTAATTCTCGTATTCATTTCAGAAAATATAGAAAATATGTACTTCTTTAAAAATACACAAATTGAAAAACTTAATGCATCATACGGGTTTAATTAATTAAATTACGCAGATACTTATTATTATTTTTTTACTTCTCCGCTTTAACCGGCTAACTGTCGGTCCCGTATAGGCCAGTTAATCAGAAGGCTACTACGTATGTTGCATGAGAATGTGATTGAATTTGTATTTTAACTTTATCTTTATCTTTTACTTTTTTATAACTAAATTCAAGAATATAGTTGTAAATGTGTTATTGTGAAGGTAGACACACAAAATGTTAGTCTTATCTCACTTCTAAAAGATGTCAAGCTAATGAAAGTAATACTTTTATTTGAAAATTTATTTTCAATTATCTAATTTTAAGTTTAAAATAATAGATTTTTTAAAAATATAATCTATAAAGCTTCTTAATTAATGAGTTTATTTTACATCATGAATTTAAGATTCATTATGTGATGTCTAAAGTGCATTTATTAACATACATTTTCTCCTTTTCTCTTATTAGTTCATTGCAGCTTTCTTTTATTGTTTTCTTTCATGTAATGTTTCATTAAAGATTTTCTTCTCTTTTGTATGTAGCCGAACTATTTTGATGTTAGCTGATGACATGGCTTGTAATCCACGTAATCCCCGTGCTGCCACAGTCTTTAATAATGCTCATCATCACATAAATGTGTATGGGGATGATGTAGAAGTTGATTATAGAGGATACGAGGTAAGTCATATTATTATTAATTTTTTTTTTTTTTTTTTACTTTTTAAAAAGTTTACTTTATGCATTGATTTTTAAGAAGGAAACAAATATGTATTTGTGTGACAGTAATATATTAAGGTATGGAGTAATTTTAGTTTGTTCATTTCCAAAAACATGCTCCACTAATTACTTTTTAATGGATTTTTTTTAAGTTAGAATTTTTATTCTTTATGTTGTATGTGAGAAATTTTGCTTGCAATTAGCTTGATCAGTATTAAAAAAATTTTCTTCAAAATTAATATTTGCTTTAAAGAGAATTCATGCTCTAAATTATTGCTGCAGGGCTAGTGCATGATTTTATTGACTGTGTGAAACCTTTTAAAAGAAAAGAAAAAAAGTAAGAAAACACATCTCATATTACCCATGAATTATGTAACAGTTTCCATTCTTTTGCACACATATTACATGCAATTACTTTTTTGCCCTTTATGTTTATGCCATATCAACAATGCATCAATATCTCTAAAATAATTGTATATTTACATGTACCAAAGTCATTGCTCATGATGGATAATGAATTTCAAATATTCAGTAAAAAGCTTAAATTATTACCTAGTTTGTCAAAAAATTATCTTTATTAACATATAGTTTGAAACTGAAATTGTCACGAAAATCTACTAAAATTTAAAACTTTCTAATATTTTAATGTGTGTAATCTTAAATTTTCAAATAACAGCCAGAAATTTTTAATTGTTTTTAGATAGAATTTTCCACAATTTATCTTTATATTTTCTTAATTACAAAAATTAAATATAAATTATTAATAAACCTTCAAAAGTAATTCAACTTATAATTGTTTAATTATCAGGTTTCATTGATTTAAACCAGCTTTATTTTAATCATGGTTTAAATCAACTGATTAAAAAAAAAATCATTGATATACTACTGTGATCAAAAAGTATTTGGAATGGCGGCATGAAACAAAAGATATCAATTTATTGTATCTTCTTCAAAGTAATCTCCCAACTGCAATACACTTCTGTCAACATTTTTTTCCAATCATCAAGATCTTAAAGTTGTTTTTGTGAACCCCCTTCAGTGTTTGTAGAGAATTTTCTGTTATCAAATTAATGGACTCAAAACTGTGACCCCGAAGAGGCAATTTCAGTTGTGGAAATAAGAAAAAGTCACACGCTGCCATATCAGGTGAATATGGAGTTTATGGAGCTGTATTTGTTGAATGTTTAGATAAAAACTCACGAATAATAGTGGCACTGTGAGAGCATTATTGTGTTGCAAAACCCGTGAGTTTTCTTGCCATTTTCCACGAATTGCTTCACGCAAATGGTGCAAAACACTCAAATAATAATTTTTACTGACTGCCTGGCCAGTTGGTAGGAATTCATAATGTACAACAATGAAAGAAAACAGTCAACATTACCTCAATTTTTGAGCAACTTTATTGTGGTCTTTTCGGTCTTGCCTCTTCTTTCAAGTTCATTCAGTTGATTGTTGAGCTGTTTCTTTATCAAAAGCATCTATCCAAGTTTCATCACCAGTAATAATGTGTTTTAGAAAGTAATCGCCTTGAGAAAGTATCTCTCAGGCCACTTGAACATGTTGTTATTTTTGGAACAAATTCAAAGTTTTTGGAACAACTTGAGAAACGACACATCACAACTCCTAAATGATCTTTTAAAAGTTCTTGATAGGAACCAAATAATATAGGAACTTGTTCAACAATGTCTCTTTTTATCAAACGATGGTCACCGAGCACCAATTTTCTGATCTTATCGATATTTTGATCATTAATTGAAGTGGAATGTCTACCGGATCATGGATCATCTATGACAGATTATCTACCATCTCTAAACTTTTTATATGAATCAAATACTGTTGTTTTTGATAAACACTCATCTTTAAAAGCTTTTTTCAACAAGAACTGAAAGATCTTCTTAAAACACCATCAAAAACTTTTAAATGCGCTAGGCCTTCTGACAGATCTGAGTCTTTCTTTGTGAGATGCAAAGAAGACGTGCTTCTACTATGAAAGCAGCAGCAAGACTGAAATGAGAGATAAAGGAAGGGAAAGAAGCTGAAGAAACAGCCAATAGGAAATTAGAAATCAACAGCCAATAGGAAAGCAGAAGACAACAGCCAATAACAGAAGAGTATAATCAAAACAAAAGAACACAGAGTAGAAGTGGAATAAGGAAGCAAATTGAAAAAAAAAAAAGTACATGAAAATTAAAAATAAATAATAATAAAATAAAACACACACATATATTAAAATATGAGAACACATGAAATTAAAAAATAAATAAATGAATAAAACATAAAAACAGATTAATATTAATTAATACAAAAAATGAATTAAATGGTAGTACTGAAAAGGTTTTTCCAAGCTGCAGAAAGCATTGTAGAATCAGGTTTATCATTAACAATAACTTCACGATTAAGATAAATAGCCAAATTTTCAAGGCAGTCTAATTCAGAGATACTATTGGCATTAAAGATAATTTTAGCATTTTGAAAATTAAAACTATGGCCGGAATCCCAAGAGTGTTTGGTAATAGAAGATTTAGAAATTTCTTGATTAATAACATAACAAGAGTGTTCTTTTAAACGGATTTCAAGATTTCTTTTAGTTTGACCAATATAAGATAAATCACAGCCGTTACAAGGAACACTATACATTCCCCATTTACGAAGTTCAGGAACAGGAGATTTAGTGAAGGAGAATTTGAATTTATTGACAGGTTTAAAGATAACTTTAAAATTGAAATGTCGTAAAACTTTAGCTAATTTGAAACATAAAGAAGGATAAAAGGGGAGGACAAGCAAATTATCAGGTTTGCTTTTGACAGATTTGGAAAGAGTAGATTTATTAGACGGTCTATTGAATTTCTTCACAGCATTATTGATAACAGAAGAATTGTAACCTCTTTTAAATCCTTCTTTGTTTATTATGCTGATTTTTTTTTTTTAATTCACTGATTACTGTTACTCCATATTGAATTCTAAGAAATGTACTACTATTTGTAATTGTTAATGTGTAACTGCTGACGATTGATTTAATATATTTTTAGATGTATTAAAGTTCACTGTTTATATTTTACTGCAATTCATTTTTTGCTGTTCTAAATATTAATAAAGCAACAATTTGAATGTAAAGGGCAGACTTCCTTAAGGAGAATTATTAAGGTGAATGCTATTGAATATGGTATGAGGTATATTGAATGCTTTCTATATTCTTGCAGTAGGATATTTAACTGTGTTTAAATAAAGCTGTGGACATTGTCTAATGACATCTTTATAAAGATAGCGATCTTAACATATTTTTGGGGATAATTTTTAAAATTTACTTGTATATTTAAGAAAATTCGTGCCGTGTTTCTACACTCATGATCCCTTTTTAATCTCCTTATTTAATAAAAATAGTGGGTCTCCCGAAGTCCCCTTTTTAAGTAAAAATGGTTCCCTTTCCCCCTTTTTGAGGACTAAAATATGTTGGAGCCCTGATGTTTTGACCTCATTACTATATATACTTTAATAGTAAGTACTCCATACCTCAGAAAAAAATGTGAAAAAAAAAAAAAGTTTTATTTTTATTAATTTGTTTTGTTTATTAATTCTATTAATAACTACTGATCTCTCATTAGAATAATCTTAATTCTAGGTTACAGTTGAAAATTTTATTCGTTTATTAACTGGAAGATTGCCACCCAGTACACCAAGGTCAAAGCGCTTACTTTCAGATGAACATAGTAATATTTTAATCTATATGACAGGTAATTTAATCCTATTTAATTATAAATTGTATATTAATAACCTAATTAAATGATAAATATTAGACATTTATTATTTATCACTATCTAGAAACAACCATTCACACTTTTTTACTTTCTTCTATATTTACAAGAAGAAAGTATTGGATTCATGAAAATTTTCGAATTCTGGTTTTCTACGGATTTACAAGTTTTAGGGATCAGAGATCCTGAAAAACATGTTTTTGCAAAATGTCTATATGTGACACATATTTTGTGGCACTCTATCTCAAGAACTAATGAATGGAATTTAGTAAAACTTTAGATTCTGTTAGTCTCTGGTATAAATTGGTGCTCATTACTTTTTGGTGTAAATCGCCCAGCAAGTGGTACAGCTATGCTACATTATTCATGATATCCATAATAGCTATATCTCAAGAACTAAAGCATGGATTTTCAGAAAACCTCAGATTCAGTTAGTCCTTGATATAATTTGGTGCTGATAACTTTTTGGTGCAAATCACCCATTAGGTGATGCTGCATTATTCATGATTATCGCAATACCTCTATTTCAAAAACTAATGCGTGAATTTTCATCAACATTCAGATTCAGCTAGTCCCTGATATAAATTAGTGCTGTTTAGTTTTCGGTGTAAATCATCCAATAGCTGGCGATCCTATGCTGCATTTTTCCCCATTTCCGCAATAGCTGTATCTCAAGAACTAATGCATGAATTTTCATCAAACTTTAGACTCAGTTAGTCCATGATATAAATTGATCCTGATAAATTTTTGGTGTAAATTGTTTAACAGGTGCCACTGCTATGAAGAACTTTTCAAGATTTCCACAATAGCTCTATCTCAAAAACTAACACACAGATTTTCATCAAACTTCAAATTCAATTAGAAGTTGACATAAGTTATTCTGATTAGATTTTGGTGTAAATCACCTAACTGGTGGTGCTGTTATGCTGCATTTTTTAGGAAGTATTAACATGTATGAGATAGATTGGGATTACCACATCTGACTAGTTTTACTTAGAAATGAACCCGTCATGATATCCTTCATCTGTAAAAAAAGTTTTACACCAAACTGTTTTCCAGATGGAATAGTTTTTACACAGAATTATAACCAAGAATAGAATGAGAAACTTCTTATAGGCATTTATATATAATCATAAATTGTCCCAGACAATTAACTGATAAACATAGCTGCAATTCTTCCCATTTTTTTATTTTCAAGGGATGTAAATATTCTTTGAACCATAAATTTTACTTAAGAAGTGTAATCAAATAAATACCACATACAAATGACACATTTTAGTAAATAAATTTTCTGGTTTATTTGATATTTATAAAAAATGATTGGTTGGTTGTATGGGGTTTTATAGTGCAAATCACTTTGGGTACATACTGCATCAATTTAAAAAAACGGCCAAGTGCGAGCATTACTCGCGCACAGAGGGTTCTGTAGAATAAATATATGAATTTGTAATTGTAAAATAAAAATAAAAAAGTTGCTAAAAGAATACTAAGACTTTATAAAAAACTATACAACGTAGGGTTGGGTATAACTGTATATATTAGAAAAGTGTAAACGGGTATACCATGAAAGTTCAAAGAGATATGGAATCTAAATAATATCAAATATAGCTATTCGTATAACTCTTTTTTAATATTATCCTAATATGTTTATGATGAACTTTATTTGGTACTGACAATAAAAGCAGTGCATAGTTAAACTTTATTTGGCATTTCAGGAAACTAAATTCAGTGTAGTAATAACCTTTATTTCTACAATGTAGCTAAAACAAAACCTTTGTTTACAGTTTAACTTTGGCATTGTGCTAAGCGCGCTTCGAATTGAGATCTCAAAGTTGCAACGCCGCCTTGGTCAGTGCCGCGATTTTCCAGATAGGTGTTTAATTAACTTTTAAAGTCACTCGAGGTGTATTGAGAGATACAATCAATGCAAACTATCGCGAATCCCACAGTATTTATGCGATTCATTCTAATTAAATCTTTCGAGGGCGATGCCCTTAAAAAACGGACACCTAATTTAAATTCCAAAACAGACAAACGGCACCAAGAATATTTAATTAAAATTTTCCTTTTATGATGTACGTGAAAATAAGCAAGTTCGCATTTTCTAATAAATTCATTTATAAATTCTGGTGTCAGTTCATTATTTCATAAGTTTATAAATAGAATTACTCCGTGCCGGAAAGGATTAAGTGGTCGCAGGACTTTTAAAACTTCATAATTTAAGAAATTTTAATTTTTTTAGATGTTAAACTCCTATCTTTTATGGATATTTTGATATAATAGTTTCCTTGAAATTCCCATGAGAGAATTATAGATTGATAATTGAGATATTTAGAATTATACACGCTCAATAGCTGAAGCGGCGTTTCCGAAACTTTAAAGTAATTATTTTCCAAATGGCATTTTTTGGGCATAATGCGCATGATAAATCAAAAACTTCTGAATATTTTTTCATGAAATTTTCAAAACATATATTTCATGTTAGTCTGTATAAACTAAACCTAAAATTTCCTTTTTATTGTTCAAAAAAATATTTTTTTAGGTGATTTTACCGTTGAAATTTTCAAAATTTTGTATTAGCTAAATGCAACATTGAATTAAAAATATAAAAATGCTTTAAATACAAATTTATTTAAGTTCAGGGAAGTTCTGAAGTATAAGTAAGCACCAAAATTTTCATTCTAGTTGCAATATTTATTTTGTAATCCTGCACGTAAACTGTTATGCCAATTTTTTGTTCGACAAATGTCTAACAGTTTCGAGCCCCCTATAAATACTAATTCTGTATCTTGCAATTTTTTAAATGCATGAAACGAAAGAACATACTTATATCTTTCATCCCAATTAAAATTGTGTTTTAAAATCATATACATTTTTAGACATTAAATGTTGAAAATGGTCTTTTTTTCATTTTTTCCACTTTTTAGAGTCCCGAGACCCTTAAATTAGTATATTTTGAATAATTTGATGTTTATTGCTTTCATACTGTTACTGGACATTACATTACACATATATATCATTAAAAGTTGTTAACTAGGCATAGAGTACGCCACCCCTGTCCTTGTGTATGTCCAAACTGACCGTACCTTTAAGGGTTAATATCTCGGCTAATTACCGATGATTTTTTTCGAAAATCATTATCAACAATGCTTTTATTCTTCTGCAACGATAGGTATATTCAGCGATGCTCAACAATTGCCCGTAAATCGAAATTTGTGTATAACAGCAAAATGCTAATAACTCAAAAACTATTTGACCTAGGGTAATCGCTATAATTTTCCGTCAAGGTTTATATTAACGTCTACTACCTCTAATTTTTTCATAATTTTAGTTTCAGTAGATTCAGAATTAGATGGGGGGGGGGGAACATATTTTTGCACTACATTTTCAACAATATCTTTGAAAATATAATACCTAAAATTAAAAGGAACATATTTTTGAGTTCAGCGTTACAAAAGCTTTCACAGGATACCCCACATGATATACAAAGAAAAGATTTTTTTTTTCAAGTAGCATAATTAGCCCCTCTACTTTTTTACTAAATATATTTATGAATGTTTATTGATCTGAAAATATGTGGGTCAATGGTCTTTATTACTTCCCTGAATTTGAGCTTTCCCCGTTCCATAGTTTACGAGTAAAATGGCTGTGACAGACAGACAGACAGGCACAGGAGTGATCTTATAATGGTTCCGTTTTTACTTTTTAAGTATGGAACTCTAAAAAAAGAAAAATTGAAGAAGATTGGCAGTTATTTATGGAAAGTGTGAAGCTATTATTGATATTTTAAAACTTCACCCTATGCTCTCTCACTTTCTTGCATATTGCTAGAAATATTGTTATATTATTTGATTGTGTGATAGTTATATTATGTACTACTTGACTGTGATTGAAATTATGTTTAATTTTATATACATTTTAAAAGGTTTATACAACTCTTTCAGAAACAAATAGAAATTTTCTATTGACTTAAAATATCATATGCTCATTTTAAAAGCATATGCTTATTGATGTTGGCTTTTTTGGAATAATGATTTTTTAAGGTAATATATATGCATATACTACCGGGTGTCCTAAAATGGACTGACAGATTTTAAAATTCAATAACTTCTAAATGGTGACAGCTATTTTTTAAAAAAATCTTCCAGTGGGTTATGTATAAGATGTCAGGAGTTTTTTTAGTGCAAAACCTGATTTTAGTTCCAACTAGCAGCAATATAGCAGATGGCGCTGCAAGCAATAGGTTCTTAATCAAGGCCATAACTGAAATCATCCAGAATTGATACGAATGAAGGAGCTTAGAAATATGATTGAATTCAGAATCAGGCCCTAAAAACTCCATATGGTTAAGTTCAGAATTGGGCCCTAAAAACTCCATATGTTTAACCTGCTTCTTTCGCATCAATGCTGAATGATTTCAATTTTGGCCTTGATGGGCCTATTGCCTATTGCTATTTGGAACTAAAACCGGGAATTGGAGTAAAAAAAACTCCTGACATCTAACATAATCCATCTGTAGAAATTTTTTAAATAGCTGTTACCATTTGCAAGTTATTGAATTTTAAAATTAGTCTATTTTAGGACACCCGGTATATAAATTTATAGGCATAAATAAATGTAAAGAATTGCTAAATCTTGGTTAGGAAATAAATCAAATACTTGCCAAAATAATGCAATATAATTACCAAATAATGCATTTCTATCTGTAAACAAGAAAATGTGATGTTAATTGATGCACATCAATTAAAAAAAAAAACATGCATAACAAAAACGTTATGTACATTTCTATACAAAAAATTTTTAAACACTCTTCCTCTTTTTATTTGGAGATTATGAGGTTGTTAAAAAAATATATTGCTATTTTTTCTATGTATTATGAAAGAATATGCATTATGAAATATGCTTTATGAATTTCAGAATTGAAGGTAACATATGTTGTTTCTTTCACTTTCCACTGACACAATATTGGTAAATTACCTTTTTGTGCACATTTTCCAACATTTTACGGCTGTGCTTAGATGGTGCAAATGAAGCAGTTGCCCAGTGCTACTAAAATTGGAGGGCCACCAATTTTAATGCATGCACTGGAAACTGATATGCATTATTTCCCAGCCTTATAATCCCCTTGTTAATGTAAAACATAAAAATATTTCCCTGTAAATATACTTGATCGCTTTTGTCTCTTGATTAATGAATTGCATTTTTTATCATTTTCTTTATTTATTTTTGTATTTCTAATTAGGTCATGGTGGTGAGGGTTTCTTAAAATTTCAAGATTCAGAAGAAATAACCAATGTTGAATTAGCAGATGCATTTGAACAAATGTGGCAAAAGCGAAGGTGGTGAAATATTTTAAATATTTTTGTAAGATCTGATAGTAAGCTTTCATTATTATTATTTTCTTTTCATTATAAATTCAGACTATAAAAACATTAAAAAATAATTTAATAATAATATCTATTTCAACAATTTTAATATATCGGTATTACTACTATATATATTAATTGAAATTTTTTTTGCTGGAAAAGTTAGCATTTTATGTATCAAATAAAAAAAAGCAACCGACAGCTTTTATGCATAAGAATTATTTTACATTGTTAACATTTGAAAAACAAGAATAATGTTTTGCACATTTTTTCTCTGTTAAATGTTGATAATTAACATGCAATCCCTCTTTGCTTTTAACAAATATGCTTTGTTGGATATTAATGCTGTTATTTTTCATGTTTTCTTATCATTTGTGATCACTTCAATGTCTTCACATCCAAGGGAATACTTAATTGTTATATATATTAATTTTTGTCTTATTGCAAATCTTATTACTTTTATATGCTAAGTAAAATTATTGCCTTTTCCCATTTTCATTGTATATTATTTCTTCAAATTCTGTTGCATTGTAGATTTTTGATACCAACTTTTAGAAGATACTATTTGACCGTGCAATTTATCTTTATCATAATCTTTTTTCTTATTTCAATTCCTTATTCAATATTTGTTTTAATTTATTCCTCTATGATTAATACTTTTATTTCCCTATGGTATATTATAATGGTTGTTTCTTATATGGTATATGTATACAATAACCTAATGTTATAAATCTGAAAGTATATTTGAATTTTTTGCTGAACTCAGTGTCAAATCGATTGAATTAATGACTTTGTAAATTTGCATACTGATGATTTATCACCCAGAAAAGGATATAGGCTATTTCGTAATTGGTTTAGACATATAATTCCTTTAAAAAATTAATTTCATTATTTTCATACAGAATTAAGGGACTTTTTTCCAATAAAATTAGCTTTTTTTTTCAGAAGAAACAGAAGAAAATTAGTAAGAATTAAATCACAGTAGAAAGTCTATATAATGCAATTCTCAATATAACACACGATTTCTCAGATGTAAACAATGAATTTTGCAGTGAAGAAGCACATGCAATCCACATTGTAGAAATATTGTTACCTAGATGGATATATTTCATTGTAGCTAGATGGATATATTTCAAACATTATTTCATCTTTATTTCCTTTATTCAGATTTTTTTAATGAAAAAAAAATTGCTGTGGTATTACATTATAAGTTTTTGGAAATTTATTTATTTTTTAATTATCTGGTCCAGTCATATTTGTATCATCTTTATTAGGTAATTTAATAACGTGTACAATATTCTATATTATTCAAAAATTTATAATCTGCATAACCTCTGGTCCCAAGGAATGCAATATAAAGATCTCTAACACAAAATTTGATAATATGCACAACCTCTTGTCTCAAGGTGTGTGTTGTAA
Source organism: Maratus speciosus (assembly GCA_963932465.1). Lineage (NCBI taxonomy): Eukaryota > Metazoa > Arthropoda > Arachnida > Araneae > Salticidae > Maratus > Maratus speciosus. The sequence goes on along the minus strand of OZ010788.1, from coordinate 280,407,861 downwards.
AGATCTTCTACTATATTAAGAAAAAACTTCCCTACAAATAAAATGACATGATATTTGAAGTAAAACATGCATTTTAAATATTTTTCAATAATACAATGAGCATGATATTCAGTAAGTATAAGTTTTTACCACCAAAAATGACATTATGATAAGCAGATAACAGTTATTTTAATCATATTTTGATAATTTATTTAAATTTTTATGATTATTTAGAACATTTATTTCTATTTTAATTATTTAAAAAATACTAATTATTATTATTATTAATTTATTTCCTCAATAGGAATTGGCCTCCTTTTCTTTCTTGCTGCCATATTTTTAGATGAAATTGAGGTTTCGATAATAGTTCAATAATTTTCAAAATTTCATGTGGGATTTTTACATGCAAAAGTGATGCACTTATCTGCACTTTTATTTATAAAATATGAATTTTCAACTTTCTCTTCCATAATTTTATTTTTTTAAATCAATAATATATTTATTTAGGCTTAAGGAAAAAAAAAATTAAATGCTGCCCTAAAAGCTAAAATTGTAAACATTTTCACATTTGACAAATTTTGTGGATGATTCATGAAGTGAAAGAAAAGTTTTTTATGTAGATATTAAAGCCAAGACCTGAAATCAGCCTGTTCGCGAATTGGCCAACAGCATTTTAAATTAACTGGCCAGATGCGATTGGTCAATTCGCGAAGTGGCCAGACGCGATCGGCCAGTTCACTAAGTGGTTTAGGCAGTACGCTTGTTTGAGACTGCACATTTTTTAAAATATTTTTATTTTGTTTTAAATTTTAATGCTTTGAATGAAATTTCTTCTAAACAATTGCAATTATTCCAAATAAAATAATATAATAGGTATTAATGATAGGAGTATAATGACTAGGAGTAATCAGACGAAGTAGAAAGAAAAAGTGATGAGCTGATTTTGAGAGTCTGTATGGTTTCGCGCTGTCATTTTTACTTTTTAACCCTTTCTAATATAGCTGAAAAGTGTCTATGAATTCAGTTTGTCTGGGAGTCTGCTGCTCATGCTCTAACTCGAGTAAAGACTCAGATTTACTCGTAATTGTTATATTATTAAAGTTTATGAATTAATTTCAGCATTGAAAGTGAAGAGTGTACTATTTTTGGTTAATTTACAGGAACACACAAAAGTATTTCATTAAAATATGATCAAATAGAAAAGTTTTTCCGGTGCATTTTAATGTTGTTATATTATCTCAATTACAATAAAATTGGTATGCTTCATTAAGATGGATGACAAAGTGTTATCTATAGTGTATGGAATAAGTAACAATTATAGTTTGTTTACAGAGACACTCAAAAGTATTTTGTCACATTGCAGTCAATGGTGAAACATCGTTTTTAGTGTACTTAAAATGATGTTACACTATTTCAAACATAATGAAATTTATATGCCTCACTCATGAGGGAAGCAATGTGTTTTTTGTAGAGTATTGATTAAGTGGCCATTATAGTTCATTTTTATAAAGACGCCCAAAAGAATTCGATAAAAAAGAATGAAAAATTCGTTTGCAGGGAATTTTAATGATGTTTCACTACTTCAAACATAATGGAACTGTTATACATTAATGAGATGTTCTACAACTGTTTTCTATAGATTATTGACTTGTTAGAATTTTTTGTTTATTTACAGAGTCATTCAAATAGTTTGGCTGTTGGATTGGCTATGAGTCATGCTTGCTTGATGTGCGTTTTCAGCTGTGATACGCTTTTAAAATTTAATTTATCTGTAGTGTATTATGAGGTTTGGAGATCATATGCCGACACCCATTAATGAGATGAATTGTTACTACTTTTTTATGTTTATTTGAATATCATTTCACTAAATGAACATGTGATTTTCTTATGAATGAACACGTATAAATGAACACATGAATTTTCTTAACAACATTCCGATAGAGTTGGAAGATGTTTCATAATCTATTCAGCGATTCCTTTTCGTTCTTGTTTAAAATTAAAATTTTTCATTTGTCGATGAGCCAGACTTATTAAAAAAATTTGTTTCTTTTTTTTTTTTTTTTTTCAAAACATTTTTAAAGAATCTTCTGCAAAATGGTGTTAATCAGGTTCCAGTGAAAAGGAAATAATGGAGAATATTATAACTTTATTGATGCCATTTCCTTATGCTATAGCAAATAAAAAAAATATTTCTAATTGCAAAAAGGATGTTTTAGACCACTGAAGTGGAAAGGGCATAAAAAGATAACTGACGTAATTTATCAAAAGAAGACATCAATTTAAAAACATGAGATTTCAGCATTTTCACTGATAAAACGGAATACTATTTCACTTCAAATGCATCTAAAAAAGATAACTTTCTGTTTTTTCACTCTACTGGTACTGAAATTAGGACAGAAAAGCCAAGTTGAAAATGTTGAACAAATATTATCTCGTATTCAAAGTTCTAGCTAGTAAATATGGCAACCGTTAATGAACTATGTGCGTGAAATACCTCGTTTTAAGAAAAGTCTCTATTATAGTGATTGCAGTATTAATCCTTTTCTGAAAATGACGTTGTGTTCCTATTAAGTGTGCATGTCAGTGCCACCTACCGGGCAGCCTTGAATCCCCTTTTCATATATTGGCCAAGGCTTCACAGCCACTTTGCAAATTGGCTGGCTAAAACTCGAAATAAGCTGTTAATTTCATGTATTTCGGGTTTTGGCCATAACCTAGACATGTATTATACTCCATACAAAAAATTTTCATGGGTAAAAATGTCATCATATTTTAAAGCATTGATTTTGATTCAGAAAAGCAGCAAAAGTTGTAAACATTTAATTTTAATTTGTGACTAGGCTTTGTTTGTGACTTCATTCCCTTGAAATTCAAAATAGAGGCATTGCTACTAATAAAGGAAGAAATTCCCCCTATTTTTAATTGCACCTTGATGATGGAAAAGCTCTAGTGTAAGAACAATAAAAGATTCTGGTATTAATCAGTATCACCTTTTCTAATCCTTAACTTTATCTCGTGCTTATGAGATGGGATAACTGACAATTCCTTTAAATTTTAAAATATCTAAATTTATATTTGAAAATATATTGTTAAAATATTATCTTTGAAATATTCTCTGCCCCACCCCAACCCCCATTGGAGTATACTCCTGTCAAATTTTGAATCCCCCTATCATTTTAAATTATAATACATGAATGGATATTACAATGTTTTCTCCATAATCAGGTGGGTTTTTTCCCTAAATAACCGAATTTTCATCTGCTTTCACATGAATTTCTCAAATCCTCTTTGCCAAAATATAAGCGTAATTCCCCTTATATTTACTCATTTGGAGTTTCTGAGCTAAAATTAAACCTTTTAAAGTTCCAAAATAAACTTGAAATATTTATTCAATAGAATTTATTTCTGTTTTTGCACTTTGTCAATTTTGTTATACCTGTCACAAAGAGAAGACGGGAGGGGCAGGGCACCAAATTGAGACTTTGCCCCTGGTGCAGTTTTTTCTTTGCATGGTCCTACTTGCAACATATAAAAATTTTACCCTTCATATACTACAGTAAGGGATTTCTTATCCAGTAACCTTAGGACAGTGCCAATTCAACTTTTTTAAATTTTCTAGATTCTGCATTGTTGCTAAAAAACTCCAATCACATCTGCTATCAGGAGTAACGCACACACACTAACAGTCATATTTCAAAATAATTAACTCATAATCTGCTCTAATGTGTTCAGTTTTCTTCAGCATTTCTAAAGTCAAATTGTAGAGTGTATTATTCCCAAAGTAATTTTATGAATATTCTATAGATTCCCCATCTGATTTTTTAAGTAATTCATCTTTTTAAAAATCTGCCGAGGATTAGACTTCTTTTCTTTTTTTGTTTTCCCTTCTAGAATCTCAGCTTTTACCAATCCTTTTAGACATTATTACACATTTGAAAATATGTCCAGGTCGCACAAGCACCGACACTAAATAAAAACAATTGATGATTCAGAAAAAAGTGGAAAACATGCTTGATTTCAGTGCAATTTGCAATAGTTGTTTTTCTTCTTTAGGAACAACTTGATTCAGTGACTGTATTCCTACTACTCTGCCCTTTGACATTGACATGCATGATGCTCCTGCCAGTTCATATTTTCTTTCTCCTCTTGTCTTGTTGACACTGTAGAAAAAGAATAGATAGCAATCACAAAAAATTTCTTCACATAATTTCCAGAATTCATGATACCTTTTACATCTAGTGAGATTAGACTAACAAATAGAAAGAAGGCAAAGTTCAATGTCCAGAAATATTTTTGAAAATTTTCAAACGTCTTTTTTTTTCCAAGTTGAGATCATAAAAGATACCAGTTTTTGAAACAATTTGATTTTCAAATGTCGAATGAGTTGTCCAATACTGTATTTTCAAATGCTATTCTTATTTTATTTTGAAAAACACTAAAACAGATTTAATTATTTTCTGTCACATCAATTTTAACATATTTTTATTAGTCTACATATTGACATTAATCACTCAAATTTTAATGTTTTAGCGATTACTTTTGAAATTTTGATAGTGCATAATGATAATGAATCGTTAGAACTTAAAAATATATTTATGCTATAATTGATTCATACTCTATATATACTCTTCATTGATATCAATTTCCTTAAACTAGGTATCGAAACATTTTCTTTATGATTGACACTTGTCAAGCAGAATCTATGTTCTTGCGTTTTTATTCTCCGAATATACTAGCTGTTGCCAGCAGCAAAATAGGAGAAGATTCTTTATCGGTAAGTTAATATACATATATAATATTTGTAAAATCTTATGTATCATATTTCATGATAAATTATTTTAAATAATTTACTTTGTTGATTTATCTTATCAGTTATTATTCTTTTTTTTAATTTTTGATATTTTAAGAGGGTTATTTAAAAACAGGGGATAAATTATATTGTCTTTAGTAAAATTACACTAATTTTTACAGTATATGTAGAAAAGAAAATGTAAAATGCTAACAGAATATTGTTGAATAGTATCATCATAACTTGTGTTGTTTATATATATATATATGTATTTAGTTCTTCTAATTTTCTTCTGAACCATTGAGGCAATAAATTTGTATTTTAAATATGTTTCAGTTGTTTTATGCACACATATTTAATAATACAGTGAATTCTCGATAACTCGAAGTTTGATAAGTCGAAGTTTACACGAAGTCTCGACCCCTTTTAATACAAATCAATATTAAACTTTCTCGTTCTGTCGAAGTCTACACCTTTTAAGTCGATATTTTTTCAGACAGAGAAATAACAATAATTGAACTAATTTCTTAGTTTTTCAGCCACAGCTCAAAAATACTGGCATTTTCTGTTAGATAAAACTTTTCTGCACTCCTTCGCCGTCTTTGAAGGACGCTATTTTTACTTCCCACCTTGGACAGTGAGAAGGGTCTGCAAGTTTGCAATTTTGGTGGTAATCGTTCTTCCTCCCCCATTCATTTTGCCTTTACGTATTCCCTTTTCTCAACTTGGATTTTTTCGAAACAGAACGGTGGCTTAGTGTATTCTAATTTGTAAAATTTCTCATGCTTTTATGGGAGGATTTTTTTTTTTTTTTATCTTTCAATTCTATTATTGAGCTTTCATTGGGGTTCTTTGTTTTCATGTTGAGTCTTGTCATTTTAGTGTTTATTGCTTTCACATCGTGATACGTTTTCAGTTGGGTCTTTTAAAATGTAAAGCGGAAATTACAAATTCTTATTTTAGAACAAAAAGTAAATTTGATTAAAGATATTGAAAACAATCCTAATTTAAAGAAAAAGATCTAGCCCTGAAATATGGTATCCCTCCCAACACGGTATCTACCATACTGAAAGATAAAGAACGCATTTTCAAAAGACTAAGTCAAGTGTCAACCCAAATTGCAAAAAGATGAAGACGTGGGCCTTCCCAGATATCGAAACAGACCTCGTAAAATGGTTTACATGTTACTGTACACAGAAAAATGTAATTCCTTTAAGTGGTACGATGTTAAATGAGAAAGCTTTGGATTTCGCAAAATTATTGGAACAAATGTGGAAGGATTCACTGCAATCACGGGATGGTTGGAAAAATTTAAAGCCAGGCACAACATTATGTTTCGGACATTAGACGGTGAAGCAAAAGATGTGTCTTATACGCTGTGTGATGAATGGAAGACAGTTTTATTACCCAAACTTCTTGCAGGCTATAGTGCAGACGACTTTTAAAATATGGATGCAATGGGAGATTTTTTACAAATGTTTTCCTAACAAGACAATGATGCTAAAGGGGTAATCAGGTTCCGGTGGAAAGTTAAGTAAAGAATGTTTAAATGTGCTTGTCAGAGCAAATGCTTCTGGAACAGAAAAATTACCTGTACTGGTCATCGTTAAATACAAAAATCCTCTAAGTTTGAAACATAAAAAGTCACTTCCAGTAGAGTACAGATCCAATAATAAGGCTTGGATGACACTGATATTGTTCAAGGAGTACAACAGAAATTTGGATGTAGTGTTTCATGCAAAAAAGCGTAAAATGCTGATCTCCGTTGATCCGTGTACAATTCACGATCAACTTTTGAACTTGAAATCTATCAAGTTAGAATTTCTCCCTTCTAACACAACTTCTAAACTACAGCCAGCAGACCAGGTAATAATTAAATGTTTAATATATTGCTACAGAAAACATCTAGTGCGGAAGGCAAACGAAGATGACGAAAATGGAATAAATCAAAGGTGTGATGTGTTAGAAGCAATTAGACTGATTTCAAGTGCCTGGAAAAACGATGTGAAACAAATCACTACCAAAAATTGCTTCAGTAGATGTGGTTTCTTTGCAAGCAATGCACACTCTTGTGTTGTGAATGAACATCTACAAGATCAAGTTATTTCTGACGATGACTATAATGAGTTTTTGAATATTGATGAAAATGTCACAGTTTGTGGAGAAATTAGTGCTTCAGATATAGTTGACGCAATAAAAAAGGTGGAGGACAATCCTGAGTCGGAAGATGGTGAGGAAGTAAATTGCGTTTCACCTCCAAACAATCAAGAAGTACATGTGGCAATGACAACACTACGGCAATATTTCGAAAGTAGAGATGGTGTGGACGATGCTCTTTTCTTTTGTTTACATACTTTCTAACATGTGAAAGACAGAAAAGTTCCTTCAAACAGTCATCATTAATTAGTTTTTTTCAGAAAACTTGAATTTGTAAGTACCTTATATGTCTATTAAATATCTCTTTAGCAGTCATTTTAACAGACTCTGTTATTACAGTATAATTGCAATTCCTATGTATATGATTGAATTATTTTTCATATATTTTCTGTATGTATTTAAGGATTTTTGATAAGTCGAACTTACAATAACTCGAATATTTTTGCCGGTCCCTTCGAATTCAACTTATCAAGAATTCCCTGTACCAAGGTAAATGCTTAAAGTATATTTTCATTGCAAGTGGCCAGGAATTAAGTCTTAATAGTATTAGTTTCCATATATCTATTACTTCTTGGAATGGTTAAAAACTTCAGACTTTGATGCAGCATCAGTAAATGATAAAACTTTAATGAACCAAGTGCATTTGCTTTTTCATTAATGTTGCATTATAAATGTAAAAAATATTTGTAATTAGATTTTTTATTTTTTAAAAATGTGATGATAACCACGTTTAAATAATAATGTTTTAATGCAAAACAAAGATAATTTTTAAATTAGAGCTCTTTAATCTATAAAGCCCAGTAATGTCCAGTAAACATATTTTCAAACTGATATGTATTGTATACTCATGTCAAACATAGTAACGATATATTCTTATTAAGTTTGATTTTATTTTAAAGTTTATTTTTACTTTGTGTTGAGACTTTCTCAGAGTGTGTATATTATACAAGTTACTTTGATAAAATACACTCCATCTTACTCATGATAGGTTATTGTATTAATGTGGGAATAGGAATGAACAGCAATCTTCATAGTAGAAATATCATCTCAGTGAAAGGTAACAGCCATGGGCTGAGATAAATTCATTATTGAATACGAGCTCACAATACACAGGAATTGAATAAGATTAGTAGTAAAGGACATGGACAAAGATCGGTTGGTAAAAGATGAAACGCAAGACTTAAAAGCTTGCAAAGTTTAGCAACAAAAAAAAAAAAAGAGGCAATAGTGCTCTTTTCATTTGTTGTGTATTGAATAGGCAAAAGGCCACTATTATACTTTGGTAATTATTTGTTTACATATTAAACTCCTGTTTATATATAATGTCCTAGTAAACCTTTGTATTTGTCTTTATATTCGAGTGTGATCTGTTGTGGTAAATTATCAACCTTAATCCAATAATAATTTTTCTCTAAATCTGTTAATTATTACTTTCTTCACAGTTCACTTTTGTCTCTTGTTTTTGTAATAATGGAAAAATTCACCCATCTAAAGATTTTTTTTTTTTTTTTCGGGCTTATAATTGTTAAAATAACTTTTTAGGATGCCATTATTCTGTTAGTCATTTTAAAGGGCATTTTGTTGTTTAGAAATATTTCTTTGCCCTTTCAGAAACAGATATTTAAAAATCATAGAAAGATTTTTTTTTTTTTAATCTACTGTAAGAGGGGTGGTTGTAAATGGTAACGTGTTTTAGTCAAGATGATTATATTAAATAATTTAGTAAATTCATTCTCACTGAGAAAAGAAAAAGCACCTTTTACCAATCCATACAAAGTATTTTATTCATTTGAGCTATTATTACAATTAAAATGTTATAGAAAATGAGATATTTAAAATAAAATATAAAGTATTATTAGTGTTTTAATTCAATTTATTGTAATTATATAAGGTAAAATGCAGGCTAAAACTTTATAAATGTCTAAGTTTTATTATTTATTCATGTAAACGATGTTTATTATTACACTGCTTAGAAAAATAATCTGTTAAGTATATCTATCTTAAAAAATGCCAGGTAGCAGGGGTTTGAAGTAAAATTTTTCAAAATAATTATGGTAAATTATGAAAACACAGGAAATATGTATTTGTGGCAATGCAGAATAAAATGGATCAAGTGTGTGCAGAAATTTACTCTTGAGCACAAAAAGTTAACTGTTACTAATGTTTTAATTGTAGATTATTCTAAACTTTACATATATGAATTTAAAACTTATTTTTATTAAATAAATGACGCTCACCTTTTAAATCAAGAAAGGGGATACATAAAATTCATGACTATTTCTAGTTCAGTAAGAGTCCTTCGTAATTAATGGCAAATAGCAGTGTGCACATCCATGGCTAAAAACTGAAATTAAAATGGTGTGCGTCCTGCCTCTGAATTTTTTTTATTAAGTTATAAATGCTACTATATTTTGAAAATTATCACTCATAATTTTATTGTAATGGAGGATACATAAAATGCTAGTAACAGTACTTCAAACATATATATATATTTTTTTTTTTTTTTTTTTATATAAAATTTAATTTACATATAAAGAAATTTTGAGATGAAAAAAATGCATTATTGAATGAATAATATATTTATTACATTCACAAAATAAATGAAGATGTTTATAGGGATAATTAAGTGCAACATCTAACAGAGGTATAGATGTGTACACAAGGGTGGGGAATTTCCGGAAAATTGTACTAGCCAAGGATTTTTTTACCAGCCAGCAAGATGCAAAATACCGGTAAAAATGGGCATAGCAAAATTTATGGTGACTGTAAAAATAATATATTACATTGCATTTTTGTAGTACATTTTTATAAAATTTTAGTATGTAAAATTAAGAAAGATATACAAAAAAAAAAAAAAAATTAAAATTAAATCTAAGTTTGAGAGGTCTGGGAACAATTGCATGTACAATAAATCAAAGAAAAGTAACAAAATTTTTACATGCCATTTTAACTGCATTAAAGGGGATATATTTGATACCAGTAAAAAATAAAATGATTTTTGCTATCAGATTAATGAAAAGTAATAGTTATTATACTTTACAATAATCTTTATTATATTTTGCTATGCATTTCATAAAAGTTTCTTTGCACAGAAGGAGGTGTGTGTTATACAGCAAATATATCTAAAAATGGAAAAGCCTGAAAGTTTAGGTATATGATATATGGCAGAATATACAATAATAAAAAAAGCTATTTATATTAAACATAATAATAATAACAATAATATTTTTTTAATTGTGCTTTTTGATAAACTTTATTATAAATTATCTTATTCATTTTTAGTATAGGGCAAATAATAATAACTATATTATTATTATTTTCATGCTTCTTAAATGTCATTCTAGTCTTCAGAATGGTCCAAATAAAATAAGCTTTGAAGAATTAGATAATTATTTTTGTTAAGCAGATTTAAATTGCCATTATGAAATGTTTTAATAACTTGATTCCAGTATTATTTTCAAAGAACCAATCTATAATATTGATGAAGGATGTAAATGTACATGCACAAGAAAATTTAAAAACATTTCATCCAATTCTAAATAATCTGGTTTAAAGGACAAAGAGAAAAAAAAAACAAAAAAACATGCATTTGGCACAGATTCTTAAAGACTTTTCAACACTAACTGTGAATAATGCTAAGAAATATTTTTTTGCATAATGAAATGAAATAGCTAAATTATATTAAGTATTTATGTATGTATTACAATGTTACTTACATTTAATCATACGTCCTAATGAAAACACCTTTATTTAAGGGACAAAAAGTCTGGTCCCATGGGTGTTCCCAATTGAGAAATTTTTTTATAGTACCAAATTTTAAAACCAATTTACCTTAATAAATAATTTCTCATTTGAACAGCATCATGGAGATCCCACTATAGGAGTTTATGTGATTGACAGATATACATATTATGCCCTAGAATTTTTAGAAAAAGTTGATAAGGGGAGCACTAAAACTATGGGTCAGTTTGTAAGTATAAAGTTTAAAAGTTTCATTTTGCCATAAAAGTAAAGGCTTTCAATATATTCAAAATGTGCATTTTTTTATAGCTTCAAGTTTGTCCAAAACGTGTGTGCATTTCTACTGTAACCTCCAGAAAAGATTTATTTCCTGTCAATCCAGATAATGTATTGCTGACAGATTTTTTTGGGAGCATACGAAGTATAGAACTTACTAAAAATGTAATGGAATTACCTCCACTGGTTGTAAATTCAACTTCAATGTGAGTTAATTTAATATTTTTTATAGTGTTAACTAATATTTGATTTTTACTATACAATTGCAGATTTTTATTTTAATCATGTTCAAATTTATTATCATTTTATTTAAACAATGACCTTTTTTAATATTAAGGTTACTTAAGGAAAAAAAAAAATTATAGATGTGTATTTCATTCATATATTTAATAAGGAAATAATGTTAATTGTACTTGAATAATAAATAAAAATGTATGTCTTGTTTTAAGTGTTTTTTAAATTGCTGAATAAGCAAATAACATTTAACTAGGAATTTTGTCAAAATTTTGATAAATTGAAGTTATATTATTGTCTTATAGCAAACTATGCTCTCTTGCAACATAGGTGTAGTATTAAAGAACTTCACTTCTATGCCCATCAGAGCAGAGTTAACGTACAACAAGCAGTAGAATAGAAGTGTATATGGATTTATACTGGCACTTGTTTATGCTGATTAAACTCTCAACAGGGGTGATAATATAAGAGTGTAGAAAACTCACCAAGGGCTGCCATTTGGGGGAATTAATGTTAGTCATGACCGTGTCATTACACAAGAGGACTTAACAAAGTTAAGAGCCTACTTCAGTCATCCGCCAGCATTCGTGAGCTAATGTTAAAGTATTGGAACTGTTCTTTGCAATTGAAGTGTTTGTATTTCAACATTTTTATATGATTCTCTTTTGCGTATGACATGAGGTTGAATGGTTGTGTGCCTTTATATTTTTTCAATTTTGTTTACAGTTTCATTCTGAGGACACTTTCAATTTTTGAAACAATTAGCTATTTTTTTTATCCAAAATTGAAAGTGCCTTCAAAAGAAAACTTTAACATATGTATGTATACAAAGATACAGCATTAGACAGCAACCTCAGGTATCCTATGCAAAAAGAATCATTTAAAAATATTAAAATGCAAACTAGAAATTTGTAAAGAGCATCTCTATCGCTTTAATATTAGCTGTAAATGATTCTTATGTCTAGAATATTCTCTTAGAAGTCAGGTTTGAAAAGTTAGTGATGTAGTAAATAGTTTTTAATTTGGTTAAGATTAATGATAGTCAAGTTATGATTTTATCATAATAATTTTCTTTTTAGTGCATTTTTCACAACCTTACTTAAAAAACAATTTTAAGGAAAACAAAAATGTTTCATAATTTTAATTCAAGAATATGTGATAGTATATGTTGATGAAATGGAATTTCATATTGCCTAATAATATATGATCTGTAGATTTTTATTAAAAAACCTCTTCAAAACCAGATCTATTATAGTGAACTAAAAGGGACAGTTTTCTGATTTTCTCCTTTCATTTTTCTTTCTCAACCTCACTTGGAATGTATGTGTTACCGGCCAAACCTGATTTTAGGCCAAACTAGTTTATCCTAATGCGCATAGGATAAACTAGTTTTTCCTAGGTCAAACTAGTTTATCCTAACGCCCATAGGATAAACTAGTTTTCCCTAGGCCAAACTAGTTTATCCTAACGCCCATAGGATAAACTAGTTTTTCCTAGGACAAACTAGTTTGGCCTAACGCTCATAGGATAAACTAGTTTAGCCTGCTATTCATTGTCCGAACTAGTTTAGCCTAGTCCGATCTAGTTTATCCTAGGCCAATTCAATTTGGCGTGATTTTATTGATCCCAAAGACCGCTTCGGCGCCAACCTTCTAGTTTATCCTAGGCCAATGCAATTTGACGTGCTTTTATTGATTCCAACTACCACAACGGCGCCAATCTTGTGTAAAGTAGCATTGCCATCACCCCTGTATAATATATTTTATTCGATGGGGAGTGGGAAAGTGATGGGGATGGGGAGTGTTTGCCCCCTATATTCCCCATTTCACTGCCGCCGGTAGTTACAAAATATGTTCCATTTGACATATTGTGTGCTGGAGAACCGAAGAAGTGGATGAGAGGTTATCATAAAATTTAGGAGAGGAAGAATTTAGAGGATTGATTATGTACAGTATAACTTTTGAAAATTCCAGATTTCTGAAAGAATATCAAATGTAATTCCGATATTCTTAATGGTGCATTTATTCATAAATAATTCAAAGCCAAGGGATATTTATATGATAAAAAATAAATAATAAAAAAAAAAAACATTGATTTTCTTTTCTCACATAAATATCACTTGGCTTTGAATTAATTATGAATAAATGCACCATTAAGAATATCAGAAGTACATTTGATATTCCTTCAGATATCTGGAATTTTCAAAAGTCCCGGTCCCAGTTTGACCTTAAACACATATATTTTTAAGCTACCATTATTCCACAATTAAAATTCTCTTTAAAGAATAATACATATCCATTTATACGGATGGGGATACAGAACTGTAAAACTTGTTAAAGAATCTGTGTGTGACGAAATCGTGTTTTAAATGGAATTTTTTTTTAATCGGTTCAAATTGGATATAATAAACCGTTTGAAAAAAACATAATACATTTTCTAGAGACGACGGACCTGCTATAAAAGGAACTTAACTATAACAAAGTTTTTTCTCTTCTATGTGTTTCCGTCTTAGAAGGTTTTTCTACATAATGTTTTTCAGATTTTCAAGTTTCCAAGCCGTGTAAAAAATTAATGGTATTAGTAGTTATTCAGATATTTACATACAAACAGAGATTCATTAAAAAATCAATATAGTTTACAATAGAATCATTACTATCGTTAATCCTCATTCTATGGCTTGGAGATTTAAGAATTTAAAAAATTCTATACAATAAAATCTTCTAAGACGGAATTGCATAGAAAAGAAGTAAAATCCGTTATAGGCAGGTTCCCTTATTAGAAAGTTCATCTCTGTTATAAATGCATTATATTCTTTTTAAAAGTACTAATATCCTCATTTTACATAGATCAGCATATTTCTTTTTGTTAAACACGGGAATCCATCATAGGCAGGTTAGTTTTTCTCAGGTTTTACCGTACTTTAATTTTATTACCTAAAAACTCTACTAATCTTAAAAAAATTAATAAAAATAACTAAAAACAGGAATTTTTCTTTTTCAGAATTTGGTGTCGCCCCCGATGAAAAAAAAAAATGCATATAAATATAGATAGTACAAAACTTATTTTAGTTTTAAGACTTAAAACAAACGCTTTTAATTTACATAAAATGACGTCATTCACATCCGCTGAATAATTCATTTACGATCCAGTCTTAAACAGCATCTACAGTAAAGTATTCATAGGACATCACTAACGCTGAATAATACATAAATCCAAAAAAATAGATGTCGTCATTCAAGAAACTCTACAGAAACAAAAAAAAAAAAAAAAATCTGCTATCTAATGATCCATATGCCTTCATATGTTTGTAACATTAATATAGATACTTAAAATTAAATATAGTTTATAATAGCTCCATGTTTTATCAGAAATCATTCATTTATATTTTTTCAAAATAGCACTATTTTAATTACATTTTTTTTCAGTTTTTATGAAAAAATGGCAACAAAAAAATATAATTACTATTTTCCAACTATTTATCTTTTACTCTCTACAGAAATGGAGTACGTAAGTTGCCAACATTAAACAGATGGCGCTAAAAACTACAAAAAAATTAATATCTCAAAAATAAATTGAGATGAAATTTTCAAACAAATTGCAGTTAAAAGTACGTTTTTCCCCTAATACGACGGTATAAAAATTGAAAATGTGCGATGCTTAGAAGTTAAAAAAATTGCAGCTAGCCGTACATTGATACATCTGCTTTTTTTACGGCTGGCTTATAAACGGAACGTTGTTTTTTAGAGACGACACTTTTATTGCTGGCCGAAAGAAATAGCATATCGGGAGTCGGGACTAAGAAATATATAAATTTTAATCGTGGAATAATAGCGGTTTAAAAATACGTGCATTTAAAAAAAAAAAAAAAAAAAAAAAAAATTGGCTCTGCCCAAATACTACTGATATTTTTACTGAAGAGACCAGAGATCCTGCCGGTCCAAATGATTTTCATATGAGCTGGGTTGGAAATTGGACTGAAAATTTCTGGTAGAGGAGGCCTCAAGAAGAATGCAGTCCAGTCCATATCGGTCCGAACCTCTCGAAAAAAGTAATCCCCAAACCAAGCCCGGACCGAGTGTCAGGAAGGAAAATTAGGCAGGCCCGTAAAGACCCTTACATCGAATAAATAAAACACTAGTTCACAAAATTTTGTAAATTTGAAGGCTAAACTTCTATTATATTTAAAAAATAGAAAATAAAAAAAAAAGGAGTTTTAGTGAACTTCGGTCACTTCCATAGATGTGTTCGAGTTGAACGGATTCGTTTGAAAATTTTTAAATTTGAGTGTCAACTTGACTCATTTTTGAGAAACTGAATTAGAGTTTGAATGAGTTCGTTTTATTTATTTCTTTCACTTTCTTTCTTTCTTTTTTTTTTTTTTTTTTTTTTTTTTTTTTGTGAGCATGCTCAACACTGGTTGGCATCAATTAAAGCACGTGAAATTGAATTGACTAGGATAAACTAGAATGTTGGTGCCGAAGCAGTCTTTGGGATCAATAAATGCACGCCAAATTGAATTGACCTAGGATAAACTAGTTCAGACTAATGAATAGCAGGCTAAACTAGTTTATCCTATGAGTGTTAGGCCAAATTAGTTTGGCCTAGGAAAAACTAGTTTATCCTATGGGTGTTAGGATAAACTAGTTTGGCCTAGGAAAAACTAGTTTATCCTATGGGCGTTAGGATAAACTAGTTTGGCCTAGGAAAAACTAGTTTATCCTATGGGTGTTAGGATAAACTAGTTTGGCCTAAAATCGGGTTTGGCCGGTAACATATGTAAGGCATTGTATGTCCAATGGTCAGCTTTCTATTGAAATTTAAATTCTAATTGCATTTGATCAAATTAAGTAAAATATGGTCTAAAACTTAAATTTGGGCAAAATACATATTAAAAGAAGTTTGTAACAGATTTTAAAGTAGTGGTCTTTGCAGAATTCAGAAAGACATTAAAAAAAGAGTGAAAAGAAGATGCATGTAGATTAAAATGTTTGACTGTTTTATGTTAAATAAATGAATAACAGATTTAGTTATTTATATACTTATTGTTCTTCTTGAAAATCTAAAAATTGTTTTGAAATTCAACTAGTATTTTCTTCTCAAGTTTATTATTATATATTACTTCTGAATAACCAACACTGTATATTTTTTATCCAGTTTAAAAGATCATCTAAAAATTATTCCATTTGCTTTATATTTTATTTGCTTATTTATATATTAAGATATTGTAATATTTTTAGAGATTGCCATATCTTTTGTCACTTCGTTTTCATTCAAGAAAAAGGAATAGCAATGTGAACATTTTTAATAACATAATTTTATTATTACTTTTATTATACTTTTTATTGTTATTCCTTTTCTAAAGATCTCCCATAGCAAAATGGTCAAACTGACAGTTGCCTAATAAAATCTCTCCTCTTCCCCAAAATCATTTTACTGATAGATTTTTCTTTCTTTTATGTTTTATATTATTATTAAATTACTCAAAAATTGTCCAGCTTCTTTTGACTTTTAGTTTATAATTACATTAAAAGCCAAATTATTCAGTTATAATTTTGATTTTTTTTGTATTGTATATTTAAGCCCATTAATATATCAAAATATTTGTTAATATTTACAAAATGATCAATCTATCTCTATGTTTCCTGTTATTTTATTTCTTTATTTTACTATTTTGTATTTTCAGAGTAAATAAGAACACATCTAAAGTGAAGTGGAACTATATTGAACAATTTCCATTTTAAGACATTAAAGATTGTGCAACCTGGCAGAACTGGATGAATTATGTATTTTGATTGGATTATATATAACATTGCAGATAAAACTAATTGTTCATGGAAGTTTAAAATACATTTATTTAATCAGCAAAGATCCAGTATGGCAGCAGCAATGTTTAGTTTATTAATTCAACAAGTACCTGAACTAAGTTGTTATGTTTGTGCAGTTTTTTTTTTTATTGAGACACTTGGAATATCAATTTCACTTAGTCTAGAATTTTGGATCATTTCTTATCAGTACAACTACATTTCTCTAACATTAAGTTGGCTAATGTGTATTACAAATTTAGATAAATTTATTCATTAATTAAGGTGACAATTTCTGCTAGCAATTAAGAAGATCTAGTTTTTAATTAATGAATGAATTTCTTGCACCATCTGTGTCTGTTAGCAACTTTCTTTCCCCATAGCATCATGAACTCTATCATCACCCAAGTTATTGTAGAACTAATTTACTCACGCATATTTTTTAAATTTCTGTACAAAATCTACTGAAAATAAATGAATTTATAGTAATATTGATGTACTTTTTTTATTCAAATTTTGCTAATTTTATGGAAATTTTTCTAATTATTGTACAGTTTTTAGTTATAACTTATGTAAAACTCCTTTAAGAAATTTGATTTATGACTGTTAAATTGTACTGGCGTGGTTTGTTTTCAATAATGAACAACAATTTGGTGTCTGACAACTTATCATATAGCTTTCTTTTAATCCCTTCTATCTCTGAATTCATTCTTGCATTTTTATAAAAATGTTCATAAAATACAAGTTAACTTATTTTGTGTGTGTATGGTTTGTTGCCACCATACCTTTCACATCCTTTCATTTTGAATATTTTTTAAAGGATAATGAATGTAGTTACAAATGTTTTGTCTTAGTAGGTTAAAGAAAAAAAAATGATCTTTTTCCATTATTTGCAGGGTTGGTAAGTTTCTTCCGGGGTGGTTAAAACCAGTGGTTGTAACCGGTTAAAACTGGCATGATTGAAAAAACTAAGAAGTAATACTAAGAACTTTAATCTGCAATGATTCATAATTTACTCGTGTATTTGATATGTAAATAATTAAGTTAAAAATTAAAACTAAAGATTATGAATGTTATTCAAAGTAGCACAATGTTTCAAAATGATCATATAAATATACTATGTTTATATAGTACTAATTTTCTTTCACTTGAAAAACAGAAATTTTCATAATGGTAATATGATGCTGAATAAGTTTAATACTGCCATGTGGTTTAATAGGGTTAATGGTAGTTTAAACTCATTTAGGTGATGATCATAATTAGTAAATAGCTATTATGTTGTAAAATTATATTTTTGTGTTATGCTTGCAAGACCCATTGCTTTTTTGAGGTCAAGCAGATGTAAGAATAAAAATAATAGAAATCTTACTTGAATGGTGTCAGCTGTAAACAAATGATGGGGAGACTTAACAACAAATCAAAGCTATATTCATCTTTCAGAAGAGAAGAAAAAACCTTCACCTGTTGGTCACCTTTTTTAAATAAATACTGTTTAGAGGTGCTGTGCTGTGGGTCTGGATTTCCTTGTCATGGACGACAAAGCTACACCTCATCGTACAGTGGCTGTCACAGAGCTCTTGGAGAGTAAAGATATTCAACGCATGGATTAGCCTGCAAGGCTTCTGAACCTAAATCCCATAGAACACATTTGGGACCTTCTTGGGAGATGCTTGGCAGCACGTGACCAGGCACCAGTAACGATTCTGCAGTTGCAATTGGTGTTACAAGAGAAATGGGACTCGATGCCTCAACAGCTTCTTGACAACCTCGTCCTTGGCATGGACAGATGTTGTAAATCCTGCATCGAAGTCAGGGGTGACCATATTTGGAGATTGAATTGTTCTTGCCAGGTGCCTGTTAGATAAACAGTTCTGTCTTTTCTGCGGTTGTGCTCCAAGTTACCTTTTTAATAAAGTGCTTTTGTATCCTTTTGATTACTTGTTTAGATGGTTTTGATGACTTCTCCCATATTTTCGCATCTTGGAGATCTTATGGTATGATTTCGATCTATTCAGAAAACTTCTGCATGACGTTACATTTGAAAAAGCATCTTGTCCTTAATTTTTGCACACCAGTGTATAACGGAGGGTATACATTCAAGTATGTTGTTCATCAACAAACTATTACTAAATTACATCAGTAAAATTGCTCTAACTATAAGATGACTGAGGTAAAAAAATTTAAGCAATTTAAAATTGAGCTAATTTTGTAATTAGCTTATTATATATATATAATCCATAACTTTAAGTTATTTACCTTATTATCAGGTTTTACTTTATTTTCCATGTGCAGCAATACTTTATTTTGTATACATCCTTCATATATTTAAAAGCATTTTCATTTTGTTAATGTTTTCTTTATTTATCTTAAAAAAAGCCACATCATTTTAAATTGTTTTTAAAAAATACATATTATTTTATAGTTCTATATAAAAAAACATTACATTTAACTTCACTTAGTATTCCCCTTTACTATCCATTTATACACTTTGTATTTCGTCCGTTCACAAATATTTCATAAATTTACAGTTCAATTCATTCCAAATTGTGGATATAGTTTTAAGTCTATAAAAACTCTTCAATTTTCCATAATAAAAATTTTCAATTCTTCTAAGTATCTTTTTATAAAAGTTCGTTCCTTTATAAGTTATTTTTAACACATTATCCTATTTTCCATTCTTGTCTATTTAAAAGTTTCAATATCATTTAATCCTTAAAAACATAAAAGTTCTAAAAATCATATATAACTTACTATATTATTTTCCAACATTCATAGTTCTTTCATCTTATCCTAATATTTTTCTAGTTATAAAATAAAGCTAGCTATAAAATAATATATATTTAGCTATAAAATAATATATATTTCTAGCTATAAAATAATATATATTTTTTAAAAACAATTTAAAATGATGTGGCTTTTTTTAAGATAAATAAAGAAAACATTAACAAAATGGAAATGCTTTTAAATATATGAAGGATGTATACAAAATAAAGTATTGCTGCACATGGAAAATAAAGTAAAACCTGATAATAAGGTAAATAACTTAAAGTTATGGATTATATGTAAAATACAGGTTTTAAATAAACAGATTTATCTGTGAATAACTTATTAATGTAGCTTATTATAGTTACCTTGAATATGTTAAATCTCTTTAAGTATGAAAGGGAATTGCAATATTGTTGTTTTTAAAGAAAATTTATGTTGAAATATAATGTTATATAATATTTAGTACACTATATGGCCAAAGGTGGCCGATCACTTGCGATTTTAGACGTTTTGTTAAATATCTAGAAAAATACATGAGGAATTAACCTGAAACTGCAGGTGTATAAACAGTATAGTATAGGTCATATACTTCCGCGAAGATTTTTTCCCGAAACCCCACAGCGGACCGTCAACAAATTGAAAAAGAACGAATATCTTTTGGATAACCCTATAAAAACTAATATAGCGAAAGCATTCAAACTCGAGATTATTAATAAGTGGCTTATCAAGCAGGACGGTCGTTCTGCCAAGCCAAGCTATAAAAAAAATGCTAACCCTGCCAATAAACAAATGCCAAGAACCAAAATCCAGAAACACATAACTGCTTATTATACTGAAGACAACTTCTCCATGTTAAATCGGCCAAACGTGGCATTTTAAAATTTCAGATATTTACGAAAGTAAGCATCGCAGAGAAATAAAACGAAAACCAGAAGAATCTAAAGAAGAAAAGCTTCAATTTGAAACCAAACTCATCTTTATAAAATAATTATAAACAGAGATACAAGATTTAAAAAAAAACGTCGAGATACTGAAAATGATTACAAAAATCTTCGTCAAACATATATCAATTCAATTAAGCTAGATACTTAAATAATGGACAGAAAAAAGTATGGAATGCATTTTCGGACTGGTAATTACTCAATCTACGTGCTTTTATAAAATTTAGCTTTAAAAAAATGAAATTTTTATCCTTAATAAGCAAAAAATTGTTAGTTAATTCTAAAATTAATCAAATTATTGCAAAGAGCGATAAACCCTCCAACGAGCACGTACTATCCAAATTATAAAAGCACAAATCCACTTCAACTTCAATCTGGTATTTCCCATCAAGATTATTTTTTCGAATAAAACTGCATGATATTTACATTTTCAGAAAGATTTTTAAAATAAAAATAATTTTTTAGAGAAATGGTACCTTTTAAGAAGTATGCATTGAAAGTTATCAGCATTTAAGGTTTCGTTCCTAATGTAAACAAAACTTTTGAAAATGAATTGAGCTGAATGTGAAAAGGTTTTCAGGTAAAAAAAACAAAAAAACATGGTAAACGATAGGCACTTCGTTCGTTTACAGAGACTCAACTTACAATTAGAAAACATCTTTGACGTCATTTTTGTGTGAGTTAATGAAATAATGTTTTACCTTGTAATGTTTCTAACAGTTTCCAACATAGTTCAACAGTGTTTATGACTTTGGTTTGTCTGGTCGTCAGTCTGTTTTCCACACTCTTACTCTCGTAAATATACTCGGAAAGCCTTGAAATTTTTGCACGTTACTGAAGAAAAGATGTTTGTAGCAGTTACAATTTATTTACAGGGATAGACAAAAGTATTCCGTTATATTACGACCAATGGGAAAAAATCGTTTCAAGTGCATTTTAATGATGTTACAACACTTTCACACATAATGAAATTAATATACATTTATGAAGTGCGCTAAAATAAGCATTCTGTAGAATATGGGATACAAAGAATATTTATTATTCATTTACAGGGCTACATACAGGTAATACTTGTAAAAGAATTCTGTTAAATAATGGTATAGGTCAAAAAATTGTTCCCGGCGTATTTTAATTATGTTAAACTATTTCATATATCGTAACATTGATATACATTGCTGAGGTTTACTACAACTTACTTCCTGTATAATATGAAATGCATATCATTAACAGGGACAAACAAAAGGTTTCGGATACTATACTGTATACGAAGTAATGTATATTGCTGGATGAGCATTTTTAGTTATGATAGGCTTTTTTAACTTTAACTAAATTTTTGCATACTTTGTGATGTTTATAAATGCTATAGATCACATACAGGGCTACAAAAAAAGAATTCGTAAGCGCTACTGATTATGAGCGTAAATTGCTTAAAGATGGTTTTTAAATGAGTTATGTATTTTTACGCTGAATTAAATTTTGCATACTAAAAGATGTTTATAGAATACAGATAAAATGATTTACCGAAAAAGACAAGGAATTAGATATATGGTCGTCAGCAGATGATAATTTCTGGAAGTGTGATTTCACTAATTTGATCACTGAAAATTATTGTTGATTGTAATCATACCTACCTACCTACCATTCTCAATAGCCAGTGGCATTCAAAACAATAATTTGATATGCTTTTATTACGTGCATAACATCAGATTGACGAACTTTAGCTAAGATATTAGATTTTCTAATCTTCCTTAGTCGAGTCTATTGCAAATGTTCGTGTGAAAAAAAATGATATTTCAACTATATAAATGAATGTAACTGTGAATATCGTTAAAGGCTTTCATAGAAACACTTCATTGTACCAAATTGTATTAGCTAAATAGGCTTATTGGCTATGGACCCAAATACAGAAGATTATTAATTAGGTTTAAAAATATCCGTATTATCGAACGTATTGCAACAGATAAGCAAACGAAGACAAAGATGCCTCAGACGCACTGAGGTATCCTTTTAGTGCCAAAATTGCAATTTTATTCAATAGCAACCCAGAAATTTTGACGAAATTATCCTTCATATGACAATCCTGTAGAAGAGATTGCGTGTGTTTTACATTAAATTAAACTTTGTGCATTTTATTGGGCGAGTGCAAAAGTTCATGTGGAGATTAAGAGTAAAACTCACACAGTGATTAGGCAAACAAAGCTATTTATTCAGTCAATGATATATGCGCCATCGTTTTTATAATCTGTTTTCAACGTTCTGGCAGCATACAGATGCCCCGATCATAAAAACTGTGCGGTTTAGATTCGAAGAATGGAGACATGACGTTTTTTAAGGCATCCAAAGAGTCAAGCTTTTTTTCCATTTAAATGATTTTACAATGACCGGAACAAGTGATAATAAGATGGTACGATATCAGGAGAATACGGTGGATGAGTTAGGACATCCCATTTCAGGCTATTCAGTTTGCGCAGCGTCTGTCTTGAAACATGTGGTCTGGCGTTGTCATGATAAAAGAATACGTCCTTGCGATTTGACAAAATTGGACATTTTAGCTTGATTTCTCAATTCAGATTGGTTAATTGGCAACAGTACTTGTCCGAATCAATTGTTTGGCCAGCGAGGAGAAACTCAAAATAAATTATGCCCTTGCAATCCCACCAAACAGAGTATCACCTTCATGGGGTGCAAACTGGCCTTTGCCATTGCATCACCATGCTCACCTGCCTGTTTCCATGTGTGTTTGTGCTGAACATTGTTGTAAAGGACCCATTTCCCATCACCCGTCACTAATCGATTCAAAAAAGGGTCGTTTTTGAGCCGCCCGAGTAAAGAAACGGCAGCAGAAATTCGCTCGATTTTATTCCTCTCAATCAGCAAATGGGGCACCCATATATCGAGCTTCAAATCGAATCCCATGTTCTTGAAATGCCGAAAAGCGGTTGATCGGTCAATGTTAAATGCTGTAGTAACTTCCTCTGTTGAAATTTGCAGAGTATTCTGAACTAAAGTACGCCCAACATCGTCATCAATGAGTGAAGGTCGACCTGAGCGTGGTTCATCTTCAAGGTTAAACTCTCCATGGCGAAATTTTGCAAACCATTTTTCCACAGTTCGTTTAGCTGGTGCTTGATCTTGATAAACCTCTTGAACATTTTTTATGGCTGCTGAAACGTTTATTCCGTTCCTAAACTCGTATAGCATAATACATGCCGTAAATGCACCTTATCGACACTCATTTTGAAAGTAAACTTTCTTGAAGCAGTTTGTATCTACACAAATTATTTTGTTTGAAATGAAAGCTGCACACGTCACCTTTCCAATGATCTGTCTTACGTAGATGGCAGTATTAATGACAACACTTTACGCCGCTTCTAACGCCATCTATTGCACCTCCGCATGAACTTTTGCACTCACCCAATATAATAAAATAATTTGTGTGTGTTTCCAATAAAAGTTATTGGTGCAATCTTTTTCTGACGCCAATGTCATGTACGCAATGCGAACTCAATTGGCAGCAAAGTGTCGCTACTTTGCTTGATATGGTAAACCGGATGTTGTTGTTTATGCTGTTGATGTTTTTGCCAAATTGGCATAGTAAAAAAATCACGCCAGTATATGTCATCTGTGCCGAAGTTTTGTGTATTTTAAAATGAAATTGTGTTTTTATACCAAATAAACAGTTTTATAATAATTAAAACTAACTTACTACTTTCACCAGCTAGGTCTAACAGGTACCCGGAAACGTGGTTTTCTCGCCAAACTGGCTAAACAACAAAAAAAAGTATTGTGCCAACCACGTTGCGTTTGAGATAGCTGTGCTCAAACGAACATGAAGCATAAATGCCTACGTGAGTTAAGTGGTTTTCTCAAGAAAGATTAAATACATAACAACGAAAAAGCTATACAATGCTGACATGATCAGAAGAAGTTCTTGGTACTTTTATGTTAGCCAGTCTCGGAACTCGTCAGTGGTATTGTTTTACCTCGCAAGTAGCAGTTTTTATTTTTGACGTGGTAAATTAAAAACAATGCTTTGATAATGAAATTGGCTTTTTCTTTTCTTTTCTTTTTCTTTTTTTAAAAATTAAATAAGTGAAAGGCATGTATCTTAAATGTTTGTATTTTAAATTAAAGTTACACATTTTATATAAAATAAGTGAAAGGATTATAGTTTAAGTAAAATCAAGGCTAAGGCAATACGAATAAATGAGAAGAGAACAATAATTGGCGATTTATCACCTGCATGCGCTAACATAAAAGTAACGAGTTCGTGTTTTCTCTATCAGAATCTTACTATTTGCCGAAGGATTGAGATAGTTAATTAAATTATGAATAAAAGTAACATGATGCAATTCTTAGCATACATTTAACGGTGATCAAACTGCTAGCCAGAGGCGAAAATACTAATAAATTCGAAATTGAAAAGAGTAAAAAAGAAAAGAATTTTCTAAAATTCAAATTTCTGTGATACTGTTCGGAATAGTAACCGACAGTTTGGCACATGGTGATTATTTTAAATACTTGATAAGGATGATTTCTAGAAAAGTAGAAAGTAAAAGTTTGAAACGACAGAAAAGCGTTCTATGAACGTTCTAAATTATAATTTATTTGCAAGTGTTAATACTAGAAATGTGAAATTTGACGTCCTTTTTACTTATCAGGCGTAAATGGTCTCACAGAAAAGTTCCTAAAAATTCGAAATTTGAATGGATGTAGGCATAAAAAATGTTCTAAAATTGCGATTTCTGTAATACCGTTCAGGATAGATGTCTGAATTTCGGCATGCCGGTTTGTTTAAAGATGTAAATGCACGCTAAGAACTGTTAGTAAAAAATCGAAATGTTAAGAGGTGAACCGAGCGGAAAACGTTTTGCATTATGATTTTAAAGAAATAATATGGGCTAGGAACATGAAATTTGACACGGATGTTATTTTCTAAGGCGTAAATGCTTTGCGTTTTCTAATAAATTAGAAATTTATAAGTGTACAAGAGCAAAAAAATTCTTATATTTTCAAATCTGTGATACTGTTCTGGATAGAATCCTTAAATCTGGCATAGTGGTCACATGTAAATGCTCATTAACAACTGTTTCTAAATAAATCGAATTTTAAAAGGTTGATATGAGTGGAAAGCTTCTTAAAAACATTCTAAATTACGGTTTGAATGGAATTGTTAGATCGTGAACTTGAAATTTAGCATGCTTAATGCTTTTAAAACGAAAATGCTCATCCTGAGCAATTTCTAAAAAATTCGAAATTTAAAAGGTTGCAAGAGCAAAAATCATTCATAAATTAAGATTTCTGTGAAACTGTTGAGGAGAGAAACATAAAATTTAATATGGTGGTTACTTTTAAGATGTAAGTGCTGCAAAAACCTATTTCTTAAACAATCGAAATTTAAAAAGGTAAAACGAGTAAAAAAGCTTTCTGAAAATGTTCTAAATTATGATATTTTTGAAATTCTTCGTCCTAAGGAAATCGAAATTTGACATAGTTGTAACATTTAAGACGTAAATATTCACCGTGAACAGTTCTTAAAAAAAATCGAATTTTTAATGGTGCAGGAGCAAAAAAGCTCTAAAAATGGGTTTATTGTGATATCGTTAAAGATTGAAACCTGAATTTTGGCAAGCTGTTACTTTTAAGATCTAAGTGCTCGTTAAGAACTGTTGAAAAAAAAGTCTCTCTTTAAAGAGATTAAACGAACAGAAAACATTCTAAATACGTTCTAAATTACGATTTAAATAGAATTGTCAAAGCATGACCTTGAAAGTTAACATGGTTGTAACTTTTGAAACGTAAATGCTCTCAGAAATCATTTCCTAATATGTTCAAAGTTTAAAAGGGTTTAAAAACAGAAAAAAAAAAGTTCTAAAATTCCAATTTTTGTGATACCGTTCGAGGTAGAAGCCTGCATTTGGCATACTAACTATCTAAAATATGTAAAGTTTCATTAAGAACCGTTTCTAAAAATATCTGCACTGTTTTGTATGTCGCGTTTCATTCTCGGATTAGCCATAGATATTTGCAAAGATAAAACAATTTTGCAAAAAATAAAATAAAAAAATATCTTTAAACAAATATCTGACTAAATATCTAGCAATAAACAAATATCTAACTAAAAGACCAACTATACGTCTATATGTTATTTTGACTCTATCATTTTTTTTTTTCAAAATTTTCATTCTTCATAAATTTAAAATACCATATAAATTGAAGAAGACTGATACTTGAGAAAAGAAGTTGGCTTTCATTGCTTTTAAATCCTTAATTACTCTAAGAAATGAATGATATGTAAACAAAATGTACACATGTCGTGTTTCCTTTCTACTGACAATGGTTGTAATAAAACTCATTTTAATTTAAGTGAGTAGATTATTTAAATTACATATAATTTCTTTTAAAAAAAAAAGGAATGATATCTACTAAAAAAGAACTTTTCAAAAGTAAAAAAAAAAAGCCAAGCTAAAAAAATAAATAAATAAAAAGATGAAAGTTGTGGCTAAAAAATGGTGTGATATCAAATTTCCAAGCTTATATTATGGTACTTTCTCAACATTTTCCACAGAAAAATTTACCATTTTTATGTCGAGAGACTTAGTATATGCTGATAGAAATCCTTTTCTCCTGTACTAAATACATCATAATGTGTTTCTGAAAATTCAAATGTTTTAATATTATGCATCATGGGCTTGGTGGCCATTTTTCCATATTTTGCACAAATTTCTAAGCACCCAAGTTTGTAAAGTGTAATAACTTTGCATTAATAACAATTTAGAACTTCTGATTTTAACTACGGACAAATAAGATTTTTATTTCGAGGAAAAAAGTTCATTGTTACTGCTTTTAAATGATTAATTACTCTAAAAAAGTAATCATACGAGGAATAGCGAAGATATGTCACCATTGCCTTAACACACAAATTTCTAAGCACACAATACCGTGAAGGAACGGCATAAAATGTATGCTTTGGTAACAATGTCGAACTTTGGTTTTCAACTGCAAACAGCTGATAAATTGAAAAAGACTAATATTTTGAGAAAAGAAATATATTTTTATTGCCTTTAAATTATTAATTACTTTATGAAATAAATCACAAGATGAATCCTTTAGATAAGTCATTATTATTTTAAGACACAAAGTTCTCCGAATATAAGTCCATAACGGAAAAGCTTAAAATGTCTGCTTAAGAAGCAATTTTGAATTTCTGATTATAACTATGGATTAGGGTACATAGGAATTTGTATAAAATATGGAAAGATGGCCACCAAGCCCATGATGCATAATTTTAAAACATTTGAATTTTCAGAAACACGTTATGATGTATTTAGTACAGGAGAAAAGGATTTCTATCAGCATATACGAAGTCTCTCAACTTAAAAATGGTAAAGTTTTCTGTGGAAAATGTTGAAAAAGTACCATAATATAAGCTTGGAAATTTGATATCACACCATTTTTTAGCCACAACTTTCATCTTTTTATTTATTTTTTTTAGCTTGGCTTTTTTTTTTTTTTACTTTTGAAAAGTTGTTTTTTAGTAGATTGTAAAATACTGTGTTCATTTTTATGAGGATAGCATGTATAGTATACATTGTATACTCGTAGAGAAATTAAGGTTTTTATAAAAACAGTCCCAAATTTCACCAAGTTTTTTGCTTATAATTTGTAGAGTTCTCAATATAAAAAAAGTTCTTTTCAGAAAATATGACAAATTGAAACTTTGCTCCGAGTGCAGTTTTCTCTTCATACGGTGCTGATACTGGCCACTCAGAACGTCATAATATTAAGATCTTTTTTAAGTTGAAAATAAGTAAATGAAAATTTAAAAAGTAATTCTCTAAATAACATAAAATGATTTTAAGATAAAGAAGTTTTTCAAAGATCACAATTATTTTTTCCTATCTTGATATGGCTATTGTAATCCTTTCTATCAACTTCTTTATCCTGTTTGATTTAATAAAAATATACAAATTATCCTAATTTTGAGACTTAACTAATCAGTAAAATGGAAAAGAATAGTAAAACATATGTGAAATATACAAATAAATGAAAAACAAAACAGTGTATTATATGAAATATGGTTGTACAATGCATTTTTTGAAAATCATATTTACTTACTAAGTATTACTTGAAATGCTTTTAATTTTCTTTGTTAACAATAACATTTGTTAAGCTCCTAGTGCACTTTTTGAATTAAATACTTATTGAAAGTTGAAAATATTTGTAAATTAAAATAATTTTGTATGCTTTTAATAAAATTATTTGACTTAGATGTTTGCCTTGTTTAATCAAAATTCTTTCACGTTTTTCTCTACTCTTTTGTTGTGTGTACATTATTTGTTTTAGGCATATGTATATTTCTGGGTTATTCTCTCATAAACATACATTTTTTGATTAATGGTTAAAAAAAAAAAAAAAGTTTTATGTTGCTTTTGATTTCTATAACATGCCAGTATTTTCCCAGATCACGAGAAACATTTTATTAAAATTTCATTTTATTAATACTATTTTCAGAATCATGATTTCCACAGGCCTAACTTTTTTTCTTAAATTATTTCTAATGCGCTAAATATTAGACTAAATTGAATAATGCTGCTGAATTAAATTTTTTGTTATTAATATTACATGTTATTTCATTTTATTATTTTTTAACTCTTACCTGTTTTCTCTTATTCACAGAATTGATGGTGTGATGTTAATGATTTTTTCACAATTATTTATCTTTCTTAATTAAATATTTTACACAAATAACATTTACAATATATTGTTACATTTAAAATTGTTAACAAGAGCTTTTTTTCACATCATTTTTCCCTCTATCTTGTAAGTTATTTAGAAAGTATTATCTTCTGTCCATGGCCATCATGAGCTTGGTGAGGACCTTAGGGTAATTCTAAGTGCAGGCTGCTGTAATAAAGAGTGCCAAATTTACGATTACTATAAATACATAGGGCATAGTAAAACTAATTGGAAACAAGTGAGTAAGTGTGATTGAAGATCACATAAAGGGGTTCATTTAATAT
This sequence comes from Maratus speciosus, assembly GCA_963932465.1. Taxonomy (NCBI): domain Eukaryota; kingdom Metazoa; phylum Arthropoda; class Arachnida; order Araneae; family Salticidae; genus Maratus; species Maratus speciosus. The sequence goes on along the minus strand of OZ010788.1, from coordinate 280,378,154 downwards.
TCCTTTCAAAACACTTTATTCTTTATCAATAAGAACATAGATAGCAGCACCATTAAATTTAATTTTAAAATGATTACAAGCTCCTTTTTTTAATCAAAAATGTTCAAGAACTGCTTTTCAAACAATTGTAACAGCATATGTTTGTATATCTGAAAAGCACATTTGATTGCATGATTTAATTTCAGCTAATAGAAAAAACAAAACCCTTAAGATGGAAAAATATACGAAAGTTCCTGTTTCTTCTTTCTCCTACTTAGCAATGAAATGCAGTCCAAGAGAAAAATCAAAAATTTCAACTTTCGGCCTTAAAATGGCAAAATAATTACAGAAATTCCATAAAATTGAATCTATTAGATAATAAAATCTATTCCAAGGGAAAATTTTTCAAACTCCAATGCTGAGCTTCGAACCAGAAACCTTTTGAACTGCAGGTAATTGTGCTACCACAGAGCCATCTAGCCTATGTTTTGAAAGCAATCACAGAAATGGTCGAATGTCATTAAAATAATTAATTTAATTAAAATAATGTAAGACTTTTTCAAAATTTTATGATTTGTTGTGTGATCTGAGGTATTCAATTATAAGTATGCAAAATTTCAAGTCTCTGATTTGGGAAAAAAAAATAAATTATGGGGTAGGGGGGGGGGATGCTTTTGTACTGCTTTTTACTTACTTAACATCATACCAATATTTTCTCAAATAATAAGAAATATCTTATTAAAAAGGCATTTTTACATTATGCTTATGCTAAGTTTGTAACTATGATGTCCATTGATATCCGCAGACTTTACTCTTTTTATTACATATTCTTCTATTTTACTGTTTTATAATCTTCACCTGATTTTATCTTGTCTGTGGAACTGATGGTGAGATTTTTACATTCATAATTCTGTCAGAGTTATATCTCTCATCTAAAAAAAGGTAACTAATGTTGCTGCTATCTATTATGACCTTTTCAATTTTCATCTCATAAGAAAACAAGAAAGAAAAATCATATGTCAAGCATAGATTATGAAACAATTTCAGAATACTTTAACAAAACTTTTTCATTTGATAAGTTAAAGAAGATACCTAAGAAAACGTTTTAGAAAATGCATAGCACGTTTCAAAACCAGATTTCAACAATTACTGCACATAGCAGGAACAGTACTCCAATTCTTTTGTGCAGTTCAGTATATGATCTATAGATTTGTATATTTTCTATACAGTATGCTAAAATTTAATTTAGTTAGAAAACGCATAACACGATTGAAAATTCACTTTTAGTAATTTCTACCAATAGACAGAAACATATTTGAATACTTTTGTACAGCCATGTATATTATCGAAAGACTTTTACACATGTCACATATTAAACTTAAATTTAATTGAGGCAAAAACGCATTTAAACTATTGAAATCACACTTCTAGGAATTACTAATGATAGGCAGACATGTATCAAGTTTTTTGCTTAGTCCCGCACATGATTTCATTTATATGCTACAAACATCTCTGAGTATACTAAATGTAGTTAATCTTGAAAATGCATAACTCAAATCAAAAAACCACCTTCAAACAATTCACTCATTCTCAGTAATGCTTACGAATTTTTTTGTGTGGTCCTGCATATGGTCTATGGAATTTAAGAAAACACACCTTCAGCAATCTTCCCTAATAGACAATACTTCAGATACAGTATTATAACCAGTGTTGTAGTTGTAAAAAAAGTAGAGTACACATGCTATAGCTTTATTTGAGACACGGAGGGCATATGGAGCTTCTTTAAAAAATCCAGAAGGTATACACCGTATACCTCCACTACATCCCTCTGTAACCGAAATCTTTTATATGTCCCTGTAAATAAACGATAATAGTGATGCACATTATATTTGACTGCAAGCATCTTGTAGTGAACCTCAGTAATGTGTATTAATTTCATCATATTTGAAATAGTGCAACATAATTAAAATACTCTGCAGAGTTTCCCCCCATAATTATTATGTAACTGACTCTTTTATGTGACCCTGTAAATAAATGATAAATGCTTCTTACTCCATGTTCTACAGAAAGCATGGTTTAGCGCACCTCAAAAACTCATATCAGTTTCATCAAATTTGTAACTGAGCAATATCATTAAAATATGACACAAACGATCGTTCTTCATAGACATAATATAACAGAGTACTTTTGAGTTCCCCTGTACGTGCTACAGATAACATATTCTATAGGAACCATCTTTTAGTGCACCCCAATAATGTATATAAATTTCATTAAAATTCATTGAAACTCATAATGTAACAGAATACTTTTGAGTACCCCTGTAAATGAACAATGAATACACACTTCATTTTCAATACCGAACATGCCATGGCAAACCTCAATAAAATATCAATTATGTGTCAATTTGAGTATATTTACACAAGTTAGAGCATGGACAGACAAACCGAAATCATAAATACTTTTCAATTATGTTGGATAGTGTTAAAAACTGTAGCATAAAAACTGGTAATTTTATAGACATATGTGATAAACACAAAATTTTTAAATCTGAGAATAATTTTAAGGGCTATTTAATGTTGAAATCAGTTGAAATACTAATTTTAAAATGTTTTACAGTGAAACCCTGATTTTACGTCCCCCGAATCTACGTTTTTCCTGCATTATACGTTTTTTTCATCAGGTCCCAGTTTTTCCGTATAATTGTAATGTTAATTTAACCCGGATCGTAAGTTTGTTATTTATGGAATTTCCTGCATTTTACGTTTTCTCTGGAAAGTAAAAAACTAAAATAAGCAATATTTTTTCCTTTTGTGTTTTTTTAAAGTTAATCGACGTTGTTGAAAGTTATGCAATCTATGAAAGCAGAAACGCATTGTGCCTCCCCCTCCTCCTTTGTTGAACACCTGTTGTCGCGGACTGCTTCCTCCCCCCCAAATAGCTGGTGGGGGAGCAAAGTAAAGAAACAACACACTTTATTGGTGTAGGAATGAGATGGGCAGGGGAAGAGACACTCTTGTTACCAATCAGATTGGGTGGCTCATTTCTTTCGTCAGTTTAGGGAAAGGGGTCCTTACCCTTCTTCACGTTTTCAAATTCAGTTGCTGTTTAGCACGCGGTGGTTGCATTTCTAAACTTTTTGTGCCAAAATGGCCAGTAAAAAACGCAAAAACTTTTCTGTTGCTGAGAAAACCGAAATTGTTAAACAATTTGATGAATTCCATGGAACCAAAGTAGCGTTCGCTCAATTGCAAGGAATTCCCATGACAACTCTGCAATCCAAGCTACAGGGAAAAGAATGCATTGAAGAAAACATCGAGAAAGTGGGAGAAAAAAATGCCAAGAAACGGAGAACATTGAAAAAATCGCTATAAGACGAGCTGGAAGGTATCTTATTAAAGTGGTTTAAAGAAGCGCGTGCCGTGAATGTACCTGTAAATGGCACAATACCAAGAGAAAAAGCTCTAGAAATCGCCGATAGGCTTGGTGATTTGAAAGATTTCTCAGCTTTAAATGGCTGGATTGACCGAATACAAAAAATACATAATCTTGTGTATAGATTGCTTTCGGGAGAATCATCAAGTGTAAATGAAGCTACAATAGAAGATTGGATGAAAAATCTACCAAATTTGACCAAAGGATACAAGCCAAAGGACATATTCAATGCGGATGAAACCGGACTTTTCTTTAACCTCCTACCGGATAAAAGTTATGTTGCTAAAGAAAACTCCTGTCATGGAGGGAAGATGTCTAAATTGCATCTTACGGTTTTACTGTGCAGTAATTCTGATGGAAGTGAGAAGCTGACGCCTCTTGTTGTTGGAAAGTCACGCAACATACGATGCTTCAAAACCGTGAGAAGTTATCCGACAAAGTACGAAGCAAACAAAAATGTGTGGATAACCAAACCCCTTTTCGAAGACTTTTTGTGCAAATTAAACAAAAAAATGGAGTTGCAAAATCGTAAAATAATTTTGTTCATTGATCAATGCAGTGCACATCCGGTTTTGCAGCTGTCTAATGTGCATGTCAAGTTTTTTCCGGCAAATTGCACAAGCAAATTGCAGCCTTGTGATCTCGGCATTATTCGATCTTTCAAGTTTTTTTATTGAAAGCAACTTGTCCGGAAAGCTGTAGCTGAAATAGAAAATGGAAACCTAAATGACGCCTGCAAGTTAAAGTTAAGTGTTCTAGAGGCTATGCATTTTATTTCTGCGTCGGTCGTGGAGAAACGTTACACAACTGTGCATTTCCCATTGTTTTGAAGAAAGCAGATTCGTAGCATCTAATGAGCCGAGAACAGATGGGGAATCAGCTGCGGTAGACTTGGAGAATGATAACGAAACAGTTATCTATGATTTCAACGATTACATCCCGGAAAATTTAGCAACATGTGAAGCTGAAAGAGCTACTGCTCCATCCGTAGCCTACGTTATGGACTTTTCGTCCACCGCTGAAGATGAAGAAGAAGAAACAGAAGCACAGCCTGTCCCTTCTTTCAATATTGCATTGAAGAGCTTACAAACAGTGAATAACTATTTTCTTTCTCATAAAGACCAGGAAAAAACTTGCAAAGTATTTCAATCCTGGAAGATGCTGCATTCACTTTGAACTCAATGACTAAAAAACAATCCACTATTACGGACTATTTTCAACCTAAACGCATGGATTTGCAATTAAATGTGTTAGTAAAATGATCTTAAAATGGTATGTATAATAATGTTTTTTTCGTAAAATATAGATTGTAATACCTTCTGAGAGAGTCATCTTTACTACCTTTGTTTTTTTCTACGATTTTTTGCCTTCTATGTATTTTACGTTTTTCCCGCATTTTACGTTTTTTTACTCAGTCCCTTGAGAAACGTAAAATCGGGGTTTCACTGTATATGCATAGCAGTTTAAACATCTTTTGCAAGCACATACTTCACTAGATTGAAGTGTGCAGTGTCCATTTATTATTTTTAATTTGTCCAATTCTTTTTTCCCCAATGTTTTATTAAAAATTTCCGTATCTGAATTGTTTTAATTCGTAGTTTGACATTTGACATTTTAGTTTTTTTGTCTGCTGTTGCCAGATTTTAAAAAGCCTAAATAATATTTACAAACACTTTTCAATTAAAAAATATACTTATTCGTGAATTTTAAAAAAGAAAGAAAACTTTAAAATAATTAAGCTATTATGTACGTTTAAGGCTGCTTAGTCACTAAATTTCCGAATTCCCCTCGCTACTGCTAATTTCTATGGGCGTGTAATGTATTCATATATTTAAAATATCTCAGGAAATCAATATTTTTAACTTATTTTTTCTGTTACTCTTGTTAAAGGATGTCTCTTATTTCCTTAGTTGTCAAAATATTTCTAAAATATACTTAATTTTATGTGAGGTGTTAAAATCTTACTCGCAGTTCTCAGCTTTTAACACATAAAATATTAAATTAAGCCTATACAGTAAACTCTGTCTAAGGCGGAATTCATCGGGACTGAGAAAATTTTCTGTAGTAGACAATATTCTGCCTTAGACAAACTTTACTCTATGTCTATGGATTCGCAGGGACGCTTGAAAAATCCTTCAGAAATCGACAGATTTTCGTCTTACACAGAGTCCGCCTTAAAGAGAGTTTACTATATTTTAGAAACATTTTTAGAATTAAGAAAAAAATAAACATCTTAAAAAAAAAAACAGAGGAAAAAGGAGTGAAAAATATTAATTTCCTGAGGAGATATTTTAAGTATACAAATGCATTCTACACCCCTAGATTTAACATTAGGGAGGGGAATTCGGAAATTGACTAACTAGCAGCCTTGATGGTTTAAATTATGTCATATTTAAAATAATTTTCTTATAATAGTTTCCAAACATTGTAATTTGAATTGAAATATATATTTATATGTGAATATTGAAAAAGAAAAAAACTTTAAATTAATGAAATTATTACGTGCAAAAAGCATTTAATGGTGAAAATTACATCATATTTAAAAATATTTTCCATTAGCATCTAAAAGAAAACTTTTCTTGCAAATGTTATAAAAGTCAGAGGCAGCAATATTTTTTTGAATTAGTCGTGGGATCCAGACCCGTAGCCAGGTAGGGGCCAGGTCGGGCAAAGCCCGACCTGGAAAAAGTTTTGCCCGACCTAGCGCAAGACTACATTCCGATAAAAAACATTAAATTTCCATTTTTGCCCTCACTTCTTGTCCAACCTAGAATGAAGTTCAACGTTCCGATCATTTTTTTTACTCAGTATTTCCCTTTAAAAAAATTTTATGTAATACAATTACAACATCAAATTTCCATTTTTCTTCCTTCATGCCAGATCTTGCCCTCTACTACTAAATTTCCTTTCAAGATTGGAAAAAAATAGCAAAAATTTCATCTATAAAGCTTTTTTTCTCTCCCTCTTTAACAGACCTGTCGGATATTGCTCCATTGTGCATTCCTCGCTTTGAAGAAATTATCCAAATGTGGATTACCTTATATCCTTAAGCTTGCTTTCTTTATATACAATTGTCACCATACGAAATTTATCGTTAGGAGGCGGGGTTGAAATGAAACCAAAGGCTTCTAAAACTACAGTGAACAAGTCGACAATACTGTTTCCTTAACTTGAATTTGCTGTACATGACAGTTGCTTTTGTTTCATGGAAATTTGGTCCGATTACAATAAACTCCAAAGGGCAGCCCCTCCCCCTCTATGTGAAAATACAAAATAGATAATGGAAGGTCTGTCCCTTCATCTCTTCGATTGTCTCCCATTCCACTGAAATTTTAAAAAATCGGCGCTTCTAAAATAAACCAATCATTATTTCAAATTTAAACAATACAGTATGTCAGGTTACTTACAATTTTACAAATCCAAATTTATTACGTACTGACACATTCATAAAGTCATTTTTATTGTTAAATTTAAAAAAATGTTACAGATGCTTTTATTAAGAAACGGAAAAACTGAATGCACTGTTTAATGAAACTGTTTTGCACTTTTTCTTAAAAGCAAAACAGTTTCCAAAGTAATTGTCAAAGTTGCCATTATAAGCTCATTTTTGCAAGGCAACAGCCTAATACAGACCATCATAAGATAGAAATCAATTACAACTCAAAGTGTAATGCATTTATTGAAAAGTAAAAACGATATTCGATTCCAATTCCTAATTAAAAGAAAAACATTTTATTTACTTTATGGCCGGGGCCGTAGGAAGGTCTTTTGAGGCATCCTACAAAAAAAAATTTCACCCTCCCCCCCTCCAAGATTTTGAAATAATACCTATATTTAATTTTCTATCCGAGTTCCATTTTATAACAACACCAGCAGACTTCGCTGGTCGATTTTTCCAAAATGAAATTCAAATTAAACGAATTTGGTATTGGGTTGAACTGCTTTCGGCATCGTACACTCTTTGGTCTGTGTCCGCTCAGATCTCGAATCAATCAAACCTTGAATTATTGTAAATTTTTATTTCGACCAGATTAAATTAAAATTTTCAACATTCGCTACAGGAACAGATTTGATATTCTTGCAACTTGAATTTAATCAAAGCACTAGCAAAATTTAACTGAGAATTCTTCCGTTTATGAAACAAATGTCAAAAAAGCGCCGCAGAATGAGAAATAATGCCACATATTGATAAAGAAATTTCAAAGTTCATAGAGAGCAAAATTTATTATATTGTGCTAAAAGATTTTTTTATTTATGAATGTTAAAAAAATTACCAGAAAAACAGCTAAAAATCACATAAAAATTCTCGAGAAATTCAAAAACAGCTGAGAACAAAATTTGGCAAAAAAAAAAAAAAAAAGAAGTTTGAAACTGAATTTCCTTTGCAAAAGTTAAAAACCGCTAAATATTGCACATAAATAAAATAAAAAAATATGGAACTCTTTTCGTATTTTCTGTTTTTTCTTCAGTTTCACAATGTCATCCGCATGGCCCAGACAGATTTTTTAAGCAGAAAATACTCACTTATAATAACTTTTTAAGCTCTGAACGGTGCCTTTTATTATCAAAATATATATTTAGTGATTTACTAATTCAAAGAAATTACGTTCGGGATGTCGTTTTCATATTTTTCAGTTTTCTCCAATTTAAAATTGTCACCCAAGTTGTCTGGATAGAAATTGAAAAAGAAAAAAGTTTAGCATCGGATAGACAGTACCTTTCTGTGGGCAACAAAGACTGGTTTCACAGTAGATATAGTAAAGACAGACGTTTCTCTGTCCAGTTGCTTTTTTTTTTTCTTTTTTTGTCTGACCAGATGTTTTTCTGTCCAAGGCAAGATTTGACAGGAAGAATACCTGCATGCCTGAAATTATGCACCTCGAAACAGGTTTTTGGGTTTTTTTAATAAAATTTTTTAATTAATTTTTTTTTCTTTTTTTAGTGTTTTTCCTAGATTTGTGATTTTTTCCCCCCGCATTCATGAAAGGAATCCATTTTCAATATCTATCTTTCCATTTTAGCCGAATATAGTAAAATAGTCTTTTGCGATTTTTGAATATTTAACGAAGTCTTTTATGTGATTTTAAAACTTTTTTCGCATTCCGACGGGATTTTTAACGTCAGTAAAAAGAATCAGTTTTCAATCTTTTAGCCCAAAGTACAAAATTTTGTCCTCAGCAATTTTTGAATTTTTCGCGAACTTTTTATGCGATTTTAAACGCTTTTCCCGTTTCAATATCTCTGTGATTAGAAGAGATTTTTTCTCATACTTGAAGAAATTTTCGTCTTTTGAATGGAAAATTTCTTGAAATTTTTATCTTTGTTTCGCGAATTTTGCGTGTTATGAAGGAAAAAAAATTCATACGTAAAAATTCAGTCTCTAATATGGAAAAGTACAATGCAACACAGTTGACGGAACACTATTTGGATTTGATTTGATGAAAATGCATCTTTATATTGAAGGATGTTACGTAATTTTTACTTTAGATTGGTAACTTTCTATATTTTTGCGAAAAATGGTCAAATCAAAGCATTTTATTATTATTATTATTATTATTATTTTGGTGTGTGTTTGAACGAAAAAAAAAAAAATTTTTCAATTCACAGATTTATTTATTTATTTTATTTTATGTTTTTGAGGATGTAAAAGGAATCCGGTTTCAATCTTTTACCCCAATATAGTAAATTTTGTCCTCTGCAGCGTTTTATTCGCCTTCTGCGGGTTTTTTTTTTTTTAATCCCTAAAAGGAATTATGTTTAAGTCTTTTAGCTCAATATAGAAATTTATCCTTTTCAATTTCTATGTGATTTTTAGCGTATTTTTTAACATTCCACTTTCAATCTTCTGGCTCAATATTGTCAAATTTTGCTCTCGGAGATTTTTGAATTTCTGTCCAATTTTTTATGCGATTTATCCCTTTATTTTTGTGTTTTGCGGAGGCTTTTTGACAAGTTTTTCTGAAACCGAAGAAACATCCAGTAGATTTTGCTGCTGTCAGGATTAATCTGAAGGTGGAAAAATAAAAAAATCGCTCCTGTAACAACGTGAACGATGATGCTGGGAAATCAAACTTTTACCCGGAGACTATCACTTTTATCGAAAGAAAAATTACAATAAATCTATGATTGTTTGATTCAAGATCAGATTGGAGATATCCCGAACGTGTTTACGCTGCGGAAGGCAGTGGAGCCCCCAAGTGCCCCCCTCCCCCGAAAAAAAGATTATTTTTTGGAAAAATCAACCAGCAAAGCAAGCGACGCTCCCCTAGTAGATAAAATAATTACAGAATATAATTTATGTATAATTAACATTAGTAATTTTTCGAGAGGTAGAACATAAGGGGGATAGGTGGCAAATGCATGGCACACAGATGCCTGCTTATTGGGACCCCCAAAGAGATTAAAAAGCACTTTTTTTTTTTTTACATTTGAATAAAAATAATGAGGATTAAAAGTTTTGAATCTTGGATTCCAACTTTTCCTCACTTTTAATAGGGACCAAAAAAAAAAAACATTTTAAAAAGTATTTAGAACCTGCAAAATATCTTTCATCTGGGCACCTTTAAAAAGAATGGTGGCTATAGAAAGAAGGTCATGTTTGTTTTGGTTGAAGAAAGTAATAGTATTAAAGAAGTTTTGAACCTTATTGGGCACCCAACGAGATTAAAAAGCACATTTTAAAAACATTTGAATAAAAAAATGGCCGCTACAAGTTTTGAATCCTGGGTTCCAACTTTTCCTCACTTTCATAGCCAAGCATATTTTTCAAACATTTGAATAAAAAATATGGGGCCTAAAAGTTTTGAATTTTGAGTTCCAACTTTTCTTCATTTTTTCTTCATTTTTTTCACCCCAACCAAAACACAATTCAAAAAGAATTTAGAACCCGCAAAATTTCTTTCATCACCTTTAAAATGAATGGTGCGATGACTATAGAAAGAAAGCACAAGATTTTTGAAGGAAATAATAGTATTAAGGAAGTTTTGAAACTTATTGTGGCTCCCAATGAGATTAAAAAGCATAATTTTTAAACATTTGAATAAAAAATTTGGCCTAAAAGTTTTGAATCTTGGGTTCCAACTTTTCCTCACTTTTATAGAAGGCCCTAAAAAGACAATTCAAAAAGAATTTAATGCCTACAATTTTTTTTTCATCTGGGCGCCTTTAAAAAGAATAGTTGCTGTAGAAAGAAAGTGCATATCTGTTTTTGTTGAAGGAAGTAATAGTATTAATGAAGTTTTGAGTCTTCGGTTTCACCCTTTTCTCCCATTTATAGGGGCCCCCAAACAGACTAAAATACCATTATATTTTTAAAATAAAATTTAGATCCTTCAAAAGCTCTTCCATCTGGGAACCTTTATAAAGAACAGTGGATATAGAAGGAAAGCGCATATCTGTTTTCTAAGTCTGAACAAGATCTTAGACAAAAAATTAATTTGTATAAAACAAATTAAAATGTTATTAAAAATAATTATAAAAGTTAAAAACATTATTTGGCTCAAATGTACAATAACTTACTACTAGGCCCCTGACTTTGCTCAGCACCTCAAAAGCTTCTTCAAATGGGAGTTTAGGGGGACGGTTCCTACGGCCCTGGTTATGCCAAATATCTTATTTAACTTTAATATATTTTTATTATGTCTCTGAAGAAATTTGAAAAAATTCGTACTGACTTTAGAAATATATTTTAAATGAAAAAAAAATATCTAAAATCGCAGAACATATTTTTGAAGAACTACGAATAAGAGACTAGAAAAGAAATGAAGAAATAATCTGCCAACCCTGGAAAAACCTTTGCCCTACCTGGAAGTATGGTCTAGCTACGGGCCTGGTGGGATCAATTAGGGGGCCAACAATAAATTTAATTTAAAAAAAGGTTGCAGTGCCCATGTAACAGAAAATGCTGAAAAAAATCTATCACTGTAGCAAATGACTATGTGGGTCCTATCTATTTAACAGTCTTGCACATTTGTGTGAGCATAGCACACGTATTCGTGAAAGGTGTTAATGTTTCTGTGAAAAATTCAAATTCTTTTACTTTCTTCTATCTTTTATAAGAAGAAAGTATTGGATTCGTGAAAAATTTTGACATGAATTGATTGATGGGCTTATAAGTTTTAGAACTTCCTGAACATGATTTGATGGTTTTTAAAAAATGTCTGTCTGTATGTGAAAAAAATTTTATGGCCGCTCTATCTTAACAATTAATGCACGGAATTTCACAAAACTTTAGATTCAGTTAGACCTTGATATAAACGGGTACTGATTACTTTTTGGTGTAAATTGTCCAACAGGTGGCTCTGCTATGCTGCATTATTCATGATTATCACAATAGTTTTATCTCAAGAACGTATGAATTTTCATTAAACTTCAGATTCAGTTAGTCCGGCTATAAATCAGTGCTGTTTAGTTTTTGGTGTAACTTGCCAAACAGGTAGTGCTGCTATGCTGCATTTTTCATGATTTCTGCAATAGCTGTATCTCAAGAATTAATGCATGAATTTTCATCAAGCTTCAGATTCAGTTAGTCCCTGGTATAAATTGGTCCTAATTAGTTTTTGGTGTAAATCGCCCAACAGGTGGCGCTGCTATGAAGAATTTTTTACGATTTCCGCAATAGCTCCATCTCAAAAACTTATGCACGGATTTTCATCAAAATTCAGTTTCAGTTAGAAGTTGACATAAGTTATTTATGATTAGATTTAGGTGTAAATCACCTAACCAGTGCTGCTAATATGCTGCATTTTTTCAGGAAGTGTTTACATGTATGAGATAGAAGAAAAGTTTGTATTCTATAAACAAAACTAGTCGGATCTCGGGTGTGGCAATCCCAGAGTTTTCAACCAACTTTAAAACCACTTTCCAAAAACTTGAGAAAGAACAGTAGAAGCAGTACACTGCAATTAAAACAAATATATTGAATATCTGATGAGATATGGGCGTTCGTATGAAATAATTTAATTGTACATGCGTGAAAGCATCCAAAATTTTAATTCAATAATCTGGTAGTCAGTTTTTTAGGGCAACTTGCATAAAAAGTCCAATAAAATATTGTGAAAACTCAGAAAGATACAGTGAGCTGATTAACAAATTTTGGAAAATTCCTTATAATAAAGCTACTTTTAGAAATCTACTCACTATATCGCCCCTATCTTTCTGAATTTTCACGATATTTGACAGGAATTTTTAATATAAGTTACCTGAAATAGCTGACTATCAAATTATGAAATAAAAATTTTGGAATCTTTCACACATGTGCAGTTAAAATATTGTGGTGTTAAATTTGGTTGAAAACTCTGTATTCACAGAGACATTAACACCTTCATGAATATGCGTGCTATGCTTACACAAATGTACATAACTGTTAAACAGGACCCACAGAGCCATTTGCTACAGTGATAGATCATTTTGAGCATTTTCCATAACATGGGTGATCACAAACATTTTATTATTAAATTTATTGTTGGCCCATAATTGTCCACACAATTAAATCTTCACTGAACTAGTCAGATCAGGTAATTCCAAAACTTTCTTGTATCTCATACACTTTAATACTTGCTGAAAAATGCAGCACATCAGCGCGACTGGTTAGGTGATTTAAACCAAAATCTAATCATCAACAACTCATGTCAACTTCTAACTGAATCTGAAGTTTGGTGAAAATCCATGCATAGTTTTTGAGATAGAGCTATTGCAGAAATAGGAAAAAATTATATAGCAGCACCACCTGTTGGACGATTTACACCAAAAACTGATTAGAACCAATTTATATCAGGGACTAACTAGCTTGATGAAAAATTATGCATTAGTTATTGATATAGAGCTATTGTGGAAATCGTGAAAAATGCTGCATAGCAGCGCCACATGTTATATGATTTACACCAAAAAGTATTCAGTACCAGTTTATATCAAGGTCTAACTGAATCTAAAGTTTTGTGAAATTCCATGCATTAGTTCTTGAGATAGAGCACCCACAAAATTTTGTCCCATACAGAGACATTTTCTAAAAATCATCAAATCGTGTTCAGGTCCTTCTAAATCCATCGAAAACTGGAAGTTGAAATTTTTCACGAATCCAATACTTTCTTTTTGTATAGAAGAAAGTAAAAATATGAAGTCAAGCATGTTCTTTATATCCTAGAACTTTAAGGACAATTCATCAAGAATTTTGGAAGATATTCGACAAATTGTGCACAATTGAAAGCATCCAGTCACTTTTGGAAGTCAGTGTATTAGGAAAAACATCATTTTAAATCAACTTTACAGATGCAGTAAGTGATACAAACTAGGGCTGTGACACTGTTGACAGTCCACGGAAGATAACATACAATTATGGAAATTTGATACATGAAATTCCAAAACTTTCCATCCAAGTTACTTGAAAGTTGGCATATGGGCATAAATTTCAAATGTAGAATTTTTTTTTTTTTTTAAATAGGGTAATGCTATTAAACTGCATTTCAAAAGAAAGTCGCGAATACTATTTTCATGAGAAAAAAACTATATATTTGAATATTAATTAGTGTATTTGTGATCCTTTTTATACAAAAAAGATAAAATTGATATTGGAGATATAATCCTAGACTACTTTTCCATAATTGTTAAATATTTTGGACTTCAGATCAGGTTTTGGGCTGACGATTTTTTTTTTTTTTTTTTGTCAGGTTTCGGCTTGACTCTAAGCACAATTTTCAAGTGCAGAACTTTAATTCCATGCTTTCAATTCCGAGTGTAGTGACAAAATCTAAAAGTAGCGATGTAGTGACTACTTTTGAAAAGTAGTTTGTAGTCACTTACTTTTTCAAACAAGTAGTTGTAGTTAACTACATTTTTGATAAAGTGGTTATAGTTCACTACTAAAGACAATTATTTTTTCTGACCCCCGAGGGCACATCTGACGGCACACAGCTACCTTTTTCACAAACTAGCGTTGGTCTTTTAACCTACCATATAGTATACCATACGTAGATGTAACTAAGAGCTTTAATGATCTCGAAGGCGCAGCAGTTATCTGACATATTAATTTACCTGCCTCAAATCTGACCGCTGGTCGATGTATTAAACTTGTGTAATTTAGCTTTTACATTTTTCTAGTGACATCTTATGTGATCAGGTCTGTGTTTTAAAGGGAAAGGGACATCCGGACGCTGCCAAGAGCTATAATGATCTTGAAGCTGCAGTGGTTTTCCACAATATTAAATGCCTTGGCCCTACCCGCTGCATTAAACTTGTGGAATTTAACTTTTAAAATTTTTCCACCGACATCTTCCTTGATCAGGTCTGTTGCTTTCTGTTCCATTCAAGTGTCAGAAAGGGTGCAGGGGCCATCCAAGGAGTGCACGACCACCTTTTTCTGTAAACTAGTAACGGTCATAACGTAATTACCGATAGTACCAAGATGGTCCAAGTCAGGGGTGGCCAACCTTTTTGGAAAGAGTGCCACTATCTGAAAAAAAAAATAATTGCATGCTTCTTCCAACATACTAATAAATATAAAAAGGTGAAAAAAATGTTATTTATAGACTAATCACGGGATTTTTATGCAAATAGCACATTTTATTTCATGAAAGTATGAATAGTGGAGATTTAAAAAAATAAATAAATACAGTATGACTTCAAAAATCCGGCATCAAAACCATCTTTTCCCTTCCTTTTTCTTTTATACTTTCAAGTTATGAGAGAAGAAAAATAGCAATTCTTTATGAATTGAAAACTTCAAGATCAAAAGTAAAAATGCAAAAAAAGAATATTTGACTTCTTTTTTAGGGTTTCGTTCATCTCACGAAACCCTATTTGTCTCGCTCCTCTGTCTGTCTGTCCGTCACAGAGCCCGTTCTCAGAAACTATACATGTTACAGACTTGAAATTTTGGGTACTTATAGCTGAACACCTCACATCAAACAACAAATCATAAAATTTTGAAAAAGTTGGTAATTAACCGAATTACGGGCTAATTAACTTCTAAAATTAACCAATCCACCTTTTTAACGCAAATTCAAACGGACTTTCTCGAAATCATCCGTGTTTCTCCTAAGGGTTGCCAGTAAAATCAGCCGAATGCATGGTTACCACAGAGGAAATTAAGCCGAAAAATGAAGTGGAGATTTTAAAGCGAAATCGTATATCAGAAAATATTGGTCCGAGAAATTTGTAAATGGAATAGACAGACGCAGAAAAAAATCTACTTTCATTTGGTATAAAGTTCACATTTCTGAGATGTGTATAAGTTAAAATATCCACTAAAAATCGATCGATAAAAATTTAATTTCTTTAATTGGAAAGACAAGGAAATAAAAAGATTTCAATTCGGCAGGAAAGCAGGTAGGCATGACGACGCTGCGGTTTTCCATAATAGCATATTTTAATACAAAATTTTAACTTTTTAAATATTAAATTTTTTGATTAAATTTTTTGGCATCCCAATGTCAAATTTCTCGCTGATTTCATTGATACCCATATCTAAGTCCTATCTTAATTACAAGCTGAAATATTAATTATTATTTAATTAATCGGTTTATTGCTATCAAATGCGTCGATTAAAATGAAGCCACGCGCTTTTTTAACCACGAATTAACTTAAATTAGGAAATCTAATAATTTGCGTAGGCTTTTTGAACAGCGATATGAGATAAGTATAACTCATTCATCATCAGAAAGTTTACTTCATACCACTATTTTCTAATAGTAATTTCAGGAAATATTTTGAATTATTGGTTAAGGCCGCCACTCAGTCTGTTTGAAACTTTAAGATAGTTTATAACACATAAAAAAGTGTAAAAAAGAATGGAGTGTGATATTTCGAGGAGGGGAGGGGGGGGGGGAGCTAGAATTATTTTTAAAATCTTAGGGTTTGTTACCGCAGAAAATATTTTAAATTCTTGTTTGAGACCGCCACCATCCCGACCCATCATCTATCTACGGAAAGATTGCGTAAAGGAGTTTCGTTCAGATATGCTTTTGTTAAGAATAGAGTGCATTCCCTGGTGGTGGAATGTGGAACTAACATAACACGATTTTGTTAAAATTAGGAAATCTAACAAGTCGATCTGTTTGAAACTTTAAGATATTTTATAACACATAAGATAAAGTGTAAGAAAGAATGACACGCGAAATTCCGGGGAGGGGGGGGGGGCGCTAAATTTCTATTTAAAAAATTAGCGTTTCTGACCGCTTTAGGTGACTTTTTGAGGGAGTCCTGAGATATATGCTACTTATTTAATATAAAATTGTCTGAAGTTTAGTTACCACTATTTCCTAATAGTAATTTCAGCAAATATCTTAATTTCTCATTAAGACCGCCACCACCTCGAGTAACATATCTACTTATAGGTTGTTTAACGGAGTTTCCTTCCGATACAGTTTTGTTAAGAATAGAGTGCGCTCCCTGGTGGTGGAATGTGAACTAACATTTTTGTTAAAATTAGGAAATATAACAAGGCGATCTGTTTGAAACTTTACGATAGTTTATAACACATTAGAAAAAGTTTATAAAAAATGGCGCGTGAAATTTCGGGAAGGTGGGGAGAGGGGGAGGGGCAAAATATTTCTTTTTTGTTTCATACCGTTTCAGGTGCGTTTTTTGATGGAGTCCTCAGATACATGCTACTTATACTTATTAAATATAAATATGTCAAAAGTTAAATTACCACTATTTCCGAATAGTAATTTCAACAATTATCTTAAATTCTTGCTGAAGACCGCCACCCCCTCGATTAACATATCTACTAATTGGTTGTGTAAAGGAGTTTCGTTCAGATACGCTTTTGTTAAGAATACAGTGCGCTCCCTGGTGGTGGAATGTGGAATTAACAGACCGCGATTTCATTTAAAGTAGGAAATCTAACAATTCAATCTGTTTTAAACTTTAAGATACTTTATAACACACGATAAAAAATTATAAAGAAGAAGGGGCGTCGCATTTCGAGGAGGGGGGGGGGGGTTGAGGGAGGTGCGCGAACAAAATTAGGAAATATAACTGGACGATCTGTTTGAAACTTTAATATGGCTTATAAAACATAACATAAATTTTTAAAATCAGGCCGCGTCAAAAATCATGGTGACCATCTGCCGGGGGCACTTTTCTAAAATTGGCAGATACCCGTCATGTGATATATCGTAGCATTTTTTTTTTTTTGGGGGGGGGGGGGTGCGAACAAAATTAGGAAATATAACAAGGCGAATATGTTTGAAACTTTAACATAGTTTAGGATGTGTTTGCCAAAATTTAGAAGGTATTCCATGGCGATAAATGTACTGGACGTTTTGAAAGGAATATTAAACGAAACCCTTTGTGCGATCTATGATCACACTTACCCACTTGTTTCAGTTGTCAGAGGCGATTATTTTCTGGGAGCTGCACTGTTGCTTAGCAACGGGAACAACTTTAGCAAATCCATGACACAATATATGGCCGGAACAAGTTTTCGACAATGGCGACAACAATGATGTGGAAGAATTTTCAGGCTTTTTACATTGCCCGTGAAAAGTCCGCCATTTATGAGCTGATTGAACACGCAAAATCTGAAAACGCCTCAAGTGTTGAAAAAAAGGGATATACATGATTGGCGAAGCATTGACAAAAATTTATCAAGAACGAAAAATTTAACGGACAGCGAGATTGCTGATGCTGTGCTAAATCAAACTGCCGATAATGCTAGTAGCAGCTCAGAAGACAATTATAAACAACCGACAGAAGAAAAGGTGTCACTAGAAAAAGGCATTAATCTGACTGGAGAATTAATATATGTTTTAGAGAAACAAGACTGTATTTCCAAAATAGACATTCTTCATTTGTATTAAGAAGAAAAAAAATCTCGTTTCGAAAAAAGAATGGCCAAAAAATTTGAAACAAACAAAAGTTGACATCTATGTTTCCCAAAATTACAAGAGAAGACGTAATTTCACTCTTTATTAGACTTTTTTTCGGCAACATAGAAAACATCAATTAAAGTAATTTTTTTTTTGTATTTAATTTTGTCTTTTTCTTACATAGTTATCACTTAATAATGAATAAAAGTATGGCTAAAGGCATTATTAACAATATAGAACTAATTTTGATATTCTTTCAAAAATTCGGCATAGTTTCGGTCCAGATGATGCCGAATTTTTGAAGTTATGCTGTAAAACCTTAGGTTTTATTGCTAATAAACATTTTTTCAGCCAGTTAGGTTATATATAAAATAAAAATGAATAAGTTGAAACATTTAATTCTAAATAATTATTACACAGTTAGTTCTTAATGTGGCTTTTGAATTTGTAATTTTTTTATCAAGTCATGTATATTAGGATTAGTTCTTGAAGATGCTAACAAAATTAGGAGTATACCAGTTAATTGTGAATAATATTTTGATTTTATTATGTTCATAATAGAAAACATTTGTTCACAAACATATATTCATCCAAACCTACAACAATATCTGACAGCCAAATCGTGTGAATTTGGAAAATTGCTTATTTACAATTCAATGTAATTTGGATCACTTGCAGTTCAAATAAGTTCCTTATATTTGTTTTTCAGTGTAATAAAGTGCTGTAGGTCAATAATTTCGATTTGGATTTCTGGTGGATAATAATTAGCATCTTGCAGAGAAATTGAAAAAAGATTTGTGAAAAGATCAGCATTTTTTTTTATCATCCTGAAAATCATCAAGCCTTGCACAATGGATATAAATTTTTTAAATCTAACATAGTTTGGAGTGAGTCTAGTCTTCATATTTTCTTTTTGTTGCCGAAGGCTTACTCGTGGACATAGTGAAAATAAAATTTTTAAAACGATGACGCTCAATGCCAAATTCTAAAAACTTAAAATAAAAAAAGCTTAATGTCTTGCTCAGCAGTTCTAGCTTCCCGCTCAAGTAATGTTGCCAATCTCTGCATGGGGAAAAACTGGTTCTTCCATTTGCCGACTCAAGAGTGCAGAAGAAATACGAGGAATTCAGACAAATTGGGGGGGTTTGTGGAAGGGTGCCTGTATATTTTTATATCGAGTTCATGGCTGAGGTTTTTCGATTGGTGACTTCAAGCGCTTGTTAGATTAATGTAGAGACTTCTTTTAAGTTAATTGTGATAATTAACTGATTGGTCAATCTTGTTTCGCTAACAGAAAAATCTATCAGGATTCTTGCCTATTATTTTTTTTATTTTTCAATAAGACTTTGCATGTCATTGTTAAAACTGCCGTGCCAAGATGCAGCATGCATGCCTGCAGATTGGCCATCCCTGGCCTAAGTGAATGAATAAGCTTGAAGCTGCAGCGGTCATCTGAAGTATTAAAACACCACTGTCTGCTAGTGGAAGCATTAAACTAATTGAATTTGGCTTTTACATTTTTCCAGTGACATTTTCTGTGATCTGGTCTGCCACTTACTGTTCCAGGATAGTGTTGAAAGGGTATAGGGACCTCGGCTGCCTTTATTACGAAGTAGTGGTGGTCTGAAAGTAAGTGACTAGTGATGTGGGAAAGATAAATACCTAGCGGGTACGTATTTACCCAAGAATGCTGGACCAAGCTTACTATCATAAGAAATTAGAGAAGTTCATAAAATAGCACAGTTTGCATTTACAAAGAAAATATAAGCAGAAAGTAAAATAAATCTAGAAACAAAAATTATATTTTAGCAATTTTTCTTAGCTCTGAATTTTTTAAAAGTTATTAGATTGATCTGCAAGGTATAAAAAAATCTGCAGCGCCCACTGCTGTGCTGCACTGTTTCTGCTACCAAGTGTACAGGTATAAAAGAAGGAGATGTACATGCAGAAAAATGACTTCCAGGCAGGAAAGAGTTGTGGGTCATTTTTCACAAGGTGGTATTTCACTAAGGCAATTGGCCAAAGAAGATAACATCCCTATGACAAAATCAACCCTGTCAGGGATTGTAAAATGTACAAGCAACTTATGACATAAAAAAAGGAAACAACAGCCTATGTTGAAAGCTATCCACAAGCAAAGGAGAGTCGATTGGAACAAATATCAAACCTGGAAGGACCAATGATATTGTGTTATATTCTCGCATTAGAAAAAAATGAATATGGATGGCCCAGACAGCTTTGCTTTCTATTGACATGACATGATGAAATTTTCTCCAAAAGACAGGAATTTGGAGGCTCATTAATCATGTGAGGCTTCGGCAATAGTGGTAAACTTAACTTGGCCTTTCTCTCAGGACACATGAATGCTACCGATTACCAAAAAAAGCTAGAAAGCCATTTACTGCCATTTGCAGAGAGAATTGTTGGCCTAAGTTGGATTTTCCAGTAGGACAACACCCCCATTCATGTTACAAAATCCTCCTGGGAATGTTTTTTAAATAATGGGCTGCAGGTCATGGAATGGCCTGTCCTTTTCCCTGATCTCAATCCCCAAGAAAATGTGCAGGGTATCTTCAGTAGAGCTGTAAATGCAAATTGCAGACAGTTTCAGCATTTGGCAGAATTGAAGTTTGGCATCACTGGAGCCTGAGATAAAATTGATGCTATTGTCTTTCAGGGATTGGCAAATAGTATGCCACATTGTATATTTCAAGTCATATATAAGCATGGCAGATACAATGGCTATTAACAGTAGTGGCTTTATTTTGGCAGGACACTTTTCTCACCTTTTTTTTTTGCTGCCCAGGTGGGACAGAGTGAATTACTCCTTGTATATATGTATTTGTACATAGACTAATATATTTGTTTCATTCTTATTGGTTTGCTTCTTGTCCAGTTACAGCACATAATCACAGTGGCTTTATTTCAGTGGGACACACTTTAATCAAACCCTTTCAGTAAAATTAACATCAGATTATAGACGGCAGCACCATTAAATTTAATTTAAAAATTATTGGCCTTTTACACGAAATATCGTAGCTTAAATTTGAAGTTTGTGAATTTTTTCGATAGCAGTCTCTGGCGGCAGAAATGTGAAAATTGGGGAGAAGATGCTATTTTTGATATTTGTTATGCATAGTTGCTAATCTCCTAATTTTTTTTAATATCAATATTTTTATGTAGAAATACTTGTTTTATAAAATTGGGTCATGACAGTGTCAAAATAGACCCCACCAAGATGCTGGGCTCGACGAGATATCACTTCAGTCAAGTCTCCATCAAATGAGGTAAAATCGAGTTGTGGCTTTATTAGGGACTGAGTTAGAAATTTTTTATTAAAATACACAAGTGGGAGTGATAAAAAAAAAAAAAAAAAAAAGAAAATTAGAAATTCAACTCTCCCCCCTTCTTTAAAATTTTTAAGTGTTATGAAATATCTGAAATTATAAAATCAATGACTTTTCTTAATTTTAACTTATTTTTTGTTGAAATTAATATTCCGAAATAGTGGTAACTACTATCACTCATACATAAAAAGGGCAATCTGTTTATTCATCAATTAATTTTATATAGCATATAATAAAAAAACAGCCATAAAATAATGATATTAGTGGGGAAACGTTTAGATTTAAATAATGTGCATATCAGTTTTCTTTTTAAAAAGTTATTTTTGGATAAAATAAAAAGTTCCTAAATCAATTTTTTTAAAAGTACATATTTGGAATCAGCGTCAAAAAATAGGCATAGATGTACAGGTTTAAAATATGTAAATGCAGCATTTGTAAAAATTTTATACCCTAAAAAACAATCCTAGTCAAAAAGTTATCTGTTTTATCAGATGTCTCAGGTGACAGCCATCTAGCCATGAAGTAGTATTTCTTTTTTGCGCTTCTGACAGTTAATCGTTGTGGTTTGATTAAAATCAATGCTTTAGTTAAATCATGGAATATTTTCCTTTCTTTTATTATACAGTGAAATACGTTTAACAAGAAAACGCTTAACACAAAAAATCTGTTAACACAAAATGATATAGCGGTCCGGACAGTATACGATGCAATTTTATACCATTTTGTTCTTTTAACACGAAACAAAAATCGTTTAACAAAAAAAAAATTCGCTTTCAAGCTAGTTAGTTTAAGTTGAAATTGGTGAATTTTGTGTTAAAACCACTGAATTTGTGGTGAAAATGAGAGAATTTCATGTTTTTTGTAAATAGCTTATGTTTTATGAGCACAATAGCACAGAAATCGGTGCGAAAACAAACTGCTATTTCGCTTCAAATGAAGATGAAGCTACTTAAAGTAGTTGATGAAAACGGAGGACAAAAACATAAATCTGCAAAGAGTTTTGCTTTACCAATTATACATTATCAACAACAATAAAAAACAAGGATAGCATTAGGTTAATGTTTGAGTGCAGTGTGTTTAAGCCTGAGAGAAAACCTATGAGAACTGCTCAGCAGGAAGATTTAGAAACAGCTTAACTTATTTGATTCAAACAAGCTAGATCTCAGAATGTTGAAAAAGACACTTAAAAAAATATATCTGATTTTTTCAGCCAAAAACAATATTTTGTTTGCTTGATTTTATCCTAATAGTTGCAACTTACTAGTAGTTTAACAGGAAATCGAAATAAAATTTGATGACATCAAAAATATTTGTGAGTTTTAATTTTTTTTCGGTCCCCTCAGTTTCGTGTTAAACGTATTTCACTGTATATTAATAATGTGCATTAATTAGGACTTTTTCAAAATTTTATGATTTGTTGTGTGATCTCATGTGTTCAGCTATAAGTATGCTAAATTTCAAGTCTCCCAACTCATGGAATTTCAGAGAACGGCCTCTGTGACGGACGGACATAATCACACAGAGGAGCGCAACAAAGAGGCTTTCGTCAAAATTCTAAATTTTTCTTTCTTCTTCAGTAATCCATCATAACTAATAGCAATATACATTTTTTTTTTTTCACAGCTATAATTAATTGAAGAATAAATACCCAGATTAATTCCCTAAATGGGTATTTACCTTTACAAATAAATACTTGGGTATTTTACATCACTGGAATGCTGCTAATTCGCAGAAAAGGCAGCCACACATCCATTGAAGCTTCCTTTACCCTTTCAACACTAGCCTGTAGATCCAAGCTTGGAGGATGTCACTGGAAATATTAACAAGTTGAAAACTGCACGTCACACATGGCAAGTGTGGTGCATTTGTGCTATATAACTAGTTTTATAAATATTTTTTGCACCGCATATTATACTGAATGTATATTTTAGTGCACATCAATTTCTTTCTGTTCGAAAGGCTGTAACATCATTAAAATGCATTTGAAATAATTTTTTCCCATTGGCTGTAATGTAACGGAAAACTTTTGACTGCCTCTGTAATTAAGCTATACATCCGATTTTCATAAAATTGGAAATGACCTGACAAAATTATGCAACAATTATATAGTTTAAATTTCAAACGATTCGGTTGAGTAGTTTTTGCTCTGTTATATGCGGACAGACAGACAGACTGAACGACGACTATAGGTGCTACGTATATAATTACGAATGCACCTAAAAAGCTAAATTAATCAAATTAAAGACATTGACCATCTGAGCATTAAACATACAATTTAGCTTTAATGATATGATTTCTATGGCACCAGTTTAAATCCGTCTTGTTTTAAAACATGCAAAAACTTTTGTTCCCTGAAAAAGTCTTTGGATTATAACTCTCAAAATTTGATCCAAACACATCTCTACTTTTCTTTAGTCATAAAATTTAAGTACTTAAAAGACAAATTGTATTTTATGGGAAAATGAAAGCATTTATTTAAAGTAAATTTTAAATCTTGTTAGATCTTATATACCTGCTTTGTTACATCATGTCATTATTGATGAAATTACTAAGCCAATATATAATTTATACTTAAATTAGATCAAGTAGATAAGGAAATCAGTCATTAAATAATACATTAAGTGTAATTAAAATATGTATTAAGTATAACAGCAAAACATTGAACTAGTTAACTTTTATTAAAACATAATTTAACATAAATGCAATTTATACAATGAACTAAAAACATAATTTACAAAATTGTGCAATGAAAGCAGGTGAAAGAAAACCCAACTAAAACTTATATGGATACAGTCTAGAAAACTTCTCTGTGTATAATATAACATCTTGTTTACATTAAGTTTTGAGATAGTGCAAACAAGTTAGTTTGTTGAAGTAGAGGACCATGTACTGAGAGATTCTGAAACACAGCCTGCAAGTTCAAGAAGTCCCATCCGAGCCTTTGCTTCAACAAGAAAAATATTTTCCTGGCTTGTTGTAAATTCATCAACTCTATAAGAATAAAAATGGAAAAACAATAAAAATTTCGATTTATTATTCATCAAGTTTTGTTAAGTTCAGAGATCTGTGGAGGCTTATAATATCAAGGAACTTAATATGATTTAAGTCCACGTCAAATATTTTGGGTTAATAAAATTTTTAACACATCATTACAAATCTTGATTAAGTAACACCTTAGATAAAACTTTTTGATTTTGTGTGAATCAGGTCGTCCTACATTTTCCCCACCTTTTAAGTATACTGGTAACACACACATCTTAAAAAATAAAGAAATATATATATAACAGAATAATACAATAACTCATCAATTTCCCTATTGGTTCCCAAATCAGGGTTCCTACACAATTTTGGAAAAAAATTCCCTAACCTTTCTCAATAAAAATTCGGCTTATATATTGTTGTAAAACCCTCTACAATAGACAACTTCAATCTAGATAAATGCTAAAAAAAAAAAAAAAAGGATGTGCTGTATGGATTTCTGATTTTTAATTATTTTTCATATTATAACTATTGTTATATACTGTATATTTCCATGTATAAGCTGGGAATTTGTAGGCAATTTTTTGGCTCGGTCGGCTTATACACGAGTCTAAGAAAATTTCCAAAATTGATATTCTAAAATAAAGATAGTATATACATATAAAAATCATACAAAATACTTGCAAATTTCTAAAAATATTTTAATACTCCATTCTTTTACAATAGACAATATCATTCAATATAACTAAGTCATCATCAGAATTTTTAAGCAACTCCTTAAAATCATTTTCTTTCATAAGTACATCAGGATGAATATCGCCAGTGTAAAATAATCATCATCATCATCATCCAAAAATGGCATCTTCAGTTCCATCTAATTCATTACTGATTAAGATGTAAAAAAAATAATGATTTTTTTTATTTGAATCAGATTTTTGTGATTTTTTTCCTAGCGTTAAAATACCAAACAGCTACCAATAATTTTTTGTTTCCAAACCAATTAAATCTTTAATTGCTAACATAATCTATGTTTTTAAGCTTTAATTAATTACAATTAGTAATTACAGTGATTATAAAAGCTGCATTCATTTCAATTAGTAGCATACAATAGCATTATATACATTAATATTTTGTCATAAATATCTAAAACTTTATTAAATACTACAGATATTCATAGTTCTTAAAAATTATTAATAACTGCATTTAATATTAAATTAACACTGCTTAAAATTAATAATTATTAAACAATTAACTCTCTAATAAGGAAAATATACATTTTTATGCTTTAATACAGCAATTTAGTATTTATTCTAGAAATAAAAAGGGGCAAGGTGCTAGATGCCCAAAAAGGCACTAGTTCAGTAAAAAAATTCCAAATTAAATTTCAAAAATTAAAATTAAAATTGGAAGTTTCTTTCTCCCAACTTAAAATCTCATTCTAAAACCAGTTTTACCTCTTGTAACTTTGTTTCCCAGCTATACATCTTATTACTTTCAGATATCATTTTCGGGCGATCTTTAAGAGGAAAAATGCTGACATTCGGAATATTCTCATTCAGTTGTGGTTAGCTGATTCCCGGGCCGGCCATGCCCAGGTCTAGCATTTGATCCTGGACAATCAATCAAAAGCTAATCAACCAATTAAAGAAATGTTCCTCTCAAATTTACAACTATGCCCTCTGCTGGAAAATATGTTAAACCCCAAGATATTAGCTAAAGCCCGCGCCAAAAACGAGGGATCTTGCAGATTTGAGAAACCTGTCAAACCTACAGCCATGTAGTGCTCTTAAAATAATCAACGTAACGGGCTCGAGGACCTCCGACCGGACTCTCGAATCAGACTGTAAGATGAGCGGCTAAATAAATGAGTTTGGTCCACCAAGCGGTTCCCGAGTCCAATTATTCCACAAATAATGTCACCTCAAGATGTCCTTGCATATTAAAGCAAGCTGTACGGACACCATGCCGGGAAGTGAACGGCCCGCGACTCCCTATACAAGTCCGGAACGCTCGTGAAATATATATATATATATTATATATTAGTAATACAAATATATTAGCAATGTGTTTGTGTTTAGTAATGATGTAAAAAAAAAGGTGTATAATTTGATAATATGATAAATAGATATTAATTTTTATGGATTTTATGAATTGCAAATTAAAAAATACAATTAAATAGCATGATTTGGTGATATCCTGTTTTTTCTAAAGAAATAAAGGTATAATTTTTGCAAGGTCTTGGCATTTTACAGATCTAGATTTTAGAAATATCAGGGTACAGCTAAAGGTGAATTTCACTTTTTAACCTTCTCACCGCCGCGAACTGATATATCCATTCACTATGCTTTAGGTTTCACTGCAACAGAGGCATCATTTAAATTAATATATTCTAGAGATAAAACCCAGATTTGAAAAATTAAGTTATGTTTATAACTTTCAAGGCTTATATGCCTATATGTAATAAAATATTTTACATTGTGCTGTAAAAAACATCTTTTTTAACTATGTTTAATAAATTACAGAGAAAAAAACATTACACTTTTGCCCTCTTGCTCGGCGGTCAGGGGGTTAAAGGGAGAAAAAAAAAGCAGGATGCATTGCCTTTTTTAAAAAATTTTTTTCTTCTAAGCAAGATGCAGCAACCTTAAAAAATGGCCTAGAGGGAACAGTAAATAATTACAGAATTAATAAAAACTGCAAATATGTGACTACATTAGTTAGTAGCACAAATAACAAATCAAACAAATACCATTTGCAGATCGTTTAGCATTTGCACTTGGGAAACTAAACTTACACGCATGTACATGTATGCTAACCAAAAAAAATTCTAAAAATGAGTTACACCCAATCATACATACATCCAAATTGCATATAAGAATAGACAGTTATATCTGAAATCCTCAAAATATTAAATAGCAGCAATATCACCACTCAGTAGGGATTATTAACATTTGGTGCTTCAAATAATAATAATAAAAAAAAGAGTTATGCCTTTTCAATCCCTAACTAATTTCTTTATTGATGTATATGAGTTCAAAAGTAAAAAAAGAAAAACATTTATTCAACCTCTACCAAAGAAGCTCTTTGTTGCACAGATTTCATTCTTTAGCTCCAATTTGCTATAAATTTATTATTGCAAAAGTAGAATGTGAAAATAACATACTGGGTACTTATTCTTTTACTTGCAGAAACTTAATATATTTGTCATGCTTATTTTATGTAAAAGGATGAATAATTTGATTAGTTAAAGGAAATTATGGCATTGCAAATTATATTAGATTTAAATTAAATATCGTTTTAAAAGGAAATTCTGTTTATGATAGATAGAAACTTTCTTTTTACAAACTAACGGTACTTAATTTTTTACAAGTCTAAGGAATCGTCTGAGCTTAGAAACAATTATTTAAAGCTTTTTTTGTTGTTTATTCATAAGGCAAAATATCTATAGAAACTTTCCAAATTATGTTCATCTTAGATTTTCATACATTTTTAAGTAATTTTAAACATTTAGAAGTTTTACGATTTTAATCAATGATTTTTTTTTTAATCAATTGATTTAAATCGCAATTTAATCAATGATTTAAATCACTTGATTAAAATCACTGACACCCTATTACTGATGCAACATTTTTTGAAAGATCAGATGATCATTACTTATGACGATTCAAGCCAATATTCTTTCACCCATTCAGAGATAGTGACAATGTCAACTTTTTTTAATTACTGCAATTTGTCACAACTGTATCCACAGATCACATACATTCAGCCAATTTCGAATGGAGCTTGTCTTTAAATGGCTTATTTATACAAACTTCCAGCAGAATTTAGGGGTCGATCCAGGCGAAAATTGGAGCCTATTTAGGGCCCTTTCACAAAAATCTATTTAATAAAATAGGCCCCTTCACAAAAATAAATTTAATGAAATGGCCCCTTTCACAAAAATAAATTTCATAAAATGGGCCCCTTCACAAAAATGAACTTAATAAAACAGGCCCCTTCACAAAATTCCTTTTAATAAAATAAGCCCCTTTTGTAACATTCTTTTTCATAAAGACTGTTTTAAAATGTGTAATTTGTAAATAAAATCAGGTCACGAAAAACAAAAACTTTAGCAAGGGGATTTAAAGAAGTTTTTGTTAACAAATTCTTGGTTCGAATTTGAGTAACTGTATTTCAACTTTCGTTACAAAATGTTATTTTTCACAAAAATATTATAAAATTCACAAAAATAACTTTTACTTTTCACAAAATGGGCCCCAAAAATAAAAACCTGCATCGACCCCTGAGAACCCAATTAAATAGATTTGGCAGCATGCTAAAACAGAAAAGGAAAGATAAATAATTTCGGGGAGTGCATTTTTTTCTATTTAGCGTTTCTATTATTTTCGGCCACTGAATTTTTTGTTTATTATTTTTTTTAACATCGGCTTATATATGGGTTTTCGATTTTGGACGATTTTTCACTCAAAAGTAGTATACTCGGCTTATACACAGAAATATACGGTAGTTTGTATACATTTTATGTAAAGATTTTAATGGATGAATAAAAATTTCTTCATTTACGATGATAATAAAGATTCTGATGGAAAGTAGTACCATCTAAAATCCCCTGACCACTTCAAATATTAAAAAATTTTCCTGACTTTGCCTAAAATTTGGATTTTCCTGTTTTCCCTGACCCATAGGAACCCTGCAAATATTTTAGGTCTATTACCCATCGTAAAAGGTATAGTATTTATCTGTCGACCATTAGAATTGCAGAAGAATGCATCTACGTTTCTGAAAGTTTTCTTTTTGGTCAAAGCAAAAACAAAGCTAAACCATTAAGCATAAATCAAAACGTATTGAGTAAATCTTTTCCTTCGGACGCAAACACAATATTTAGAAATATGGAAAGAAAAAAAATACTGTTGGTGAAAAATGAAAGATCCATATTATTTATTAGCAAATTGTCACAGAGAGTTGCAAGATTTACTGTTTGACTGGGAATTGTCTTCTATCTAAATATGAATGCAATTTATTAAATAGGGGTCGAATACATATGAAAAATTGTATCCACTTTAGTTTTTCAAACAGCCATTTTATAAGAGATCCTGTTATCATATCAATCTAGAAAAAAAAAATATAGTTTATGCTTTAAGGTTTAAAAACCTTCATTGGGTTAAAAATAGTGAAAATTTGAGTATGTTATTGATAACTCAACACAATGAATTTTATCTAGCTTCTTCCAAAATCACCTGCATAAAATGTTTCTTTTATAAGGAGATTCATTAAATAGACTCATTTATTTATATAAAATCCAAGTCTCTGTGTGTCCCTCACAATTGTTGGAAAATACTAATGCAGGGTTTACCACAGTAGAGCCAAATGTGGACATATTTTCACCAAATTTGGCAACAAAAATGAGTTGTCATATATGAAGCCAACTTTGCGATAACTGGCTAATTTGGCAAAATTCCCACTTAAAACCATTAATCTTTCATAATCGAGGTCACTGCAATTTAATTTAAACTCCGCGCTTTTAAGGGTTTTTTTTTTTTTTTTTTCCAAAATCTATGGGTGAGAATTTAAAGTGTTAATATACGAAAATGTATGTCTTTACATCTCCCTCTCGATGCTACTTAATAACATAACCGCCAATAGACAGCGCTGTACTGTCTCAGTTCCTAACTGCCCAATTTTAATGTGCTTTAGGTACTTTTCCAGTATAGTACCAATTTTCTACTTTTTGATGCATTTAAAACTTTTTTTTTAATTTTTGAGAATTTTAATAAAAGCTTGTCTTTTATTTTTTTTTTACATTTATTTCTTCTATCTTAAATCACAACTGTTCAGCATATTTTTCTATAAAAACAACATATGTTCTGCATATTTTTCTATTAGAAAAGTTTAATGTGTTGCGCTATCGTTGAAGCATTTCAGAAACAGTGTTTAATTTTCATTTGAAATGAATGAGTAATAAATGAAATGAATCGATATGAATGAAATTTCTATTTATACTGTCATTTGCAAATATGATAAATAGTAAGTCAGAAGGATAAACATTTTCTACAGTCAGACTGTATTTAAAAGAACTGTTTTTTTCCCATAAACAACTATGTGTAATTATTTCAAGATATAAAGAAGAAGGACAGTTAAAAATGTATGTTGAAGATACTGAAGAGCAAGGTCAGCCTTTAAAAAATAAAAGAGCTTTTTCAAAAAACATATATCCTGAACAACAAATTTAATTTATACTTAAATTACATTTTTAATGTATTCATTATACACAGTTTTCCTAAATGTGTTTCGTTTTTAAAATGTGTTATTTTCATCTATAACTGCGGAACAAGTGAGAAAAACTCATATTTTTCACATGTGTTGTATATAGTATATCTATAAATCACATTTTCCATTATTTTTGATGGGCTATCTTTCTAGTACAGTCAAACATTATCTAAGCATTTTTTTTTAATTAAAAAAAATTTATTGGGGAATTCATTAATAAATTAGGCACCTTGTTTACTTTTCCCGTTGACCATTTTTAATAAAAATAACCTTCTGCCAAATAGTATGACTTATCGCCAATAATAAATAAACGTGATATCAAACATATATGCTATATGCTACCGAAACCGGTATGCTTAAAATTTAAAATTTTGGTGCTTTTAACATTGCTATTTTTTACGCTTTTATTATATTGCACCAAGCTCCTACTTGATAATTATTATACTCTTAAGTTGTTTTGTTGGTGTTACACAACCCAGATTAGCCTTTCTTCAAGCCGATTTTTAAAAGTTTTAGATAGACAAGGCATACAGATCCAAAAGTCTGTCACCAAAGAGTTTGAAGTCTGTCACCAAAGAGTTTGATTTAAATAAAAAAATGCAAGACGTTGGAAGAATAATAACTGAGAGGTCCAAACAGGAAGAAACATCATGATCAATCTGATGATAGCCCCTGTTTTCTCCTGTAATAATAATAGTAAAAAGTCCTGCTTATGAATGAGATTTCAATTTTTATGATACTTAAAGGAAAGCTCTGAAAACATACCAAAAAACACATTCAGAAAAGGACTACAAGGTCTTGCCCCTTTTTTGCTACCAATGGAAAATGAGCTTCTTAAGTTATAGAATTAGATAAAATTCAAAATAAATTATCAGGTAACAAAGGCAAGCAAACTTATTTGAAACACCAAAACAGTAAGTGTAACTGAATATTCTTTTCTTTCTAGTTTCATGAAATGTTATAGTAATAGGGTATTCAGATGTGATAAAAAGTTAGTTGATTTTACTAGTTGACAAAACAGATGGCATCATATCACTTATAATCAGAAAATATATATACATCTGTATGGTAGGGTTTAACTATGAGATTATAAGAAGAAATATCTCATTAAAGGTTGTGTGAATATGTTTTTGCTTTGAGTGTAATTAAATTCACAGCATCAAACAAACTGAAATTCGGTGTTTCTTTTCATAATCTTGATTACAGTCTACTGATTATAAAACTTACAAAAACAAGGTTGGAACAGCTTTTTTAAAGGTTGAAAAGTAAGGAACAGGGGGGGGGGGGGGTGACTAAGCCAATACAGATCTCTTATTAATATAATCATGTAAAATAATATGCTATAATGGTTACATTTTTATACCATAAGAATTTTTTAAAATACAGTTGAACTTCCCTTTAACGGAGTCCTTGTTTAACGAAGTTTTCTACATAACAAAATTTTCGGCTGAACCATGACTTTGGACATCCTTAACATGTAAATTAATCTCCGTATTACGAAAAATATATTCTATATAATGAAGTTCATTCCACTTTTGTGTGTGTACAGCATTCACACAGAGAGGTTGCAGTTGTGATTGATGTATGGATTTATTTCACTTGCTCTCATACAGATACTCTGACATGGGGGGAAGCCTTCAATACAATAAGAAGGGAATTCCAATTTCACGAAAATGTTATTTTTCTCATATGGCTACATTGCATAAAAAAGAATTACTGCCCAAATTAAAAAATATTTTTTAAATTTTAATATTTCCATTTTACGTGTATTTTTCATTTTATGATGTGTATTTTATAACAGAAGTTTCATGAATTTAAATTCATTTCTATTTAATGAATTTTCTTTATAACGAAGTGTTTAGGTGTAATGATGAGACTTCATTAAACGGAAGTTTCACTGTATATTTAAAAACAATCTGAACATATTTCATTCTTGTAGTGGGTTACATATACATGGTGTCTTAAAAAGATTGCAACACGTTTTAATTTTCTACCTGTTGGAGATGCACAGGCAATAAGTTCAAGCTTTTTTTCGGATCCCGACTAGAGCTGAAAAATATTGTGTCATCAGAGTCCACACCCGACACCGAAAGAACACAGTAGAAAATTGTTAATAACATTTAAAAATTGTTTCAAGATTAATTTTCTCATTTTAAAATATCTTCTTTCAAAGAAATAAGTTATTAATCTTCATGACAATGTTTTGTGATTTTCATGTCCCTGAAAATTCTGTTGAAATTAGCAAATTTGTTATATATACACCCAAACACTGACAGAAATCTTCAAAGTCACAATTTTTATTCTTTTAAAATATTGTACAATTATGGCAGAAAAATATGAGTTCTCTTTTTCAGTAAATCTGGAAAAGGACTTCAAATGAAAAGCAAGAATAGACAAGGGATATTATATTGTACAGCTTTTTTATGTTACTAAAACTGACCATGAGGTTTCAGAATCAAATAGAATAATTTCTCCTTATACCATATTAATAACAATTCAATTCCCTTTCAAACTGATTTGGAGTTGCAAAACAATTAAAAAACTTAGATTACCCCCCCCCCCCTTTTTTTTTTCACATAGCATTTCCCCCTCCCCTTTCTTTAAATTGTGAATAAAATTTTCACTTTGAACCAATCCAAGCCCAACGACTGACATAAAAATTTGGGGCTTGGGCTGAGCTGAGCATCTCTAGTAGGCAATGTAAATTTCAAAATTGTTCAAAGAAGACAGTATTTTGGATTATGTTGATGAAATAGTCCTGTCATTACTTTTCAAAAACTTACACTTTTTAATTTTTATATAGTCCCTGTGTTTCTAAAAGTTAGAAACATTTTCTTCATGCTCTGAAAAATAAAACAGCAAAAATTCCATTCTTCTATGACCAGAACTTTTTAAATTTTATGAAATTCCGGAGCTTTCTAGAACTAAAAATGGAAAAACTATTTTTTAAGTGCCAGTAAGCAACAAAATTATTTTTTTTTTCCAAAGTATCATAACTCTGTGAATTTTGGTGATAGAATGAAAGTTTTCTGTTTTACCTACCATAGCATGCAAAAACTTTCTACATATAACTTACAGGACCCAGGGACCATATAGAAATTTTAAAAGTTTCATTTTGAAAATTAACTATTTCGTAAACACATACAACCTAAATTATGATCTTATTTTAAACATTTTTGCAATTTACATCTACAACAGGTAAAAAATTAGTTTCAATCTTTTTGGGACAACCTGACCATATTTATTCTAAACATATTAGTGATATAAATAAATACTAGAGAAAAATTTTATTCATGCCAAAAGCTGAAAAAAAATTTTTAAACTGCAGTCAAACAGGCAAAACATAATGCAAATTAAAGTGGCATGCATTTTATTTAACTTTTTAAAATCCGATAGCAAAATTTATTTAAAATAAAGAACAAAAAATAGAAAGGGGATAAGCTAATTATTTATTGGCAGGTCATATAAATAATGAAGTATTGATATAATAATGTCAAACTAAAGAAAAAGAAAAAAAGTTAAATTAAAAACATTAGTACTAGTTAGATTAAAAATAAAAACTAACTTTGCAATGGAGATGGGAAGGGATAAGTACTAAATAACTAAATAAAAGCATAAATATTATTACGTATGCTCTTATAGAATTGCCAGAAAAATTATTATTACTACTGTAATTAGTTAGGAGTTAGGTTCCATCATTTTGGTAGTTATTATAAAACATTACTATACTATTCAGACTTTAAAAATATTAATTAAAAGAAAATATTTAAAAATAATGCAATGTCAATTATACAAATTATACATATCTCCTCGCCTTATACATTAATAATATACATATGAGTATTCAAAATGTATGATCATGTATTCAAAAAACTTTGCTTATTATTTCAATAAAATATAAATGCAGATTATAACCTAAATTCTAAATTATCTCTTTATTTCCATTAATATATTTCAAATTAAGGGAGCATTTACGTTTTAAAATTCAGATTGAATAAAGAAGAGGGTAAATAAAATATAGAATAAAAAATATCTTTAATGACAAAATTTGAATTTCTCTTCAAGATCAATAAACCTTATATACTTAAAACAATGTATTTTTACCCGACTACGGCAAAGCCAAAGGAGGGTTATGATTTTGACAGGCTATGTATGTATGTATGTATGTATGTATGTATGTATGTATGTATGTATGTTCATCTGTTCCCTCGTAACTTCTAAACCACTAATCAGAATTCGACAAATGACATATCATTAGAAGCGTCTTAATTGTCCGCTGGTTATAGGCTATATAGATTTTCACCAAATTCAATGTGGCGCCTTCTAGCGGACAAAATATACAGAGTAAAAAAATAAAGTTAAGCTAGATATGCCGTGTTTGGTATCATTTTAAAGCGCTTCACTTCAAAACCATAGAGGGTTTGTTTATAAGTGCCTTGGATCATAATAAGTTGCTTAAAAATCCACATGACAGTCAATCGTTAGCAGAATTAGATAGATTAAGAAATCTTCCTAGGTCATCTTAATACATGAAACCTTCAATCTACATTACACATTTACACATTACACTAACGACCTCATCCACTAATCGGTCCATTACCCATTTGCTGCCATCGACGGATATGTGCGTCACTACTACCAAATACTGGAAGCGTCATACGTCAAAAAATAAAGTTAAGATAAATATGCCGTGTTTGGTATCATTCAAAAGCGCTTTACTTGTACATTTTGAATATATCTATATATTACTAGCATTTGCTTGTGACTTTACCTGTATTCATGGGGTACTTTTATACTTTTTCAGCGTAGTTTTTTGTCGTAGTTGGGTTTTAGTTTTTTTACTTTATCTTGTTAGGTTAAATTGTTATAAATCAAAAAAGGCTATTGATATTTCCAAGACTGTTTACCAACGATCAACAATAATACTTAATAAATTATTAAAATAATACCAAAGAATTAAGAACCAAAAAGACCAGTAAAATATTACTGCATTGATAAAATTTTAAGGATTTATAAGTTTTTAAAACCATACAAGGTTGAAGAAAGCGGAATAATATTTTTCAAGCTCATATTTTCAATTTCTTATTTGGCAGTTTTTTTTCTAACACTCCAAATTTAAGCTAGGCATAAGAAGTAAAATGCTAGAAATTGTTATAATAGTAAAGAGCATTTAGAAGCAAAATTAACAGCCTGCTAATACATAAATAATCATTTTAAGCATATTGAACATAATGCAAGCAACTAATGAGCATAATTTGTGTGCAAGGAAAATCACAAGCTAAATTTAGATATTTTTTTTTTCTATATCATTAATACGAGGCAATCCAACTTGGGGTACCCCGATTAAAGATACCCGATATGTTGCCCAGTGTACAAAACATAGGTGTAAATAGATTTTTATTGAAAACTAATAGACTTTTTACATATTATATTTTCCGAGATTGCCCACCAATTGCATCAAAAAGCATTTTTAGTATTTTGGAATTAGCTGCATTGCATGCCAACAGTAAATTGCGGAATATTTCACTATTTGTAGCAACCTTTGCAATTCTGATTTTTCAGTGCTTAAGCATATAGTTCAATTATTTATTTATGTATATATTTATTTAAGCTTAAATTTTATTATGGAACATTACACAGAAACAAACAAATGCTGAATTATTTACATTGTTTTAAGTGCAAATGGGTTAATCTTCCATAACTGGGTTTCACGCAGATTCAAAATAGTCATGCTGGAAAATTATTTTTTAAACCGTAAAAAAATCAGTAAACAGATATAGTTTTCAGACAAATTGCAATTGAAAACTCATTTTTCCCCTTATTTGGCTGTGCTAAAATTGCATGATGTTTATAAGTTTTTAAAAAATGTAGTAGAAGCAAAATTTATTAATTTTATTACCAGCGTCTATATAACAGCAGTGTTACTACACATGGACTTTCTTTTTTTTTTTTTTTATCTTATGAGGATATATAGTATGATAAAGTGTAGATAAAATTTTTTATTATATTGCTAAGAGAAAAAATCTATAGACCGACCAAATTTTTCTAACATTTCTATAATGAAAGCAATAATGTTAGTATTTTAAAAAATGCAATTTTAGATAAAACGCTTCTAAAAAATATAATTTTTTATTAAAAGAATGCTTGCAATGAATTGAGGAGCGGAGAAAGTATTTTCATAAGCGATGGTAAAATGTACATTTTTATTCTACAAAATTGAAACAATAAGCAGTTCATTATTAATTTGCAGATTTCAAGATGTTAAATATTGTGCAAATTGAGATGAAAATTAAAATGTCTTGCAAAATTGAAGTTGAGGTTCCCAAATCTGAAGATTTACTAGTAAATATGGCCTGTGAGATAATAAATATATATATACAGTTAAACTTGGATAATTGGAAGCTGAAGGGACCAGAGAAAAATTCGAATTACATACATTCTCTCAAATAGAAGAGAAATAAAAAAGATTAACTCCGTGATGAAAGGATTTAGCATATAAACCTCTAAGGATACTACTACATTTTTTATATTAAATCAAACATTTTTTACTACCTTAATTATTTATTACTTTTAAGAAAAAAGTCAGATATTTTTTATTGCTTCTTTGAATGCAATTTTTGAGTCATTGCATATGATTCCAACCTATCAATTGATACAAAAATAGAATCTTCTACATGAGACTACTTAGATCTTCTACAATAGATTGCCCTGCCGAACAGGTGTGGACAAGTCTTGGAATTTTGACAAGCAGGATTTTGTTTGGGTCAGAAAATTCCTCGAAAATCACAAATAGTGACATTCCAAACCAACGTTTTTGTTTTCCTTAGAAAGACCGTTAAAATAAACTTTTACAATATTTTGCACCTTAGCTGAAAAAATATCAGGAACAATTTTTACTGCAAAATTTTAAGGGCAACTGTACGAAAAATTCGAATTATAAAAAATAAAATTCAAATTTATCTATGATTTTTTTACATTATTTTAACATAAAATTCTAGAGACCGAGAAAAAAATTCGAACTATCCAGAATTTCGAATTAAACAAGTTCGAATTATCCAAGTTTCACTGTATAAAAAGCCTTTGAATCAAAATTTATCTGACAAGTTCAAATAACAGTTATACATATGTATGATCCAATTTTTCATTTTAAACTTTTATCATCTGTAAATAATACAATCAAAATATCTATGAGGCAAATTTTGTTAATTTAAAAGTGCATATTTCATTATATATTTTTTAAGCCCCAAGTATCTGGGGGCTTTCCTGTTTATAGAAATTCTTACAAAACTCAGTTTAATTTATACTTTCACACTTTAGTTCTAAAATATCTTTCACGTTTCTTCACCTTAGATGTTATTTATAATGAAATTCTGTAAAAAAGTTTTTGTCTACAGTCAATTTAAAGTGTTTGGGGGATACAACAAAATCTGAGACAGTCACTAGAAAATTAAATGAATGAAAAAGCTTACCACTTATTCAGATACCTTTTGTTACAAACCTTGAACTTTAATACATTAATTATTTAGAAAATAATTTTAAAATATAGCATGCTACGCAATATTTTGAAGAGAAAGTTAGTGCTAAGGCATGCACAATCAAGCCATCAGCCAAATATTGTTAATTTGACCTGTTAGGCTGCTAAATGTAGTCTGCAGATATTAATAACTCATTTATCTGGATTAATCACACCATCTGCCAAATTGCTGTCAACTGGTGGAGTATACAGTGACATGAAACTGAAAAAATGACTTTATTACAGGTTTTCTAGGTAAAAAATCAACACCATTTTTAAAAACTGAAAAATAATATTTCTTCAATTAAATCTAAAGAAACAAAAATTTAATGCATGCAAATTATATATACCGAAAGATTTTGTAGTATATTAAATAAATAAAACATACTTTAGAGTAACATAATGTAACAAACCAAACTCATTCTTTTGAATACAAAGTCAATTTCTTTGGAAAAAAAAAGGGGGGGGGGGATTAATTGAAATAGATAGCAGGAAATATAGATACTATACCTGTTAATGCCAATTAAAAACAAACTGTATCATTGAGATTTTTTTAAATAAAATTATGAAGATATGTGCAATAGGGTATGAATTATCTACAGCTATGTTTCTGTGAAAGAGTTTATAAATAATTTAGTATCTTTTGTAAAAGAAGCATTAAGACACGACATTTAATATATAATTATATAAAACTTAAAGAAAATACTCACTTGTCATAAATTACACCATCAACACCCTGCTCTTTAAGTGATCGAATCACAGCACTATGATTAATATCTTCACCCCAACAAAATAAAACCATATTTCTATCTTTAACAAAAGGTATATGAGATGGATCTTTAATGAGATCTTCTGCATGAACATTGATACCCTAAAAAAAATAAAAAATAAATGATACAGGCACAAAAAAGGTAATATTCATAATATGAACCCTTTATGAATTAAAAATTGGTGATTGATAGAAATGAATAAAAATGATTTCATCATTTATCATTGGTTTTAATATAGTTGATCCAAAATTTTGTGACAATATCAATATACTATTAAGAAAAAGAAACAACGTATAAAGACACAAATAAAATGTGTTTAAAAGCATACAGCTGTTTCAAAACCTCTAAGGTTTCCTCATCAGTGCTTAAAATAAAAGTTAAATTAAAACTAAAACATTGTGTAAAAAGGGGGGGAGGTGGACAGAGAGTCAGAAAAGTTTACCTTTCAGCTCTACTGCCAACGGTGAAATGCGACATACGGCTGACAAACAGCTATAGAGTTGATCTCACGTGCATATTTAGGGAGACCAATCAAAATCACCCAATTGCTCTGGAAGAGTCCAAACTTAGAAGGAGAAAAAGGGGGGGGGGAGGGAGTGGAGAGAATTACAGAAAATTAAACCATATCTTTGAAAAATTGGGTGTACTGGATAAATCGTTAACTAAACTGTTTGAATTTTTCCATATGTGATAAGCTTCCCAGAAGTCCAGATCATAGATTGAAGTACATTTCTGTATTATGGCGGCTTCGGAAAATTCAAAATTATGGTTGTTGGACCAGCAGTGGTTTGGCAATAGCGGAACGTTTAATATCACAATTTTTAATGCAAGTTTTATGTTCCCCCAAATGGATCTTAAAGGCATGCTTCGTTTGACCAATGTACATTTTGTTGCATTTGCAAGATATCCTGTAAATACCCCAATTTGAAAAATTATCAATTGGATGTTTCAGATTTGTGAATTGAATTTTATTAAAAGGAGTATAAACTACTTTAAAGTCAAATTTTGACAAGATTTTAGAAATATGATGGCTTATTTTCAGAAAATATGGGAGTATAATTAAATTTTCATTACCGTCAGTATTAGCCCTGGATTTTGTACGTTTACTTAGTTTGTTATGAATGGAATCGACGATTTCAGCTGTAAAACCTCGATCAATGGCAATGGATTTAATGTAGTCTAATTCCGTTTTTTAGTAAACTGTCGGAAGAACAAATATTTAAAGCCCTGTAAAGATAACTGTTAAAGGTAGCCAACTTTTGATTAGGTGGATGGGATGAAAGGTGATGTGGGGGTAAGGATACTGCGAATGGTTTACGGTAAACAGTAGTGTGAAACAAACTATTTTCACGGAAAACCATAACATCAAGAAAGGGCAAACGACTGTTATTTTCAAGTTCGAAAGTGAACTGAATATGTTCATCTATAGAATTCATAATATCGAGAATATTAGTAAGATTAAGATCATCAGAGTTCAATAATGCAAAGCAGTCATCGGCATAGCGGATGTAAAATGGAAAGGATAATATCTTGAAAAGGTTTGATTCCTAATAGTGCATGTAAATATCACTGAGGATGGGGCTGAGAGGGGAGTCCATGGACAAACCATCAGTCATGCAATAAAAATTACCATTAAAAATGAATGTGTTTTGCGATAAACAAATGCTAGTAAGATGTATAAGCTCATCAATTTCGTAATATGAACAATGAAATTCTTGTAGGCGTAATTTAAGACAATTTAAAGCACCTTGAACCAGTACATTAGTAAATAGTGATTTAACGTCGAATGAAACCATACTATTGTTTTGAGTACCACTGAAGCTACGAAGCTTATTAACAAACTCATAAGAGTTCCTGCAAGTGTAGATATTGTTAGAGAGCAGGGGGGAGAAAATAGAGGTCAGATATTTCGCAAATTTATAGGAAGAGGTACCAATATTCGAAACTATTGGTCTGAAAGGAATCCCTTGTTTATGGACCTTTGGGAGTGCATAAAATCTTGCGCAGTGTGACACTGAAGGAATGAGGGATAATTTAACGTTGCTGGAAATGAGAGGAGAGTGCTCGATAGCCGATTTTATAGCTTAAATACCTTAAATACTCGATTATCCCACTGACCAAAAAACTATCGCCAAACTATAAGATTAAATGCCAATAATGGCTTATCGTCTTGTAATCGTTTCAAAAATTGAAAAATTTTTTTTGACAGATTCACACGTTTCAGACACTGGAGATTCCGAAAAACACATTTTTAGAAGAAAAAAAAATTGCCGTCC
Source organism: Maratus speciosus (assembly GCA_963932465.1). Lineage (NCBI taxonomy): Eukaryota > Metazoa > Arthropoda > Arachnida > Araneae > Salticidae > Maratus > Maratus speciosus. The sequence goes on along the minus strand of OZ010788.1, from coordinate 280,336,784 downwards.
GTCCGTCTGTATATGTGTCTGTAAATGCTCTATCTCCCGATCAAATTGAGATAGAGACTTGAAATTTGGTGTGTACTTAGGAAGTATTAATGGGAAGAAGCCTAATGAATATCAGTAACCTCGATTATCCGGAACTATTTTTTTCGGACTCTCGAAATATTCGTTCTGATAAAAGGTATACAAAAATTTTCGAAATTGCTTATTTGAAGGAGTGAATATAAAAGACAATAAAAAAAACAAATTTTGCATAAAGAATGAAGTCGATCGGATAATTAGTTGCCGAGATATTTGTAATCCTATTTTTCTCACTCTTTGATTTTTCATGACGCTGTGTTTCATTCAAATTTCAATTCAAAGATATATTTTAATTGGAAATGAGACACTTAATCCGATGCAGTAAACTGTTAGTTAATATGATTATAATTTTTCGAGTTAGAAGGATGTTTCTTTTACGCAATTCGGTACTACTCGATTATCCCGCTGACCAAAAAACTATCGCCAAACTATAAGATTAAATGCCAATAATGGCTTATTGTAAATGTCAAGCATTTAATACATCTCCATACCTATAAGGGAGGTTATCATAGAGGGGACTCTGTTCTATCGCCAAATTTGGCAAGCAAAATTAGTCGCCAAAAGTGACACCAAATTCCCATTAACTTCCATTGTAAACCAATAGTGTTTACTTGCTTACAAAAAATCAACAAATTGAGATATTTTAATGAAACAAAAAGTAATATTAGCTTAATGTATTATATTAATTATATTTAAGGTAGTCCAAGTAAATTAAATTATGAATAAAGTAACATGATACAATGCTTAGCATGTATCACATGCTTTATTTTCATATTTTATATTATGTATATCCATGATGGGTAAGTATTACGGTGGCCCCCAACGACTAGTTTTGTGTTGTGCTGATATAGTATATTGATAAAAAGTGGGGAAGGATTGTACTTTGTGCCAATTTAAACTGATATTCATTAGGCTTCTTCCCATTAATACTTCCTAAGTACACACCAAATTTCAAGTCTATCTCAATTTGATCGGGAGACAGAGCATTTACAGACACATACACAGACGGACGGACGGCAATTTTTTTTTCTTCCAAAAATGTGTTTTTCGGAATCTCCAGTGTCTGAAACGTGTAAATCTGTCAAAAAAATTTTTTCAATTTTTGAAACGATTACAAGACGATAAGCCATTATTGGGTTGGGTTTGGTTGATTTTTGATGGCCAATTATCTACACGAGGAATATAGACCCGGGGGGAGTGCCCTCCGTGGGGGTCTTTCTAAGGGAACCTAATCCGTATTAACGCATGGAAGATCCACGGCTCGAAGAAAACCACGAAAACTCCGAACGATTAGGCCGACGGGTGCAATTGGGATCGAACCCAGCACCTCCCGTCTACCAGCTTCGAGAGCAGAACCTCTCGGCCACTGGTGGGGCAGCCATTATTGGCATTTAATCTTATAGTTTGGCGATAGTTTTTTGGTCAGTGGGATAATCGAGTAGTACCGAATTGCGTAGAAGAAACATCCTTCTAACTCGAAAAATTATAATCATATTAACTAACAGTTTACTGCGTCGGATTAAGAGTCTCATTTCCAATTAAAATATATCTTTGAATTGAAATTTGAATGAAATACAGGGTCATGAAAAATCGAAGAGTATGAAAAATAGGATTACAAATATCTCGGCAACTAATTATCCGATCGACTTCATTCTTTATGCAAAATTTGTTTTTTTACTGTCTTTTATATTCACTCCTTCAAATAAACAATTTCGAAAATTTTTGTATACCTTTTATCAGAACGAATATTTCGAGAGTCTGAATAAAATAGTTCCCGATAATCGAGGTTACTGATATTCAATAGGCTTCTTCCCATTAATACTTCCGAAGTACACACCAAATTTCAAGTCTCAAGAAGGGAAAGATGGGAAAAATTTTAAAAGGGGATAGTACACACCCAAACAAACATTTTGTATCAAAGAATGCATGGTCGAAAACTAAACGTAAAAAAGTTAGAGGGCGCCAAAAGTTATGTTCTTATATGAGGCAAAAACACACAATGAACAATTAAGTTACGAAAACAAATTTAATGGCATTTGATTACAATAAGTGCTCAAAACATTGACTGGCAGCTGTTATGCACGCAGTACAACGGCAAAGAACAGATTGGCGAATTTTCTGAAACTTTGCTTATAGAAAATCAACAAATTGAGATGTCTTAATGCAACAAAAACTAATATTAGCTTAAGGGATTATATTAAATTTTTCTTTGATGGCCTAAGTACCTACTTTAAAAATAAAATTTTTAGGGTAATTCGCAATATACTCTCCTTTGCCAATCTCCTTCGATAACTGCGCCAATGTGGCAACCCTGGTTTATCGGGTTGTTCCTCTGACGTCACCAGATATGGCAACCCTAAGATTTCTCTTGAGAGAGTTTCAAGGACAGTTTATGGTTTAAACTCCTTGTTTTGTAAGCTGCTTTCTAATTGGACACTTATTTTTTTGTAAAAGGCTTTCTTATTGGACAAAGAGGAAAATCGGGAAAAATTTTGAATTTGTTTGGAAAAACGTTATTGAATTGATACTGCTGCAATGGATTTCGCGTCGGCAAGTTCAGTGTGTTGCAGTCGCATATTTTTATTATTTGTTTTCTCAGTCTCGTATATATTTTGAAGCAAGTACCTATCTGGATAAATGCTTGACAGGTGAGAATAAATATTCGATCAGTTATTTTTCTTTTAATTTTACCTGTGTTTTTGAGCGTTGATTGCATTATGTATGAAAGAGAAGTTGATTGTTCCAAGCTGTGAATGACTAGAAGGGACAGATTGAGTGATGCTTTTGAATGACATCCTAGAGCACAAGGCAAAATTATGAATAAAAAAAACGGGGGGTTCAGGGGGGCGGTAGCCCCCTGATTAAAAAAAAAGAACCCTTCTAATTAAAAAAAAAAAAAAACACAACATTGTTTTGCTCCCCTTACTGTTAACAAACGTTCTTTTTTAATAATTTGGGTAAGTGAAAGTTTTGTTTTTTGGTATATTTGATAAAATGTATTTTAAAATATATGAATTTTTAAAAAATGTATTTCGAAATAATTTGAAATTTTATGTATTTTTTATTTTTACTCAAAAATACAGGTTAAAATAAGAGAAAAATAACTGATCGAATATCTATTCGCATATTTTAAGCATTTGTCTAGATAGATACTTGTTTCAAAATATACGAGAAGAGAAAACAAATAATAATTTTGCATACTCTCTCCCGGATGTTGCAGCTCCGGGAGTTAGTACGCGAAAATGCGCCAATTTGGCGATTTTTGAAAATCGCGCCAAGAAGGAGAGTAAACTGCGATCGCACCGTATACTTTTTATCAGAACGAATATTTCGAGAGTCCGAAAAAAATAGTTCCGGATAATCGAAGTTACTGATATTCAATAGGCTTCTTCCCATTAATACTTCCGAAGTACACACCAAATTTCAAGTCTCAAGAAGGGAAAGATGGGAAAAATTTTAAGAGGTGATAGTACACAAACAAACATTTTGTATCAAAGAATGCATGGTCAAAAACTAAACGTAAAAAAGTTAGAGGGCGCCAAAAGTTATGTCTTATACAAGGCAAAAACACACAATGAACAATTAAGTTAAGTTACGAAAACAAATTTAATGGCATCTGATTACAATAAGTGCTCAAAACATTGACTGGCAGTTGTTATGCACGCAGTACAACGGCGAAGAACAGATTGGCGAATTTTCTGAAACTTTGCTTATAGAAAATCAACAAATTGAGATGTCTTAATGCAACAAAAACTAATATTAGCTTAAGGGATTATATTAAATTTTTCTTTGATGGCCTAAGTACCTACTTTAAAAACAAAATTTTTATTTTACTTGTTTTATTTGTAAAAACAACCATAAATCCTTCATCAAATGTTTATTTCATTATCAGCTTTATCATAAACCAAAATCTTTTGAAGGTGCCATTTGACACAGATAGAAACAGAGCATTAATAAAATCATTTTTAAAGCACACAAATTAACGCCTGAATTTATTTATTTAAGGTACATACACATTAAGACAGACTTGAACACAATTAATACAATAACCCAACATGAGTGAAAAATTAGCCGGAGCCAGGACTCGAACCTGGGTCCACAGCGTACCGTGCTGTTGCTTTACCACTAAGGTACCCTGGCCGAATCTTAGCTGGGCAATTTCTCACTAATAAACATATCATAATATTGTTTACTGTATTTCCTGTCATCGTGTGCTGTGTGGTTGCTGGCCGATGACGTTTTCCAACATGGTTTATTAGTGAGAAATTGCCGAGCTAGGATTTGGCCAGGGTAACTTAGTGGTAAAGCAACAGCACAGTATGCTGTTAGCCCAGGTAAGAGTCCTGGCCCCGGTTATTTTTTCACTCCTGATGTGTTATTGTATTAATTGTGTTCAAGTCTGTCTTAATATATATGTACCTTTAATAAAATAATTTTTATTTCAAGAAAAAGAAACTCGGGGTATAATGTTAAACTGCATGGTGAAGAGACTATTTTTCTCACAAAAAGTTTTAGTGCTTATTTAAGAGACTAAATTTAACACAGAAAGCCTCTTCTACACAAGAGAAATTGTATATTGCATTAATCTCTTCTCTAAGAATATATGTTCAATAATGGAACGACTATAATAAATTTCATATCATGCAAGGAAAAAAATAAGAAAAATTATGCATAAAATAATTATTTAATGCAAACCGCACAAATCTTATATTTTTTATCCCACATCAAATTTTCAGTATAAAAAAAAAAGTACAGTTAACTGAATAATACCATGGTTCATACGTTTTGGAAAAAATAGAAAAAGTGCTGGAAAAAAAAAGGTTCATTTTTAAGGAATGAAAAGTGCTGGAAAAATTTCAAAAAAGCAAAAAACAAAAAATATACCTTCATCTATTTTTATTTTAAAACAATTTACTTCAATCGCATATTTTCTTTCTCTCTGGAATATTGAATCACCTGCAGCCAAAAATTTCATTTTCTCCTCCTAGCAACCCCGTTGACACCTTTCCTTGGCTGCAAAAATCGAACGCATGCAGAAACCGCCAGAAAAAAAGAGCGTAGATCATGTGCTGGCTGACGTAATTTTGCTATGCACCATGCTGTTCCATCTAATCTGTTGCTAATGCTTTTCTTCTACAATAGCCAGAAATGCAATTTTTCACCAATGTGCTCCTCTTACCAGATGAGAGGAGAGAGGCAGATGGTTATGTCACTTTTACTAGACATTAGCAGCTGAGAAGCTCGGCTCAGAACAACAAATCAAAATCCACTAAAGATTAAGCCTAGGAATAGCTTCACTTATGGAATAGGAAGATATGTTTGCTTTTTGGTCTCTTTGCTGAGTGAATGTAATTGGTTGTTCGTGAGCTGAGCTTCCCAGTTATTTGACGTCTACAATTTTGCGCCTTTTACAAGTCGCTTTTAGTTTCTGTTTTGAGCGCAGGCTTTTTTATATTTTTTATGTGATCTATGTCGTGCTTTTACAACACGATTTTCCCCCCCCAATCGGTTTTATTTTTTAATTTCTTTCATCAGTGATATAATCAATAAAGAAATATGGCAGGAAAGTGCATTTTTAATGATTTGTGGCTTGAAAAGCCTGAATATAAATTGTGGCAACATGAGGCAACTGAGGAACATGAAAGACGTGCATTCTCCATGATATACGTTATGCTATAAAAATAAAGCGCCCTCAAAAGTCACGCAACAGAGTGTGGAAGACAAAGAATTAGCGGCGTATAAAAATTCAGCAGCAAAGAGATCTGAGACGTATTTTACAGATAAATCTGAAGACATCGTTCAACCATCAACTTCTAATCCTCAACCATGGACGATCGTGTCCCTTGTTTTAAATCACGATGTCCTTGGCGCAGAAATTTTGAGGACATTAAACACAATAAAACAACATTTTTCTTAAAAATAAAATGAAAACATTGAAGAAATATTTCAACGTATGTTTAGCGACAGTAGCATTGCTCAAAAGTTTACATGCGGTGAAAGGAAAACTGCATATCATGCAGCATTCGGAATCTCCTCCTGTCTGCAGCTTAGTTTAGTCGAATCACATCATTACATTTTAATCAAAATTAACATTTAATCTTTATTTCCTTTTTTTCTTCTTTCTGAGCATATTTTATAAATAAAACTTCATTAGATGAAAATTTAGAAAGTATCTTTACTAATTTATATATTTTATATATATATACATTATATATATGTGTATTATATATATATATATATATATATATTTTTGCAAGATTTTTTAGTGTATTTTAAAATGGAATTATTTTAATTAAACTGACTTTTTAAAATCTTTCATACGTTTTTTCCCTTGAATTTTTAATGTGTCATTCCAGTTTAATTTTTGTGATTTACATTTCAATCAAGATTTTAATATTTACTGGTTTTGAAATAATGTTCTGTACAAGCAAATCTTTAAATACTGATAAAATCCAATACCATGGAAAAAAAAAACCTTCATTTGAGACTTCTGCTTTTGCAGTGATATCACTTCTTTTTTTTCCACTTTCTGACTGTTTTCTTAACTTTCTATTATAGGAAATTTCTTTCCATGGTACATTAAGTTAAAGTACTTTATTTCTTAAAATTTTTTTAATAATATGGTTTAAAGAAAATGCCTATTAGAAAAGTTTAGAATCTAATAAGGTGTCTTTGAAATACACGGGCAATATGGCAACCATTTCCTTTATAATATATTACCCTAGAGCCATTTTAATGCGTGTATTAAAAAAAAATAGTCCTTGAATTTTATTTGTTTTCAAGTGTATGACCCATAAATACATAAGTTAACATTATCTACTTAAAGAAAAATAAGGAATAACATTTGCTAGAATAATACATGGCATACATTACCATGTATAATACATGAATATGATATATACTTTAATAATACATGGCCTGATTGCTATTATTTTTGTTTCTAAAAGACTTAAGATATTTTTGTAATTTCATCTTAATGAGGTTGGTCAGTCAAATCTAAAATTTCCCTCACTAATGTTAAAGCTATGGGAGCAGAATGCATTCGTATTTTTAAAATATCTCCTCATTAAATTAATATTTACTTTTTTCCGTGTATTCTTCTTAAAAGAAGCCTCTTTTTTTATTAGTTGTCAAAATATTTCCAAACTATATGTTTAATTTTATCTGAAGTGTTAAAATCTTACTTGCAGCTCATATGATTTTAACACATAAAATATTAAACATATTTTAGAAATATTTTGACAACTAATTAAAAAAGACATCCTCTTAGAAGTGTACACAGAAAAAGAATATTAATTTCTTGGGGCTATACATTAAAAATAAGGCATTCCACTTCTATAGGTTTTACATTAGCGAGGGAAATTTGAGCTGACTTGCCTTAAGCATTTAACTTATTAACCAACCCCCTTTAATTAAGCTTTTTTGAAAAATATTCTTTGCAATAATTTTAAGAAAGCGTCACTTACCAAAATACCCATATTCAGTGCAAAATAAGTAGCCATTGGAATGGAAGACGTCCGAGTATCAAGATAAGGTGGATATTTGTCAGTTTGTCCTTGGGTTAAAAACAACAAAGGGTACTTGTTTTGTTTCAAACGAACCCTGAAAACAGAAATAACATTTGATGTTGCATAAATTCAATAATTTCTTCCTGCATTACTGATTTAATATCAATAGTAATTAAGTATTAAATTACTAATAATATACTTTTTAAAAGATAGTGCTTACATAGTACATATATCTGGATGAAAACAAGACAGCACAATATATCTATTTCCTGCATTTTCAAGAATATCTTTTAGAATAATATCCAAGTAGCTGTTCATTTCAAATCTTTGATCCAACTCCCAAGTCCCATCCTAAAAGAAACAAAACTTAAATAATCAAATATTTCATTGTGGCAATATACAATATTTCTTTAGTATATACATAATATATGTCGATAAAATATTAAATTAAAAAATATATCTAAAAAATGTGCTACAACATTAGCTCTGTCTTTAATAACAATCAAAAATTGATTAATTATATGAATTAAGAATTTTATAGTATCAAAACTATCAGACATACCAACTGTTGAAATCAGACATTGTGAATTCAATTGAAAATACATGAAACATTTGTGATAAGGAAAATAAAAGGCTAATTTTGTCATACTAAAAAAACAAAATTTGTACTACATCATATTACTTACAGTAAAAATAAAATAAATAATTCCTTAAGTCTAGTCAGCTAAAAGTATAACTTAAAATATAGAAGTTTTACTAATTAAAGCCCATTAAATCAGGTCTGCTACCTTACTAAAAATCAAAATAGTAAACAATTCCACATAAATTTAAAAAGTATACATATTTAAAAAATAAAGAGAATCTTCAACAATAAAAGTAATAATAAAAAAGATTAAGTTCTTTACATTGGTCATTTTTTGAAAAAATTATTCCAATTTTAAAGATTATTTTGCATGACAAAACAATAAGATATATTAAAAATATGGGGATTTATATATATATATATATATAAATATACCGTAAAATCCTGATTGTAAGACCCCTAACAAAAGAAATTAAATTTGGGAGGGGGGAGGGCTTGTAATCGCATTTTTTAAAGTAATTAAAAAACCCTTTTTTACCATTAATTTAGAAGTAAATAAGGCAGAGATAAGAATCCTCCATATTTCAGCAGAAAATATCTAAATGCCCCACCCCCTAAAATCTTCCAGAAAAGCAAAAATTTAAACTACTTTTTTTTTATTATTATTTACTTCTGTATTTGTTATTTTATTGCAAAAATATTTAATCATCTAAGCCTACCTTCCCACCATAAAACCGCTTCCCCTTCTCTGGCATCAAACATGCATAACTTAACCTCAAACACTTTAATTTTAAATTTCTTTTCTGACCAATTTAATACACTATAGTAACAAATAAATAAATAATACATCACCTAAATTATCCTCTCCTCCCAAAACTCTACTTCTCTTTCCCTGTCTCCCCACCTTCATATCATGAACATCAGACCCCCCCCCCCCCCAAATGCATCTCATGTAATTTAAAATCTGTAAAAGTCTTTAAATTTTTTTTCCTGCTCAATTTGTGATAAATATTTAACTAACCACCAAATAATTTCTCACCCTCCCCTGAAAAAAATGTCTTTTTTTCATTGTCCCCCCCCCCCCAAAAAAAACAATATAAATTTTTTTTTTCTCTATTTAAACATAAAATATACATGCGATTCAGGGGCGAGTACAACCAAACTGCAAAAAAGAAAATATTTTGCTTTCCTTCCACATATTTAGACACCCCGCCCCCACACCTCCTCCTCAAAGGATGGAGCAGAAATTTCAAAGAGGACAAAGACTTTAGATGAGTGAAACTTATGAGATTATGTAGATAAGATTTTAGGTAAATCATCTTGCTTGGTTAAAGAAAAAAAAAAAAAAAGAAATAGGGCAGAATTAAAAAAAACTTTGCTGGGTGGGGGGGCAGAGGGGAAAGGGATACATTTGGAGAAAGGAATGTAATTTAGCTCAGAAGAAGAATCAAGAATTCCAAGCTGTCAAACATTTTGTGCCAGGGAGGGAGGGCAAAGAAGAGACGCAGAAATTTTATGCAGGGAAGGAGGGGGGAGGATTTCATTAAGATTATGCAAAAACATATGGAAATCCACCAAAAAAATCAAAATATTCAACGTTTTCTCCCTTAGATTTTTAAATAAAATTTTTCCACAAAAAAAGTTTGGCTTACTTTCAAGGAGGGGGAGGGGGGGTGCTGCTGCTTAGGATTTCATCAGGAATTCTTCAGGATTCTTTAATCAGGATTTCACGGCATTTCAATACTTTTAGCTAAGGCTGTAAAAACTAACTATGGTCAACAATGAAAGATTTTCGATAAATAACAAAACCAATAATGTTACTAATTTTTTTTAAAGCAAACTCATTTAAAACCTCATTTTTAAAAGCAAATGGTTTAATTAAAAGTTGAGCTGTTCATCTATATGATTTTTTTACAAGCTGTAATAACTTAAAAAAAAATTGATAGTTTTATGCAGTTAAACATTTGTATCTGACTATTACTTTTAAAGATATATTAAAAATATGGGGATGTATATATACTTTTAGCTAAGGCTAAATAACTATGGTCAAAAATTAAATTTTTGATAAATAACAAAACCAATAATGTAAAATATAATTTCTTACATGATACTGCATGGGACACTTAATTTCTACATTAAAACCAACTCTTGGATCTACAGCTTCTAGAACATGTTTTAGTGTAGGAAATGGTTGATTATCTTCAGAATCATCTTCATGGAAGTCATGATTTCCTTCTAAGAATAAAATAAAATGTAGTTAATTATGCATCAAAATTAAACATATCACAAGTTTAAAAAAATTAAACAATAAATTCAATATTATTCAGAAAAAGGCATAGTTGCAACATGGTTGTTCTTAAATTTTTAATTTTTACTGCTTGAAAATAATTTTTCCAACATGCTTAAAAGTTATTTTTCATATTTACATGATAGAAATTCTGAAGTTTTCTTATTCAGATATGAAACATTTCAATTTTTTTAAAATTTTCCTATTAATGTGATAATTTTTTATAAATTGTTGATTGTTAACAATAATTGACCATTATTCTAATGGTGATAAGCTTGAATCACGCTTATCTTGGAATCAACTTGTAATGCTGCCGTTGGATATGTTAATTCTTGGAGATCAGCAATTGATGTCTTGGAGAAGCTTACTCAATTAAATGATTCATTAAGATTTTCATTTAAGATTCATTTGAGTACAGTTTGAAGGGAAAACAAATTTCTCTTTTTTGGTAAGATGTACATTTTCTTCTTTTCTTTATTTTCTCCACTTATCCTTTGTGTTACCTGAATTCCAGGCCTAGCTTTACAATGAAGATGAAACTTTTCATATGTTTTATTTATCAAACTTTAAACAATCCTTTATGACGGTACGATGAGAACGTTATCCTTACAAAATGATGGTATGTTGAGAACTATATTTTTACGCCTTAGAATTTGAACTCTTTTATGCCTTGGAATTTAGCCTGATGATCTTAGATGAACTTGTGACACTTATCAAATTCATTAATTTCAGTTGCTTCATTACAAATGATTCATGATTGTTATTAAAACATCAAATGTTACATGGTTAATATCAACAAAGATTAATAGTATATTAGGATAGAAAGTTCTATATTTTATCATTTTAAATACTTTGTTATTAAAGCAACTATTTTAATATCACTATAAAATTGCTTGAAAGGTTCTGAACAGAATTCTTTTTCCTTTGACATATTATTACAATAAAGAAATTTATGTTAAATCTATTTGTTTTGTCTATTTATTTATATTCATACTATAACTTAATGCATGGTATTTTGTTGTTATGCATATTTTGTTGGTATTTGTTGTTATATTTATGTTGTTGAATATAATAATAAAATGAGATAATATAAAATATGAAATTGAATTAATGGTACTCTTGAAAATAAAAGTATACAAAGTTTCATAGATAAGATATAATTTATATTTATAATAGTGAACGAATTATGTGCCAAAAGATAAAACTTATGATGAATAACTTATAATTTATTTCCAATAATATGAGAAAAAGAATATTTATTGAATAAAATAAGCAATAAGATATGTAAATACTTTAATGGAATTTTAATATAAGAAATATAGGAATAAAATTAAATGGGGGAAAAAAATTTAAAAAAAAAATCTATATCTTAAAATGTTCCTCAGGTGTATAGGTGTGAACAAATAGATACAGCTTCAAGTCAAAAAATTAGAATAATTCACTTCATTTGCATTTGGAATTGCATTTAGCTTTATTTCAGGGTAGTACAATTGAACATCCGAATAGTGGCTGAAAACCAAAAACAACTCACAGAGATGATAGAAAGCTGCAGAGTATTGCTAAAAAAATTTTTTTGAAGTGTAAGATATTTGCATCGAAAGTGGAAAGAACATGGAGTTGATGTGAGTAAATCTACAATACTAAGATGTCTCCATAAACTTGGATTTCAATCTTGTGTACCAAAGATAAAGCCCCTTATACTATTAAATAGAAAAGGGAGAAAGTGAAGTGGTGCAAAAAAAAAAAGGGGGGGGGGGGTTATGGGGTCTGGATGATTGGAAAAAGATGCTGTTTAGTTAGAGTGCGTGTTTTGCATAACTTATGGTGATCAAGGTGTTCGTGTATGGCGAATGAAGCAAGAAGCACATGACAAAGACTGTATGAAACTGTTAGTGAAATTTGCAGCCAGTGTAATGGTATGGGGCTTCCATGACTGCAGATGGTCCTGGAAGGCTATGTATCGTTAACGAAAGGATTAATTCTGAGATATATCAAGATATTCTTGAGCATTTCATGATACCATCATCAGAAGATTTGTGTAGTGACAATTTTATTTTGCAACATGATTTAGCACCTTCACACAGGTCAGTGTCCACCAAGAACTGGCTTAGCCAACACCAAATTAACGTATTTCCTTGGCCAGCTAATTCGCCGGATTTAAATCCAATAGAGAATTTGTAGGGAATAATGAAGAAAAGAATTATTGCTATATTTCTCTCTACTAACACTTGGTTGAGAACATTTTAAGTGGCGATATATTGGCGATTACAACCTTCTGTATGGAAATCAATAATAGGGCCATTCCATGTTACGTGTGTGACATTTTGAAAGAAAAAATTTCTAATTAATCAAAGATTTTTCAATATTTCTTATTTAAAAATCCAAACAAAAGTCCTTAAAAAATATACACTTTGTCGTATTCTTTTATGCAGAAACCTATCATTTTGATATAATAGGTATTTTTTAAATAGCTTTTTTAAAAACGTTACGTGTGTGACTTAATAAAAAGCAAATTTTGAGTAATGAAATTAAATGATATACTTCTGTGAGTTTTATTGTCACGCATTTAAATTAAAAAATATGGTAATAACTTATTTACCATACCACTTAAAATCACAATTAAAATTTAATAAGTAATTGAATAAATGAAAATTAAAGCCTGCATTACGTGTGTGACACTCTGCATGGAATCGCCCAATACGATACTTTGTAAACTCCATTATGTCAGATGAATGAGCCATGTTTCACACAAAATGAAAACAATGATGATGGAAAGCGTTTTTATAACTTAAGAAGTCCCGCAGAAGCTAATTTTATGCTTAATTTATGCAACCTTCTGAACCTATCAGGAAAATTTATAAGTATTCAAATTTTTTGAACCACCTATTCCAGTATTCTAATATTTTGAATAATGAAAGTAATTTTAAGTAGTACAAAAATAGAATATTCACTCAAAATTTAATCTTTTACAGTTTTAATTTTCTTCAATAACATGAAAATTTATTAAAACGTCAACCATTGTTCTTTTTCAATTGTACTACTCTGAAATAAAGCTAAATGCAATACCAAATGAAATGAATTATTCTAATTTTTTGACTATGTATCTTAGTTCAGGTAAGTGAAATTTTTGTAATTGTTGTACCATGAAGACCTTTTATTGTGTTTATTAGTTCAACGCAATATTTTTCTTATCTAATTTTTATATCACAGGCCAAATAATGTATTGATCTTTTTTTTTTCCAAAAATTCAAACACCCCTTTAACTTTTTTTTTTTTTTTTTTTTTTTTTTTTTTTTTTTTTTAACCTAACAGAATCTATAAAAGATTTAACCTAATAAATAATTACTAATAAATACATTAAAGTGTCAGATAATTAAAATTTTTAATTCCACTGTTTGTTTGAAAATTATATTATAAAATATTCTTACCTCCAGCATGTACTGGACTAAGCTAAAAATAAAAAAAGTTATACTTTAATATACATGATTAAATATCGCTTTAACAAGTATATTTAATGCCAAGCATATTTATATGGAAACTATACAAAGAGTTTTAAATATAATAGTTATAGATTATAAACTGTTTAGATTATAACTTATTCCAAAGTAGATGTTACCAAAATGTTATGCTCCCAATGATTTTTTAAAAATACAACAGACTACTACTAATCCATGATCCTGAAACCTGCAAATGCCAGCAGTCTACATTGTGCCTATTTCTGTCATAGTAATGAATGTTTCTTTTCTTATTTTAATTAAATTTCAATTATATATTGATATATACCTTAAAATAAATTGTTATCCATCTTTATTGCTTAAAATTGACAGCACATATAAATGTACAGATTTATTTATTAAATCACTGGTATGTAACTCAGAAATATTAATTTGAATTTTCACGAAGAAATGTATATTAATTTGAATTTTCACGAAGAAATGTATCTGCTAAAAAATATTTTTTTCGTCAATACATATTTAAATCCGGCATAAAATTTTTACATTAGGTCATTATTAAATTGAAAATATTTTGAACTTAAATATTATTAACACAGAAATACTTTGTGCAAATGCAAGAAAAAAAAAAACAGAACTTTCACGTTCAATTTTCACGAATTAATGGTGGTGCATTTAGTCTTTCTATTTTTTTCTCAAGCCAAGTAATGAAACAAAGCAAAAATGTTTCATAATTCTTTAGTATTACAAGGCACTTAAATTTTTAAGATATATTTTCTGTCATCTTACTGTTTTCATTCACTACTAATATATTGGCAAATATATAGGACAGTTAAAGAATAATTTGAAAATAGAATGCTTATTCAAAAACCAAATATTCTGAATCAATAAACCACTGAAGAATTCAAAAATACAAAAATTAATAAATTGGGATTTCACATATACTAATACACAATATCCCTCCCTTACTTTGAGCATCCTTAACTGGTTAGCTGTTAGATCCTTCACGGCAAGCTTCAATAATTCATGATCAAGATGCGTTCTTCTCTGTAATTCAAAATTAAATATATTCGATACATACACAAATACACCAAACTAAAAATATGTTATATAGTGAGAATTCAATAAACAAAAATAAACTGTTAGACAACTGAAAAATTAATAATAAAAGAAAATAAGTAAAACGTTCTATGAACCTTTTTCATTGAAATATAAATATAATAGTCATGATAAATAACTGGAACAAGGTCTTTCGACAACTGTACATCTAATTCTACCATGTCAGCTCCCTAGAATGAATAAAATTAATTTTATTTATTTACTTATTTTTTTCATGGAGAAATAATGCTAGATAAATCAAATACTTACATGTTTAGCTGCATAATTAAAGGAAGCAACTGTATTTTCAAGGACATTTTCAACTCTAAAATAGAAAAAACGTTTTTTTAGCATCATAAAATGTAAAATAAGCAGCATTATAATTGCAAATATAACAGCTAAACTATCAATCACTCATTAGCAAGCAGTTCAAGTATAAAATACACAGTCTCTGCATAGTTAACTATGCTATGACTATAAGGGATCAAAATGTCATGCACATATAATTTGGCCATTTTTAATGCATAGGACAATAGGGTTAGACTGTAGAGTCAGGGGAAAACTGGATACCTGTTTTGAATTGATTTGAACAGCTCTAGTAGATACTAGCTGAAAAACTTAACTCAATGCAAAAAGACAGGGTTTGTACACATTTCTTTAAATAAAAATCAAGGACTTTCAAGGACCAAAACCAAAAAAATGTAAGGATCTACAAATTAAACTAATAAATTATAATGTGCATTTTTAAATAAAGGGTTTCATTTTTGTAAACACAAGTTTTAAACATTCAAATGACCAGGAAAGGGGGGGAAGGATTTCAGCGTGTGGCAGTAGAAATTTTGAAAAATTTAAAATAAATACAGCAGAAGAAAAAACTAGTCAGATGTGCCGATCCCAAAACCTTCTTTTATCTCATACATGTTAATACTTCAAAATTCACTATCAGAGTGCCAAAGTTAAATGGCAATATAGGCCTATCATGAACATTCTAAAGATATGAAATTCAGTGCATTAGTTCTTGAGATATGACTTGCTAAAATCTAGTAAATCTTGCAAAATGCAGCATAGAAGCGTCACATGTTGCATGATTTACACCAAAACTTAATAAGCAACAACTTTATGTCAACGACTAACTGAATCTGAAGTTTGATGAAAATCCGTCCATTAGTTTTTGAGATAGAGCTATTGTGAAAATCGTGAAAAATGCAGCAGAGCAACACCACCTGTTGGGCAATTTACACCAAAACATAATCAGCATCAATATTTATGAAGGTATACCTGAATTTGAAATTTGATGACAATTCATGCATTAGTTCTTGAGATAGAGCTGTGGAAATCGTAAAAAATGCAGCATAGCGGTGCCACCTATACAGTAATTTACACCAAAACGTAATCAACACCAATTCATTACAAGTACTAACTGAATTTGAAGTTTGATGAAAATCCATGCATTAGTTCTTGAGATAGAGCTATTGCGGAAAACGTGAAAAATGCAACATAACAGCGACACCTGTAGGGCGATTTACACCAAAACATAATCAGCACCAATTCATATGAAGTATTATCTGAATCTGAAGTTTGATGAAAATCCGTGCATTAGTTCTTGAGATAGAGCTATATCGGAAATCATGAAAAATGCAGCATAGCAGTGCTACCTGTTGGGCGATCTACATCAAAAACTAATCAGCACCAATTTATATCAGAGACTGACTGAATATAAATTTTTATTAAATTCTGTGCATTGGTTCTTGAGAAAGAGTGCCTATGTCACATACATACAGACAGACAGAGATTTTGTCAAAACATGTTTTTAGGGACCTCTGAACACTAAAACGTGTAAATCTGTTGAAAACCAGAAGTCGAAAATTTTCACAAATCCAATACTTTCTTCTTGTAAAAACAGAAGAAAGTAAAAAGGAAATTTAAAGATTGTAAACTTAGTGTTCAGAAGGAAAAAGAAAGGAGGGTTGGGGGGAGAGAGTAAAAAAATTTGGAAGGGAGAATTAAGATTATTATTTAATTATATCACCATTTCAAAATGTAGGGAAGAAGCAAAGTATTTTTTTTTTTGAGGGGGGGGGGGGAAGGGGGGTGATTAGATGATTATCATTACCATAGAGTTGCAACTGGAGCAGAAAAACATATTAAAGAGTGTAAAAGGACCAGATGGTCGCTCGTGTGGGCTTATCCAAAAAGTGGTCAATTTCTTGAACATGACATGTTTATTAAAACACGGAGGACATCACAATGGACATACACTAGCACAAAGAATGACACACATATAACTAATAATATCAATAAATCTTATACAGTTTCATTTCGTTTCTTTACGACTGGCGATGGCCAAAGTTGTTCTCAGTATTTAATGGATCACCTTCTTAGGCGAAGCCATCTCAGGTTCTGCTCTGTTTCTCTTCTTTCTACAAAAGAGGGTGCGCTTCTAGAAGAGAGAGGGCGTGCGTGAACATCACAAAGAGCTTCAATGTTTTTTTAAAACTTTGTATACTTTTTATAGGGGAAGTAGAAGGGCAAAGCAGAATTAAAAAAAAAAAAGCGCGCAAGATGAAGGATTTAGATGAACAATTATTTATTGTTGCAATAAAGAAACAAAACATTTTTAAAAAATAAAAAGTTAAAAAAATTTTAAACTTTGTAAGCTGGGGAGGTTGGGATGCAAAATGAACAAAGCATTTTTTTTTTTTTTTGTGTGTGTGTGTGTGGGGGGGGGGAGTAAAAGGTTGATTAGATGATTGCTTAGTTATTTATCATTACTTAAGATTTACAACTGAAGCAGAAAAAAAAAAGACGAAGTGTTAAAGACTAAATTTTATGTGGTAGGAAGGAGGCAAAGGGGAGGGGGAGCTAGGAGACAATTTTGGATGTGTAAAAGTTAAAGGATTAGTTATTGTTACTGTTACAATAAAAGAAAAAATAGAGGAAAGAAAGTTTTAAAATAGTTGTGATTAGAGGTTTCAAGACTTAGTGAGCTAGGGTCCAAATTAGGGGAAGCACAAATTTTATAGGTGGGAGGGATAGGAAGTTTATTAGAGGATTATTTATCATTACTAAAGATTTATAATTAAATCTGAAAAAAAAAAACTATTGTTACAATAAAAAAAACAAATAAAAGCAGAAAAATATAAAAAATCCCTGCCGGCCCGGCCTACAGGCAGAGGTAGATTTCGAAGTTAAGTATACTAATTTCACCAACAAAAATAAAATCATTATTAGATATAAATCCACTTTAACAGTTTTATCTGTCTGCTTTTGATGAGTTTTTATTTCCTTTTTATAAAATAGCTGGTTTTATCAGAATCATGTTAAGGCGATATTAAAAAAAATATTTTTCCATACTCAACTCGAAATTTTCTGGCACATTTTCAGATTCATTTTTAATAAAAAAAAAATATGAAACATGCTGACGTGATTTTTGAAAAGATTTATAAGCGACCTGTGTTTTTATTTTTCTTTCAATTAATTAAAACTTGATTAATAAACAATTATTTTCTCAGTAGGGCAATATTTTTCGTTTCTAACAATCGCTTCGGGAAATTCTGTTCAAAATGCCCACTTTGACATCCTTTTTTGAAATATATTCTGCCTCTATCAAAAAATCGATCATTACTGTACATTATATAGTTTCTGAATAAGAGAATCTAGCAATTGGATGCGTTTGAGAGCAAAAATGAATTTAAAAATGAGTAAGAAAATAGACAGTTTGGATTTGAATGCACCCTTAATAAGATGATTTTTTTCTTCAATCGCTATGTATTTTTAATTTCTTTTTGCTGTAAGAATTGGCCCTATCAAAAACTTCTCTATATAAATATTGAAGACAATATTAAGAAGATATATGATAAATTCATGGAGATTTTATATCTTGTGAATTGACGGAGTTATTAAAATTTTTCTTCTTCAACCCCCCTTTTTTGTTTTCGTTTTTAATTTTTTTTTTCGGTACGAATTGGTCCTATTAAAAACTTGTGAATATAAAAGTTGTAGATAATATTAAAGAGATGTATAATAAAATTATTGGATTTGATACCTTGAGAATTGACGAAGTAAGTAATTTTTTTCTCCCCAAAACCCTATTTTTGCGCTCCTTGAGCCTATTTTAAATTTTATCAAAAATCTGTGATGCATGAATTTTTGGCGCTATTTTTAGAAGTAATAAAAACTTTAAACTGATTTGATATGTACAAAAATTAAGAAGTTATGGGGTTTTTTCGGTTTTCACAAAACCCCTCCCTATTTCCATCCCCTTTGTCCGCTTTTGCCCATTAACGAACTTGAGCGAGATTTTATGTACCTTGATTTTATGTATCAGTTTGAAAGAGATTTGTGCAGAATTGCGGAAGTTATCGTGTCCAGAAGAAAGTGATAACACAATTGCTTCGGGAAATTCCGTTCAAAATGTCAATTTTGACATGATTTTTTGAAATATATTCTGCCTCTACCAAAAAATCGATCATTACTTTACATTATATAGTTTCTGAATAAGAGAATCTAGCAATTGGATGCATTTGAGAGCAAAAATGAATTAAAAAATGAGTAACAAAATAAGCAGTTTGGATTTGAGTGCATCCTTATTGCAATGATTTTTCCAACACAATCCGCTTCGGGAAATTTGGTCCAAAATGCCCACTTTAACAGCATTTTTTAAAAATATATTCTGCCTCTATCAAAAAATCGACCATGTCGGTACATTATATTGTTTCTGAGTAAGAAAACGTAACAATTGGAAGCTGTTGAGAGCAAAAATGAATTGTAAAATGAGTCAGAAAATAAGCAGTTTGGATTTGAATACACCCTTACTTAGATTATTTTTTTCTTTAACCGCTATGTAGTTTTAATTTTTTTTTTTGCTGTAAGAATTGGTCCTATCCAAAACTTGTCTATACAGATGTTGTAGACAATATTAAGAAGATATGATAAATTCATGGGGATTTTATATCTTTTGAATTGACGGAGTTATGGATTTTTTACTTCTTCAAACCCCCTTTTTGTTTTCGTTTTTAATTTTTTTTGCGGTACGAATTGGTCCTATCAAAAACTTGTGAATATAAAAGTTGTAGATAATATTAAGGAGATTTATAATAAAATTAATTGGAATTGATATCTTAAGAATTGACGAAGTTATGAATTTTTTTCTCCCAAAAACCCTATTTTTTGCGCCCCTTGAGCCCATTTTTAACTTTATCAAAAATCTGTGATACATAAAATTTTGGCCCTATTTTTAGAAGTAATAAAAACTTTAAACTGATTTGATATGTATAAAAATTAAGAAGTTATGGGGGGTTTTCGGTTTTCGCAAAACCCCTCCCTATTTCCATCCCCTTGGTCCGATTTTGACCATTAACGAACTTGACCGAGATTTTATGCCCATTGATTTCATGTATCAGTTTGGAAGAGATTGGTGCAGAATTACGAAAGTTATCGTGTCCAGAAGAAAGTGATATATATATATAGATAGATAGATAGATATAAAGTTTTTTATTGAGGGTGGTTTTGGGTTCTAGGGGTCATGATCGGTGTAGATCTTCAAAAATTTTTCAGAAATTCCAACATGGGAACGATCCCAATAGGTAGTATTTCATACGAAATCTACCTAAAATGAAGACTTTTAAAGATTTTTAATTCTGTGAGTTTGGGGGGGGGGGGGGGGGGAAGGCGAGAGGCATAATTTTCTTTTATTATTTAGGGGGGGATTTTAACAGATTGACTGATAATTTACTTTACTAAAGATATACAAATAGTGCAAAAAATGAAAATTAAACAGCTTAAAAAACTTGGAGGAGCAAAACTGTATGATCGATTACTTATTGTTGTTACAATAAAGTAACAGGTAGAGCAGAAAACGTTTTTAAAAAAGCAATGATTTTTAAGGTTTTAAACTTTATGAGCTGAGGGGGCAAAGGGGGAAGCAGATTTTTATAATTTTTTTAGGGAGGGAGGGAGTTTATTAGATGACTTATTTATTTACCTTACTAAAAAATTACAAAGGAAAAAAAACTAAGGAGTTTTAAAGACTAAATTCTTTGGGGGAGGGAGCAAAGAGAAAATCCCAATTTTGGGTGGGAAGAGAAATTTTCATGATCGATTATTTACTACTGTGATGATAAAATGACAAATAGGGCAGAATTTTTTTAAATTAAACTGTTTTAAAGAGTTTTTAAACTTTGAGTACTGTGTGTGTGGGGAGTTGGTGGAAGGGGCGGGGGGGGGGGTAAAAATTGTGAGAGGGCGAAATTGAGATGAAATTTTAATGAAATGAATGTGATGGAATGAATTGTTCTTGAAATTTAGGGCTGATTATTTATTCACTATAAAGTAACAAATAGAGTAGAAAAGTTTCCAAATATAAAGTTTTAAAGATTTTAAACTTTGAGTACTGCGTGTGTGGGGACTTTGGGGGGGGGGGGGGGTTGCAGGGAAGGTAAAATTTTGAGAGGGTGAAATTCAGATGAAATTTTAATGACATGAATGTGATGGAATAAATTATTAATGAAATTTAAGACTGATTATTTATTCACTACAACAAATAGAGTAGAAAAAGTTTCCAAAAATTAAGTTTTAAAGACTTTAAACTTTGGTATTGTGGAGGGGGAGAAAAAGGGAAAGTGAAATTTTGGAAGAAGGGGAGGCAAGGGGAGATTAAGATTTATTTTTAAATCAGAAATTCAAAGAAATGCAGAAGTTTCTCTCCTGATTAAGAAATAATACGAGAGTAAAATTAAGCACTTTTAAGGCTTTTTGTAGATTTTACATGAAAATAAGTACTTTTAGGCACCAAAAATTCTTTTTGAAAAAAGTAAGCACTGTTACGGACTTTCAAGGACTGTACGAACCCTGGAAGATATATACTGGCATTTATGTAGTTTTTTGGTTGATAAGTTTGTTTATCATTTTTTAAGTTTAATGTTTGCTATTTTCAATATGCTTATATATGAACACATTTAAAGTCGCAAAAACGTAAAAATACTGCATGTTTAAAAAGGATTTATTTCCCAAAATAAATTGCTGCTAGCATTTATAGATGCATTTGTATGTCTTGCTTTAAAAATCATAAATCCTAAAACTCACTTTGGGTATCTATTTATCCCATAAACGTTTATAGATACATAGTTTTACTACAACGTAATTTTTCTACTAAAAAGAATGTTTTTGAAATTAATATAAAAAATCATAAATGCAACTTAAATTGTGATTATAAGTTTACCATGCTACTATGCATAACAGTCATAAGTTGAATAAATAAAGATCTATATATAAAGACATTGTGAAATTATATGTCATGAAGATTCCAATCACATCTTATTCAATTAAAATCTATCAATTACAATTGACATTGCACATTGTTTACTAGGGTTTCATGGTTTTGTATATTAAAATAAAAAACGGCTATCCAATGATTGCATATTTCTTACTGTCATCCAAAATGGTTAATATTAACATGCAACTTTGTTTTTTAACTTTTATGTCTAGAAGTATACCAAAAAAAACCAATGTTTGACTGATATTATCAATTGTCCCATGAAATATGCACATTTTTTCCCCCAGCCTTATTATATATTGTTAATAAGGAACATTTCCTTCAAAGACTTCTGGAAGATACTAGAAGATGGTAGTTTCTCTTTTTATTGAGAAGCCATTGTTTTCAAACACTCTAGTGATACATCCTTGATTAGCTTTAAAATTTTCTTGCCTTTTTTCCCTGCCAACTCTTTTGAAATAAAAAATTCTGCAAATTACAACATTTCTACCGATTCTGCATAGCCAAATTGTCATTTCTCTTTAATATATTACAATATTTTTTCTTCCTTTTCGAGGATTTTGCTTTCTTATCCTAAAATGCTAATTTCTGTTTAGAACATTTTAGTAGTTATTCATTTTTCATAAGCAAATCTCATATACATGATTCTAATATGCCACAGTTACATTCTACAACATGATTCTAATATGTTACAGTTACATTCCATAACATGATTCTCCTCTCTCTCTATTAAATTGTTTGCACCATCTTGATAGACCTGTAAACTAATTGGCAGATGCTACATAACTGCTGAATTTCAATTTAGTGCATGCTGGATTTGTGTACAAATCTTTGTAATAATTTCTTTATAGGGTGTTTGGAGTAACTCAATCTTATGAAAATGCAATTTCATACCAAATAGTAAAACAGCACATAATTATAAAATTTCCATCTTATTTGGCTAATTTATTTTGACGTTATTTATTTTGTATTACATTATTCATGTATACATTAAATCAACAGTTCCTCAATGTATGTATTAAATAGTGTAAAATATTGAAGAAATTGCTAGTGCATTTCATATATTAACAGTTATTTCATATAGATATATAATAAGATGGTGAGATTTAAAAAAGCAAAGATTGGAAGAAAGCACTTTTAAAAATTTTACTTTTCTTGCGAAACTTAACCTTACCATTTTTTCTCTCGTTAAAACGACCCTATAACAAAAAAGTATGTCTTTGTGCATGCATTTATTTTAGTCTAAACAATTTTCCTCTAAAACCAGCTCAGGCATTCAAATCTCAAATCCTCATGCATCATGTGCATCCTGATTTTAAAAGTACATCTTTGGGTGACCATTTGATCCACACAAAAAGTTTTGTGCAATCAAGGCAATCTTAACTCAAGGCAAAAATATCACTTTGCTATGTCTGCCACCTTATTGTTTATCCAATATCAAGATTCTCAGGATTAAAATCTTTTAAAGGTGTCATTTAAATTGATGAACATTAAAGTATTTATATTTTTCTGTTTTAAGTTAGAACAGAGTTTATTCATGATGCTGAAATCTCTTTCGTGGACAAATATTGATACAGAAAGTAACAGCAAGGTGGCGCCCAATATGGGAATTTATTCTTCATGTAGAAGTACTTTTCAAAAAGTGAAATAATTATTTTATTTTATTATTTTTTTAATAGGTAATTGCCCAAGGAATCTGGTGCAGAGAATTTGTCAGTTCTTAGATATTAAAAATTATTTAGAAAAAAATCACAATGATTTGAAATAGAAATAAGACAGAAAAATTTCACAAGTTGAGAATGTACGATTTTCTTTTTCAACTAAACTGGAACAAGAATATCATTCTTACTTGTCATTTCTTCTAGCATTTCCAGCACCTCTATGCCCAACATCAAGTCCTTTTTTATCAAACGTTCTCCAGTGTTTGGCATATGTCACACTAAGATCACACACAAAATCTTTCATAGGACGGATAATTAAATAATCAACTGAAATATAGTTATACTTGAGATTAGACAAGAATACAAACAGTCATACACACATCTGATCTGATATAAAAATATATTGTTTAAAGGTTGTATCACAATAAAGCAGAGGTTACCAAACTGTACTCCATGGAGCCCTAAGGGCTCCGCTGCCCTTTAGGAAAAAAAAAAAAAAAAAAAAAAATTAAATGAAACAAAAGCATTTCAAGCAGGGGATTTTTCGAAAAATGAGAACAGATTATTTTGTTACAAAAATATTTATAAATTGATAGCTACGTTCAACAAACTGAACTATTTTAATAAACTAAATTTTATTTTCTGTACAAAATTTCTGATGCAAACATTAATGTCTACTACGGCCCTATTTTTGTGTTTTCCACTCATGAAATGCGATAAAATGAGAAACAAAATGCAGATCTAATGTAAGAAAGCAAAAAATTGCATTCCAAATGAAAATTTGTCAATTTGAATTTCTCAACTCCTTACAGTGTAATTTGCTGTGAAATGTAAACCAATAACTACATGTTTCATGCTCAATAGCATCATCATTTCAAAGGAAACTATTCTGACTTGATAGATAAACCGCATGATTTTTTTTAAACAGGAAAGGCAAGAAATGTAATTTATGCTTCAAAAGAAACTATCACACCATTCCATTATTTGTTAAAACAAATAAGATATCCTGGGCATAGGTGACGACTGTAGTTGAAAAAACAGGCAATAAGGTATACTGCTACCACTAATTTAAAATTTTCTTTTGTCCTATTTAATCACTGTGATTAATTAAGACAAATGTAACATTCTAAAATTCGTGGCGGAAGTTTATGGAAGTTTTCGGTCCAAGAAGCTTTCTACGCGATAATTTAGCTAGTAGCTTAACTTTGTGAATCTCATAATTGCGAGGACTCTTAATATGCCTTGTAAAATTGATATTTTCAGGAATTCCCAATTTTTCAATTCAAAATTCCAATCCCCAGGCATTTCAGGGATCCCAGCAAAACATGTCTAACAATTTCCCTATCTAAAAAAATTCCACGACCAAACACATATACGCAAAATCTGCTTTGATACAGTATTAAAAATAATATATTTCAAAACCTTTAGATACATTTTTATAAAATTACCACAAAACTAACAAGCAACATAAAAAATAAAATCCGAAATTTGTATCAGAATATTAACTGTTATAAGTAAAGGAAATATTATTGCATTAAATAACTTACCAAAATTAGTTCAATGAAACACAAAAATAAAAGCAAATGCATTATAATCACAAAGTAATAAAAGGAAAGGGATAATCGTTAAATAGCTTAAGCTTTTACATAAAATAAATCTTTATTTCTGACAAAAACTTTTAAATGCCTGAATATTAATATTTTTCACAATGCTTTTTTACAGTGAATTTAGTTCACTTTCATTTGCTTCTTTTAATTCAGCAGCTTTTCTACTTTTTTCTTTTCTTGAAATTTTTTTTTTCTTGATATATTGCCAGCATTTTGTCATTTATTATCTTTTCTTCTATTTTGCATGTATTTTCTAAATCTAATTTGTATCGTTTATGGTTACATCGCACATAAGAACTATGTTTTTGGTTAATATGTATAGTATCAACAGTTTTCTGATTCTATGACAGCATTATAAGAATGTCTCTGATTAACTACAAGATTCTCAGCAAAACATGTTTGGGAATTTCTCTGACCAAATCTCAAAAAAATTCCATGACACATACAATGGAATTTGCTATTTATTTTCACAATCCTGCAACAAATCAATTTTTTTTTTTTTTTTTTGGGGGGGGGGGGGGGGGGGGTAGTTGTTTGATGAATTTCGCGACTTTTTCCCTCCAGAACTTTTCACAAATTTCATGTCATTTTTCATTTTTTTGTCAGACTTTTCAGAAAATATTTGTAAATTCTCTGACCTTTCCTATATATATTTAAAAATTTCCCTGACCAATTTGAAATTTCCTGGCTTTCCAGATTTTCCATGACGCTGGGAACCAAACCTATTTATGAAAAAGCTGTTAATTTAAGGTCTAATATTTTCTTGTCAAATACTTTTTTTTCTTTAAATGAAAAATCAATGATATGGCTCGCAACAGCTACTTCTGAGTTGCTAAATTTGTACTACAAATGGAATCTACTGACATTGCTGGATTAGTAGTTTTATTAGTATTTTCCATTACATATACAAATATCCTGTTCAGTCTATTCCAGTTATGAGTATTAACTTACGTTTTTGAAACTGACAAACCAAATTAGATTTGATTTCTCTATGTATTGCTACAGTGTTTGAGAATATTAACTTGATTTAAAATTAACTGACTTAGCCACGCTAGTCTGAAAGAGTTTCCACTAAGCTGTCAGGATCATATTGTTTTAAGATCACTACAAATCAACATACTCTAAGGAACAAAATATTTTTTTTTTTTATGAATACATGGGAAAACCCATATGAACATGTATTCACGGATGATACGTATGCAATGGATGGTCATAATGCTGAAGCCATTGCAAAAATTAAGGAAATGGTAAAGCACTGTAGCAACATCTATTGTGCTCTTTATCGACACACGCTATCTTTGAATAAATGTCTTCTGGATTTATAAAAAGGTTGAATGGCGCCATTAAAATAATAAACTTCATAAAACCACAAACTCTTATAAGCTCAAGCCAATAAATATTAAGTTAAAAGTATGCACAAAATAAGAACATTATAAATTAATTTAACAAATATAGATTTATTACAGCTTCTTTTAATAATGTTATGCAAATGTTTTATACTTAAGAAAATCTTTAGTTATTTCAAAATATATAAAACTATTTATAGCAATTTTAATTTGAAAGGATACATTGACTTATAGACAAAAAACTTTAGTGAATTACTGACAAATTAAATTTACTTCTTAAAAATTTTATTAAAAAGCATGCTTATATATGAAAATGCAAATATGTATTTGAAAGATATTAGATTAGAACCAATGTAAATAAAAACTTTATTCTCACATAAAATTTGTTGCATTCAATTTCTCTCAAACATTAATAATTAGTTACAGTATGCAGAAAAGAGAAATTATGAAAGCAATTTTGTTTTTAAAATACCTTCAAAGAAAGAAAAACAAAGAATAATATAAAACTTTTATACAGAAAATACTATATAAACTATGATAAAATGAACTAGAGAAAAATTTCTCTCATTAAGATTTTAGAGCTATAAAATATTTGTAATGCAGTAATCCCTTAACATTTGCGGGGGTTAGGTTTGGAGAAACCTCCGCGAATGTCAAAATCGCGAATGTTGAGACTATTGACCGTGCATAAAAGGAGGTTAGGTTTTACGATTTTTTTTTTTTAATGGAAAAAAGCAATAGACACATTAAAATATATTTATTAAGCATTAAAAAGTACATACTGTAAATAAATTTGAATAATTATAAACATATTGTACAAAGTTTATTTGCTAGTTGATGTCTGAAAAAAATTTACCGATATGTGATTGCTTGAAAGAACAAAATTTCATTATAAGGAAAAGTTGCGGTCTCGATTTCTCTTTTACATTTAAAGACTAATCACCAATTAAAGATTGCATTCTTGCTTTCTCAACAAGTTGTTGAAGATTTACAATTTCACCGACAATTTTTGCAGAAAAATTTTCATTTGCAATAAAAATTATGAATTTTAGAAAATTTAGGAACTTTTTTTTTTTAGCATCAAGTCATATTTCGGGATTCTCAGAATTACTGATCTATATTTTGCCTCAATACAAGAGTTAAAATTCTTGGAACTTAGACTATACAGTTCAATGCAGCCGTCTAGTGTAAAATAATTTATGGAATTGGTAAAAAAAAGCGAGTTTACATAAAAAAATATTCTTTATAAAACAAAATTCGTGAATAACCAAGTTAAGTATTCGCGAATGTTGAAATGTTCTTAATTTTTTATTTGGCAAATAATCAAAAGTCACGAATGTTAAGGGATTACTGTACTACAAATACAAATTTAAGGATTACAACTAACCTTTTAAAGTCGTAGGACTTTTGGCAGAATTGAAAAGTGTTGGTCGTTTTCCTTAATTAATAGGATCACATTTGATTGAAAAAAAAAAAAAATTTTAAAATACCCATTGTCAGGTTATGCCAAGAGAGGATCCACGGAATTCTGTGGGTGCAGGCACGACTTTAAATCTCACAAAAAGAGGAAAAGGTTTTTTCTTTAGGATCACCTACACAATTATGTAGGTCAGGTCTTAAAGGGATATAATAAAGCCTTAGCCTCTTGAAGGAATGTAGTATGCTTTTAACATCATTTAATTTTAATCAAGATTTGTATAAGAATGTTATACCAAAATTTTACTTCTATAACTTTGATGGAGAAAAAAAAAGGTTTTTTTTTTCTTCAAAAATTTTTATGTAAATTTGACATTACAGAAATACAATTACTTGCACCTGAATGAGTTAATAATGATAACCAGAATTCGCATTTCACTCGTATTTTTCAGGTAAATTTCCATTTGCTGTTTTTGAAACAATAAATCAAATCTGACTCAGCAAAACTGGCAATACAAGGTTTTTCATTACTCTCCCATTTCAAGGAAATTAATTCTGCAGAAATTTATAAAACTTTCCAATTATACGGCTAAAAATGTTTACAACTTTGGTTTGTCTAACTCTTCATGTTTCTCTGCTGGAGTTCCCATTTTTACAAAAATACTCAGGTAATTTTGAAATACAAGTATGATGTCGATGTCAACTAAAGCATATTCCTTATTGAAAATGACCTTTGAAGCATTAATTTTTTTATCAAATCAGAGAAAAGAATCCAAATACTTAGTTGTACGTATATGGATTATTGCCATACAAATGTTATTACTTGTATTAAGTGAATTCTAATGACATAATACTATTTCAAACAAAAGCTTTAACACAATGCATGAAAACTTTATTTAAAAATAATTTTATCAATCTCCCTGACAATCGATATTCACTAACCTTTATAAAAATCTTAGATTGCTTTAAATATATATAGTTTAAATATAATAAAGCATGTTGGATATTGGTGGAAGTACATTTGTGGCTTAAGTTTAACACTTTGACTTCTGAACTTTCTGAAACTGTTTCCCATGAAAATTAGAATGATTAGTGTCCCAGATAAGTGTTATTGGGCACTACAAGCTTAATTAGAAAAATCTGGAAATAAGCAGTCAACTTATTAAGCTGATTAAAAATCTCAAAGACTGATTTAAATTTCTTTTAAATTTTAACTTCCCAGTTTTAATAAAAAGAAATCAATTTGACTAACAAAAAGGCTAAAAATTCCTCCCCCCCCCCCTACAAAGGGAATCTTCATACTAACATTTATAAATATTAGTGGAGTAGAACATCTGGGAGGGAGTAAAAGTTAAATTTAAAACTACATTTATTTTAAAGTGCAATTTAAACATATAACAAAAAACCACTAAAAGAATTTAACTTCAAAATTCAGCATAATGCTAAATTTTTTTATACATTTTATTTCCATAAAATAAAGAAAGGAAAAATAAATTTATGTAGAACTAATATTCAATACCGAATTCTATGGCTTTCAATAACTACGATTCATTCAGTTTTACAGCTCCTAGTTAAAAAACTTCATTAAAACGTCTAACATTTATCATCAAAGAATTTCTAAATAATCCCCCCCTCCCCTCTCTGTTTTGAGTACTGAAGTTTCTATCAGGTTACATTTATTACCAATGCAAGAAGAATAACTTTTTAAATTTTAGAAATTAATGTTTGTGTCGTTCTCTTAAAACTTTTAAAAATTTGATGAAATCTGATGTCTTCTTTTTTTTTTTGGATATTTGATAAAATTAAGCATATGAATGTTTTTCCATGATTTCATAAAGATCATTGTATAAGTCATCCCAGATGATTATTGCTCAAAAAAAAAAAATAAAAAATATTATTCCAAAAATTAGTGAAATTTCTTGGGCAAGAGATTTTTTTCCAAACAATTCTTTGAGATGAAATGTCAAAATGTTGGGTTTGAATCCCAGAGTTTGTGAGTGACTTGTGCAAGCTCTGATAATTGAGCTCTATGTGCAGTTAATGTGCAAAGAGATAAATTGCAATGAAAATAACTCTCATAAAAAAACAAATCATGTGTAATTTAAAACTATATCACTAATAATATATAAAGGTGAAAATGTGAAAAACAGATTGTAGTACAAATTTAACGATAGTGATAACATTTTTATATGATATATAGCAAATAAAAGTTAAGCATTCAATAATTGTTGTGCGACCTACAAATATAACTAGGGTGACTCAGCCAGTACTTGATCAAATAAGGTCTGTGCTACGGGGTTGTAATTATATTTCCTTCTTTTTAGCTTCAGAAGTAAACTAACATGATTGCTACAACCCTTAATGAATGAACTATAATGGGCAAAAATGAAATCTGCTGAAATTAAATAGCAACAAATTATAAGTAAATAGTTTCTTTATTTTCCCAGTAGTTGATCAATTGAAGAAATCAGATGAAAATTCAAAAATTAATCTTTAAATCCATGATTAAGCTGTGATTAACACTAATTCATATAAAACTATTATTTGAAATAAGATGGAAGTGGATTATTTTAATCCAACTAATTTTTTACATTTTCTAATTTAAAAAAAAAATCACAAAAGTGCTTCTCTTACAGCGGGCAGCTGACAATGTGACAACAGGTGCTCCAACAACATTCAAACAAAAATATTGTCTACTGCCACGTGCAAAACTTATTTCTGCTTAAAATGGCACAATATTTCAAAAATGTGATCAACTACTGGCGGGGTCACCTTTTTTTACTTAAAAGCAATTTTTTGATTAATTGAAAGGAGAGAGAATTTTTAAGTTACAAAGTTAAAAAAAGGAAAAAAAAAAAAAAAATGATAAAAAAAAAAGCAAAATTTGCATTATAGCTTAAAAGTTTATTTTAAGATTAATAATTTAAAAAAAAAGCAAGGGAAAAAAAGACAGAGGGAAAGAAAATCATTTATTAAAACATTTAAAGCATACCAGATAATTGCCCGATAGGCTGTTGCCTTTTGCCAGCAATAGGCATATTACACGTTCCAGACGTGTCTCTTAAATTACTAGGCAAAATGTAACAGAAGCCTATATGATCAGGAATTTCAGATTCATGAACATAGAAATCTACCATGTAAGCCTGAAATAAAAAATTTAATAAATAATTTAATCTTAGAAATTCTTGATTAATATAAATACACTGAGTAAAAAAACAAAGAAAAGAATAAAATCTATAGTTAATAAATGAAAAAAAGAAAAGAATAAAACCTATAGATAATAAACAAATCAAAGAAAAGGTTTTCCTGTATTATAATTGTCAGCCACATGTGAAAACTAACAGAGACCCCTCTATTTTGGTATTTCTTGTATAAAATTATGAAAAAAATGAGAAATTTAGCTGAAAATATTTAGTAGAGCTGAAAGCCCCATAAATTACAATCTTAAAAGATATTTTATTAATTCAAACATGTTCCAAAACAGCCATCCTTATTAGTTGAACGCAGTAATAAGACTAAATATGAAAAAAAGGAGAAACGTATGTCAACATGCATTGAAACATGTCTGTATGACAAACAGTAATTATTCTCATATTGAAACCATCTTCACTACATTAGTCAATAATAATTTGCTCTTGCCATTTAATTGATTAAGCATTTATTGAACCACAGCACATTATCTTTTATTATAGAAACCTTAAGTTCAAACTTTTCAGATTTTCATTCAAAGATTGTTGAATTTCAAAGCTATAGTTTAAATGGCGAATTAAAAATTTGCTAAAGATGAAAATCATGCATTAAAAGTATGATGTGTAGCATGATTTTGTCTATACTAAATTAAAATTTATTATTATTATTAGAAAGACCCCAATGAATTACCCTTCATAGGCAGGGGGGGGGGGGGGTTCTAAAAGAACCTAACTTATATTCAACGTTCAAAGAAAACCATGAAAAACTCCAAACGGCTAGACCGAGCGCAACATGAGTTTAAACCTAACACTTTTAACATAAGCTTCGACTGTAGAATTTGTCAGTCACTGGTAGGACATAATTATTACAGAAAAATAGAATATTTGAATAAACAAAATAATTATAAAGTATTCTCCAAAATTTGACTCATGGAAGTACCCAATAAAATAACAATTGATTCACATAGCTAGCAAACAATTTCTTACACTTAATTATAACAGAATAGATGAGTTAATATCAAAAGGTTTCAGATTTTAAAGACAAAAGATTATAAAACATTATAAACTCATAAAAATAAATAAATAAAATGTATAATGATTAAAGTTCTTTCTTCTGAACTTAAGATGTTTAAGAGAAAATTATGAATAAATTATAAGAAAACAAAACACGTAAATATTAAACCACCATAGCCTGAGAATTTTTAAAAATGGAAAGTATTTCCTGGAGAATATATCTTTTTAAAAAGCAATGACTTATCAACAAATACAAAAGAGTGGTCTAAAACTGAATTAAAGAAGTTTATTTTATTTATTTATTTTTTTTTTTTTTAACTAAGCAAAATTACATTGATCTATAGCAATAGTTAAGACAGAGCAAAAGAAGCATTGAAAATATTTGTAAAATCCATAAATAAGCAAATAAACTTTGAAAAAATGACATAAAATATTAAAATGCTTATATTAAAGATAAATCCAATATTTTTTGGGATATTTTCAATGTTTTTTCTTTATTTAACCCTTTATGTCCCAAATTATGAATTCACGAAAATTTCATCTTCTAAAGCATTTTTCATAGAATTTTTGAAACTTAGAAGATTTACACAATCATTTAACAAATTTTAGAAGGATTTTGCCAACTAAAATTAATTAAATTTGAATTTACAGGGATTTTTATGCAATATTTATAACTCCACTCAAATCTTTTATTTATTTATTTATTTTTGTATTTTGTAGAATTGGAAAATGTACGGTGATGGGGGAAAAAAAAAAAGTAAATGCCCCCTATTAACTCCTCAACAAATAATCGCAGAAGAAAGTTACTGGTATTTTAAATGATGTATATAAAATTAGGGAGCCATCTACATATTAAAACGAACCATAACTTTGTTTTTTTTAATAGCAGTACACAAAATTCTGACAGCATAAATGAACTCTATACCCTTCAATTAGCCTAAAAACAAATTTTTATGCAATTCATACCTTAAGTTTCTGAGAAATCGTTTTAAAATGAGCGTATTTTATTGACTGTATCCAAATTAAAGTTTGGTACTCGACTGTTGACTGAGAGAGTCCCCTTCTTGATCAAGGCATCTTAAGTGCCACTCAAGCAGTCATTGAAGATTGCTAGATTACAGGATAGCATAAGAAATTTCAAAATATCTAATCACTTCTATCATAGATGGCCCCTTAAACCATCATTTTGCTGTATTTTAAGCATAATTTGAAAACTACTTGGAAGAAAAATGTGAAATTTTGGATTTCCATAAAACAGGACTTAATAAATTTGAATCCATCAAAAAAGTCGTAGGTTGCAATTCATAATTTTTTCGAATATTAATTTCATAATTCATATAAAATTATAAAAATTGCAAACGTATTTATGTTTGGGTATTTTAGTATTATTGCTACACAAAAAAATAGCACATTAGGAGTAGAGATGCAACGAATATTCGGCCGAAGCCGAATATTCGGCCCATTCGGCCTGTCTGCCGAATATTCGGCTTCGGCCGAATATCAAGTCTATTATTCGGCCAAGGCCGAATAATACTGTAATAAATGTTTTTATATTTGCACAGTATAACTTTTTAATTTGACAATTTGTATTCATCATATATAATGAAAATTTTATTGGAAATTAACTAACATTTTTTTTTTCCCATTAACTTTCATACTCCGAATGGGTTTTATCTACCCATTTTTATATAACAGGCTAATTTAGGAATCATGTTAAAAAAATTTTATGCTGTATCAGTAAGTACAACAAGATAAAGTAAAAAAACTAAAACCCAACTACGACAAAAAACTACGCTGAAAAAGTATAAAAGTACCCCATGAATACAGGTAAAGTCACAAGCAAATGCTAGTAATATATAGATATATTCAAAATGTACAAGTAAAGCGCTTTTGAATGATACCAAACACGGCATATTTATCTTAACTTTATTTTTTGACGTATGACGCTTCCAGTATTTGGTAGTAGTGACGCACATATCCGTCGATGGCAGCAAATGGGTAATGGACCGATTAGTGGATGAGGTCGTTAGTGTAATGTGTAAATGTGTAATGTAGATTGAAGGTTTCATGTATTAAGATGACCTAGGAAGATTTCTTAATCTATCTAATTCTGCTAACGATTGACTGTCATGTGGATTTTTAAGCAACTTATTATGATCCAAGGCACTTATAAACAAACCCTCTATGGTTTTGAAGTGAAGCGCTTTAAAATGATACCAAACACGGCATATCTAGCTTAACTTTATTTTTTTACTCTGTATATTTTGTCCGCTAGAAGGCGCCACATTGAATTTGGTGAAAATCTATATAGCCTATAACCAGCGGACAATTAAGACGCTTCTAATGATATGTCATTTGTCGAATTCTGATTAGTGGTTTAGAAGTTACGAGGGAACAGATGAACATACATACATACATACATACATACATACATACATACATAGCCTGTCAAAATCATAACCCTCCTTTGGCTTTGCCGTAGTCGGGTAAAAAGTATCTGTAATAAGCTAACATAACCTGTTAAATTTAAAATTAATCTATTCAAAATTGTTTTAATACAGCTGTACAAGCTAATTCAATTTTTTTTTATCATAATGGGAAGTTTAACATTTAACCCTTGTTACATAAAAAAATATTTCTTTTCAATAATATTTTGAATTATACCTATAAAGAACATAAATATATGATTGATTAGATATAGATGTATTATATGTATAAGATGTTTAAGTCGTACATGTTGCAATACTTAAGAGGTTTTTTTTATTTTTTTATAGTAAAATACACTTAAAAGTTAAATATAATTTAAGTGATTTTTTTTAAGTCTGTTACTATTTCTTATTAAATAATGAAAGAAATGTGAATACTAAGTTCTTTTAATTAGTATGCATTTACGTTTTAGATTTTTTTTTTTTTTCAAGAATAGCATTGTAATGCCTTAAAAAACATTTAAAATGTTTTCAATAAACGTAGATTCTGATGCAGAAATAATAATTCAGCATTATCAGGTGATAGTCTATTTCATTCTTTCTTTCTTTTTTTTTTTTTTTTCGTAAATGTTACCTGCTTCTGAAAATAATCTCTCACTATATATGGTACTTCCTGGTGCAGAAAGGTACTTTTTGGCAAATTGTGAAAGGTTTCGAAAGTCTTCCGAATTTTTTGCCCACTACTCCAAAGGACACTGTTGTCTTTCTAGTAGTGGCTGGGAAAGAAAATTATTAATTTCTTTTACTTTTTCACATTGAGGGGCACTTTCTATAGAGGCTTCACTGCTGACAGCAAAGGAAAAAAAAATAATTATAAAGATAAATAAAATTTTTGTTAATTGTGAGCTTTATAATGTCTACAATGATTTCTTTCCACCATTTTAGAGGATATTCCTTTCACCCTTTCTATCAGTGGTTTTTTTTTTTAAGATATTAAGATTTCTATTTTTTTTTCATCTGAAAGCTGAAACTTATGTTTCCTAGTACTTTTAAAATTTTGTCATTATTTTAAAATGTAACAACAACACACATAATATCTATTAAAATGTAACTAGACAGTACCTGATGAGGAACTTTTGCTAAGAATTTTTTGGAGGGCGTCTGAATTATATTATTAAGGCAATTTTTAGGCCGAACATAGCCGAATATTTTTTCAGAGTAAAATAATGCTTTAAAAAATTAAAAATTTGTATATAAATAATTTTTTAAAAGAAAACAATACATTTTAATTGTGAAATATACAAGAATTGTGCATATAGTACATACTATATTTTGTTTTTAGGCAAAAATATGTTCATTATTCGGCGGCCGAATAGGCCGAATATTCGGCTGTAACTTGGCCGAATATTCGGTATTCGGTTATTCGGCCAAACCACTATTCGTTGCATCACTAATTAGGAGTATAATTTGAATAGATACTAATGAAAATATACAGTGGAACCCGGTTAAGACGCGTTTCAAGGGGGTGGACAAAAGTTGCGTTTTAAGCGGGATTGCATATTAAACGTGATTTGTATAATGTTGCAGGAACTGAGCTTATTTACACATTTTATCGCCTAAATGAACTTTAGTGCTTTTATTTATATGTTTACGGTCGAAAATTGTGTCTTTTATGCATATTTAGATTAAAATTTAATTGTATTCTAATTTAACTCATTGTTTCTTTTTATAAGACCGATTGGGATAATAACTGAAAATAAATAAGATGAATTCCAACACGGCTTTTTTGTCGATTAATACGTTGCAACCAAAAATAAAACAACGAAAATAATTTTCCTACTTGACTAATTCTTTTAATAGAAAGAAAAAAAATGTTAAACCTTTAAAGCCCAGCCCAGATTTTAACGTTATATATTGTACTTGAAATGGTGAATACCATTATAATCTGTCCTTTTTAATGTGAGAAAAACTATCCTTATTAATGTTTATGTAAAAAATATTGTTAGCATAGCAAAATGTAAAGAAAACATAAAAGAAATATCCAACCGGAGTCATATTTGTTTAATCGTTACGAGTTTCATTTTTTGTTACCTATATTATGCACTATAACACGTAGTAATGAAAGTGATATACGTACATTTGAAACCTCACTAACAACTGGTATGATCACCTCTAATCATAATAATTTTCATGACGTATCTGACTTACCTGAATTCGACAATATCTCTCTATTACAATAAAAACATACACCGGAGCGAGAGACAAACAACGTTAGGATGCGGGATCAAAGAAGGATTGCAGTTTTACTGATTTTGCAAAGTTTTGTTTTAATCAAATACCTCCCACTATTTCCGATTAATAATTTTGCCTTAATTTTTTATTAAACCAAGTAAATAATAGTATTTGGAAACAGTGTTTCTTTTCTGAATTAAAAAAATTCGCTAAATTGGCAACACTCAAGAAGAGAGAAGGAATTCCCATTTTGATCAGTGAATTCGCGTCTTAAGCGTGATTTTTTTCCCCTCAAAGGACCGAAAATTTATCGCGTATTAAACGTGATATTTTTGCATTAGCCTTATGGGTGATGTTCAAGGGATCGGAAAAAAAACATGCGTATTAAGCGGGATCGCGTATTAACCGTGAGCGTCTTAACCGGGTTCGACTGTAATTTAACATTAGAAGCACTAAATTTTGAATGTTTATAATTCAAAAACTTATCATTCAAATGACTTGAAATTTGGTGTCAAGGGATAGTTTGAACCACAAATTTGAAATATCTCGTTAAAATTGTGTATTGCCATTGAAATAAATGAAGTTTGGGTTCATTTTAATATGTAGATGGCCCCCTAAGCAGATTTTATATACATAATTTAAAAGTAGACTATTTCCAATCGTTCGGTACCAGTAACTTTCTTCTATGATAATTTGTTTAGGAGTTAGTACACAGTGTTTACATTTTCCCACGACTGTACAAATATAATGTCCTTTTAATAAATATTTCCAAACTAAATCTCATCCCCACCCCCCAAATCTTTCAATGTCAAGAAAACTGAAAAGATGCAAAGGCAAAAGAAATCGTCCTTTTGAAAATATTTTTGTTATGTGCAACCAATAATGCTTTTGGAACAAGATAAAGTATCTATAACTCATTCTAAACTGTATTACTACTAATCAATGTATTAAATAAATTTTATAAGATATTTTAATTGTACTTTACAGTACCGTCGGGGCATAAAGGGTTAATGATAAAGACTTTTCAGATAAATATTATTACTTAAAAGGATATAAAAGAAAAAAAAAAATCTTTCAGCCCAACTTAGCTACATTTCTCATTTTGTTAAACACATGAGGAAAACTGTTGACAAATACACACTAAAGTCTAGCATCAGCCAGACATTACCATCAAAGTCTTCTCTTGAAATGCTGGAAACATGAAATCACTAAAAGGGTCTTGGAAACTGAACTCTGATATCCTTTGGTAACAGCTAAAATTAATGTAACTGGCAATCTGCTTGGCTGAAGGAAGAAGACAGGTTAGTAGTTGGTGTGTAGAGCTTATGATGCATGGAACAAATTTTCTTCGTTTTTCCTCATGGGTGCAGCAGGAACACTTAGTCCCAGCTCACCCCTTGTATAACAATGCCTAAAAATGACAAATAAATTCCAATGATATTAAAAAGAAATCTTTTAATCAGCAACCAGCTGCTCAGTAGAAACCAAACTTTACAGTGCTGCTTATGAGCTTTCGTTGAGAAAAGTCTTTTTCACATAAGCCTTTTAAAACATTACATAAATGAATAAAAGGGTTTTAAAAAAATAATTCCTCAAAAGCAGCTTTACAAAACATGAAAGAAAGAAACCAGCACTACAAGAAATTATTTCATGCCACATAGAAACAAGAAATTTTTAGCTGGTACTTTTTACTTACTATTGTGTCTGGATTCAACATCTGAGCTTGAAATATCACATAGTCTGAAGGATCATAGATGACACCAAATTGGCTTTGGGAGCTAAACTGCCAATTTGCTTCATTCATTTGCTAAAACAAACATTTACTAGTTAGTGATAACAAGATTAAACATAATTAAAATTGTTCCTATCTTGAAAAAAAAAAAAAAAATCATAAAATTCATAAAAATCATATAAATGTAAATTAAAAAAAATTATGAGATGAGTGCGTGAAAAAACATTTACATATCAAAGACAATATTACTCCCAATAAAAACAAAACAAGCTGGTAAGTAAAATTTACTTATTGTTAAATTAACAATAATTTCAGTACTAGTGCACCTTTTACTTTAGGTGAATATCATACATAGATTGTATATACATATGCAATAAAATGGGCTCTTCCATATTTTTTTCTGTCGCTCTTTGGCATGCTATTTATGCTTAGTCCTCATTGGTCTTGAGAATTGTAGCTGCGTTAATACAGTACAGGACCCATTATCTGGAATCCTCCAGACCAAAGGTTTTCCAGATTTCGGGTCTTCCCGAAGTTCGTGTTTTTTCCGGGATACTTTGATGAAATCAGTGTTTTTTTGCGATCCTTTGACAAAATTTTCGGATTTTTTCTACGATCATTTGGCGAAATTTTGCAATATTTTCACGATTGTTTGACGAAATTTGCAGTTATTTGTAGGGTTAAAGTTATATTTTTGTTTTTTCCAGCTCTTAAAGCGTGTAGCGTTTAAGTATTTTAAAAGAAAAAAAAAAACCATTTTTTAGTAGCCACCACCACATAAAAGTTTACTTCTGTTTAAAGTTTTAATTTGTATCTTAAATAGTATTTATATCTTATAGTTAATAATTTTTAAAGTTTAAGTTCAATAGTACAGTACTTACAGCAACTGTGCATGTTTGTTTACATTTTCAGCATGTGGTTGGATGGTTGGTGGTGAAGTTAATTTTCTGTTGTTTTAAGTTAACCATTTTCTCCTGATTTGTTGTTTCCAGTGACATCATTTT
This sequence comes from Maratus speciosus, assembly GCA_963932465.1. NCBI lineage: Eukaryota > Metazoa > Arthropoda > Arachnida > Araneae > Salticidae > Maratus > Maratus speciosus. The sequence continues at coordinate 280,296,882 of OZ010788.1, read as the reverse complement.
GACACAGTGATGTCATTTTGTTCCAGTGGGTGTGTCCTACTTATTGAAAACTTTATTTACCTATTTTGGCAATATTTATAATTAGGGCGTCAATGATTTTAATCAGTTGATTTAAATCAGCGATTAAAATCATGATAATTTTCTAAATGTTTAAAATGTCAAAAAATATATTAAAATCTAACATAAGCATAATTTGACAGTTTCTACAGGTATTTTGACTTATGAATAAACAAAAAAAGAGCTTTAAATAATTGTTTCTAAGCTTAATTCATGAGTATTGTAAAAAATTAAAAACAGTTGAGTTTATAAAAAGCATTGTTTTTAAGTTTTTATCCAAATTAAAACAGTTTAATTTAAAAATGATATTTAAATCTAATATAATTTGCAATGTCATAAATTCCATTAGGTAATCAATTTATGCATTATTTTGTATAAAATTACACAAAGCAAGTGTAATACATTTCTACAAGTAAAAAAATAAATAGTAATTCGTAGCAATCTCAAGTTAAAGAAGAATGAAAGAATGACATCTTTTCAAAGCTAAATTGTGAATGAATGCATAAGAGAAAAAGAAATAATTGGTATAAAAATGCTAAGCTCACCAAGAACTTTTTTGGTATAGGTTGAATAAATGTTTTTAACTTTGTAACTCACATAATAGATAATACTAAATAAAAAATAATGATTAGGGATTGAAAAGGCAGCAAAATTTTTCTTAAAAAGAAAAAAAAATTAAACCATTGAAAGCTAATTAATCCACACTGAAAGGTTATAATGCTGTTACTACTTAAATATTTTGAGGATTTCAGATGTAAGTGGCTAACTTTATCCTATATGAATGGGTTTAACTCATTTTCATAATTCTTTTGGTTATCATACACATACATGTGTGTAAGTTTAGATTTTGGTGGTTTACAGTAATTTTCCTAAATACAAATGCAAAACGAGCTGCAAATAATATTTGTTAGTTTTGTTATTTGTGTTACTAACTAACGAATTACTTATTTGCAGTTTTTATTAATCGTGTAATTACTTATACTATTTCTTCTAGGACTTGCTTAAATGGTGCCGCACCATGCCCCTTTTGAAATTGGCAAAATGCACCGTGCCTTAAAAAAAATAGTTGAAATTCACCTGTAGTTGAAGCCAGAGATTTCTTGTAAAAAACTTCCCTATTCAACAGTATTTCTAAATTCATGTGGCCAAGATCACGCAAAAACATAGAACTTTATTTCTTTAGAAAATACAGGATATTATTAAAATATGTTATTTAATTGTATTTTTCAATTTGTTATTCATAAAATTATTAAAAATTAAGGACACTTTATTCATCATACTAAAAATTATTATTATTATTTTTTTTTTTTCTTATATCATTACTAATATATTTCCCAATGAAATAGTGCCCTTTTTTGGAACTAGCATCCTGTCCCTTTTCCTTTCTAAAATGAATACTACATTATTATCATTTTAATAATTAAGTCTTAAAAATGTATAATATGTTCCTAATTGGAGAGTTAATTGTTTAATAATTATTAATTTGAAGTAGTGTTAACTATTTAATATAAAATGCAGTTAATAATTTTAATAAATGTTAAATATCACTGGTATTTATAAAGTTTTACATAATTATTACAATATTAATGAATATAACATTATTGTATGATACTACTTAATGAAACTACTAATTTGCAGTTTTTATAATTTCTGTAATTACTAACTAATAATTATAATTTTATTAATTAAAGTGTAAAAACATAGATTATGTTAGCAATTAGTAGTTTAATTGTTTTGGAAACTTAAAACTCTTGGTGCTATTCTGTATTTGAACGCTCGGAAAAAAATCATAAAAATCTGATTTAAATAAAAAAAATCCGATTTAAATCAAAAAAATCATTTTTTTGATTTTTTTTACACCCTAATTATAATTTGCATTTATCTACTGTGGGTGTGTCCAAGATGCACGCGCACTGCGCCCGCGAGCTCAGGAAACAGGAACGTGGAGTGGGTCTTTATAGTGGATGGAATAAACATTCAGCAAGCTAAGGAACAGATCATGGATTTCATTAATTATAGTGCTAATTATAAAAATAATCTGTTGCAAGTCAAGTGTGAGCTAGATGGCTGAATGGATAGAGCACTGAACTCGAGACTAGGGGTTATGGGTTCGAATCCTTCGCGTCCCAAATTGTATTTGTGATTTTTTTTTTTTTTTTTATTGCTTTATATTTTTCATATAAAATAAGATATTTTTGATAAAGATAAATTTTTATATTAATAATACAGAAGCAAATGTATTTCTATTATAATAATAAAATACTTTTTAAATACGAGAAAATGAGGTATTTCTCGATGAAAGTTTTAGATTTGAACACCTTTTAATATTCAAAGTTTCATTTCAAAGTGATACATATATATATTAAGAAAATGAAAAAATAAATATTGTGCGAAAATATCCGTTTCAGCGTAGGGTAATTTCTTGATGTTTTTTTTTTTTTTTTCTTTTAATACTTTAGGAGTGAATTTTTATCGAGATTAGGATTCAAATCGTATTTTATTGTGTTAAAATCAACATGAAAATATTATAAAAATGAAATGTAATAGATGTACATTATTTCAACTAAAAATATCTGCACACATATTTTTTAAAGAGATAAAATATATGGGGTTTGCTGTCTAGTTCTGTAGTGAATAAAATGTGATTAGACTGCTTAAAAATTTTCTACTGAAAGTATAAGTAAGTTTTTGCTTATACTAACATGATTTTGAGTGTTATTTGTTTCTCCTGTTTTATGATATACAGTAAAACCTCCCTAAAGCGACCGCATTCATTTCCAATAAAAATTGGTCGCTCCGAGAAGTGGTCTCTTAATGGAGGTCATGTTTAAATTTAGATTTTAATTGTTGAAAAAAGGTAATGTTACTAAAATTTATTTTTCACATTAGGAAAAAAAATATTAAAATTTAAGTATCAAAACAAAAGTTAATTACATAAGTTAATTACTTCAGAGTTTAAAAAATGAATACATTGACATTTGCTTTGATTCTACGGTTTTTTCTTTTATAACTTTTATTTCCAAGTCCTTTCGAAATTTAGTAAATAAATGCAATTTTTTTGGACGGGAACAAATAATGACGATTTCATTAATTTTTCTATTTCTTTGAGAGTTTCCTGACAGAATAGGGCAGGGGAGTTTATTGACTGCCATTCTTAATTTGTCATCAGAGTTAAATTCATTGCCTAAAACGGCACAAAGGGTACAGCTTATAATAGGGTATAGCACAAACACTTAAAAGTTACCGGAATAAAAAAAAAATCTGAACTTAATTTAGAAGTTTGATGAATAATGCACTCTCCGGAATTATTTGTCTAATAAAACTTTCTGCAAGCGACCCGGAAAAAATGAAAATGATTTCATTTTCTTCAAAGAAATTGGTCACTCAAGGAGGGAGTTCAACTGGGATGGTCTCTGAATGGGGGTAAAATTAGTATTGAGCCTATGGGAATAAATTTCGTTCCATAAAAAAATGGTCGTTCAGGGAGGTGGTCACATAATGGAGGTGGTCGGTCACACAGGGAGGTTTCACTGTATTTTGGTCTGTTATCCACACGGTATTAAAATATGCAATCATAAAATAAAAAATATATATACTAAAACCTTCTCTCAAAAAATTGTCTAACTAAAGGGAAAGGGGAAAGCAAAAACAGAGTGATGAGATATTGAAAATTTTGATGACTATATGAAGAAAAGAAAGAAGGCATTAGCTTACATATGTTTAAGTTTAACAGAAGAGATAAAAAGTGTAGTTTGTAGTGCTGAATCATCTTTTGAGGCCTGGCAATAATTGAAAAGTGCTTATGAACCTACATCACGTGCTAGAGTTGCTCACCTTCGTAGAAAGTTTATGAATATAAAGTTTGAGACCAGTGATAGAATGAGCCAGTTTATTGGAAAAGTTTTAGAAATAGTTCATGAGTTAGAACAAATGGGAAAGAGTGTGCCTAAAGATGAAGTTGCCTTTCAAATCCTCGAGAGTACTGCCATCTTATGAAAACCTAATTGCTCGTCTTTATCAATTGTCTGGTGATGAATTCACTGTCGAAGGTCTTAGACCATTTTTACTTGCTGAGTATGACCGTTTGAAAAATAAAAAGTTAAATGACCAAGCTCTATTCAAAAAAAAAAAAAAAAAAAAAAATCAGCTTTAATGTCTTCTAGAAATTTTTCAACTGATACTATACCAAAGGTTCATCCTCCTAGTGCTGTGAATTCAACTGTGCAACAAGACACCCGAAAGTGTTACAGGTGTGGTCGAGTTGGCCACTTAATCAAGAATTGCAGAGATAGATCCCAAACAAGAAAACTAAATCAGATTAGACCGAGATGGAGATCAAGTTCAAGGAAATCCCAACTGCCTAATAAAGCTTTCTTTACATCCGCCCTGTTATCTGATGGCCCTGAACTTGAGTTTATTTTGGATTCTGCAGCTACAGATCATTTTAGTTTTGAACGATCTATCTTCTATAATTTTAGAGAACTGAACAGTCAAGCTGTAATAGCAAAAGGAACTGCTGACATTTGTGGTATAGGTGACATTGACTTACAAGTGAACTGTGGTACTGTAGTAAGAACTTTTACTTTAAAAAATGTATATTATGTGCCTGATGTGGTGAGAAACCTTGTGTCTGTTAAAAAGTAAACTGATAAAAATTTTAAAGAAAAATTTGAAAAATGTAATGCTTAACCTTTAATCCTGATAATTCTAAATTTTTAACAGTGCCTTTAGTAACTAAATTTTATTGTATTACTGCTAAACGTTTGTCTAATAAATCTTAGTGCTTATGTTGTTAGAAATAGTAAGTTAAATAATTGTTCTAATGACTTAGTGCTCTGGCATAGGCGTTTCAGCCATTTAAATGCTAAATCAAACTATGTAACTGAACTTAAAAGTTTATCCGGTGAAATGGGGTCATGTGAAATTTGTAATTTAGCAAAGAGTACTAGAGAATCACATCATGTTGTAGATGACATTAAGACAGGTAGCATTTTAGAGTTAGTATACCTCGACATTTGGAGACCAGCTCCTGAACCTTCCTTTAGGTGGAGCTAGGTTTTTCATGAGTTTAATTGATGATTTTTCTAGGTATTCACATATTTACATTCTTAAACATAAAGGTCAGGCATTTGATTATTTTAAGCATTATAAAGCTTTAGTTGAGAAACAGACAGGCCATGTAATTAAGCGACTTCATCCTAATTGTGGTGGAGAATTTTGCTCTAATGAATTTGAGAAATTCTTAGAAGATGAGGGGATCATATATGAGCACACGGACACTTATTCGCTACAGATGAACGGCATCACGGAAAGGTACAATTGCTCTTTAATGGAGGGAGTTAGAGCAATGTTAATTTAGGCAAATTTACCTAAAAAATTATAGGTTGAAATGGTTTGTACTGTAAATTATTTGAAAAATAGGTACCCTCATACCAAATTGCATGGGAAAGCTCCTTTAAATGTCTGGAAAGGTGGAAATTTTTCAGTTAAACACTTAAGAGTTCAAGATGACCCAGTTGAACATGCCTTTTTTCAGATTGGAAGAGAATTGGAAAGATTAGAGAGTCAGGTAGTTCTGCAGGACATGTAGATGTTTACTACTATCCAGAACCAAGCGTTAGGTTGAGGAGTAAAGATTATTGCAAGAAAAAGGGAACAGTTTTTAAACCTGAGGAATTTAATTTTAAACCACTTAAAACTAATTCAGTTCCCTCCCAGCCTGAAGTTGAAAATCCTACCATAACAGAAACTGATGAAGGGGATTTAGAATCTAACCCAGAAGCACATTGTGCAGAGATAAAAATCCTGAATAATTTTAGAGAGTCTCAAAACCTCCCATAGAAAGAAGAGTGGGTTAAAGCTATGAGTGCTGAACTTAAAATATTAAAAGATAGGGAAGTGTATGACCTTGTAACCCACCCTGAAAAGAGTAAAGTTCTCGGTACAAGATGGGTATATACACTTAAAAAGGATGTATCGGGTAAAATTAAAAGTTTTAAAGCTAGGTTAGTAGCGAAGGGAATCCGACAAGTTGATGGAATCTATTATTTTGACACATTTTCACCCATCATAGTTTTTCCACTTGTTAGATTTTTCTTTGTTGTACTTGTGGTTCTAAAGGAATGGCTTAGCCAACATGTTCATGTGAAAGATGCATATTTATATGCAAAATTAAATGAGACAATTTATGTTGAGCAGGCAGAAGGTTTTTGGGAAGGTAATGAAAAGTATGTATGGAAACTTAAGGCATTATATTGGCTCCACCAGGCTAGGCACAAATGGTTTAATGAATTGGATAAAACTTTTAAAGAATTAGGTTTTGATAAAGTATTGGACTGTAACTGCATATATGTTTATAAATTAAAAGTAGTAATTCTAGTTTATGTTGATGACTTAGCTATTTTTAAAGAGAATGAGGAAATATTAAATAAAGTAATTCAATTAATAGACCTAAATTTGAAATAAAAACTCTAGGTGAAATTAAAAATTTTCTAGGAGTTGAATTTGAGTAATGTGAAGGGTCTTATGTATTGCATCAAACTAAATATATTGAAAAACTTGCAGAAATTTTTAATGTTCGCAGAATAAAATGCAAATTACCACTGACACCAGGAACAGTGTTAAACTTAAAAAATGAGGGGGAACAATTAGACGTCCCTTATGGACAGTTGATGGGTTGCTTGTTATTTTTAGCTTCTAGAAGTAGACCAGATGTTCAATTTTCAGTTATTGCTTTATCTCAGTTTTCTAACAAACCATCATGGGATCACTGGAAAAATTTGTGTCAGGTTTTGCAATATGTAATTGATACAAAAGAATTGAGTTTAAATCTATCTAGAATTTCAAATTGTAATATTAATGTCTATACTGATGCTACATGGGCTTCAGATTTAGTTGATCATAAATCAATTAGTGGTTTAGTAATTTTTGTTAACCAAGTACCTATTATTTGGAACTCTTCTAAACAAAAATGTGTTGCTTTATCAAGTATGGAATCTGAGTACGCTGCATTGTCAGACTCAGTTAAGGAACTATGTTGGTTAATAAGAATATTTGATAATTTTAATCAAAGTACTATAAGTTTTTCTAAAAATAATATAGAAAATACAAGAACCAAATATACTGATACACATAGTTATTTTGTAAAGGACAATATTGGAAATTATTGAACTTAAATATGTATCTGGTAAATATAATGTTGCTGATGTAATGACAAAAGCATTGTCAAGTGAAAATTTTTCTATTTTAGAAAATGGTTGTTTGGCTAGGCAGAAGACCTGGGGAAAATGGGACATTTGTAGGGGTTAATGTTATATTTTTGTTTTTCCCAACTCTTCTGTGTAGTGTAAGTACACGGAGTAAAAGAAATGGAGGCGAAACTAATGTTAAAATTTTGCTATGCAGTTTTCCCCCCGTTAGGTGGCGACACCGTAGAATGTAGGCTATCGGTCGATTGTTCTACAATGCTTTTCAATGGGAAAAGCACTGATTTTTAAAAATTTTTTAATAGAAAATTTGAATTTTAAGAAAGTCGTACAAGTAGAAATCTGATTAATTACAGTTTTCTTCATAAGATACATATTTTTTTAAAGGCACTTGGCTTTTTGATTGCTTCTTAAGACACTTAAAATCAGAGATCATTCTGACAAAAAAAGCAAAGGCAGGCCATTTATAAACATTGAATATCACGGATTATTCTGCCACGAAGAAATAAATGGACTTACGACTTTTAAAAATTAAAAGTATTATTCAATATTTTTTGGAGAAAATTTTAATCTCGCGTATATTTTATAACCTTTGAATAATTTAATAATTCATAACTTTTGATATCTATGCAATTAATAAATGTAGAATTAAAACAAATTTTTATCTTAATTATTCGGGAAAGAAAACGTGTAAATTATAGGTCATTGTTCAGGAACTAATTTTTTCAAAAGTCGTAAGGTTTGATTTTAATATAATCTTACTTATAAGGAGGAAGGGGGAGTAGAGGACCGGAATTTCCTGACCCGGGTGCGACCCGCCCCGAAAGCCCAGCAGCAGAATTTTTTTCTGCAGTCTGCAACACAAGTAGAAACATTCAAAACAGTCTGCAGAACTTACGGACAAACGCCCTCTTTCCAATCCCTCATGCACTCAAATCCCCCAAGTATTTGTGATTAACGTATAAAAGGAAAGTACTTTTTAAAATAATTTATCTTTGTCCTCAAAATTTTTAACACCATTGTCTGAAAAATCTTTCATAAAATTTGATAAAATTTCTGTGAAGTTAAAAAGCAGAGTAACAGTAGAAATAACATATGAAAACTAATTTCTAAAATTTTTGAAAAGATTGATACAATGTGATAATATTAAAAATTATATATAGATCTGATAATAAAGGGATGAAAGTGCACTAAAGCCACTTTGGAGCAGCAAAAATCTAATTTTGTAGCAATAAAATCCATTTTTGTAGCAGCAAAAATCTAATTTTTTAGCAATAAAGCTGTTTTTGGAGCAGATTGAAATTCTGAGAGAATCAAATTTGAGTAATTCATGCAAATACTATAAGGAATTCTAATGCAATGTTTTACCTAGCAATCTTAGGTAGTTGTCCTTATCAAAATTTAACATGCTTTCACTTAAAACGTGGTTAGGTTAACTAATATTTAACCTGCCACTCAGCTGTAAAACAATCTCGTGAAAACATTAATGTTGCAGCAAATTTTTCCGCGATTCTTTGACGGAATTCACCTTTATTTCCTCAATCCTTTGACGAAATGCGCGATTTTTCGACGACGTTCGCGTTTATTTCGGGATCTCTCGACGATGTTCACGCTTTTTTCGCGACCTTTCGACGATGTTCGCGTTTTTTCGCGACCTTTCGACGATGTTCGCGTTTTTTCGCGACCTTTCGACGATGTTCGCGTTTTTTCGCGATCATTCGACTACGTCCGCATTTTTTTATCGCGATCTGTCGACGATGTCCGCGTTTTTTCGACGATGTCCGCGTTTTTTTCGCGATCTTTCAACGATGTCCGCGTTTTTTTCGCGATCTTTCAACGATGTCCGCGTTTTTTTCGCGATCTTTCAACGATGTCCGCGTTTTTTTCGCGATCTTTCAACGATGTCCGCGTTTTTTTCGCGATCTTTCAACGATGTCCGCGTTTTTTTCGCGATCTTTCAACGATGTCCGCGTTTTTTTCGCGATCTTTCGACGATGTTCGCATTTTTTCGTGATCTTTCGACGATGTTCACGTTTTTTTCGCAATCCTTTGAAAAAAATTCGCCTTTTCTCGGCGATCTTTTAACGATATACGTGTTTTTTCGCGATCTTTCAGAGAAATCCGCATTTTTCCGCGGTCTTTGCGCGAAATTCTGAGTTTTTCGCGATCTTTTGACCAAATTCGCGTTTTTCCCGCGATCATTTGTCAAAATTTACTTTTTTTTCCCCTGATCATTTGACGAAACTTGCGTTTTCCCGCCATCCTTTGAGGAAAGTCGCTATTTTTCCGCAGCCCTTTGACGAAATTAACGTTTTTTTTTTCGATCTTGTGACAAGATGTTCAGGTTTTTTTCGCCATCTTTTGACAAATTTCGCGTTTTTTTCCATGAAAATTCGACTATTTTCCACGATCTTTTGACGAAATTCTCATTTTTTAACGATCCTTCGATAAAATTCGCGTTCTTTCCGCGATCCTTTGACGAAATTCGCGTTTTTTCGCAATCCTTTGACGAAAGTTGCTTTTTTTCCGTAGCCCTTTGACGAAATTCGTGTTTTTTCTGCGATAATTTGACAAAAGTCGGAATTTTCCGCCATCCTTTCACGAAAGTTGCTATATTTCTGCAGTTCTTTGACGAAATTAACGTTTCTTTCACGATCTTATGGCAAAATTTCGTTTTTTCTTCGCGACCTTTTGACGAAATTCGTGTTTTTTGCGCGACCTTTTGGCGAAATTCGGGTTTTTTCGCGATCCTTTGACGAAATTGTCTATTTTAATTGCAAACGATTAACGAAACCGTTTTTTCGGCGAACATTTATCGAAATTCGTGATATTTACGTCCGAATTTTCGGTCTAATGATTTTTTTTTAATTTCTTAAGAAATCAACCCTACGAGGATTGGCTCATTTAATAATGGACGTTTCACGGTCGCGTGTCTAGAGTTTTCTCCGTGAATTATTTATATTTTAAAGGGAATTGGAGCTTCGTCAATCGCATGTGGCGCGGATCGTATTATTATTGCACATGGCAAATAATTTCAAGCAAACTTTTTTCTTCTACATTTTAACAGTTGAAAAATAGTCTGCAGACCTTCTCAAGAGTCTGCGACGTGCGTCGCAGCGTTGCGCCGATTCTGCGCCCGGGCCCGAAAGAGAAATAATTAGGCTTGGCCCGGACCGGGCGGGTGGAAAAACTAAAAGTTCGGCCCGGCCTGGTCCGTTTGTATTTTCGCAGTTCACGCCCTGGCCCACCCCATGCAAAAATAAGTGAAAACAGGCCCAGCCCGTCCCTTGAAAAAATCTGACCCGACTCAATTTCTACAAAAAATTCCGATTTTTCTTACATATAATTAAGATTATTTTCCAGAATACTTCATAAATATTTATGGTAAAATGTAACAGTATATTTTAGATTACTATATGTTTTCAAGTCAGAGCATACAAAATATCAAATTTTAAAAACCCTTTTGACTCACTCTTATGCAAAATTTATTACGATTATATACATTAAATTCAGTAATACGAAAATAATAGGACTCCATCTTAAATAGCATCATGGCAACCTAAAATCATTACCTATCATGGGATATCTTTGAATTAATTACGTGTGACAGGATTTAATAGAATAATCACCATGGCAACCTAGAATCATTACCTATCACAGGATATCATTGAATTACGTGTGATAGGATTCAGTAGAATAATCACCATGGCAACTTAGAATCATTACCTATCATGGGATATCATTGAATAAATTACGTATGATAGGATTTAATAGAATAATCACCATGGCAACCTAGAATCATTACCTATCATGAGATATCATTGAAATTATGTGTGATAGGATTTAATAGAATAATCACAATGGCAACCTAGAATAATTACTTATCATGGGATATCATTGAATTACATGCGATAGGATTTAATAGAATAATCACCGTGGCAACCTAGAATCATTACCTATTATTGGATATCATTGAATTAATTACGTATGATAGGATTTAACAGAATAATCACCATGGCAACCTAGAATCATTACCTATAATGGGATATCATTGAATTAATTGCGTATGATAGGATTTAATAGAATGAAGGAAACTTTTATTAATTTCTTTTGAAGTTTTGATTCCATTTTCATAGAATTTGACATGACAAAATTGTTATATGAGACTACTCATATAACTAGTGCTTAAAAATGATCTATTACTTTTATAAAGCACTTCAATAATACATCCTAAAACTAAGCAGATATAAATTTGCAGTAAGAAGCATCCGCTGAAAAATAAAACCCTAAATATGCAGAGAGGGAGAGATATGGTTGTTTTATGCAGTAAGTGTAAGAAGAAATGATGACCAGATAAATAAAAGAAAAACTTAACTTTATTAAAATTCTTTCATGATAAAATACGATAGTATAAAAATAAATGCTTTGAAATTAAACAAACAAATATTGATTAACTTTATATCGTGCAGAAAATAAACGTAATAAAACAATACTTTAAGATAATCCCTCCGGAGCTCATGCCATAATATATTCCTTCTAAATCAAATTGCAAACGAAAAAATGTCACCGGTAGTAAGCGAATTCATCACTTTATTTCATCTTTAAACTTGAAGAAAAACATCGTAGAACTAGCAAAGATCCAAAGATTAAAAACATCCTCTCAGCAACTCCATCGTACGTAAAAACTCAATAACATGAACTTCATATCCGTTAAATAAACATCAGAGCGGCAGATATCAAAACACCGAAAGCGAGACGACCAGCATGCATCAAAAACAAACGTTCCACCAACAGCTATCACGCCGTCCCTTTCATCTATATCGGCAAGCACCGAGAGCTGCTCCGCAGAGAAGCTGCAATTGGAAACGCCCTCCTTCCATCGCACGTGGAAAAAAGTAATTTGCATAGGCACGTGCCGCGCCAAAGGCGAAAAAGAGCACTCGTGGACGGGCAACGCCACCTACCGGCCAATGGAGCTACCGCTCAGTTCGAAAACGATATACGATAGAGCTCGGCTGGAAAAACATCGCGATGTGAAACTCCGATGATACGATGCAAGTTCTCTTTAAAACAAATAAATAGCTGCACAAATGGATAAAAATAAATTAGCTGTAAGGATGAAAGGTAAGTCATAACTAAAGAAGTTAAGATAAAAAATATATTTAGTTGAATAAAATAAAGATAATGCAATTGATAAGAAAAGTGCGAATATGGCTAACAAATGCCCCCCCTCTTATCAATGCTACCAAATACCAAGAAGGCAAAGTCAATTACATGTCAAAAAAAACTTAAAGTCAACTGAAACAAGTCTAATAAAACAAAAACTACCTGCGAAAATTACCCAAAAGTAAATTCGAAAAACATGAGCACCAGAGCGACTAACAATCCATGCGATTAATTTCACTGTAAAACAAAAGTTTGTATCATGCAATAACAATATCACTATTAACAATATCAATAAAATCCATCAACCAGCAACTCAATTCAAAATTCCAAAATTTCAATTAAATAGCAATTCTACAACAAAAATTATACAACATCAAACTTTAAAACAATTAAACTCTTAAAAACAATTCAACATCAAATTCCAAAATTTAATGCTTCAAGAAAGACAGAACTTCCAAAACAGTTCAAGATATCAAAAATTTCAACATCATCAAAAACTATCTCAACATAGCAATTCGAGTCTCAGACTATCACCAGAGATAGACAAACAGTGCAAACATTTTCAATTTCCAAACAAAAATCTATAAAGATTAAATTCAATTCAAAAATCAAACAAATATGCAAATTCATGACATTTAAATGCGAAAAGAAGTTACAATAGTAGGTGCCGAAACAGGATAATCTTCCACATGTCCGTACGACATTTTGTGAGCTGTAATACAATTAGACAACTTTTAATATAATCAAAAAATATTTTTACAATAATGGCTGTCAATACAAGATTTTCTTCCACATGTCTATAAGACATTTAGTGATTACAATTAAAGTCACAAGGTACCTACACAAAAAAAAAACTTAGAATACAATACATATCATACATTCAACTTTCATACAACCTTACGTGGCGCCACGATTTCATCAACTCATATTCTCACATAGAGACAAGGAACCTGTAACAATATTGTAAATTATTTAGATCAGGGATTTTTCATACTTTGACAGAACCACTATACTTAAATCATTATTTTAACAAAAAGGAATCCTTGAATATCCACCATTGTAACATACGAATATTTATACATTTCTGCCTAGGCTCCCGGGATGCCCAAGCAAAAAAAAAAAATTTAAATTTTTCTTATACATAAATCTATAAACCCTAATAAATTCAAACACATATTTCCATCAAAAAGCACAATCTTTAAATCAACTGGTAATTTGCATGGTAGACGGGAATTAGTGACAGTTCCATATATTAACATAATCAAAATGGGACCTACAAAAATAAAAGTTAACCTGCCCGCGAAAAGACCCTCCTGTGGCAATGGTCAACTCGAAAATCCACCCCCAGATGCCACTCAGACAGATTACAGTGGCACCCCTGCGAGACGCTTCCTTGGGGCCGTTCGGACACCCAGAAATGGACCTCGAGAAGTATCACCACATTCACGCGGGATTTAAATGTCCACCAAGCAAAAACCGTAAAGTAAAGTAGATATATATATGATACCAACAATATAAAAGAAAATATACATTATAATTCAAAAACAGTAAAATTTCAAGAAATACAAAACTTCAAAATTATCTAAAGATATGCTCAATAAATCTTTTTAATTCAAACTTGGTGAGCGGCTTAGTGAAGACATCAGCAAGGTTATCCTTGCTGCGGACAAAAAGTAAATCAAAAGTATTTTTATCAACCAGATCCCGTACAAAGAACAGCTTAACATCGATATGACGACTTCTATGATTCTCAATAGGTGATTTTACAAAATCAATAGTAGCCCTATTATCTACATACAAAACTGACTTCATCTTTTCCCCAGTGACAACCTTTCTACAAAAACATTCACTTAGAATCCTGTCAAACCAAAGAAGTTCTTTTGTCGCTTCGGTCATTGAAATAAACTCAGCTTCCATAGTTGACAAACTCACACTTTTCTCTTTAAATGTTCGCCAAGAAATGGGAGAGTTACCTAAAAATACAATTTGACCACCCAGCGAGGTCCTATCATCTCGATTTGCAGCAAAATCTGCATCAGAAAAAGTTATCAACTGAGGTTTTGTACAAGATAAATTAAGTGTCATATCAATAGTGTGTTTAACATATCCCAACAATCTAAGTAAGCCATACCAATGTGTCATTCCTGGATCTGATTGAAATTGACTCATTATATTTACCGCATAAGAAATATCGGGACGGGATCTATTAGCAATAAAGGACAAACAACCCAATACACTTCTGTATGGTAACTGTGACATCTCTCTACGCTCTTCCTCAGACTTAGGACAATCAGATTTAGAATAAACAGAGCCCTTGCTTATGGGTAAGGAGGAAATGGGAAACCTGTACGACTCAAACCTTTTGCAAACATCTTTAATATAGGATTGCTGGTGAATCCGCAAGCCTTCATCACTTTCCTCAAACTCCACACCAAGCAACTTCTTAGTTTTTCCCAAGACCTTTAAATCGAAATATTTGCTTAAAAGTTCTAAAGCTCTATTTATAATCCTTTGATGCTTCCCAAATAAAACAATATCATCAACATACAATAATAACACTAAATCTGAGTCTAAAACGTAAACACAGTTACACCATTCTAATTTCTTAAACCCAATCTCCAAAAGAACACGGTTTATCTCAAAGAACCAAACTCGACCCGACTGATGTAGACCATAAATAGCTTTATCCAACTTACAAAATAGACTTTCTTTACCAACCTCAACAAAACCCGGGGGTTGCGACATATAAACATTTTCAGTAAGAGGAGCATAAAGATAAGCACATTTGACATCACATTGGGTGTGTAACCAGCCTTTAAAGGATACTAATAAAGAAAAGAAAAACCTGATGACACTAAAATTAACCACGGGACTAAAAGTTTCCTCATAGGATTCTCCTCTAATTTGCTTAAACCCTTGAGCCACTAAACGGGCTTTAAACCTGGCAATTTTCCCCGTGTCATCTTTCTTTATAGTGTACACCCATCTACAACCTACAGGGCTGATGTTTGAAGGTAAAATTTCTAAATGCCATACGCCTCTATCATACATAGTATTTATCTCCTCTTTCATAGCTTTTTGCCATTCATCCCTTTGATCAGATTTTATTGCTTGTTTGTAAGTTCTAGGAATAACTGGGTCATATAGTCAAGATTGTGACTGACAAATATTCACATTAGAGTTAACAACATTAGGTTCAGGAACCACTCCCTCAAAAGTATTGCTCCCTTTAAAATCAAACAAGTTAGGCTTAAAAATTAAATCATTCTCCTTACAATAATCCTCCACTTCCCTTGCAGACCTTAACCTATCAGAATCATTATCAATATCAAAATAATAAATATCCCTACGAATACCAGTATTTCTGGGAACAACTTTTCTTCTCCAGTGAGTATCTCGTAATGTGGTGCGAGGTTTACTAGGGGAATCACTTTCTGAAGAGGACCCCTGACCATCACTCTCTGCCCTAGAAGATGATCCGAGGGAGTCGTCGGAGCTGTCAGTGGTGGCTCTGACCTCCTCAACAACGTCTTCATCCTCGATATCACTCCTAGTAGCAGGAACCCACTGAAATTCTCCTGGAGTATCGCCCAGCACTGCTCCATTTAGCGCATCCCTATAACTGGTTTGTTCGTTACAGGAGACATTAATGGTCTCAACAATTCTGTCACTATCAGGCAACCAAACTCTATAACCTTTTGTTCTAAAAGCGTAGCCAACAAGATATCCTCTACTAGCCTTTGAATCCAGTTTTTGCCGTTTCTGACGAGGGACACCAACATACGCCAAACACCCAAATGGTTTTAAATGCCTGACAGAAGGTTTATAATTACCAAAAAGTTCAAAAGGGGTTTTGGTCTGATTTTTGTGACATAAACGGTTCCAAACATAGGTGAAGTGGAGAACTGCCTCTGGCCAAAAATTCAAATCCATGCCACTTTCTTTTAACATGGTTCTAGCCCCATCTACTACAGTCTGATTGTACCGTTCAACAATACCGTTCTGTTCTGGTGTAAAAGTATTCGTAAATTCATGACTTATTCCCCTTTCAAGACAAAATTCTTCCATTTTGTTATTATCAAACTCTCCCCCATTGTCGGATCTTATGGCCTTAACCTGTCTACCCAAAAATCTTTCGGCACGGTTAATATGTTGCCTTAAAATTTCAAAAACTTCCGACTTCTCTCTCATAGGGTATAAAGAAGTTTTACGGGAAAAATCATCAATTATAGAAACGAAATACCTTTCACCTTGCCTGCCTTCAACCTGACTTGGACCCCAGACATCAGTATACAAAAGTTCCAATGGAGATTTGGATCGAATAAAATTTCTAGATTTAAAAGATGTCCTCCTAAACTTGTTAAGTTTACATGATTCGCATTTAAACTCCCCCTCTCTTAAATTTGGCAAACCCCTAGCACCCGCATTTCTACATGTATGAGCTATCAAATAAGGACTAACATGTGCCAGCCTTCTGTGCCAAACATACATATCATCATGCTTACTGGTAGAAGATGCTTCAAAACTAACTCTCTTAGTAACTTTGCTAGGAATTTTGGGGTATAAATAGTCAACACCATTTTTAAGAATGGCTTTAAAAAGGGGTTGTCCGTTGCATGATATCTTCACCTCGCCACTCTCACCAGAAAAACATGCCCCATTTATATCTAAACGAGGACCAGATATTAAATTGCGCCTCAATTTAGGAGAAAACATTACATCTTTAAACATTAAGATTCTTTGCCCAAACTTTAATTTAATAGTTCCACACCCTTCTATAGGAAAAGTTACACCTTCAATGGCTACAGCCATATGCTCATCATTTAAAGGAGTAAATTCAATAAAAAGATCTCTATTTTTACAAAAATGATGCGAAGCTGCTGTGTCGAAGACCCAGTCAGCATCTCCATCAACTAAGTTAGCTTGAGACAAAAAGAATGAAGTATAGGACTTACGTTCTGGACTGTTCGACAGATAGGACTTACGTTCAGGACTTCTCTGACGAGTGTCTCTAGATCGGCCTCTTTTCACTTTGTCATCAAGTCTACGAGGATCACTGTGTTGATGCATAGCAGGAGATCTTGTATACTGTCGTAGAACTCTCTTATCACTATGAGGGCTAAAGGATCTAACTAACGAAGTATCACGATGAGATGAAAATTCGGCTGACGGTGAACTATCTCTGTTACAGGATAACATACTCCTTCGGAAACTATGGCACTGGCTTTTAACGTGACCTGGCTTTTTGCAAAAATAACAGCTCAACTTCTTTCTAGCTTTCCTCTGGTACTGTAATGATTGAGCTTCAGGATACACTTTACTATGATCACGTTCTCTCAGTTGAAGCCTGGTTTCTTCGGCTACCAATGAAGTCACCACATCGTTAAAAATAAACTCCTCTTCTTTCCATCTGAGAATTGCCTGTACCATGGAATCAAACTTTGGAGGCAAGAATCGCAATAGTTGAAATGTCACATATACGTCATCAAACTTTTTATTTATATTTTTAAGCTGGTTCGCCACTCGTAAAAGCCTGGCAGCATATAAATTAATACTCTCACCACTGGCAATTTTGCATTCACATAACTCAGTGAAAACTTGCATATGACGGCTTCTTGCGTCTGGGTAAAAATGAGTATGGAGCTTTTTCCAAGCATTTACTGGATCACTACACTCTTCTATAATTTTCCTAAAATTAGGCTCCACGTTTAAATAGATCATAGACAGTGCTAATTTCTGTCTAATATGATAATCTTTAGTATCTTTATCGGTGACACCATTACTATCTGCATTGAGCTCAGGAGGTTTCTCTATTTCTGCAACTATATCCCAAACATTTCTTTCCATCAATAAATATTTCATGTCAGATTGCCAATTGGCATAATTACTGGCATTTAATTTTTGTATCTGATTCTGCATCATCATTTTGAAAAATTTATACTTAAACCAAAAAAAATTTTCACAAATTTAAAAACTTTATGGACCAGCCAAAAAAATTTATAGTTAAAACATTTTGTATTAAAAATTTATTAAAAATTCTCCAATTCTAACTCATTTCCCTTCTCTTTTCAAATTATTACTTCAAAAACGAAATTAAAAAAAATTTTCTAATTATCGGTCATCGTACGAAAACTAACGGCCCCCCCTAATAAAACTATCTCTTAATCCTCCTTGGGCCGTAGTTAAACACTTTACTGCACTAATATAAAGCATAGCTAAACAGAAACTATCTCTGCATGGGTATTAAATGCCCATAACCAAAAATGTTATATGAGACTACTCATATAACTAGTGCTTAAAAATGATCTATTACTTTTATAAAGCACTTCAATAATACATCCTAAAACTAAGCAGATATAAATTTGCAGTAAGAAGCATCCGCTGAAAAATAAAACCCTAAATATGCAGAGAGAGAGAGATATGGTTGTTTTATGCAGTAAGTGTAAGAAGAAATGATGACCAGATAAATAAAAGAAAAACTTAACTTTATTAAAATTCTTTCATGATAAAATACGATAGTATAAAAATAAATGCTTTGAAATTAAACAAACAAATATTGATTAACTTTATATCGTGCAGAAAATAAACGTAATAAAACAATACTTTAAGATAATCCCTCCGGAGCTCATGCCATAATATATTCCTTCTAAATCAAATTGCAAACGAAAAAATGTCACCGGTAGTAAGCGAATTCATCACTTTATTTCATCTTTAAACTTGAAGAAAAACATCGTAGAACTAGCAAAGATCCAAAGATTAAAAACATCCTCTCAGCAACTCCATCGTACGTAAAAACTCAATAACATAAACTTCATATCCGTTAAATAAACATCAGAGCGGCAGATATCAAAACACCGAAAGCGAGACGACCAGCATGCATCAAAAACAAACGTTCCACCAACAGCTATCACGCCGTCCCTTTCATCTATATCGGCAAGCACCGAGAGCTGCTCCGCAGATAAGCTGCAATTGGAAACGCCCTCCTTCCATCGCACGTGGAAAAAAGTAATTTGCATAGGCACGTGCCGCGCCAAAGGCGAAAAAGAGCACTCGTGGACGGGCAACGCCACCTACCGGCCAATGGAGTTACCGCTCAGTTCGAAAACGATATACGATAGAGCTCGGCTGGAAAAACATCGCGATGTGAAACTCCGATGATACGATGCAAGTTCTCTTTAAAACAAATAAATAGCTGCACAAATGGATAAAAATAAATTAGCTGTAAGGATGAAAGGTAAGTCATAACTAAAGAAGTTAAGATAAAAAATATATTTAGTTGAATAAAATAAAGATAATGCAATTGATAAGAAAAGTGGGAATATGGCTAACAAAAATTCTGCAATTTAAATGGATTAATCTCAATTTAAATGGTATTTGACAGATAGGTACATATCAATTACTCACAGCAATTTTTAGTGTTCATTAAGTATAACATTTAAAAAACATATACACTAAGATCGATTTAAGATAAAAATTTCCCAATTTAAACATAATTACAAGCAAATAGCTTTATATTAAAGTCTAAAAAAATCTCTCACTTGTAAAGCACAGAACAAGCTCAATTTTATTTTCCCTTCATTTTTTTTTTTTTTATGTCACTGGTATAACCTGTTTTGAATCCAAGAACAAAGCACTTATACCCCATCTTAATTTATACTTTGCAATATCAATAATAAAAAATAAACGAATAACATAAAATACTTTTTAATTCTAACGTACGGCTCTTATACATACAATCATATGATATTCAGCTAAAAGAATGGCCAACATGCGGATTGTAGCGCCCTCATTATTTACCAAAATGTAACTTGCGTTTTCGGCGAGTAATGCCTATTAAGTTTCCCCTCCACCTCTTTTACTCTGTGGTAAGTATTTTAAAAGAAATTTTTTTTTGTTAGTAGCCACCACCATATAAAAGTTTACTTCTGTTTAAAGTTTAAATTTGTATCTTAAATAGTACATATATCTTATAGGTAATCATTTTTAAAGTTTAAGTTCAATAGTACAGTACTTACAGCAACTGTGCATGCTTGTTTACATTTTCAGCATGTGGTTGGATGGTTGATGGTGAATTTAATTTTCTGTTGTTTTAAGTTAACCTTTTTCTCCTGATTTGTTGTTTCCAGTGACATCATTTTGACACAGTGAGCGTGTTCAGAAGTGCACTTCGCGCCGCGCGCGCGCGCTCAGAAGTTTATGCCATGGAGTAGGTCTTATCGAAGAAAGGAATTTTAACATAATTCAATTATTTCATTATTTTTATGGTTCAAAAAAGGTAAAACCAACGACTATATTTCTTCATCCTTCCAAAACATGGTTTTCGTAACAGGAATACATGCCTATGTTCACTCAGATAAAATCTAAAATAGTCGGGAAAAACATCACGTGACCTTCTTTATCTACTTTAGCCCATTTAGCATTTAAAATTAGTTAACCAACTGCACGCAAACTCCGCGCGAGCTGCTCAAAAAAATTGTGTGGGCGATTTGATCACGTGATTGTGCGTTTTCTGCTTATGTGTTATTGGTTGTGCTTTGTTTGGTAGGTTGATTTATACAATTTAAGAATTCAACTGGTGATCTAAAAATTTTAACTTTTTAACAATTTTCTTTTTATTTATTTAAAAATGATTTATCAGTTGATTTATATCTTCTGTGATAAATAGAATGCTGTTAGTAAACCAAGATTCTGATATCAACATATGAGATTTGTTTGTAATCTACTATACTGGATGGATTTCAATGGAATTTGCACTGTTAGTTAGTTTTTCAGAGTAGGTTTTAATATATATATTTCTTATTTTATGATTGCATATTTTAATACCGTGTGGATAACAGACCAAAATACATCATAAAACATGAGAAATAAATGGCATTCAAAATTCTGTTAGTATAAGCAAAATACTTACTTATACTTTCACTAAAAAATTTATAAACATTCTAATCATACTTTATTCATTACAAACTAGACAGCAGACCTATATATTTTATCTCTTTAAAAAATATATGTACAGATATTTTTAGTTAAAATAATTTACAACTATTACATTTTTTTTTTATAATGTTCAAAGTAGAATATGATTTCTAGCCTAGTCTCGATAAAAATTCACTCGTAAAGTACTCAAAAAAAAAAGAAAAAAAGGAATTATTCTACGTGCAAAAGGATATTTTCGCACAATATATATTATTTTTTCATTTGGATTTGCTTAATGTTTATATCATTATACATATACATACTACATATATAATCACTTAGAAACAAAACTTTGAATATTTAAAAGGCGTTCAGATCTAAAACTTTCATCTCGAAATACCTCATTTTCTCACATTTAAATGAGTATTTTATTATTATAATAAAAATACACGTGCCTCTGTATAACAAAAATAAAAAATATATCTTCATCAAAAATATCTTATTCATTATGAAAAATATAAAACCAATAAACAAAACAAAAAAAAAATTGTGACGCTGGAGGGATTCGAACCCACAATCCCTAGTCTCGAGTTCACTGCCTTATCCATTCGGCCATCCAGCACACGTTCCTTTTGCAACAAAATATCTTTATAATTAGCACCTTAATTAATCAAATCCATGATCTGTTCCTGAACATACTACGTGTTATTCCATACATGATATGGACCCACTCCATGTTCCTGTCTCCTGAGCTTGCGCGCGTAACGCGCGTGCTTCTTGAACACACTCAGTGATGTCATTTTGTTCCAGTAGGTGTGTCCTACTTATTGAAAACTTTATTCTATTTGGCAACATTTATAATTCAAATTTATTTATTGTGTTTGCAATATATATTTGGCAAGTTGCCTTTGCTAATCAATCCAACATGTGAGTAGTATTAGAGAGCTGTTCTTAGGAGATTTTTTTTTTAGTAGTAAGTATCTATTTTGTTTTAGTGTTATGTATGTGCAGTATGAATTTGTCTATATCTTTGTGTACTTACAAGTGTTTATGAATTACAACTGGTTTATATGTGTCAGTGATGTTTATTCTAAATAACGTTTTGCTGATTAGTTTTAATAAACCTTTTTTTTTTTTTTCCTTCAGAAGATGTTGAAATCTTTTAGGCCTCCATCATACAAATACATTCCTTTAACAACATGGTAAGCAGTGTGACTACAAATATTGTGGGGGAGTTGTTAATCTGACCTTACATTTTTCGCAATCCTTCAAAGGAATTTCATTTTTTTTTTTGCGATTCTTCAAAAGAAATTTTCCTTTTTTTCAAGATTCTTTGATGAAATTGATAAAATGTTTTTCTCTGTGACCTTTTGATAAAATTATTGTTTTTGTTGCGATTTTTTTTTTGACGAAATTAGCGTTTTTTCTAGGATTTTATGACGAAATTCGCATTTTCGGAGATTCTTTAATGAAATTAGTGTTTTTTCTGTGATTCTTTGATGAAATTAGCGGGTTTTTTTCACTATCCTTCAACTAAATTCGCATTTTTTCCACAACTATTTGACGAAATTCGTACTTTTTTGCAATCTTTTGCCAAAATTTGTATTTTTTCTGCAATCCTTTGGCGAAATTGGTGATTTTTTTCCCCAAATGATTGACATAATTGATTTTTTTCACCGACCATTCGCAATATTTTATATTTATATATTCAATATTCGCAATATTCGTATATTTTATTTTTGTCGAAATTTGCAATATTTTTTATGTTTGAATTTTCAGACTGGAGACTAATTTTCAGAACCGAATGCCTTAAATTTTCGGAAAATTTGGAACAGAATTACCCCTGGTGAAATATCCAACTTTTTTTTTTTTTTACAAATCTTAATTTAAATAAATTTTATACTAAAAATTGAGAGAAAAATGATTTTTTTTTTTTTTCGAATTTCGTGGCTGGGGGCTCCATGTTCCCCCATCCACTGAAATAACAAATTTTAGTGGTTACACATTGGAACACAATAGCTAAAAAAAAAAAAAAAAAAAATTTGGAATCTAAAATTTTTGAAAAATTCCAAAATTTTAGTAAAAATTTAAATTTAGAAAATCTTCAAATAATTTTTTTTCCAGATAATGGGTCCTATACTGTAATTTAATCAGAAGACACTAGGTCTTTTTGGATTCTGACTTTTTATTCCTTTTTTACATTACACATGAATCTTTTTTGGAAGTCAGAACCAGTAGTGTGAGAATACAACTTTTTAAAAATTTATTCTTTGGAAAAAAGGGTCGCTAGAGTTGCAGATTAGATTGACACTTGATTTGAGGTAAAGGCCACAGGTTTTTTTTTATTGCCCCACTATTTAAACGAATGATTTGGATAATTCCCAGCAGAGAGCAGCATTAACATAAAAGCAGATCTTGCCTTTTAATTGATGCCAGGGGCTTTATGATGAAACCAGGATTGGGCGATACCCAGGTGCATCAATAACCATAAATGCTTGCAAGAAGCAAAAATTCAGCAACTTTTAAAGATGGTCCAAAATTGAAATCTGAAAGTAACAAATGTTGGGCCGGGAAACAAAGTTAACAGGGGCAAATTATATGTAAGTTTTAGATTTAGAAGTTAGAAAAAGAAGCTGGGAATTTTAATTTTATTTTGAATTTAAAAAAGTTTATTTTTTTTATGCTGTCACACATATATATACACACATATAAAAATACAGACATAAATTTAACAAACAGTCTTATATTGACCTATACTTTAATAAACTAATATTTTAACTTGAAAATTCAGATTTATAACTGCTGATGCCTTTAACATTTTAAACCGCCACAGACTGTGACAAAGTGGCTTTTACGGCAGACATTTACAAAGCAGTTTATTGAGTTTATTCATAATTCTCAATTGCGGCAATATTTGTAAATTTTATACAAAGTGTCAGTCAAAGTGTTAATTATACATTTTTAATTCAAAAACATCAAATTTTAGTTATTTTTGCACATTGAATACCACACTGAAATCACTAAACATGCTTGGGAAGGAGAGGGGGGGGGGGGGTCTTTTTTTTTATAAATACATGGTAACAAATATCAATATCCCTGTTCCATAGCAACAAATTGTCTTCATTGAAAATATTGATGGAACATTTTATTTGTGTAATATGGAGCACTGGGAAATATTACTAGACCACAAATTTGCGTGCTATGGTAGTCAATGTATTAAATAATATATCTTAGCTATACTACTTTTTAAAATCAACTGACCAAGAATAGTTAAGAGGAAATTAGGAAATATCCTTTCTTTCCTCAGGCTAAAAAAAAAAAAAAAAAAAAAGAAAATATTAATATACCTTTTTTTTAAAAAATATGTATGCCATCTTTATTAACACATCATAATTTGCCTTAAATATTGCAATTGCCTCTTTTTATTTTTTTCATGTTATTTAAGAAAATAAATTTTAATCATTCTTTAAAAAACTTGCATTTTTTTTCATACACCACTAACTTTTGTAACCCCCCTCCCCCCCTAAAAAGTATGGGGGGGGAGAGGAAATACAGTATTACATTTTTATTATTATTATTATTATTTACTTCTTTTAATTGGTATTAAATTTTTAAAAAGGCAGGCAGAAAATATACAATATGAACTTTAAAGAACTCACTGTTTTACTTAAAAGGCGACTAAAATAATAAAAGAGAAGTTAAGTTAAAAATATACACTTTATTTAAAACTTCTTAGTACTTTCAGGCTGTATTTCCCAAGCCCATCATCAGAGAATATTTTAATAACTAATTATTGTATATTTATACAAATACGTCACTTCATTTTGAAAATGAGAGAGCGAATAATTATTAGAGTTGAAAGCAGAAGTACCAGTTTCTTGAATTGAACTTAATTAGAGAAAATATATATTATTATTAACTGCAGTTCCATTTATTTTATTACACAACTCTTTTTTTCATATATCACTTTCATTTTAAATGCGTAGCTGGACAGTCGAAGTAGCAGTGTTTCAGATTAAATTTGCATAGAAGCAGTTGATAATAAATATTTCCTCTAATTAAGTTCAATCCAAAAAAGTGCTACTTCTATTTTCAACTCTAATAATTATTGGCTCTCTCATTTTCAAAACGAAGTGAAGTATTTGTATAAATTTACAATAATTAGTTATTAAAATATTCTCTGATGATGGGCTTGGGAAATACAGCCCAAAAGTACTAAGAAGTTTTAAATAAATTGTATATTTTAAACTTGTAATATCTCTTAATTTTTTAGTCCCCTTTTAAGTAAAACAGTGAGCTTTTTAAAGTCCATATTGTATATTATATGTTTGAATCAAGGTGAAATATTGGATTTCGTCTTATGATTTTATATTGGCAGGAAGAAATTTTTACATAAGATACATTCACTACACTATACCTATAATGTTCGATACTATTATAACAATTATTATAACTTTTATTAGATGATCCCAATGTATACAATGAAAATTAAAACCAATGATTCACTTACTGCAACTTCAACGATGGGCCAACTACTTTGTAGTCCTTCAGGAGAAGTACTATCATCCTCAATACCTAACAACTTAAAAATAATACATAAAATAAATACAAACTTAGATTAAACAAATAAAAAACACAAAAAAAGTTTCTGCAAAATAAGTTATTAATAAAGTTGAATTTAGACTGTTTGAACTATTATTTCTTGAGCTGTTAAAGAAAAAAAAATTAGCAATAACAACAAAAAAAAAATAAAAATAAAAATTATTCAATCACTTTATACCTAAATATTCTAATGAATCAATTTTATGCATGAATCAATTTTATCAATGAATCAATCCTCCTCAAATTTATAATTGGACCCCCCCTCCATTGTCATTGGAGTACTACGGACTGGAGCCGAGTTCTCTTTACCGATGAATCCCGATTTTGTTGAGACGTTGCAACTGTGAATGCTGAAATATACAGAGATGAGATTCTTGACTCTCCTGTCAAGTTTTTTAAGGGTGCAATCGGAAGATTCGGAATTTTATGATTATTAATGGTCTAGAAGGTCGCTACACACTTCTACGGAACTCCTAAGTATCCCTTCCAGAGCTGCATAAATCTGACCCGTCCGAAGCTTACTGCTGAACTTGGAGAATGTTCTAAAACTGTTTTGAACCATCTAAAATAAATTGGCTGGGAAGTACAAAAACAGAAACCACCATGAACCATTTTTTACACATTCTAATACTTCCAAAATGGTGCTAATCCATCACAAATAAACTTATTACAAAAATTTAACTTCCTTAAAGACGACCAGATATCAGAAACAACTATTAGATCGAATATGGTATCAAAAGTGGCGAGACATGAAACATGGAAACCGAAAAGAATTATGGCTGAATAAGACAATTGTAACAAAACTGCTTTTTCCAGCATGAACTATATTTGATGCGTGTGCTTCTTACATTACTAGTTTCTGTAGCTGAAAATGCAAGATCTTTTTCTTAAAGTTAAAACCTTCCCATATAGCATTTTAGTTTCCAGAAAATTTGCAACAGTTTTGCTTTGAAAACCTGCAAAGTTGCAGTAAGCTCAGCATGACAAGACTGAAAGTTCATAACAAGACTGCAGGAAGATAACGCAAACGCCGAAGTCACCACACTTTGAACTTGCAGCTAACTTGTCGCGCAAGTTAAATTCATACTGCATCAAATTTATTGCAAACTAATGGCAAACAAGTAATCAAAAATACTGCAGACTTACTGCAAAGTAGTAATCTTTCCATGTCACACTATAAGTTTAACCCCTTCGAAGGGGTCCATAGACCTGATCAAGTCTATTGATGCGAAAGCTTCGTCAGAAGGTGCATGCATCGGTTTTATCATCACAAACAAGTTTAGGTAATATTTGTACTATTCATTTCGAGCATTTTTTGGTATTTAATAAGTATAGCGCTTAGAAAAAGCGGTGCCTACCGAATAAAATTTCTGCAATTTCTGTGTATGTGCTGATTGTCTATTCGCTCAACAGAGGGATTTTTTGCTTTCGTCACTTTCGTGAATTAAAGACAGTCTTGCATCAGTTTCACAACAAACTACTCATGCAAGTGGGTGATGGTATACCTTGCGGGAGATTTGCAGCGAATTTCTCAATTCAAATTTGTCACGGCAAGATAATATCAGAAAAAATAAACTTGCTGCTAATGTTCAAGCTATCTAGATTATCTCAAAATCTCCCATGGGGAGCGCGGCGGATCGCATGAATGTGTCATGCGATTGACACTTATGTGAAATCATTATTCAATATACCAATAATCATTATCCAATAAACAGCACAAGTTCTTAATTCAATGGCAAGAAATTAAACATAGAAATTGCTGTTTTAAACTTAACCACTTGATCCTAACTTTATTGTTGGCAAATGTTATGTAATATGAAACTTGATTTAACCCATTTTCTGCCCAAACTATAAAGTAATAATTTTCAAATTTTTTGTTAAAAGACGTTTGCTACCACAAATTCAGAAAGGTAAATTTCATTTTACTAATACAGTGAAATTTCTGCCAATAAATGAGGCAATTTTTTTTAATTCTAAAATAGTGGTGACAGAGTAATTAATAAATTAAAGCCACGAGTATACTCGTGGATGACAGCGAATGGGTTAATTAAATTTAACTCTTCAGTATGCTCTCAGCTTTTTACATCATAGTGAATCTTTTGCATTGGTAAATATTAATGTAACTTCAATGTATTATTAGTTGCAGTTATAGAGATTGGCCTTACATTTTTTATCCATGCTTTTTTTTTAAATTAAGAAATTAAATAAAGATATACCTAAATTCTTAAAGTTACTCGAAATACTTCTATTATACATACACAGTCAAGACAAGATTCAAAGGGACTGGTAAAAAGTTCCATTTTAGACAGGCTTCCATAGAAAGAAATGTAATTAATTATGCTTTTAAGATTCACAACCTCAATAAGATCTATTGTTCGTTTCGCAGGGATTCTGAAACTCTTCCGTTTGAGACAGAATTCCGTTATAGAAATATTCCACTTTCACAGGTTTCAATATGTTTCACTAAAGAACAATGAAAATCCCCTTTCAGACAGGTTTTCAGCAAATTTAATTGTATCGCAATTCATATTAAGACCATGTAACGCTTCCATTAAAGACAGGATTCTGTTATAGACAATTACTGTTTTGACAAGTTTTATTCTATTCATATGACATAAATAAGTATATTTATATAAATAAACAAAACTTGTAAACATGGAACCTGCCTATAACGGAATTCTGTCTTAAAGCGAAATGTTCCATGCTACGGAAAAGAATACTATACAAATACACCTAATAACACAAAAACCTGTATAAAACAGAATTTTCCAGCAAAATTTACGATTTCATCTTGACAGGTTTTACTATATATATATATATATATATATATATATATATAGTATATATATACTACATACCTGAAGGAAAAATTTTGCCCCCCCCCCCCCCCCCCCCCCCCGAAACGAAATCCTGGCTATGCCACTGGCTGTAGAAACAGCTCGAAACATAGAATTTAACTTTTAACTTATTAAAGTTTGTGTTTTGTGTACCATTACACAAGATTGTGTGTCTTTATTTATATATTTTATGGTGCAATTGTCCAGTATGTGTTAACAATAATATAGATACAAATAAACGTTTACAGGTTATATAAATAAACTTAAACGTTCATTAATTTTGTTTTCATAGCTGTTTATATCATTTGGCAAAAAATCTCATTTCTGAAGCCCAAATTATGACTAAGTTTAAAAAAGTACACTAAGGCCCCTATACTGGAAAAGTACCGTGCTTTTTATAATCAGATACAAAAGTTAAATTCTCGGTACTTTTCCACTTTAGGGGCCTTGGCGAAGAAGGAAAATTGGCAACATATTTTCAGGCAACTTATTCGCTGTTTCCTTTCACATACACAAGCATTTTTTTCAATATTTATGTAATTTATTTAGCATAAAGAAGCCATATATCTAATTTTATAATACAGACATGACCTGTAATCTGGAAAAAGCCTCAAATCCACACAACACTTGGAACGAAGCTGTGCGGATTAATGTTCTTCTACTGTATTACAGTTTTTTATAAATGAGTTTAGTTTTTAAAATCTTATTTATATCTATCACTGTGGAACAAGCGAGAAAAACTCATTCTTGCACATATGTTGTATATATCTTTATATCTCATATTCTATCATTTTTGACAGGCTATCGTTCTAGTAGAAGTATAAGCATTATGAGTGCCCCATTAATACTGAATGTAAGAATGGATTAAAAATATCATTGGATAGCAGAAATGAAGAATACTCGTATGTTAATAGAAATAACATACAATTCTGACTTACAGAAAATCTATTTGATATGTCTGAGGATGAAAGAATTAAAAACAAATTCTTAATATTTTGTATTGAAATAAGATCCAAAAATAAATTCGAAAAGTAGATTCAATGGTGATAATAATGAAGTTATATTTAAGCTAAAATGCTTAAATATATTAATAATATATTTATATATAATATATTTAAATATATTAATAATATATTAATTATATGCTATCTATAGATAAAATTATGCTATTTAGATTTTACATTTAGTAACAGACTTGTTTTATCAATTAGCATCAAGATGCTTCAACTGTTACAAAAATACATCAAGCTGTTAAAATTTATAAATATGCAAATATCACAAGATCAATTTTTGTTTTACTTTATTTCAAATTTAATATTTATAAAAAAAATGATTTTTTTACTCTTTAAAGTTAGTATTTAGTATAAAATTTCACAGATTATTCAGCATTTGGGGAAATCAATATTCATTACATCCCTACTTACAAGAAAGAATGAAATTTTAAAAGGGAAAAAAAAAAGTATTTTTTTTTTCCACAAAAAAAAAAAGAGAGCTAAAGAAAATAACTTAAAAAATAAAAATAAAGTTTATATTTTTCCTTTGAAATTTTATAGTATAAAGTACATCATAGCAGATTATATTTTTAAACAATTAGAAAATGAAAGGAAATATGAGTAAACTCTTTTCAATTTTATCTAACATTTTTAGGAATTTACTCACATCTGATTCTTTTCTTGAAATGTCAATAGTGGACACATGTACAGAAATACGCTTTCCTCTATGCTTTCGCTTCCATATAGTAATTGGATTATTAAACATTTTTAATTGAACAATAGTTTCAGATGTTAACCAGCCAGATGAAACACTTTCAATATCATCTAAAAAAGAAAAAATATATTTATGAAATAAAAACCAAAATAAATAAAATATTACTTATTTAACATTGTCTTCAATGCTACTTCATAATTTAAGATGAATATAACAAAAAGGATAAAAACAGACATGTAATAAACTAGTCACTGGATCGAAACTTTGCACACAAATCCATTATCAATGTACATGAAAAATGAATGTGAAATATGTTTAACACGAAAATGCTTAACATGAAAAATCGGTTAACATGAAATGATATAGCGGTCCGGACAGTATACTATGCAATTTAACACATTTTTTTTCTTTTAACATGAAACAAAAATCGTTTAACACAAAAAAAATTCGCTTTTGATCTAGTTAGAGTGAGTTGAAATTAGTGAATTTTGTGTTAAAACCACTGAATTTTGGGTGAAAATCAGTGAATTTCGTTTTTTGTAAATTAGCTTATGTTTTATGAGCACAATGGCTGAGAAATCGGTGCGAAAACAAACTGCTATTTCGCTTCAAATGAAGATGAAGCTGCTTAATGCAGTTGATGAAAAAGGACGAAAACAGAAACCCGCAAAGAGTTTGGCATTGCCAATTCTACTTTATACACAATAATAAAAAACAAGGATCCCATTACGTTAAGATTTGAGCGCAGTATGTTTAAGCCAGAGAGAAAACGTATGAGAACTGCTAAGCACGAAGATTTAGAGACAGCTTTGCTTATTTGGTTCAAACAAGCTAGATCTCAGAATGCTGAAAAAGACACTTAAAAAAAAAAGAAAAGATATCTGACTTTCCCCCAAAAAACAGTATATTTTTATATGCTTTTTATCCTAATGGATGCAACTTACTAGTAGTTTAACAGGAAATCGAAATAAAATTTGACGACGTCGAAAATATTGTAAGTTTTCTTCTTTTTTTATGGATATCGTAACGCGAAATTCTTTTAACACGATAATTTTTTTCGATCCCCTTAGTTTCGTGTTAAACGTATTTCACTGTACATGTTAAACTGCAATTCCAAGTATATAATAATTAAAATTTAAAGAGAGTTTTATAAATGCTGAGTTTATGTATTTTTAAAAATAATATTTTTGACAACATAGAAGGGGCTATGTGGCATAAAAAAATGGTACTTTTCGGTTAGCCGGGCACCAGTGTTATAGATACATATATATGTATATATACATGTATGCAAATATACATATATATACATATATATATGGATGTATATATACAATATATGTACATGTATGTATGTATATAAATATGTATATATAACACTTGCGCCCGGCTAACTGAAAAGTACCAAAAAAATTAATATCCTGGGATACCATTTGTCAATATTGATGTTGGTGATATATTACAATATTACCTTAAAATTGGCCAAATAATGCATTTTTGAAAGAAAAGTTTTATAGACTCAGTATTTTATGCAGAAATAAGTATAAAAAACAATGAAAACATTTTTACATGTAGTATATCCATGTACGTTCGACTTCTATTAGCGCTTAAAAATCATGCGAGAAATAAATTTTTAATTTTTATTTGGAGTATATGTCTGTTAGAGCTGGATGAAGAAAATTTCTGAAATCAATATATTACACATTTAACATTAGAATAGGATTGATAAACTAGTGTCTCACTTTTTAAATAAATATATTTCTTTTTAAATTATTGAGGATGCGAAATGCATTAAAATCATTTTTATTTTTAATAAGTATAATTAAGCTATAATAATAATAAAAAAAAAAGTACACATACCATAAATTACCAACGAATGGGGGAAGAAAAAGACTTATTCATTATCAGGGGAGGGGAATTAAAAAATAACCTCACATCAGTCAAGAATTTATTTTATCAGTGAGTACGATGCAACACAGAGTTGAAAATTATTATGATAAAATTTATGTCACAGTGGAACTCAACTTATACGTTGCTTGATGTGTAAGTTTTCCTCAGTTACACATTTCAACTCAGCTGTCACGGTCGTTTGCCATTAAAAATTAGCTGAGTTATACGTTTCCCTCGGTTATATGTTACGTTTTTGCATTTCCAGATAAAATTTTGCCTTACTCTTACGTTTTGCTGAAAATAATTTCAGAATTTTTGCTATGCCTTACCTTCCGTCTTTGCCGACTGAAACGTGTCTGATTGTGATGATCGCACTCAGAAGGATCAATCGATGTCAAACTTCGGAGCTGCTGTGAGGGATTTTGACATAATAAAGCTGTTCGTCCGGAGCACAAGCAATAACTATAAAGTGGTTGCATTATTATCAGAAATGCAAAGTTTACGGTCCAGTGACGGTTCTGGAGAAAAGAAACAATCCAAGATTAGTGATTATTTCAATAAAATTTAGGAAACTGCTGAAATGTCCTTTGATAAACGATTTACATGCCAAAGCGATTCCAGTGATTTCTTTTGAGTGATGTCTCTATATGTTTAAAAAATACTTTTAATAAATATTTTATGATAAAATAACTTCATGTGTACTCTTCTTATGTACCTTTGTTTTTCACTCTGTTACATTTCCGAGAATTTATGTGATGGAAGCAGTAATACTTACAAACCTTCAGTTTTTGATATTAAAAGTAATTTTTTATGATATATTTTTAAAAATGGTTCCGGTAGACCATTAATAGAGTTATATGTTTTACTGAATTGTACGTTTTGTTGTCCGAGTTCCGAGGAAAACGTATAACTGGAGATCCACTATAATTGAATTCTGTACTCTTGATAACGTAATTCAATATATAAGCTTTTCAATTATTTTTATCGAAATCCATATTCTTCTTTTTTTCTTTATTATTAATTCTTGTTATACAGTACAAGGGACTTTATTTTATACATAGTAGTTGTTTATTATGTTTTTGGTATCCATTCAGTTTGTTTGGGAACACTGATTGTTGTAAATTCATTCATACTATCACAATTATTGATGGTGGTCAGTAATGTTTAATTAATGGTTATATATATATATATATATATATACACACACACACACAGGGTGATTCAGAACTCTGTCAATAATCGATATGTAGGTTGGGAAGACGATAACAAGCAAGAATCATATAGGAACATAGGGTTGCACACGCAATCCTGATGCACAAGAGGTTGCAAGGACAGCGAAGCAGGCAAAGCATATTTCGGGTGTATGAGCTGAAACAGGAAGGACGCATCACTACATGAACAGTGAATTGGCGGATATGCACATCGTTTACGGGGCAGCCAATTGTAGTGGAACAGCTGCTAGGGAACTGTATCATTCCCGGTTTCAAACCAGAAGCATCCCTACTCATACCATGTTCACATGTCTGGATCATAGAGTGAGCGAAAAAGGATTTTCGACACACAAATGATCGATACTGGTGTTCAGAGAGCAACGCGGACACAGACTGGAAGAAGCCGTACTGTCTGAAGACGAAAACATCCCAGGGGCGAGACCTCCACGTATTGCAGCATGTATACGTGTATCTCAATCCAGCTTTTGGCATATCTTACATGCAGACGAGTTGCACAAGTTGTGTGGATTTGAGGGAATCTACTGTATTACGTTTTTATATCTAAAAATTATATATTTCCCTCCTTTTTGGCTCTGTAACTAAAGACAATGGTACGTTTTCTCATGCAATAATGCCCTTTTCTACCGAGCAAGTGCCCTTTTTGTTTCTAGGGTGAACACTACATAAAGTGACAAGAAAGAATTTTGTAATCAACTTTTCTTTCTTACATGTGTTTTCAATGTCAATGCAACATTTTAATATTTTTAGAACTTAATTATAAATTAATTTTCCTGTTAGCTGGATACCAATGATAAATCGCCAAATAGTCTTTATAGTTGTTACAACTGTATATGGGACAACAATGAAGTTAATTATGCACCAAATCACACTTGCTAAAAGCTAAAATATGCCAATTGGGTGTGAAACTGCTTTAAACACTGAAAAGTAGAAAATAAGATATAGGGGAGAGTAGTACATAGTGAGACGAAAATTATTATTACTTAATGAATGGCGACGATTTTTATTCTTTTCAAAAAATTTTTGCTACTTTTTTAAGCTACGCAAATACACTACACATTAATGTATAAATGGTTTTAAAAAAGATATTTATAAAAGCTCAGAAGCAGCATAACGGAGTATCGAAAATTGTCTCACTGTGAACCACAAGTGGTACACAGTGAGACAATGCATATATTTTCATAAATCATACATTTTTACACTCTATCAATACTTTTCTGCAGTTTATGATTTCTAATTAATATATCTAGATTTTCAAAATATTAAAAATATGAGCCTCGGGTGGACAATGGCAGACCTTGGGCTACCTTCATGCAAATTTTCAGCCTCTTACGTTTAGAAGATTTCCCTAGCTATCACACACACACAGAGAGAGAGAGAGAGAGAAATCTTCTTTTATTAATAAATGACTTTTTTTAACAACAGAACCACATAGAAGGTATACAATGAGACGTCTCACTGTGTACTTTCGTTACATTGTAACAAAATAGATATCATATCTGTTACATCAATTTCATCGCTTTAAAAAGTATGTCGTTTTGTCGAAATAGTCTATTATTAGATACAACTAGGTTTGGTTAAGTAAATATACAGTGGCGGTCAAAAGTTTCCGGCCAGCATAAATTTTTTGGTTAATTTATAAGTATACCCATATGAAGTGGAATATCAAAGTGATACTTATACACTTTATTGACATAACAGTTAAGAACTTATTTATGGAATAAAAATTAAATTTTGATAAATTTAATTGCAAAAGAAAGCGCATGTTCTCAAAAGTTTCCGGCCACCTTGGTAAGTTTGGAAAAAAATGGCGTTACAAAAGAAAATAACAGTGATCAACAACATTTACAATTAGTATTTTATATTCATACATTTAGCAATAAGTACTGTGGTGCAGCAACGTGGCATCGATTCAATGAACAGTTGTAGATCATCAATGTCCAATGTTTTGTCCACGGTTCTTGCAATTTTTGTGAAAATGCTACTAAATTGGAATATTTATAATTCCCCACACATTTT
The DNA here is from genome assembly GCA_963932465.1 of Maratus speciosus. Classification (NCBI taxonomy): domain Eukaryota; kingdom Metazoa; phylum Arthropoda; class Arachnida; order Araneae; family Salticidae; genus Maratus; species Maratus speciosus. Next base: position 280,261,260 of record OZ010788.1, on the reverse strand, counting down.
TTAGTTACTTTCAAACCACTTTACTTTACTTTCAATTATATTCAGATCGGATGATTGGGCTGTCCATTTCAAAAGTGAAGTTTTTTTGTGCGAAAGCCACTGCTTGACGAGCTTGGATGTATGCTTTTGGTCGTTACCATGATGAAACAAATAGTTGCGACCACGATTTTCCCTCCAATACGGCAGCAAATGATCTTGCAAGATATCCTTATGCACTGCACTATCCATCTTGCCGCAGATTTCAAATAACGGACAGGCGAATTTTCCAGAAAATGCTCCCACAGCATAACGTGTCCTCCGCCGTGCTTCATTGTAGGAATAGTATATCACGCACCTTATCTTTTGTTTTTAGGTCGTCGGTTGTAAGGGTTTTTATCACTCACAAAAAGATTGAACGTCGATTCATCTGAAAATAGTACTTTTTTTCCAGTTGTCACTTGTCCAGTCTTTGTATTCCTTGGCAAATGCCAGTCGGGCCCTCTGAATTTTTTTACTTATGAAAGGTTTTTTAACACCGACTGTTCCATAAAGTTCTACGTCACATAAGAGTCTTGACACTGTAGATAGACTTGTTTCAGCAATAACCATAACACCATAAATCGCTTTTAACACCATAAATGGCTTGGAATTGCAGCGGCATTTTTACGCGGGTCATAAACTGCTTTTCTTCTGATAATTCTGTCCACAAGAATAGTCGTTTTCCATGGTCGCCTGGACCGTGGCAAGTTCCAAAGGCCATGACCATCTTTATATATTTTTTTAAATATTGTTTACAGCAGATTTTCCAATCGACAACTTTGCCGCAATCTCACGAGAGGATTGTCCCTTTAGAGACAAGCAAATCACTCATTTAGGAACAATAAATTGTTAAACTTTTCATTTTTGAATTTCAAATACATTATTCATCTTGATTAATTATCAAACATGGCCAAAAAAACACTTTAGCGATAGCAAAAACTAATGAATGACGAATGGCCGGAAACTTTTGCACGCGCAAATTTTGAATTCCTCCCCTTTGCATCAAGTATCTTAAGTAACCAATCAAAATGATCAGGTGGTCAGGGGTAATTTGCTTATTCCTAACTTTTGGAGCAATAAAACTTCTTCGCTAAAACGTTCTGTCAAACAAATCAAAAAAACTAACTGACCGGAAACTTTTGACCGCCACTGTATGTCATATTGAAGGAAATAAACTCTAAAATAGACGTTTATGTAACTTTAACCACTATAAAATAAAGAATTATTAATTATTTTGTCAGAAATGTAACTGAAGTGCCGAAACTACATCCACGTGCTGCATATGATGAGGTCGTTATGTGTGTGTGCCAGCTTTGAGAAAAAGTTACAAAACTATATGTCAAAGTGGCTGCTGTCTCTTTTGAATGAAATTTTAAAACTGTATCTTAATTTAACGACTTTTTAAATAATTGTCAAGTATTATGATCTTTAAACCTATCTCAAAATGGAACATTTGTCTGCTTTAGCAATGTACGGTAGTAATTACTAGCAGAGTTATCCCAATTGGCAATTGATTACCCAAAACAAATTAAAAAGAAAAAAAAAAGCAGATTAATCATAACATAATGCAATTTGGTGGTAAACTAAAATCTGACAACTAAAAAGACTTTCATTCAGTGGCGTAGCTATGTTTTGAAGCACCCGGGGCAGAAAAGAATTTTGCACCCCCCCCCCCCCCCTAAATAAAAAAAATAACGACATTTTTCCTCAAGATGACAAAGAAGTCTTTTTTGGCTTGTACCGGGAAGAAAAGGCAGCTTCACTCTTCTTTGTTTTTAAGGATCCAGCTAATTTTACTCACACACACAAAACTAAAATGCATGGAACCCGATTATAGAATATTTCTAGTTTTCACCAATACTAAATTCGAATGGGAATTTATTTTCTTCAATCCTTCTATCAGGACCTAGTGATTATGCAAGAAGTAAATTTGTATTTATAATATTTTTTTTTACATACATATGTATTTTTTGTTTGGAATCTTTAAGAGGCTGCCATTTTGAAACAGGATGGCGGATCAAGATGCCAAACGAATTTGATCGAAATCTTAATAAATCCTTAAAATATGCTCTACATTTAACTCTGTCTATAAATTAGCGCAATCGCATGACAATGATCAGATATCTATAGAGGGATATATATACTTTTCTAGAGAAAAAGGATAAAAATTAAAATCCTTTTAAAATTTAACATTAAATTTAAATTTCAAAAATTTAAATCCTTAAATTATTTTATCTTGCTTTAAATCTTCTATTCTAAAATCCGTTTTACCCCTTTTAACTGTGTTTCTCAGCATAATATTTATTCGTTCACAGAGAGTAACTTGAAATAGAAAATGCTGATGTTTGGACAATTCTTTTTCACTTGTGGTTAAATCCTTGAACGTCTCGGATCTCGGGAATTGTGAGGATCTTGACCACAGGTCAATCAAGAGCTAATTAACCAAATAAACTAAATGTTCCTCCAATTTTTTATCCTAGCCCCCTGCTGGAAAATATTACAATCTCCAACATATTACGAAGAACACGCACGGAAAGTATTAGGTTTTGCCCATTCGAGGGGCCTGCACAACCTATAACCATGTAAGTCCCGAAATTGACGTAATGGCTCGAGAGACTTGCAAAGATGATTGTAAGATGCAGCGAGGAAATAAACGTGTTCGGTTCACAAAGAGGTTCCAGAGTCAAATTCTTTTCTCCCATGAATCTCCCAGTTATTCCTTACATAGACAGATATGGATGTAGCTTTCTCTAATGCATATATGTTGAATTTAATTATATATGAAATATATTTAACTTTTGAAATTACGAAAACAACCTTTTGTACTGGTCGTACTGGGAAGACTGAAAAGTCCTGATAAGATTTTTGTACGATTTGAGAAGGGAAAATTTGGGAGTAGATTGCCCACATTTTATTATTTGGCTTTTCACAATACCAATTCGACGGAAAGTAGAATTTCCAATAAAGAAAAAGTAATATCTTTACTTGCTGTTCTTCCAGCTAAATCCATTTTGAATTGGTTCACAGAAGTCCCCATTACACGAAAATATTCCTATGAAATGCTAAGAACACAAAAATTAGCGTGAACCAATGTAATCAATGTAACCAATCTATGTGTGTGACGGAGATAGCTAGAAATATCTACTGCACATGCAAGTCTGAAAATTTGGATGAAGGTAGTCCAAGGCAGATCTTGATGCACATGAGGTTCAGATCTCTAATTTTTTTTTTATAATTAGCCGATAATATTAATAAATGGATTTTTTTCTCAAAATTATAAAATCGCGCGCACATCAACCTGATTCCACAGCCGAATCGAAAGAAATGAAGAATTTTCATTAATCAACGAAAACTAATTATGATATGGATTTGAAATTTTCAGAGTACATGCAGAAAAAAATTTTACACGTGTGTATAAAATTTTTGGATCAGTAATTTTTCTTAACTTTTTCAAAAAATTGACGGCGATAGTACAAACGTTCGGAGAAATAACCATACAGGGTCGAATATACATTAAAAACAAACTAAAAAGAGATCTTTTTTCCAGCCGCCCCTTCCATTTAATTTTCAAAAATCGTTGGATCAGAGATTATATGGCATATAGATAATTGTCTTAGTTATTAAACGTTGCCAAATGCTAAAAACATAATTTAAAAGCATCTTATCAATTTAACCGAAGAATATTAATGTGTTCTATGGCAAGAGTCTCGTGATATGAGTCAAGAGTACATCTACAAGGGTTTCACCCCTTTATTTACATTTAAAAGTATGTTTTCCAAAATATAGACTTCTTTTACCACAATTACTAAACATTAACGGCACATTCTTTTCTTAGATTCTATGGGCCAGATTCCAATGGTAATTGATTCATTGAATTTAGCTTATGATTTTCTTGCAGATTTTATCTCCGCCTTCCAGCGCAGGGAACGCATTCTTATCTCGGGTACTATGGACCCAATTTCAACAGGGTTTTGCTCAACTTGGTTTTTGATTGTCTTACAGTTTTTAGTTCTACTTCCTACAGCCAAGGGGAATTTTTATCTGAGGTTTCATGGGCCTGATTTTTTTCTTTCAAATCATATTATGATTCTCAGCAAATTTTCTGGTGCTTGCGCAGCACGCCTGTTATATGGGGCACAGAAAGCCGGGACCCGTGCTAGAGATTCCTTTAGAGGAAGATAAATTTGAATGTAGGTTTTTAGTGGTTAGAGATGCATGCGTAGCAGGTCCGGTACACGTTGCCGAAGACAGTGGGGACCCGTCTCAGAGGTTCATTTTGAGAGATTCATTATTTTTTAAATGAATAGAGGTTTTAATCATTAGTGGTTCGTTTGGAAAAACCTACAGGAGGGTCAGCTACTGTACAAATGAACTACGTTCTTTTGATTTATAAACTGCAGATTAAACAGAAACCTCCATCAGCAACTGTCAATTATAGATCTTTCCTTTCCCCACTCTTTCATTGAATTTCTTTAAAATATTCACTCACACACATACACACAAAAGGTAAGGTCAACAATTCTTACTTATTTTCGAAGTATGTGAAGTAATTTCGGTTTAAAGCTCCTCTCAATTTGGTGCCTCCTATTTAATTAGAATGCGCCTGAATTTAGGTACATAATTATCTTAGGTACCAAGTGTGTTGAGCAACCCCTAGAAACATTTGCAGCTTTTTCTTTCTTCATTATTTGGATATAACAAAATATCTTACTAAAGAAAACATTCACATACAAAACAAAATTTAAAAAATCAGCAATTTCTATCAAAAATCAATATTTTCTATCAAAATATGAGAGTTAATTTCGGTTTAAACTTCTCTCAATTTGGCGCACCTAGGCTTTGGCGCCTGGGACGGCCGCTCCCCTTAGCTACGCCACTGCATTAATTTTATTTTATATATTGAACATAAAATATAAATTAATTCAAATTGATCAAAAGATACATTGCAACAGAATTTTATTTTTTTATTTTAAGATGGACCTTAAAATATTGATGAATCATATGATCCCACACTCTAATGGGAAGCTTGAATATCAGCAATTATAAAAAAAACTTATGTTCTTTTTGAGAATCTATGATTAAATAAACTGTGTGTGGAGATTACAAATGTTTTTTTTACTGGTAATTATGAAATATTTTCTGCTGACCAGGGTTTTTTTTTTAATTTGTACAGCCCTGATAATAAATATGTTTTTAAAATCTTAGTATTACTACAGTAGATTCTGGTTATTTGAGACAGCGTCAAAATCAAAAAGTATTAAATTTACTTCTGATAATTGGGATTGCTGTTTTAATAGGACAAATTCGTGCTAAAACAGATGTATTCTAATTAATCAGAATCTACAGCATATAAAACAAAAATTTTGAAGAAATTAATACGTAACACAACCCTCTCGCTGTGTATTTTTTTAAAAATCAAAATAGGTTCAAAAATTGTGCATTTATTTTATTACACTAGCTGCCTCTGGCAACCAGTTTGGTCGCCTTGAAATGCATGCTAAGCATTGCAACATGTTACTTTTATTTACAATTTATTTGCTTAATCCATCGACAAATTAGAAGATTCTGACAGAGAAATCAAGAATTCCTTACGATCATGGGAGCATTTCGCATCTTGTTTGTTGTTATATATTTCATCTTTTTTGACAAAAACCGCTTAACTCACTTAGTCATTCATGTTTTATGTCCATTTGCGATATTGTGCTGCAATATTTACGTATATTACAATATTAATATTGGGTCTTCTGCAAACTGGTGCATTTTAGCTAATACGACACCCAAAAGACCCAGTGCCAGGTTCAACAAAATTACTGTGAATTTAACATTTAAATTACAAAAACTTACTGGGAAATGTTCACAGTCAGACTCAAAAAAAAAAAAAAAAAAAAAAAATGTATAAATTCCATGTTACAATTTTTATGCAGGTTATTCTTCATCAAGTAAGTGATAAATGGTAAAATCCACTTCAGCATCAGTGGAAAATGTAAATTATAGCTTAAAAAAATTATTTGTGTTCAATGAACATTAATAAGTGAGCTCGCAAGGCATGGCCCAATTCTAAAACTAAAATTAATTTCGTTGGTTTAAAGGCGAATGACATCGGGACCAAAGTTGCTTTTTGCCTTGCGATTTGACAGTTTTAAAAACCACAAACAGGTTAATTCTTTTTAATTGCTCTCTGGAAAACTCGCTTTACGAATGATTACCTTCAAGGTTTAATATTTTTAATCGCTCACATGAACGAATCTCTATTGTTCGTTTACTTTGATGGAATGAGATATTCAGCTGTCAGCCTAATTTCAACTGAAGTTACCTCAGAATATATCCATATCTGAATGTAATTTATCACTCAAACATTAATTACTTCAGTAAGATCTTTTTAAAAATGTAACTTTAATGCAATTTCATTGGAAAATATAATTTTCATTAAAAATGGCCACTTGGCATATATAAAAAGCGAAGTGGTCAGCAAGTTTATGTTTATGACAGTCACATGATTTAGGCTTTTATTATTAGAGATCAAAGATGTGTATTTTAAATGAAATTAGTGGTAGGTTTATATTCTTTAATGAAATGATAGCGATGGAACCCTATTTGGCGATTTAATCATCTGCACCCAGCTAACATAAAAGTAGCAAAATGGCCGCTTGACATATAAAAAGTAAAGCATTCAGCCTGGAACTGTTGATTGATGTGATTAAATTTAAGTTATGATTGAAGTTAGAAGAGTTTAAAAGTACACAGTGAAAACTTAAGCTTTTAATTCCCTAAATGTAAAAGTTTATGAAACTATATGGTGGCGAAATAAATACAAAGAGAGTTCAAAAACAAACTGAAGTTTATTAAAAATCAAAAGCAGAAATAATAGTTAACTATAACTTTAACATTATACAACAAACAGTTCTTAAACTTATATAAAAGCATATTAAACTATTAAAGCAGATTTAACAATAATTAGGTAAAAGTAAAACTAACCCTCATGACATATAAAGAAACAGGATTGATACCATCAACTAGCCAGACGATCTCGATGGTTCCATGATATACGCACACTTAAATAAACTGCCGTAAATCAGCTGAGCACTATCTAACAATACTTTCAAAGTAAACTAAAATGGAGAATAGCTTCTTTCAAAATGATATCACTTAAGTGGAGAACAGCACGAAAAAACAGACGATAACTGTAGATAATTGATGAATAAATTAACTATTTACTTCCACAATACCTGCCAACACGTAGCTACTTTAAATGTAGAGTTCATCCGTAATTCCAGAGCATAAGATGAATCCATATGATTCACTTAAACAGACTTGTAGTCAGCGGTAAAACGTTAAAGTAAACACAACAAAAAGTAGAAAATGGATTTTACGTTAAATGAAGAAATGTAAACAGAACTTAAGGTCAACATCCGATGCCATGATAAAACACTTTAAAAGACTCCAAACAAAAACCACTGTTAAATGCCGGTAATGAAATAAGACAGAAAAGGAAAAGGAAAGAAGAAAGAAATTATGTCTTTATTTATATGAACTGCGTGAATGAATAAACAAATCACGGAGCAGCAATAGATGGTTCTCGAAGGAGAACATCGTGATGAAACGTTGTACAAACGATGTGCAGTAGTTTCAAACGAGCAACACCATCTGGTGGTGGTCGTGAAACACTCGTCATTTGAATTAATTACGTGCTCCTGATTGTCTGGATACAGATGGTTGAAAATTGGAAGTGGGAAAGAATATGCAATAAGCAAACAACTTTTAAAAGATTTAAACGCAAGATAGCAAAAGTAAATAAATGGTAAATAAAGTAATGAATGACTTTATTGTATTAATAAAAGATATTTTATATAAATAAATAAGAAAATGTAATATAAATGTATTGCTCAATAAAGATAGAATATAAAATATATAGCTGAATGACAGTGAAATGTAGATGAGATATTTCTGGACAGTGACAAGAAAGGCATAAGGTATACACCTATCATTGATGACGGTCGCATGACTTAGGCTTTTTTTTATTATATAGATATTTTAAATGGACATACATTTTAAAGTTAAAATATGTACAATTTTTTTGTAAAAGAGTTTTTAATATAGAATTAGATCATAAAAAAAAAGATTGCAGAAATCGTGGATTGCGCAAATTTTGCTACTTTTACATTGAACATGGAAATCGTAGGATGTACAGCAAAAAGTTTACACTAATTAAGCTTTTTTTTCCCCCTTAGATTTTACATCTTTATCTAGATATACATACAGTTCTATGTCAACAAATTTTCTGGAACGAACTTTTTAAATTGAACCACACACACACATATACAGGGTGTCTCAAAAGGTCGTTTACAAACTTAACATGCTGGTCTGTCATATCATGAGGAACAAGATTTACATAGGAACTTGTGTTCGAAAATGCAAACTGTGACCGCTAGAGGACGATGAATGCAGGTATGGAGAGGGAGAAAGAAAAGATATCGAAAGAGGTATTAATATGACTTTTATTAAAGAACATGGTTTAATTTACAGAAGGTGTTAAAAATTCCTTCCATTTGCCCCAATGCATGCTTCACAACGTCGATGCATTAATTCACGGACCCATTCAAAATGGGCAGGTGTGTCACGGACACGTGCTGCCGCTTCCACGATCCGTTTTTGCAAATACCAGCGTTCGAATGCGATGCATTGAGGATAATCGGCATCACACAATGCCTGTACTCTTTGGACGTGCTAGGGGTGTAGCCTGTCCTTGTGCAATATGCGTATGATGCTGAAAAGATGTATATCCAGAAAGACTTTTTGTGGGTTCCTCTCAAATTCCCGTAGCACAGCTTCCTCTATGATAGGTGTGCGTGTACCGGGTCTATGTCATTTAGCAGACAACCAAATAGCCGACAAGACATTTAGCAGACAGCAATTAGACGACAGGACATTTAGCCGACAAGTACATTTAGTCGACACGTACATTTAGTCGACAGGACAATTAACCGACAGCGACAGTTAGCCGACAAGACAGATAGCCGACAGAGACAATTAGCCGACAGGACAATTAGCCGATAGGACAGTTAGTCGACATGGACAATTAGCCGAAAGGACGTTTAGCAGACAGGATGATTAGCCGACAAGACAATTAGCCGACAAGACACTTAGCCGACAAGACAATTAGCCGACAAGACATTTAGCCGACAAGACAATTAGCCGACAGGACATTTAGCCGACAAGACAATTAGCCGACAAGACATTTAGCCGACAGGACATTTAGCCGATAAGACAATTAGCCGACAAGACAATTAGCCGACAAGACAATTAGCCGACAGGACATTTAGCCGATAGGACAATTAGACGACAGGATATTTAGCCGAGAGGACGATTAACACAGTTAGGTTTTGGTTTGGATACTGTTAGGTTTCGGATAGGTTACAGTCAGAATACAGTTAGGTTATAATTAGTTTACGGTTACGTTAAACTTGGGTTACAGTTAGGTTACGGTTAGGTTACAGTTAGATTACGGTTACGTCACAATTAGATTAAATTTAGGTAACAATTAGGTTACGTTTAAGTTACAAATAGGTTAAGGTTAGATTACGGATAGGTTACAGTTAGATTAGGGTTAAGTTACGGATAGGTTTCAATTAGGTTACGGATAGGTTACAGTTAGATTACGTTTATGCTACAATTAGGTTACAGATAGGATACAGTTACGTTACAGTTTGGTTACAATTAAGATTATGGATAGGTTACAGTTAGATTACGGTTAGGTTACGGATAGGTTACAGTACGTTACGGATAGGTTCCAATTAGGTTACGGTTAGGTTACCGCCAGGCTACAGTTAGGTTACGGTTAGGTTACAGTTAGATTACGGTTACGTCACAGTTAGATTAAATTTAGGTAACAGTTAGGTTACGTTTAAGTAACAAATAGGTTAAGGTTAGGTTACGGATAGGTTACAGTTAGATTAGGGTTAAGTTACGGATAGATTTCAATTAGGTTACGGATAGGTTACAGTTAGATTACGTTTATGCCACGGTTAGGTTACAGATAGGATACAGTTACGTTACAGTTTGGTTACAATTAAGATTAGGGATAGGTTACAGTTAGATTACGGTTAGGTTACGGATAGGTTACAGTACGTTACTTATAGGTTACAATTAGGTTACGGTTAGGTTACCGCCAGGCTACAGTTAGGTTACATTTATGTTACAGTTAGGTTATAGTTACATCACAGTTAGGATACGGTTAGGTTATAATTAGTTTACGGTTAGCGTACCGTCATGATGCGTTTATTTTACAGATAGATTACGGTTAGGTTGCAGTTAGGTTACAGTTAGGTTAGGGTTAGGTTATAAGTAGGTTACGGTTACGTTACGGTTAGGTTATAATTAGGTTACGGTTAGGTTACAGTTATGTTCCATTTCCGTTACAGATAGATTACGGTTAGGTTACGGTTATATTCCATTTCCGTTAAAAATAGGTTACGGCTAGGTTACGGTTATGTTCCATTTCCGTTACAGATAGTTTACGGTTGGGTTATGGATAGGTTACAGGTAGGTTACAGTCACGTTACATTTAGCTTATAATTAGTTTACGTTACGGTTAAGTTACCGATAGTTTATAGTTACGTTACAGTTAGGTTACGGTTATGTTATAATTAGATTAAGGTTAGGTTGCAGTTAGGTTACAGTTAGGTTACGGTTAGGTGATAATTTGTTTATAGTTAGGTTGAAGGTATCTTATTGTTAGGTTACCGTTAGGTTACGGTTAGGTAACACGTTACAGCTAGGGTACAGTTAGGTAATGTTTATGGTACAGTTAGATTAAGTTTACGTTACAATTAGATTACTGCGCCCAGGGCTTAAATTCTAACAAAAAAAGTTTCGGAGCCCTAATCAGCGCTACCGGTACAACAACTGTACCGTTCCACCCCTCCCCCCCTGCCCCTGTAATCTGCATATTTATATTTGGTACATTAATTGCAAAATTTAAAGCATTTTTTTTTTCTTTAGCAAAATAAAAATTTTAAATATATCTATCAGCATGTACTTAGCTGTCAACTATTCCACTTTTTAGTTATCACTTCTTCTGAATAGTAAAAATCCGTGCCTATTTTTTATGTTAATTAATTGCAGAATTCTGCGGTTAAATAGGGTAACGATTATGATTAGGAAATGGTGTTAACACAGAAAAGGGATAGTTCGCAGCTATGCATTTTTAAGAAAAAATGAATGAAATTTACAGAAATGAATATTTATATGCTGAAGAATGGAACAATGTTTTACAATTTCCTGAAAAATGTGCACATCTTAAACTATAATCATTTCCTTCCGCATAACAATCTTTTGCGGTGAGTCCCTGAAAATCAGATAAAATTAAAAATTTGACAAAGTTATCGGAAAGAATCTATGCTTTTATAGAAAAAGGGCTTTCTATCAGAATTACAATACATGGTAATTATATCTATTTACAAAGGAAAGTGACTTCGTATAGGTGCAGAGAGCCTTAGCGTGGGTACCGTTCATGATACAAAATAAGTAGAAAAATCACTAACGTGATTTTTATACTAGTACGCAATAGAAGACAAAAAACCTCGAACAAACAAACATCAAGCTGATGCTTGATGGATAAAATAGAAAATATTCTTTTCAGGTTAGATATCGAAATAATAAAAAGAAAACCCAGCCAATAAAAAATTATCCTACTGTCACAAAAGAAAATCGAACTGAAAGCAAATTTATTGTTCAGTCTCTTGAGTGGTGCCGTATTAACACGTCGCCGATATAAATTTGAAATAGTAAAACGCGATTTCTGTTTCCCCTTCATTCTGATCATAATAGCATTAAAATGGTTTGAAGTGGAATATAATACGTAATTTTGAAAGAGGATTTTTTTTTTCAATACATGAATAAATAAAATTTTAAATGTAATACAGATTGAGCTCGAGTCAGTCTAAGCCTAAAAACTGATATAAAAATTGAAACCGTTTTATCTCCATCTCCTACGTGTGTGACACATTACGTCACATATAAGTGTTTTGTTAAAAAGAATGCAAAAGCTTGGAGATGGGAAGGAAAGGAAAAGGTAATTTAAGCTTCGGTTTTTCGGAAGCGCTATTGCACTGGGCTCCGGAACCCTCTATTTATACAGTGTAATTTTATATCACACTAGCTGACCCACCCGGCGTTGTCCAGGCCCATCATAATAACCTTAAATAAAACTCAAGTTTGTATGATTTTATATCCTTTGAAAATCTTTTAAATGAACCTAGTTTCGGAAGTCCCATTACCTTCCACAGCCTCTCGTGTGTTCCCAACAAATCTCTTTCCGAACGAACCTGTGAAATGGGTCCCCGCTACCTAAAGCAGTATGTACCGGAAGTGCTCCGCACGTGCCGCAGATAATCGAAAACCAAGTCGAGTGAGCCAAACTTCGTTGTAATCAAGCCCATAGAACCCGAAAAACGAATGCATCATTAATGTTCGAAAATGTTGGTAACTGAAGTCTAAGATAAACTTTCATAATACAGAAAGTAGCTGAATTGTAATCTAACTTAAATGAACCAATTCCCGTTGAAATCGGTCCCCTAGAACCCGAGGAAAGAATACACCTCTAAGCGGTGGAAGGTTGCCCCCCCCCCTCCTTCTGTAAATTTCACGGACTACTTTTAAAATTAACACAATATTATTTAATAAACGGATGAAATCCCGGGCGGCAAACAACGTAGCTACGCTACTGCACCTAACGAAAATTTTCATACGGATTCGACATTCGTTTTATTCGATGTTAGCATAAATTAGAGGCCCGATGTAATTATGAGCGCGCTAGAGTGCGAAGCCAGCTAGTTTAATAAAATGTTATTATTATTACGCTTATATGTTAAAGCCTCGATAACTCGACATCCTCATAAATAAGTGTATTTAGTTAATATTATTATTTATACCTTTGCTCTAAAAACTGGATAACTTGAAGATTCATTAATCCGTTTTATTTTCTATCGAATACAAGTTATACGGTTAAACCTTGATGAATCCTCAAGCTTATAAATCTATGTTTTTATTTAAACAATTATCATTGGTCATTGTGGTTAAAACCTTGATAACTCTGTATCCTCATAAAGCAGTGCTTCTATGCAATAGAATATAATTAATTTTCTTTACATCCGCAATAAAATTAAAATAACAAGTTATCCCCAAGCGATCTCTCTAAACGCAAAAACCTAGTTACTTCGCCATCTCTTTAAATTTATATTTTAATCAGTTTGATATAAATTTTGTATGATTTCCAAAAAACCTCGAAAAGTCGTCATCCTTAATCATCTGTGATTTTATTAAGTCGAATGTCATTAATGAATTATATATATCCAATCTTGATAACTTGACATTCTCACAAATTCGTCTTTTTGCGCATCGAATTTATTTAATTTATATATTAAAAGATCAGTGATTCGCCAGCCTTAATAAACCTTTGTTTTTGCTGAAAGAAGTAGTATTTATTTGTTACTGATATGGGGTACTATAATATCGATAGCTCATCAATTTCATAAATCAGTGCTTTTACTCAATCATTATTAATATTTTATACATAAGCATTAAAACCTCAATAACTCAACTCGTCAGCTACTAAAAGTGTGTTTGTATTTAACTGTAGAATAAGTTTTCAGCGAGATCGCATTTAACGACAACCCAGTTTTTAGCGAGGAAAATTGAATAAAACGTATACCAATAAAAGAAAGTGTCGCTCTGTCTGTGTGTATGTGAGTGTTTGAGTGTCTGTGTGTCTGCGCTTGATGACTAGCAAAATCTACCGCACGTAGAAGTCTGAACATTTAGGTGAGAACAGTCCAAGACATGTCCTGATGCACCTGACAATCAGATTTTTCTTTTTTAGGGTTCCGTACTTAAAAAGTAAAAACGGAAACCATTATAAGATCACTCTTGTGTCTGTCTGTCTGTCACAGCCATTTTACTCGTAAACTATGGAACGTGGAAAGTTCAAATTCGGGGAAATAATAAAGACAATTGACCCACATATTTTCATATTAATAAACATTCATAAATATATTTAGTAAAAAAGTAGAGGGGCTAATTATGCTACTTGAAAAAAAAAATCTTTTCATTGTATATCATGTGGGGTATCCTGTGAAAGCTTTTGTAACGCTGAACTCAAAAATACATTCCTTTTAATTTTAGGTATTATATTTTCAAAGATATTGTTGAAAATGTAGCGCAAAAATATGTCCCCCCCCCCCACATCTAATTCCGAATCTACTGAAACTAAAATTATGAAAAAATTAGAGGTAGTACGCATTAATATAAACCTTGCCGGAAAATTATAGAGATTACCCTAGGTCACATAGTTATTGAGTAATTAGCGTTTTTCTGTTATACACATATTTCGATTTACGGGCATTCAGAAAAATTGTTGAGCATCGCTGAATATACCTATCGTTGCAGAAGATTAAAAGCATTGTTTATAATGATTTTCGAAAAAAATCATCAGTAATTAGCCGAGATATTAACCCTTAAAGGTACGGTCAGTTTAGACATACACAAGGACAGGGACGGCGTACTCTATGCCTAGTTAACAACTTTTAATGATATATATGTGTAATGTAATGTCCAGTAACAGTATAAAAGCAATAAACGTCAAATTGTTAAAAACTAATTTAAGGGGTCTCGGGACTCTAAAAAGTGGAAAAAAAGACCATTTTCAACATTTAATGTCGTAAAATGTATATGATTTTAAAACACAGTTTTAATTGGAATGAAAGATATAAGTATGTTCTTTCGTTTCATGTATTTAAAAAATTGCAAGATACAGAATTAGTATTTATAGGGGGCTCGAAACTGTTAGACATTTGCCGAACAAAAAATTGGCATAACAGTTTACGCGCAGGATTACAAAATAAATATTGCAACTAGAGTGAAAATTTTGGTGCTTACTTATACTTCAGATTGTAATAATTTCCCTGAACTTAAATAAATTTATATTTAAAGCCTTTTTATATTTTTAATGCAATGTTGTATTTAGCTAATACAAAATTTTGAAAATTTCAACAGTAAAATCACCTAAAAAATATTTTTTTGAACAATAAAAAGGAAATTTTAGGTTCAGTTTATATAAACTAACATGAATTATATGTTTTGAAAATTTCATGAAAAAATATTTAGAAGTTTTTGAGGTATCCTGAGCGTTATGCCCAAAAAACGCCATTTGGAAAATAATGACTTTAAAGTTTCGGAAACGCCGCTTCAGCTATTGAGCAGGTATAATTCTAAAAGCCGAAACTTTTGTTCTAATGGGAATTTCAAGGAAACAATTATATCAAAATATTCAGAAAAGATAGGAGTTTAACATCTAAAAAAATTAAAATTTCTTAAATTTTGAAGCTTTAAGAGTCCTGCGACCACTTAATCCTTTCCGGCACGGAGTAATTCTATTTATAAACGTATGAAATGATGAACTGACACCAGAATTTATAAATGAATTTATTAGAAAATGCGAACTTGCTTATTTTCACGTACATGATAAAAGGGAAATTTTAATTAAATATTCTTGGTGCCGTTTGTCTGTTTTGAAATAAAAATTAGGTGTCCGTTTTTTAAGGGCATCGCTCTCGAAAGATTTAATTAGAATGAATCGCATAAATACTGTGGGATTCACGATAGTTTGCATTGATTGTATCTCTCAATGCGCCAAGAGTGACTTTAAAAGTTAATTAAAGACCTATCTGGAAAAACGCGGCACTGACCAAGGCGGCGTTGCAACTTTGAGACCTCAATTCGAAGCACGCTTAGCACAATGCCAAATTTAAACTTTGAACAAAGGTTTTGTTTTAGCTACACTGTAGAAATAAAGGTTATTACTACGCTGAATTTAGTTTCATGAAATGCCAAATGAAGTTTAACTATGCACTGCTTTTATTGTCAGTACCGAATTAAGTTCATCATAAACAGATTAAAATAATATTAAAGAAAGAGTTATACGAACAGCTATGTTTGATATTATTTAGGTTCCATATCTCTTTGAACTTTCATGGTATACCCATTTACACTTTTCTAATATATACAGTTATACTCAACCCTACGTTGTATAGTTTTTTACAAAGTCTTAGTATTCTTTTAGCAACGATTTTTTTTTAATACAATTACAAATTCATATATTTATTCTATGGAACCCTCTGTGCGCGAGTAATGCTCGCACTTGACAGTTTATTTAAGGGTCGGGGTCCCTGTGCCTCTTTCAGTTTTTATGCTCTAATTTGTTAATAACTTCCCCCCTTTATATGCGATCTTCTTCGTTCTTGGGGCCAATTCTCCATTTAGTTATTCCCTCATTTCTACATTCCAGTTAAGACCCTGGCAGCCTGGGACCCGGTACAGCACCCCTTGAAGTTTTTGCGCCCTAAATTGTTAATAAATTGCTTCCTTTTAATCCGATCTTCATTTAGGTATCCTTTTTTCATTTAGTTATTCTCCCATTTCTACATCCCAGTTAAGACCCTTGCTCCATTCTCCCCCCTAGGGTTCCGTAGTTCCCTTGAATTTTTTGTGCGCCATGCATTTTTACCCTCTAATTTTCTCACCTTCTCAGTGCATAATTTTAAAACTGAGTATTGGACTCTTTTCACAGGACCAACACCCTCATATTTTATTTGGGCCCTAGGACAATCAGCTATCCAGTCCTAGGACAGCATTTGCCCAATTTTTGGCGCATTTCTTTAAATTATTATTCTAAGAAATACTAATTCATAACTCTATGGTTAATTTTGAATAATTGAAGATCTAAGACCTTTTAACATATTTTCATGTTAGGGCCCTGCTCTTAACTATCAGTTGGCCTTTTTTGGGCCCTTTATTGTAGCTCCCTTAAAAATGACCCGATTCATTAGCTTTTTTTTTCTAACAACTTCTTAAGTCTTCTACCAACTCCATGAACGACAAAAAAATTTCTCACTTCAGCTACCACCAATTTTGAATATTAATCTCCTTCTTGGGGCCTTTGTTGCAGCTTCTTTAAAAACGATCTTACTCTATTACAATTTTCTACTTCATAGTTCTTGCGTCCTACAGCTACTTTAAAACTATTAAATTTTTTTCCTTTGCCCAACTACATTCCAGTTAATATCCTGCCCCCTGGGCCCGGTTCTTCTTTATACCCAAGCTACCACCTTTTTTGAATATTAATCTCCTTTTTCGGCAACAACTTACGTTTACTCACTACATCCGTAAATTAAAAATAAAAATCGCGTTACGCTAACCCTTAAATGCGTGATTTTTTATTTTGCTTCGAAAAAATTATATATGATTCTCAAAAGTTTATTACACAAGAAAAATAATGAAAAAAAAAAATCAGATAGATTTTTCATACAATATGGCAATCTTTTCTTCTGTTGCGCATCTGCAATACAAATAATAACTACTGTTGTGTGGCTGTTTTACGCTAAAATTTTCCAAATCAGTAAATATCCGTTTATTAAATAATATCGTGTAAATTTTAAAAGTAGACCGTGAAATTTATAGAGGAGGAGGGAGGCAACTTCCACCGCGTAAGGATAAATTGTTTCGTCGGGTTATAGGGGCCCAATTTCAACGGGAATTGGTTTATTTAACTTAGATTACAATTCAGTTACTTTCTGTGAAAATACTTACTTTCTGTGATTATGAAAGTTTATCTTAGACTTCAGTTAACGACATTTTCGAACATTAATGATGCATTCGTTTTTCCGGTTCTATGGGCTTGATTACTACGAAGTTTGGCTCACTAGACTTGGTTTTCGATTGTCTACGATACGTGCGGAGCACTTCCGGCACATGCTGCGTTAGGTAGCGGGGACCCAGATTACAGGTTCGTTCGGAAAGACGTTTGTTGGAAACACACGAGACGCTGTGGAATGCAATGGAACATCCGAAACTAGGTTCATTTAAAAGATTTTCAAAGAATATAAAATCATACAAACTTGAGTTTTATTTAAGGTTATTATGATGGGCCAGGGCAACGCCGGGTGGGTCAGCTAGTGTGATATAAAACTGCATTGTATAAAATTTGGTTGTATCGTAGGGAACTAGAAAAAGCAAGCAAAAAATTCATACCGCACAGTTTGTTTTTTATTTTTAATTCGATATAGATTTCGTTATTCATATGTCTAACTGTTTTATACGTTTAATATAATATGTTGAAACATCACAAAGAGATTATTATTTGTTAAAAAACCTTATTTATGTGACTTACATTTTTCTACACAAACAAATTGCAGTAGTAATCCTTATCTCTGTTCATAAAATATTTTTTTTTAAATGGCAATTGCCCATATCCGTTTATTTTTCAAAAAAATCATGAAAATTCAACAAACTGTCGTATCGGAACATTATTTGTACTATAAAATTTATCAAATAATGATAGTTTTGTGCAAAATGAAAAAAAAATAGTTAAAATTCTCATCGATAAGCGAAGTTTTAGAGCCTCATTATAAAACTGTATGACAAACAGGCAGATTATGGATTCTTAAAATAGTCTGACACTAAAAAATTGAATTTGATTGTTTAGTATCTGAATGAAAATAGCTGTACATTTTATGCTTGTAAGAAATAAAAATGGTTCTATATGAATGCGTTAGAAAATAGCCAATTTGGATTTGAGAAAATCATTTCAAAAAAAAAGAAAAGAAAGAGAAAAAAATCACTCCCGGCTCGGCCTGCAGGCACAGGTAGATTTCGAAGTTAAGTACTAATTTCACCAAAAAGGCTAAATCAAGATTAGAGATAAACACAGTTTGACAATTTTTTCTGGTCGCTTTTGACGAGTTTTTAATTTTATTTTTCTGAACTGGTTTTATCAGAATCATGTTAAGGCTGTGTTCTCAACTACACTGTTCAACAAGGTTGATATTTTCTGACACAATGACGTACAGATTTTTTAACGTAATTGTATAAAATTGGCAGACCTACTACAAGGGATTTTTCTCCCTTCGTTCAGTGTTTTTTCCCTTTTGTTGGGAAATTTGGTTCAAACTGTGACAATATTTTCTGAAACATCTATTGTGTTTACAAAAAAAACGGAAAACGTTTTTCAATTACATAGTTTCCGTATAACAACACCTTCCAATTTCATGCGTTTCCGAACAAAAAGGAATTCAAACTTATGTCATAAAGTTGCCCCTATGGATTTGAGAACAGCCTTAATACGATATTTTTTTCTTGAACCCCTTTTTTGTGTAAGAGTTGGTTTTAACAAAATCTTGCCAATATAAAAGTTGTAGATAATATCAAGAAGATTTATAATAAATTTAAACGGATTTGATATCTTGTGAATTGACGAAGTTATGATTTTTTTTTCTTTTTAACCCTCTCCCTTTTTTCTGTAAGAGTTGGTACTATCAAAAACTTGTCAATATAAAAGTTGTAGGTAAGATTAAGAAGATTTATAATAAATTTAAGTGGATTTTATATCTTGTGAATTGACGAAGTTATGAATTTTTTTCTTCTTAAAACTCTATTTTTATTGCCCCTTGAGCCCATTTTTAATGATATCAAAAACCTGTTATACATATTTTTTTTTACCTTTTCCTAGAAGTAATAATAACTTTAAACTGATTTGATATGCATTATAATTAAGAAGTTTTTTTTTTTTCTGTTTTCACAAAATCCTTCCCTATTTCCATTTCCTTGGGTCGATTTTGCCCATTAACGAACTTTACCGAGATTTTCTGCCCCTTGATTGTATGGTATGGCCTTGATCAGTTTGGAAGAGGTTTGTGCAGAATTATGGAAGTTATCGTGTCCATAAAAAAGTGATATATATGGATAGATAGTTAGATAAAGTTTTGAACTGGGGGTGGTTTGGTGTTCTATGGTTTCATGATCGGCGTAGATCTGCAAAAATGTTGGAAAAATGTAATATGTAGTATTTCTTATTACGAAATCTACCTAAAATGTATTACCCTGATTTTATTCCTCTAAATATCTACAATATTCTGCTTAATACTGAAAATCGTCCGAAATTCGTTAGATCCCTAGCTGAGGCTGGATACATTCTACGACTACAAATGCAAACTTTATTAACAAGACTGAAAAAAATAATATTAAATAAGAACCAATTTTATTAATATAAAGGAGGACCTAGCTTCAAATTTAAAGAAAAATTCTATATGCTTACCATATATATCTAATTCGATAAATGCTTTTCTTAAATTTTGAATATCAAATTAAATTAGAATTATTTGAAAAAAATATTTTTAATTTTCTCAACATATATTTTTTAACTTTAGAGTATTATTGATTACAAAGAAACCGTTATTGAAAATTTAAGTTAATACAAACAGAGGAATGAGGATGAAACGTAAAAAGTTCTCAATAAACTTGAAAATTGGTGAAACAATTAAAATTATATATCACGTTTAAAACAAAATTTTATTAGCCTCCGGTACGGTATGCTATTTCTTTCTCCCAGCTTATTTTGTGTCCAAAAAATAACGTTACCTTACAGAGGCTAGCCGTAAAACAAAGCGTTACGATTAAATACTGTTTAGAATTTTTTTAAACTTCTAAGCATCGCACATTTTCAATTTTTATACCGTCGTATTGGAGAAAAAAAGTTCTTTTAAATGCATTTTATTTGAAAACTGTATCTCCATTTACTTTTGGAATATTAATTTTTTTGTAGTTTTTAGAGCCATTGGCTTAATATTGGCAACGGAGAAGTAAAGGAAGAATAGTTTTAAAATTGCAATTATATATTTTCGTTGCCATTTTCTCGCAACAACCGAAAGAAAATGTAATTAAAATATGTGCTATTTTGAAAAACAATATATAAACGAATGATTTCTGTTAAAACAATGGAGCTATTATATACTATATTTAATTGTAAGTATCTATGAATCATTAGATCGCCTTTTTTTTTTTCTTGAAAGACGGAATATTTTTTTGCATTTGTGCATTATTTCGCGATAGTGATGTGCTATGCATGCTTTACTGCAGATGTTTAAGAGTAGATCGTAAATGTGGAATTCTTAAGCGGATGCGAATGACGTCATTTTACATAAAATAAAACGTGTGCTTTAAGTCTTAAAATTGAAATATGTTTTGTACTGCAGTAGAGTCCCGCTTAACCGAGTTATTTTCTTCTGATGGACTGGTGGCTTCTATTATTATGAAACAGCCATTATAAATGAAGCGTTATGGGAAGATAAAAAAAAAAATATATATATATATATATAGCCATTTTTCCCCCCATTCCGACCAGAAAATCAGAGTTCAAACTTTTACGGCTGCTCTTTCATCTTCACCTAATACTTCATTTATAATGGCTGTTTCATAATAATAGAAGCCATCAGTCCATCGGAAGAAAATGAAGTAATGGAAATGCCGGGGGCGACACTAAATTCTGAAAAAACAGAATTCCTGTTCTCTAGTTTAATATTATTGGATTAAATTTTCAGTTCATTTGTAAACGTAGGTGCATATGATCCAACAATGGCATTCATTATACAAATAATAGTTTCTCCAAAATAATTTTTTACATTCCGTGTTTAAATGTTTAAATTTCTTAATTAAATCAGAAAGAGAAACAGTCCTAATATATTTTTTTAATCATTAACAGTGTTGAATTCATGGGGTGACCCGGGGGAGACATTCTCCCCAGAGAATAAATGTCCCCATGGAAGCTTTGAGATTTTGTGTTTTCAATGGTCAAAAAGTGCAAATTCCAAACCCACCCCCATCCCGGAGATCACAGAAATCCCTCACGAAAAAAAGTGTCTAAATTCAACTTGATCAATAAGAGAAAATTAGGAATAATCCAGTTTAATGCCATAATATGCTTTATTTGTATAAAATAGATTTATTAGCACGGCTAAATTGGTATCAAATAATAGCTCTTTTTCGTTAATAACCGAAGAAAATGAAATGAAAAAAGAAATGTCCAAACATGATGATTGATTTCTCCTTTCAACTGTTGCATCATGCTTCCGCCATATACGCATATGTTGGCGCAACGCTGTCTGGAATAAATAATGTTAGGGTGGAATAAAAATAAACAGCTCTTAAATTTACCATTATCTAGTCAAAAATAAATAAAAAATAAATAAACTACTGATAAAAGGAAGTTAGATATAAAGGATTTTATTTTAATGATTTTATGCATAAAAATGTCTCCATGAATATTTTAGAAAGTTTTGGAAACAGGGCCGCCATTTGAGGGGGGATGAGGGTGGCAACCCCCCCCCCCCCCCCCCCCAAAGGAATTTGATTTTTCGGAAAATTTTCATCAATTGTCAGACTCAAACAAAAATTTAAAAAATGCTCAAACGCTATGATAATTTATCAGATTTGATTACAATAAAAACATATGCATTAAATAAATGATTTATGCATAGAAATTAATAATTATCTAAAACATTTCCTATTCGAACTTTCTTAAGGTGAGATATATATCGCACTTTGCCTAATTTTAAAAATACATGAGAGAAATTTTCTTTTATCAATTGCTTCTCAGCTGTGTACAACTTGCCCCTGATGGCTAGAAATTCAGGTGTATTTTAAGAGTTTTTTAAGATAGTTTTTTTTTAGGGCTGGAGGAGGGGCGAGTATAATTCAAGTTCTTAATTATCCGACTTTTTTACTTTTTTGGATTATTAGTGTCACATTATATTTACTGCAATTATTGTAATGTTATCAAATTATTTAATTATTTGCTTTATTAAACTATATTATATATGGTACACTCTAAATAAAATTCAACGCCTAGGAATGGAGTCTGCGAGCAACCAACAAAACAATTTCTACAACACAAAACCGACAGACTTCCACCAAACCCCAAAGTAAAAGAAATTGCTCCATATTTTAACACGTTTATAATAAAGTGTTGTATAATTTTATCCCTTAAGTACAGAAATGAACACATGGGTATTACTATGAGCCACCATTAATAGTCAAATCTATAGTTTTTCATTTAAAAAATATTCAGGACTTCCTTGTTAAAAACCAGATCACACCGACTCCGACCGAAAGATATAAAGCACAATCCGAAAAACATAAAGTGTACAGTCGTGCGAAAAAAAAAAAAAAAAAAAATTAAACACCCCTACTAACTCAGAAAAAATTATCGTAGAAGAAAGTTACTGGTACCAAACGATTGGTAATAAAGTCTACTTTTAAATGATGTATATAAAATTTGCTTAGGGGGCCATCTAAATCTTAAAACGAACCATAACTTTGTTTTTTTCAATAGCAGTACACAATTCTGACAGCATAAATGAACTCTACACCCTTCAATTAGCCTAAAAACAAACTTCTATGATATTCGTACCACAAGTGTCCGATAAATTAAGGAGTGGGGTTGCCCCCTTTTCCCCCTTTATTCTTAACTAATGAACCTCCAAATCTAATCAAGGCTGCTCCTTAACATGATAAACTGGTATAGCAAATTTGGAGCAAATCGAATAACTCTGCATGAAAAACCCATTTATCTAAATTAAGGGGTGGGGGGGATTAGCTCCCCTATCCCCTTTTATTCTTAACTAATGAACCTCCAAATCTAATCAAGGCAGCTCCTTAACATAGTAAACCGGTATACCAAATTTGGAGCAAATCGAATAATTCTGCATGAAAAACCCATTTATCTAAATTAATAGGGGGTAGCCCCCTTTCCCCCTTTATTCTTAACTAATGAACCTCCAAATCTAATCAAGGCAGCTCCTTAACATGATAAACCGGTATAGCAAATTTGGAGCAAATCGAATAAGTCTGCATGAAAAACCGATTTATATAAATTAAGGGGTGGGGGGGATTAGCTCCCCTATTCCCTCTTTATTCTTAACTAATTAACCTCCAAATCTAATCAGGGAAGCTCCTTAACATAATAAACCGGTATACCGAATTTGGAGCAAATCGAATAATTTTGAATGAAAAAACATTTATCTAAATTAAGGGGGGGTAGCCCTCTTTCCCCCTTTATACTTAACTAATGAACTTCCAAATCTAATCAGGGAAGCTCCTTAACATAATAAACCGGTATATCAGATTTAGAGCAAATCGAATAATTCTGCATGAAAAACTCATTTATCTAAATTAAGGGGAGAGAGTAGCCCCCCTTTCCCCCCTTTATCTTTAACCAATGAACCCCCAAAACTAATCAGGAAAGCACCTTTCCCGAATGAACCTAGAAAAAAAAATTGAAGCAAATCGGATGTTTCTATCAAGAGTTACCTCGTTAAGTGAATATGTACGTACATACTTACATACATACAGAACGGCGGGCACATCAGCTCTCTGACTTTGATAGCCTGTGAGCTAAAAAGTTGAATTATGATGGTGACGAGTTATTGAGGTTGACATTGTTGGTATATCAACGACCCATATCAATGAGTCTTCTAAATTCTTTCGGCAAAATGTATGTTTTGGATAAATATCATGTCGGCTATTTGACCTGTCGGCTAATTTTCATGTCTTCTAATTGTCTTGTCGGGTAATTGTCAGGTCGGCTATTTGAACTGTCGTCTAAATGTCCTGTCGGTTATTTGACCTGTCGGTTAAATGTCCTGTCGGCTAATTGTCATGTCGGCTATTTGACCTGTCGGCTAATTGTCATGTCGACTAAATGTCGCCTAAATATCATGTCAGCTAATTGTCCTGTCGGCTAAATGTCTTGTCGGCTATTTGACCTGTCGGCTAAATGTCCTGTCGGGTAAATGTACGTTTCGGCTAAATGTACTTCTCGGCTAAACGTCCTGTCGGCTAATTGGTGTCTGCTAAATGTCTTGTCGGCTATTTGGTTTTCGGCTAAATGACATAGACCCCCGTAACCTAACTGTAACTTATCCATAATCTAACCGTAACCTATCTGTAACGGAAATGGAACATAACCGTAACCTAACCGTAACCTAATTGTAACCTAACCGTAACGTAACCGTAACCTACTTATAACCTAACTATAACATAACTGTAACCTAACAGTAATCTATCTGTAAAATAAACGTAACATGACGGTGCGCTAACCGTAACCTAATTATTAACTAACCGTATCCTAACTGTTATGTAACTATAACCTAACTGTAACCTAAATGTAACCTAACCGTAAGTTAACTGTAGCCTATCGGTAACTTAACCGTAACCTAATTGTAGTCTATCCGTAACCTACTGTAACCTATC
This sequence comes from Maratus speciosus, assembly GCA_963932465.1. Taxonomy (NCBI): domain Eukaryota; kingdom Metazoa; phylum Arthropoda; class Arachnida; order Araneae; family Salticidae; genus Maratus; species Maratus speciosus. Next base: position 280,236,108 of record OZ010788.1, on the reverse strand, counting down.
CGGAACCTAACCGTAATCTAACTGTAAGCCATCCGTAATACTATTTGTAACCAAACTGTAACGTAACTGTATCCCATCCGTAACCTAAGCGTAGCAGAAACGTAATCTAACTGTAACCTAACCGTAACTTAACCGTAATCTAACTTCATCCTAACCGTAACGTAACCGTAACCTACTTATAACCTAACCATAACCTAACTGTAACATAACTGTAACCTAACAGTAATCTATCTGTAAAATAAACGTAACATGACGGTACGCTAACCGTAACCTAATTATAACCTAACCGTATCCTAACTGTGATGTAACTATAACCTAACTGTCACCTAAATGTAACCTAACTGTAAGTTAACTGTAGCCTGGCGGTAACCTAACCGTAACCTAATTGTAATCTATCCGTAACCTACTATAACCTATCCGGAACCTAACCGTAATCTAACTGTAACCTATCCGTAATCCTATTTGTAACCAAACTGTAACGTAACTGTATCCTACCAGTAACCTAATCGTAGCAGAAACGTAATCTAATTGTAACCTATCCGTAACTTAACCGTAATCTAACTTCATCCTAACCGTAACGTAACCGTAACCTACTTATAACCTAACCATAACCTAACTGTAACATAACTGTAACCTAACAGTAATCTATCTGTAAAATAAACGTAACATGACGGTACGCTAACCGTAACCTAATTATAACCTAACCATATCCTAACTGTGATGTAACTATAACCGAACCGTAACCTAAATGTAACCTAACAGTAACCTAACTGTAGCTTGGCGGTATCCTATCCGTAACCTAATCGTAGCAGAAACGTAATCTAACTGTAACCTATCCGTAACTTAACCGTAATCTAACTGTAACCTATCCGTAACTTAACCGTAATCTAACTGTAACCTATCCGTAACATAACCTTAACCTATCTGTAACTTAAACGTAACCTAATTGTTACCTGAAAGTAACATAACTGTGACGTAACCGTAATCTAACTGTAACCTAACCGTAACGTAACTGTAACCTAAGTTTAACGTAACCGTAAACTAATTATAATCTATCCGTAACCTAAAAGTATCCTAACCATAACCTAACTAGGCTAATCGTCCTCTCAGCTAAATATCATGTCGTTTAATTTGTCTTGTCGGCTAATCATCCTGTCGGCTAAATGTCCTGTCGGCCAATCGTCCTGTCGGCTAAATGTCCTGTCGGCTAATTGTCTTGTCGGCTAATTGTCCTGTCGGCTAATTGTCTCGTCGGCTAAATGTCTCGTCGGCTAAATGTCCTGTCGGCTAATTGTCTTGTCGGCTAATTGTCCTGTCGGCTAATTGTCTTGTCGGCTTATTGTCCTGTCGGCTAATTGTCACGTTCGGCCAATTGCCTGTCGTCCAATTGTCTGTCTGCTAAATGTCCGTTTCGGCAAATTGTCCTGTATGCTATACGTACGTTTCGGCTACTTGTCCTGTCGGCTAAATGTACTTGTCGGCTACATGTCCTGTCTGCTAAATGTACGTGTCGACTAAATGTACTTGTCGGCTAAACGTCCTGTCGTCTAAATGCTGTCTGCTAAATGTCTTGTCGGCTATTTGGTTTTCGGCTAATCGTCTGCGACCGGCGTGTACCAATATTCTCGTCCGGTGTGGCTATTTACTTGGAAAACTCATTCATCACGTAATCTGTGATACAATTGTCCAAAAAAAAAAAAAACACGATTTGGCTGACGTCATTTAGGAAGCGCTCAAGGTACATCCATATCGCGGCTCGTGCATTTTCATCCGCGGCGCCATATATGTAATGCATATCGGCCATTTCTGCATTAATAAACCGATTTATCCTTCTCCTACAACATCCTCGCTTGAAATTATTACGCTTCCCACTCTCCCGTAAGCCTGCGCTCATCGCCCTCTAGTGGTCGCAGTTTGCATTTTCGAACACAAGTTCCTATGTAAATATTGTTTATCATGATATGACAGACCAGCGGGTTAAGTTTGTAAATGATCTTTTGAGACACCCTGTATATATATATATATATATATATATATATATATAATCATAATATAATTACACATCATCATATATTTCCAATTACGATAATTAAATCAATAAATTAAGCATCAAAACATAACTAACATTATACAAAATACAGATGGAACCCTATACAAGTATTACAAATTAAGCAAAATCCACTAATTCACTAGCACATTGCACACGATTAATCCATATAAACATATGAAAAACCACCAAATTTTGAAAAAATAACCTATTAAAGACATAAGAAACAAAAAAGCACCAAAATAATGTTGAACCATTAAAAGACGTATTATAAAGAAATAGATCAAATGGAAGGATGTAGCCGTAAGCTTATATAGCATTTTGATTTCACTTTTTCAAGGGTACATGAAATACCAATATAAGCAAAAGCATAGTCGATTTCTGTAATAGAATCCAGCATTAAGCTAAAAATTAGATTCCATATACTGTACCCAATCGACCACACACCAAAAAGCATAAATTTACCATGACAGATAAATTGAATTAAAAGAAATATTAATCAATACAAGATCCGTAATAATGAACAATATATATACTGATATTTAAAGATATTGCTTTTGCTTATCATTAAAAATCTATAAAATTTCGAAATTTACATACAAAAATGGTATAACAATTTGTAATTTTATTGGAATTTAAAATACAATAGACTCCCTTAAATCTACACAGCTTGGGACCAGAGGTTGTGCAGATTTTAGAATTTTGTGGATTTCTGGTCATTGCTTTGTTTACATTTTTGGTACTTTTCGGTTAGCCGGGCACCAGTGTTATATATACATATTTATATACATGCATATATGTAAATATCAGAGACCCGGAGCTGGAGCCTGGAGCCGGAACGCTCCGGAGCTGTGTTTTCCCTGGAGCTGGAGCTCTAAATTTTCCCCAGCTCCAGGGCTCCTTTAGCTTTTAATATCTTTTTTTTCAGTCTTTTAAATTTCCAGGCTTAAAATATTTTAATTACATCATTATTCAGTATTTTAATTATATCATTTTTTAGGTTAATTATTATTAGAGATAGAAAACCTCAAAACATGGTAACACTACTTTACTTCTACTTTCTACTTAAGCTAAGTGACAACACTATTTGAAAACAAATATGGCCGCCTGTTGTTTACATGTGTAGTTGTACAATTTTGGTTGTTTGAAAAGTGTAGAAGAAATTTAAGATTTTTGTATTTAAAATTCCACCAAACTTTCTATTTTAAAAGCAAAAGCTAAAAGATGTCATATTTTCAGAACAAGCATTTCAAATTTGATGAGAAGAAAAATGCATTTTGTCAGATCTTTAATGAAGGTAAAGGAAGAAAGAATTTGTGAGCAAAAAATTAAATGTGTAAATTAAAATCTGTAACTCAAAAGCGCGAAGTCGGAGCCGACAGTATTTTATCTAGGAGCGGAGCTGGAGCATCAAAAATTGTTCGGCTCCGGGCCACTGGTAAATATAAATATATATACACATATTGTATATACAGTGAAACTCGTTTAAGATACGCCCGCTTAAGATACGATCCCGCTTAAGATACGAATTCTCTTCGGTCCCTTGAAAAATACCTATTAAACCTGTGTAAAATTACCCGCTTAATATACGTACGCATAAGATACGATCCCGCTTAATATACGAAGAAAATTTGTCCCTTGATGACAAAAAACTCGCTTAATATACGAAGAAAATTTGTCCCTTGATGACAAAAAACTCGCTTAATATACGAAATGGTGATTATGTAATCCGTTTATCACGTGTCTTTAGGGCAGAATGGGTAAAAAGAGCAACTGAATTGTGCTATTGAAAAAGTACTCAAGATGCGATATTTACAATGTCGAAGAGATGGGCCTTTTTTAAAAATTAATGCCTGATAAAACAATGGCTTTTAAGGGTGAGAAATGTTCTGGAGACAAACTGAGCAAAGGACGTATCACTGTTCTCGTTGGATCAAATATGATAACGGATGAATTAAAACCCTTCGTCATTGGCAAGTCCCCGGAATCCTCACTGCTTTAAAAAGGGTAAAAATCTGCTCTGTGATTATAAAAGTCGAGCCAAAACATGGATGACAAGCGATATATTCGATAAGTGGATTCGGAAGTTCAATGAACAATGAAAAAAGAGTCCAGGAAAGTCCTGTGTCATGCCGAAAACTGTCCTGCCCATCCCAAGGATATCTCCGGTTTACAAAACACGAAACTAGTCTTTTTACCACTCAATGCGACTAGCGTGGTTCAACTGATGGATCAGGGTATAATTCATGTTCTCAAAATGAAATACAATAGTCGTGTCGTTGTACGTCATCTCTTGGATGCATGTATTTCCTGAGTGCGTCCTGGGAAGACGTTATAGATCTGCGCGGTCTCGGGCCGGGCTCGAGTCTTACTGTTTTCCCAAAGGTTCGGGCCGGGCCGGGCCGAACTTATTTTTTCTGTACAGAGCCGGGACTGGTTTCATTCCTAGTCTTCACGGCCCAAACTTTCAGTCCTAGTTTTGATCCAGCCCGTATGAAAGTCATTGTCTCGGCGTGACCTGGTCCGTTCAAAGGTCAGTAAAATTAGGCTTCGGCCAAAAAATTTTTCAAAAAATGCATACATTTTTAAATGTCCATTATTCTACGATTAAACATTACAATTGTTTCTTTTTAAAGAATAGTAGATTTCTAAGCTTATTAAAATATAGTAAAACGTGTGAAAAAGAACCTGCCTATGACGGAATTGCGTTTTAAACTGAAAAACATGTTGATCCATTCAAAATTAATACACTAATACGTAAGAAAAGAATATATAATACATTTACACTTGCTAAGATGAGAACTTGTCTATAACGCATTTTTTTTTCTTTTCTATGCAATTCCGTTTCAGATTTTAATGTATCGAATTTTTCACATTTTTAACACTTCAATAGATGTAGAATATGGATTAACAATATTAATGATAACTGAAACATTTACATACAAGAAATAGAGATTCATTAAAAAAAAATAAATATCGCACCCTGCGGACTTCTATAAAAATGAAGATTATAAACATGAAAAAAAGGTTAAGATAAACATTTTTGGCCTGAGCTCCTCGTACGAGACAAATTTTTAACCAAATCGACGTAAAAATCAATTTTTTGTAGAAATTAACTCGGGCCTAGATTTTAACTTTTTTTCGGGCCGGGCCGGGGCCGAACTTCTAGCTGTTATGAATTTTTTTTTCTATGAGTCGGCCCGTGCAGACCTCTAGAAGACTTAAGAGCAAGAATCTGAGAAAGTGTCACACCTAGTATTATGGGGTGATTCATGCCATCTCGGATTTTCTCCAAAAAATTACCAGTTATTACTTATCTTGTTAAAAGGCCAAATCCAGAAGTTTTTTTCTCCAAAGTTGAGTTGTTCATTTTTTATGGGCCCCCAAAGGTCACCGTGCAGTGCGAAAAATTGAGCGTTTTTTTTAGACATTAAAATTGCTATGACCCACAATTCTTTGCGCAAACAACTTGCCACAAAATTCTTTTTATATATAGGATGTAGGAGGGTTCAACTTTATATAATGGATGAGAAGACTGTGGCAACTTGTTGCCGCAAGGTCACTGAAGGTCACAAACTTATGCATTTTCGCTGTTTTTTAGCATTTTTAAGGCCCAATAACAGCTTGCGCGTTGAAGTTGCCATGGCAAAAGAAGTGTCATTTGAAAGACATGTATTAGCACTTTTTAAAAATGTACATATAATTGAGGCAAGTTGGATGCGCTTTTAGTAACAGAGCGCCAAAATGTGAAAAATGTCATATTTGACCGATATTCAAACTGTCATAATTTCCTGCGGCAATGACATTTTGAAATAATTATTTTGCTATTCTTTTATTCTATTTTTGCTCTTTATGAAAAAATAAATTCCATTGAGGCATGTACCTTTAAGAAAAAAAAATGATTTTTTTAAACATACTCTATTCCGGTAGTCAGGACTTTTTTGCTTTTCAGAACAACTCGTCTGAATAATAATTTTTTTAACATTTACTTGGCTGTATGAATTGATATATTTTATATATTGTTGCGTTTATATTTATTGAGGACAATTATTTAGTTTTAAAATTCAAAAAATCACAGACATGTTCTCTATTTGGTCTATTGTACCTGTGAAATGCATATATGATTTTTTCATTACTGTTTAAAAATTTACTATAATTTTTCACATTTAATAGACTAAAAGCAAAAGGTTTACAAAGTTTTATACTTTTATACATATTTTGGAATATTTTGTTTAATTTTTACATATTTTGGAATATTTTGTTTAATTTTTAACATTTGTTAAAAAATCACCTGAAACTTGTACAAAATTATAACTGAATAAAATGCACATATAAAGAGTAACATATAAAGTCTTTTTTTTTTAATATAAGGTACATTTTAAAATCATTATTGATGAAGTATTTTTAATTTAAAATCATTAATTTCAGAACATAAAATTATTCAAAGCAAAATATTCCAACCTTCCCCTTGTTTGTATTACTATTACTACATAGTGAAAAATGCCGAACTTCAAAACAATATTTCTGTGGAATATGAATGAATTTATAATGCTCCTTCATTTAAAAAAAAGGCTGTATCTGATAATAAGATTAATTTTTGTAAAGTATTTTTAAAAAAATCATTGATAAAATATTTTAAGTTTATAATCACATTATTTAAGCAACACAAAATTCTGAAAAACAAAATATCTCAACTCTTCTTTTTTTTGTATTACTAGTACTACTTGGTAAAATATTCTAGAACCGTGAGAACAATATTTCTGTGCAATCAGAATTCTTTATGTTCATCCATTAAAAAATAAAATTATTATTTTCTTTTTTGTTTATAAAGGGTATTTTTTTTTTAAAAGTATTAATGACAAAATATTTTACATTTGCAACAATAATTTTAGTAAAATAAAATTGCACAGAGAAAAAAAAACCCAACTCAGCTCTTCCCTTGTTTGCCTTACTGTTATCACATGGTTGGCTATTCTGGAATATCAGAACAATATTTCTGTTGAATAAGAATTACCTTTGTTCATCCATTTAAAAAATAAAGTTGTGAATTTTTAATTTGGATATTTTCATACTTATGTTTATATATTCTTAGTTAAAAAAACTGTTTTACAAAACATGGAAGAACTTAATTTGGATCCTTATACAGATTGTTTTTTTCATAATGAGCTATTGAACTGTGGAAGACACGGCAAAAGTCGTAAGGATGAGTTGTTTTCAGAACAGGACTTGGCAGCAGATGTGAAGAAATTATCTAGAAAGAATAAATGTTAAAGCACTTGATAGAAGTGTGTCTGAAAAAGAACTAATATCTAGCAGAAGTGGTATAGTTTTACCTGAAGGATTTAAACTTTGTGCAAAGCATCGTTTTGGTTTAGGTACTTATTGGAATGTTCCAGCTGTATGTTTACACCCTTATCACAAGGAAAACAGGAAAAGAAAAGAAAAAGGTGTTGGGTCTGCAAGTTGGGCAACATATGAATTAATATGTAAATATAATTCTTCTGTAAACTTTCCAATTGGAGGAACTGTTTGTCCAAAGCATAGAGATTATCTTCTTTCAAAAGATCTACATCAAATGAACGATGAAGTTGAGATAGCCGACATCACTTCCAGCGATCCAACATTTGAAGTTCGTAATTCTCTGTTAGTGGAAACTGATAAGACCGAGACAAATTCATTTATAAAATCATTAACAGAAGGTGTAAGCTCTGTTAAATTTCAGTTGAAATCTCCTGTTTCAAAACTTTCTGCAAGTACCATTCGCTATATGAAACGAAAATACTCTGAAGTTACCAATAATTTTAAAGCAACGTTAACCAAGAAACTGGCCCCAGAGCAAGAACATGAATTTCGAAAGGTTGTTTCAGACAGTAGCAGCTGCAGCGAGACGAAAGCTGAAGATGAATGTCTAAAAGAGATAGTAGCAGCCTTTAAAAGCACTCCATCTCAAAAGATGAAGCCAGCTTTATTGGATCCTCAAAAATACACAAAATCAGAAGTTATAGAGAAATTCCAGTGCTCACAGAGAATGGTAAGGAGAGCAAGAGAATTGAGAGCACAATTTGGGGCTGGCAATATGCCTCTTGTACACAAAATTAGTAGAAACTGTCTCGACATGAGTAAGGTTGATCATTTTTTAGATTTTTTGTTTACAACAGATTCTCTACAAGATGTTGTTTATGGAACAACTTTAAAATATGATTGTGGATTAAAACATGTTACCCCACATGCGATACCATCTTCTCTGGTCTGATCCTTTTACAGTTCCATGCTTAAAAGATATTCAAGAGTCTTACAAGGAACAATTATATGTTTGTGGGGTTTTTTTTTTTAATTATTGATAGTGTTAGCGTTAGCTGAATATACTTGTATTATCAATATAGATTATAAATGCCAAGAATTTTGATTGTCAAATTAAATAACATCTATCATATATGTGTCACAATATATTAAAATATATCCATTCATACAGCCAAGTAAATATTTAAAAAAAAAAATGTTATTCAGACAAGTTGTTCTGAAAAGCAAAAAAGTCCTGACTACCGGAATAGAGTATGTTTAAAAAAATAATTTTTTTTTTCTTAAAGGTACATGCCTCAATGGAGTTTATTTTTTCATAAAGAGCAATAATAGAATAAAAGAATGGCAAAAGAATTATTTCAAAATGTCATTGCCGCAGGAAATTATGACAGTTTGAATATCGGTCAAATATGACATTTTTCACATTTTGGCGCTCTGTTACTAAAAGCGCATCAAACTTGCCTCAATTATATGTACATTTTTAAAAAGTGCTAATACATGTCTTTCAAATGACACTTCTTTTGCCATGGCAACTTCAACGCGCAAGCTGTTATTGGGCCTTAAAAATGCTAAAAAACAGCGAAAATGCATAAGTTTGTGACCTTCAGTGACCTTGCGGCAACAAGTTGCCACAGATTTCTCATCTATTATATAAAGTTGAACCCTCCTACATCCCATACATAACAAGAATTTTGTGGCAAGTTGTTTGCGCAAAGAATTATGGGTCATAGCAATTTTAATGTCTTTAAAAAACGTTCAATTTTTTGCACTGCACGGTGACATTTGGGGGCCCATAAAAAATGAACAACTCAACTTTGGAAAAAAAAATTCTAGATTTTGTCTTTTAACAAGGTAAGTAACAACTGGTAATTTTTTGGAGAAAATCTGAGATGTCATGAATCACAGGTGTGACACTCTCTCAGATTCTTGCTCTTAATATAATTGAGAACTGCCTTACACTTGGTTTGTCTCTAAAAATAATTATGAAAATTTATTAATTTTCCTCTTTTAGTAGTGTATTTTAATTCCTGTTTTCTAAAGATTAACATAAATTTCGCTTTATTGTCTTTTTTTAAATTTGGCAGAGAGTAATGCATAAAGGCATTTAAATTTTGTTATTATACAAACGGGGACCCAATAAAATTTGGAGAAAAATAAAGTTATTCTTTATTTCAAAATCTTAAACTCAAATTTTCTAGAATATCTAAAACTTGTTAGAAATGTTTAAAATAAGAGTTATAAATTGTTAAAATACGTTAATAACAATGTACACTGGCTTTATATGCGTTATTATTTGAGAATCTATGAAATCCGGATAAGATACGATCCCGCTTAAGATACGAAATGCTCTCGGTCCCTTGATTCGTATCTTAAACGAGTTTCACTGTATTATATACACACATATATATATATATATATATGTAAATATATATATAACCATTAATTAAACATAACCTACCACCATCAAAAACCGTAATATTATGAATTAAAGCTGTAAGTATAAAAAAGTGCCAAATAATTTATTATAAGATGTATATATACAAATATGTATAGATAACACTGGCGCCCGGCTAACCGAAAAGTACCACATTTTTTAAACAGCAATTTAAATTTTTAAAATGCAATCAAAATTATAATGAATACTTGCAATGTAATAAAATATTAAAATAATTAAGTAAAATAATAAACTAAAATGAAAAGAAGTACGATAATTTTAAAAATGATTAAATTATTAAAAGTCAGGTAAATAATGTATAATTAAATATGCATAGTAATAAAGATGAGACATTTTCCTTGAATTGTTTAATAAAACTTTCCTCATAAAGTTACCCTAATTCACATCAAAATCATAAAGTAAGGAAGTGTTATTTCAGGTTTAGCCAGTCTTAATAACCAAAAAAGCTTGATTATTACATATATTTGATAAAAAGATTGTAATTACCAGTGATATCAGTAATATCTTGATTTTTTTCAGAAATAAATTTATACTTCCTTCATAAAAAACCAGGAGTTCCAGTTCAGTCACATTATTGAGAATTACATATTAAAATACATACGAAATGATATGAAACTCAAAAATTCTGTAATTTTGCCCCTACATCTGAACAGAAAGTTTCATTGTTTACATCTGCGATAATGTGCGGATTTTAGGCATTTGTGAGTTTTAGGATTGTGGATTTGAGGGAGTGTATTGTATAATTTATAAAACTAAATGCTGTAGATTTTAAAAAACTGTATGCTCATGATCAAAATTATATAGCTAGTTTTAAATTATAATATAAATAACACAAAGAAAATTACCTTGATAACCAAAGACATCTAGTACATCATATTTTCCATTAATATAATCTGTAGGATGGAGTATGCGAGGTCTAAGATGACTTTCCCAATGTCTTACTATATTTTCTTGTTTTCCATCTTTATCAACTACTACGCAAGTGACGTACCTATACTGTATACTTTTTTCAACTGGAACTTTTATGACACAGCCCCAGATATTCCTGTGTTAAACATAGAAAAAGTAGTTAATAATTTAATTGAAAACATTAGATGTTTTATAAAAGAATTTTAATTAATAAATTACATTACACTAATAATAAACCAGCGTCCTCACCGCCCCAAGTAAAAAAAAAAAAAAAAAAAAAAAAAAAAAGAAAAAATTGCAGGATGCTATTGGTGACAAAAAAGCACTTTAGATTCATAAAGGGACTTTTTATATCCTTAAGAGGGCACTTTGTTTTTTAAAAACATTCTTTTGATTTCCAATCGCATTTTTAACATTTAAAATCATGACAATTTAAAACTTTTAATACTATTTTTTACTGTCAGGCAAGAAGAGTTATTTTTTGGATGAGAGCAAGAAGAATAACTATTTTTGATGAAGGGCAAAAAGCATGAAATTTTTTTTAACAAAAGGGTAGGCAGGGATCAGCACCTTCCTGAAACTGTCTGGTAGAAACTCTGAATAAGTTATTAGTATCCAATGATTAGGTAATAGAACACAGAGAGTATGCAACAATAATTGATCATTTAGTGAATTTTTTTAAGTTTTTTTTTTTCCTAATTATTAACACTTTTTCTGTAAATATGAATGAATATCATTTCATGTATAAGGATTATTAATCCGAAACAAAATCCCATTACCTTTTCAACAATTTAAATTATTAACAATATAAGTTGGAAAATAATATATATTTCACCAGTAATTGACCCCCTGGACTTACCAATCGGCTAGTCTGCACCAGTAACTGACCACTTCTTTTTAAGTATAAAAACTTTAAATAAAAATACTCATATTAAAAACTAAAAGATTTATACAGCGGGTGATCCGAAAGTGTGAAAATATTTTAATAAATGGTCAAGTGTGAGTATTATTCCCGCCCAGAGGGTTCCGTACAATACAGGGTTGGTAAAAAACCCAGTTTTTTTGGTTTAAACTGGGTTTTAAATATATTTTCCTAATACATATACATGTACTATTTATTGATAAAAATAAACATTGTTAGATATATAAGTAATATAACTTAATTTAAAAATAATTTAAATTAGATAATTACAATCAATTATTTAGAAAATTGAAATCATTTAAAATTTAAACATTTTTAGTAAAAGCTATGTCTTATGTTCCATGAATAAAATGCTCTACATAGTGAAACATTGATACCTTGAAAATCTTAATAAACAATCTTTTGATAACTAGTGCTATAAATAAATGTATGGTGTAATTTCATAAATATAATATACTTTCCCCACGGCTATTCAAAATAATTTCTTTGAAATATTTGTAATCTGAGGTATGTGATTTTTCTGTTAGAACAAACACTACATGAACAATTATCTTTTATTGAAAGTAAAGCTTTTTTTATAAGGAATTCCTGGAATGATTTGAATTTAGCAGTAAAGTCTTTACACGTTTCAAGAAGTATTGTGTATTGTCATTTGACACTTCTCCTCAGAAACTGCCAGGTTAAAAAGAAAAAAAAAAAGGCAACAGTAAAATAAACAAAAATATTTATTTACCAGCTTTTTAGACTACTGAAAACATTGATCTTAAAATGGAAAGTAGATTTATAAAAGTTGTCATCCACTAAAACATTTAAACAGCCGTCAGACTTATAACATAGCTTAGAAAAAAATCCTGTGTATTAATACGTATTACTTCGAAATGTCTAAACTAAAAATTAATAATATATATTTTTAGGCATTTTTATGAGACTTTTTTTTTGTTATGTCTCACGCGAACCATATCTTGATTTCCCCCCATTTTTTTTGTCAGATCTAAGTAGTGTATTTGATTATGCAATAGATGATTTAAATATATCTTACTGCATATTTTAGTTAAAACGTTAAAAGTAAAGAGGTGCTTCACTAGCACCAAATTTTTCAAAGTCCTCTTATTCGACTTCATATCTTGAGTTTCTTTTTTATTCTTAAGGCTGTTCTCAAATCCAAAAGGGCAATTTTATGGCATAAGTTTTAATTTATTTTTGTTCGGAAATGCAAGAAACTAGCAGATGCTGTTGTTCAGAAACTATGTAATGGAACAGTGTTTTCCCTTTTTTTTTTTTTTTTTTTTTTTGCAAACGCAATATATCTCTCAAAAAATAGTGTCAAAGTTGTCATTTTGAACCGAGTTTAAATGCGAAAGAAAAATAACTACTCAAGGAAGGTTAAAAACACCTTTGTCACATGATCAAAATTGCTTATAACTCAATAGGTAATTTATTTATCAAAAATGGAAAACATAGCTCGATTCCAAATCGCTTTTATAGTCAGGCCTCCCAATTTTATATAAAAAATGAATTCGTAAATGTGTCAAAGCATTTTGCACTTGTTGAGTAAAGCAGTTGCGAACAGCCTTAAAAGATAATCTCCCCAATCAAGAAAATTTTCTTTTACAGCTTGACTGAAATCTTAAAGGTCATTTTATGTTATTGATTGTAAATAATCTGCATTTTCTCAAAGAAAAATATTTTATTCAAAATATTGAATATTTTTAATCTATTTTATCTTTTCTAAATTCACATGTTTTAAATTTTCTCTTAGAGCTTCAGATATGTTCATCAACACATGCAATTTGCATTCTACATGCACACAAATATAACCTAGACTCACTATGTCTCACTGTGATTGCTGAGGCAAGACTTAAAAGTAGAAATTATTTATATCCAATAATTTGAAACACTTAAATTACAAAAATGAGAAAATATTATATTAGATCTTTTCTAAAAAACCAGTTGGTTAACCAATTGATTTAAACTGTGCCAACCCTGCTGGTAACAGAATAAAATCATAATGAAAAAAAAAAAAAAAAAAACCAATCCCAATGTTAGAATGCAAGAAAAACAAAGGCTTACTAAAGCCAGTAGCCATGATACAGCAAAGAAAACTTAAGAGCCAATTTTTCATTAGCATACAGAACAAAAAGTAACCAATGGAGAAAATTACTTATGATTATGTCATCATTGAGGCATATGTAATTCTTAGTACATCTTAACTAATCAAGCAATCTAAGTAGTAAAAGTACTATATATTTAGCTCAAACCTGCCATTTTGGCTATTTTTAAAAACAAAAGGCTTAAAAAAAAGGAAGAAAAATAACTAACTACTTGTTTTTTTCTTCCTAGCTAATTTTAGAAAAATTAGTCTGCTATGTAGATTTAAAGCTTATAAGAAAAGTTTGTTTGATTAAAAATGTTTGTCACTTTACAAATTTATTAATTCATCATTTTTCTAAAGCTTTGCTGTAGAAAGAGAAAAAAAACATTAAAAAAAAAACAGCATGGTTTTTTTTTAAAAACCATTTGGTTTAAACCAGCGTGGTTTAAACCAAACAACCCTGGTACAATAAATATATGGATTAATAACTGTATTATTTAAAAAAATCGTTGCTAAAAAAAAAAATAAGACTAAACAACTATACAATGTAGGGTTGGGTATAGACTGTACCAGGGTTCGTGCGCATAAGGAATTCAAAAAAGTTTTACACATTTTAGTACCAGAAATTTTGTAACGTAGTGGTGGATCTGAAGTTAGGAATGTTTTGCATTAAATAAGGCAAATAATCAGGGTTGTAGTGGGTAGCTGCCCGGGTACCCGCCCAGCTGCCCGCCCGGGCTGGGTTTTTTATAAAAAGCCCAGATAAAAAACCCGGTTTTTTTACAATATATTTCTGGAAAAGAACAGATGATGTAATTGTTAACAGTTTATGGTTATTTTGTTTTATTTATTCACTTCTTTGAATCTTGGAAAATATATTTGTATTAATTTACTTGCACTTTTAGATTGGAAACAATTGGAAAACACACAATTGATAGCTTTGCAATTTAAAATTTGTTTGGGTACTTCTTAGTTATCCCGTTGACCAAATTACTGTGTCCAAATTGTAAGATTAAATGCCAATAATGGTTGCCATTAATTAATTGTAAGATTAAATGCCAATAAAACCATTAATTCGATGTTTTATTTGTATTTTTATTAATGTTTTACTAATTTATTTGATCTTTTGTTATTTAAAATAAAAATTATGTCAATGAGTTAAATTTGGCGAAAGTGGTCGACGGGATAACTAAGAAGTACCTTTGTTTGTTATTTAAATTAAAGTGATCATATCTATATATGTATTTTAAGAGCAGAGAAAAATGGTGAGATCATTATTAAGACTATGAAGTCTTTCCCATCTATTAGATTATGAAGTGTTCACAAAGATTGTATTTGAGATCAGGATTGCCAGTTATTTCGGCAATCAAATTTCTTGTGCTTTACTGAGCAAAATATTAAATTTTCCCAGAGTAATTCCTCTGAGAATTTTCAAAATTTCAACGGATAAATTTTGCAAAGTACCAAAGTTTAATAAAATTCCTTGTTTTTAATACTCATTTTTAAATTCCCTCAGATTTTCTAGTTTTCCCTATACAGTGGCAACTCTGAAGGAATTTTTGTTGATTGAAGAATTTGTGAGGAAGGTGGAATCTTCGTCCACATTTTGGCAATTTAATTTACCCGGGGAAAATTGCCCATTTAACCCGGGTTTTTTAATAAAACCTGCCCGGGCTGGGTTTTTTCTAAAAAACCCGGGTATTTTACAACCCTGCAAATAATACTTAAAAAAAAATCCTGGTACTAAAATGTCTGTTTTTTTTTTAATTCCTTATGCATACAAACCATGCTGTATGTACTAGAAAAGTATGAATGGGTATACCATAAAAGTTCAAAGAGATATGAGCCTAAATATCACATATTGCTATTCTGTATAACTCTTTTTATAACCTTATCCTAATCTGCTTATGATGAACTTAATTCAGTACTGACCATAAAAGTAGTGCATATTTAAACTTCATTTGGCATTTCATAAAAGTAAATTCAGTGTAGAATAACCTTTTCTTTTTACAGTGTAGCTAAAACAAAACCATTGTTCAAAGTTAAACTTGGCACTATGCTGAGTGCACTTCAAAAGGAATTCGTAAAGTTGCAACACCGCCTTGGTTCATGCAGTGTTTTTCCAGATAGGTTTTTAATTAACTTTTTAAAGACACGGGAGGCGTATAGATAAACAAGTATTGAGGAGATGTGTTGCAAACTAGTTGTGAATCCCAAAGTATTTATGTAATTAATTCTAATTAAATTAGTCGTTTTAACAATTTGAGATTTATTGCTTTTATACTGCCACTGGGCATTGTATTACACATTTATATCATTAAAAGTCGTTATCTAGGCTTTAAAAGCCGATGGTACATAGAGTACGTTGCTCCTACCATTACGTATGTCCAAACCGTCCGTGTCTTTAAAGGTTAATATCGACTAATTACCGACGATTTTTTCCGAAAATTATTATCAACAATGCTTTTATACTCTGCTACGATAGATACTTCGAGCGCTCCTCAACACTTTTGCTGAATGCCCGCAAATGAAAATTTGTGTGTAATGGAAAAATGCGCTTTTCTCAAAAATTATGTGATTTAGGGTAATAGCTATAGTTTTTCCACAAGGTTTAAAAATTAACGTCTAATACCTCTAATTTTTTCATAATTTTAGTTTCAGTAGATTCAGAAATAGAAGGGGGGGGGGGGACATTTTTTCACTACATTTTCAACAATATCTCTGAAAATATAATACCTAAAATTAAAATGTATTTTTGAGTGCAGCGTTACGAAAGCTTTCACAGGATACCCCCACACGATATACAAAGAAAAGATTTTGTTTTTAAGTAACTTAATTAGCCCCTCTACATTTTTCCTAAATATATTTGTGAATGTTCAATAATCTGTAATTAAGTGGGTCAATAGTCTTTATTACTACCTCCATTTTGAACTTTTCACGCTCCATAGTTTACGAGTAAAATAGCTGTGACAGACAGACAAACAAACACAGGAGGGATCTTATGATGGCTCCATTTTTACTTTTTAAGTATGGAACCCTAAAAATCAATAATTCACTAACTAATGAAAATCAAAAGTTGCCAATTGAAATGCAAATGCATGGTGTCCATTAAAGTCTTGTTTCATATTAAATTTTTAATGCCTGCAGCTCATAATTATGATGTCAATGTAGAATAAAGTGACTATGCCTTTTTCGATGAGACTGCTTACAGGGTCTCTTACCAGCAAAAAAAAAAGAGTTAGGGCATCAATTTTGTAAACTACAGAAGATGCACGGAAAAGAGTGAGTTATAAAGTTGTACAGGAACATTGATTTAGCATGAAAAGGTTTCTTGTATACAAAACTGCAGAGAAAAGAAGGCAGACAACACTTTTGTTTGTTAGGGATTTTCAAAACTTTTACGTTATGAAAATCATAAAGATGCAACTAGTTATCGTTGAGTGCATTTAGCATAGTTGCTCAATCTTTAGTGTTTTGTGTAGTGAATGTGATATTTTCTTTCTGACACATTCATGGCACAGAAAACATCATAAATTACGGACAAAAAATTAGCGTTCTATGGATGCCATTCTTAGCATTGATGCGCACAAGGTGTCTTTTTATACTAAAAAAAACACTGCTATATAATTTTGTAACTGACTATATTCGTGTCTTAAAGAGTTTTCAAGATACACACATTAACTGAAAAATTTGTTGCTAGGAAATATGATAAGAAATCTCACCATAAAGCTCATGGCCACTTTACTACTCCTAGACCATTATTTTTATTACTCTAGCCAGGGTTGGGTTTTTGACGTCAAAAAGTGGTTTTTGACATGACAAGCGTCAAAAACTGGTTTAAACTGTCGTAAACTGGTTTAAACTGTCGAAAACTGGTTTAAACCGTTGAAAACTGCCAAATACATGTAACACGCTAAAACATTTTAGCAATAGATAAACATTAAATAAGTCAATGATTTATGTGATCTTTCATTGAAATTTAACAATTTAAAAAATATATTATTTGCAATAAAATATATATATATTTTTTTTTTTTTTGGATTTTTCAACCAGAAGAAAATAATTTTGTACAATTAAATAATCCGGATCAATTTTACCACACAGCATGCTGCAGCACACCACGTGTTTAGCACATTTATTTACACCCAAAAGATTTTTGAGTTTAGAGTGTATGAAGCGTTAGAAAATAGTCTGTCTCTTAATTGATGCTGAGCTAGTAGGACTTGATAGCAAAAGCATTGCTAGATGAGCAAGTTTTGAAGCAGGCTCAAAAAGCTGTTGCATTTAGTGATACCCTTCCACCAAACAATGGAGTCCTCCCTATAGCACTGAAATAAGAAGACTGGAAAGGGGATTCTTTAGCTTCATAAACAATCAGTATGGGTAAGCATCCATAAACTCTCTCCGTAGCTCAAGCGCGAGCTGAATCAACTGATACAGCAGTCAACCCTTGCCCCTGATGGTTGGGATGCAAAGTATAAGCCAAACAATGGTATGGTTTCATGATTTGATCCCTTCTATTATGCACTTTTTCAATATGGGCTTACAGGAATTTTCTTTTAGATGACCGAGCCAATTTTGTTCAGTTTTAAAATCGAAAACATTTTTATATATTGAAAGAAAGCATGTTTTAAAAAGATTTTGACTTTAAGCTTTTTTTTTTTTTAATTACTTCTCTTATTTTGTAAATGTTTAAAATTAATAATCCAATTTCAATTTTGAATGGAATGGTTATTGTCTAGACTAGAATAACATTGATGCATATTATCTTGTTATACATACAAAAAAATCTACACTTTTCTAAGTTTTTTTTTCCCCCATAAAAAAAGCTAGCTAATGCTTTAAGCTCTCAAAAGTAAGCGAAATTAAAACGATTTTAAGTAAGAGAAAAAATGTACAGCTCAGGTGAGCTTAATGTCTACATTTAGAAAAACACAATTTTACAAAAAAATAAATAAATAAATAAAAATTTTACCCTGTTAAAAAGTTGTACTTAACAATAATACTTTACTATGTACTAATTACTGATATACAGTAAGAGTGAATTTAAAATATTACATGTAATGTTGTCAAGTGTGACATTTAATTTGAATTTTTACAGATCAATTTAGTATTTGAGGTTTTTGACATGACCGTTTAAACTATGGTTTAAACCCGACATAAACTGACACATGTCAAAAACCTGCCAACCCTGTAATTATTACTAATACTATATACTAATTATACAATTACAGTAATAGTGAATTTTAAATATTACATCTAATGTGTGACATTTAATGTGAAATTTTACAGATCACTGTAAGTATTTGAGGTTTTTGACGAGGTTTTTGACAAGGGGTTTTTGACATGACGGTTTAAACTGCAGTTTAAACTGTCAAAAACTGACATGTGTCAAAAACCTGCCAACCCTGACTCTAGCCGATGACATTCGAAAGCTAAGGGAAATAAGAGAGGACTTTCCTGGATACCAAGCATATGACTAATCAATTTTAACAGAAATACAAAATTATCACTAAAAAAGAAGAGTATAAAACATTATGTAGTAACTATTTTAAATTCTCTTTAACTTTTATTTTAGTATTACAGCATTATGTCAAATATCACATCAAATAAGCCCTCATCTGACTGATAAAAGAATATATGCATTAAAAGAAATCAAGCCATTTGTAAATTTGTGTCTCAATAATCTGTGTTAGCCCTAATTAATAGGTACTTACTGCATCTATTTTTCAAATGTAGGTATGAAATTTTAATAAATGCTTGAATCAAGTAAAACAAACTTTATTTTTATGAAATAAATTGGGATAACCTTTATCATATATTTCTTGGTGTTTTAAAAAGCATTCATTTTTGTGTTACAAATCATTTTTTGAATTTGATTATTGGCATAAAATGTGTTATTGCAGATGTAAGCATTGTCAGAGTTTTTGCAACTCAAGAGCTTTACTTTTCTTTTTTTAATCCTTCTATATATAAAAAAAAGTTTTGATTTGGAAATGGACCAATGAACATCTGCGTAGATATTCCGGGTTGATCCGCATCCAATTTGAATGCTTAAGCATGGCCTTTCATCGTTAATATTAAGAAAACTGTTGCATACAAAAATATGAAAATCGGTGGTATTATAGAAAAATGTTTGATAAAGCTGATGCAGACAGTTTTCAAATCGAAGAATTATTTTAAGAGATATTTAATGCTAAATTTGGACAAAGTCGTTCCATTAAAAAAGTTTTATTTGAGCAAAAACTATGCATGAGAATTTAATCATTTTTAGATCATTTTATACGTTATAAGTTCCCAATGCGCAGATTGTATTTATTTTTCTTATTTGACGCATTTTTTGAGGTTTTATTTCTATTTTTAATTCAAATTTTCAGCATTTCGAGAGATGTTTTTTACAAATTTTAGAAAATGTCATTAATATAAACTGTTGCCAATTGTATAAACAGCGAAACAAATTATCATATCAAATATTTCTTCAAATTAAAAATTTATTTACACGTGACTATTACAAACAGAAAAAAAAAACTTTAAAATTAGAATTAAATGATTACATGTTAAAAGCAGGAAAATTACGTCATAAGAACCATATTTACACTTGAATTTTACGTCATATTTAAAATGCCCAAAAAATATGGTAAAACAATTTAAATTGAAAAATATATTTGCGCGAGATATTTTGAGATAATCTTTTCAACTATTATCGTGAATTCGAAGACAGCGCAAATAATATTTCCTTCTAACAACAAAAGTATTTTTACGTGAATATTAATAAGAGAAATAAAAGTTTGGTGTAAATTACGTCAGATTTGAAACGATACATTTAAAATGAATTATTTAAAAGAACTATCTTATAGCGCTGCTAAAAAATACCGGGAGACAATGACACTGTTTACTTAATTATTTTACATTAGATTATTTTCAAATAACTAATGTGTTTAATTAAATACGAAAACAGCCATTGTATCTCTTAACAGCAACAGATTTGGTCTTAAAAATCCCCAATCCAAGAAAAACGAATGGAAACCCGTTTACAGAGAGATCGCTTCTGTTTTTTTTTTTTTTTTTTTTTTATTCAATATTTTTAAAGCCGATCAAATGCGTGCAATTAGCGTGTTTTTGGGATTTTGGTGTGCCTGAACGGGGGTTGGCGAGCATAGCTCGTAGGGGGCAGAGCCCCCTAGTTTATTAAATTAGAATGACAAATATTGAATCTCCTGGCATTTTTCTGATTTTTTTCATTTGTCTCTCTTATTTTAAAAATTGTATATTTCAAGCCCTCTTTTGAGTAATTTAAAAATGCTTTACTTACTTTTCAATAACAGCTTCAGAGTTTCCCCCAGGTTTAAAAAAGGGCAGGGTGCTTCATGTAGGAAAAGGGCACTTTTAGATTCCGAAGGAAATCTTTTGGATTCTTAAGGGCATTTTTTTTAAATTTTAAAGGCATTCTTTAGATTTTTAAAACTACTTTTAATATTTAATAGACAGGACGCTATTTTAAAGACATCAATGAGTCAATTTTTAGTATGCAAGTAATTTTTTTTAATAAACAAAGGAGTAAAGGCACTTTTTTGAGCTGGGGGCAACAAGGGTGCTAATGTGTTTCATCAGGGGCAAGAGGGGGGTGCTATTTTGTAAACCTAAGGGCAGGCAGGGTGCAGCACCCTCCTGAAATTGCCTAGGGGAAACTATGCTGCTTCCAATTTTATATACAAAGAAACATTCTTATAACTTTAAATTAACTAGTTTAATTTTATAAATACCAATATTTTCCAAAATGGAATTTAATCTGAAACACATTTTATTTTTATAATATAGAGAACAGTAAATATTTTGTAATCTTATACACTTCTTAAAATAAACAAGTTACAAATACTGAAGGTTTATGTGTAAAAACTAAACTACCAGAAAATGCTTCTAAGCAACAATAGACCAATAAAATTTAGTGAATAACCACACTGTTTAAATATTAGAAAAATCCCTTCTTCCTGACTAAAAATAATGGAATACAGGCATCCCTCGACTTGTGTAAATTCACACTTACATAAGAAATTTCGAAAATTACATTTATGAACATACTAGTGCGCGTTTGATACGCATTTGCATACTTTTGATAATTGTTTTATAAATAAAATATGCAGATAAAAACCACAACAATAATATAGGGCTTAGATGCCGTATGTTCCCTATGCCGTTGTTGTTTTGAAATGTTTGGCGATTTTTTGTTGGCGTGTTGACGGTGGTTATGGATATGGCAACCTCGATATGTTGAATGTCGTGTGACGTGTTTTTGTGACGTGTCGTTCTGGCAACCGAGAAGTTAATGTTGGAATATCGTGAATGTATTTTGATATCGTATTGTATAGTTCTGCCTTTTTATTTTTATGTGAAATTTATTGAATGTATTTGATTAACTATGTTTTCTGTAGTCCGTTTAAACGCTGTTGTTGAAATAATTAGGAAATATGAGGAAATTTTGACAAGAAAAGAAGGTTTGTTTATAGTTTGTGAATACGTATTGATAAGCCTATTTAGGAAAATGTTGGCGATAATATTTCGAGCTGGATCTTTCAAGAAAGCAGATGTTTGTTAAGGTATGTTGATAATTTTATGTATTTTACTGCTTTTGAGTTTTTTACATTTTGTGATTCCTAGAAAGCGAGAATTGCTGAATTTTGAGAATTCTATATAGCGAGAAATGCTGAATTCGGCGATGTTTTTTTTCGGAAAATGTGCGCGAAGCGCACATACAACGATTGCTGGTTGCCATTTTAGCGAATTTTGTTTTTTATGTGTATTTTTGCTTTAAAAGTTTTTATATTATGAGATTGCTAGAAAGCGAAAACTGCTGAATTTTGAGAATGCTACACCTCGAGAAGTGTTGAATGCAGTGATGTTTTTTTTCGGAAAATGTGCGCGTAGCGCACATACAAGGATTACTGGTTGCCATTTTAGCGAATTTTGTTTATTATTTACATTTTATTTTCGTTAAGCCAAACATGCGTATAAACCGGTGCTTGGCGACATTTACTACTTGGCGGAAAAAGGGTTTTCACGCCAAGAAAATTCCAAGATGGCGGCCGGGGGGAACTTATGACATCTGTTCCTAATATAGTTTTATATATTAGATATAGTTATATTTTGATTGGGATATACAATCAAATCTTTAACAAAACATACTCAAATCTGATTAAAATGAGCCAAAAAAAAAAAAAAACTGTTTAATTGTTACAATTTTGTTAGCTGAATTCAAACCATAACGAAACCTAATTTTAAAGTTTCGGTGAAGAGGAACGACTGTATTTTTTCTTTCACCTTCAGAGCTGTTCGTTTGATGTAGATTCAAAATTGATATAAATGGAACAGATGTATTATACAATCCCGCATCTGCCATCTTGTATTATTTTCTTGGCATGAATTAAAAATTGTTTTTTAATTAATAGTTATAATTATTATATTCCAGTTTTTTCAATATTATATTAATCCATCAACAATATTTAACCATTGGTGACATTTACTACTTGGCGAAAAAGGAGTTTTCATGCAAGAAAAAAATCCAAGATGGCAGATGTAGGACTATAATACATCTAAGCCGTTTGTTTTTATATTTTTTCATACTTTTATAGTTTATATCCAAGTAAATACTGCTGCATGCTACTTTATTTATAAAATATTGTGTAAATAATGTTTATTATATAATAATAAATATTGCAGTTTATGATGAAATTTTACCTAAGGAATTTACAAATTCGACCTACGCAAAAGTTTACGGAACGCATTACTTACTAAGTTGGGGGATGCCTGTACTGCAATATAAGTAGGGATTCTGTTGCTTACTTAGGCACTCAAAAGTAAGTTTGACAAATAAACAAGAATTCCGCATTTTTTCATTTTGGTCAATTCTAGAGTAGTTAACATTTTAGTGATCCGGTAATTGATCAGTCCCCAATAACTAATAAATTTTTACTTTTAAAGGAAAATAAATTCATTTACATAAATGAACTATATGCCTCAATTAATGAGCCACATCAATTTAATTGAAAAGGATTAAAAAAAAAAAAAAAAATGTTGCTTTTCCCCAATAGTGGAAACTTCTTTTTGGGGAGATTTCTGGAAAGCTCGGCACAGATGTCATATTTGCCCCATATTGGCGCGTTATTTTTCCGACGCTGATTTGGCGAAAACATCAACAGCAGAAACAACAACATCCGGGTTACCATATCAAGCAAAATAACGACACTTTGGCGCCGGTTAAGTATACATTGCGTATATGACATTGTCGTCAGAAAAAAATCGCGCCAATATGGGGCAAATATGACATCTGTGTCGAAAGCTCTCTAATTTTAATCTATTTTAATATTCAATCATAGCTTTAATTGCTAACCATAACTTGTAACAATGCATTTCATTAGATGTTATACCTATGCATTTTCCACCAAACAAAATCAACATATCCATGCATTAGTTTTTGTTTTCTTATGTTTTGTGTCTTGATGGTAAAAAACTGGTGCATCCACCCTAATTTAAACTTAAAAATATATAGAAAAACAATAAGCTGGTATTATAATATGAAGATCAAATATTACAATTAACTTTCAAATACTGAAAATCTACCATAACAAGTTTTATTAGATAATTCGAAGTTAAAGCACACAATTTGGTGAATAACCTTTTGTGAAATAAAATTTTCTAAGCATGTGTTATTTTGTTAATATAGTAGTACTCGAAGAGATAAATCAGAGACAAGAAAATTACCTTCACGATGATTTAAAAAATAAATATGAGTAAAAACAAAATGAATGAAGGACACTCAATGAACTTGTACATAAGTATATGGGTTGTTCTCTACAATACTTGCAAATTTGGCCAGCAGTCTGACTTGGATGATGCATATGTAAATTTTCATAAAAATTAGATAAATGGTAAGAAATCAGACAATTATTGAAGATTTTAATAGCAACAGAAATTGTTTTAAAAATTTGACTTAACAAAAAAAATAAAATAAAAATTTGTGGAAAAAATAAAATAAAAAATGTGAGGGAATGACAAGTGAGGGAATGATGAAATAAGACATTTTTACTAGTTGTAGGGGAAAAATGCAAAATTATGAAGAAATCCAAACTGTTTCCTTTAAGAGAAACACTTAATATATAATGTATGATAAAATTAAAATTTTTGATATTTACAAAAAAATGAATATTCTGTGTGAGGGAATGACTGCTAATAAAAACGCTTCCGGATATACTGACTAAAAAAAAATTCTGTAAAATTAACAAAATCGTACACCACCAATTTATGTTGCTGGACTGACAAGTGCTCAAAATAGCTTCTTCTCTGTGAAGGATGCTAGACTGCTACAGCTCATTAGTGGTAGATATTTGAGATAATAGCAATGTGTGAGGGAATGATGGTCTAACATGGGGAAACATATAATTGATTGAGTAGACTATATAATAATAGTAAAAATTAATATTTTTATTATTTTTTGTAATGTACCAAATAAGAACTTTATTTTGCTTAGGGTATTTTTAATTATTTTTATTTCTGGATGGAAAGAAATAGGCAATAAAATATGGTAGTACAGGTGGGGGAAAGGTGAGGGAATGATGTTTGCATGATATATATTATATTTTTAAATACTAAATTTATTTATTTTTAAATTTTACTTTCTGCCCCTAATAAACTATGTCTAGATCTTCTAATAAAAATAAAAATAAATAAAAATGTAATAAAATTAAGAGCATTTATATGGCTGGGAAGCACTTTTTGCACTATTGCAGAGAATAACCCATATCAGAAGAAATTATAGTAAAACCAAATCAACTCAGAAACAAAAGAAAACAAAATACCCATCACTGGAGACTTTAGATAGCATTACAGCTTTTGAGACTTTCCATTCTCCTAATTCAGGACAATTTCCTGAAATAAAAACATATTCACCGGCTGATGGTTCTGCTCGAACTTGAACAATAATTTCGTGATAAACACCGTCTAACGTACGCATTTTCGCAAAATTAATAAATTTGGATGCGAGACTTAAGGAAATTAAACAAACGAACGTAGACGGGAACTTATTTATGTCATCTTCGCAGCAGTGAAACACAGCAATAGCAGTTTACTTGGAATGATGGAGCTCAAATCTTCAACAAGATGAGCAGCTGAGCAGATGACACAACGCATCTCCTGAAAAGAACGAAATGATCAACAAAACTCAAACGGAACGACTCAAGCAAGATTTTAATTTTGAGTGTGTTCAAGATGCACGCGTGTAACGCGCGCGAGCTAAGGAGGCAGGAACATGGAGTGAGTCTATATCATGGATGCAAGCAAAACGTGTGCTAGATTATTAAGGCATTGAACTCGAGACTAGGAACTATGGGTTCGAATCCTACCCGCTACAAATTGCGTTTTTAAATTTTTTATTTTATTGGTTGTTCTATATTTTTCATAATGAATAAGATGTTTTTGATAAAGATAATTTTTTTATTTTTATTATACAGAGGCACGTATATTTTTATTATAATAATAAAATACTTATTTAAATATGAGAAAACGAGGTATTTCGCGATGAAAGTTTTACATCTGAACGCCTTTTAATATTCAAAGTGATATACAGTGAAACCTCCCTGTGCGACCACCTCCATTAAGCGACCACCTCCTTGAACGACCATTTTTTTCATGGAACGAAATTTATTCCCATAGGCTCAATACTAATTTCACCTCCCTTCAGAGACCATCCCAGTTGAACTCCCTCCATGAGCGACCCATTTCTTTGAAGAAAATGAAACAAATTCCGTTTTTTCCTGGTCCCTTGAAAAAGGTCTTATTAGAAAAATAATTCCGGAGAGCGCATTATTCATTAAACTTCTAAAATAAGGTTAGATTTTTTTTTTATTTCGGTAACTTTTAAGTGTTTAAACCCCTTTGTGCCCTTTTAGGAAATGAATTTAACTCTGATGACAAATTAAGAATGACGGTCAATAAACTCCCCTGACGTATTCTGTCAGGAAACTCTCAAAGAAATAGATAAATTAATTAAATCGTCATTATTTGTTTCCGTTAAAAAAAAATGCATTTATTTACTGAACTTCGAAAGGATTTGGAAATAAAAGTTTTAAAAGAAAAAACCGTAAAATCAAAGCAAACGTCAATGTATTCATTCTCTACACTCTGAAGTAATTAATTTTTGTTTTGATACTTAAATTTTCATATTTTTTCCTAATGTGAAAAATAAATTTTAGTAACATTAATTGTTACCTTTTTTCAACAAGTAAAATCTAGATTTAAACATGACCTCCATTAAGAGACCACCTCTCGGAGCGATCCATTTTTATTGGAGCGGAACGTGGTCGCTTTAGGGAGGTTTTACTGTGTATATATATTGAGCAAATGAAAAAATAATATATATTGTGCGAAAATATCCTTTTGCGCGTAGGATAATTCCTTCTTTTTTTTTTTTTTTTTTTTTTTTTTTTGAGTACTTTAGGAGTGAATTTTTATCGAGACTAGGATGGAAATCATATTTTACGATGAATATTATAAAAATAAAATGTAATAGATGTAGATTATTTTAACTAAAAATATCTGCACATATATTTTTTAAAGAGATAAAATATATGGGTTTGCCATCTAGTTTTGTAGTGAATAAAGTATGAACGTTCATAAATTTTCCACTGAAAGTATAAGTTAGTATTTTTCTTATACTAACAGGATTTTAAGTGCCATTTATTTCTCATGTTTTATGATGCATTTAGGTCTGTTATCCACACGGTATTAAAATAAGAAATATATATATTAAAACCTTCTCTGAAAAACTGTCTAACTTCCATTGAAATCCATCCAGTATAGTAGATTATAAACAAATCTTTAAACACGGAAAATATAAAGCAAGTGATAAATCATTTTTAAATAAATAAGAAGAAAATTTTTAAAAAGTTAAAATTTTTAGATCACCAACTGAATTGTTAAATTGTATCAACCAACCTACCAAACAAAGCACAACCAATGAAACATAAACACAAAACGCACAATCACGTAATCAAATCGCCCATAAAAATTTCCCGAGTAGAATGCGTCAAGTTTGGGTGGGGTTGGTTGTCAAATTTTAAATGCTGAAGTAGATGAAGTAGGTCACGTGATGCTTTTCTCTAATATTTTGGATTTTATCTGAGTGAAAATAGGCATGTATTTCTGTTACGAAAACAATGTTTTGGAAGGATAAAGAAATACAGTCGTTGGTTTTACCTGTTTTGAATCATAAAAATAATGAAATAAGGGAATTATTTTTAAATTCCTTTCTTCGGTAATATCTACTCCATGGCAAAAACTTCTGAGCGCGCGCGCGGCGTGAACTGCACTTCTGAACAGACCCATACACGTTGCGTACTTTTTTCCCAACTTACTTTTGCCATCTATACCGTAGGTATATCTCGTACTCTGATTGATGAGAGCGAGGATGAGAGCTTTCGGCGTCAGAGTGACATTTCTTGGCGGAAAAAGTGCTTGGCGAAAACCATCATCAGAGGAGCGTGTTTTGTCGATGGCAAAAGTGATTGGTATACTTATGCTTTTGCCAGTTTGGTTACGAAGAGATTACAATAAAACACAAAGAAACTACGGTATCATAAAAATTAATAATGTTATATTAAAATAGTTTTCTAGTTAGATTTTTTTTATTCAATCAATTAGTTTTAAATATTAATCTGCGTTGTTCGATCTTTTGTTTTAATAATCATCATCTAAACTTTACCTGAAATTTCAATTTTTCTCTTTTCTCTTTAAGATTATCTTTTTTTTTTTTTTTTTTTTTTTTCTGTTTGGGAGGGAGGGAGTCTGTTTGCGCATAAATATTTAAAAATAATAATAAATGTAATAAAAATAATAAATATAATAAAAAAATTCATGTGCATTAAAACAAAAAATTAACCAACACAGGTTAATATTTAGAAATCATTGATTGGATTAAAAGATCCTAACAGAAAAATAATTTATTATATTGCTATTAAATTTTATATTTATCTTTATTATCTTGATAAGCAAGTTACAAAAGCATACAAATCACTTTTGCCATCGAAAGACTCCTGTCATGGTTTTCGTGAAGCACGATTCCTGTAAAAAAATATCACTTTTTGCCACCCATAGGTCCGATCAATCAGGTTGCGAGATACGGCATAGATGACAAAAGGGGGTTGGGAATAAAAGCATACAGTGCCATCTCAGAAACCCGCCCCGTACTGGGCATGGGACCTACTGTGTGGAAGGCGAGCCCGGTAGCACAGAGCTAGCTCATTGTTATCTGTGACAGCGACTCATCATATATTGTTTTGTTGCGATAGAGGACGTCGCTGCACACTCTATCCCCAGTGAAAGCGTATTATTTAAACATTGGTTTGCGCTCGTTCAGCTAGTTGCTGTGAGGCTTTGCCGGTTGTGGTTGAATTCATTGTCATGCTGCCATCTACTGTGAAGGTTGCGTGTTACTTATTCCGGGTCACCAATGTAGGTATGGAGGAATTTGGCGTTGGCTGGGATTGAACCTGCGGCTACTGTTTGGAAGGCGAGCACCGTAGCATTGAGCTAAAGGCCTCAATTGTCCTGTGAAAGTGACTCATCATTTCATATATTGTTTTATTGAAGTTTTGTTGCGAGAGATGACGTTGCTACAGGGCAAACAGGCGGCTGCCCAAGGCCCCGTGCCAGTTAAAGCCTTGTTAGGGGCCCCGAACGTCCCTATACAATTTGAAATAACGTTACCCTGTGTAAAGTAATGATACTATTGTTCTAAATTTGTCTTTAAATTATTTTTTTTTAAAGGTTAGTATTAACTTTTTTTCTTACAACCAAAGTTGGTATAGTTGTTGGGGATCGTATAAATGTGAGGATCCTGAAAGTAACCGTAAACGCAAATAAATAAATTAATAATAAATATTTAAAATATTCTAAAAGGATAGAAGATTTTTAGAAATAAAGAAATAACTATACATATTACATGTGAAAGAAATTGCATGTTATTTTTAATTCTTTTTATACTCTATATTATAACTTATTCAGAGCCGTCCTTAGGGGTGTTAGACAGGTAGGGCCTCGCGCCCGAAAAAAAGAAGATTATACAAAATACCTAAATGTTTATTATTCATTTTATTGCGAGTTATTTATATCACAATAAAATTTATATCTGTAAGCACGCTTATTTATAAAATGTAAAATATTTTATGAATAAAATGTTCGGTGCAAGTTGCGGATGCTAGAGAAGGGAATAGATTGTTTGTAGCTTATATTCAATCTATAGGCATTGTTATACTCTAGGCTCATAGGCATTATTATACTTCAGCACCAAGTGCATAACAAATCTGAAGAGGCGGATGAATTGAATGTTAATTATTAAGAAGTCGGTGTGCTGATGATGGTTCTAATAAACTGCTCACTGTTGTTTTAATATTTGTAATGTAATACAGATTTGGTTTCCTTATTATGTAATCAAGTTTCCACTGATCGCCTGCTCACAAATGTCACGTAAATGTATTAGAGGTATGCATGGGAACGAAATTTTCAGACACAAATCCAGCCCACCCCAGAGAAAGCTATCCTCACCCGGAGTAAAACCTAAAAGCTCGGTCGCGGCCTAAGCCGAGCAAAAATCATTAAAATAAGGACAGACTCGACTCATTCTTCCAGACTTCCGACATACTTCCTACATAATTTCCTGATATTTGATAGCCAATATTATCCTACAATTAAAATTCTTTAAAAGAATTACATACTTACTTAAGTAAACACTTTAAAGTACACAGTTTTTTAGGTGCGTTCGTAATTATATAAATACGTAGCACCTACAGTCGTCGTTCGGTCAGTCTGTCTGTCCGTCCGTCCGCATATAATAGAGAAAAAATTACCCAACTGAATGGTCTGAAATTTTAAATATATAATTGGTGCAAATTTTGTCGAGCCATTTCAAATTTTAGGAAAATCGGATGTATAGTTTAATTACAGGGACAGTCAAAAGTTTTCCGTTACATTACGTCCAATGGGAAAAAATATTTCAAATGCATTTTGATGATGTTACAGCCTTTCGAAGAGAATGAAATTGATATGCACTTATGAAGTGCACTAAAATATACATTCAGTACAATATGCGGTGCAAAAAATATTTTTAAAACTAGTTATAGTACGAACGCACCTCACTTGCCGCGTTTGACGTGCAATTTCCAACTTGTTCTAGACTATATGTTCGCAAGCCATGATATACGGAATTACAATATTAATGATCAAATAAGGATGATTAAAAAAGTTATAATTTTGAAGCTATAACAAGGAAAAAAAATAGTTAAAAAAATATTCATCTTATTTTATTAAGCTTAAATAATTTTTTAAAGATTCCATTAACAAACATACAATAGCCAAAATAGAAAAAAAAGCGAGAGAGAGATAGCATTCTATATTTTTATCGGCCAAATTGTTGCGGAGAAATGCGAGAGTAGATTTCGACTCTGAATTTCACCTACTTTTTGAATATGAACATAAGTTTTGAAAAGAAGTCATCTACTTAAAAAAATGTACCAAATTTAAATTGCAACATCTATTTGTGACACCATATTTGAGATTTTGAATAAAGGCAGCTTGATAAAAGGTTTTGTTTACTATATACTTTTTCCAAAATCTTCACAAAATTAAAAAAAAAAAGTACTAGGAGTTTATTCATAAATTAAAATAATAATAATATCTTATAAGGAGAGGTATTGGGAATATTAAGTTAGTAATCAGAAAAATTATACAGAATTGTTTAGTGTAAAACAAACTCGCTTTATATATATAAGAAAATACGTAATATTTTCCCGTTATAATCTTTAACATTTTCTTTTCTATAGATGCTTTGTACCTTTATGCCATCAAAAAGTAAAACTTATATATAACTTAAAAACAATGATTGAAATGAGCTGTACACTTACATATTCATATTTTTTACAATTGTGGTTTGTTTTCTGTGAAAATTAATATCGATTATAATTCATAATATTTAATTAGGTTTATTATAAAAAGGCTGTTTTTGAAGAGAAAAAAAATGCCTGAAATAGCTTTGCGTTATGCATCGTAATAAATAAATCTCGCATGATTTTTGAGAAGATATAGATATTAATAAATAAATGTTTCTCAAGTGAATTCATATTAGCATCCTGAAACATGCAACTCATCTAACTTTACAAAAATTTAAGAAAGTATACTATCAGTGCTTTGTTATAAGGTACTTGATAAAAGAAATTAAAAAGTTGTGTCGAAAATGGGTGTTACCAATGAAAAAGTCAAAGTTGATAGAACTTTGAATCCTCTTTGGACGAATCCTCTTTCAAAATTTGTATTCAAATTAAAAAAAGTAGACACTATTCCTAACCGAACAGTGTCTTACTCATCTCTCTGCGGCAATTTGGCGATTAAAAAGTATGGTGACTCTCTCTCTCTTTTAACGACTGTTCAATATTTCTAATTTACTCCCTCACGCACACACACGCAAAAAAAAAAAAAAAAAAAAAAAAAAAAAAAGAAAGAAAGAAAGAAAGGAAAGAAATGCCGCTCCGACTTGACACGGCAAGAATGAATTCTCGGCCCGTCCCAAATCTGCAGTAAAAAGAATAGCCCGAGCTCGGCCCGGATATTATGAAAGGAAGTTGTCCCGAGTTGGTATAAACCTTTGCTAAAACCTATTACCCCCCCCCCCCCCGAAAAAAAATCCTTGGTGCGCCACTCTGTATGTCATGTGAGCGATTGCGTTGAGATAAATAATGTTGTCAATTTAGCGGACTTTTAAAAAATTCAAAACAGCTACCAGAATTTCCAAATAGTTGCATCTACTTTATTTAATCACGGAATGTCTGTTATTAAATAAAATTAAAATTAATATTCAAAATTTGTGGTAGATGAATAAAAAAAAGCTAAATTGGCAACATTGGTGGGAATGGGAGGGATTTAACTAGTTTGGAAGTGAAGGGGGGCTCACAAAAGTTCATTACACAGTATGAACATTAATGACTATATATATGTTCATTTTTCTACATAAAAGATAAAACATATAATAGAGATATAACTGTAGACTACGTTTCCATAATTGTATTAAAATATAGATTCTCTTTCATTTCAGGTCGGGTTGCGGATCGATGAATTTTTTTGGCGGATTCGGATTGACTCAAAAATACAGCTCTGTTTCAGGCCGGGTAACACAATTTTACCAGAACCGGAACTACGGATCAGGTCCAGTTGGTCCAATTTTTTTTCGTTGCGGTCGGGTTTATTTCAAGCTTTTCGGATTGTGCTTTGTCTATTTCGTGTCGGATTCGGGATGACCTGATTTTTCAAAAGAAAATTACGAATATTTTTTAAATGAAAAAAAAAATGAATAATAACGACTATATCAGGAACTGAATGTATCACGAGAGAGCGTATTATTTTCCCTACCGTGCGCTTTGGCTTTAGAAGCAGATTTAGAAGCCAGCTTTCAGACAGTATGTTCATGTTTGTAAGTGATAAAATTGTAGGTTACTTTTCCAGAAATGTATTAAAATACTTTTTCATTTTCTTTCACTTCTGAATAAAGTTTGTCTAGTTTCGGGTCGACGATTTTTTTGTTGTTGTTATTGTCGGATTCACGCAGGACTCTAGTCCCCAGATTGTGGGATTTTTTTAGAGTGAACTGTAATAATATGATTTAAAAAAGCAATTGACTCGAAAGCATTGCAATGTTTGGATTAAATATAATGTGACACTAATAATGCGCAAAATAAAAATAAAATAATTAAGAACTTGAATCATAACCCGCTCTCCACAAGAAAAAGGGAAAATCCCCCATATTAATTTTGGACTAAGAGTGAAATTCATCTCTAAAATTCTAGTACTGAGGGGGGCGAGTTTTCTTTTGATCAAGTTATACCTCAAATTAGATGCAATTGGTAGAGATTTTGTATCAGAGTTTTTAAAAATTCACCAAAGTGCTCATTAATGATAAAATGTCTCAATTTAAGAATGTTGGAACAGCAAGGTATAAATTTATAATTAATTATTTTTGTGCTTAAAATGTTTATTTAATGGTTGTTACTATTGTAATAAAATCTGGCAAGTTGTTTTAGCATTTGAGTCATTTTTTTATTTTTTTTAATTGGTCTTACCAGCGACTCTCTCTCTCTTTTAACGACTGTTCAATATTTCTAATTTACCCCCTCACGCACACACACGCAAAAAAAAAAAAAAAAAAAAAAAAAAAAAAAAGAAAGAAAGAAAGAAAGGAAAGAAATGCCGCTCCGACTTGACACGGCAAGAATGAATTCTCGGCCCGTCCCAAATCTGCAGTAAAAAGAATAGCCCGAGCTCGGCCCGGATATTATGAAAGGAAGTTGTCCCGAGTTGGTATAAACCTTTGCTAAAACCTATTACCTCCCCCCCCCCGCCCCCCGAAAAAAAATCCTTGGTGCGCCACTCTGTATGTCATGTGAGCGATTGCGTTGAGATAAATAATGTTGTCAATTTAGCGGACTTTTAAAAAATTCAAAACAGCTACCAGAATTTCCAAATAGTTGCATCTACTTTATTTAATCACGGAATGTCTGTTATTAAATAAAATTAAAATTAATATTCAAAATTTGTGGTAGATGAATAAAAAAAAGCTAAATTGGCAACATTGGTGGGAATGGGAGGGATTTAACTAGTTTGGAAGTGAAGGGGAGCTCACAAAAGTTCATTACACAGTATGAACATTAATGACTATATATATGTTCATTTTTCTACATAAAAGATAAAACATATAATAGAGATATAACTGTAGACTACGTTTCCATAATTGTATTAAAATATAGATTCTCTTTCATTTCAGGTCGGGTTGCGGATCGATGAATTTTTTTGGCGGATTCGGATTGACTCAAAAATACAGCTCTGTTTCAGGCCGGGTAACACAATTTTACCAGAACCGGAACTACGGATCAGGTCCAGTTGGTCCAATTTTTTTTCGTTGCGGTCGGGTTTATTTCAAGCTTTTCGGATTGTGCTTTGTCTATTTCGTGTCGGATTCGGGATGACCTGATTTTTCAAAAGAAAATTACGAATATTTTTTAAATGAAAAAAAAATGAATAATAATGACTATATCAGGGAACTGAATGTATCACGAGGAGAGCGTATTATTTTCCCTACCGTGCGCTTTGGCTTTAGAAGCAGATTTAGAAGCCAGCTTTCAGACAGTATGTTCATGTTTGTAAGTGATAAAATTGTAGGTTACTTTTCCAGATATGTATAAAATACTTTTTCATTTTCTTTCACTTCTGAATAAAGTTTGTCTAGTTTCGGGTCGACGATTTTTTTGTTGTTGTTATTGTCGGATTCACGCAGGACTCTAGTCCCCAGATTGTGGGATTTTTTTTAGAGTGAACTGTAATAATATGATTTAAAAAAGCAATTGACTCGAAAGCATTGCAATGTTTGGATTAAATATAATGTGACACTAATAATGCGCAAAATAAAAATAAAATAATTAAGAACTTGAATCATAACCCGCTCTCCACAAGAAAAAGGGAAAATCCCCCATATTAATTTTGGACTAAGAGTGAAATTCATCTCTAAAATTCTAGTACTGAGGGGGGCGAGTTTTCTTTTGATCAAGTTATACCTCAATTAGTGATGGGCGATTCTGGAAAATTCAGGAATCGATTAAAATCGACATCGTATAAAACTGAATCGATCACAATAAGAATCGATTCCCAAATTCTAGAATCGATACTTGAATCGATATTTCGATAGTCACAGATTCGCACAGATAAGCTCAAAAATATTAATTTCAAAACTTAGCGAATCAGCAGAGCCGTAGCGACCACCTCCCATACCTCACATTTAGAGGGTAGACAAAGTCAGGGGCCCAGTCGTAAGCTATTACAGACCTTTGAGTCAAATAATAAAGTTTTTAACTTTTAAATTATTAGTTTAAAGATGTAATTTTACTAATATTGTAATTTAGATTTTATTTAAATTTATTTTTTAAGAAAGGTCTCGGTTAAATACAAGTTGGAAATTGCGCGTCAAACGTGGCAAATGTGGTGCGCTCGTACTATAACAGTGCACTTCATAAGTGCATATCAATTTCATTCTGTTCGAAAGTCTGTAACATCCTTAAAATGCACTTGAAATAATTTTTTCCATTGGCCGTAATGTAACGGAAAACTTTTGACTGTCCCTGTAATTAAATCATTGTGATTTTCTTCCAGCCTGAATTAAAATTTAAATTTTCAGGGACATAATTCACGTTGCCATAAGAACCGATTTAGTATTCTTACAATTTGAGTTTAATAATGTAACTAGCAAAGTTTATTAAAGTTCTTTTATTTAAAAAAAAAAAAAAAA
Source organism: Maratus speciosus (assembly GCA_963932465.1). Taxonomy (NCBI): domain Eukaryota; kingdom Metazoa; phylum Arthropoda; class Arachnida; order Araneae; family Salticidae; genus Maratus; species Maratus speciosus. Next base: position 280,200,016 of record OZ010788.1, on the reverse strand, counting down.
AATCGTCGCTGCAAGACGTGAAAATTTAGTTTTCTCAGAAGAAATAAAAATCAATTAATTTTACTGTCTTAGAAGGATAGTGGACGCACATGCATATTGCTTGGAAATCTTTAACATTATAGCTAGTAACTAGCGGGTTCCACCTAATATGAAATCTCGAAGCGAACGAACCGCGAACCGGGTTCCCGCTGCCTACAGCATCGTATAGGTGTACCCCCCCCCCCACTTTGCCCACCGGGTCGGAAAAACGCGCTCACCCTCCCCCCCCCCCCACCACCACCACCAATTTTTGACATTCATCATTTAAAAAATTTTTATTATGTGTTATAAACTATCTTAAAATTTCAAACAAATCGCCCTGTTATATTTTCTAATTTTGTTCTGCCCCTCCCCTCTATCCCCCCCCCCGAAATGTGACGCGCCATTCTTTTTATAATTTTTTATCAAGTATTACAAACAATCTTAAAGCTTAAAACAGATCGCATTGTTAGATTTCCTAATTTTAACAAAATCGCGTTATGTTGGTTCCAGATTCCCACTACCAGGGTGCGCACTCTATTCCTAACAAAACTGTGAACGAAACTCCGTTAAACAACCTATCAGTAGATATGTTACTCAAGAGTGTGGCAATCTTGATCAAAAATTTAAGCTATTTGCCGAAATTACTATTCGGAAATAGTGGTAACTAAACTTTTGACTTTTTTATATTTAATAAGTAGCATTTATCTCAGGACTCCGTCAAAAAACCCCACCTAAAACGGTAAGGACCGCTAAGGTTTAAAAAAAATTCTAGCGGCCTTCACACCCCCCCCTCCTCCCGAAATTTTCGCACCATTCTTTTTTAAACTTTTTCTTATGTGTTATAAACTATCTTTAAAGTTTCGAACAGTTCGCCTTGTTAGATTTTCTACTTTAAATGAAATCGCGGTCTGTTAGTTCTATATTCCACCACCAGGGAGCGCAGTCTATTCAAAACAAAAGTGTATCTAAACGAAACTCCTTTATACAACCTATCCGAAGATACATTAGTCTAGGGGGTGGTAGTCTTAAGCAAGAATTCAAGATATTTGTGAAATTACTATTCGAAAATAGTGGTATGAACACTTATAAAATTTTTGATATTGAAAAAGTAGTAATTATCTCAGCCCGCCGTCAAAGAACCGCACGCTAAACGGTAGAAAACGTTAATACTGCTATAAAAAATCACGTGACTGCCTTTAAAAAAAAAGCATTTTATAGAAATAAACCAATTAGTGAAATAATAATTAAGATAATATTTTTTCGAATTTCTGAAAGGAGAATTTTTTTTTTTTTTTTTTTTTTTGCATCGCCCTGTCCAAGTTTCGAATTTTTACGCCCCTTACATTCTAAGATGTGGTCCCCTTTTAAAACAGTAGAAAATTCTCGGGAATCACTTTGTTTAAATTGTTAAATATATTATTTGAAAAAAAGGTTTTAAAGCATTTTAGCACGTATTTTCATACCTACACCCTTGAAAAAAATTAATAACACACAGGGGATCCTTTAGTTTCGGAAAGCTCCGAAATTTCATAAAATTCAAAGTATCATAAATCAGTAAGTTTGGTTGTAAACGACTGAATTTTTTATAATACAACTTACACAAACACTTTGACAAACTTACGGGTGAAAATACGGCTTAACTAACGAGAACCTTGAGTCACGTGGCTTTAAACCAAGAATGATAAGTTTAAAATGGAAAAGAGATGAAATTTGTTATTACCATTCATAAATAGTGCTCACCAAGAGCTGCAGATATAATATCAGTGTTTAGTTGGTAAACAAATGATTCGGGAAGAATGTCAAAAAAGGTCCCATTGAAATTGGACCATAATTAAGAAAATTCGGATCGGGGGGGGGGGGGTGTATAGGTGACGAACTGAAAAAGTACAGCTTAATAAACTAGTAACCCAAATAACTTGGCTCCTAAACTAAAAATATTACAATTTAACCTAGAAAGAAAAAGGCTCTTATGCGAAATTTGACAGCAGTTCTGCCTTTAAAACAGTAAATCCGAAAGAATAAATGTATATATTCCTTTGAAATTACTGTCAAAAATATCAATACAAAAGTTGGAGCACGATTGACCCTTACCAAAAAGAAGGAAGGCTAGAGACAGAAAATAAAAGATGACATTAAAAGCTTTCCAACGATATGTTATACGATATGGTTTGGAAGAAACAAAAAATCTCCCCCCCCCCCCCGAGGGAGCAGGTAAGCCCCAAACGGTCGGAGGGGCGACCTCAAAAGTATCTTTGGTCAAGGTTTCAAAATGTGGCTTTATAATAAAATAGAACAAGAATTGGACATTTTAAAAATTGCATTTTGAACGGCCCTGTAAATTAAGATTAGCGAGGAAAAGGGGAGAGGGGGGTGGAGAGATTAGAAAGGACGAATTTGAAAAATACAATATAATAAACTAGTAACCTGAATAACTAGGCTTCTAAACAAAAGCATAACGATTTAACCTAGTGTTGAATTCAGGGGGTAGCCCGGGAGGACATCCCTCCCGGGACATTGAAATGTCCCTCCCGTAAGTTTTGAGATTTTATGCTTTTTAATGGACAAATGTGCACCCCCCCCCCCCCCCCCATTACGGAACTCTGAAATACCGACCGGAGTCGCATAAATCCCTCCCTGAGAAAAATACCTGCATTCAACACTGTTTTAACCTAGAAAGTAAAAAAAGGCTCTTATACAAAATTTTACAGCAATTCTGGCACTAAAACAGCAAAATTGGAAGAATTGATTCAACCCGAATCGTGGATCGACCGCGATGCGATTTGAATTGAAGTAAATCAAAGCATAACGATTCGACATTGCATCTAAAGAATTGAAAGTAAATCAAAATATAACGATTCGACATTGCATCTAAAGAATTGAAGTACATCAAAAAAGTAACGATTCTGAAGATCGCATCTGAAGATCGACATCGGCATCGAATCTGAACTGAATCGATTCACCGTTTCTGATCCAAGGGCAGAATCGATGCGTTCATCTTTTTTTGCTTTCTTTTGTCTTTAGAAAAATAAAGTGTTGTTTTCGTGAAAATTTTCGACTTCCGGTTTCTAAGGATTTATAGTGTTAGAACTTCTTGTCTGGAATACGATTTGACTATTTTTATAAATTTTTTGTCTGTCAGTCTGTCTATTTGTTTGTCTCTGACAAAAAAATTGTGAGCGGTCTATTTCAAGAACTAATGCATGGAATCTGTTGAAACTTTAGATTCAGTTAGACCTTCATATAAATTGGTGATGATTACTTTTTGGTGAAAATCGCTCAACAGGTGGCGCTGCTATGCTGCATTTTTCATGATTTCCGCAAGATTGCTATCGCAAGAACTAATGCACGAATATTCACCAAACTTCAGATTCAGTTTGACGTTGACATAAGTTGTTGAGGATTAGGTTTTGATGTAAATCTACCGGCAGGTGGCGCTGCTATGCTGCATTTTTCCCGAGTTTCGCAATAGCTCTATCTCAAGAACTAATACACGGATTTTCATAAAACCACATTCAGTTAGACGTTGGCATAAATTGCTGCTTATTAGGTTTCGGTATAAATCGCCCAACAGGGGGCGTTGCTATGCTGATTTTATCAGCAGAGTTGAATTAAGACATTTTTCTCCGGGAGGGACAGTTCAGAGGGGGAGGGGATTGGACTTTTGTACATTTTATATGCACAAAAAGCATAAAATCTCAAACTTTCTGGGGGGCATTTGAATGTTGCGGGGGGGGGGGGGAGGAATGCTACCCTCCCGGGCCATCCCCTGAATTCAACACGTTTTTCAGGATTTAAATAATTTTAGGGATAATATTTCAAGAACTAATGAACGAAATTTCATCAATTTTTAATGTACAAAAACGTATTGAACCCAGTGGGTGGCCCGGGGGGGGGTGACATTCTCCTCCCCCCGAAACACTCAAATGCCCCCCAGAAAGTTTGAGATTTTATGCTTTGTTGCGAGGGGAGGAATGTCATCCCCCCCGGGCCACCCCCTGAATTCAACTCGTTTTTCAGGATTTAAACAATTTTAGGGATAATATCTCAAGAACTAATGAACGAAATTTCATCAAACTCAATATTCTGTTAGACAATGCCATAAGTTATCCATGATTAGGTTTTTGTGTAAATGATATAACAAATTGTGCTGCCATGCTGCTTTTATCAACAGTGTTGAATTCAGACATTTTTCTCCGGGGGGGATTTCTATGGTTCTGCGAGGAACATTCTAGAGTTACGAGGGGGGAAGGATTGGACTTTCGTCCATTAAGCATAAAATCTCAAATCTCCCTAGGGGACATTTCAATGTTCCGGTGGGAGGGGGGGGGGGTCCACCCGTACCAGCCCCTGAATTCAACACTGTTTTTCAGGGTTTACACAATGTTTGCGATAACATCTCAAGAAGTAATGAACGGAATTTCATCAAACTTAATATTCTGTTAGTTATTGACGTAAGTTGTTTTTTCTGAGTCTTTCGTGTTAATCATGTAATAGGCTGCGTTGCTATACTGCTTTTTTCATGATATTCATGATAGCCATATCTCAAAACTAATGCACGGGATTTAATCAAACTTCATATTCTGTTACACTGTCGGATAAATAGATCCTTATTAGGCTTGGGTGTATATTACCCAGCAGGTGTCGCTTTTATGCCCTTTGAACTGGGATTTTCCGTTGCGGACATCTAAGAGGGTGTGGGCCAAAATTCAATGATTTGTTAGGAAAATGGGATTCTTATATATATTTTTTAAATACACATATTTCAACGAACCTATACTTTTGGATTCTCATGATGGGTATAGGTTATTTAAATTTGACACTGTGATAGCGAATTTTGAAGTTTTAACATTTATGAGACAGAAGAAAGTTTTGGGATTGGACATGCAACTACTTAACCTTAAATTTTTGAAGGAAAATGAAAATGATCTTTAGAGACATCGATTAAAAAATTTATAGTATCGATTAAATCGAGTTGGCCATAGTATCGATTAAATCGATTAAAAAAATCGAAATCGCCCATCACTACCTCAAATTAGATGCAATTGGTAGAGATTTTGTATCAGAGTTTTTAAAAATTCACCAAAGTGCTCATTAATGATAAAATGTCTCAATTTAAGAATGTTGGAACAGCAAGGTATAAATTTATAATTAATTATTTTTGTGCTTAAAATGTTTATTTAATGGTTGTTTCTATTGTAATAAAATCTGGCAAGTTGTTTTAGCATTTGAGTCATTTTTTTATTTTTTTTAATTGGTCTTACCAGCGATGGCTGGTAAATTAAAAAAAATATCAAATTCTTTGAGAGTTGGAGAGGAAGGGGGTCAACTGTTTCCCCTAGCTTCCCCCAAATCTCGCCCCTGTGAAAAAGTAGATTGCGGGCGGCCCTGCTTTCTTCTAAGAAAATGATTTGTCTTAAGATAAACAACCACTTTGTTCAAAAACAACCTAATGAATATATGTTTGTGCAGCCTAAATATTCAATAAAAACATCCAAATAATCAATGAAAAGGAAAGTGATTTTAAAGATGGAGAAAATTAATTGTAAATTATGTTTTTAAAAGTAATAATTAATCAAATCTTTCTGTATTGCAATGTGAATAACTTATAGGATTAGTGTGGATTTAGATTGTAAAATTATTACTGATTTTACTTACTTAAAATATTAAATTTCTTTCTTTTATTTTTGATAACCCCCCCCCCCCTAAAATTACCGTTATCATACCTCATAATTAAATATCTTTAATTTGAATTAGTTTAATTATTATACTTCTTTTTATCCTAGTACAATCTCTGTACGATTACAAACTTATTTTTTTACAGACTTAATCATTTTCAGAAAATCTTTATAAACATACAATTTATGATAATTAGTATCAATAAATGGACATTTATGATCAATTTTAAAGAGTTTATTTTATTTATTTATTTATTTTAATGATCTTCATTAAAGACTTTTTCTTTTATTGTAATGCTTTGGCAGATAAAATTTCGTTCTTATACTGGCTTTCTGCCATCCTAATGCTATGTCAGTCAGTCACCTCTTTTTATGACGAAATGAAAAATCTGATCATTTGTTGCAATTAAAACTACCGTTACCTGGATATCGTAAAAATAGATTAACTCGTTTTGAGTCGGGATGTTTGCGTAAAAGAAAAGCTTTCCCTGTGGTACGATATTCTTAATATAGCTGCTATAATATAATCGGAAGTTTTTTCGTTTTCGGAAATGCCAAATGAAAGCCGTTTATTTCTCTTTCACAATTTGTATAAACGGTGCATCAATATTTGAAAATGCATCTCTTAATGCAGAAAACTCACAGCATTACTGATAAGAAAAATATTAAATTGTTTGAAATATATGTATCAATATATACGTCTTTATTACTTATTGTAATCGTATATCATGTAAAATGTATTTTAAAAAATGCATGTTGCTATGTGAAAGGATGAAAATTAGCCTACATCGGTACTTTAAGTCATAAAAAAAAAAAAAAAAAAAAAAAAACGCACTTAAAACCTTTTTATAGGATTTTCATAGAGAAAAATATTATTTATTATTTATTTATGAATAAATATAATTTATAAACAAAGTTGCAAATAATTTTGTATCTTTGGAAATGAAACAAAGGGAAAAGTACTGTTTCACTGTTTACATACTTTCGGTGTGTCCTCCCCCATCTTACTATAAATTTATACCAATAAAATAAAGATGTTTGTGTGCAATGACTTGGGAAATCTGTCGCACGTAGAAGTCTGCAAATTTGGTTCCAGATAGGCGAGTACAGGTCCAAATGTCCGAATGCCAGGTCCCTGATACAAATATTTTTCATTTATTGAAAATTAGCTGAGATATCAATTCCCCCCTCTCTCATCGAACGCTAATGAACGCGCTTTGATTTTCCAAAGGTAGCGCAGAGGTAGTAAACATTGTATTTTTTCACCATTTTGAAATCGCAATTGCTAGGGTATTTATGGAAATACTAAATAAGTAAATAAAAAGAAAAATACGTGTTCACATCGTCTTTCCAGTACCTTTCACTAAAAAAAAATATATAAATATTTATTATTAAAAAAAAAAAAACCTCTGAAGTTCGTTTTCATATTTCCCGTATTTTACGCATTTTCAAATCGCAATTCTCGGGCTCCGCATGGAGTTATACCCTACCCCCTCCCCAACAAAAAATATCTACGTTTAGGTGGTGCCCTTTGCTTGTAACTTTGTAACGATAGCTTTTTGTGCAAAAAAATATTTACTGTTTCAAAGGAAAAAAAAAATCTTTCTCGCATTTTGTGTTTATTTTTGCATTTTCAAATCGCAATCCCAATTCCCTAATGGCCCGGATGGCAATTCAAAACAATAAAATATACCGACGTATAGAAGGTTATTTTTTACTCTCAACGGCATTTCATTTAAAAAATATGAATATCTAGCATTTCAAAAAATATATATTCTGGAGGTCGTTTTCATATTTTACGGGTTTTTTTTTTCAGTTTAAAATTGCTATCCACGTTATCCATATGATTGTGTTATTTATGACGGCCGATTATCTGCACGAGAGATATAGGCCCTGGGGGGGGGGGGGTCTTTCTAATTACACGAGGGGTCAAAGACGCTTGGAATCCCAGACGTCTAGCGACAACAGCCGCCTCACGGTCCGTCTTTTCCAAGCATTTCATTGGCTGTTCCGGAAAAGGCTTTTCTATTATCAGATTTCCAAGCAATTGATTGGCTGTTACTGGCGACTCGCCTCGTTTCGGGCGTCAAAGATGCTCCGACAGAAAAAAGACGCTCGCTCTCCAAGCGACTCCCCTGCAGCCATAGGAATACATGGAGACGCCCGGAATCTGAAGCGTCTTTGACCCCTCGTGTAATAACACCTTTTGAGTCCTCGTGTAATAACACCATTTGACTCCTCGTGTAATAACACCATTATTACACGAGGACTCAAATGGTGTTATTACACGAGGAGTCAAAGACGCTTGGAATCCCAGGCGTCTAGCGACAACAGCCGCCTCACGGTTTGTGTTTTCCAAGCATTTCATTGGCTGTTCCGGAAAAGGCTTTTCTATTATCAGATTTCCAAGAATTTGATTGGCTGTTACTGGCGACTCGCCTCATTTCGGGCATCAAAGATGCTCCGACAGAAAAAAGATGCTCGCTCTCCAAGCGACTCCCCTGCAGCCATAGGAATAACATGGAGATGCCCGGAATCTGAAGCGTCTTTGATCCCTCGTGTAATAACACCATCATAAGGGAACCTAACCCGTATTTACGCAAGGTTTCCCAAGGTTAGAAGAAAACCACGAAAACTCCGAACAGTTAGGCCGACGGGCGCGATTGGGTTCGAACCCAGCACCTCCCGTCTACCAGCTTCGAGACCAGAACCTCTCAGCTACTGCTGGGGCCGTTATCCATAAGAAATAGAAATAAATAAATAAAGAGAAAAGTACCCAGTTAAACTGATGGCATTGAGCTCACAGGCTATTCACACTAATTGTATATTATACTCTTATTTCAAAGAATAATGCCTTCGAAAAATAAAGAAATCGACGAAAAAGCCATTTAGCTAAATTAAGGGGGCGGGATTAGTTCCCCCATTTCCTCCCTTTATACTTAACCAATGAACCTCCAAATCTAATCAGTGAAGCGCCTTATCAGAATAAACCGGTATACCAAATTTCAAGCAAATCGGATAATTCTGAATGAAAAACCTTCTTATCTAAATTGAGGGGGCATTAGCCCCCTTCCCCCCTTTATACTTAACCAATGAGCCTCCAAATCTAATCGGGGAAGCGCCTTATCAGAATAAACCTGAAAACCAAATTTGAAGCAAATCGGATAATTCTACATAAAAAAACCCATTTATCTAAATAAAGAGGGATTAGGCCCCGTTCCCTTCTTTATACTTAACCAATGAACCCCCATAACTAATCAGGGAATCCTATAATCAAAATTTGAAGCAAATCAGATATTTCTATAAAGAGTTATCGCGTTACGTACATACATACTCGTACATACGCGTACGTACATGCAGAATCTACGGACACATTGTCTCTCAGGCTTTGATAGCCTGTGATCTAAAAACGAAGAATATCCAGGGATAGACGGTGACCTTTCTCAAGGACCGCCCAGCAGTGGGCGGTTTTGCTAGTATATAAATATTTTCATACCTGTAAATAAAATATTAAAACAGGAAATCAAAGAAATATTTAAAACATCACTTTCTACACTGTGGATTTTACTCCCTGCGTCCTTAGTGCGCTAACTCTGTACTTCCTTCCCCATGTCTGTCTCTTTCTCTGTCTATCTCTTTCACTCTTTTTCTGCCTGTCTCTCTTTCTTTATTATATATGTATATGAATATTGTAAATATCTACCACTATCTCTCTATATTTCTCTATCAAAATCATGTTACAAACCATGAATTTAAGCGTTTCATAAATTTGTTTTACGTAATCCATTCATATAAATTTGTATTCATATACTATATTAATCGTTTCATAAAATCGTTACACAAATTCGTTCATAAAATCATTTCAAAAAAATGTTTCATTTGGATTATATATATATAGGATAGATTACATTTTCTTATTGTTACGTAAAAAGATTTGACGTATGATTTATTAGAGCTCAAAACATAATTTACAGTTTTAACCATGTTTGAAATTATAAAAGGATAAACGTTGTTTTTTATTGATTGCGCCTTTGGATGCTTTAATTAAATATTTGAGCTGCACAAACTTAAATACATTCTGATGTTTATCGACAAATAAAAAAAATTATGTTTTGGACTTCTGCTTTAAAAAAATATAACGTAAGAAAATATGGCCTTCAAAACACATGATGTGTTTAGCGGGCTAAGAGAAATATTTCTGTAATGCGGTAAATAGATTCAGTCGATAATAAAAACGCAGACTAAACTGCGTTCTCTTTTTTAGATTTATTTGTTATTCCACCAGATAACTATTTTTTTTATTACAACATAACACATGATTGATATTTATGTGATGTTTTAAAGTTTGCGACCATATACTTAACATAAATCCGATTCACCGTTGTTAATTATACTTTTTCAGCGAAAAACATCTTCTGCAGGAATTTAATCTCGAATAATAATACACCACAACAATATTACCTTTTTTTCCAAGAACGCGAAGACGAAACAGTAATTATATCACGATTAGAAAGTTTTAGATTGCTGGAGAACACTACGGCTTCAGTTGTAATGACAAAACAGACAACGATAACAGAAGAAAACAAGAAAGAAAATTCATGCGTTAAGCGTAGATTATGAAACATTTTCCAACACTTCCTGAATGCTTTAACAAAACTTCGTTATTTAGGGAAATAAGGTAACTAAGTAAACATTTTAGAAAACGCATAAAACGTTTGAAAAAATGATTTCAGCACTTATCGTCCATAGCCAAATATGTATTCCAATTTTTTTGAACAACTCTGTATTTGATCTGTAGGTTGATATATATACTATATCAGGGTCGTACTGGCATAACTGAGAGGGCGGTGGCAAAATGGATAAAAAGGGCGCAAATGCTTATATATATATATACATACACATACACACGCACATACTATATAAACTATGTATAAAAAATCACTTTAAAAATATATACGAGTATATTGCTGTAGCGAAAACTTTATTCCTAAAATAATTATGTCACTCAAATTAGTATTTTACACTACAGAAATGTAATATGCACAAAAATAGTTCCCCGCAAGACATTGCACTTAAAAAAAAATCTGATGTTAGACCAGTGTTGCCAATTTAGAGGAATTTTTTTTTCACCACACTTTTCTAAGAAAGCTATCTCTATTTTCGAATTTCGCTCACCATATCTAATGAGTTAATTCAAACTTTACCCCGAATATTTGAATAACAATCTCCATACAATTATCTCCAAATGGAAAATAAAATATTGAAATAAAACAAACAAAAACAATTTCGTTGGGTCAAAACTCAAAAGTGCAAAACATTATTTAATACAATTCAATAATACTTTATATAATACAATCTTTAGAATACAAATACTAATTATGGTGTATAAAATTTCAGGAAAGTTATTTTTGTTTAGTTCAAGAGTGACGTCTATTTTACGTGAATTATTTTAAAAATATGTTTTATTTCTTTATTTTTTCAACATTCAAAAGATGTCATAGATTTTTTTTTTTAATTATGGCCATTTTTTTTTCCATTCTGATAAGAAACAAAATTATAACCATTTTTTTTTTTCATCCTGATCAGAAAAAAAAAATTATGACCATTTTTTTTTTCCTTTTCTGACCAGAAAATCAGAATTTTTATAGCCGATGTTTTATTAATTTATGAAGTTTAACGTATTAAACAATCGTTACAATCTTTTAAAATTTACGCATTTTCACTTTCTTACAGATAAAGTAAAAATATTGCTTTTAATGTAAATAACGTTCAACCAATTGAATAATACTTATAATATTAACTAGGGGGCTCTGTCCCCTGCAAGCTACGCTCGCCAACCCCCATTCAGACACCGCAGAATCTAAAAACACGCTAATCTGATGGGTTTTAAAAATATTAGATAAGATTGAATTATACTGAAGAAAGCTGTGCAGATCTCCCTGTAGAAGGGTTTCCGTTCAATTCCCTTTGATGGCAAAAATGCAAGGGCGAATCAGTTGCTGTTAAGACATCCAATAGCTATTTTCGTTTTTGATTAAAGAGGATCAATTAAACATTTGAAAAGAAGCTAAAATAAAATAAATTAAGTATACAGAGTCTTTGTCTCCCGGTATTTTAAAACAATCTCTATAACAACAGCCTAAGTCATGTGACTATCATCAACAGTTCTAGGTGGACCACTTCGCTTTTTTGACTTTAGGTGCCATTTTGGTTCTTTAATGTTAGCCAGGCACAGGTGATAAGTCGCCAAATATTATTCTATCGTCATCATTTCATCTATATTATAATAGTTCAAGTCATCAACTGCCATAAATATGGTCTGGTCCCTTCGCCGTTCATATGAAAGTTTGGCAAAGATGTCATATGCGTCTCATATTGGCGCGATTTTTAACGACGCCAATTTGGGGAACGCATAAACAGCAACATCCGGCTTGCTTTTTCAAGAAGGCTCACGTTTTGAGCACTTTATCGCCAGACTAAGGGTTGGCGCGGGGATGAATTCAACGCTACGCACCCTTTTTTTTTCAGTGACGTCGTACGCGTAGCGAACGCAACCTCATTCCTTTGCTGAGAGGAAGAGATGTCCTTTTTTTCATTTGTTGTTTTCCGCAAATGTAAAAAGCTAGACGAAATGTTATTTCGCCGTGGTTTGCAATTAGAACCTTGCTTAAAACAAAAATCTTTTTCGGATTATAATAACTTTTAATTGCACATATATATGTAATTCAAACATAAGTGTTTTTTTTTCAGTTCTATAATATTCATTTATTTCATTAATTTGCTATATGTTCGAAGAAATAGAGAACGTATTTTAAAAAACAGACGTAAAAATTTTCTTTAATAAATATAATTGTACTGATCATGTTTTTATGACACAATTGAACATAGTTTTATTAGTATTATTACTGAATTTAGTTTTTTTTATTATTAAGCGGCATAATTGTGTGACGTGTTGATTGCATTAATAAAACACATTTTCACTGAAATAACTCATTAAAAATTAATTTTTTTTAATTTAATTGCGATTAGAAATTAATAGGAAGTTGAAACTAAAATCAATTCGATTATAATTAGATTGAACGATAAAGCACAAATTATTTAGCCGTATCCTGCAATTAAATCTATGAGCTAAAATAATTGCAAGTTGATGCATGCAATTAAATCAATTACTATACATTTTAATATTGTTAAGATTTTATCATTACTTGAGTTTTTATGAAAAAGGCATTGGTCTGTCCCTAGTGCACAAAATTAAAAATCTTTAAAATTCTTCAGTTTATTTAAAAATTTTTGCCATATTTTTAAATATTATTTCGCCTTAATTGTTTTATTTATTATTTAAAAATAATAATTCGTTATTTGAATAAATCATGTAATTTCTTCTCTCGAATGAAATCCCCCCCCCCCTCCCCACACACACACTTTATATTTCGTCATTCTGCACACATATTGCTCTATTTATTAAGTTGAAGTGGCAATAAAATAATGCTCAATCGTCTGAGGCAACCTCCCATTTCGAATTTTCTCCCCCCTCCCATCCATCACATTACTTTTTGCCCACTTAAAATTCATTGTTGCCTTGCAGAAAAGATTAGTTAAAATTGTGTCTGAAATGTTAAGTATTCCTTCGCTTATCCATAACAGTGTATAAAGTTTACTGCTTTGCTCTATCTGTTGATTTTTAAGTAACAAATAAATAATTTACCATAAAAAAAACATAAGGAAACAAATCGAATGAAAGATTTAAAAAAAAATAATAAGGATTAACTTTTGTGCACACGCTTTCATTTTTTTTAAAATTCTTTACAGTTTTTTAAATTTTCTGTCCTATTTATTACTTTGAAGTAACTATAAGTAAAAGACCAATTATTCAAATTCTGCCTCCCCCCTCCGAAAAAAAAGAAAAGCTTGTTTTTGTTTCACCCCCCCCCCCCCCCCGAAAAAAAAAAGTTAATATTCCAAGTTTTTAATTTTTTGGTTTGTTTTTTCTATTTGTTAATTGATAAATTTAACTATTTAAATCTATAGCCCCTCACTATCATATACAGTTAAAAAATTTCTCTAATGTTATAATATTTGTTACTTTGAAGCAACAAAAGATAGTCATTCAATCTTCCTTCGACCCCATCTCCCCTTAAGAATTTCATCTCACATTAAAAAGGCAATTTCTAAACATCCTGTTTGGGGGTGTGAAAGTTTTTTTTTTTCTTTCTTGGTTTGGCCTATTTTCACTCGACTTTAGGGGTTGTTTCTGCAGAATGATTTGGTATCAAATTAATTATATAAGTTCGTCACAGAAAATATAGTAATTTTCTGCCACAGGTATTTTTTAAAATTTGTTTATATACATCAAAATGCACTGAAACTGCATTAATTCATGATCCCCATAAATCCATCTTTATATGTAATCAAATATCTAAATATATGAAGGTAATGAGTTTTTGTTTAAGAGGTATGGAATTAATAATGCTCAATTGAATGAAAATTTAGATTTTTGAGAGGATCAAATAATCAAAATTTTAGTCTATATCATCAAAAGTAATAAAGGCCTTCGATAAAACAGAGTATAAGAATTCGTAATACAATTTCTTTCGAAGAAGATTTCTTTTCATCTAGAACACATAACTGAAAATATTTCTTTAATTTAGGTAGGACTGTTATTCTAAAATATGCTAGTTCGTCTTTCGCCATTTCGGTTCAAAACAAAACACAAGACGACGATTGGCGTTAGAGCTGGCTGAACGCTCTCGCTTTCGCCAACCCGCCAAGGCTGGTGCTGAAAACGTGAGCCTTCTTGAAAAAGCATCCGGCTTACCATATCAAGCAAAATAACGATACTTTGGGGACAGTTATGTACCCGTTCCGTATATGACATTGGCGTCAGAAAAAAATCGCGCCAATATGGGACCGTAAGTTTTCCATTTTTATTAAAAAATCAAAATTTTTTTTTTTCCGAATAAAACTACGTAAAATTTGCAATGGTCGCAAAGAATTCTAGGTACTGTTACGCTAGCCGGATGCAAATCTCGCCAATAGTTTTTTTCAACTCGCCAGTTAGCATTTTTTTTTTTTTTTTCGAGTGGTAATATTTGGCCAGATACGCACCGCAGGTTTGGCGTGATTTTTATTTATTTTTTTTTTTTACGAAAATTTGGCGAAAACCTCGTTTTCAAATACCAGTTACATATGCATTTTTGGTATTCCTTAGATATCCCGTCGACCAAAAATCTATCGCCAAACTATAAGATTAAATGCCAATAATGGTTGATCGTAAATGTCACATTCACTTGACTTTAAGCAAGTTACACGTGTTTACGTCATCAAGTGATTTTTATTTTGACGTTTTATTTGTCTATTTATTAATATTATACTAATTTATTTGTTCTTTCGTTATTTAAAGAAAAAAAAATTATGTCAATTTGTATAATTTGGCGAAATTGGTCGACGGAATAACTAAGTAGTACCGCATTTTTTAATTATTTTCTATTATTTTCTAAAGGAAATATCAAAAAAATAATTAATAATCATAGAACAAAATAATCTATATAATAATAATAAAAAAAAGAAATAAAAGTAAATACACATTTATTATCAAATAAACAACAATAGCTGTGTTACCATGTCAATCACAATAATGCCATTTTGGCGTCAATTAGGTACCCCGGTGCGTAGATAACATCTGTGCCTAATTTTTTTTCTTTTCGTTTTGTTTTTTAAAAAAAGAAAAAAGTGAAAACCATCAATTTTAAATGAAAGTTGTGTATTTTAAATAAAATGAATGAAATGATTATATTTTAAATGAAATGAATGAAATATGAAGAAATGCGACGGGAAAAATGTTTGGCGAATTATCACTTGCGTCTCGCTAACATAATACCGTCAGAATTGATTTCTCTATCAGAATCTTTCGATTTGGCGAAAGATTGTTCAAGTAAATTGAATTATGAATAAAAGTAGCATGATGCATTTCTTAGCATACATTTAAGGTAACCTTTTCTGAAATATGAAAAAAAAAATGTGTTTGATTAAAATTTAAGTTGCCATCATTAGAAAAATGTATATAAAATTAGAAAAAATTAATATTTCGAAAACTAATTCGAATTTAAAAATTCTAATACCAGTTTTGAAATCTGCGGATCAATATTGATTTTTGGTATTAATTTCATCACAAAGTATTCCATATTTTAGGAGAAATCGTCGTGAAACGTAATCAGTCGTTTCATAGAATCGTTACATAAATTCGTTTCAAATCGATTCATTAGGATTTTATACATATAGGGTAGACATAAGAAATAATAATAAAATTACAGATTTTGAAAAATTTCTTTCGACAAATTTTTAGAATTATATAAATCTAAAAGTTAAAAATAAATAGAGGTACCGACATTACACTCAGTAAAATTTTATTCGATATGAATAAATTAACACAATGCCTGAATTTGATTTTTTTACAATTTAATCTCATAAATTTACACATTTCCGTTCTTAACAGAATTTTCTAGGGTTTTTCTTTTATATCATTACTCTAATTATCGTTTTGTAAATTAAAAGTAACAACGATACAAGCACGATAAAAAAAAAAATAAAAAAAAATAAAAACAGCTAAATAAATAAAGCGTAAATACAATATCATCTGCCTCTTCTTCGTTTGGAAAGAATAGATATTCAAAACATAAAGCGTAAACATATTTCTTCAACATATGTAAATTTCGGTCCGTAGTAACGCTAATACTGTTGTCATTACAGATTTCGCCACAAATGTCCCATTTCGTATGTTAATCTATGAGCTATAGTAAAGTACGCATATGACATCACTATCGCTGAATAATACACAAATCTCGAAAAAGGAGATGTCATTCAAGAAACTCGACAAAAAAAATCAGCTATCTAATGATTCATATGCCTTCATCTGTTTGTAATATTAATATAGATACTTAAAAATAAATTTGGTTTATAATAGCTCGATGTTTTATCAGAAATCATTCATCTATAGTTTTTCAAAATAGTACGTATTTTAATTACATTTTTTAAAAGTTGTTATGAGAAAATGGCAACAAAAAGATATTACTATTTTCCAACTATTTTTCCTTTACTTTCAACATAAATGGAATATTTGAGCTGCCAAGATTAAACAAATGCGCTAAAAATTACAGAAGAATTAATATTTTAAAAATAAATTGAGATGCAATTTACAAACAAATTTCGTTTAAAAGTATTTTTTTTCCCAATACGACGGTATAAAAATTGAAAATATGCGATGCTTAAAAGTTAAAACCCGTGGTGCAAATCACAAATGCCTAGACGCAACTTTAATAAACTATATTACTAAATAAAAGTTATACCATCTTTTTCGGTTTCAGTGTAATTAACAGTTTCAATAGTTTCATAAATGTGTTCTGATTAATTAAAATATTTATTTTTTAATTTTGTGCAATTTAATTCAGCATTTGTAATAGAAAAATGTAAAATCTGTTACTACATTCCCATTTAATAAAATAAATAAGTTTTGCGCCTCTTAGTACTAATAACATCTGTTACTTCAATCTTAGTTTTAAACATCGTACTATAGATAACATTTTCTTTCAAATTTTTGAAAATGGTACATATTGTTTACATAAATAATTTATTTTTTTATACACAGTTATTCAAAATGAAAAAGAAATTCATTTAACATAATTTATGTTACAACGATTTTATACTTTTTATTCCAATTGCAACTTTAACTAGAATAAAAATCATGCGCCATGCATAGAATATGAAATATTTTCTAATACTATAAAAAATATTTTATTATAATTATTTTTTTTATACAAGGAACAGCGATGCGTTAATAGACATTTTAGAAAATACTTAACAAAGTTAAAAGCCTTATCTCAGTATTACTGTCTAGACTGAAGTAGTCCCTAAAGACATTAAGGGACTACTTCACTCACGGGAACTGAATTCGCTTACTAATGTTAATCCTATGGGAGAATTTTTTTTAAAGATATATCGTTTGCATGTCAAAATTTTTAAATGATTTTTTTTCTTTTTTTTCTTTTTTCTTTTTTCTTTTTTTTTTTTTTTTTTTTTTTTTTTTTTTGCATTGGATAGCCAAGGTCGATTTTCATAATGCCGTTTTTTACTTTTTCGATTTTGTTCGCAGTCATTTTTTATGAGGATAGGTCGACTTTCGAAACCGGTTCCGAAAGTAAAATTATCTAAATTGAAAAAAAAAAAATACAAACAAAATCGAAAAAAAAAAGATTCGGCCTATGCAGAGATTGGCCTCAGCTATCTAATGAAAAAATCTTTTACAAATATTAAAAGTCAAACAAGAAAAAAAAAAATCTTCCATATGATTAACATTAGAAAGCGGATGTGAAGAATTTGCGAGTGTTAACATGCAAAATCTTCAGTAATATAATCCTTGTATTTTATGCATACCACACAGTAAAACTAAGTCTAATTAAATAGAACAACGCTTTTCACTAAAAAAAAGGTTTTTACCGTTCATTGACGACAATATTTGTGTATCCATGTCTTTTGTGGAGTCCTATGTATGAATTTATTTATATTATATTCACACAGTAAGACTTAGTTGTGCTAAAAAACAAATAACACTCTTGAAAATGCATTTTCATCAAATCTCGCCCACACAATTTAAATATTTTGAATTGTTGCACTGCATATAATTTGTAGAATTCATTCCACAGAATTTAATAAAAATTAGTTGAGATTGAAAAAGCACATCTTACAATGTTGCATATAGACTATTAAAGAAAATTGATATGATATATTCCCTATTCTTTCTGTGGATGACGTTATCTCCTTCCTCAATAACGTATATAAATTTCAAAAAACGCTTTTCAAACAATTACTGTCATTAGTGAATTCAGGAGGTGGCCCGGAAGGGACATTCCCCCGGAATATTTGAGATTTCGTGTTTTGAATGGTCAAAAAGTGCAATCCCCCTCGGAATTCTATAATGCCACCCTCAGAGCCACAGAAATCCCTTCCCCCCCGAGGAAAGTGTCTGAATTCAACACTGATTATTGTAATCCGAGATTAATACAATGTAATTTATTTCTATATCCCTGTAAATAAACGAAAGAAGCTACACGATACGTATTCTATATTAAGCGTGTTGTTGTGCCCTTCAGTAATGCATATCAATTTCTTTATGTTTGAAGTAGTGCAACATCATTAAAATACAAAATAAAGAATTTTCTTTCCATAGGACATAATTTAACGGAATATTTTTTTATGTATACCTGCAAACGAACTATAAGTGCTAAACACTTCATTTTCATTAAAGAATCTTTGTAGTAAATAGTAAATCATAATAATGTATATAAATAGAGTGGCAATCCAAGTTTATTTACGGGCAATCGGAATGACGAACCAAAGTCAAACTTTTCAACTATGTTAGAAAGTGTTAAAATGGTGTAGTTTAATTTTGTATTGTTTATGCTTGCAAATTTTATTGAGATTGCAGACATTTTCAAGCAATATTGCCATTATTAAATAAAATCTATATTTTATTTTAAAACAAAGTATTTTAGAAACAAATAAAACGCATATTAAAAACTCCTAAATTAAACTTCTATCAGCTTTTTTTTTTACAAAAGGAGCTAGTGAAACATATTACTATTTTTTTTTTTCTGCACACCTGATATATTTTAATCGGTGGTTTAGAAAAAAAATACACAAACATAAAAGAAACACAGAACTAAAAATAGTCTTTTACGGGGGCTTCAGGAAGACAGACCCTCTCCCTGATGAATAATTCTTGATATCCTTTCTTTTACTGTTCAATTACTTTAAATCCTATGCGAAGAACAAACTTTGTTTTTTTTTTAAATTTTCGAGTGGGAAAAAAATTAGTTAATTAAATTTGAAAATCTAAAGAGGTGCAATTCTGCTCAACTACCATTTCTGGCACCCATTTTTCCTTTCCATCCCATTGTACAAAAGATATAATTTTATACAAAAACATATTGATATTTGGAAAATATGAAACCCTTATCAAAGATTCGTGATATAACATAGCATATAATTAAAAAATATTGTTGATCAAAACTCAAAATATGCTTACGATTCTCTTGCATTGGACTTTTGATCTTCAATTGTGCTCGATAATTTCGTATCTATCATCACGGCATTGTTATACTATCATTGACGACCAACGTTTCGAAGAAATTATAAAACTTTCCTATTTTGGCTGCCTATATCGTTTCATTGTTATTTTTAACTTCAAAAATTGAAATTTTGATGCAAAATACTTATGGCTAGAATTTAAAAAACAGATACTTCAGAGATATTCGCTGGAATTCAAAATAATCCAATGCTTGTAGTTTATTCCTGTCTAAAGAAGTAATCCCCGAATAGTAAACCAAGAAATATTGTCAATGTGAATGATATAGGAAGATAAGAGAAAGGGGGATAATGATTTTGTGGGATTCTTGGCACTGCAATGTATCAGAAGTTGTCGGTCTACATTGGTGTCCCTTTTGTTGATTTATTCTGTATTCGATTGCAGACACCATACCAGTCATCTGAAGACCCCTACTAACCAACAATATGTGACAGGTATGACAATTACCCCGAACGTCTTTAAATACCTTATTTACTGACTAATGGAAACAAGCTGTTGTTAATTACCATGTGAGAAAAACATGGCCAGTCTTTCAAAACTGAAACATCTGGATATTTTTTAAACGGGGACTGCGGTGTATAAAGATCTTTTTCAAAGAGCTTTTGTGGTCTTTTTGTTAGGAAAAGGAGGAGGATAATAGTTTTCGATTAGAAAATTCCAAGTAAAACTAATGTATGCATCTGAAGGAACTAATGTTAGCGCGGTATTTCAGGTGTTTCACTACTGTTAATTATGGTGAAACGGCAAGTAAATATCCTTTTCTTCCCAATTCCTTTCAGTTTTTTTTCTGAATACTCAAAGAAAACTCAAATAGTTTTAAAAATCAATTCTTTACTTCATAAAATTATTACTTGCTATTACAAAAACACAATACTACTTTTTTTCAAGTTATTTTTGCAGAAGCGCTGAAAAAAATCTGGCCAAGTGACCAAGGGCGCCATGATTACAAAAACACGGTATTAGTTTTTTTAAACTTATTTTTACAGAGGCGCTAAAAAAATCTGTCCAAGGGCGCCATGATTACAAAAACACGATGGTAGTTTTTTGAAAGGGATTTCTACAGAGGCGCTATAAAATATCTGACCAAGGGCGCCATGATTACAAAAACACAATATTAATTTTTTAAAACTTACTTTTACAGAGGTGCTGAAACAATCTGACTAAGGCCGCCGTAATTAAAAAACACGATATTAAGTTTTTGAAATTTATTTTTACAGATGCGCTGAAAAAAATCTCTCTAAGGGCGCCATGATTAAAAAAACACGATAATAGTTTTTCAAAATTATTTTTACAGAGGCGCTGAAAAAATCTGACCAAGGGCGCCATGATTACAAAAGCATGATATTAGTTTTCTGAAAGTTATTTTTACAGGGCGCTGAAAAAAATCTCACCAAGAGCGCATTGATTACGAAAACACGACATTGGTTTTTTGAAAGTTATTTTTACAGAGAGGCGCTGAAAAAAAAAAAAATCTGCCTAAGGGCGCCATGAGTACAAAAACGCGATAATAGCTTTTTGAAAGGCATTTTTACAGAGGCGCTGAAAAATATCTGACCAAGAGCGCCATGATTACAAAAACACGATATTAGTTTTTTAAAACTTATTTTTACAGAGGCGCTGAAAAAATCTGACCAAAGGCGCCATGATTACAAAAACGCGATATTAGTTTTTGAAATTTATTTTTACAGAGGCGCTGAAAAAATCTGACCAAGGGCGCCGTTATTTACGTAAACACTATATTAGTTTTTTTAAACTTATTTTTACAGAATCGCTAAAAATGATTAGAGAAACATGATGATAGTTTTTTTAGAGGGATTTTTACAGAGGCACTGCAAAAATATCTGACGAAGGGCGCCATGATTACAAAAACACGATATTAGTTTTTTAAAACTTATTTTTACAGAGGCGCTAAAAAAATCTGACCAAGGGCGCCATGATTACAAAAGCATGATATTAGTTTTCTGAAAATTATTTTTACAGGACGCTGAAAAAATCTCACCTAGAGCGCATTGATTACGAAAACACATTAGTTTTTTGAAAGTTATTTTTACAGAGGGGCTGGAAATAAATCTGACCAAGGGGCGCCATGATTACAAAATTACGATATTAGTTTTTTGAAAGTTATTTTTACAGAGAGGCGCTGAAAAAAAATCTGTCCAAGGGCGCCATGATTACAAAAACACGATGTAGTTTTTGAAATTTATTTTCACAGAGGCGCTGAAAAAAATCCCTCCAAGGGCGCCGTGATTACAAAAACACGATATTAGTTTTTTGAAATTTATTTTTACAGAGGCGCTGAAAAAATCTGACCAAGGGCGCCATTATTAAGAAAACACGATATTGGTTTTTTTAAACTTATTTTTACAGAGGCCCTAAAAAAATCTGTCCAAGGGCGCCATGATTAGAGAAACACGATGACAGTTTTTTGAAAGGGATTTTTACACAAGCGCTGAAAAAAAAATCTGACTAAGGGCCCCGTGATTAAAAAATACGATATTAAGTTTTTGAAATTTATTTTTACAGAGGCGTTGAAAAAATTCTCTCCAAGGGCGCCATGATTAGAAAAACACGATAATAGTTTTTTTTTTGAAATTTATTTTTACAGAGGCGTTGAAAAAATCTGACCAAGGGCGCCATTATTACGAAAACACAATATTAGTTTTTTTAAACTTATTTTTACAGAGGCGCTAAAAAAATTGTCCACGGGCGCCATGATTACCAAAGCCGCCTCTGACAAAGGGACCAAATGAAATTAAAATGAAAATCTCCTGTAGTAAATTGGCATTTTTTTTGTTTTGTTTTTTGTACTTTCACAAAAAACGTAAATACCAAACTACCAGGCAGCCACCCAGGGCGCTGAATATTTGACAGAAAATATACTAAGTACATCATTAATACCAATATTAATTTATGTAGAAGTTACTATTCTTCGGGGTACTGAATAAAATCTGGACCAGGGCGCCATGACTATCAAAGTCTCTGTGAATGAATCCATTTAAAATGAGAATATGTTTCTTATACAGTGTTTTGTCGTTTATACTTGCACAAAAGGCAGAAATACAAAAATACCTCACAACACCAGGGGCGCTAAATACTTAGACGCAGAAAATATGCAAACGTATTAGACGCAGACTTATTAGACACTTATTAGAAGCATTCCTAGAACAGAAATTATTTAGGCGTATATCTAAATAAGTGAGTACGTAATATTATTTTTCTTAGAATTTATCATTAATACAGGCTTTGAAACAGTCTGGTCCTGGATACAATGTGTAACAATGGCATATCTGATTGTCGATAACTTATGTTATCTCGAAATTGGTTTATCTAATTGTCTTTGATCACACATAGTTTGCTTATGCTATACTTTAAAAAATAAAAAGCATTACTTTTTAATTTTCCAAATGAAAATCTTTGAAAATTTTATGCCTTTCAAAATGCGTGCTTAAAAAAAAAGAAGAAAAAAGTGACGATGGGCGCACCGGGCATTTGCCTCGTTGCCCGGTGGGCCAGTACGACTCTGTACTATATAATGGGAAAATTTAGTTTAGAAAGAAAACGCGTAACAAGTTGAAATTCCTCTTTGAGCAATTTATACTAATAGATAAAAACATACTTGAATATTTTTGTTAGTAAGCTTGTTATACCCTTAAGCATTCACTATTTAGCTAAAATTTAATTCAAACTAAATACTCTTAAAACTACTGAAATCACATTTTAAGAAATTATCATTTATAGACGGCCATGTATCCAATTCTATGCGTGATTCTGTATATCATTTTATCCATATTCTACAAACATTTCTTAGTAAACTAAATGCAATTCAGCGTAAAAATGCTTAACTCATTTAAAAACCACCTTTAAGCAATTCGCGCTCATACCCAGTAACCCTTACGAATTCTTTTGTGTAGCCCTGTATATGAATTATAGCATTTATTCACACCATATAGTATGCATAAATATAGTGAAACATAAAAGGGCATATCATAATTAAAAATGCATTTCCCGCAATCATCGCTAATGTACAGTATTTCGGATACAATATAGTATCTGAAAACTTTTGTGTGTCCCTTAAATCCTATGCACTGCGTATTATACATGAAATAAGTTATAGTAAACCTCAGCAACGTATATCAATTTCATTATATATGAAATAGTTTAACATAATTAAAATACGCTGCAAACAATTCCCAACACCCCTATATCATTATGTAACTGAATTATTTTGTGCGGCCCTGTAAATGAATAATAATAATTCTTTGCACCGCATATTCTACAGAATGCATATTTCAGTGCACTTCATAAATGCATATCAGTTTTATTATGTTTGAAAGCGTGTAACATCATTAAAAATCATTTGAAACGATTTTTTCCCCGTTGGCCGTAATGTAACGGAACACTTTTGACTGTCCCTGTAAATGAACTAAACATTCTTCAAACTTCATTTGAAATAGGAGAGTGCTACGGTAAACGTCAATAACATCCAAAAATTTCAGGGCAATCCGAGCATATTTAGGAGAGTTAGAGCGCGGACAGACGGCCAGATAAACCGAAGTCATAAACACTTTTCAACTTTGTTGGAAAGTGTTAAAAAAAGAAAAGAAATAATATTTATTAGGCTGTGGCAAAATTTTGAGACTGAATCCAAATCCAAAAAATCAATTAAATTACATATTTATTATCAGAAAAGTTTATTTTAATTAAATATATTTGGTTAAGAATTAAATTTTCTGTTAATAAGTAGTGGTTTATAATCTTTTTTTATTAACACTTTCCAACAAAGTTGAAAAGTGTTTATGACTTCGGTTTGTCTGTCCGTCTGTACGCGCGCTAAATCTCGTAAATATACTCGGATTGCCCTGAAATTTTTGGATGTTATTGACGTTTACCATAGCACGATCCCTATTTCAAATGAAGTTTGTAGCATGTTTAGTTAATTTACAGGGACAATCAAAAGTATTCCGTTACATTACGGCCAATGGGAAAAAATCGTTTCAAATGATTGTTAATGATGCTACACGCATCCAAACATAACAAAATTTACATGCATTTATGAAGTGCACTAAAATATGCATTCTGTAGAATATGCGGTGCAAAGTATAGTTATTATTCATTTATAGGGCCGCACAAAAGAATTCCGTTACATAATGGTATATGAGAGGGAATTGTTTGCGGCGTATTTTAATTATGTTAAACTATTTCATATATAATGAAATTGATATACGTCGCTGAGGTTTACTATAACTTATTTCATGTATAATACGAAGTGCATAGCATTTACAGGAACTCACAAAAGATTTCAGATACTTTATTGTATCAGAAGTACTGTACATTAGCGGTGACTGCTGGAAATGCATTTTCTATTATGATATGCACTTTTATGTTTCACTATATTTATAAATACTACATATAGTGTGTATAAAGTCTATAATTTATATACAGGGCTACACAAAAGAATTCGTAAGGGTTACTGGGTATGAGCGCAAAATGCTTAAAGGTGGTTTTTAAATGAGTTATTCATTTTTACGCTGAACTGCACTTAGTTTATTAAGAAATGTTTGTAGAATATAGATAAAGTGATATACAGGGTCGCGCAAAGAATTGGATATCTGAATTGGAGAACGTCTATGGATGATAATTTCCGGAAATGTGATTTCAGTAGTTTTAAGGGTATTTTAGTTTGAATTAAATTTTAGCTAAATAGTGACGTGTAATAAAAGTACTAGGTAAACTACAGGGCTGTACAAAAGTATTCAAGTATGTTTCCATCTATTAGTATTGTTAGGTAGAAAAAAAAATAAAATAAAATAAGATGAAAGGAGAAAATGAATTTAAATTTATTAAAAATAGGAGTTTATAAATATTCTGTAATTTAATATGAATAAATAATTAATAAAAGTATTCAAGTATGTTTCCATCTATTAGTATTGTTAGGTAGAAAAAAAAAATAAAATAAGATGAAAGGAGAAAATGAATTTAAATTTATTAAAAATAGGAGTTTATAAATATTCTGTAATTTAATATGAATTAGAAAGGAGAAAGTTTATTGTTAAATATGGCCAAGTGATCGTAAGTGGTTAGTAATCATTGCATGTGAAGGAAGTAAATAAATATAAACTGAGGAATCTTCATGGTAAAATATAAATAATAAACTTTAGACTCACCTGAACTTAGAAAATATTTCATCTTGCTTGAAAATTGTATATGTTGAACATATTTAAATTGTGCCAAGTGTTAAATATTTACATTAGAACGTTTATAATTAATCATTATTTAATACATCAGTAATAAATTAATTTGGCACTCAATAATAAAATTATCACACACATAAATAACACATATACCTTTATTGATACAAAATACTTTTATTAAAATGATAATGAACTTAAATGGAAAAGGGTGGGGGGGGGGTGGGAGTGCACTCACTTTACAAATATTGTTAAAATTAAATTATTACATTTATTTTAAATATTGACTTTTATAAAACTATTCGATATTGAAATTCATTAACAAGCTTTATATTATTAATCACAGGATATCATATCTTTGTTGTGAAGTATCAGAATGAGCAGTTAGCTTTGCTTCAAATAATATTCATGATTCTTTTAGAAACTAGTTCATGCCTCAAGTTATCCTCTCTAGCTACTTGAATTGTCAGTTTTTTGAAATCAAATAGAGTTCATTAAGGAAGTGATAAATCAAACAACTCACCATTGTGATGTCAAACATAGGTAAAAAGGGGAAGGAAATCTTTCTACCTACTGTAGATTTGATTCTCCAAATCATGGTGTACACTCAAATTTATTTTACGAAGATGCAGATACACACACTACAGATGGTTGATTGAAAAATCTAGAGACCGTTCTCAATAAGTGTGATTACGATCTGTGGATGTCTTCATTTCCAAAATGCCATAATTTCAGTTGTGTAATTTACTTCGCAACGATGATAGGAAATAACATTTGAAGCATTCTTCTAAAGGTATTGACAGCTATCCGTAAAACTTGTCGCCACTGAACTTCACAGTATTACTATATTTAAATTATTTTATTGAGATGATTTTTTATGAAAGTTGTATACCGAAGGAAATAATTTTTCCAACGGAAAAAGGATAATTTTTACGAAGCGGCATCGCACCTCCCAAGCTCAAGAGAGTGAAGCCACGCTACGAACGAACGGCATTAGGCGGGAAAGATGTTGATTGGCTGATTTAAAATCGACGATGCCACACATAGTAATAAAAGTGTTTGAATAAAAAGACTTTAAATGATGAATTTTAGATTTGAAAATTATTATAAAAATATTCTATTACAGTAGAAAGTATTAATTTTAAGATTTATTATTTTATTGATAATTTTTGACGATCTTTTATGGCGATATATTTTAAAATTGTTTTAAAGTGAAATTTAACTGAAAAACGAACTTAACGAAAATTAATGAATATTTAAATGTAGAATTTAAATTTTGAAAGTAAAGAAGTTTTTAATTTAATTTAAATATTTTAAAATAGTTTTTTAAATTAATTTTAATTGGAATGGATGTTATTATATAACAAGTATAAAATACTGAGAGAGAAATTTCAACATGTTATGCGTTTTCTTGCTAAACTAAAATTTCCTGTTATATAGTATATATATCAACTTACAGGTCAAATACAGGGCTGTTCAAAAGAATTGGAATACATATTTGGCTATGGGCGGTAACTGCTGAAATCAATTTTTTAAATGTTTGCTTATAGTTATTTACCTTATTTCCCTAAATAACGAAGGTTTGCTAAGGCTTTCAGGGAGTGTTGGAAAGTATTTCATAATCTATGTCGTACGCATGATTTTTCTTTCTTGTTTGACTCACTGTCAAAGATTTTCAAGAAAACTAAACAAAGCAAATCTCGTGAACATGGCACAGTACATATAATTCAGCTACGATATCGTGCTTTGTTCTACGTAGCCAAATATCAGTTCCAGGACATTTGAAGTATCTCAATCAACCTGATACTTAACACAACAGTCACTACCTCGTTGTTTTCTTCCCTTCGGAGTCTTGTTATTTATTCTGAACAAGGAAAATTGTTTTTTCTTTCTTTTATATAATGTATTTGAAAAAAAAAAAAAAGAAAAGAGGGGATTACATTTTCAGTAATATGGTAATGCATTATTGTCGTAAATAGAAAATACACTGCTCAAAAAAATTAGGGGAGCAAGCAAAAAAGTGAAGAGAACAGTCCAAGACAGCCATGTATGGGCATAAAATGGATAGTACACGTGTATCAATGTGCAAACAGAAAAAAAGACGCAAAAAATTGTATGGGAGCTTTTATTCTTTGAAAAGATGAAAAGAACATGAAGAGATGGTTTAGGGCAACAATTTGGTTTTATGTAAATGATAAAAAAAAGTATTGTTTAGAAATGATGCAAGATTTTTAATATGGCGTGTGGTCTCCTCGAATAGCTGACTGCTGCACACCTGTTTTCCATGGATGTGATGAGGTTATCGATAAGACTTTGGGGAATACTGTTCCACTGCTCAAGAATTCCAAGTTGGCACCACTGTATTTCTCCAGTTTCTGGGTGATATGTTTAAGCAAATGATTATAAAATGAAAATAAGTAGATTGGGATATGTAGTACGGGTGAGGGAGGCTTAGATGATTGATTAAAATATTGTGGCAGTAAAATAAAAAATAAGGAAGTAAATTTGGAAAAAAATTATAAAGCTTTTAAATTTTGCTTAGGGGAGATTTTAGGGAGGGAGCATTTATATAATATTTATCGGAAATTTGCCGAAATACGAAAATTCTCACCTCTGTATTCTCACCTCTGTATTTGCCTTATTTACTAAATTAATGATAAAGAAAGGTTTTTAATGATTTTTTTTTTTTTTTAAATTTCGATTATAACCTTCGTCTCCAAATTTAACTTCTTTTGATTTTGAAAGAGGAGGAGGTGGCTTACAATCGGAATTTTAGTGTAGTTGTCAGTTTAAAAATTTTACTTTCTTAAAATATTACTGATATCTATTTCCATTGAAAGCATCATATATACATAGCTATTTTAGATATGGAAGTAAGCCATCATTGCAATTTTGGAACAAATGAAATAGAATAAACGGTCAAGTGCGAGTATTACTCGCACTCAGAGGGTTTCGTACAATAAATATAAATATATGAATTATTAACTGTATTATAAAAAAAAACCGTTGCTAAAAGAATAATAAGTCTTTATAAAAAAAACTATAGAACGTACGGTTGGGTGTAGCTTTATATACTAGAAAAGTATGAATGAGCATACCATAAAAGTTCGAAGAGATATGAAGCCTAAATAATAGCAAATATTGCTATTGTGTACAACTCTTTTTTAATCTTATTCTAATCTGTTTATGATGAATTTAATTCGGTACTGACAATGAAAGTAGTGCATATTCAAATTTCTTTGGCATTTCATAAAGTAAAATTCAGCGTAGTAATAATCTTCTCTTTTTATAATGTAGCTAAAATAAAGTCCTTTTTCAAAGTTTAAACCTGGCATTGTGCAAATCGCGCTTCGAAAGGAGGTCGGAAGTTGCAACGCCGCATTGGTCCGTGCCGCGTTTTTCCAGATAAGTTTTTAATTAAATTTAAAGACTCGGGAGGCGTTTTGGGAGATCCACTCAATGCAAACTAGTCGCGAATCCCATAGTTTTATGTGATTAATTCTAATTAAATTAGTCTGTTTTTAACAATTTGACGTTTGTTGCTTTTATGCTGCTACTGGGCATTGCATTACCCAAATATATCATTAAAAGTTGTTATCTAGGCTTTAAAAACCGATGGTACATAGAGTAGGCCGCCCCTGTCGTTATGCACGTCCAAACCATCCGTGTCTTTAAGGATTAATATCTCGGCTAATTACTGACGATTTTTTCAAAAATAATTATCCACAATGCTTTTATACTTCTGCTACGATAGGTACCTCCAGCGCTCTTCAACACCTTTGCTGAATGCCTGTAAATTGAAATTTGTATGCAATGGAAAAATGCGCTTTTTTCAAAAACTATGTAACCTAGGGTAATCACTATAATTTTCCTGCAAGGTTTAAGTTAACGTCCACTACCTCTAATTTTTTCATAATTTTAGTTTCAGTAGATTCGGAAATAGATGGGGGGGGATATATTTTTGCACTGCATTTTCGACGATATCTCTGAAAATATAATACCTCTAAGATTAAACGAAATGTATTTTTTGAGTTCAGTGTTACGTAAGCTTTCACAAGATACCCCACACGATATACAAAGAAAATATTTTATTTCTTCAAGTAACATAATTAGACCCTCTACATTTTTCCTAAATATATTTGTGAATGTTTAATAATCTGAAAATATGTGGGTCAATAGTCTTTATTACTTCCCCCAATTTGAACTTTCCACGTTTTTTACGCCATTTTACGAGTAAAATGGCTGTGACAGACAGACACAGGAGTGATCTTATAATGGTTCGTTTTTACTTTTTAAGTATGGAACTCTAAAAATTTGCAAAGTTGTTTAACATAATACTTTTTCTATTAACAATGCATAAAAAATATTATTGTAAACCGTTTAGTAAAGTAACACGTAACTCTTATTGCATTTTAGTAAACATTAAATTTATTGCAATTGAACGTAAACGAGCTTGTTGCTCTTTATGTACTTGCTGACAGATGTATTTGTGGAAGTTTCAATACAAAATAAACTTTGTATGACGGAAATGTCTTCCATTTCAGGATGATTATAGATATTGGAGCTGACATTATTTC
Source organism: Maratus speciosus (assembly GCA_963932465.1). Taxonomy (NCBI): domain Eukaryota; kingdom Metazoa; phylum Arthropoda; class Arachnida; order Araneae; family Salticidae; genus Maratus; species Maratus speciosus. The sequence goes on along the minus strand of OZ010788.1, from coordinate 280,169,418 downwards.
CCATGAAGTTAACTGAAAGGAACAGAATCACATAATCATTTTTGGGGCTCTTATGAACTGTTCGTATCTGACCCAACTAATCTGTTCACAAGTGCCCCACATGGCTGCTAGAGTTAAGCTAATAAATCATTAACATTTCTCAATTTTAGAAGAAAAAAATCTTTATAAAAATCTTTATTAATACTCATAATATAGGTTAAAACATTAAAATTAAAATAAATGAATAAATAAATAAAGTTATTCGCTTACCAAGTTGGAACTGAGATTTTACTTTTGAGATCTATAAACAATGTTTTGGCTACTGAAGACAAACAAAATGTCAAAGAGCTTCAAAAGTTGTTTACTATATGTCTACAGGTGCTGTTATCTTTAGTATTTATTTAAATAAAAAAAAAGAAACATATAATAACTATTGAAAAATCGCGATATTCCCATACGCCCTATGTTCATATGTGCCCCTTTCTCCCCTAAACCTTATCAGGCGCCATATGATACCAGTTTGTTGTAACATAATGTACTGCTTAGACATATTTCACAGCCAAAAACATAAATTATTTAAAATTATTTCAAGCTTCAAAATGCTTCACATATCTTATGTGCTTTGTATAAACAGTATTTTAATCAGTTGCTTATGAAGATAACATTTATTGAATGCAGTATAAATAACACCCTCTTAACGAACTTAATTCTGATAATTTTCTTATGATATTACGCGATACCAATGTTACCATCGACTAACCATTTTCCAAATCTTTTGAATCTCTATAATCTTATGTATGCATATCTTGAATTTGAAAAATTGGAGCAATAAAACGCAATAACCTTTTATGGCATGCAGTTGAGTACCTATCATTTTTTACATGCTTTCTTCGCTAACGTGATCAAAGCGAGATCTTTGAAGGACATCTGCTATCAGAATTTGCACTATCCTTCCTCACGTTTCTGTACCAGAGATAACTTAGCACGCTAATATCAAAAACTGATTATTGAGATCAATTATGGTCACCTCTCATTTCTTCTGTGAACTTTGAGATAACCCCTTCTGAGTGCTCATAACATATTGATAATACAATCTCAATGCTAGTTATGCTTCCTAACTTATTGTCTCGGCAAACAGCTGTTAAAATCTCAAACGTAAAAACACCAGATAAGATTAATGTTATGTTACAAGTGTTTTCGACTTTTGAAGATGGGTGCTTGATAATAAAAGAAAAAGAAACAATCCATCGCATTCTACATCTGCATTAAACCTATCTGTGGATTACATAAAATGTTTCAAAAAAATTCTTATCAAGAAGTTATTTTAGAAAATAAATATTTAATTTAAATTTTTTTCGAAGAATTACAAACAACCGTTGAAACTGATCCCCTTACTATGAATCTTATTTATTTAGTTTTCTATAAACTTTAAAATTTAATAGATTTCTTAAGAAAGTTTTTAACACTTTCCAACATAGTTGAAAAGTCCGCCCGTCTGTCTACGTTCTAACAAAAGTTCTAAAATATTACGATCCTCTTCAAATAAATCTAAATTTTTCTTCAGAACCACCTTTTTTGCGGCACCAAATGTGGTATTACTAATAAATTGTACCGTAATATGAAAGGTAAATTTAATTTGAGTTCCTTTTAATTTAAAATTGCGTTGTGTAATATTGCAATAAAAACCCTCTGTTCTTTGAGGTCAGCAATTGTAAAAAAAAAGGAAAACGTAAACTTCTTACTTGTATATCTGTAAAGAAATGATGAGGAGACTTTTAAGCAGAAATCATACTTTTTATTCATCTTGTAGAAGAGAAGTAAGAGGCCTTCACCGTTGGTCACCGATTTTCAAAATAAATACGTTGCCGATAAAATAATTTATTCCTCTTTAAGAAAATCTTTAAAATTTAAGATGCAGCACTAGGTGAATTTTCTATAGATAAAAATCTCAATTAAAGCCTTTTTAAACCAACAGGAAAATAAATTTAACAGGAGTTATTAAAATCGTAGACATCGTTTTCGAAAGCTTTTCACCGGATTCCCCATCCATCGGCAGACAGACCGGAGCCGAAGCCCGCGATCTTTTAAAACAAAAACTAAGTCATGACAGATCATCAACAAAACAGATTCTGATTTAAATTTAACGGAATTTTTAATTTATAGTAAGAATACGGGGATTTCAAAAGTTAGAGAAAGAAAAGATTTAAATCTATTAGAGAATTTAAAATATTAGGTAATAGGTAATGTCTTAATAAACAAATCCGAAAGAAAACATTTAAAAAGCTTTATTTTTATTTGTTGTATGCTCGGCGATTAGACACACCTCCGAAAAGATCGACATCCATTCAATGCATATGCCGTGAGAGACTTGCTCCGATGACGTCCCTACAATCGTACAGATCTCAAAGGAGAAGCACCCCATGCCAGGCGCTGCGGAACATCAGAGAACTTGCCGATATGCGGTCGAAACGAAATCGCCCGCGCAAAAATAAATATGGATTTAAGTTTAAGGAACATCGATGTATAAGGCCAAAAGAAATAAAAAAGTAACATGATTTAAACACTGTGAGATTTCATCTCACAATTACGTGTTAACATTTCTTTTGGTTAATGCAAAATTAACCACAAATTAGTTGGATCAGCCACTCCTAAAACTTTCTTCTATCATACATCTTAATATTTCAAAAAGTAGTTGCACATGTTAATACTTCAATATTATTAGTTCAATACTATACCAACTTTGATTTTCATTTTAAATTTCTGCTTCAGTCAATTAATAGGAGTAAAAATGAGTTAATCTAGATCATGATATTTATTAAAATCAACATTCTGTTATTCTGTTGTCACCAACTGTTTGCGAATAGCCGACTTAGCAGGACGTGAGTTCTCGTCGCTGCACAAGCCGCCGATGGACAATAGAACTAAAAAAATCGAGAAAATCATACAAAAATCGCTATCACAGCGCCCCTTTTTTGCGAAATACTTTTAAAATCAAGGAGGACCTGATGGCATAGCCAAAAACATGCACAAAAAATTTGGTTTAATTCTATACATAACTTTATACACTTCTTGATGGTACAATAAAGAAAATGGCGCAAAAATCACTATTACAGCGACTCCTCCCGGCGGAATATTTTCAAATTCAAGGAGAAACTGCTGGCCATAGCCAAAAACATACACAAAAAATTTGGTTTAATTCTATACATAACTCTATACAGTTTTCGATGGTAGAATAATGAAAATGGCACAGACATCGCTATTACACCGCCCTCTTTCGGCAGATTTTTTTCAAATTCAGGAAGGACTTGATTGCCATTGACAGAAACATACACAAATAATTTGGTTCAATTCTATGCATAACTTCTTACACTTTTCGATGGTACAATAATGAAAGTGGCACAGACATCGCAATTATAGCGGCCCCTTTCGGTGGATTTTTTTCAAATTCAGGGAGGACTTGCTGGCCATAGCCAAAAACATGCACAAAAATTTAGTTCAATTCTATGCATAACTTCATACACTTTTCGATGGTACAATATTGAAAAGGGAACAAAAATTACTATTACTGTACCCCCTTCCGGCTGTAAAGAAGTGAACTGTTTTAGGCTGTGTGCGAAGAAATCTTCCTGAAGAAAGGAACTGAATTCATACCACCCAGGGTGACGCATAGGAGGTCTAGTGGATATTTTTTCTCACGCTTAGGACATTGTATGTGGTTATTGATTACGCACTTAGAAAAAAGTCCACCCTCATGGTGGATGTAAAAGACAGCCTAATTTCTTTGAGCCATCGACCACTCTCATAGTAAAACGCAAAGGGCCGCCTAATGGCTTTAAGTTGACAGAGACTGATCTTTAAAGGTTTTCTCACGGGGGTACGAAAGAATGCATATTTTTCTCAAGGAGGAAACATTAAGGAGAGGAGACAGGGTCAGTCTGTAGATGGGATTTGGTGTGTGTAGTTGCTCGCACATACGAGTGGGAAAAAAATTATTTCGAGTGGAGGGCACGACAGGTGCTGCTTGTGTGAGTTGAGCCAAGGGCTCGGAAATTGCCGAAGACGACCAGAAACTTTCCCGTTTTAGCCACCCGAGCAACGAGCATCCTTTCTGTATTTAACTGTCACTTCAGAGCAGTAGCTCACATTGTGTGTAAAATGACTCCATTTCTCTACAACTTACGTAATCTATATTTATTTTTGTTGTTATCTGCCTAATCAAGAGTTAATAAAAATTCTTTCGTTTAACTGCTGTGGTACAAGGAATTGCTTTTCAGCGCTACTGGTCAATTTATTGATCGAGAAACAATTTTTCACACGGCTGAATTTGTCTAAACTGACGGAGGACTTGCTCGCCGAAGCCAAAAACACACGAAAAAATATTGGTTCAATTCTATGCATAGCTTCATACACTTTTCGATGGTACAATGGCGACACACGTACAGACGGACACACGGAGTGACAGACAGACATTTTGTATAAACATGTTTTTTGGGATCTCTGACCCCTAAAACGTATAAATCCGTCGAAAACCGGAAGTCGAAAAAAATTTCGATTACAATACTTTCTTCTATTGAAGATAGAAGAGAGTAAAAATGTTGACACGTGATTATTTATTAATTTCTTTTGTTTAACTAGGGGGGCTCCGACCCCCCTGCTCGCTACGCTCACCAACCCCTCGCGTAATCGTTTCGCGATTCCACTCGGTATCGCGAAGCAATCTCTATTTTATAGCCAATCCCAGACGTAATTGTTTCGTGCTTCTATTTTGGATCGCTTCGCGATTCAATATTTTTTATACATTCAACTTTTAGATTCCACTTAGTAAAAACGCGCTCCTCTCCAACTCCTGACAATTTTATTTCCTTATCTCCAAGCACATAATCCTTAGAGTTTACAGAGTTTCATAATTATAAGAATTATCTTTCTATATATAAAAAAAAGTTTTGATTTGGAAATGGACCAACGAACATCTGCGTAGATATTCCGGGTAGATCCACATCCAATTTGAATGCTTAAGCATGGCCTTTCATCGTTAATATTAAAAAAACTGTTGCATACAAAAATATGAAAATCGGTGGTATTATAGAGAAATGTTTGATAAACACGCTGATGCAGACAGTTTTCAAATCGAAGAATTATTTTAGGAGATATTTAATGCTAAAGTTGGACAAAATCGTTCCCTTAAAAAAGTTTTATTGGAGCAAAAACTATACATGAGAATTTAATCATTTTTAGATCATTTTATACGTTATAAGTTTCCGGTGTGCAGATTGTATTTATTTTTCTTATTTGACTCTTTTTTTGAGGTTTTATTTGAATTTTAAATTCAAATTTTCAGCATTTCGAGAGATATTTTTTACAAATTTTAGAAAATGTTATTAATTTAAACTGTTGCCAGTTGTATAATCAGCGCAAACAATAATGTTTACTTCAAATTAAAAAATTATTTACACGTGACTATTACAAACAGAAAAAAAACTTTAAAATTAGAGTTAAATGATTACATGTTAAAAGCAGGAAAATTACGTCATAAGAACCATAGGCACAGGTGTCATATTTGACGCAATTTTTTTCCGACGCCAATTTAGCGAAAACATAAATAGCATAAACAACAACATCCGGGTTACCATATCAAGCAAAATAACGACACTTTAGCACCAGTTAAGTAACCGTTGCGTATATGAAATTGGCGTCAGAAAAAAATTGCGCGAATGACATCTGTGCCGAACCATATTTACACTTGAATTTAAAAAGGGAAACGAAATCTTAAAAAAAAAAAAAAAAATCATTATTATGCGTTAAAACTTGTAATTTGAGGAAATTACGTCATATTTAAAATGGCAAAAAAAATAGCAAAACAATTTAAATTGAAAAATATATTTACGCGAGATATTTTGAGATAATCTTTTCAACTATAATCGTGAATTCGAAGACAGCGCAAATAATAATTCCTTCTAACAACAAAAGTATTTTCACGTGAATATTAATAAGAGAAATAAAACTTTTGTGTAAATTACGTCAGATTTGAAACGATACATTTAAAATGAATTATTTAAAAGAATTATCTTATAGCGCTGTTAAAAAATACCGGGAGACAATGACACTGTTTACTTAATTCATTTTACATTAGCTTATTTCAAATGTTTAACGGTACTTCTTAGTTATCCCGTCGACCAAATTACTGTCGCCAAATTGTAAGATTAAATGCCAATAATGGTTGCCATTAATTAATTAATTGCAAGATTAAATGCCAATAATGGTCAATAAAACCATTAATTCGACGTTTTATTTGTATTTTTACTTTCTTCTATCTTTACAAGAAGAAAGTATTGGATTCATGAAAATTTTCGAATTCCGGTTTTCGACGGATTTACACGTTTTAGGGGTCAGGGATTCCAAAAAACATGTTTTTACAAAATGTCTGTCTGTGACTCTGTGACTCTGTCTGTCTGTCTGTCTGTCTGTGTGTATGTGACACAAATTTTGTGGGCGCTCTATCTCAAGAACTAATGCACGGAATTTAACAAAAATTCATATTCAGTTAGTCCCTGATACAAATTGATGCTGATTAGTTTTTGGTGCAAATCGCTCAACAGGTGGCGCTGCTATGCTGTCTTTTTTACGATTTCCGCAATGGCTCTATTTCAAGAACTAATGCACGGATTTTGATGAAACTTCAGATTCAGTTAGTCCTTAACATGAATAGACAATTTAGAGATTTTGGTGCAAATCGCTCAACAGGTGGCGCTGCTATGCTGCCTTTTTTACGATTTCCGAAATGGCTCTATCTCAAGAACTAATGCACGGATTTTCATGAAACTTCAGATTCAGTTAGTCCTTGACATGAATAGACAATTTAGAGATTTTGGTGCAAATCGCTTAACAGGTGGCGCTGGTATGCTGCCTTTTTTACGATTTCCGAAATGGCTCTATCTCAAGAACTAATGCACGGATTTTCATGAAACTTCAGAGTCAGTTAGTCCTTGATATGACTTGATGCTGATTACGTGTTGGTGTAAATCGCTCAACAGGTGGCGCTGCTATGCTGGATTTTTTACGATTTCCGCAATGGCTCTATCTCAAGAACTAATGCACGGATTTTCATGAAACTTCAGATTCAGTTAGTCCTTGACATGAATAGACATTTTATATATTTTGGTGAAAATCGCTCAACAGGTGGCGCTGCTATGCTGCCTTTTTTACGATTTCCGAAATGGCTCTATCTCAAGAACTAATGCACGGATTTTCATGAAACTTCAGAGTCAGTTAGTCCTTGATATGACTTGATGCTGATTACGTGTTGGTGTAAATCGCTCAACAGGTGGCGCTGCTATGCTGGATTTTTTACGATTTCCGCAATGGCTCTATCTCAAGAACTAATGAACGGATTTTCATGAAACTTCAGATTCAGTTAGTCCTTGACATGAATAGACATTTTATATATTTTGGTGTAAATCGCTCAACAGGTGGCGCTGCTATTGGGCATTTTTTGCAATTTCCGCAATAGCTCTATCTCAATAACTAATGCATGAATTTTCATCAAACTTCAGATTCAGGTATACCTTGATATCAATTAGTGCTGTTTATGTTTTGGTGTAAATCGCTCAACAGGTGGCGCTGCTATACTACATTTTTCAGAATTTCCGCTATAGCTCTATACAAGAACAATTTTCACCAAACTTCAAATTCAGATATATTGTGATATGAATTGGTACTATTTAAACAATTTAATTGACGTGACTTATATAGAAGAAAGTTTTGTGATGGCCACAACATACTAGTTATTAATGATTTACTAATTTATTTGTTCTTTCTTATTTAAAATAAAAATTATGTCAATGTGTGTAATTTGGCGAGTGGTTTGGCGATTTATATAAATAGGCGAAATTGGTCGACGGGATAACTAAGAAGTACCAGTTTAACTAATTTTTTTAATTAAATACGAAAAAAGCCATTGTATCTCTTAACAGCAGCAGATTTGGCCTTAAAAATCCCCAATCCAAGGAAAACGAATGGAAACCCGTTTACAGAGAGATCGCTACTGTTTTTTTTTTTTTAATTTTAATTCAATATTTTTAAAGCCGATCCAGCGTGCTTTTTGGATTTTGGCGTGCCTGAACGGGGGTCGGCGAGCGTAGCTCGTAGGGGGCAGAGCCCCCTAGTTAAATATAAAATTAAATATATAGTGTTACTAAAATTGTAAATAGTTAGTGTTTGTGCTTAAAAATAATGTAAATAGTTCAATTAAGCTCTATTTATAAGCTAATATTAGTTTTTGTTGCATTGAAATATCTCAATTTGTTGATTTTCTGCAATCAAGTAAACCCAATTGGATTTCAATGGGAGTCTATGGAAATTTGGCGAAATACTGGAAATAGCGCCAAGTTGGCATCACTTTTGGCGACTAATTTTGGTCGCCAAGTAATCGCCAAACTTGGCGACGGAGCCGCTCTCTCCCCCACCCACCCTGGTAACCTCCCTTATAGCGTCAGAAAGCTCTGACCAACTAGATGCATTTCGCGGTATCTACGCAGATTTTTATTGGTCTATTTCCAAATCGTTACTTTTTTTTTATATATAGAAGGATTTTTCAAATTTTATTTCGTTTAAAAAAGTTTAAAAGGTTATTTTGTATTAAAAAAATTATTATTAGCCCGTTACTTCTGAAACTTTTTATATTTTAAGTTGAATGCATGTTCACTGAAAAGGATATTTTTCTTAAGGAAGATCTGGGCTTAGTCCCGGTAACTTTTGCGTCTTACGTAACAGCTAATAGAATATTTCTTTTTAACTTTTAATTGTTTTTCTAAATTATATTTTTTATTCTTTTATTTTATGTAGTTTTTAACTACAGTTAAGCTTTTAATTTGTTAATGGTTTTTAACTTCATTTAAACTTTAAATTCTCAATATTTTAACTATTAAACTTTAAATTCTTAATGGCTCCTTAATGTCTCTGCAAATCGCTTACATGTCGCTTGGATGTGAAGTTACTTCGCAACTGGGAAATCCATCAAATATCCTTGCATTGCTCCATTGTTCCATCTTTTGTGGTTAGAATCGTGTTTATTTGGCTTGAAAAAAATCAGCAGGTTGGTATGCAGTTGCTGATGTCATAGACCGGTGCTTATTCATGAATAGCAGATGATACTAAAAGTCGCAAAACGTAGCACATATGTTTAGGACAATGTTGTCTGAAGGGATTCTTAAGGTTAAAACAAAATTATTACAAGGTTTTGCTAAGTATTTGTACTACCTGGCGTTTGCTTTGAAACATAGCCAATGTACAGCCAATTATGAGACTATTTACAAAGTTATAAATAACAGTGAAACAAGCTGGTGTTCAGCAAGTTAAAGCTGCCATATAAGTTTTTTTTATTTAGGTGCTGTGTTTCAAGGTTGCTTCATTCATCTTATTCAACTGCGAATTCCTTATGAGTATAATGTAGACATAGTCGTTGAACTTATTCTCAAGTAAATTTAGTTTTATTAGCAATATCTTTGTAAATCTTATGAACCAACCAGCTATCCAGAAAGCTCCGGCAAAAGACTTCGAAAGTTCTGTTTGAAAAAAAAAATTGAATTGCTTAACTGATCGCCAATTTTATGCCCAGGCGTAGGTCCTGTTCCCTATTTTGATTGATTTTCAAGCTTGCTTCACTTTTAACCCGGGAGGTCGTGCGCCGGGCCTGATAGACCCGGTGTATGTACGGTTTTTACTTTCTTCTATCTTTACAAGAAGAAAGTATTGGATTCATGAAAATTTTCGACTTTCGGTTTTCGACGGATTTACACGTTTTAGGGGTCAGAGATTCCAAAAAACATGTTTTTACAAAATGTCTGTCTGTGACTCTGTGAGTCTGTCTGTCTGTCTGTCTGTGTGTATGTGACACAAATTTTGTGGGCGCTCTATCTCAAGAACTAATACACGGAATTTAATAAAAATTTATATTAAGTTAGTCCCTAATACAAATTGATGCTGATTAGTTTTTAGTGTAAATCGCTCAACAGGTGGCGCTGCTATGCTGCATTTCCCGCGATTTCTGCACTAGCTCTATCTCAAGAACTAATGCACGGATTTTCATCAAACTTCAGATTTAGTTAATCCTTGATATGAATTGGTGCTGGTAACGTTTTGGTGCAAATCGCCCAACAGATGGCGCTGCTATGCTGCATTCTGCAGCATTTACACGATTTTCGTAATAGCTATATCTCAAGAAATAATGCACGGATTTTCATCAAACTTCCGATTCTGTTAGTGCTTGACATGAGTTGACGTTTTGCACCTTGTGGTGTAAATCTCTCAACAGGTGGCGCTGCTATGCTGCATTTTTGTGATTTCCGCGATAGCTCTATCTCAAGAACTTATGCTCGGGTTTTCAACAAACTTCAGATTCAGGTATACCTGGATATGAATTAGTGCTGTTTATGTTTTGCTGTAAATCGCTCAACAGGTGGCGCTGCTATGCAGCGTTTTTCTCGACTTCCACAATAGCTCAATGTCCAGAACTAATGCACGGATTTTCATCAAATTTCAGATTCAGTTAGTTCTTGACATGAATTGATGTTTTGTACCTTTTGGTGTAAATCGCTCAACAGGTGCCGCTGCTGTGCTGCATTTTTGTGATTTCCACAGTAGCTTTAGCTCCAGAACTAATACGCGGATTTTCATCCAACTTCAGATTCCGGTATACGAATTAGTACTGTTTGTGTTTTGGCGATTCCGGTTTACGATTCCGGTATATGAATTAGTACTGTTTGTGTTTTGTGCAAATCGCTCAACAGGTGGCACTGCTATGCTACATTTTTCAAAATTTCTCCTACAGCTCTATTTCAATAACTAATGCACGAATTTTCATCAAATTTCAAATTCAGGTATACTTTTATATGAATAAATTGATGTAATTTATTTTACTATTTAAATGATTTAATTGACGTGATTTATATAGAAGAAAGTTTTCTGATGGCCACAACATACTAGTTACAATTGTCACCACTATCTTTTTTAAAAGTCATCTTCAACTTCTTTTTTCTCAAAATTGTCTCCGACCAAATAAGGTGACGATTATTATTTGCATTTATTGGTGGCAAAGTAAAAACTATTCATACCCTGAGTATGCGCGCGTTCTCCCGGGTTAATGTCGTTCTGCTGACATAAATGTTCTAAGAATAATTATGGCAGAAAAATATCTTCACTTTTTCGGGCGTTTAAACCCAACTGATAAAGAATTTTAATCTCCTAGATATCTCATCGCTGCATATCATCGTTTTCTGTCTTTACACTGATTGCCGCCAGTTTTCGCTTAGTGTTGGGATATTTCTTTCCTTTTCTTTTTCAACATTTCCAACATAGTTGAAATGGGTTTGACGGGCCATATCTCTCTCTCTGTTTGTCTGCAGGGCCCGATTAACCTCTGAAGCTATGGGAAGCACAGTGTCATATTGGGGCCCTCTTTCATTCAAGAAAAGTTTCCTAAATTCGACACATCTGGAAACTCTTCAACGCTTTATTCAAATTACTACAAATATATTATTGCATTTTTTCGATTTTGATTGATTAGACGATAATACTGCCTGATGAATTGACGATTTTCCTTGGTATTGCAAACTGAGTAATTGTGATCATGTAGTTGAAGCTGGTCTATTGTATTAGAAATTAGATTGTTGCGAACGGTATTTTTATGAAACTCTTTTTAATATATATACATATATATAAATGAGTTAATAATTAAAAAAGGAATTGGAATTTTGAAATGGATTTAATTCAATATCGAATTTGGGACCCCCCCCCCCCTCTTTTCTCAGTTTGGGGCCCCTTCAAAATTTTCTAAGGGAAGCACGTGCTTCTCGTGCCTATTCGGTAATCAGGGCCTGTTTGTCTGTACATGTTCTAACTCACGTAAATGTACTCGGATTGTCATGTAATTTACATATATTATAGAGGTTTACTATGGCATATTCGATATTGAAAATGAAGCGTGTAGAATGTATAATTGTTTTACAGTAATAAAAAATTCTGTTTATAAAGGGAAAAATCGTTTTAATGTATTTTAATGATGTCAGACTATTTCAAACGTATTGAAATTGGTATAAATCACTGAGTTGCACTACAAAATGCTTACTGTAGAGTGTAGAGTATGGTTCGCGTAGCATTTATAGTTCATTTATAAGAACAAGCAAAATAATTCGATTACATTTCCGCCTATGAACGTTAATTATTAAAACTGAGACCCCAGGTGCGACATGCATTATTAAGATTCAACAATATCTTTGCACTTTACTTGGTTTGTATAAAATCTATAGATATATTATAGCATTGACAATAGGTAATGTACATGACTGCAGAAAAGAATTCGAGTATATTTCCATTTATTGATGAAAATTGCTGATGGAGAATTTTCAACTGTATTATGCGTTTCCTAACTGAACTAAATTTTGGCACACAGTAAAACCTCCCTAAAGCGACCACGTTCCGTTCCAATAAAAATGGGTCGCTCCGAGAGGTGGTCTCTTAATGGAGGTCATGTTTAAATCTAGATTTTAATTGTTGAAAAAAGGTAACAATTAATGTTACTAAAATTTATTTTTCACATTAGGAAAAAATATAAAAATTTAAGTATCAAAACAAAAGTTAATTACTTCAGAGTTTAGAAAATGAATACATTGACGTTTGCTTTGATTTTACGGTTTTTTCTTTTGAAACTTTTATTTCCAAATCCTTTCGAAGTTCAGTAAATAAATGCATTTTTTTGGACGAAACAAATAATGACGATTTCATTAATTTATCTATATCTTTGAGAGTTTCCTGACAGAATACGGCAGGGGAGTTTATTGACCGTCATTCTTAATTTGTCATCAGAGTTAAATTCATTTCCTAAAAGGGCACAAAGGGGTTTAAACACTTAAAAGTTACCGAAAAAAAATTCTAAACTTATTTTAGAAGTTTAATGAATAATGCGCTCTCCGGAATTATTTTTCTAATAAGACCTTCTTCAAGGGACCAGGAAAAAACGGAATTTGTTTCATTTTCTTCAAAGAAATGGGTCGCTCATGGAGGGAGTTCAACTGGGATGGTCTCTGAAGGGAGGTAAAATTAGTATTGAACCTATGGGAATAAATTTCGTTCCATGAAAAAATGGTCGTTCAGGGAGGTGGTCGCACAGGGAGGTTTCACTGTACTATGAACTATATATTACAAACCTCTAGAACATATGCAGGACTGCACAAAAAATTCAGATATATGATGACTCATCATATATTGTCCTTTTATTATTATTTTTTTTTATTAATGTTCACTCTTTTTTCCTTTTATTCAATCAATTATAACTGGAAATATTAAAAAGTAATCTCAGGGCGAAATAAATTTTCATGTTTCGCTTTTCTTTCGGATGTAAGTTATAAAAATATAAACATTAAACGGATTGATTCATTATGATTTTATATGCTTCATTCAAGGAACTTAGATTATACAGGGTGTCCAGTCTCAACGGTGTCCAATGGCTAATTCCTAAACCGTTAGTCATAGACATACAGTTCCAATTACAAAAATGTTTAAAATCAGGTAAAGAAATATTTTAAAAGCGATTTGGGTCAATAAAAACATTTCTTTAAAAATTAAGAAATTTCAATTTTTATACGGTCCCCCGGTCCTATAAATTATATTTAGTAAAATTGTCCTTTTACACTGACAAGTAATTCACAAAAAGTCCCGTTATTCTACGATTAAAATTGACCGAGTAATAGCTGTTTAAAGTTGGAGCATATTTTTTGCTGCAAATTGGGGGTCATTCACAAATTTAGTCGAAATATAATTTCATCAGATATACTAGAAAATGTTTGAGAGTAAAATTAACATTGCAATATAAATTTGACATCTTTAATCATTCTGACATATTAATGCAAAATATACAATTTGTAATAAGCATTTAAGAAGAAAGAAAAAACAGAATTTTTGTTAAATAAAATGATGCTAAATTAACAGCCTTAATTCTTTACAAAATGATATGTATTTTAAAATATTATTAGATTACACTAGCCTGCAAAAGTTGGGTTATGTCATGTTTTTTAGCTTTTGATAATTGATTCTTATGTATTCTGTACCGCTTAATCTGAAATTGACCTTCATTTTTAACCATCACATCAGGATTTTTCTCAAATTTCAAAGTTAAAAAGTTCAAATTTAAAATTGAATCTCCTCCCTCATCTCATCGGACCACTCAGCTATTTAAGAGCTGTAAGAATCCCAGGATAGGCAAAAATATCGAATAAATTATTGAATAAAATAAAATAAAATAAAAAAGTTTTACATACGTTTTATAGTATGAGATTTTCGCTATATTTTAACTTACACATTTACGATTTGCATAAAAATTCTAACATTATAGTTAAAAATGAAGGTCATTTTCAGATTCAGTGCTAAAAAGTACGTAAAAATCAATTATCAAAAGTTAGAAAAACGCAACCATCTCCTCTACTTTATAGAATCTGATTTTTGTTATTCTTTAAATTTGACAATTTATGATTTGCGAAATATCCTGACATGATAATTGAAAATTAATGTAATTTTCGGATTCAGTGCTATAAAATACATAAAAGTTAAAAAAAATCAACAATCGCGGTCTTGTATTATCTAATCTAAAACTTTTTCTTAAACTTCTTGGCGGTAATCTATCCGAATTTTTTTGTGTTATCCTGTAAAATAAGTATAAATGGTAACCACGGAAAATCATAATAATATTAGATTGTTATTGGATTTGCGGCAGTATGTAAAATGTAATCTCGATCGATATTTAAAAGTGAGTTAAAGTCCGAGTACAAAATTTTGAACTGGAAAAACATACATAAGATCGTTGAAGTAACATAAATTTTTTTAAAAATATTTGTTAAAAGAAGTCATCAAAGGAACAGCCTCAAATCCTGACACAATAAATCATATGTTATTTTAGCCAATCTGAAATTTTATCTTAATCGTAATACTTGTACGATTTTTTTCAAAGCGCAGATACACATGAAATAAGATCTTCGCACTTGGTATGTGATCCCTCAAAGCCAAGCCGAACTCATTTTTTTTCAGAGCAGAAAAGTGGCATAAGTCAAGCATTTTTAAAGTTTCATAACTCACTCAATTTTAGCATTATATGAATGGGACTTTTTTTGTCTTACTTGTCAGTGTAATAGAAAATTTTACTAAATATAACTTATAGGACCGGGGGACCGTATAAAAATTTAAATTTCGTAATTTTTTAAGAAATGTTTTTATTGAACCAAATCGCTTTTAAAATATTTCTTTACCTGATTTAAAACATTTTTGTAATTGGAACTATATGTCTATGACTAACGGTTTAGGAATTGGCCATTGGACACCGTTGAGACCGGACGCCCTGCATATCAAGATTTACGATAATTGCAAATCTTTTTATTTACATGATTTATATGGATAATTTCCTTACTTCTGTTTATTAAAAGAAAGCTATCATTTTTATTAACAAGGCGTTTTTATTCATTTAGTGCATTATTGTCAGGCAATAAATTTTAATGGAAATGATATCCGTCATTTATAATATAAATAGATTCTAATATTTTGGAGATGTTATGTAGGGTTGCGTGAAGTAATTTCGCGATTTTGTTTTTATCAGTTTATTCGCCAATAATTTAAGTTCGCTCCCATTGCTTTTTATGCAACGGATAATTTTGGCGTTTGTTTAAACTCTCATATTGGCTTGGTATTCCCGTGGATGTTGGCATGCGATTCATATGTAAGTGTAGGATTCGGCTTGATATTTTGATACTGTAAAGACATGTTTGTCTAATGGACCACCCCATCAAATTTGTTTTCACGGAATTTCCAATAAATAACATCGTATAACTTTTGGTGTATTGCAGTCAAATTCATGGGGATAAGAGCTCATAATATTGGTTTTGTGAAACTTTGCAATGTACTTCACTGGTACAACTGGCCAAAATCTTTTCAATTTTAGATGTGTGGGGTTTTTACTGCCCTCACAAGATACTTTTTCGATTATAGATGATGATTGATGAAATTATATTTTCTAATGTGTTTACTGGCGCACCCACAGGGTGGGGGAGAGCTAAGGGGGAAAGCCCCTACCAGACCCTTAGACTAAATTAGTTATTTAAAGATTTCTAAAAACTATGAAAGAATATTATTACTTTTTTACTATGTCCTTAAAAAATCAGAATTAAAAAAAAATATTGATTGTGCCCTACAATTTTTTTCTCTTTTATAAATTTTCTTATGAAATTCGAAATATTAGTATGCTTGATATTTGTTAATTAAAAAATTTAAGTTTTTTAAACATGTTACCGTGAGTAAAAGAATATACATTGTAGGTCTAGAGGAAGAATAGACTGTACATTTTTTAACATTGAAATTGCATTTTATGAGAAGCATTGTACAGGGTTGTTTATCCATCTGTAAATCTTTGAAACCAATATTTTCTAGATTTCAAGAAGTATTTATAAAAATAAAATTCCCGATGCAATCAGTTCTCAATGAAACATTTTCATGCATGATTGAATTTATTACATACAAGAGTAACAAAATAATATTAATTTTAATGTTAATATTCATGCTGTTAGTGTTTCAAGTTTGTCTGTAAATCATGTTTGTTTAACATGAAAATGTTTACTTGAGAATTGGCAGCAATCTAAAAACAGGTTGAAAAAACTGATTTATGGGTCAATATCACATAATTCGGAAATTGCAGTCCGCACGATAAAATCTCTATTTAATGTTCTATAATGCAATTTTCTTTTTTACATTCTAATAAAAAATATTCTTAGAAATTTTCAAGAAATATTATATTCATAATAACACAAAAATAAAGCAATTAAAAGACTTAAAATTTCAGATTGTCATTTTCCTGGCATGTCACACTGTGATGTATGCAAAGTAAAAGGCTTTCTGCTATCATGTACAAATATTTTTTTTCTAGTTTTTTTTTAATTTCTAATTTCTAATTGTGCCTTATATAACACACATATGTGGAAGATAAAATGTTCTTATTTTACAAATAATTTTCCATAATTAAAATACAGAGTCATCGAAAAATAATGCCTAGATTTAAAAAAAAATCACAACATCGAAACCTTTTATGTTATGAGTAATTCTTTCACTACACGATAACTGGTGAACTCAAGTTTGGTTTTAGTTCACCAGAATTCGTTTGCGTGTCTGTGTTATGTGCGGATTAGTTGCGCAGTCGTCAAGGTCAGCCGACGCGCCAGACTGCAGCTGCTCAGTACGATGTTGACCGTGTAACAAAAAGCACAATGCGTGATTTGGTATGCGGGTTATTTCATGACAAAGTTATTGGACCTTTCTTTTTCGAAGAAAAAAACATGTACTGAGCAGCTGTAGTCTGGCGCGTCGGCTGACCTTGACGACTGCGCAACTAATCCGTACATAACACAGACACGCAAACGAATTCTGGTGAACTAAAACAAAACTTGCGTTCACCAGTTATCGTGTAGTGAAAGAATTACTCATAACATAAAAGGTTTCGATGTTGTGATTTTTTTAAATCTAGGCATTATTTTTCGATGACCCTGCATGATTGTCACTAAAAATGAATGTCATTGTCCTGACCTGCTCATTTTAGTACTTTATGAGGCATAAAGATGGCACTGCAGAGTAATTCTTCTTGTTCTTGACATTATTCAAGTCAAAAGTAGTAAAATCATTGCTACCAGCAAGATCTTTTAGCTATTTCTTTGAAAATAATGCGTTTAAAGGCTTGGCAAAAATTGAGTAGGCTTTTATTATGTCATTTTCCTGGCTTCTATAAATTTCAAATAAAACTGAACATTACACTGAATCACTGAATTTGAGGTACTATAGAGGAAACATGTTCCTTTAAACAAAATTAGAATGTTAGATCTAAAAAAAAAAAAAAAAAAAAAAACAGGAATGTGAAAAAAGTTTTAGAATGAAATTGTCATTATCCTGGCATGCATATGCCAAGAAAATGACACATAATTAAAATTACATAAAAAAGAACTTAAGCTCTTCAAACTTTAACAATTTTACATATAAATTCCTTTATTCAGCTGTTCAACCATCATTAAAAAAAAAAAAAAGAAAAAGAAAAAAAATCAGAAGCTTTGAAACGATTTAAATTTTCAAAGATTTTGTTTTCAAAATCTCACATTTTGTGATATTCAGCCTTACACACTAGAAAAACTACTCGTTAACGTTTTCGAAAGTCATTGGTACCAAAAAAAAAAAAAATCGCTTTTATAAATGCTTTTTCAAGTCTCGAAAATATATTGGTTTCTGAGATTTCTAAAGACAAAGAATGCTTTTCGGAATCGTGGG
This sequence comes from Maratus speciosus, assembly GCA_963932465.1. Classification (NCBI taxonomy): domain Eukaryota; kingdom Metazoa; phylum Arthropoda; class Arachnida; order Araneae; family Salticidae; genus Maratus; species Maratus speciosus. The sequence goes on along the minus strand of OZ010788.1, from coordinate 280,151,103 downwards.
TAACTTGGAAGAGGTTATTTTATATTTTCGTTCATGGTTATATTATATTTTCCTAAATTAAGAAACATTTGTCTTTTTTTTTTACAGTGTAGTAATTTTTTTCTATTAGAAACGGAGTTTTTACACGTGTCTTTCGCCCTCAAAACACGAACTTGAATTTTCTACAAATTCTCTAGAAAAAAGACAGAAATTCTCCGAATAACAGAAATTTTTTTTTTAATCACGGGAGAGTTTCTTCAACTTATTGCCGGTGTTTTTTACGTTTTTTGACGAAATGTTCTTGGAAGGGTTCTTTACTTATGACCTGATGTTGTTACATACAGAACTTCGTATGTTGTAGTATTTCTCAACCAGGGGACCAGGGCCGTAATCAAATACAGACAGGGTGAGCTGGACCCCGTGCAATCTCGTACGGCCCCTCTAATCTTCATAATATTTTAATAATAAAACTTTAAATTGATAGATTGCAAACACACTTTAAAATTATACAAATACAGAAACACGCCAAAAATCGCAAAAACTAAGATACATTTTATGTACAGTATTTCATTATCAAACATGTTAACCCCTTGAGGGCGGTGGGATATACATCTAAGTTTAACTAAGATTTCCACCTGAAACTTTTTATTAAGTTTTACTTTTATAATTTTGGTGGAAAAGAGTTGAAAAATTGCTTTTCCTTATTTGGAAATGAAATTTTTCCAAATTTCCGGTGGAAAATCAGTATTATACAAACGTAATTGCTTGTACCTCAAAGGGTTAAAAGTAAGGTTAGTTGGAGTAACTGGAACCACGAGGTAACTGGGCCACAGGCTATTTTATAAAAAAACTGTTGGTGTTTTTAAAGTTTTAGCTTTTGTGAACAATGTCCCTTAATCTCTACTTCTTAAAACAACGCTTATCAACTCAATCATAACTCTCACTTTGCTGTGATAGGTTGTCAAAAATTTACGTTTCTTTTATTAAAAACAACGTCTATATGGTTGAACTTCCTCGGCTGATTATTAAAATACTGTAAGTACTTTTATTAAACAATCATTTTTTTTTTAAAGATTAGACATATAACTACATTAATATTATTAGGTATCTATACATATTTACTTCATGTTTCAAATGTAAGCCCGGTGTCCCAGTTACCCCATAAATTTTTCAAGAATGGGGTAACTGGGACATGTATTCGGGGTAACTGGACCATGCTGGATCCAGTTGCCCCAATAGTTATAAATAATTTTTTTGTGTTTCTCTTACTACGGGAAGTAAATTTCTCCATTGTTTTTTGCTCACAATAAAGAAAATGATAGAATACCTTATTAAAATTATGTAATGAAATTTAAAAAAAAGCATATTGAGTGGTATCAAACCAAATTTCTTGGCCCCTTGAGAGGCGGTGATGCCGTTATGGCATCACTTAATTTTAATTCCTAATTGCCACATTGGCACCTGAATTTTATAATGAAAATTTCACCTTTATTAAGTACGTGAAAATATACTTTTACTTGTTTTCAGATAGATTCTCTTGTAAATATTGGTGTCATTAAATTATTTCAACATTTCACGAATGCGAGTACCTTATCCCTGAAAGCGAGATAGCCAGACCTTGAAATTGTATTATACACAGGGGTCGCATTCTATAGGGAAACTTTTATTGTTCCTACCACTATTTTGGAAATAATATCTTCATCGCACCTTTCTGTAAGGGTTCTGGTAGGAACAATAAAATTTTCCCTATGTAATGCGACCCCTGGATAAAGTACTTAAGTACTTACGTAGCCGTTTGTTCATAGATTTACCTTGCTATTTTTTTCCTTAAAATACCATGTGACTTTTATACTTATTATCTATACTAAATTACATAAGTACTTCCTTAAATTTTATGTTTTTGGAATAAATAAATCTAATATTTTCACTTTTAGTGCTTTTTTTAGACACATTGAAAGCAAAGGTTTCCCTTACAACGCTGTTTATTGACATATAATTTACATGATCTGCCTGGTTTAAATTTTTTTAAGTTGTTTACACTTTTTCAAACAGGACTTGATATTCGATATGAAAAAATATGAACGCGTGTGGAACATAGACCCCCCTGGTCCAGTTACCCCATTTTTGGGGGCAACTGGACCCACGAGGAAAGAAAGATGAACTATGCATATTTTTATATTTTTAAATATTAAAATGTAATTTTGAGCATTTCTGTCTGATAGAGGGAACGTAACTGAACACATTTACAGAAAAAGGTATATATAAATATTAAACAGACATACAAACAATAAATACAATAAACCCAACTGGAGTGAAAAATTAGCCAGAGCCAGGAATCGAACCCGGGACCACAGTATACAAGACTGCTGCTCTAACCACTGAGCTACTCCGGCCGATGCCTGAGTCTGCAATTTCTCACTAATAAACCATGTTGGGGAAGTCACCAGCCATCTATACGACAGCCTTGGATGACCGGACAACGATGAATAGATTTTACTATTACATCGATCTACGATAATTATAATAAAACACTCATACTACAATATATATTATTAAAACACACATACACACATAAATAACGCCTGCATTCAACAGTTAAAGGTATACATAAATATTAAACAGACATACAAACAATAAATACAATAAACCCAACTGGAGTGAAAAATTAGCCAGAGCCAGGAATCGAACCCGGGACCACAGTATACAAGACTGCTGCTCTAACCACTGAGCTACTCCGGCCGATGCATGAGTCTGCAATTTCTCACTAATAAACCATGTTGGGGAAGTCACCAGCCATCTATACGACAGCCTTGGATGACCGGACAACGATGAATAGATTTTACTATTACATCGATCTACGATAATTATAATAAAACACTCATACTACAATATATATTATTAAAACACACATACACACATAAATAACGCCTGCATTCAACAGTTAAAGGTATATATAAATATTAAACAGACATACAAACAATAAATACAATAAACCCAACTGGAGTGAAAAATTAGCCGGTCATCGTTATCCGGTCATCCAAGGCTGTCGTATAGATGACTGGTGACTTCCTCAACATGGTTTATTAGTGAGAAATTGCTGACTCAGGCATCGGCCGGAGTAGCTCAGTGGTTAGAGCAGCAGTCTTGTATACTGTGGTCCCGGGTTCGATTCCTGGCTCTGGCTAATTTTTCACTCCAGTTGGGTTTATTGTATTTATTGTTTGTATGTCTGTTTAATATTTATGTATACCTTTAACTGTTGAATGCAGGCGTTATTTATGTGTGTATGTGTGTTTTAATAATATATATTGTAGTATGAGTGTTTTATTATAATTATCGTAGATCGATGTAATAGTAAAATCTATTCATCGTTGTCCGGTCATCCAAGGCTGTCGTATAGATGGCTGGTGACTTCCCCAACATGGTTTATTAGTGAGAAATTGCAGACTCAGGCATCGGCCGGAGTAGCTCAGTGGTTAGAGCAGCAGTCTTGTATACTGTGGTCCCGGGTTCGATTCCTGGCTCTGGCTGATTTTTCACTCCAGTTGGGTTTATTGTATTTATTGTTTGTATGTCTGTTTAATATTTATATATACCTTTAACTGTTGAATGCAGGCGTTATTTATGTGTGTATGTGTGTTTTAATAATATATATTGTAGTATGAGCGTTTTATTACATTTACAGAAGTTCAGACTTTAATTCAAATAAACTTTAGTTTTTTGAAGCTGAATTGTCAGAAGCTCCAGAGTCACATTGGAAAATCATGTCTCAGTTGCCCCAACTAACCTTATTCAGAAATAGCCCCACCAAAAATTTTCAAAGTTCCCTGCGGCTTGTTACGTCTCTACTTTAAGTCAGCAGAAAAAAATGTGAAACAGTATTCGGCCAGACTCATCCCATCAAGTCAAATGAAAGAAGATTAGATCGAGCTCGGTCTCGAGCCGGGCAGACCTGGGCACATGTAAGCCTCTCAAATATTCTAGCCCCCTCCAAAGAGTAATCCTGGATGCGCCACTGAATGTGTTATGTGCTTTACAAATTCTTTACTTAGATATCATTATTCATTTCATTAAACGATGCAATTTTGTTAACAGAATTCAGTACACCTCAGAGTTTAGTTTTATGTCTTGGTATGGAGATGTTAAAATGACATATTTTACTGAACCGTCTTTCAAACATTAATAATTTAACCATTTAAAATAGTTTCGTTCTGTTTCATTCCACGATGCTTCGCATTTTGTTAAAATTTGTTAAAATAAAAGAAAGATTTAGTGTCACATTTTTTCCTAACAATTAAAGCTAACATGCATAACTTTAGATTAATTTTAGCAGAATTATTCTAGTTGGTAAATAAATCATATGAGATGTAAATTTCCAACTGGGCGAAAAGTGTCTGGACCAGGATTTGAACCAGGGATCTCTTGGCTGAAGCCGTACCATCTGAGCTATCCCGGATAAATCTGGTAGATCTAATTCGCCCAGCTAACCTTATTGATTACATCAGTCTGCCTTTTTAAACTTTTTGTAAGATGATTTCTTATGAACAAGTTTTGCTGAATCAATTTTTGATACTGATTCTGGAAATGACTTCCATATTTGTCTATCACGTCAGGATTTTACAAAAATTAAGAAGTTGTGTTTTCTATATTTTAATTAATGCATCAAAAATTTATCAGGATGTCATACAAATTATTTCATTAAACACGTTAAAAATACTGTAAAATATGTCCTTATAAGGTCCTTATAAGGATATTTCTTTAATAAAAGGAAAAGCAAACGGTGTTCAATTAAAAAAACTTGCTTTTTTTTGTGTTTCTTGCAGATCCTCCTTCACCATTTATGTCCCTCTTCAACACCCAACAGTAGTCTGCCATCATATTTACATTCCATTTTCCCCGATAACTATTCCCCATCTCTTTGATATCCTGGTGAAAGCGCTCGTCGTGCTATTCACTGTAATGCACCAGATTTTCTGGAAAGTAGTCGATATGGAAATTCAGAAAGTGCATTTTTACACTTACATTATATCCCAACTTCTAAAAAATTTTCAGCGTTTCAACAATATTCCTGTAATTTGGATCTTTCTTATTCCCTAGAAAGTTTTCAGTAACACATTTGAAGGCGGTGCATGCGTCTTTTTCTATCTCATTCATCGTTTTTTCAAAATCTTTGTCCTTCATCAGTTTTTTTATTTGAGGACCAACGAAAATTCCAGCTTTTAATTTTTCGTGTGTGATGAAGGGAATTTCATAGTAAGGTACTTGAAGAAATACCCACATTGTGGTAGAACCTTTACACATTGCTTCATTAATCTTAATTTGATGTGTAATGGTGGAAGCAAGATTTTTGGGTCGTTTACAAGTAGTTCATGCATTATGTTTTTAGTCCTGTTTCCTAAGACTGTATTCTAAAAGTCGTTAGATAAGTTGGCAAGTATCCAGAAGTACATTTACGTAATGTGTGACTACCACATAATTCTTGTTCTCAGCGATGAATCTTGAAAATCAACTCGGGTCGATTACAAACAAACTATACGTGATGGAAGAAAACTAACAATAAGAACAGTTCTGTAATCAGCATTAAAAAATGCATTAAGGGCAGTCATTGGTTTTTAATCATCTGATATCATGCAGACTAGTGTTATAGCATCTGGTCTGATATCTGAATCAGCTCAATAGAAGAAATCGCAGGTAATGGAATTCCAGAAAACGCCAGATACGAAATTACACTAGATTAATTTTAACATAATTATTCTAATTTGTCATTAAATCATACGAGATGTAAATTTCCAACATTATTCTAGTTGGTAAATAAATCATATGAGATGTAAATTTCCAACACGTTGGGGATTTACATGTCATATGATTTACTTACCAATTAGAATAATTATGTTAAAATTAATCTAGTGTAATTTCGCATCCAGCGTTTACTGGAGTTCTATTACCTGCAATTTATTCTGTTGAGCTGATGCATAACTTTTAGGTAGCTTTCATTACAAAAAGCTACCTATTGCAGCTGTTCGGAGGAAAGCGATTTCAAAAAATTTTGGAATATTTTCATTGATCATGACCCCCAGAACCCGAAACTACCCTCCGTTAAAAAGTTGATATATATATATATATATATATATATATATATATATATATCCATTTCTTCATATATTTGTGATTTCAAATTTATTATACAGGCTGTCCGGTCTCAACGGTGTCCAATGGCTAATTCCTAAACCGTTAGCCATAGACATATAGTTCCAATTACAAAAATGTTTTAAATCAGGTAAAGAAACATTTTAAAAGCGATTTGGGTCAATAAAAACATTTCTTAAAAAATTACGAAATTTAAATTTTTATACGGTTCCCGGTCCTATAAGTTATATTTAGTAATTTTTTCCTATTACACTGACAACTAAGACAAAAAAAAGTCCCATTCATATAATGCTAAAATTGAGCGAGTTATGAAACTTTAAAAATGCATGACTTATGCCACTTTTCTACTCTGAAAACAAATGAGTTCGGCTTGGCTTTGAGGGATCAGATACCAAGTGTTTAAAGCATTCGAAGATCTTACTTCATGTGTATCTGCGCTTTGAAAAAAAATCCTACAAGTATTATGATTAAGTCTCAAATTGGCTAAAATAACATATGTTTTATTTTGTCAGGATTTGAGATTGTTTCTCTTATGATTTCTTTTAACAAAAATTATGTTTTTTTATAAGTTTTTATGTTACTTCAACAATCGTATGTATGTTTTTCCAGTTCAAAATTTGTACTCGAACTTTAACCCACTTTTAAATATCCGATCGATATTACATTTTACATACTGGCGCAAATCCGATAACAATCTAATATTATTAAAAATTTCGGTGGTTACCATTTATACTTATTTTACAGAATAACACAAAAAATTTCGGATAGATTTCTGCCAAGGAGTTTAAGAAAAACTTTTAGATTAGATAATACAAGACTGCGATTGTTGGGTTTTTTAACTTTTATGTATTTTTTAGCACTGAATCCGAAAATTACCTTAATTTTTAACCATCATGTCAGGATATTTCGCAAATCTTAAATTTTCAAATTTAAAGAATAACAAAAATCGAATACTATAAAGTAGAGGAGATGGTTGTGTTTTTTAACTTTTGATAATTGATTTTTACGCACTTTTTAGCACTGAATCTGAAAATAACCTTAATTTTTAACCATCACGTTAGAATGTTTTTGAAAATCGCAAATGTGTAAGTTAAAATATAGCGAAAATCTCATACTATAAAACATATGTAAAACATTTTTTATTTTACTTTATTTTATTTTATTTTACTTTATTAAAAAATTTATTCGATATTTTTGCTTATCCTGGGATTCTTACAGCTAAACAGCTGAGTGGTCCGATGAGATGGGGGAGGAAATTCAATTTTAACATTGAACTTCTTAACTTTGAAATTTGCAATTTGCGAAAAATCCTGATATGATAGTTAAAAATGAAGGTCAATTTCGGATTCAGCGGTACAGAATATATAAGAATCAATTATCAAAAGCTAAAAAACATGACATAACCCAACTTTTGCAGGCTTGTGCAATCTAATAATATTTTAAAATACGTATCATTTTGTAAAGAATTGAGGCTGTTAATTTAGAATCATTTTATTTAACAAAAATTCTGTTTTTTCTTTCTTCTTAAATGTTTATTACAAATTGTATATTTTCCATTAATATGGCAGAATGATTAAAGATTTCAAATTTATATTGCAATGTTAATTTTACTCCCAAACATTTTTTATATCTGACGAAATTATATTTCGACTAAATTTGTGAATGACCCCCAATTTGCAGCAAAAAATATGCTCCAACTTTAAACAGCTATTACTCGGTCAATTTTAATCGTAGAATAACAGGACTTTTTTTGTATTACTTTTCAGTGTAAAAGGAAAATTTCACTAAATATAACTTATAGAACCGGGGGACCGTATAAAAATTTAAATTTCGTAATTTTTTAAAGAAATGTTTTTATTGACCCAAATCACTTTTAAAATATTTCTTTACCTGATTTAAAACATTTTTGTAATTGGAACTATATGCCTATGACTAACGGTTTAGGAATTAGCCATTGGACACCGTTGAGACCGGACACCCTGTATATATATATATATATATATATATCTGATCTTTGTCACACTGTAACTTTCGTATTTATGAACCGATTTGGATGTAACTTCGTGTATACATAGTGCGTACCAATGCCTCGACCGAGTTCGTTGGCCAGCTTCATCCGAAATCTTGTTTCAAAATGGCGGCCATTTAAATTTTTTAAAAAAAATTTTAATTTGAAATGTGGTACCAAAAAATTGAAAATTGAAAAATATTTTTTTCTTATGTGTTTGACCTTGATACAAAGATTCTGGAGCATTTTTTTTCGTCTATATCTTAAAAAATGGCTGAGTTATAGCACTTTGAATTTCTAGCTTGGCTGTCATTTTGAAACGACCTGATTTTGTCACGCGATAGCAAGCGTATTTATGAATCGATTTGGATGTACCTTGATGTATACATAATACGTAACAATGTCTCGACCGAGTTCGTTGGCCAGATTTATCCGCCATCTTGTTTCAAAATGGCGGCCATTTAAATTTTTTTAAAAAAATTTAAAATTTGAAATATGGTACCAAAAAATTAAAAATTTAAAAATATTTTTTTCTTATGTGTTTGACCTTGATACAAAGATTACGGAGCAGTTTTTGTTTCGTCTATATCTGTAAAAAATGTCTGAGTAATAGCACTTTGAATATCTAGCGTGGCTGACATTTTGAAACGACCTGATTTTTGTCATGTGATAACAGGCGTATTTATGAACCGATTTGGATGTACCTTGGTGTATACATAATACGTACCAATGTCTCGACCGAGTTCGTTCGCCAGCTTCATCCACCATCTTGTTTCAACATGGCGGCCATTTAAAAATTTTTTAAAAATTTAAAATGAGGTATCAAAAAATTGGAAAATGAAAAAGATTTTTTCTGTATGTGTTTGATCTTAATACAAAGATTCCGGAACAGTTTTTGTTTCGTCTATATCTAAAAGTTATAGCATTTTGAATTTCTATTGTGGCCGACATTTTGAAACGACCTGATTTTTGTCACGCGATAACAGGCGTATTTATGAACCAATTGGATGTAACTTGGTGTGTACATAGTACATACCAATGTCTCGACCGTGTTCGTTGGCTAGCTTCATTCGCCATCTTGTTTCAAAAGGGCTGCCATTTAAAAAAAAAATTAAATTTTAAATTTAAAATAAGTTATCAAAAAATTTAAAAATGAAAAAGATTTTTTGTATGTGTTTGATCTTGTTACAAAGATTACGGAGCAGTTTTTGTTTCGTTTATATCTTAAAATTGTCGAATTATAGCACTTTGAATTTCTAGCATGGCTGACATTTTGAAACGATCTGATATTTCTCACGTGATAACACGCGTATTTACTAACCTATTTCGATGTAAGAAGGGATGTGGATAGTATATCGTAATGTCTCGATCAAGTTCGCTGGCCAGCATCATCATCCATCTTGCTTCAAAATGGAGGCCATTAAATTAAATAAAAAATTATATTTAAAGTGAGGTGCAAAAAAATTAGAAATTGAAAAAGGTTTCTTTCTTAAGTATTTGACCATAATATAAAGATTCTGGAGCATTTTTTGTTTTGTCTTTATCTTAAAAAATGGCTCAGATATAGCAGTTTCAATTTCTAATGAGGGTGAAATTTTGAAAAATCTGATTTTTTCGCCTGCGACAGCACTTGTATATGTCAACCGAATCCGATGCGAGTCAGCATGTACACAGAAATTACTAAAGTCTCGACCAAGTTCACTCGTTAGCCTCATGCACCAAGTTGTCTTAAAATGGCAGGAACTTCAAGATATCGCCGAATTTGGCAACCAAATATAAGTTACTTTGAATAAAAGCAGCTTAAATAAAGCTGACTAATTTCGCGAAATTCTCATAAGAAGTTTTAAAAGGGAGTCTATTAACGTTCATATTTGAAATAAATGTCATGTCATAAAGCAAAATTACATAAAATACTTATTTTTTTAACAAATAGATGATAAGAAAGTATGGTACATTTAACAGGAAATTTACACACACACAAAAAAAAAAAAGAAAGAAAAGAGAAAAATCATACATCAAACATCGGAAAAGTACTCGAATTCTTTTGTTCAGTACTGTATGTGATCTATAGATATACTACACAATACTCTAAATTTTAGTTTTTGTATAACTCTGTATATTAACTACAGATTTTAATACGCATCAGATATTAAGCTAAAATTATTTGGAGACACATGCTGAATTAAGAAAATGTAGCAAGTTCTTAAAAAAAAAACATTGAACAGGCTCTTGTGGAAAATTGCAATTTCCTAACAGTTGCAATTATTTGATACGCAGATTAATGGGAGAAATAATAATTATTTTCATATTCCCCGCACATGAAATTTGGCGCTTATACTCAATTCGATTAACTTATAATTAATACGAATAAAGAATCAATGGAACATCCTAATTTAAATCATTTTCTCAGATTGAATAACAGCTGAGTGGAGATGGAAATGACGTGATAAACACCAGTTGTACAGTGCAGGAAATCGGAAGTGAGTCGCACATCGTACCACGCTGTCCAACGATTGAACTTGAACTCTTACCGACAGGACGTTTGCAAGGTTGCACAAAAATCAGATGAATTTTAATTTGCATTTGCGTATACATGTATGGGTGGTTAGTAATTATAAAGTTTTAATTATAAAGTAGTAATTATAAAGTTTTTCTTTAATACGTTAATCCTCCGTTATATCATGCATATTGGAAGACATGGAAACAGTGTGATATATTCGAATGTGCCATGTAGTCAGGATCATTTAGAAATTAAGAAAGCCGATAATAAACGATAAAATATTGTACATTTATCTCCAAAACGTTAGTTTATATGTATATTAAAATTTTCTTAATAAAATGACTATGGATAAGTATACTTATTTTAATCGAATTATACATAATTTACACCTAACAAGGAATTAAAAAAAATACTTCAAGGGATTGATTATAAACTTCGCAGTTTTGAGAAATACTGCATTGTTATCCACATGAGAGTCCTGCACAGGTCACGTAATAGAACCCGTCCTCACCAGAAGTCAACCCGACATCTGACCCGAACTCTTACGTAATTGAAACCACCATTTTTGCATTAAACCACATTTTGATGCAATTACGAAAACATACTCTTATAGTTTTAATCTCTGATAATATAACTTTTATTTTTTATATAGAAAAAAAAACATATACATATATACAGTAAAACTCTGATATAACGCTCACCGCTTAAAACGCTTTCCCGCCTTTTACGCTCATTTGTCCCAGTCCCTTGAAGCATGCCCATAAGAATAATGTAAAAATTCCTCGCTTTTAACGCTCCCCGCTTTTAACGCGCTTTTTATTGGTCCTTTGAACAAAGAAATCCCGAATATTACGCTTTGGTGCTTTGGGATCAGAGAATAAAAGAATTTATGCCGTCCCTCTCAGCAGCACCTGTCTGTCTCTTACTTCACACAAACTGTTTTCTCTTTTTTCATTTACACATAAGTAAGTAGCAGCGTTGCCGACTCCAATTAGGTGCAACATGGAAGCTAAGAGTATGAAAAAAAAGACGCTGACACTTTCGAAAAAATTAGAAATTCTAAAAAATTATGACAAAAAATCACCTATTCTGAGCCAGAAAGATTTTGCGTTATCTATGAATATCGCGCCGTCGTCTCTTCAGACTTTTCTTCAAAACAGAAAAGATATTGAAAAAAATGCTGCGATTAGTGGCTCAAATAAAAAGAGAGTGAAAGCAGGAAAATATGAAGATTTAGAAAAAGTTATGTAGGAGTGGTTTCTTGAGTCAAGACTCTGTAACATACCTATCAGCGAATCCATAGTTAAAGAAAAAAGGTGCCGAAGTAGCCCAAAAGCTAAGAATTGAAGATTTTACTCCGTCTAATGGGTGATTAGACCGATTTCGAACCCGCCACGGCATTGTGTACAAGAAAATTTGCGGAGAATCCGCTGCCTTGAACATAGAAAATGCAGAATTTTGAAAAAGAACAGTCTTCCAAGGCTTATCAAAAATTATGCCAGTTGTGATATTTATAACGCCGACGAATTTGGCTTATTTTGTAAAGCGATGCCTGATAAATCCTTAACATTAAAAGATGAGCAGTGCTATGGAGGGAAGCTCAGTAAAGAACGCGTGACTGTGCATGTTTGTTCCAACGCCGATGGAAGCGAGAAACGCAAGCCTCTTGTGATTGGAAAATCGGCCAAACCTCGCTGTTTCAAGAACATCAAACGACTGCCCTGTGACTATGTACATCAACGTAAGGCTTGGATGACAGGTCCCCAGTTCATTAAATATGTTTCTGATTTTGATGTCGAGATGCGGAAGCAAAATAGGCATGTCATATTATTCGTAGACAATCGCGTAGCGCATCCCCAAGAAATACCAGATATTTCAAACGTCTCTCTGGAATTTTTACCTGCAAACACCACAAGCGTACTTTAACCGATGAATCAAGGTATCATAAAGGTTTTAAAACAACATTATCGCAAACGTATAGTGAAACGATTTCTACATGAAATGGAAATTTAAAGTAGTCGATCTTCTGTAACTCTCCTCGACGCCATGAACTACCTTACGCTGCTTGGGATGCACTCGAACCTAAAATAATTCAAAATTGCTTTAAAAAGGCAGGCTTCATAACGGACGCCGATGATGATATGGATGCGGCTGAAGAGGGGTCAGATCCTATAGACGACGAGGACTGACAAGCTATTTGCGAGCATCTTGCAGAAAACGCACAAAGCCTTCAGAACTATCTTAACATTGATAAAGACGTTATCACAAGCAACGTTAGGAGCATTGACGACATTATAGGGAACACTGTACAGGATACCGCAGAAGAAGAAGACCCTGATGAAGTTGCTGAGGGCGATGTTCAAGAGCACATCCCAACAATAGCTGAAGTAATGGAAGCTTTTAGCATTATCCGCCTATACACTGCTTCAGTAGATACTGCCGCTTCAAATGAAGATATATTAAGACACATAAACAAAGCAGAAAATGCTCTTTTATGTGGTCGTTCGTCCACCCGTCAGACGAAACTCAAAGGATTTTTCTCTAAAACAGAATAAACAGTAAGTGAATGTGTATAGTCCTCATAGTAGTGCTCAAGAATACAAATGTTACATTAAAAAATATATATATATTATTAGTTTCTTTCATAATTTTATTTTATGTTTAATATAAGGATAAAGGTTCCTATTAGAAATGTTAAATGTATTTTGTAGCTTTTGTTTTAATGCTAACAATTCTTTTACTTATTCTGATTTGAAATAATACTCTTTGTAAACACTATGTAAATTTGTGATATTTTAAATGAAGGAAACGTTTTTGTACCTATGCTGTGGAGTTTCTATTTTAAATAATACACAAAAATGATTCCCTGCATTATTTAAAGCATATAATCTATATTCAGTAGCATTTGGAGTAGCACAGTTGACGTTTATTCCAACAGAGCGAAAAATGTCCAGACCAGGAATCGAACTGGATACTTAGCGTGCCATGCCAATACCTTACCTGTTAGGCTATCCGGATGATACCTGGCTGACATAATTCACTTTTATTTGTTGGACTTGCCTGCAAACTGCAGCGCTAGTTTCATTCATCCAAGCTATAACTATAGCATTTACATGATGAAAGTGTGTTTTAACATGGAAACTCTTGTATACCATGTAATTAGGTCATAATGAAGGGAACGAATATTTTTTCCAACTCGATTAAATCATATTCAAGGCTGGAGTAGCACAGTTGACGTTTATTCCAACAGAGCGAAAAATGTCCAGACCAGGAATCGAACCTGGATACTTGGCGTGCCGTGCCAATGTCTTACCTGTTAGGCTATCCGGACGATACCTGGCTGACATAATTCACTCTTATTTGTTGGACTTGGCTGCGAACTGCAGCGCTAGTTTCATTCATTCGAGCTATAACTATAGCATTTACATGATGAAAGTGTGTTTTAACACGGGAACTCCTGTATACCATGTAATTAGGTCATAATGAAGGGAACGAATATTTTTTCCAACTGGATTAAATCATATTCAAGGCTGAAGTAGCACAGTTGACGTTTATCTAATATGGTGACAATATCTAATGACGTATAATCTAATATTCTCAATTTTAAAATGCCAAAAACCTTCTCCCGCATTTAATGCTTTCCCGCTTTTAACGCTCATCTAGCCCGCTCCCCCGGAAGAGCGTTATATCCGAGTTTTACTGTATATATATATATATATATATATATATATATATATATATATATATACTAGTTGTTACCCACCCGTGACGTCGTTCATACGTAGCATTAAAAAATGATAAATGCATCAATTAAGCAAAACATTTCACTCCAGATAATTAAAAAAATATATAATTAACTACTCTTTATGACATTTTATAGGATACTATACGGTATTTTCTATTTATAAGAGCCTTCACATAACTCAGTCATAAAAAAGTGAAATTTTGTGCCAAATAATATAAACAGTCTTGAAAATGAAGCTGGAAAATGAGGGCCAAGAAAAATCGGGGAAATTGACGAATGTCTCTTCAAATGAAACTAGTTGGATGTGCCAATCCCAAAACTTTCTTCTATCTTATACATCTTAATATTTCAAAAAGTAATTTCATATGTTAATACTTTAATATTATTAGTTCAATACTATACAAACTTTGATTTTCATCTTAAATTTCTGCTTCAGTCAATTAAACGGACTAAAAACGAGTTAATGTATATCATGATATTTGTTAAAATTAATAGCTTTTCCTTATTATGTTGTATCAGCTGTTTGCGAATAGCAAGCTTAGCAGGAAGCGAGTTCCCGCCGCTGCACGAGCCGCCGATGGACAATAGAACTACGAAAAATTAAGAAAAGTATACAAAAATCTCTATCATAGAGCCCCTTTACCGCGCAATATTTCCAAATTCAAGGAGGACCTGTTAGCCAAAGACAAAAACATGCACATAAATTTTTGCTCAATTGTATTCATAATTTTATACAGTTTTCGATGGTACAATAAAGAAAATGGCACAAACATCGCTATTACAGCGCCCCCCTTCCGGCAGATTTTTTTTTTCAAATTCAGGGAGGACTTACTTGCTATAGCCAGAAACATACACAAAAAATTTCGTTCAATTCCTTGCATAACTTCATACACTTTTCGATGGTACAATAATGAAAATGGCATAGACTTCGCAATTATAGCGCCCCTTCTGGCGGAATTTTTTCAAGTTGAGGAGGACTTGCTTGCCATAACCAGAAACATACACAAAAAATTTGGTTCAATTGTATGCATAACTTCATACACTTTTCGATGGTACAATAATGAAAATGCTACAGATATCGCTATTACAACGCTCCCTTCCGGCAGATTTTTTTTTAAATTCAGGGAGGACTTGCTTGCCATTGCTAGAAACATAAGCAAAAAATTTGGTTCAGTTATATGCATAACTTAATACACTTTTCTATGGTACAATATTCAAAATGACACAAAAATCGCACAAAAATCGGTATTACAGCGCTCCCTACCGGCGAATTTTTTCCACATTAAGGAAGGACCTGCTTGCCATAGCCACGAACTTAAAATAAAAATTTGGATCAATTCTATGCATAACTTCATACACTTTTCGATCGTACAATATTCAAAATCGCACAAAAATCGCTATTACAGCGCCCTCTACCGGCGATTTTTTTCAAAATTCAGGGAGGACCTGCTTGCCATAGCCAAAAACTTAAAATAAAAATTTGGTTCAATTATATGCATAACTTCATACACTTTTTGATGGTACAATGGTGACAGATACACTGACAGACGGACAGACGGACAGACAGACATTTTCTATAAACATGTTTTTTGGGATCTCTGACCCCTAAAACGTGTAAATCCGTCTAAAACAGGAAGTCGAAAAAAATTTCGATTACAATACTTTCTTCTATTGAAGATAGAAGAAAGTAAAAAAAGCACGCTGGGAGAATTCTACTAGAACAATGTATTTTAGGTAGTATTGGTGTGAAATTTGTATATGTATGCATTGCGCCCTATAAGACTTTATAAAAAACATAAAAAAAAACTATTTTAAAAAATGACTACATATTTTTACTCTTTTAAAGGTAAAAGAAATGTGGAATTAAAATCCGGTTGCCAAACTACGATTTACAAACGTGTCTCGATTGTACCAAAATGTATTTCAAACCCTCGACTGGCAGAGTGAAAATGTTGTTACTTTGAGGCAAAATCATATCAAATCTTTAGGTTTTATGAAAGAAAACGCACTTAACTTTTAAAAAAATAAAGAATATTTTATTCAAATTTTCTGAGATGAGCGGCTTGAAGAATTAACAATCGTTAAAAATTGTTTTTTTCAGGCAATCAAGTTTTTTTTTTTTTTTTTTTTTTTTTTTTTTTTAGTGTTTAAGAGTGAAAATAACTATTTACGTCATTTTCGCCGTGGATAATTTTGCCGTGCATTTGCAATTCATTTTCTTTTCAAACTTTTTAAAAGTTTAAATCAAAATACGCTATCTTTATGTTAGCCATGCGCAGACGATAAATCGCCAAGTATTGTTCCCATCACCATCATTCGTATTGGATTCATTTCATTTAAAATATTATTATTTCACTCATGTCATTTAAAATACAGAACTTTAATTTAAAATACATATATTACATTCATTTAAAATACATTCATTTCATGTGAAATATGAAAACATATAAGAAAAATAAAGAAAGAAAATAGTAAGAAATACTATCATAACCAAAGACCATTTTATTTACATATTCATCTTTTTTAGGGGTTCTTCATCTCACGAAACCCTTTCTTTCTATCTAACCGATGGCCAGGCTCCTACCTGCCTGGAAGCCCCAGCTGAACGGGCTTGATACCTGGTATCGGAGCGGTTATGTCGGTTGCTTAACATTTACATCCTATTGTTTGGAACCAGCACATTGCTACTCATGTTGATTTCGTAATTTCGAACCTTGGTCAGGTAACGAGACCCAAAGCGATTACAGCGCACACTTTTTTTGGCGCCATCTAGTGAGTGTTTGGAAAGTCAAACAATTCATTTGATTTTTTGAGCCTTTTAAATATGTTTTAAACAATTTTTTGCTTTTAAAAATTTTATATTTTATTTATACCTGCTCTAAATTTTTGAAATTGCTGAATTTAAAAATATTCGGATTTTTTAATTTTATTTAAATAATTTTTCTTGAATATTTCTAATTTGATTTAAAAATATTTTTCTGATTATTTTAAAATTTAATGTAATGGTGCTGCCATTTATGTAAAGATTTAATAATTATAAATTAACAATTTTAATTTATTAATTTAAGGATAAAGTTTTTTTATTTCATTTTTCTTTTTCACGTGAAAAATTTTCAATTTAAATTAGTTATTCGGGAGAAATTATTATTCCCGGTTTTTATTTTTTGGCAGTGAGATAAAAAAGATGGTTAAATTTTAATGGAAAAATGTCGATTGATTCTCTATGAAAATAATGAAATTTTGAATTATTAAGAAAAACATTTGAATGAAACAAATAAAACGTAGCCTGCGTTCATTACTGCGTTCCATGTATGTGCAAAGATACAAAGCCAATTCATCCGTTTTGAAGATGACTTGACACAAGCATTCACACACACTTTTACATTTATAACGTTACTAGGTAGCCCAGTGGTTAGGGGGTTGAATTCGCAATTAATTAGGGAAAGCTGGAAATTGTTTTAATCCCTTCAGTTCAAGTCTAGAATAAATATGCTATGTTTTCCCCCTCGTACTAGGTGAGCGTTAGGAAATATGTATGGATTTACAGTAAAAAAAACACGTTTTTTTACATACCATAGCAATATCTCAAAACAGCTAACTCTGTTAAAAATATTGTCAATACAAATGTTGTAGAGCTTAAAATTCTGAGTAAAATGGGTACCTATACTTAATATTTTTGTTGAACATTAAGGTCACAATTCTACTTTAAAATTTTAGACCCGTGGTCAAGGGATTGAACTCAGATTTAATTAGGAGAAAACTGGAAATTGTTTTAATCCCTTCAGTTTGGGTCTAAAATGAACGTACTATGTTTTCTTCCTCGTACTTGGCTGAATGTTAGAAAATATGTACGTATTTATTTTCGAAAAACACGTTTTTTTTTCTTTTAATTACCTTAACAATATCTCAAAACAGCTAACTCTATAAAAAACATTGTCAATACAAATGTTGTAGAGCTTAAAATTCTGAATAAAATGAGTACCATCATTAATATTTTTGTTCAACGCTAAGGTCGCAACTCTATTTCAAAATTTTGCCTTAATCGCTAATCAAGAGCTTGAAGCCAGGAGAGACCAAGTTAACTTAACAATATCTCAAAATAACTAACTCAATCAAAAACATTGTCCATACAAATGTTGTAGAGCCTAAAATTCTGAGTAAAATGAATACCTACACTTAATATTTTTGTTCAATATTAAGGCCGCAATTTTGAGATATTTTTAAGTTAACTTGGTCTCTTCTGGCTTCAAGCTCTTGATCTGAAAAATTTTGAAATAGAATTGCAACCTTAATGTTAAACAAAAATATTAATGATGATACTCATTTTATTCAGAATTTTAAGCTCTATAACATTTGTATTGACAATGTTTTTTATAGAGTTAGCTGTTTTGAGATATTGTTAAGGTAATTAAAAAGAACATGTTTTTCGAAAATAAATATGTACATATTTTCTAACATTCACTCAAGTACGAGGAAGAAAACATAGTACGTTCATTTTAGACCTAAACCGAAGGGATTAAAATAATTTCCAGTTTTCTCCTAATTAATTCTGAGTTCAACCCCCCGACTGGTCTAAAACTTTAAAGTAGAATTGTGACCGCAATGCTCAACAAAAATATTAAGTGTAGGTACTCATTTTACTCTGAATTTTAAGCTCTACAACATTTGCACTGACAATGTTTTTGACAGAGTTAGCTATTTTGAGATATTGTTATGGTATTAAAAAAACATGTTTTTTGACTATAAATATGTACATATTTTCTAACGCTCATCTACTACGAGAGGGAAAACTTAGCATATTCATTCTAGACCTAAACTAAATGGATTAAAACAATTTCCAGCTTTCCCCAAATTAATTCCGAATTCGGTTTTTTTCCCTCCCCTTACCACTGGGCTAAGCATACATATCATTAAAATGAAATGAAATGTGTGATATGCAGTGCAAAAGATTAAACACTTAAAATGAAATCACAGCTGTAAAAATAAAAGAGGAAGATAATCCAAAAGATAGAAAGGAAAACATATAAATATATATGTATGAAAACCAAATTATGAAAAATTACATACAATAAGAGAGTAAAAATCTGCAGATTTCTAGTAAAAAAGATAGCAGCAATGGCATAAAATCAATAAGATGTAAACAAATTGAAGATTAATGGAATAATAATACAGGTAAAATGGGCAAACGCAGCTATAAGTCGTGTATTAATAAAAATGAAATTAAGAGAATGGAATTAATATACATTCATTTATATTCAAATACAGAGTTTTCTCACCTTAAGCAATATTGCGGATATACATATTAAAAAAAAAAAAAATGTTTTACCAAAGACAACCCGTAAGAATGAAAACCCCACCACGAAAGTGACCAAATACGAAACAATTCGAATTATTGTAAATAAATAATCCTAATAACTCAATCAGACCTACAACTAAAAAAATTATTGCCACCCCGACCCGAACCAAACCGCTGGTTGAGTCGGGTTTAAGTAAAATCGGTTTTTCCGACCTGATGGAGACTGTAATTCATATTCATTTTAATCTTATTGTTGTTATTATCGCTTATGACGCACTGTAGATGATGCTATTTAAAATATTTTGAGCTGTCCCTGTAAAAACAACAACAAAAATAACAATAATCAATACGAAGATTCTTTAAAAAATATAAAGTAGTGCTGTGTACCGTAGCACTATCAATAAAATTTCGTGACAATTGATCAATTTTTCCGAAAGTTAAAGGTTATAAAGTAAAAAAGTCCTTCCGGCCAGTGCCGGGAGGAAGAGGTAGCTTTCATATTCCTTATTTTAAAAAAGCCAACTTATATCATTCATACACACGAAGATCAATTTAGCGGAAACCGAATATAGGAGATTCAATACTAAATCACTATGAATGAGAATTTCGCGAAATTAGTCAGCTTTATCCAAGCTGCTTTTATTTAAAGTAACTTATATTTGGCTGCCATATTCGGCGATTTCTTAAAGTGCCTGCCATTTTAAGACAACATGGTGGATGAGGCTAACCAGTGAACTTGGTCGAGACCTTAGTAATTGCTGTGCATATGCTCACTCACATCGGAATCGATTGATATATACGAGTGCTGTCGCAGGCAAAAAGTCAGATTTTTCAAAATGTCACCCACATTAGAAATTCAAACTGCTATATCTGAGCCATTTTCTAAGATAAAGACAAAACAAAAAATGCTCCTGAATCCTTATATCAAGGTCAAATACTTAAGAAAGAAACCTTTTTCAATTTCTAATTTTTTTGCACCTCACTTTAAATATAATTTTTTTAATTTAATGGCCCCCATTTTGAAACAAGATGGCGGATGAAGCTGGCCAGCTTACTTGGTAGAGATATTGATGTATACTATCCACATGCCTTCTTACATGGAAATAGGCGAATACGTGTGTTATCGCGTGACAAATACAAGATCGTTTCAAAATGTTAGCCATACTAGAAATTCAAAGTGCTATAATTCAACCATTTATTAAGATATAAACAAAAGAACAAATTTTCAGAAACAAAATCTGCTCCGGAATCTTTGTATCAAGGCCAAACACATAAAAAAAAATATTTTTCATTTACCAATTTTTTAATACCTCATTTTAAATTTTAAATTTAATTTTTTTTAAATATGGCAACCCTTTTGAAACAAGATGGCGAATGAAGCTGGCCAACCAACTCGGTCGAGACATTGGTATGTACTATGTACAGACCAAGTTACATCACAATCGGTTCATAAATACGCCTGTTATCGCGTGACAAAAATCAGGTCGTTTTAAAATGTCAGCCACAATAGAAATTCAAAATGCTATAACTCAGCCATTTTTTTAGATATAGACAAAACAAAAACTGTTCCAGAATCTTTGTATGAAGATCAGACACATACAAAAAAAATCTTTTTCATTTTCCAATTTTTTGGTATCTCATTTTAAATTTAAAGTTTTTTTAAATTTTTTAAATGGCCGCCATTTTGAAACAAGACGGCGGATGAAGCTGGACAACGAACTCGGTCGAGACATTGGTATGTACTATGTACACACCAAGGTACATCCAAATCTGTTCATAAATACGCCCATTACCACGTGACAAATATCAGGACGTTTCAAAATGTCAGCCACATTAGAAATTCAAAATGCTATAACTCAGCCATTTTTTAAGATATAGACGAAACAAAAACTGCTCCGGAATCTTTTTATCAAGGTCAAACACATAAGAAAAAAGTATTTTTTCAATTTTCAATTTTTTGGTACCACATTTCAAATTTAAATTTTTCTTAAAAATTTAAATGGCCGCCATTTTTAAACAAAATGGCGGATGAAGCTGGCCAACGAACTCGGTCGAGACATTAGTATGTACTATGTATAAACGAAGTTACATCCAAATCGGTTCATAAATACGCCTTTTATCGCGTGGCAAAATTCAGGACGTTTCAAAATGTCAGCCACGCTAGAAATTCAAAATGCTATAACTCAGCCATTTTTTAAGATATAGACGAAAGAAAAACTGCTCCGGAATCTTTGTATAAAGGTCAAATACATAAGGAAAAAATATTTTTCCATTTTTAATTTTTTGGTACCACATTTCAAGTTTTAATTTTTTTTAAAAATTTTAAATGGCCGCCATTTTGAAACAAAACGTCCGATGAAGCTGGCCAACGAACTCGGTCGAGACATTGGTATGTACTATGTACACACCGAATTACATCGAAATCGGTTCATAATTACGGGAGTTACAGTGTGACATAGGTCAGATATATATATATATATATATATATATATATATATATATATATATCAATTTTGAACGGAGGGTGGTTTCGGGGTCTGGGGGTCATGATCGATGAAAATATACCAAAATTTTTTGAAATCGCTTTCCTCCGAACGGCTGCAATAGGTAGCTTTTTTGTAAAGAAAGCTACCTAAAAAAAAAAAAGACATGAAAATAGACAGACAGACAAATATATAACTTTTAGATCCTAATGCTATTGCAACGGGACCATCTGCAGACAAAAACCTTTCCAGAAAAGTATGAAAATCGGAACCATATTCTATATGTATAGGAAGCACCTCTTAGCGCACTTCTACAATGAAATTTCAATATTAATTTTATATGTATATATTATACATATATATAATATTAATTTCAATAGCTTTGATATAATGCAACATCATTCAAATACACTGTAAACGACTTTTCCCCATAGATCATAATGTAACGGGATTGTTTTGAGTGCTCCTGTAAACGAACTATAAATGCTACACACTTCATTTTCAATACTGAACATGCTATAGTAAATTTCAATAACATATACTATAAACTACATGACAATCTGGCTACATTTACACGCGTACAGATAAACCAAATTCATAAACATTTTAAAACTTTGTTGGAAAGTATTAAAAAAGCAGTATAAAACAGAACAGGTGAATTCTGTTTCGTTAAAAAGGGGTTATAAGAAAAGTTGAAAAGTGTTTATGAATTCAGTTTGCCTGTCCGTGTTCTTACTCGTGTAAACATAGTCCGATTGCCATGAAATTGATATATGTTATTGGGGTTTACTATGGGATGTTCTATATTGAAAATGAAGTGTGTAGCATTTACGGTTCATTTTCAAAAGAATTCCGTTACATTACGGTATATGGGAAAAATCGTTTGCGGTGTATTTTAATGATATTACAGCTTTTTAAACGTATTGAAATTGATTTATATCACTGAAGTCCACTACAAGATGATTTCTATTGGATAGGGCATTTATAGCATTTGTCGTTCATTTACAGGAACACACAAAAGAATTTGGCTACGGAAGAAAATTAACAACAACTGAACTATTGAAGCCTACGAGCAATAATTCTGAAAGTTCGTTTTCAGTTGTGGTATGCATTTTTAAATTTAATTATTTTTTAAATATTACTTGGTGTGATCAATTCTGTAGATCATATGCAGGGCTGCAAAAAAGTTTTCAACAGCATCCGTTTATTGGCGGAAATTGCAGAATGGAAATTTTCAACGATGATATATGCGTTTAACTGAACTAACTTTTAGCATATTATGTAGTATACATACATATCTATAGATCATATACAGGGCTGCTAAAAAAATCGCATATTTTCCCGTCTATCTATTTATATTATAAAGTACAAACATATCTGTGCGTAACGCATACGTCATTCTGCGAATGGCAACACTTTCAAATTTGAAATGAATTTTAGTTTTGCAATTTCCGCTACTGAAAAATTTTAAACTTCTACACATCGCACGTTTTTAGTTTTTATTCCGTCGTATAAGGAAAAAAAATGTACTTTTAAATACAATTTGTTTGAAAGCTGTATCTCAATTTATTTTTGAGATATTAATTATTTTATAGTTTTTAGTACCAATTTTGTAATTGTGGCAACATAAGTACTTCATTTCTATTAAAAGTAAAGGGAAAATAGTAGATTACCGTACTTTTTTCTTGCCATTTCCTCATAAAAATTGAAATTAAAATACATGCTATGTCAAAAATAACGTCTGAATCCGGTGAATTTTGGTTTTATTTCATTTCTAATCATCAATTAAATGTTTCTTAGTTTATAGCAAAAATATTTTACAAACGATATAACACTTTCTCTTTAAGAAAACGCATTTTAAATAATTGTTGTTTCCTTCACAATTACTTATTTCGTATCAGAAAGCTGAAATAATGTAATTTTATTTATGCGTATGTAATAATATTTTCCAAATTTTGAAAAGATGATTTCTGATAATGACTTCTGATAAAACATGGAGCTATTATAAACAAAAACAAGTGAAGGCATATGTAACATTAAATACCGGATTTTTTTGCCGAGCTTCTTGAATGACGATATTGCTTTTTGTTGTGCTTGCGTATTATTTTGCAATAATTGCGTCATTTGAATACTTTTCTATATTTGTAGGATTGACTACAAAATTTAAGAATTCTAGAAACTCTGTACTGTATAGATGTTGTTTAAGATTGGATCATAAAAGTGGAATTCTTTAGCGGATGCAAATGATGTCATTTTATAAAAAAAAAGCGTATTTTTTAATTCTTAAAACAGAAATATGTTTCGTAGAAATACGCCATTTCACCCCAGCTCCCTTGAAATTCTTCACAGGTAAAAAAACTTCTTTTAAAAATACTGTAATCGAAAGCACAGGCTGATAAAGCGAAATGTTTTACAAAAATTTACAGTACGTATCTGTAACTAATTTTATAGGTTTATTATAAATCAATGAGACAGTTCCTTCTTAAACATTTTCCTTCGTCGATGTTTAACGGGTCCCACCTCGTTCACGATAATAGCAGAAATTGGGTTTTAAATGCATTATGCGTTTTCCAAATTGTTCATATAGACACCATCTTTCACCTTAGTGAATTGTGAAGTTTTGTTATAGTACTGTGAATGTGTTGGAAAGTGTTTCATAATCTCTGCCGTACGCATGATTTTTCGTTCTTGTTTAGTTTGAATAGAAAAAAACTGCTATTAGCCTAATTTGCTTAACCAGTTCTGCAAAGAATAGTTTCATTCTCAAACGAGAAAAAAAATACTATAAAAAATGTAAACATGAAAATGATCTTGCGTGATTTAAATAGTAGAATTTCTTGTTTACAATTGTTGTCCAGGCAACTGTGTCGTCGTAAAATATCAGGAAATAATTTATACAGTTTTGATGAAACAGCTGGAAATCCCACGTTTATATTTCCTGCATAATGCAATAGTGTATCTAAACGGAATTTGAATAAATGCGCTAGGGCAGGGATGGCGAACCTTTTCACGTCCACGTGCCAAATTTCCCCAAAAATATACTTTACGTGATCATGACGTGCCAACAATAAAAAAATTTAATGGATCAAATAATAATGAATCAAAACTACTTAAAATTTTGTTTTTAGCATTAAAAAAATACAGGTGATATTTGATGTTATACTGTAGAAATTTATTTAAAAAATATTATTTCTGTTGCCTCATCTTAAATGCCAAATAATTTATATCCGCTTTGTACTTAGTTATTTTCGATAGAATGCAAGTTTAATTGCACTCACTTGAAAAGACGTTTTTAGTTGAATTTTTCATTAAAAAAATTTTTTTTTTTTATTTTATTTTTTGTGAAAAGAATGTCTTGCAGAAAAAATTGTCAAAATAGCAAGCGCCAGAAACTATAGCTTTTAGTGTCTGGAATTGAATTCCAAGTTGTTATAATTTTAAAATCAGCATTTTTGCTTATTACACTTTTAATTTTTGTTTAGCGATAATCTTCTAATTCTCAAAATTTTCTGAGCCAATATTGAGCTAGATTCGGATAAATTAAGTTATGTTTCAATTTCTTCAATCTGTGTGACAATCATAACCAACCGAACTAATCAGATTCAAGTGACACAGACAACATCTATATTAATTAATGCATTTTGTGAAATTCTACTATATTTTGATGTAAAACTTAAATCTCTGCCTTGCCAAAAATAATCCGCAGCGTGCCACTTATGGCACGCGTGCCATACGTTCACCGTCCCTGCGCTAGGGAGAAAGTTTTCCACTATTAACCTTTGTTAGTAGAAATGGCATGAGCGTACATATTTTTTTAAAGGGTAACACCTAGTGATGAGCATAATAAGTGATTATGTCCACCACTAGTAACACCAGTTTGGTCGGTTCAAAATTTCGATTTTTTTAAAAATTACCCTTCATTACACATGAATATCATATTTTATTACTCAGAAATCGGCATCGAAAGTGAAAGGTTTTGATTGAAAAGTTACATGTTCTTTTAATAGATTCCATTTAATTAACAAGTCGGGAATTGTACGTCAAACGTGGCGAATGAGGTCGTTCGTACTATAACTAGTTCTATAAATATTCAGATCTTGATGCAAAAGCTGTTGCACACTTATGCAAAATGCACGAATACAAAATTTAATACTATTACATGCATATTAAATTCATTAATACGTAAATGATAGGACTCCATCTTAAATAGGACGTCATAACCATGGCAACCTAGAATCATTACCTATCATGGGATATCATTTAAATAATGACGTATGTTAGGATTTAATAGAATGAAGAAAATTTTTATTAATATCTGTTTAAGTTTTGATTCGATTTTCATAAAATTTGAAATGACTCGCCAAAATTCTGCAATGGTTATATATATTAAATCTCAAACCATTCGGTTGGGTAGTTTTGCGCTGTTATATGCGAACAGACGGACGAACTAGACGACGGCTATAGGTGCTGCATTTTTATATAATTACGAACGTATCTAAAAATGCATATTTTCACACTTTCTAAACGTAGGTGAAAATTGTTTATGACTTCTGTTTCTCTGTCTGCCGTTTGTTCGTCTGTCTGTGCTCTAATTCTTACATGTTATTGAATGTTTACTGTAGAAACTTCGTTATTGAAAATGAAGTGTGTATCATTTACGAGTACAGTTCATTTGCAGGGACATAGAAAATAATTCTATTACATTATGATCTATGGAGAAAAGCGTTTGCAGTGTATTTTAACCCTTTAGGCCCTGAATTTTTTTTTCAGTTTCTGCAGTGGTGTAGTCGTAAAAAAAACAGAGGGTATACGCTCTAAGCAGAGGGTATACGCACAAGGCAGAGCGTATACAGTCCTAGAGTGTATATACTATAACTTTTTTGAGAAACAGAAGGTATACGGTGTTCCTTAAAATCATCCAGAAGGTATACGGCGTATACCCCCGTATACCCTCCACTACATCCCTGAGTTTGGGGTAAAAATCCCTTTTACGGTAATCAAATTAAAAGTAACTAATCAAATCACAGAAGTTAGGTTTTACTGAAATTTAACGAATATGCTAGTTTCTGAAACCTAACGAATATAGTTATTTCGCGTTCTTTGCATATGGGAATAGTCGAAGGAAGAATTTTTGAAGATGTTTGGAAAATGTCGTATTACAAGAGGATTTAACAGACATAAAAACTTACTAGTATTTTTTATTGTTTATCACAAATTATTCATTCGGAAAAGTAGTCCCTAATTTAAGTTAAAATCCTTTCGGCCCTGAATTTTATTTTTAATTCCAAAAAAATTAAAACTTTTGTCAACTTTTTTTTGTTTTTTTACTATTTCAAAGCTAGATGGCGCTACTTCTCCACTAAAAAGTCAAAATATACAATGCATATATGTAATTATGAGGATTTTACGTATCTGCAAGGTGTTATTTATAGTTTAAAGCATTTTAAAAGTAAGGAACACATTTGCGACCGCCACCGCCGAAAGGTTTAATTATGTTACATAATTTCGAACCTATTGAAATTAATAAGCATTACTGAGGTGCCTTAAGAGATGCTTCTTATAGATATAGAATATGGTTCCGATTTTCATACTTTTCTGTTTTTCTGGAAAGATTTCGGTCTACAGGCGCATATCTATCTATAATTCAATATCATAAAGGACAAACGTAATCTGTGCGTAACGCTGACGTCATTTTGGGAATGGCAACAGCAGACGATTAAATTTCACTTTTACTGCATTTTTTAAAAAATTTTTTAAACTTCTAAACATCGCGCATTTTCAATTTTTATTATTTGTACCGCCCTAGAAGAATTCTGCGGTTTAACTCTTTCTTCCGGTGAACATCATAAGGCTTTTCGTGAAGCTCGGATGAATAAAGATGCTGCGGATATCTCCAAACTTTCTTTTCTCTTTATCAGAACTTTATCTTTTATCAGAATAACACAATTTGCTTAATTTAATTTTTCATAATTTTATATAATCTCTATATTCAAAACACAAGGCTGTTTTTTAGTTATCTGCCCTGAGCTTTCTACTGAACCAATTTTGCTAACAAATTTTTTAAAGTAAAAGATGATCATTTGTAGATGTGCCCGCAACTAGCTGTTTTTTTTTAATATTCCCATTTTTGTACTTCAATTTTAAAAGAATTTTATGAAATTTCCTTCAAATGGTGGTAAGTAGATAGCTTTCATTGCAGAGAAGAGAGAAATAATGAGGTTTATTTATCTTTATTCGTGCCATTTCCTAATTTAAAAAAAACACTTTTTAAAAATTTGTATTGTTTAAATTTTGTTGAATAGGGTTTAGTGGCGCAAAATCCCATTAGTGACATGCTGCGCCAAAATAGTTTGATAGGAAAATGACGTACTGCTTTTTAAAACACGCATTTTTCCTCATAAGTTTCCACATTTTTTTCTGCTGTATGTGTATTGATACTAAGTTTGAGACCTTAGGAGAAATGCTTAAGTAAGTGAATATGACGTCATATTTAAAAGAAAATGATCATTTTCTTAGATAAAACTAAACATTTTAACACAAATGCGTCTAAAAAGCATAAACTACGGTAATTTTTTCTCTCCTGTATTGAGATCAGAATCTGAAGTAAAGAGTGCGACTATTCACATGCAAAGATGTTGCTGACAATCGTGACTTCAAGTTTTGAGTCAAAATGATTTTAAAATGATCAAATTAAAATACAAATTTCTTTTAAAATGGTGAATACGGATATGAGAGGTGTGTATGTAAGTTTTGAGAAGGTGAAAACGGTGTCGGGTTTAGATTTCGCGGGGAAAAAATTCTATGATGTTGTCATAGTGGAATACATTTTGATGTTTTTCATTCCGGAATATCAAGCATAAGAACCTCAATTCATAACTGCATCATAATAACTGATCTCTATTATATTTTACTGATTACATGTACAATTAAAGTTAATTTTAATAATTTGGACACCTGCGTTTTATAGAAATAATAATTTTTTAACTTTAGGTCAAAATAATATTTGTTTGAGAGTTAGAGTCGCGA
Organism: Maratus speciosus; assembly: GCA_963932465.1. Taxonomy (NCBI): domain Eukaryota; kingdom Metazoa; phylum Arthropoda; class Arachnida; order Araneae; family Salticidae; genus Maratus; species Maratus speciosus. The sequence continues at coordinate 280,121,919 of OZ010788.1, read as the reverse complement.
GTATAAGATGCATTTTTATTGTAACTAATTTTGTAGGTTTATTATAGATTAATGAAACAGTTCCTTCTAGATTTTCTTTCGTTGAAATTCGACGGGTTCCACCTTGTTTTAATAATGTTACGACTCTTCAAACATAATGTAATAAAAAAGGAACACCAAGGTTATAAAGGTGTATATTTAATACACCCACTGTAAAAAAAACAGACTAAAAACGGATATTCTACTGGCAATCGAGAAGCCAGTACTATTTCCGTATTTTATCGGAAATGTCCCCCCATAAGTTCCAGAAATCCGTATTTTTACTGAAAATTTTCCCCATAAATTACAGAAAATTTTCCGTTTTTCTGGAATTCATGGGGGAAATTTTCCGTTAAAATACGGAAATAGTACTGGCGTCTCGATTGCCTGTAGAATATCTGTTTTATAGTCCGTTTTTTTCACAGTGCCGGTCGAGATAATAAACACAATTTGGTAAGTAGAACACGCTGATACCAAAGCAAACCCAGTCAGATATTATCCGTTTCCTGTAAAATTTATCAGGCAATAATTCAGAAGAAACCGTTCAATGTAAAAATTATTTATTTTACGTAAGAAAAGGGCATTAGATGTAACGTAAAATGTAAAGATGGTTTCCCTAACTGCAGCAAATCTTTCTAGATCTTACTAGTGTTGAGATGAAAGGCTAAGTCACATCAGTCTGCGTAAGTTAACTCCAAGAATGCACATATGTCAAGCCAAGACGCCAAGTACAATATATCGGTTAGGCTGCGAACCATATTAAAATTTGAACGAGATAAGCGCCAAGTAGGGGATCCATATTTGGCTTTCGGTTATCTATTAAAAAGTGAAATAAAAAGGCAAACTTATCATTGCTTACAGAAAACATAACGGTCTGAGTAATTAACGACAAATATCCACTTGCAGGCAAATGTAAAAATGCAATCTATGGGCCTTTAACGTTTATCCGAGACGCCAGAAAGCTTAAAGCAGCTGACTGATTTCAGATTGCATGAACAGAAATAAAAAGAGCTGTCTTTATCAAAATAAAATATAAATAAAAGAATACTAGGGGGCCCAGCCGTTGCCATCGAAACACTCAAGGCCAATATTTACAAGATAATCTATCTGAAAACAAGTAAAAGTATATTTTCGCGTACTTAATAAAGATGAAATTTTCAATATAAAATTCAGGTGCCAATGTGGTAATTAGGAATTAAAATTAAGTGATGCCATAACGGCATCACCGCCTCTCAAGGGGCCAAGAAATTTGGTTTGATACTACTCAATATGCTTTTTTTAAATTTCATTACATAATTTTAATAAGGTATTCTATCATTTTCTTCATTGTGAGCAAAAAACAATGGAGAAATTTACTTCCCGTAGTAAGAGAAACACAAAAAAATTATTTATAACTATTGGGGTAACTGGATCCAGCATGGTCCAGTTACCGCATTCTTGAAAAATTTATGGGGTATGGGGTAATAATATGGGGTAATGAAAAATTTATGGGGTAATAATGGGGAATAAATCTTAGAATTTTTTCATTTTTAAGTTGTAAATATTTGTACTGCAGATTTTGCATTATGTTTATGACGATTGTACATAATATGATAAGATACATGCAAAATACAAAACTTAAAAAAAAGTCTAAGATTTATTTCGATTTCATTTGAACGGAATCTAAGTATATAGGTGTTTTAAGTATTATATTGTATGAATTTCATTTTTATTTTTTAATGTTCAATTGGTTTAACTTATTGGTTACAAAAATTTAACATTAAATGTAGAACGAATTGAATGAAATATCTTAATATCTCCCTCTTCTCGGGCTTAAACAATTTAGGAAATAAATTTTGTTTTTTTAATTTGATCTGCAAATTAGGTTTTTGTTTAATATGTCAAGTTTTTTAATAACTACTGCATTCAAACGAACACATTTCAAAATTAATGGAGGGTATCATCATCAGGCTTTGATTTGTGCGATATCGCATCACAATTTGTGATGTAATTTACCTGTGTATGATTCAAAAATTTTCACCAGTGCAGTAATGAATATTGCTGTAGTTTGCACGAAAAATTCCAATCTGAACATAAAAAATCTGCTTGAAAATGTCATTTTTATTTCCACTATGACGTCATATTCATATTCTTTTTTAATTCTTAAAAAAGCTCTTTCAGTTTCATGTTTCACGTGAAATTCATTCAACGAAAAATAGGCAAATTATTATTACGGCTTTTGAATTATTTACAACAATGAAAAAAAAATTAATTTTATTACAAAATGTCCGTTGAATCTCAATGAAAAAAGCGAAATTTGGAATTATTAAGAAAAATATTTGAATAATGTATATAAAAATTAGCCCATGTTACTCTCTAGATTATAATCCATCTATATGCAAAGGCATTTTATGATCCGTTTTGACTCTGACGTCTGGCAAATGTTTTTACACTTTGAATTTATAATATTATTAGAATTAGCAAGGAATTAAAAATGAGTGGCATCAGGGACAAAAAGGTGGGAAGAAAAAATGAAAAAGTTACCATCTCCATAGGCTTTTCTATGTTAAATTAACATTGAGAAGTGACACTGGAAATAAATAAGTATTGCGCTGCCGCGCAATACTTAAATAAATTTGCTAGCTGCACTACTTTTACACCACGCGACGTCACATGAATGAAAATTCCGTCTCCGGAAGGAAAAACATTTTAAATGTATCATTTTAAAAGATGACGCAGTTTTCACTATTAAATGCATTTCTTATGCAATAATTTATTAATTTTAAAGTTTTATTTTCTTTTAAGATTCACGGGTACATACATTTAATTTAAAAGTGTGTAGCCTCCGTGAACGTATACAAACTCGTTGTAATTTTTATTGAAATTTAATTCATCTTGCTGTTATGGGAACACACACACACACAAAAAACAATATCTTTGGAATTAAAATCTCGCCTAGATATATTTTTAATTTTTAACTGTTCGTCAATATTATAATTTGTCCATTTTAAAGGTGACGTAATTACTCCCATTTACTGCTTTTAACGCATATTAATGAATTTGTCATTTTAAAGTTTTCTTTCTCTTTTTAATATTCACGTGAAAACAGTTTTGTTGTTAGAAAGGAAGTATTTTATTATTTGCGCTGCCTTAGAATTAACGACAAACGTTAAAAAATTCATCTCGAAATATGGAATAAAAGTCTAGTAAATATATTTTTAAATTTAAACTATTTGGTAGTATTATTAGTTGGTGATTTTAAATATGACGCAATTTCCGAAATTTACTGCTTTTAACCCATTTGTGCCTGAATTTTTGTTTTCTAAAATTTTTTGGTAAAATCACTTTAAAATGTTGCAAAATGAAACGGAAAAATACTAAAAAAATTAAGCTTAATTTTTTTTTGTATGTATTTGATAAAATGTAAAAGAACTAAATATGAGTATTTCTAGTAGAATAATATGCATAATTATGTATTTTGCCTATATTTATAGTTAAAATGTTTTTGAATTGTATATTATGTACTATAATTAGTATTTTAATGAACTACAAAAAAAAATATTTATTTCTTTGCAGAGGCTAATAACGTTATAACTATTATTAATAATAAAATAAGAATAATCGTATTGCAGACTTAATAACAATTTATTTCATAAATATCTTCGAAAGGAGATTGCATAAATAACTGTCTCCTAAATTTCTAACAAAAATATGTGCTCATTTGTGCCTAGAATCCTATATTTTGTACATTACAAAAATGCATAAAAAATAGGCTTGAACATTTAATTTCGCAATTAAAAGAAATACGTATTTCAAAAAAGTTCACAAGCTAAGGTTATAACTTCTGATTTTGGGTCCATTATAGAAAAAATACAAATAAACTTACTTTTTACACTTCGCCCTCTTGAAAAATTAAAAATCTATAAACACCGAAAAAAGCCTTAATTTAAGCAAATAAATAACCACCTTGTGCTGTCATCTCTCGGTTATAGATAAAGACATTTATAAAAAATGATTTCATGCAATTTTCATGTTATAAAGAAGAAGAAAATTATACAAATGCATTAAAATTTAAAACGTCCCAAAAACGGGACGCTAGGCATAAATGGGTTAATGCATATTAATGAATTTATTAAAGTTTTCTTTCTCTTTTGATAGTCATTTTAAATACAATTTATATATATATATATATATATATATATATATATTAAACAAAAACATAATTTTCAGAACAAATTAAAAAATAAAACAATTTATTTCCTACATTGTTTAAGCCCGAGAAGGGACAGATATTAGGATGTTTCATTCAGTTAGCTCTACGTTTAATGTTACATTTTTGTAACAAATATGTTAAACCAACTGAACATTAAAAAATAAAAATAAAATTCAAACAATATGATACTTTAAACACCCTAAAACCTTGAGTTCCGTTCAAATGAAAGCGAAATAAGTCTTTGGCTTTTTATAAAGGTTTGTATTTTAGACGTGCCTTATGATTTTATGTACAATCATCATAAACATAATACGAAATCTGCAATACAAATATTTACAACTAATAAATTGAAAAAGTCTAAGATCTATTTCGCTTTCATTTGAACGGAACTCAAGTTTTTAGGATGTTTAATGTATCATATTGTTTGAATTTTATTTTTATTTTTTAATGTTCAATTGGTTTAACACTTATTTGTTACAAAAATGTAACATTAAGCGTAGAGCTAACTGAATTAAACATCCTAATATCTGTCCCTTCTCGGGCTTAAACAATGTAGGAAATAAATTGTTTTATTTTTTAATTTGTTCTGCAAATTATGTTTTTGTTTAATATGTGAAGTTTTTTAATAACTACTGCATTCAGACAAACTCTCTGATGAACTCATTTCAAAATTAACGGAATGTACCATTATTAAGGTTTGATTATCGAATAACAATTTGTGGTGTAATTTACCAATGATTAATCCAAAATGGTTCATGAAAACAATAATACAGGTTGTCGTTGTTTGGAAAAAAACTTCCAATCTGAGCATAAAAAATCAAAATTAACTTAAATTTAGTTACCCCCCCCCCTTTTCCACTTGGGAACGCTATGAATGCAAAAATAGTGTTATATCTTTCATGCTAATATTTAACAACAGTATAGCTGTTATACAGTAAGACATAAAAAAAAAAAACCCGCCAGTTTTACTTAAATTTTTTTTTTACAGTTTTTCCTCGCAGGAAACGATGTAAACGTAAAAGGAAATTGTTACCTAAGTTAAACTTCGGTATTTATTTTGCGGCAACACCAGTCGTTTTTGTGCCAGGGACAGGGCTTAATTTCTAACAAAAAAGGTACCGGAGCCCTAATATTCTGCAGTAGTAACAACCGCGGCGTGCAACCCCCCCCCCCCCTTCATCATCACTACAATCCGCATATTTATATTTCATACATTATTTTCAAATTTTAAAGTTTTTTTTTTTTTTTGTTTTGCTTTTTTTTTTTTTTTTTTTTTTTTTTTTTTTTTTGTTTAGCAAAATATAAATTTTATAATACATCATCTGCGCATACTTAGCTGTTAACTACTCCTTTTTTTAGTTATCACTCCTTCCGAATTGAAGTCTTTGCCTAATTTTAATGCTGATTAATTACAAAATTCTGCGATTAAATACGGTAAGGATTATGATTCGGAAATAGTGTTAACTCAAAAAAGGAATAGTTCGCAGCTACGAATTTTTATGAAAAAATGAAAGAAATTTGCAGAAATTAATATTTAGATGTTGAAGAATTGAACAAGGTTTTTTAAATGTTATTGCCATCAATGCCAGATATAAATTTGCAAGTATCACTAGAATAGAAAAACACGATTTCTGTTTTTCCTCCATTCTGATCAAAATAGCAACAAAATAATTTGAAATAGAATACGTAATTTTCAAGGAGGAAAAGAATCCCCCCCCTCCCTATACACGAATAAATAAAATTTTGGATGTAAAGACAGATTGAGCTCAAACCCGGCCAAACCTAAAAACTGATATAAAAATTGAGTCCGTTTCATCTCCATCCCCTACATGGGCGACAGATTACGTTGCATATAAGTGTTTTGATAAAAAAGAATGAAAAAGCTTGGAGATGGGAAGGAAACGAAAAAGCAATTTAGTTTTCGTTTTTCGGAAGCGCTATTGCACTGGGCTCCGAAGCCCTGTTTTTATGAGCTCCGGTGAATTCCAACCAATATTTAAATATTTAATAAAAATAGAGAAGTGCCGGAGTTTAGCTCCGGTGGGCTCCGGCGCAAATTAAGACCTGACCAGGCAAAAAAATGACAAAAGACCTTGAGGAAAAATTTTAGATAAAAAATGCCATAGACATAACATTAAAAGTCGCCATCTTTTTAAAATTTACAAATAATGAACCCCATCAGTGGTGACGTTAAAGGCAACTCAATTCTGTGTATTAACCATAATTTGGATCCAAATATACCACAGAGTTCAGAGTTAGGGAGGACACGTGATGGTTCGGCATGAAGCTAAAAATGAAATCTTGAAATCAATTAAAACCTGTCACAATTCGGTCCAAACAATTGCAGGCAGCTTTGAAAACCTCTCCCATTCCAGATAATTCAACCCTGGTTCCACTTGCTCGTCTTGTTTGGGCCGAATGATTTCAGCGATATCTGGCTTCATATTGCAAGTTGTTTTGACGCATAGTGCATCTCTTATACACTCTGAACTTTCTGGGTTTGCTTGGATCCAATTTGCGGTTCATACGCGGATTAAGTTGCCTGTGACGTCACACTGATGGGGTCCATTATTTTTTTATTTCTTATTGATAGAAAAAAAAATTGCCTTTAAACAATAAATATATTACGCATCCAAAATGTCCATGTGTAACACTGACGTCATATTGACGATGTAACTGGCAAAATAAATTTCCCTTATTTGAAAATTTATTAACTTCTAAATGTCGGGAAAATTCAATTTTTACGCTGTCTTAAAACAATAGAAACAGTTCAGAACTGGTTTCCAGCTAATATTCCTTAACGAAATTAAAACTTCATCTATAAATAAATAAAAGAAAACATAAATAAATCACAAAGTTAACACCTTTTTAATCGAACTACGCGCTCATCTGTATGTAACTTATAGTCCCGCTTAAAAATCAGTATTGGTAAAATGTATTTAAATTTTTTGACGTCATATTCCCCTACTTTCTGTATTTACTCATATTATTGTTTCTTGTATTACTTTTATTTCCACTCTGACGCCATATTTATCTCATTTTTAATTCTTTGAAAAAAATTATTTTAATTCTCTTTTTCACGTGGAAATTTTTCAACTGAAAATTAAATGATGGAAACAAAAATTTATCACGGCTTTTGAATTTCTTGCAACAATAAGAAATAATGTTAAATTTTATGGGAAAATGTCCATTGATTCTCGATGAAAATAGCGAAATTTGTAATTATTAAGAAAAATATTTGAATAATTTAACTGAAACATAGCCTGTGCTACTTTCTGAGTTATAATCCACCCGTATGCAAAGGCAATTTATCATCCGTTTTCTGTCTGATATCAGGCAAATGTTTTTAAACTTTAAATTTATAATATTATTAAAATTAACAAAGAATAAAAAATGAGTGGCATCAGGGACAAAAAGGTGGGAAGAAAAAATGAAAAAGTTATGATCTCCATAGGCTTTCCTATGTTAAATTAGCATTGAGAAGTGACACTGGAAATAAATAAGTATTGCGCTGTCGCGCAATACTTAAATATATATATATATATATATATATATATATATATATATATTAAGCTATCGTACGTGGCACAGAAATCGCGATTATTAGCCCCTGGTACGGTATGCTATTTCTTTCTCCCAGCTCATTTTGTTTCGTCTTCAAAAAATAACGTTACCTTACAGAAGCCAGCCGTGAAACAAAGCAGTACGATTAAATACTCTATAGCAATTTTTTAAACTTCTAAGCATTGCACATTTTCAATTTTTATACTGCCGTATTGGATAAAAAAAATACTTTTCAATGCAATTTGTTTGAAAACTGCATCTCCATTTATTTTTGAAATATTAATTTTTTTGTAGTTTTTGGAGCCATTTGTTTAATATTGGCAACGGAAGTACTCCATTTCTATAGAAAGTAAAGGAAAAATAGTTGTAAAATATGAATTATATATTTTTGTTGCCACTTTTTCATAACAACCGAAAGAAAATGTAATTAAAATACGTGCTATATTTTGAAAAAATATAAACGAATGATTTCTGTTAAAACATGGAGCTATCATAAACTATATTTAATTTTAAGTATATCTATATTAATGTTACAAACAAATGAAGGCCTGTTAATCATGCGATAGCCGAAATTTTTTTTTGTCGGGTTTCTTTAATGACGGCATCTTTTTGCTGCATTTGAGTATTATTTCGCGAGGGTGACGTCTTATGCCTACTTTACTGTAGATGTTTAAGAGTGGATCGTAAATGTGGAATTCTTAAGCGGATGCGAATGACGTCATTTTACATAAAATAAAAATGTGTGCTGTAAGTCTTAAAATTGAAATATGTTTTGTAGAATGTATGTATTTATAGATACATATATTTTTTTTTCATCGGGGGCGACACTAAATTCTGAAAAAGCAGAATGCTTCTTTTCTAGTTTATTAATTGTTTAATGGCAACGCCCGAATGAAACGCATCTCATTGGTTATTGTGTAATATTTTTAAAAAGGGAACAACTATAAATGAAGGTACTACTTACACGTAGTTATCCCGTCGACCAAAAATCTATCGCCAAACTATAAGATTAAATGCCAATAATGGTTGATCGTAAATGTCACATTCACTTGACTTTAAGCAAGTTTCACGTGTTTACGTCATCAAGGGGATTTTATTTCGACGTTTTCTTTGTATTTTTATTAATGTTATACGAATTTATTTGAGGACGTGAGTTTCAAAACTCGCCTTATCCAAAATTTAAAAAATCGAGTTTTCTCTACCAATCTATTCTATTTGTAAACCTGCTCAGAAAAAACACTATAATCTGTAAAAAAAAAAAAAAAATATTTTTATCCTTTATTTTTGGGCTCTTAAAATATTGGTTTGGTTTCAAAACTTGCCTTATCCACTGAGGAGTTGCCCACGAAACTAGCTTTATCCCTGCGCATGCGTAGACCAACGGACGACTAGCTTACCAGCTACTATCACAGTATTTTTCCTTCATTCCTCTGCGACCTGTTGCTATTTTCGTTTAAAGCTTTACCTGTTCTATTCATACAAACTAATTAAATAAGTTTTTCGCATGTCTTATGTATAACGGACAGTGAATAAACTCTTGCATTTTGTTGGGGAAGGGGGAAGAAGAGAAAAAAAATATTAACACCAGGGCTAGTAAAGAATAGACGCAAAAGAAGATTAAAATGTAAGTTCAAAATGGAGAATCACTTTCTATATTTCTTTCTGTCAGAAGGCGTTAAAATATTTAATTTTTATTATCAGGCATAAACCTAAGGCATTTTCGGTCCTCTCAAAATGCACTCACCAGAAAGAGAACCTCGAGTATTCAACTTTCTCGATGAAAGATGTATGACGCTTCCACCAATCGTTTTTTTTTCAAGCAAAGACAAAACTGCATAACATAACTTTATTTTGAAGTTCACATCTCAAACATCTACTTCAAGAAATCGTCCAGGTTTGTTTCCTTCCATGAAACATCCAGAAAAGTAAAATTTTCACCTTGAAAGTTTGTTTTTTTTAAGTGCATCTCAGTGCGCTTTCAAAGGCATTACCATAAGGTGCTATATAAAGACTAAGAACCATGGCCATCTTCAAATTTGTGGAAACGTATTTCGGAAGATTCTTGGAATATCAAAATTCAGAGTGTAAATGTTGTGCTAGAGGCATCTAAAAACTGAACTTTCTTTTTAAAAAGAAGGGGCAAGGTGTCCCCGTTAAGCAAGAGAAACTTAAGGATATCCACCAATTGTTAAAAGAACATTTTGATGAAAACTGGCCAGAAATGAAGTGCTTACTTTCTGTAAAAATATTATTTCTAAGGAACCAGAACAGAAGGAGATGGTCGAGGAGGATTACGATGATATTCCAGAAGAAAAACTCAATGAGTTGTTTAATTTATTTTTGGATATTCTGTAAGTAAATTATGTTATTATATATATATGTATATATGTAATATTATATGTTATATAGATTATATTATATCAGATTAAAAAAAAACAAATTATTTTAATCATAAGCTAGTTATGATAAGTTTTATTCGATTATTGATAAGTTTGCTTTTTTTTATAATAAAACGTAATGCTAAATTTTAATCATACTTATTGCTGTCATAAGGATTATTTTTGAATACAAAATATTATCATCCAATGACCAAAAATAAAAACTATTAATTTCTTTCAGCAAGTATGATAAACAATGTCTTTTTTTAAAGAAATTTATATCAAAACTTTCTTATTCATAGGTTGGCAATAAAACTCTTCTTATCCGAAACTTTTTCCAATTAATTAAATGAATTAAAGTAGATTTTCCAACTTAACAGAATGGTATCACAGAGCAACTAGTTATAAGTATACAAAAAAATTGAGGTATTCGATGCACGGGGTCGCAGTTACAGGTTTTTCGCGATTTCCCAAAATTTGATTTTTTGGATAAGGCGAGTTTTGAAACTCACGTCCTCATTTGTTCTTTCGTTATTTAAAATAAAAATTCTATCAATTTCTATTATTTAGCGAGTGGTTTAGCAATTTATATAACTCGGCGAAATTGGTCGACGGGATAACTAAGTAGTACATAAATAAATAAAAGTTTAATTAATAACTGCAGAACAAAACAATTTAGATAATTTTAAAAAAGAAAGAAAAGTAAATAAGCAATTTATTAATAAATAAACAACAACATCCGGATTACCATATCAAGCAAAATAACGACACTTTGGCCCCAGTTAAGTACCCCGGTGCGTATATGACATTGGCGGCAGAAAAAAAATCGCACCAACTTAGTGCATATATGACACCTGTGCCGTCTTTTATTCGTCTCATTTAAAATACAATAAATAAATAAATAAAGGTACTTTTCCAGTATAGGCACTTGGCGAAATAGAGAAAAGGTCAATGGCGAGAAAATAAATTTGGCAACGCATTTTCTGGCAACCTATTTAATCAAAATATTTTTTTTGGAATAAAACTACATAAAAGTTGCCATGATCGCAAAGAAATCTTACTTTTATGTTAGCTGGGCGCAATTCTCGCCATAGCATTTTTTAACTCTCCAGCAGCATTTTTCATTTTTCGAGGTGTAAATTAAAACAATGTTTTGATGTTGAAAGTAAATGGTTTATGGTATTTTTTTTTCTTTTCTTTTTCTTTTTTTAAAGATTTTTTTAACAGGGAAAGTCATGATTTTTAAATGTTTCAGTTTTAAATTAAAGTTATCCATTTTAAATAAAGGAGTGAAAGGATTATATTTTAATCTAAATAAATGAAATATGAAAAAACGCGAAGGGTACAATGTTTGGCGATTTATCACCTGCGCCCGACTGACAATAAAATTCCGAGTTCTTGATTTCTCTATCAGAATCTTCCGATTTGGCGATGGATTGAGCAAGTAATTTAAATTTTGAATAAAATAACATGATACAATGCCTAGCATACTGCTGGAATGATATATACTTGCTAAAATGTATCCATACCATTAATGCATTGCAACACAGGAAATTAGGTTGATTAATGATAATTTATATGAGGAGATTAATTTTTAAGAGTCTTAATATTCGTACAGTGATAGCACCAAATGACTCTAGGTAAGCGATATAATTAACAATTCTCTTCAGGGAAATCCAAAGACAATTTAATATATTAAATATTAAAATTATAATTAATCAATGCGCTGTGTTATATTTTTCGGAGATCGTTTACCTTCTAAGTCTGTAATTTCTTTTATATAATAATTTTTTTAGTAAATCATATAGATAAATAGATTATTTATTTTATATTCCCACATCTATAAGAGAAAAATATTAATTAAGAATTAAAACAAAGAAAAGATTACTCATATTCAATCTTGATTACATTTTATTATAGGCGAAAATTTACAGTAAAAAAAAAGCTATTTACATATTGTGGGTTATAAATTTTAATAGTAATGCTGATGCACGTCTTTACATATATATTTTACCTATTTTAATTTATTATTTAATTAATTTTATAACACGTGAAAATCACCATAGTCCGTTACTTTCATAGGTAATGCTTATTACTGGTAAAAACAATGGAATAAAATCATAATGGACTACCTGATCCACTGCCCCCGGCAGCATGTAGAATTCTCGTTGCTCCGTGAATATCCCACACGTAGGCACAAAAGGTCTTCAAAATGTTGACACAAAATATTAATCCTTAATCGGCCATCACATGTATTTTTAAGCCAATATTGGGCTAACTTATTTTTTTTATATATATTTTATATCTTATTCATGGTACAGCAAACTGCAAAAATCCAACCGCAGCATCTTATTTTTTTTTGCCAACAGCATTGGGATAAAATTTGCAAGTGAAGTCTGTCTCTTACTTACACTGAAAAAAAAAAAAAAACGGACATTGTCCTGTTTACATTATTTATGCAAACATAAAATTATACCATATAGCTAGAAAATTTGCATACAGAGTTGCCACCCATCTTTACAGGCGAATATCATTGGTCGACTCTGAATTTATGTGGCTCAACCTTATAGGTTGAGTTTTTGCTGTACCCAGTTATATTTATTTTTATTTTATTCCGTCTGTGTGGTCCTTCTGGTCAAAGGTCAGCTGTAAATTTCGTTGTTATGCCCTCATGATGTCCTACACAACTATAAATCGTAATTTCGATGACTTTTATAGATTTATTATTGTCGTAAATTTTATCTGTACGATACTTTACCAAAATAGGCATTTAATCTTGTTCAACTTATGTTATAGTCACACAAATGTTTCTTTTTATATGCTGCCTTGTATATAATAACATCATAGTTTATAGATAAAAGTTAAAGTTTGTTGGAAAGACATATTCTTTCCATCACATACATTTAAGGGAGACCAAACTGGTCGCCACGGGCGGCTAGTTTAATATTTTCTACTTTTAACATGTAATGCTTTAATTCTGAAAATTTTTTTTAAATAGTCACGTGTAAATAAATTTTTAATCGTAAGGAAATATTATTCTTTGCACTTTTTCTACGATTAGCAACAATTTGAAATAATAACCTTTCTAAAATAAGCAAAAAATATCTCTTGAAATGATGAAAATTTAATTAAACTAAATAAGAAATTATTATTCATTTAATATTAATATCATTATTAATATTTAATGAATTATTTTTTCAAATTTTCTTGAAAAACATAATTTAATCACAATATTGTTGCTATTGAAAAAAACAAATTTTGGATCGGTTTGATATGTAGATGCCCCCTAAGTAAATTTTATATACATCATTTAAAAGTAGACATTATTTCCAATCGTTTGATACCAGTTACTTTCTTCTACAAAAATTTGTTACAGAGTTAGTAGGGGGTGTGTACTTTTTTTTTCACTACTGTACCATCTCAAAAATATGCTCAAATTCGGTGTCAATCGGAGTATTTTTACTGTGAGCATAAATGATTAAAAATTCAATTTTTTTTTTTTAAACAAACAAACAAACATGGTGTGATGACCATTTTCGAAAGAGATAATACTGCAGGCTGTCTTTTCTTCTCACAAGAAGTCTTCTTTCCAAAACTTGTAAACAAAACGATTTATTAACACGTATATAAATGTTCTTACGATATTTCTAAGAGTTGAAAACTAAAAACGGGAAAATTGTGCGTTGTTATATTTGCTGTTTACATTGTAGATGTATTTGGTATTCCGTCTTATGTTTTTATAAACGTTCCTTTAGCAATGAAGTTAAAAAAAAATCACATTGAATATGTAACATACATTGCGTATTTTTGTCTTTTATTTTTCCAACATACGCATTTCGTAAAAACACTTTCGCAAAAAAAATTGACTGTGTCAATTTTTGTAGTACAGATGGCAAACTTTTTGTGTTATATCTGTTATGATATGTGTAAACTTTTACAAAATATAACTATAGGGACTGGGGGACCGTATAAAAAGTTAGGTTTCGTATTTTTTATAAAATTAAGTTTTTAATTTAAATAATGCCACAACATGAATATTTACCTCATTTGAAATGTTTTTGTAATTGGAAGTATATGTCTATGACCAACGGTTGAGAAATTAAAGTTCGGCGATAGATAACATATTGCACCCTGTATAAGTGTAATATAAAAAAAGATAGATTTTGTGTACATAGTACATAACCTTATAGTTTGGGGTGTAAATTCTGAACTGCATATTTTTATAGTCGCAAAACAAATTTTCATGAAGAACAAACTCGTGTGCTCAGTGTGCTTGTTCTCTTTCCAGCAGATTTTTTTTAAGACCACAAAATAGTGTACCTTTCATTAACAAGAAGCATGATCGTCTGAAATTATATTTACTGCATGCCATCTCTCTGTTAGAGTTATTTCGAAGTCCCAAAATCGCATGCACAATTTATGCACGGAAGCTGTATAATCTAAATAAATACACTGTAAAATAAAATTCTGTTAAATTATGGAAATTGTGACGCCAGTACTATTTCTGTATTTTGTCGTATTTTTTTTTTTTCTATCAGTTTCAGTCATAACATTTTAAAGATATATCGTCAAGAGGAGAAATTCTCTATTTAATTCAATCTACGGTAAACAGGCAATATACGAACTAACGAAACGAACTAAGGAACTGTAACTTTTCAAAGAACTACCTTGGCAATTCAGCTACTATTACACAAGCCAAGTTTTCAAGTATCGATATTTATTGAGTGCATATAAGTACACATATTTCTGTGTAATATTCTTACACATAATCTTGTGCAATATTTCTTACACATATAGCTGTGCAAAATGAGTACGCATTATTCTGTTTAATATTATATTCTTACGCATATACCTATGTAATATTCTACACCTATTTCGGTGTAATATACAAAATACACAGATATTTGTGCAATATTCAAAATACACAGATATTTGTGCAATATGCAAAATTTGTAAATTTACATTAACACACCAATTCGGGTAAATCTGTACAATTTTCTGCATTTACGCACTTATTTGAGTTTTTGAAGGGATAGCAAATTATACACTTTCATTAAACCGATGAACGCACATAAATACAGGTAAATGCTTACGACAAGACTGTACATTTTATGACAAAAGTGTAATTTTTATGACAAAAATGTAATTTTACAAATTTACACATATACATATGTAAAAGGGACTAATTTACAAATTTATTTTTTAGAGTGTATACATTATTTAGAACTAAATATTCTAAGTATAAAGAACGCATACAAGTATACGAAGTTTTGCATAACACTGAAAAATATGATTTCAAAAAGAACTCTTTTATTTTAATCTTTGTATTTCTACTGTTGGGTATTTAAAAAAATATTTTTAATAAAATTTTATTTTAAAGATCGGGGAATGAATAAACAAGTTGGAAATTTTACGTCAGGCGTGGCACTATGTTTGTACTATAACTAGTTTTATAATTATTTTTTGCATCGCATATTGTACTGAATGTACATTTTAGTACATTGAGAAGTGCATATCAATTTCATTCTGTTCGAAAGGCTGTAACATCATTAAAATGCACTTGAAATAATGTTTTCCCATTGGCCGTAATGTAAAGGAAAACTTTTGACTGTCCCTGTAATTAAACTATAAATCCGATTTTCATAAAATTTGAAATGACACGACAAAATTTTGCGACAATTATACATTTAAAATTTCAGACCATTCGGTTGGGTAGTTTTTGCTCTGTTATATGAGGACAGACGGACAGACGGGCCGAATGACGACTATAGGTGCTACGTATTTATATAACTACGAACGCACCTAAAAACAGAGTATGAATTTTTAAATCTATTAAACCTTTATTAAAATTTTCTGATTCCCATTCCTACACTTGCTTTAAAACATTTCGATCTGTCATATTGCAATTATCAAACGATACAAAAATTTGCTTTGTAATACTTCATATAAAGATTTTCTTCCTTTACTCTAAATTTACTGGTTATTCAACAGGTTTTGCATCAGCGAAATGCGTCAGAGTTTGTTTCTTCAAGACGCATCTGTTCTGGCATAAGTCTTTCATTATCTTTTTCTGTTATTTTTTTCTTTTCATCTCAGAATTCTTAGACAGTACATGGTGACTTTCGTAAGTCTGTCTACGTGCCTTCTTCTTCTTTTTTTTTTTTTTTTTTTTTTTTCTTCTTCACTAGGGTGGAAAACAATCAAAGGAAATTACGGGCAATTAACTAAAAGATATAGATCTGAAACTATTTCAAGAAGGATAGAGGTCATAATAATCAGACTAAAGTCACTTTTGCATAATCTGGTACAAAAATTGTAAAGCGTGATAAAAAATATTTAATTCCTAGAATTTGTTAGATCTTTGTTGATCATGCAAGGGAAATAACATTTAAATTCAAATAACAATTTTAATAATAATTTTTTTATGCATACAATATTTTACATTTGCCTTGTATGAGATCTTTCAATCTAGAGGTAAAAAAGAAAAGAAAGGAATTCAATTTTATGTTACACTAGCTGATCCGCCAGGCGGGCGTTGTCCGGGCCGTCAAAATATAGCACAGGACCCGAAAAACTCTAAAAATTTCATTCCAAAAATAGAAAAATATGTAAAAGAAATTATATATTTTTTTGGAAAAAAATTATATATTTTTTTATAATATTACGTGATTTTTTTTTTACATCGAAATCCTATGGGAATTTTTTTTTATGTTCAAGCTGATTATTTTATCACTAAATCTTATAATTTCAAAACCAAATTTACTCATTAGTTAAAATGTTAGTATAGCGTATTAAAATTTCAGAGAGATTTTATGAAATTAAGTTCATTTTTTTTTTAATACAAAATGTGCCTAATATTAACCTTATGGGCAATAAAAACAAACAAAACTAATGTCGCTAGTGTGACTTTTGGAAAGTTTTCGGAGTTAAAATTAATTTTTTTTAAACGATTACCACAGTTCGAAAGAAAAATGATGTGGTCTGGTATTTTTCTAGATTTCATATTTTCATTTCTGGAGCGGATGCAGATTTTTGAGCTTTTCAGAAAAAATCTGAAAACGTCGAAAGAACATTTCAAATTTTTTTTGAACGGCTTAGTATTCCTGTTTTTTTAAATTGATTGCATCGTTAGAAATTAAAATGTACGTAGATATAGGTTGGTATTTTTAGTTCTCGCTTATGTAGAATTATTTAGCCGATACGGGCTAGAAAAAAATGAGAGAAAGAAGTTGAAAAACGACGTTTCGCCAAGAATTGTTTCGGAAGGATTAATATTAATGTATTTTTTAATGAAATGCACTCTTAGAAAGACAAAAATACAATAATACAGGGCTTTTTATTTTCCTTCTGTATACGAATACCTGTATTTTTTTTATACGAAACACTCGTTAATAGAGTCAGCCACTTTCATGAATTAAATAACTAAGAAAAATCTTCAAAATTCGATTTTTCTTTATATTCTAATCAGCCATTAATTTAATGATATTTTGATTATGAAATGTTTATTTAAGTGGCGCGTACTGTAATTAAAAAATGCATTGTTATTTATATTTATTTTTTAACACTGCGTTATTGCTCATACTTATTTCTAAAAAAAGATATTTTTCGTCTTGAATAGCGGAAAATTTCGATTTTGAAAACGGGGGAATACCGAAACGGAAGTTTTGCGAAAAGACGAAGAATAGGCGGCAACTTTGCTGCCAGTATTTTTTCGTTTTTGCACTGATTTTTTTTTTTTTTTTTTTTTTTTTTTTTTTTTTTTACAGTGATAAGTATTTGTCGAACATGCTGCATAGCAAAAGCGAAAAACAAAAATTCTGTTAATTCAGGGAAAAATAACTTTATTATCTGTGTTAGTGTGTACATGTTAAACAAAATTGTTTTCTTTATTACAAAAAAAAAAAAAAAAAAAAAAAAAAAATAACTGTAGAATGATTGACAAATTACTTTTTTTTTTCGCGTGCTAGAAAAATTGTCGTACGAACCAATTTTGGCACGCACGGCATAAAGTTCGCCCCTCTTTGTATAGGGATTGGGGGAGACACTTTACGGAAAATATTTTGATAGTATCTATTAAATGGCAATCTTTTAGACAGATATTATTACTTTTGTATTATTAACTTAAGGCGTGGTTGCTTTTTTAGGTATCACTATTTTCAAACAATAATTTTCGTGGAAGCAGAGAAGTACACCATAAAATCATTGTTTGAAAATAGTGGTAGCCAAAAGAATGAGCGTTCTAACCTCTGATAGTTTTTCGTAAGCATGTATTAATAAACATTTATTTAACCATATCTCAAAATGCTTTTTATAAAATAATTTTTAAAAAGCTAGAAATTTTTAACAATAATATTGGCGAAAATCAAATGTAACGCTCCATGTCTATTTTTCTGTTATAAAATACACCGTATTATATTTCTATTATCAGGGTCAATAAATAAATTCTGTGAATCAAATATCATTTTTTGTTTTAAAAAGAAATTACTTTGGTTCAAATTACATGGGTTTTATGTCGGCTGGACAATCTCTTTTCTCTACTTAACAGTTCTAGAATTATGTACCGGAGAAAAATAAATAAAACTAGAAAACAGGAATTCAGCTTTTTCAGAATTTAGTGTCGCCCCCGATTAAAAAAAAATGCATATAAATAGAGATAGTTCAGTTTTAAGACTTAAAACACACGCTATTATTTTGTATAAAATGACGTCATCCGCAATCGCTGAAGAACTTCTCATTTACGATCCAGTCTTAAACAACATTTACAGTAAAATATGCATAGGACGTGACTATCGCTGAATAATACACAAATCCAAAAAAAGAGATATCGTAATTCAAGAAACTTGACAAAAAAAAAAAAATAAAAATAAAAATAAAAATAAAAAAATCGGCTATCTTATGATTCATATGCCTTCATTTGTTTGTAATATTAATATAGATATTTAAAATTAAATTTAGTTTATAATACACTCATGTCCAAAATTAAGGTCACAAACATAAAATCGGGGAAAACTGATGAACTATTCACTGTGTTACCACGAAATTCGGCACAGAGATATATTACAATGGGAGAAAGAATAAGCAACATAACAGTATGGAAAGGATTTTAATTGTGAATTAAGATACAGGGTATATCAAAAAGTGTTAAATTATGAATCAGAGATAAAGCATTTATCTCGGGGAAAGTCTGTATAATATGGAGTTTGACCACCGTGCACTGCTATACCAGCCTCAGAACGAGCTCTCATACTGTTTATGAGGGTGTCAATAAATGTTTGTGGCAACAAAGCCCATTCTTCCAAAAGTGCGGCTTTTAACTCCTGGCGGGTCCTGGCAAGTGGATTACGCTGTGCAATGGCTCTTCCTAAACCGTCCCAAACATGTTTAATAGGATTGAGGTGGTCCGGAGACCCCAATTCATACCGCGAATATCCTCTTTTTTAAGAAAATCATCAAAAATGTGAGCTCTGTATGGTTTCGTATTATCGTCTATAAACATGAAGTTCGGGCCTACAGCAACCCGGAACAATCTCACATAGGCTTAAAGAACTTCATCCTTAGCGCCCGACGTCCAGTCGTGTGTGTCCCTTTCATTGCATCCAACAGGAGAGCCCGGTTGTTGTGGAGCCGAAGACATCAATGCTCGACACAACAAGAATGGGGCGTTTTCTTTTTAGTGATGAGTCGAGATTACCACGCAGAGTGATTCTCGTCAAATCTTCATCTGGAAAGAACGTGGAGCTCGCTAGAATAACTCGCACGTAAAAGAAATCGACAGATTTGGTGGCAAAGGTGTCCTTGTCTGGGGCGGCATAAAGTTGGACAGTCGTACACCACTGCACGTCTTCGATGTGTGTACGGTCAACGCACATGGCTATAGAGATAAGGTCCTGGAAGCCTATGTGAGGTTTTTCCGTGGTGCTGTAAGCCCGGACTTCATGTTTATGGACGGTAATACGAAGCCACACAAAGCTCACATTGTTGATAATTTTCTTGAAGAAGGGGACATTCGCCGTATGAATTGGCCCTCGAGGTCTCCGGACCTCACTCCTAATGAACATGTTTGGGATGGTCTAGGGAGAGCCATTGCACAACTTAACCCACCTGCCAGGACCCACCAGGAGTTAAAAACCGCGCATTTGGAAGAATGGACTTTGTTGCTACAAACATTTATTGACACCCTCTTAAACAGTATGAGAGCTCGTTGTGAGGCTTGTATAGCAGTGCACGGTGGTCACATTCCCTATTAGACAGACTTTGCCCGAGATAAATGCTCTATCTCTGATTCGCGATTTAACACTTTTTGATATACCCCGTATCTTAATGCAAAATTAAAATATTTTCCATATTTTTATGCTGCTATATTCTTTCTCCCATTGTAATATACATCTGTGCCAAATTTCGTGGCAACACAGTGAATAGTTCATTAGTTTTTACAGATTTGATGTTTGTGACCTCAATTTTGGACATGAGTGTAGCTCCATGGTTTATCAGAAATCATTCACTTATATTTTTTCAAAATAGCACGTATTTTAATTACATTTTTTTCAGTTGTTAAGGAGAAAATGGCAACAAAAAGATGTAATTACTATTTTCCAACTATTTTTCCTTTACTTTCTACAGAAGTGGAATACTTGAGTTTCCAAAACTAAACAAATGGCGCTAAAAAGGGCAAAAAAATTAATATCTCAAAAATAAGTTAAGATGCAGTTTTCAAACAAATTGCATTTAAAAATGCTTTTTTAAAAAAAGTATACGACGGTATAAAAATTGAAAATATGCGATGCTTAGAAGTTAAAAAAATTGCAGTAGAGATTATTCTGTACAATGATACATCTGCTTTGTTTTACGACTGGCTTATACAACGGAACGTTATTTTTTGGAGACGACATTTTAACTGCTGGGAGAAAGAAATAGCATATCGGGCCTAAAAAGAAAAGAAAGTAGATGAAATTTGTTTTTTAACTTTGTAAAAAAGAAAAAGTTATTTTAGTTGACTAAAAAGGACAAGGATAAATAAGGTCCTTTTTCAAAACACAGTACAATCAATATAGTTTTTTAGCAGTTGGAGCAAGTTGCTCTAGGCGTACGAATCATACGCACAGTGGTCCCTAATCGCGATTATGTGTCCCAAAATCGGAAAATCGAAGTTTCGTATTTCGAAATATAAAAGGTCTTCGAAATATATTTTTTATTACTGTGGAATATATTTCATTCCACAGTAATAAAAAATATCTGAAGATTTATATTCTTAAATATTTTGGTTTTATTAACAGAAATGAATTCGCATTGCTTATGTGAAGGTGGGAGTTTCGAACGATTCCTTCTGTTGCGTGAATTTTAGGCAAATTCGCTACATTCACACGCTAATTAAGCCCTTTTCACATAATTTGTCGTTTTTTTCTTTACGCTTCTCTGAAAAAACATTAAATTGTATCTTTAATTTGATTTTTCGATTGCAAAATATCTCAAAAATTAAAAAAAGAATCCACAATTTTGAGGCATTTTTGTTCATAAAAAATGGTGTATAAAAAAGGTCCATCCGAGTTCTTCGGATTTTCATAGTACAAAATGCAGAAAGAACCTTCTAAAATCATATACTAAGAGATCTATTGCGATTTTATGCGATTTTGTGAGAACCAGTAGTTTGAAGTTGGACATTAGCTATATCCAGTATTAGTCCAAAATCAGTAATCGGGTTTAAGATCTACCTACTTTTCGCACTGTCCAAAAATTGACCTTTTATATAATGTAACATTCTAATTAAAATGACACCGGGAATTTAAATAATTTTTTTTATTATTCGCATGGGGGGGGGGGGCATAAAAGTTTAGGATAAATTTTTTTATTTAGATATTATTTATTTGTTTTTACATTTTCCCTTGATTTTTTCGTTTATATTAAATATAATATTAAAACTTGATCTTATTTTAAAAATACATATTAAAAGTTCACTCATATATATGCATTATATTTACTAAATTCTACCAATATGGTATGAGAAATTTAAACAACTGCAAAACATCATTCCATTTTTTTTCCCTGGATTTTTTAAAAATTACTTTTTATCTACTTACAAACAAATTTGATTAAATATATTTTTTAATTTTCACGTATCGTCATATAAATCTATTGTAATTTTTTTTTTTTATTAACGGTATTTTTTTTTTTGGCAATTTATTTTTTGAGTTTTATTTAATTATATTAATTTATTTGCATATTTAAATTTAAATGAATACTTTAATGTAGACTTACTTATATGGATTTCATACTTATTTACATTTATTCTCATTAAACAAAGAAACAATATGGTAGCATTAGATGAAGTTTAGAGCATAGCTCTGCA
This sequence comes from Maratus speciosus, assembly GCA_963932465.1. NCBI lineage: Eukaryota > Metazoa > Arthropoda > Arachnida > Araneae > Salticidae > Maratus > Maratus speciosus. The sequence goes on along the minus strand of OZ010788.1, from coordinate 280,099,424 downwards.
GTACTAAAACACTTTCTCTTACATATGGGTGCAGCTGTCTGAGGATATATAGCTATGGATGTTGTACTACACTGTAAAAAAATTATGTAACGTTACCTCAAAAAATTGGTGGCAGACTTGCTACCTCCCTTTTATTGAGTAATTTAACCGATATAACTGGTGTTCCGTTACACTAATATGTAATATTACACCAGTTACATTAGTTTAAATTACACCATTACATAAGTTAAATTTCTCAATAAATTTGGAGGCAGCATGTGTGCACCAATTTTATGGACTAACGTTACGTAAATTTTTTACAGTGTAGGTACATTTTTAATTTGGCAAGTAAAATTTTCGTTATTTTATTATGTGTATGTAAGTACTATTGTATCAAATTATATTTAATTTAGTTATTACATGCCTATAGTTATCAGTGGAAGCAATTACTTGCATCTCTGAGATTTATTGATTTTAAATGTGATAAACAATAACGCCATGTTTTAAAAACATATTTGTTTACTTATGAAAAGAGACAAACAAAAAATCAAACTTTAACTCAACCTTTGGGTTGGGTTGATTTTTGACGGCCAATTATCTACACGAGGGATATAGGCCCGGGGGGAGTGCCCTCCGTGGGGGTCTTTCTAAGGGAGCCTAATCCGTATTAACGAATGGAAGATCCACGGCTCGAAGAAAACCACGAAAACTCCGAACGATTAGGCCGACGGGCGCGATTGGGATCGAACCCAGCACCTCCTGTCTACCAGCTTCGAGAGCAGAACCTCTCGGCCACTGGTGGGGCCCTCAACCTTTGGGATAAAATTTTGCGGTTACTTAAAATGTGTAAATCCGCATTTCTGAAGGGTTATTAAAAAAAGTTTTTTTTTTTTTTTTAATTTCTCGCTAAAAAGTTATAAAATTTCTTTATATTAAAGCATATCAGATTTTGTTTGCAAAAGATTAGAAACTTTTTGCGATGTTAGAGATTTTATGCCGTAAGGGGCAAGAGGGAAAGAAAAAGAAATTAAAAATATATTGGAAATTTAGAAAAATAATTATTTATTTAATTTTAAAAAATAAAGTAATAAAGGCAGAATCTTCATTTTTTATTGGAATTTCAAAAGTATTACTCTCTGTGTAATAGAGAGAGGCAAAAGAATTGGGGGGGGGGGTCGAAAATTTTGGAAATAATCTAATTAATGAATTGGATGATTTATTATTAATTCATAGTCAATACACATGTCGGAAATTAAAGAATCGTAATAACATTTTAAAATTTTCTATGCTAAGGGGAGATTTTATGTGTGTGTGTGGGGGGGGGGGCAAAATTTAGCTGATTGACGATTTATGTATTTACTTTGTATGTTACTTTGCAATAACCTTAAACAGAGAAAAAAAAATAATATTTTAAACTATATATTTTGAGAGAAGGGGTGAGGAGGGGAATGAAAATTTCCGGGGATACGGAATTCGATTATCTGCCTTAAAAAAGAAAATATTCACCATAATCAAAAACGGAAAATTCTCATTCCTGTAAAAAAAATCTTGCAAAAAAAGAAAGTTAAAATGTAACCTTTAACTGATATGACTAAAATTTGTCACACAACTGATGTGATCCGGTCTCTCAGACCCTTCGAATAAAATGAATTAAAAAAATAACTCAAATGGTTGAATTTACTTAAATTTTGTCCTAACAATATCGTTGTACTTCTCTTAGAAGCATGTGAATTAAATTGCATGAAAAAAGTATTTTATTCGTATTATTTAACTTCAGTACAGAAAAGTAAAAAGCTGTAAAAGTGTTTATAGCTGGGAGTCGCGGGGTCTGGGAGACCGCGTGACATCAGTTAAAGCTTAATAAAAATTTGGACCCCCCAAGCCTTTCCCTCGGAACCCCCAATTGCATTTAGTTTAAATTCACAATGTAATGTCATTTAGAATATTGTAAAATCAAAAATGCATCATATACAACCTCTAGGAAAGCCAGAAAAGATTTTTGGTCACATGATCGCAATTTGGGACCACTGTGATTGTGATGTGTGATACGTAAGGGCGCAAAATTAGAAAGAGCGAAAAAAATATTTGTAAAAATATTTGTATAATTTTTTTTTATTATTATTAACAAGTTGTTATGAATGAATGATATGTGTTATAATCGACATATTCCCATGATATTTCAGCTGTTTTTTGGATTTCATCTGCCTCGAATTAAAACACGTTTAAAAGAAATAGTTTTATTCGCGAAGTTTTAGTTCACACCATCACACTGCCGCCATAAAGTGACTTTTCCATCATTATTTCAACTAGGGGATTTAACCCGGGCTTCCACCCTTTTTCTTTATTGATAATTTTGATAGATTTTTTTACATCTATACTAACATCATAAAGAATTAAAGTTTGTTTGTTTGTTTGTTTCTTTGTTCGAGATAATCGCTGGAACTACCGAACCGATTTCCAAAAGTATCGGTATCAAAATGATGGTGTTATCCCAGTTCCAACATAGGCTATATCTTATGTTCATGAAACTACCACAAAGGGAGTGAGGAACAAAAAACGTCCTAAAATGTAATTTTTGTGTTACTGAAGGGCCTAGAAACATGAAATTTGGAATGGTAGTTACTTATAAGATATAAATGATCTCTAAGAACAATTTTTAAAAAATTCGAAATTTAAAAGGAGTTCAAAGCCGCAAAAAGCGTTCTAAAAAACGTTCTAAATGGCGATTTCTACTCAATCTCAGGTAGTACCGAACCAATTTAAAAAATAATGGTGACAGCCCTTGATCTAACATATGCTCTATTATATTTCGGTATCACTACCACCAGGGGGAGGGGGAGCCGTTGCAGGAGAAAAAAACGTTCTAAACTGCGATTTTTGTGTTACTGAAGGGCCTAGAAACATGTAATTAGGCATGGTAGTTATTTATTAGATAAAAATGATCCCTAAGAACATTTCCTAAAAAAATTGAAATTTAATAGGGGTGAAAATAGGTGAAAAGCGTTCTAAATCGCGATTTCTACGCAATCTCAGGAAGTACCAAACAAATTTCAAAGGTAATGGTTAGAAATTGATGGTAACAGACAGCCCTTGCTCCAAAATAGGTAATGTCGGTTTATGGCGGGACAGCCTCTGATTCTACAGAGGCTATATTTTATGCCAGTGCCACTACCCTCGTGGGAACAACAGACATTCTAAAAAAGTCTTTAAAACTTTCTAAATTTCGTTTTCTATAGAATATTAGGAAATACTAAACCGATTTCAAAATTAATGTTGGCAAATTAATGAGGACAGTCCCTGTTTCAACGTAGGGATTTTATGTTGTTGCCACTACTACCAGAGAGGTGGTAGACCGTTAGACAAGGAGCTTGGAATTTGACATGATGGTTAATTTTAGGATGTAAATGCGTAGTAAGAACGGTTTCTAAAAAAATCAAAACTTCAAATGAATACTGAAATGAGCGTATGAAATAAGAATAAAAGCTTCAAAATACTTTCTTAATTATCATTTATTTAGAATTAGTTTTAGTTCTAGTTTAGTTTTAGTTTTCGCATTTCTGCCTTATGCAGTGTAATAATGAAGTTTAGTCAAACTGTGGCTTAATTAGTAATTTTTGAATTATTCCTAAAAGTATAATTTCTTCTAATAAAAATTAGACATATAAATATCACTTGGCATATTTCAACTATTACGCTAGCAAATCTGCGGGGCTTGCTAATCAATACTAATATTATAGTAAGAAACGTTTGTTTGTACGGGTAATCTCCGAAACTACCGAACTGATTTCAAACGTAATACCGGTAAAATGATAGCCAGTTTCTTCTCCAACATAGATTACATTTTATGTCGGTGCTACTATCCCTCAAGTGGGTGCAGGGGCAAAAATGCTCTAAAATTGCACTTTTTGTGATACTGAAGGGCCAAGAATCTTGAAGTCTGGCATGGTGGTTACTAATGTATAAATGTTCATTAAGAGCGGTTTCTAAAAAAAAATAATTAAAAGGGTAAAATGCGTGGAAAACGTTCTAAATTTCGATTTCTATGGAATTGTCAGAGACAGAAAACTGAAATTTGATATGACTGTTACTTTTCCGACACCAAATGCTCGCTAAGAATGGTTTCTAAAAAATTTCGAATTTAAAAGTGTGAAATGAGCGGAAAACGTTTTAAATTATGATTTCTATTGAATTGTTAGGTATAAAAACTTGAAATTGGATATGGTTGTTACTTTTAAAGCGTAGTTGCTCGCAAAAAAAAAAAAAAAAAAAAAAAAAAAAAAAAAAAAAAAGAATAATAAAGCCAAAAAAAAAAAAAAAAAAAAAAAAAGATTGAAATTTAAAAGGATGCAGGAGAAAATTTTTTTCTGTCTAAAATTGTAATTCTTTGATACTGTAGTGGCAAGAATCTTAAAATATGTATGGTGGTTACTTATAGGATGTAAATGCTCAATAAGAGCGGTTAGGAAAACCCCCAGAAATTTAAAAGGTTGAAACGAGCGGAAAACGTTCTAAATTACGATTTATTTGGAATTGGTTAGGGACAGAAACTGGAAATTTGACATTAGTTGTTACTTTTACTACATATTTTTAAACACAATCATACGATTGATAAATAATTCATTAATTGGAGAATAATTCAAAATAATTAATGTGTATTGTACTTACGCATCCATAGTTTGTTGGAGTTCATTTACTTGTGGTTTATTCTTTAATGCTGTTTCAAATAACAGCCCAGATATCATGATCAAATGGTTGTTCTGAGCGAATATTGTGTTGGCTGGGGTGTCGTCTTGATAGCTCAAATGGTAGAGCATTGGCAGTTAGAGCGAAGGGTTCTGTGTTCCAGTCCCATCCTGGACACATCTTCGCTCAGATGGTAAAAGTATGACTCATTTAAACAAATGTTTGTTTGTAGGCAACATACTTTGAGACTACGGAATCGATTTAATTTTTTTTTCCCACTGCACGATTCCCAAGTTGTATCTATTTTTTGAAAGGCGGTGGCTGCAAATGCGTTGGAATTGAGATTTTCTCATTAATTCAAGTCTCATGTTTACCTAATGTAGTACAAGAGCAAGGATTACTCAAACTGTGACTTAATTAGTAATACAGTGGGTGATCGGTTAACAAACTTAATCCGTTCCAATACAGTGTTCACTAATCGAATTGTTCGTTAATCAAACATAGATTTTGTACTCATTTGTACGGAAATTTAATTAATTTGTTCTTAAAAGCTAAATAATGTATAAAAAATAACATAAATCTTCTGTTTACAATAGGGTTAATATACGTCCTTTTTTAGTATGGGGACATCTTATTTTGATGGCTTTGTCCGTGTCGTGGCGTAAAAAAAAAGACCCTTTGTAAAAACTTTTAGGATTACATTAATAGACTATGGCATTAAATCATATCAATTTGTCACTTACCTTTTAAAAACTCCTTAATTCTCTAAAAGATCGTGTTTACTCCAAGGCCTGATAATGCTCAAGTGGAGCCTAGAGTCTGTTAATAATTTGTGAACTAAATTTCAATTATAATAATTATTTTCCAATTAAAAATATTTCTTTAAAAAGGGATATAAAATATAAAAATTAATGTTTCTGATCTGTTCAATCTAATTTGGGGGCCCTAAAATTGAGGGCCGAACCCCCGGTAGCTCATGAATTAATTATGAATGAATTAATTAGGCCATGCTTATACAACTATTAAAATGTGCTCTAAGTCGACAATAGATGCAATTAAATATAGCTTGACAAATCTGAAACACGGCATTGCTTCTTCATGACTTTGTTTTGTGAGGTGTTCGTTTACCGAACATGTTTTTATTATCTGAACATAAAAATCTCTCGCGAAAGTGTTCGTTAACCGATCTGTTCGTAAACCGTACAGTTCGTTAACCGATCACTCACTGTATTTAAATTATACTTAGTAGTATGATTTCACCCAATGTAAAAGGATATACAAATGCTACTTGTCATATTTCAAGAACTACGCGTGCAAAGCTACGGGTATTGTTAGTTTAATGTATTTTCTTTTAGTTTGCCCAATAACAACACGAAAAACATTTTTATAACAAGGTATTCAAATAGAGTTTTGAAATTTATTAAAACCGACACTTTTGTATTAGCCGCATACCAGGAGTTAATAGACGAAGAAATCGCCAAAGATTTCGCGACTTATAGCAGCTTTTTTGATTTTGATAATCTCAGTCGTTTAAGAGATTGCATGCCTTTCAAGATTGTGTTTTAATTATATTATTTTATTTCTTTATTGGTGAAGTTTTAATTTCGTTATGGAATCTTAACCGGAAGCAAATTCTGAACTATTTACATTGTTTTAATTGCAAACGGGTTAACCTTTCGTAATCAGGCTGCACGTCATAGGGAAAGATTTAAAAAAAAAGTGGAAACGTGAAAACTTTAGATTTCCGTTTTTTGATGGGGGTTCAAAGTTTTGGGTAGTTCTGAACATGATTTAACTATTTTCTGAAAATGTCTATCTCTTTGCATGTATGTGACACAATTTTATGGGCACTCAAGAACTAATGCACAATTTTTCATGATGCTTCCTATTCGGTTAGGTCTTGACAAACTGGTACCGATTAGGTTTGGGAGTATAACGCTCGACAGGTAGCGCCGGTTCTGCCATGTATTTTTCACGATTTCTGTGATAACTATCTCGGTATCCATGGAATGGAATTTCATCAAGCCTCATATTCAGTTAAAACTTGGTACAGTCGTGGGAAAAAAAAATTAACGGCCCCTACTAATTCTGCAACAAATTATTGTAGAAGAAAGTTACTTGTACCAAACAATTGGAAATAAAGTCTACTTTTAAATGATGCATATAAAATTTGCTTATGGGGCCATTTTCATATGAAAACAAACCCAAACTTTTTTCCCCCCCCAATAGCAATACCCCAAGTTTGACACCATAAATATATTCTACCCCCTTCAATTAGCCTAAAAAGAAATTTTCATGAAATTCGTACGATTAGTTTCAGAGAAATTAATTATTTTAAAATGAGCATATTTTAGGGGCTGTATCCAAATTGAAGTTCGGTACTCGATTATTGAAATGCTGCAGAATGATTATGTCACGATGTCTCACTTCTATTAATGCATTATTTCTTGCCAATACGGCCATTCCACTGGCTTAATATGTTTCGATTATTGTCAGCCAAAGTGTTTCATTAAAATGAGTAAAATATATTTTTTCAAATTATGCTTTTCTGCACATCATAGACGCCCCTTAAACCATCATTTTGACCTTTTTTAATCATAATTTGAAAATTACTTGTAAGAAAAATTTGAAATTGAGAATTCGCTTAAAACAGGAGATAATAAATATAAATCTATCAAAAAAATAGATATTAATAAAAATATAAAAATGTAATTTAACATCAGAAACTCCAAAGTTGGAATGTTTATAATTCAAGAACGTATCATCCAAATGACATGAAATTTCATTTCTAGGCATAGTTTGAACCGAAGATTTAAAGTATTTTGTCAAAATTGGGTGTTACTATTGAAAAAAAAACAAAGTTTGGTCTGGTTTTGACTTGTAGATGGCCCCCTAAGCAAATTTTATATACATCATTTAAAAGCAGACTTTATTTCCAATCGTTTGGTACCAGTAACTTTCTTCTATTATATTAAGTTGTAAAGTTAGTAGGGGGTGTTTGCTTATTTTTTCCACGACTGGTAGGAGAAAGTAAGATTTTGGTGTATATAGCCCAACAAGTGCCACTGCTGCGCTGTATTTTAATCGATTTCTGTGATAACTATGTCTCGGAATCTACGGAATAGCAATCCATCAAGCGTCATATTCAGCTAGATATAAAGAGTCAGTCATATCATACAGAACAGTCATATTCATATGGGTGATGATAAGCTTTTGTTGTATATAGCCCAACAGGTGGAGCTTCTATGTTTTGCTATTAATAATATCTATGATAGTCATATCTTGGCATCTATGGTAAGGAATTTGATCAAATGTCGCAGTCAGTTCGACCTTGACATATGCCCCACCAGTGGCTGAGAGGTTCTGCTCTCGAAGCTGGTAGACGGGAGGTGCTGGGTTCGAACCCAATCGCGCCCGTCGGCCTAATCGTTCGGAGTTTTCGTGGTTTTCTTCGAACCGTGGATTTCCATGCGTTAATACGAATTAGGTTCCCTTAGAAAGACCTCCACGGAAGGCACTCCCCCTAGGGCCTATATCCCTCGTGTAGATAATTGGCCGTCAACAATCAACCCAACCCAACCCAACCTTGACATATATTGATACTAAATAGGTTTGGACGTATATTGCTCAATCGGTCGCTCTACTGTGGTAAGCTTTACTGCGTCAGCTATATCTCAGTATCTTTGGGATAGAATTTCATCGAATTTAATGTGTAAGCTATTTATTAAAAATTTTATTAATTTAATTTTGACTTTGTTAACTCAACACGGCGTGTTGCCGTGCTGTTTTTTTTTTTTCAGTATTTCCTTGATAGCTATACCTCGTTATATATCGGGTAAAATTTCACCGTTATTTAAAATTATGTTAATTCAAGTTAGTTTGCTATTATATGTTAATTGGTATACCAAGCTATCAGGCATTATTATTATTGAGGAGAGTAACATCAGTACAGACCAGGGTTGTAGTGGGTAGCTGCCCGGGTACCCGCCCAGCTACCTACCCGGGCTGGGTTTTTTATAAAAAACCCGGGTTTTTTACAACTATAAGGTTTGTAATGGGCAGCTGCCCGGATACCCACCCAGCTACCCGCCCGGGCTGGGTTTTTTAGAACCCTGGCACAGACCCTTCGTTATACGTTATTTTTGGTTATTGAAAAGACACACTATTTTTCTTAAAAAAATCTACATTGTCAGTATGAATTTACCTTATAAACAATCATTAAAAATATATTTAGTTACTTAAAAAAAAAATATATATATATGTATAGTCTGACACTTAAACGGTATATTACATACTATATACAACTTCTATTAGCGGTTCTTATTTTTGACATCCGTAATCTGCATTTCATATCATTCTGAATCTTTATCATCTAGAAAAACCATATATTTTCCATCCTAGGTATATTGATGTATTTATACTCTTTTTTGAAAAACGTTTTCGCCATTATATTGAGGCCTCTTCAGTTCAAATGATTTTAATGATTTTGTTGAGAAATGAATCAATCGAAATTAATTTAGAACAAGAAAATATACGCAACGATATCACTCATTCAACTATAGAGAGCCGTTAGCGAAAAATGCTGGAAGAGAGGGAAGGATTGAAGATGAAAATGCGAAAAAGTAGGAAAAAGCTGAATCATTTTGTGCCAAGACTACAAAAAACGACATTAAAATAACTTGATCTGTAGAAGCCTCAGTATAGAGGCGAAAACATTTTTCAAAGAGAGAAGCAGGCGGTACAGATTCATCAATATACATAGAATGTAAAATATATGTTTTACAAGATGATAAAGACTCAGAATGATATAAAATTTAGATTACGGATGTCAAAGTAAGAACTGCTAATAGACGTTGTCTATACTAGTATGTAATATACCTTTAAGTGCCAGGCTATAAGTTTTTTTTAAGTATCTAAATATATTTTTAATGATTGTTTACAATATAAATTCATACAGGCAATATAGAAGACGTTTTTTAAAGAAAAATAGTGTCTTTTTAATAACCAAAAATAACATATAACGAAGGGTCTGTACTGATGTTACTCTCCACAATAATAATAATGCCTGATAGCATGATATATCAATTTGCATATAATATGTCAGTTCAATTTAGACTTTGTTCACTCAGTAGAGCCCTGCTGTTTTACATTATGCGGTGAATGTTACAGCTGTATCTCAGTTTCTAAAGGGTAGAAATAGAAATGCAACAAATATTATATTATATTATATTTGAAGGTATTAATATTTTTTTTTCAATTTTGTATTTCAATTCCCAACAGCATATGGTGGTTATATTATTGTAAACAATCTGCAAATAAAGGCGGGTGTTTTTTATCTTTGATACGGACTGCACTTTATAACGCCTATAAAATTCAAAAGGATGAATTGATAAATCAGAACTTTTTCAAACTTGATTCTTACAATAATTTTTTTTTTTAAGATTTATCCTGTGAGTTAGCTATATTCATGATACCGTCAATGCCATAGAAAATAGGTTTTATTAAGAAACCATCAGCATATAATTTACGTATGGACCATATTAAACAATGTGGATACAATGATAGGTATGTATGTGCATTATATATGAGACACAGTTTTTTTTTTTACAAAACTTTTATTTCCAAGTAAAAAACAATAAATAAATATAAACAAGAAGAACAATATTAAAATAATCTACAGTCAAATTTTATACATACAAATACTTTAATCTATTTACCATAAAAAAATTTCTAAGAAATAGAGGTAAGAAATAGAATATGAATATTTTTAAATTTTAAATGAAATTTTACTTATTGAAATATACTTTTATTGAAATATAAATTGATAAGAAAATGCACTATATAGGTGCAATAACCTTTATTTAATGCCCATTCCAAAATTATTTTTAAAACAAGTTATAATTTCAGAGAGAAACATAATTAAAATAATAATAATAATTAAAATAAACTTCTTTAATGCTCTCTTTTATTAAATTAAATAACTTTAATCCCGTAAGTTTTTTTTTTTTTTAAGTGATTGTTTTACGTTGTTTTAAGGAAACTTTTTTCGTAAGTTAAAACATAAGAACCTTTATTTATAAATTTATAAAATAGGTTAATAATAAGATTAAAATTAAAAAATAAATGAAACCCAGGCAAAAAAGTTGAGCCCAAATAACACAAAATTTCATCAAACATAAAATAAACTTTATGTTACTAGACAAAGTATAAAGTTTGCAAAAGCAGAAGAAAGTTTGAAAGTCAAAAAACACTGTACATAGTAACAACAATGGTAGTTACACCTATATATCAAATTGCCAATTATTTACTTCTTTGAAAATTTTGACATAATAAAAAAAAAAGGTTTTTCTATGGAAAATCATTTACTGCTATCTACTGAAGCTAAAAAACCGCAATTTTATAATGTTTGAAAAGCGAACCAGAATGGTAATAATTGTAATAGAAATAGAATATCAGACCTATTTTAGACAAATCATGACTTTTAAAAATTTCAACTAAAATACACATCTTTTCATATTCATTGTAATTATAAACTTCTAATTGGGACAAAATAGTTTAAAGTGAGATGACATGATCTACTGACAAGGAGTCAATAAATTAGTACCTTCATATCTTTTTCAAACTATGGTGATTTGAAGGTCCCTACCTAGGTGTACAAAAGTCTGTATGCTGAAGTCTTGGGCTGATTTGCATAAACAAAAAAGTTTTAACCGATTGAATTTTCAATATTTCAGATCTTTTATTAAGTATGCATTACCTTTTTATCCCAGTGAAATCATCTCTCTTCTTTTAGTTTAAAGGCTATCGAAGCCTGAGAGTTAATGTGCCCGCATGTTCTGTATGTACGTAACGTGATAACTCTTGATAGAAATGTCCGATTTGCTTAAAATTTTGTATATAGGTTCATTCTGATAAGGCGCTTCCCTGATTAGTTTTGGGGCTTCATTGGTTAATTGTAATAGGGGGAACGGGGGGGATAATTCTCCCCTTAATTTAGATAAATTTTATTTCATGCAGAATTATCCGATTTGCTTCAAATTTGGTGTACCGGTTTATTGTGATAAGGCGCTTTTCTGATTAGATTTGGAGGTTCATTGGTTAAGTGTAAAGGGGGGATGGAGGAGCTAATCCCCCCCCTTAATTTAGCTAAATAGGTGTTTTTTGTTGTTGGGTTTTTTTATTTATCGAAGGGCATTATTCTTTGAAATAAGACTATAATATACAGTTAGTGTGACTCATCATTAGTGTGCCATCTTTTTAATTGGGCGATTTTCTTTTTATTATAATGTGCGTCACTACTTTATGTTAGTGTTCCTTTAATTAACTTGTTATTAACTAATGAAATCTCTAAATTCTTGTACGTTTTATATGAGAAATCTGGATAAGATAGAAATAACAAAACTTCTACTTCGGATACTATCATCCTAAGTAAGTATTTCACTGTCTTTTATTTCCTCTTTTTATACTCTTGATTGGTGAGCAAATGTGTAATGAATATATAGCGTAAAAAAGTTTAGAGATGACAATCATTAACAATAGGTATAATGAAGAAACACTAGCATAAATCATGTGACACATTATAACAAAAACAGAATATTATTTCAGTGAAAAAAGGTAAAGAGTACTTATAAAAATCCTAAATTAGTAAACACTTCATTCATTTAAAGTTTTTTACCACATTTTCCAACACAGGTTTGTTTCTCCTGCCAGTCCGTGCTCATACTGTCGTAAACATACTCGGATTGCCATGTAATTGGCATATGTTATTCAAGTTTATTATTGCACGTTCGCTATTAAAAACGGAGTGTAATATCATTTACAGTTTGTTTAAAAAGACACTCAAAATAATCTCGTTGCATTATGGTCAATGGTGGAACATCGTTTTCTATGCATTTTATTGATGTTACACTGTTTCAAACAAAAAGAAATTAATATGCTTTCACAAAATGCACTAAAACATTATTTTTGTGTAATATGGTGTGCAAAGCATTTATACAGGGTCTCTCAAAATAATTCGGTTACATAAAGGTCTGCGGGGAAAAATTGTTATAAGCATATTTTAATAATTTTACAGTATATCAAACATAACGAAAATTTTATACATTATTGAGGTGCACTAGAGGTTTCTTACGGTAGAATATAATGTGCATAACCGTTATCGTTCATTTTCAGGGAGACCACAAAAGATTTTAGTTACAGCATTGTCTATGAGCAATAAAATCTGGAGGTACGTCTTCGATGTGGTATATGATGTTTTTATATTTAACTAAATTTTTGCATACTACGCGGTGTCTATAAATTCTGTAGATCATATACAGGCTTATAGAAAATAGTAAGTAAGTTAAACTGTGTATGAACGATAATTGCTTAAGAACGTTTTTTAATTGAATTATGCATTTTCCAGTTGAACTATATTATATTATATATATATATATAATAGCGTTAAGTGTTTAACACTTCCGGAGTGAACTCATCCGGATCCTGATAATATTTCGCTAAAATGAGCCATTTTATTTCGGCCATGTTAGGTTTAAGTATTCCAATGCCGTATTATAAGTCGAAAAACTGCCTTATTTAATCTACGTTGTATAACATCTATTCTTCTTCCATTTTTTTAAAACCTCCAAAACCTATAAAATTATAATGCTTTAAGTTCTAAATTAATAATAACCAGCTACCAACAACAGGTTACCGATGTAAACAAACTAATACCGTTGCCATTCAGAAGTACAAATTCCAAATCTAGAAACAAATGAACGACTCTTTGCGCGATTTATTTATCCCACTAAATCCGTCTAACGATTCTGCTTTTAAAATATTTGTAAAAGCATATTAAATATTTTGATATTTTTAAACTTTTAAATATATTGAAATGCGTTTTTCACTTTTACATACCGTCTTATGTTTTTGCGAAATGAACAAGACAGCGTTTCACTGCGTCGACTACGCTTTGTTTCAAGGGTCTCTAATTCAAACGTTGTTTTGGCACCATCTATTGGCAATCAATAAAAATAATATATTAAATAAAATTGGAAAGCATTGAATAGTTAATTTTAATGTTTTGTGAAATCTTCAGAAATTGTGTTTTATTTTGCTAATTATTATTGTTGCAATAAATGCTGCTATTTGTTTTGTCCAATTGTTGAACTATTTCAGAAATTGAATATTGTGTAAGTAAATAAAAAATATATCCTCATCATTTGTATTTGTAGAAATCATTTGTCATTTCTAAAATGTACTTTTCTGTAATACAAACCCTTTAGTAATAAAATCTTCATTCTGTTTGTTTATATGAAGTCTTATGTAAATGAAACGCAGATCAACATTCCGTCATTTTTGACGGGGTTTATATACTAGTTTAGTATAAAGAAATTATTGAAAAATATAAATAAATTCATATACAGGGCTACGTAAGGAGTCGAATACATTGATGTCTATGTATAGTAATCCTTTAAAGCACGTTTCCACTTGTGATGTGCGTTTGTTCAAGAATTAAATTTTAGTTTAATATGAGAGATGTATAAGAATCTGTAGATGATATTTATGGCTGAACAAAATTATTCGAGTCCATTTCCGTCTGTTAGTGGGATATACTGAAGTGAATTTTCAGATTTGTTATGTGGCTTGTAACTAAGCTAAATTTTAATACACTATGTGGTATATATAGATTTATATATCGTATACAGGAATGCACAAAAGAATTCGAGTGCCTTCCGGCTATAAATGGTAAATGCTGAAATCTGGTTTCACCTTAAAAAACAGTGAAGTACCGTTGCCGTATTTTGAAAGTGTAGGAAAGTGTTTCATAATCTATACTTAACGCATGATTTTTCTTTCTTGTTCGTTTACATTTATTAACCAAAATTTAATGATTTTCTTTATAGCTAGGCAGACACTTCGAGACACTAAAGTTTGAAAAAGATTGAAGGTATACCACTTTACTGTCTTTATCAGTGTTTTATGCGTTATCTAGAGTTTGAGCTCATAAAGAACACATTCTAGTGATATTTCGAGAGTTAACAAATTTTAGAAGTCTAACTGGAATGTCGCCTATGGAGAAATGAAACTTTAATCTCCATTTTCTGAAATTTTCATGTTCAATAAACACATTCAACAGACAAACATACTAAATTAACAACGTAAAATGAACATTATTTTGCACCTATCGTATGTGTAAATTCTGTTACGTAGCTGAAAATGTCAATTTGAGTATTCATAGAATCCTATAAACAGTGTTGATAACAGATTGAGAAAACTGAATAATAAACTACTTCATAAAGTTTCAGAAAATTACAAGTAACAAAATAAACTTTTATTTCAGAAATATTTATTTAAATCTTAGAAACATCTTGGTTTCTGAAGATAAAGGAATGCTTTTCGGAATTATGTGTAACTTGGAAAAGGTTATATTATATTTTTGTAAACCTTATTTCTAGCTCAAGAAACATTTTTTTTTTTTCACTAATTTAAAAGATATATTGAAAAATGTCAATAGCTCAAATTTCGAAACTTTATTAACATCACTATTTAAGATGGCAAGAATCAGGCATATGTCAACTAATTTATCTTTTTTGAAAAAAGTTTGTTTTGAATGTCTAAACTGCATACTTTATGAGTTATCTACCAAAGAAAACATGTACAGAAAAAAGGAATCATGAGCCAGTATATTAATATTTCAATAATGTTGAAAAAATTCTGAGGATACAATTAAAGATGTCATGAGCCCCATTAAACAATATTGTTTATGATATCAAGAGTAAGATGTACTAGCTCTTCTTTTGAAAAAAAAAATTACTCTTTTTCATTATTCAAATGAAATTTGTTGACTGAATTGAACTTGTGAATTAATTGCCAAAGCAAACATAATAGTGACGTAACAATAAACTTCTGTAAACACATTTAAAGCTTATCAATGTTCGAAGAATACTAACGAAAAACTGATTTATTTTTTAGGCGTCTTTTGTGTATAAAATATTATATTGTAATAATGAAGAAATGAAATTTACTAAATCTAAATTGAATATAACTTTTTAAAAATCTATACGTGGCCTCTTTATCGTATTAATTTGAGAAGAAATTTCTCATTTGTAACTTCAGTTCTCTTCTATGAATGATGATGATGGTGATGATGGCATGAATTGTAACAATAATTGGTTTTCAATAGTTTATCCATTAGTTGTCCAGTCAGACACGTTTGAAGGTACCCAACCTGTCTGCCCTTGTTTCCAAGGGTAACCCCTGCATGGAATTTGGCGGTATTCTGCGTGGAATCCCTGGGATGAACCCTCCTCATCAGTTTCGAATTCTAAGACGACTTCATTTGGTTCACCAATAGGAAAATCGATTTTTTCTGCAATATAATAAAGAAATTTGATATAAACGTTCAAGTAAACATATAAAATTTTTTAAATATAGGGTTAGCAAAATGATTGCCCTGAGTACAAATGACAATAACTTCGTAACAGACAATGATTGACAAAAAAAAAACAAAAAAAAAAAAAAAACGCTTTAAATACAAGATCAATTTTAACACAATTATTCCAATTGGTAAATAAATCATATCAGATGTAAATTTACAACTGGGCGAAAAATGTCCAGACCAGGATTCGAACCAGGGAGCTCTTGGCTGAAGCCACCAATGCTCTACTATCTGAGCTATCCCGGATGAATCTGGTGGAACTTTCTCACCCAGCTACCCTTATTGATTATAGCAGCCGGGATAGCTCAGATTGTAGAGTACCTGGTTCGGACATTTTTCGCTCAGTTGGAAATTTACATCTGATATGATTTAAACACAATTCAGGACGAAACTTTTGTTTCCGTATTTCATAACTTGTGACTCCTTTTGGTCATATACAAAACATTTATGATGGCCATTACACGCCAGAGATTGTAAAGCATGTTTCCTAAGGGTTTACAAAAAATTAACAAAGCTACCATTATTTCTGGATAGTAATATTGGATATATTTAATGATAGAAATTCAGCAATTAAATAAGGTGGAGATTAGTACTCATAAATAGTGGTAGCTCTTAGGCCTGTGATTGAGTTTCTGACCCCCCCCCCCCCCCCAACGTATAGATTCTGATGTTCATGTGCATCTTCCATTTGTTCACTGTTATATGGGAAAACGGCAATTGTCCCATAAAAAACAATCACAATTAGACATTAGCAATGCATTCACAACGTTAGCCGTGAGATAGAATACCTTATGAATCTTTTGAGTGGGACTGAAAAGAGTTTTATAGAACAGTTATAAATTACGCAAACAAAACTTCAGCATTGTGGTTGAAGCGTTACATCCTATCATTAATTACAACGAAGTTATTGCCATTTGAAATTGGAGTAATTATTTTGACTTACCCTGTAGATTATGCATTGTGTCAACAAAAGATATAAATATTGGTGTAAAACACAATACAAGGGAAAAATCGTTTTAAAAACATCTTAAACATGAAAAAAAGCCCAACGCAATTCGAGAGAGAGGTCTTTCTTCATCAAGTGAAAAAGATTGTACTATAACTTTAAAAGTGTTGCCAAGAGTGCTTCTGCTTTTAAAGTGGTTTTTAATTTTTTCAAAGCTTTTCATTTCTATAAATAAGTCCGTTATCACAAATATCTAACATGCGTTCTTTGTCATTTTATAACTAATTTCAGTAAAACAGAATTGTAGCAATTAAAAAAATATGATTAATATTTAATTACTCTAAATGTGATTGGAGGTTGATAATTTAATTATATACATTTATTTATTTTCACTTAGCCGTGACTAAAAATATTTTTCCAATTAAAAGGGATTTAAAATTCAGAAAATTAGATTCCTACTTAAGTATTTAGGATCTATGATCGACCGTAACAGTTTGAAATGTTTTTCTCTCCTTCCATTTTAAACAACTAATAAAATGACTAATGTTTGTATTTTCAAAGTTCTAAGCTTTAAGTCTCAAAATGTTTTGTTTTTCATTTCATTTCAATTGTTAGCAGAATTATTTTTAATTTTGGGTATGGATAAAAATTAAAAAATGTCTTGTGGTTTAATTTTTCAATCGACCATGATTTTCAGTTGATGCCATTTAACAACATACGAAAACGGTTTTTAATTGGTGCTTAAATAAATTACCTCTTGATAATAAATCGTTACTTACTCAATTTTCCTTTTAATTTATCACCACAAAGTCTTTCTTCGTTAATTATAAGCGCGTCAGCAGTGCAGCCTTCGCTTTCTTTTATTGAAAAATCGTGGAAAAATATCTCGAGCCCACAGAAACTTTTAGCTCTCTGTAGCCTGAATGTGCAGTGTAATCCTGGAGGATAATCAGCAGGATAATCTGGGCTGATCACATGTCCTCGGTTTTCTTTCAAGCAGTGGTCACACATGCGAGTAGGCGGAGTCGCTGAAAAAAAAAATGAGTGAATAAATACTAAATATTAAATATCACGAACACCATAAAAAATTGTGCTTCTATTCTAAAATTTAAAGCATCAGTTTTTTTAAAGACTGGAATTTAAGCTGTTGGTAATTTTTTTTATATGTGAGTACAAAGGTTATTATAAAATTAGCAAATAAAGCCTTTGTGCAACAATATTAAAAAGCAGAAAAACCAACGTTTAAAAATGCACAAAAAATATATGAAAAGCAGCAAACAGCTGTTTCGAATCTACTAGCTAGATTCTTCTTCAGTGCAAGATAGAGAAAAAGGAACAGCGTGCTAGAAAAAGGAAGGCTGAGCAAAATGATAGACAGAGACGCGCTGCCTTATATGCGATATTTATACGCACTATTTTGAGGTCAAACTTTTTTAAATTTTAAAATTTCCGTTTATGTTGATGATGTTTATGTCCTGGTTGAAATGAATTCGGATATTAATCATATTCTCTCTATTATGAATTCCATTTATCCCTGCATTCAATTTACCTCTGAAATTGAGACCAATAACTGTCTTTCTTTCCTTTCCTGGATGTCCTTGTTATTTGTTGTGAAAATGGCTTTCAGACTACCGTCTTTCGTAAACATTTTGCTGTCTGTCTCCCACCTCACAGGTATTCTTCTCATCCCCCTAACCAGAAATTCGCTGCTCTCAATAATTTTGTTTTTCGGGCTACCAATATTTGTTCCACTCCTCAGCAACTTAGTGCTGAACTTAATTACCTCAAAGCTATTGCTGTTGATCGTGGTTATTCCTCTAATATTATCGATTCCATTTCTAAGAAATTGACGAAATCAGTCCATTCTGAAAAGCATTCAAATTCCAACTCTAATACTTCAGTTGTGTTACCATTTTTCCCTAAAATCAGTCAACAAGTTGCTAAAATCTTAAGAAGGTTTGATTTTAATGTTATTTTTTCTCCTGTTAATAAAATCACTTTTTCAAATCTCAAACACCCCGTTTATCGCCTAGATAACTGGGGTATTTACCAAATCTCTTGCCAGTGTGGCCTTTCTTATATTGGCCGGACTAAACGTGTTCTTAGATTTCGTTTAAAAGAGCATGAAGGTTATGTTAAAAATCAGGAGCTTAAACGTTCTTCTATTGCTCAACATTCTTGGTCTTCTCAACATACGTTCGATTTTTCCTCAGCCATCATTATCCAAAAATGTTCTTCTAACCTCGATCTTGATTTTTGGGAAGCTTACCACATCATTAAAAATTCTCACTCTTTAGTCAATGACTTATCTAGTACTCCTGATTTTCCAAGTATTCGGAAAGCATTAATTTCTCCCTTTTATGGTTTCTTTTTCTCTCCTCCTCCGGTAGATGTCGCTACTTGTCCACCCAGTCGTTTCCACTG
This sequence comes from Maratus speciosus, assembly GCA_963932465.1. Lineage (NCBI taxonomy): Eukaryota > Metazoa > Arthropoda > Arachnida > Araneae > Salticidae > Maratus > Maratus speciosus. Next base: position 280,079,973 of record OZ010788.1, on the reverse strand, counting down.
CTTCTCTCTCATTGGATGTTTTTGGCGCCTTCGCCACCCGCATCGGGTATATAAGGCAGCGCGTCTTTATCTATCATTTTGCTCAGCCTTGTTTTTTCTAGCACGCTGTTGCTTTTCTCCTATCTTGCACTGAAGAAAAATCTCGCTAGTAGATTCGAAACAGCTGTTTGCTGCTTTTCATATATTTTTTGTGCATTTTTAAACGTTGTTTTTTCTGCTTTTTAACAAAGGTTATTATTAGTTCAATGCATCAGATCAGATGAATATCATCAAATTTTATAGAATCCCCCTTTTCTCTTTAAATTTATGATCCTGAAAAATAGAATTTAGAAATAGAATGAAAAAAAATCTCCCAAGAGATGCGAATCATACATTACTCAAAGATTACAAAACTCTATAATATTGCAAGACTATTGTTTCAAAATCCTCATATTAATAGTCTATAAACAGATAAGTTGCTTAAGATAAAAGAGTTTGCTTTATTCGGCGAATACTAGATTATTACCACCTATTGCTCTTAATTTGTTTCATAAGTTCACGATACCTGCGTAAGGCGAATACTAGATTATTACCACCTATTGCTCTTAATTTGTTTCATAAGTTCACGATACCTGCGCAATATACAACAACATTCGCATTGAGTCAAAAACCAGTGTCTAAGCAACAAGAAATCTGCTCCCAAAAATTCTTAATCTATAAAGAAGGCAGAGAATCGCCAAATCTGTAACATAGCAGTCAACAGCTTTTTACTTAACTCATTCATTCTTCGCCAGTAATCCTATTCCTACTTTTTCTGTGGCGATAAATTTCATGTGAATTCAACGTAATTAATCTTGACCTGTTTGGATAATTCAGCTCAAACACTTTGTATGATTTTAAAAACTTTCTGTTGACTGTTAAGGTAAAGTTTTTGGTGCCAAACTTGCCAATATAGTAAACTCATCATATACAAATGTCTGTAAAATAACTTTTATGAAAATTGTATTACGTGCGCAGAGAAGCTATATTTAGCATTTTGATTCGAAAGATAAAATCTCGCTCTCTTCAAAAATGCATAACAATCATTTATCCATAACCCATATAAATTTAAGTAATAATGTCCATAAACTAACTATTCAAATTATTTTGGGCCGCCCTCTACAGGTTAACAACTACGGGTTATATATGTAGTATGTAACACACTAAAATTTTGTTCAGCTGGAAAACACATTTCAATGAATAACCATACACATAGACAGTGCATATTTGAACTACTTTGTGCGGTCTTGTAAAAGAACTGCAGTTTTTGCATATTAGGTAACATGTAAAATGTAAGTTCAGCTTGAAAACATATACTGGAAAACGACAAAAAAGTAAGAAATCATAACAAAATCTGCTGAGATTTGATTGCCAGCATTTTCTAATGAATACGGCAGTTTTTCTGTAAATTTGTAAAAAATATTTTATTGCTAATTTGTAGCAAAATCTATTAGCAACAAAACAGCCAGTACATCTTGCTGGACTTTCCTTACAGTGTACTTTCGAAAGTGCAATACCTGCACACAGACGGAAATTTATCCGATTTGTTTTCAGTGTCCCTGTAAAAGAATTTTGATTGTTTTACGCGCAATTTCTATTACAAGCAGGCTGTGCGGAACTTTACTCAGGAGTACCAATTTCTTCCTGTTTGATACACTTTAACATCACTAAAAACAATTAAAACAACTATAGCTAATGGACTGCAATCAAATTCTTTCACGCTTTATTGCATCTCAATTTCATCATATTTGAAGTAGTATAGCTCAACTAATGTGTTCTTCAAACAATTACCGACCATAGGCGGTGATGAACCTGCTTTTATTTTTATGTTTCTCTTTACAAACGACAAACGCTATACACATTCTTTTTAATAATGAATATACTATAGTAAACTTCAAGTGTATAAGTTCCGTGGAAATGAAAGTACATTTACGAAAGTTAGAACACGGACGGACAGGCAGACGAACAAATGTCATACATACTTTTCAGCTTGTTGGGAAATGTTAGAAATAGGAATAAATTAAAAAATAAATAAATATATGATTCATGAATTGATAAGAAATATCTCAATTTAAAAGTTTTACACAGATTACAGCTAAATAAAACTAGTCGTTGGGGGACACCGTAATACTTACCCATCAGGGATATACATAATATAAAATATGAAAATAAAACGTGGTATATGCTAAGCATTGTATCATATTACTTTTATTCATAATTTAATTTACTTGGACTCCCTTACATATAATTAATATAATCCCTTAAGCTAATATTACTTTTTGTTGCATTAAAATATCTCAATTTGTTGATTTTCTGTAAGCAAATAAAAAATATTCGTTTACAATGGAAGTCTATGGGAATTTGGCGAAATATTAGAAATACCGCCAATTTGGGTGACTTTTGGAGACTAATTTTGGCGATATACCGCCATGTTGGCGACAAACTTGGCGGCATTTGGCGACAGAACAGGGTCCCCCTATGGTAACCCCTCTTATAGGTATGGAGATGCATTAAATGCTTGACATTTACGATAAGCCATTATTGGCATTTAATCTTATAGTTTGGCGATAGTTTTTGGTCGGGGGGGGGGGGGGGATAATCGAGTAGTACCGAATTGCGTAAAAGAAACATCCTTATAACTCGAAAAATTATAATCAGATTAACTAACAGTTTACTGCGTCGGATTAAGCGTCTCATTTCCAATTAAAATATAGCTTTGAATTGAAATTTGAATGAAATACAGGGTCATGAATAATCGAAGAGTGGGAAAAATAGGATTACAAATATCTCGGCAACTAATAATCCGATTGAATTCATTCATGATGCAAAATTTATGTTTTTTTTATTGTATTTTATATTCACTCCCTCAAATAAACAATTTCGAAAATTTTTGTATACCTTTTATCAGAACGAATATTTCGAGAGTCCGAAAAAAATAGTTCCGGATAATCGAGGTTACTGATATTCAATAGGCTTCTTCCCATTCTTACTCTCTAAGTACACATCGAATTTCAAGTCTCTATCTCAATTAGTTCGGGAGATAGAGCGTTTACAGGCAGGCACACACACACACACCCAGGACGGACGGCAAAATTTGTTTTCTAATAAAATAATCTTTTCAAAAAAATATTAACCGACTTCAAAAAAGCACAAAAAGAATTAAATAATTCTTTAAACTTCTCTAATGACGAAACGCTATCCATTAACTGCATTTCGGACATCATGCATCGGCATAAAAGCGTTAAATTTAATATATAGAATTTAATATCTACCAAACATGGATTTTCTAAAGAATATTTTTTACAAAAGATTAATTTACATATTTATGATTTAATTTACGAATATATACATGTAAAAAGTAATCAATTACTTTTTGAAGTTGGTGCCAATCTATCTTAAGTATAGTAAAATTGGGAATATATTGTAGCTATTACCATGAATAAAGTGATGATGGAAAATATTATACAAAAATTTTAAAAAATGCTCTATTACTTCAGCAAATTATTTGTTTAATCATTATCTATTGTGAATGTTTGGCACCAACTTCAAAAAGTAATTGATTACTTTTTATATGTATATATTCGTAAATTAAATCATAAATATGTAAATTAATCTTTTATAAAAAATATTCTTTAGAAAATCCATGTTTGGTAGATATTAAATTCTATATATTAAATTTAATGTTTTTATGCCGATACATGATGTCCGATGTGCAGTTAATGGATAACGTTTCGTCATTAGAGAAGTTTAAAGAATTATTTAATTCTTTTTTGTGCTTTTTTGAAGTCGGTTAATATTTTTTTGAAAAGATTATTTTATTTCCTACTTTTTAGTTATTCATACCGTAACACATAATTATCCGGATTTCAACATCTGCTGAGTAAGTAAATTATTTGTCAAATAAATTATAATTTACAAAAATTATTTATTAAACAAATAGTTTTTAATAAATTCCTTATAATTTCATTAGAAGTATTGATTTTATTAGCATTTAATACTTATGATATTTTTTTAAACAAGTACATTGTATTCACAACAGTCTACATTCATTTATTTACTGATCACATACACCTGACTTGTGTGCTTGACATAAGGGGCCCGCTTATAAGTTATCGTTAATATACAAGGACAAAATAGCACAAGGACTTTGTGCGGGGGGGGGGGGGGGTTCTAGATAGCACAAGGAAATTTACAACACCAGAGAATTACATCTAGGAGTTCCACAAAGCGTGTGCAAAGGAGCCAGCGGGAGTTGAATCCGCAGCCCAACTACGCTCTCAAGCGATTAGTGGTGTGGCCTCGAACCCAGATTTGGAATAAAGTCCATTGTAAGCTTTTTGATACTCACTTCCGATGTCGGTTAGCATCGTTTTAGACATTTGGGTTTTTCTGAATGCGCATCTTTTCTAGACAAGATCTTGCACTTCCGAAAGTAAAGTTCGCATCCAGTAAACTATAAGGTCCACATCGATACTTACGGACATCGAAATTGGGTGTAGAAAAGCTGACAATCCATCAATAAAGTTTACACATCAAAGCGCGGCAAAGTGCTTTAAGAGAAACTTATGTCCAAACTATAGCAAACCTACACTGTTAAAAATATCGTGAAAGATTATCTCTGTTTTAAAGGCTATCTATTTTCTAACCAATGAGAATGCTACATAAACTCCTATGAAGCGTTCTCATTGGTCAGAAAATAGATAATCTTTAAAAACAGAGGTAAATTTTCACGATATTTTTCACGCCTTAAACATTCAGCCACAGTCTACATCCAAGAATTATTTTTTGTAAGACTCCGTTGTCAAGAAGCAAAATGCAGACTATGTAGCAATATTTGTATTGACTCTTCAAGTATATTGACCAGGACCCAGATATATTTTTCGCTGTTAGCGAAATGAGATTGACCAATCAGAAGCCTGCCTTTTTGCGAACTTATAATTTTTATAGAGTGTGTCCTTTTAAATTTCAAAAATTCTATATCTTATATGGATGCACTTTGCAGTGCACCGACTAATGGATACACTTTTCTGAACTCTGATGTATAAGGCCACTTTGCTATTGAATGGAGGATATTCCATCTACGATTTGATGACGTGGTCAAGGTAAAAACTTCTAGCGTAAAGAAGGGAAGGCTCCGTAGACGTAATGAAAAACCCTCGCCAGCCAGTGAAACAGTTCATGCGGAAAGCAGTTGTAGCCTCCCTTCTTATCAGTTAGAAGTTCTTTGGGTAAATTGCCGGTATCACGTGACTTTTTTCAGCCTCGAACCCAGATTTGGAATAAAGTCCATTGTAAGCTTTTTGATACTCACTTCCGATGTCGGTTAGCATCGTTTTAGACATTTGGATTTTTCTGAATGCGCATCTTTTCTAGACAAGATCTCGCACTTCCGAAAGTAAAGTTCGCATCCAGTAAACTATAAGGTCCACATCGATACCTACGGACATCGAAATTGGGTGTAGAAAAGCTGACAATCCATCAATAAAGTTTACACATCAGAGCACGGCAAAGTGCTTTAAGAGAAACTTATGTCCAAACTATAGCAAACCTACACTGTTAAAAATATCGTGAAAGATTATTTCTGTTTTAAAGGCTATTTATTTTCTAACCAATGAGAATGCTACATAAACTCCTATGAAGCGTTCTCATTGGTCAGAAAATAGATAATCTTTAAAAACAGAGGTAAATTTTCACGATATTTTTAACAGTCTAGGCATTTTCTATTACATAACTACAGCGTCTAGAATATATGTGTGGAAATCGGCTATCCCAGTAATACTTAAAAAAGTGCTAAAATATTGGATCCCTTAAATGTCAAAAGATGCTGAAATCCAATGAGTCGATCACAGCGACATCTGCAGGATATTTTTTAAAACTCCAAGGCGATTTGGTTACAGCGTTACGGCGTCTAGAATGCCTAGTGTGGAAATATGCTATCCAAGCAACGCTAAAAATTTGTATCTCTTAAATGTGCGACGATGCTGCTAAAATCCCAAGTATCGATCGCACCGACATCTGCGGGATTTTCGTATTACATTGTATAGCAATTACATTGTATAGACTAGCAATATCTTGCAGTTGTAGAAAATATCCTGCAGATGTCGCTGCGATCTGTATATTTCAGCAGCATCGTTGTACATTTAAGGGATACAATATTTTAGCACTTTTTTAAGTATTACTGGGATAGCCGATTTCCACACTATATATTCTAGACTCTGTAGCAGTAGTACTTAGAAAGTACTAAAATATTGTATCCCTTAAATGTAAAACGATGCTGAAATCCAAAGAGTCGATCGGAGCGACATCTGAGGATATTTTCTAAAACTCCAAGACCATTTGGTCTAGAAGCTGTAATAATACAATATTACACTAAAATTTTAAAATATAACGCAGATGTCGCTGCGATCGGCTCATTGGATTACAGCATCATTGCGCATTTAAGGGATATATTCGTTTAGTGCTGGCAGTGGATAGCAGATTTCCACACTATTTATTCTAGGCGTTATACTTGTGCTCTCATACATAAGAAACTTTAAAGGTTGATTTTCAACTTTTCGACACTGTCTTCCGATATTGGTTTGTGTCTTTGTGGGCCTTCCGGTTTGGTGGATGACAGAATGGCCGGGATCCAGATAGATTTTTCGCTCTTAGAGAAACGAGATCGACCAATCAGAAGGCTGCATTTTTGCAAACAGCGAAAAGTTCGCAAAACTGCAGGCTTCTGATTGGTCAATCTTGTTTCACTACCAGCAAAAAATCTATCTCGATCTCGGCCCTTGTCCAGCTAAGTTTTAGCACTTTAAAAGATCTCGTATCTCTGTAAGAGTAACAGTATGAAAGATGAATGCTTATAATGGGCGACTGCTTCAAAAAGGATTTGAATTTTAAAGTTTTTATTTTTTTTAAAATGTTCTAATCATCAGATTTTTATAAAATTGGAATGGGACCAAATGGGTGACTTGCACTATCAAACAATATAAAAATTATCAAAATCGGTTCATATTTAAGAAAGTTATGCGTGAACATGGGCAAAACATACATACAGGTCGAATTGATAACCTCCTTCTTCTTGAAGTCGGTTAAAAATATGTTTTTCGGAATCTCCAGTGTCTGAAACGTGTAAATCCGTCAAAAAAAATTTCGATTTTAAAAACGATTACAAGACTCACCCTATACTACGTATGATGGGTAAGTAAAAAGATATCAAAATATATTATTGAATATCTAAAAAACAATTATTTATTTATTTTCACAATGCTATTCAAATAAAACTTAAAGGGGAAAAAATCAGTTATCAAATGGAAAGAAATAAAAATGCTCAACAATAGATTAAAACAAGTAAAAAAAATCACACATTAAGCATAAATTATGGAACACTTACCAACACTTCCTGAATGCTTTAATAAAATTTCGTTATTTAGGGAAATAAGGTATATAAGAGAACTATGTAAACATTTTAGAAAACACATAAAACAAAAACTGATTTCAGCAGTTAACGCCCATAGCAAATATATATTCCAATTCTTTTGAACAGCTCTGTATTTGATCTGTAGATTGATATATATACTATATAATGGGGAAATTTAGTTTAGCAAGAAAACGCATAGCAGGTTGAAATTTCTCTTTCAGCAATTTATACTAATAGATGGAAACATACTTGTATACTTTTAAACAACCTTCAGTTAACCTAGTACCTTTTATTACACGCCACTATTTAGCTAAAGTTTAATTCAAAGTAAAACACTCTAAAAACTACTGAAATCACATTTCCAGAAATTATCATTTATAGACGGCCATGTATCCAATTCTTTGCGTGACTCTGTATATTATTTTATCTATGTTTCACAAACATTTCTTAGTAAACTTAATGCAGTTCAGCGTAAAAATGCATAACTCATTCAAAAATCACCTTTAAGCATTTTGCGATCATACCCAGTAACCATTACGAATTCTTTTGTGAAGCCCTGTATTTGAATTACAGTATTTATACACCCCATATACTATGCATGAATATAGTGAAACATAAAAGCACATAACATAATTAAAAATGCATTTCCAGCAATCATCGCTACTGTACAGTACTTCGGATACAATATAGTATCTGAAATCTTTTGTGTGTCCCTGTAAATGCTATTCACCTCGTATTATACATGAAATAAGTTATAGTAAACCTCAGCGACGTATATCAATTTCATTATACATAAAATAATTTAACATAATTAATATACGCCGCAAACAATTTCATCCACCCTTATAACATTATGTAATGGTTTTCTTTAGTGTGGCCCTGTAAATGAATAATAACTATTCTTTGCACCGCATATTCTACAGGATGCATATTCTAGTGCACTTGATAAATGTATATCAATTTTATTACGTTTGAAAGCATGTAACATCATTAAAAATCATTTTAAACGGTTTGTTCCCATGGTCCGTAATGTAACGGGAAACTTTTGACTGTCTCTGTAAATGAACTAAACATGGTAGAAACTTCATTTGAAATAGGGAACGTGCTATGGTAAACATTAATAACATCCAAAAATGTCAGGCAATCCGAGTATATATACGGGAGTTAGAGCGCGGACAGACGACCAGACGAACCGAAGTCATAAACGCTTTTCAGCTTTGTTGGAAAGTGTTAAAATAGTATTAAAATACGTAAATTCTAAAAAAAAAAAATTATAAAAATCTTAATATGTGATTAGAGTTTGTCCAAATAAATAGTAAAACACAAAACAGTCTATTGATCTTTTAAAAAATTTTGAGAATAGATGCTTTATGCTTACTGCCATTTGCATTTTGACATTTCTGATTTAAATATACCAAACTAATTCACATTCAAGAAAAGAAGGAAAAAGGAATGAGGCAACGAAAATGAAGTCGTATATGCTTTCTGAAATGTCATACTTTGAGGTACCTGTGCAATTGAGTGGGAGTATTTAATAATGTGTAAGCACTGAGAAAGAAAACACACTCACTAGTTTAATTTAAAATCAATTTTAACATAATTTATTTTGAAATTAAAAAAGCAATCTTACTATCTTTTTTAAATCTATATCGCATGCAGACGATTACAAAAAATAAATCCGTTTGCATTTAAATTAATATAAATAGCTCAGCATATGTTTCCAGCTTATATTCCATAACAAAATTTAAACATTCACAAATAAATAAATAAATAAAAATATCATACATAAAAGCACAAATTTAAGACATGTAATTAAACTATGCACTTAAACTACTGAAATGATCTGATAAAAAAGGCTGATTGTAAACAGTGATATTTGACGATTTCTTCGGCTGTTAACTCTTGGAGCGAAGCCAATACGAAAGTATCGTTTTGTAGGTACGAAAGTATCGTCGTCGTAATTTCAAAACTTTATTTAACCGATTAATTGCTATCTTTCAAATAAATATGATTTTTGGTATTGTTAGTGAGCATTCTAAAAAATATATTAAATGTAAAAAATCTATTAGAATTATCAGTTTAATATATATATATATATATATATATATATATATTCACCTATATTCGGTAACCCGGGAATCCCAGTTATATCCCTTTTGTATATATAAAATGCAAGTCCAAATTTCGCTCCGACCGTTTATAATTTTAGTTCGGCTGAATAGATTTTGATGGGACTCGCATTGTTAGTTAAATAATTTTTCAGGAGGTGTTTTAGTATATGAGAGATTCTCAAAAAAATTTTAACTTTCAGGAATAAAAATCTAGAGAAATTAAATTTAATAAAATAACATTTTAAACTGATAGACGAATGCCTTAATGATTCAAAATAAAGAAAAAATGGTCAGCAGCGAGGGTTTTTTTTTTTTTTTTTTTTTTTTTTTTTAACTTAGGTTAAAGTTAAACTTACGAGTTTAATTTTCCTTCCATTTTACCACTATAACTTTTTATTTTCTTCTAAATTTTTACTTATAATGAATTTGCATAGTACCCACAGGACATTCAAATAATAACAATATAGTTTATTTTGAGTACAAAATTTTGGCATAACATTGTCTTAAAGAAGGGATGATAAGGAAAAAAAGGGGGACGGTATAGGAAAAAAAGGAACGGTAAGGGGAAAAAAGGGATGGTAAGGATGGGAAAGTAAGGATAATTACCACATATTTTTAGGCAAATCATGTCAAGACTAAGGGATAGCCACAATGTTCACTGATTTTTAGAAACAGTTATTTACATTGGATTAAATAAATAAATAAAAATTTACCTCGAAAAGGAGGGCAGGAATAAACCTTGAGAACGGCAAGACTACCAATAAAGACATAATGCTTGAAATTGATATTTAAATGCTTATTTAAATTTTGCAGTAAATTTTCTGTAAAGAATTTTAGCCATTCTTTCTCTAGCATGAGAAAAAAGTTGAAAAAAATTTTGTGGCTGCATCTGAAGTGATTTTCTGTATAATTTTAGCAAGAGGGACGGTAAAGAATCTAAAACTCAGGGACAGAGTTAAAAAAATAATAACAACCGTAAAAATATGTGCAGGTTAAGTTTTTGCTACATATTTATATAAAACAAGTCCCAGTTTCGGAAAAAAATTACATCGAATTACTTTTATTGAAACAATTTTATGCAGACAGCACCAAACTTAAAAATCAGCATCAGGGACACGGGATGGTAATTTCGTGGTATATTTGGACCCCCAACATCGTCCAAAATTTATTTATCTCGTTAATATTGTTATGCAGTCATGCAATGAGATGTTTTCGTGTATAAGAAATAAAAAATCCCAAGAATATGTACTAAAATAAAAATTATTATTCAGGGACTGAAAAATATATAAAAGTAAAAAATATGTGTAATATAGGTACCGTACTACTACCTTGCCGTGATATAATTTAAACAATAAGACCAGGTTCTGCAAATAAAATTCTTTCTACAAGCAAAAGGAAATTAGTCTGAAGACAACTTTGTGTTCTTTTTTTAAATCTTTAATTAGGCAAGTGAAGTTTAAGCAGAATACAGGAGTTTGGGCGGTGCCCCAATCCTCTAATAAAGACGAAAAGCCTACATCCTTGCAGGCAGTCAAAGAAGGAATGATACAAAAATCAAAGCAGCAAATTCTTCTTTTTAACCTTTAACTGATGTCACAGAAATTGTCACATAAGTAGTGTGAAGCGGTCTGTGAGACCGCTCCATCGAAAGATGAATAAAAGACGCGATTAACTCATAGGATGGTGTTTTTGTACTAAACATTTTGTACGGGACTGTTGTAATTAAAATTCACCTATTCAAAAGTCTCTGGTGATAGTACTAAGGTTCCAAACGGAACAAAATCTTGATAGTGTTTGTAGTTAAACTGAAAATTGCAACTTAAACTATAAAAATTGAAAAAAGTCGCGGTCTGAGAGATCGGTAACATGAGTTAAAAGTTAAGTTTCTCGGCATCGTGCATTCGGCGAAGATGGCATGAATCAACAGATAACCGTTATAAAGCATATGGATGATTTTGAACGTAATGAAAACCTTCATAATTTAGAATGACTAAACCCCAGCCAAATAATCCGTTGCTCAAAAATTTCAATAACGCATGGGAAGGAAAAATCTAGACAAAATACAAAGAAACCGACGCTTCGTTCGTTATGAATCCGAGAGAAATTATTGCACAAAGAAACACATAGTGAACGTTAAAGGGGCAAAGTTATCTCGGCGCTGGGATATTTCTTTTATTATTATTTTTTTTTCTGACTTCACTGATTGAATTCATGGGTGACTAAAGATGAGACTTAGCGTGAAATCATTTAACCGCAGAAATGTTTAGTTATATCTGTTATTTCTTTATAAGAGGAAAAATAGGGTTTAAATAAAAGTTGGTATAATTTATTATCAATGAGTGATAGAAAGGGGTATTTAAAAATTGAAACCGCTAATTAAAATTTATATGTGATTTCTACATCGCAATATATGAGAATGCCTCATATAGCATATCGTTCTACGTTACTTAGTTATAGAATTATGAGGAAAAGTTCTATAATCAGATAAACCCAACTACGAAAGATTAGCATTTTTAAAAGATTCTGGTGGATGAATTTCCATGGAGCTTGCACGGTTAGTTATATAAATTTTCAGGAAAGGTTTTAGTATATAACATATCATTTTATGTTGCTTACTTCTAGCTTTATGGGGGAAAGTCCTATATAATTAATTCAACCTGATTTTGAAAGATTAGCCCTTTTAAAAAGTTTTACTGAACGGATTTTGATGGGGAGTTACACTATCCGTCAGATAAATTATGCTAAAAAAGTAAAAATTATATGCAATATTTACATTCCGAATTACAAAATTTACATTCTACGCGAGCAAAGCAAAAGTTAGTTTAAAATTAAAAAGAAATTTTATTGTATTTATTTTAAGAAAAAAATTACCAGAACAAAATAACTTTTTAAATTTTAATTGTGAGGGGTGGAAGGGGGTGGAGAGCAACATGATGAACAATAGTGAATTACTAACTACTAACTGACACGCTGGATGCTATAAGAAAAACTTTGCTACATATATTATTTTGACAAATAATGTATATCATGATTCTTTGATGTTTTTTTAATGAGAAAACCCAAATACTAAATAGAAAAAAGCAATTCGAAAATTTAATTTTTTTCGTGCTAAATATTGAAACACATGAACCACTGAGTGATGCTTAATTTTTCAACAGACATTATTATTTTTGTCTACGCAATTTTTATAAACAAAATGCGTGATAGAATGCATTTGACGTTAATCTATTTTCGAAAGCGTCATAAGTTACGCGTACTAATTTATTCATTTAATGCAAGCTATTTGTCACCATTTTTAAAATCACCGACATCGACCACTACAATATTCAAACATTAAATTATTCTAATGTTAACCATTTCAGGACCGGCATCTTTTACACGAATTTTATTCGTTTGGCGCCACTTTTTGTTAATTATTTGAATTAACTTTATAAATCACGAAAGTGTCGTAATTAAATAAAATCAATTTTACTTTTCTTTTTTACTGGTATCAAACTCAAGCGTTTAAAGCACTTTTTGAGGGTGCATATATGTGCACCCGTGGTCTCGAACGTGTTAAAGAGGATTATTTTCGTTTTTTGTTAAATATCATAGGTGAGTAAACATTCGTGAGACAAATTTAAAGCAAAAATGTTATTTTCCAAGTATTAATGCAACCTTTTTCAATATTAGCATTTTTTTTTATTTTTGCTATTACATACACTTGTAAATACAAATAAATACGAAATTTCAAACAAAAACAAAGCGGATCTTTCTCTATGGCAACAAGTTTATATAAATAAATACAATTGACTTGTGTAGTAACAATAGATATACAACAAAATAATAACTATTAATTTATATTATTATTTATTCCGTATAAAAGAACATTGTAAAATGAGTTACAAAATTAAAATAAGGATATGGAAATACTATTATTACTACCAGAGTCATTGACAGAAACAGCAAGACATATTTTAAGTATACTTTGCCCGTTACACCAAAAGGCAAAACTGAATATGGAATCTTCCTATAGAATGCTTGACAAGGCCTCTTCAGTATAGTTCTCTGCTCATTATATGGAGTAAAAAAAAAAAAAAAAAAAAATAGATTCTACATATTTTTTAATTCCAGCTAATAATATCTTTTCTCATGTAAGTATATGTTTATAACTGTAACACGCAAGTATTGACATTCATAATTATACACCGCAACGGATTGTTACATTTTACGATTTTCCAATTTTAAAATCTGGCATCAGCGTTATTGACGGATACGTTAGAGCTTTTTATCATAAATTAGCGTAAGTGCTCGTCCTAGGACGGTGGGTAAAAGTCATGATTATCGCTTAAAATTTGAAATAACCTATAAAAATATTTATATACTGCTCATCGACGATAAGGAACACTGACTTGAAAAGTTAAGTTCAGGACTTGATTAATGGATGGGCTTCTGGGGCAGTGTTGCCAAATTGGGGAATTTTTTAATTCAGATTATTTGACTGTCACCACTTTTTTAAAATTGTATAATTCCCTTATTTTTCAGAATTTTTCATCTATTTTTAAATAGGTCGAATATTTCTATTTCAAAAAAGCGGTGACAATCAATAATCTGGGGACAAAAAATTCCCCAATCTGGCAATACTGTTCTGGGGTTTTAACAACAAATTTGTGAAAAGATGACAGAATAGAAGGGAAATTGCAGAACTTTCTTAATTAGTAAAAGGAAACAGATTTAGGTATAATTTCAGTTTCTGTTTTATTATGAAGTCTTAATATTATTATTATAGATTCGCTGTTGCTTTTATATTTTATATATTTTTTGGCGTTTAGAAATAGGTCTAGTGCCACGCTTGAATTATTAGTGAAGTGGAGGAAAACGCAATTAAAAGTAATTTTAAATTCGCATTTTGTGAGAAACCCTTCTCACGACTTTTTATTTGAAAAGACATTTGAAAACTGTAATGCTCAAGGACATTCCACTTTAAAAGAAGGAGAATTGAACTATTTTTTCACATTTTCTACTATTAAGTTAACAATTTCCCCACAAAATTAAATTTAAATATTATGCTAAAAATCAAAATTTAAACTGCATTAATAAATGATCAAATGGTTTTATACCTTTTTTATGTATTGTTTATATTTAAACTAGTCGTTGGGGGCCACCGTAATACTTACCCATCATGGATATGCATAACATAAAATATGAAAATAAACACGAGTGTAAACTATTAATAAGATGCATTGCAATTCCAAAATAAAATTTAAAAGCATATTTAAATATTATTAACAAAACAGGACCCTGCTTGTATTACAATGGAAGTCTATGGGAATTTGGCGCAATACCGAAGATAGCACCAAGTTGGTGTCACTTTTGGCGAAATTTTTTATCGCCAGATTTGGCGATAAACTTGGCGGCACTTAGCGATAGTTTGGCGATAGTTTTTTGGTCGACGGGATAACCGAGTTGTAACGAATTGCGTAAAAGAAACATCCTTATAACACCAAAAATGATAATCATATTAACTAACAGTTAACTGCGTCGGATTAAGCGTCTATTTCCAATTGAAATACATCTTTGAATTGAAATTTGAATGAAATACAGGGTCATGAAAAATCGAAGAGTGTGAAAAATAGTATTACAACTATCTCGGCAACTAATTATCCGAGCGACTTCACCTTTTATGCAAAATTTATGTTTTTTTATTGTCTTTTACATTCACTCCTTAAAATAAACAATTTCGAAAATTTTTATGTACCTTTTATCAGAACAAATAATTCGGGAGTCTGAAAGAATAGTGCCGGATAATCGAGATTGCTGATATTCAATAGGCTTCTTCCCATTATTACATACTAAGTACACACCAAATGTCAAATCTCTATTTCAATTTGTTCAGGAGATAGAGTGTTTACACACACACACACACGGACGGACGACAATTTTTTTTTTTTTTTTTTAAATATGTTTTTCGGAATTCCCGGTGTCTGAAACGTGTAAATCCGACAATTTTTTTTTTTTTTTTGATTTTAAAAACGATTACAACACTTACCCTATACTACGTATGATGGGTAAGTAAAAAAAATACTCATTTTATTTATAATGAAAACAAAGTTACAAAAAATAAAATAAAATAAATAAATAAAGTTAAGTTCTGATAAAACTGAATTATCCCAATTTGAATTTTTTATAGTTAATAAATATACTTACGAAAATAGTAATAATAATATTTTTCACTCTATTTAATTTAATATAAATTTATATTGCTTTAAAAAGTTTATCTCAAATTTAATCCTGATTTTTTTTTTAAACATGCCCTAAGAAAATTGTAATAAATTTTTATCATTAAAAATCCTCTTTTCTTTTATTTCATAAGTAAATTGCAGCTATTAATTGCATTAATATGACTGATTTTTCCTCTACAAAGTTACTACATTAAAATTCAAAATTTTATCTGCATTAATATAATTAAAATAGGCTGTACCTTGGTATTATACTCCTTATATTTTAATTACAATAAGAACTGATAAGAAATATTCATTTTATTTGCAGTGCCTTCAAAGTTGATAAAATGCATAACAAAGTACAATTTCAACAGAATGTTTCTTTCTTTATATTAATTGTCCATAATTGGCGCCAAAATATTATTAAGAAACTAAGCATAATCCATACACGGTAGTTCTTGTTTATGTTATGTTTGTTTTAAACACAATTTCTGAAATGGTTTGTCGATTGCGCAAATCATTGAAATTTTGTTAGTTTTGAAAGTTTTATAAAAACATATCTGAACTGAGATAATTTGAGACGGACGAGATTTCTATTTAGACAGATAACTTTTCTCATGCATCTCTCAAATAGAAATTAAGCCTAACAGGACTCCATGATTTTTTAAGAGCAGAATCGGTTAAACGGTAATTTTTTTTTATTAAACGCTCCAAGAGATGTTCATTTGTTTCTAGATTTGGAATTTGTGGTTCTGAATGGCAACAATGTTCGTTTGTTTACATATGGTAATCACTTGTTTATAGTAGCTGGTTATCCGTTATTTTTAATTTAGAACTTAAAACATTATAATTCGATAGTTTTTGAAGGTTTTTCAAAAAATGAAGAAGAATAGGTGTGATACAAGCCGATTATGTGTATATTACCATAAGTTGAACAATCGGCATACTTACGGCAACGGAATACTAACGTCTAACATAACCGCGATTAGTTTGCTTTTCTCGAGGATGAGTAAGAACTGATATCGTCACCTCATTTGTATATGATATAAATATATTATTATTACTAGGACTATAATTCTTGAGTTCACATTGCTGACTTTTATTGCGCAGTAGTATTTACCAAGAATATTTCTTTTTTTATTTCAAGCAAGTATAAATGTTATAATAGTTAATATTAATATAACGTTTTATAAAACTATAATCACGTAAAAATTGCTTTATGCAAATACTATAATCCAGCTTACCTGGTTTCCATGTTGTTCCACATTCACTGCGCTGACGAACTTTGATGGCGAAACCGGATTTGGATGTACCTTTATCGGAGCGAAAAGTGAAGATCATTTCAGGATCATCAAATGGAATTTCACCTGTAAAATTTAAATTAAAATATTTTATTTTATTCTTAAGTAGGAAAACCTCTTATTATATGTATAATCTCTATTTATATAGCTATTGTAGAAAGTTGATTATGTTGAAATGATTAGAATCTAACTGAACAGAGTTGAAGTATGCACATGCATTTATAAAATATCCTAATTACTGAATCATTTTGCTAAAATGTTTTTGAACTTGGTTGTTATCACAAAAAAAATGTTAATTTTATTACCCGTTTATAAGAACTCTAAGAATTTTTTTAAGTTGTTAAATTTTTTTACGCCAAATCTAAAGAATATCTTAAAATCCATTACTTCTTGTCCTATATGTACCTTTTTTCTTCAAAAAGGGATCTTAAACATATTTTGTAGAGAAGCCTTATATGTTTTCAAAGGTAAATAATGAATATGGAGGCCGGTTCAACTTTAATGATTTTGTTTCACCCAAGTTGAAATCAAACTAAAACGGTCCAGTCACGATTATAAAAAAACTGAATGACGTCATGAGTTTAATTAAAAAGTCACGTCCTTCGAAACTGAAGTTTTGAAAGAAATATTTATACAGAAAGGACGAGATTTAACAAGCTTTCGAGTACGTATGATCAGATCAGAAATAATCTGTTGAGATTATATCTGTGCTAAAATAAAACGTATATCATACTGAACTGCAGCTGTATGACGATTTCTTTTTAGCTTTTACCAAGTACAAATAATTTGCCGTTTGAGGCACTTGGCTATTTGTGTGCTTTTATAATACAGTAATTAAAAATATTTTTCACAATCACACCTTTACGACTAAACTTTGTTGCTTTCTAAAACATTTTTGCCCCACCAGTGGCTGAGAGGTTCTGCTCTCGAAGCTGGTAGACGGGAGGTGCTGGGTTCGAACCCAATCGCGCCCGTCAGCCTAATCGTTCGGAGTTTTCGTGGTTTTCTTCGAACCGTGGATTTCCATGCGTTAATACGGATTAGGTTCCCTTAGAAAGACCTCCACGGAAGGCACCCCCCCAGGGCCCATATCCCTCGTGTAGATAATTGGCCGTCAACAATCAACCCAACCCAACCCTAAAACATTTTTATGGAATGCCTTGTTCACAGCTGCTTTTTTAATCCGGTATCAATTTTAAACGTTTTTTGACTTATTCTATAACTCGACATTACGGAAAACTCTGATATTTTCACTCTTACACAGCTTAAAAAAACAAAAGTTCTCAGTCTAGGTTTCACTACGATGAAGCCACACGATTACACCATATATATCATGTGAATTTTCTAATTTAAGGACGAATCGGAGGTTTTATTTTATTCACTCACAGGTGATTACTCTCATTCAGTTTCTACCAATAATGAAACGCTTTTACAATAGCAAAATTGTACTTTCTTTCTGAACTTTTAATTTTTGTTCACAAGTTACGTACATAATCCTCTATTTCTAATTACTCTTCTAGGATTTAAAAAGTATAGTAATGAGACACAAGCTTTTTCCCCAGGATAATGTTAACAAAAGAATTAAAGAAAAAAAAATACTGTTTAAACAAACTGTATTTTGAAAACTTTGAAAATTATGCTGTTTACAAAGTTTCAAATTGATTTTAAAATACAATGCACACATTCAAAATAACAAAACAACTCGCCCCCCCCCCCCCCAAAAAAAAAAAAAAAAAAATCTTTAACTATCTTGAATTCTGAATTCAATAAAAAATACAATGCCATCAATTGGATTCCAATTATACTTTTATTCTGAGTAAAATTCTAATGAATCAATTTCCTTTTCTAGTATGGATGTTATAAGGTCACATCTTCTATTTCAGGTTTTTTCATGTGTATTAAAGCTCTTTTTTCATGTCTATTAAAGCTCTGTTCTATACAGGGTTCGTATAGATGCTTACTTTGCCACTTATTTTTTAATTTCTTCTATCTTCAATATAAGAAAGTATTGTAACGAGAATTGTTTTCGATTCCGGTTTTCGACAAATTTACATGTTTTAGTGGTCAGAGATCCCCCCCAAAAAGTTTATACAAAATGTCTATCTGTCCGTGTGTCCGAGTGTTGCCATTGTACCCTAGAAAAGTGTATGAAGTTATGCATAGAATTGAACCAATTTTTTTGTCTATGTTTTTGGCTATGGCCAGCAGGTTTTCGCTAATATTGGAAAAAATGCGCGAGAACGTTGCGTTGTCATAGCGATTTTTGTGTCATTTTCATTATTGTACCATCGAAAAGTGTATGAAGTTATGCATGGGATTTAACCAAATCTTTTGTGTATGTTTTTGGCTATGGCAAGCAGCTCCTCCCTCTGAATTTGGAAAATTTCAGCCGGAAGGGGCCGCTGTAATAGCGATTTTTGTGTCATTTTCATTATTGTACCATCGAAAAGTGTATGAAGTTATGCATAGAATTGAACCATTTTTTTGTGTATGTTTTTGGCTATGGCCATTAAGTCCTCCTCGAATTTGGAAAAATTGCGCGAGAACGGGGCGTTATGTCATAGCGATTTTTGTGCCATTTTCATTATTGTACCATCGAGGCAAGCTGGTCCTGCCGCTGAATGTGAAAAATATCAGCTGGAAGGGGCCGCTGTAATTGCGATTTATGTGTCATTTTCATTATTGTACCATCGAAAAGTGTATGAAGTTATGCATAGAATTGAACCAATTTTTTGTGTATGTTTTTGGCGCACGAGAACGGGCGCTGTCATAGTGATTTTTGTGTCATTTTCATTATTGTATCATCGAAAAGTGTATAAAATTATGCATGGGATTTAACCAATTTTTTTTGTGCATGATTTTGGCTATGGCAAGCAGGTCCTTCCTCTGCATTTGGAAAATTTCAGCCGGAAGGGGCCGATGTAATAGCGATTTTTGTGTCATTTTCATTATTGTATCATCGAAAAGTGTATGAAGTTATGCATAGGATTTAACCAAATTTTTTGTGTATGTTTTTGGCTATGGCAAGCAGGGCCTCCTTGAATTTGGAAATATTCCGCTGGAATAGGTTATTGTAATAGCAATTTTTGTATAATTTTCTTGATTTTTCGTAGTTCTGTTGTATATCGGTGCCTCGTTCAAGAATGGGAACTTCGCATCCTGCTATGCCGGCTATTCACAAACAGTTGATGTAATAGTTGACATAATAAAGGAAAACTATTGATTTTAATAAAAGTCTTTATCGATATTAACTCGTTTTTATTCCAATCAATTGACTGAAGCAGAAATTTAAAATGAAAATCAAAGTTGGTATAGTATTGAACTAATAATAATGACGTATTAACATCTGTAACTACTTTTAAAATATTAAGATGCATGAGATAGAAGAAAGTTTTGGGATTGGCACATCCAACTAGTTTCCTCTTAAATATCAGTATTTCTATAAAAAGAATTTTACTTTATGAAATCACAGAATTCGCTGTACGTAGATTACATACAGCGAAATATTTTTTTACATAAATACTGGTATGCAAAAGGAAAAAAAAACTATCTGGAAAAGTAAATACCGATATGAATCCTGTTACATCATAAATAAATTGTTAAAGGAATGGATACACTAAATAAGAGAAAGAAAAAAATATGGTACTAATTAACGTTTGAGCTTTTAAATTTCTACAAATATTTACGAAAACAAAATCTTGTATGGTTTATTAATTTTAATAGTTGGCACTCACGAGTAAAACCAGATGGCAAATGCCCACAAATTGTTTTGTGTCCAATGTCCAAGTAATCATAAGCACAATTGGGACCTTTTTCTACGTCAAAGTGGGCAAACTTCAACTCTAAGGTACACACTGATTCCGAATGCTTTTTCACCACGTATTCACAGTGTACTCCGTGAGGGTAATCATGGGGAAATTCGGGGCTTTTCAGTGAGAATTCTTCTGTGTCAAACACTCCTCCGCAGTTGTCTTCGATTGGAGTAACTGAAAGAAATCAGGGGAGATAAGACTTAAAAAAATAAACATAAAAGTTGCATTGAGCTCACAGGCTATTCACACTAATTTTATATTATACTCTAATTTCGAAAAATAATACCCCTTGAAAAATAAAGAAATCGACAATAAAAATGCAAATTCCGATTATGAGATATACTTTTGATACAAACTAAATACAAATTGACAGTTTCAGTTCATCGTTTTATTTTTAGAGTAAAAATACGTGATCCATCTATCACTAAACGGTGCTGTTTATCGTTATGAATTTTAAATAAAAGATTATAATAAATATGGCAAATGTAAAACTTCCATTTCAATTTCTTAACAATATAATTATTTTTCAAAAAAGAATGACCATGAATCAAGTTTCATAACAAAAAGTTTTATTTATATAAACAGAAATAAACATAGGTGTATATTTATAAAGTTA
The DNA here is from genome assembly GCA_963932465.1 of Maratus speciosus. Classification (NCBI taxonomy): domain Eukaryota; kingdom Metazoa; phylum Arthropoda; class Arachnida; order Araneae; family Salticidae; genus Maratus; species Maratus speciosus. Next base: position 280,058,507 of record OZ010788.1, on the reverse strand, counting down.
TTAAAATTCAAGGTGGGATTAGCACCTCCTTTCCCTTTTATAGTTAACCAATGAACCTCCAAATCTAATCAGGGAAGCGACTTATCAGAATAAACCTGTTTACCAAATTTGAAGCAAATCGGATAATTCTGTATAAAGTACCCATTTAGCTAAATTAAGGGGGGGTGGGCGGGGTAGCTCCCCCATTTCCCTCCTTTATACTTAACCAATGAACCTCCAAATCTAATCAGGGAATTAGCTCCCCGTTCCCCCTTTATACTTAATCAACGAACCTCAAAATCTAATCAGGGAAGCGCCTTAACAGAATAAACCAGCATATAAAATTTGAAGTAAATCGGATAATTCTGCATAAAAAAGCATTTATCTAAATTAAGGGGGGGATTTGTGCCCCATCCACACTTTATACTTAACCAATAAACCCTCAAAACTAATCAGGGAAGCGCCTTATCAGAATGAACCTATACGCAAAATTTGAAGCAAATCTGATATTTCTGAGTTATCGCGTTACGTACAGTCGTGGAAAAAAAAAGTAAACACCCCCTACTAACTTCTCAACAAATTATTGTAGAGGAAAGTTACTGGTACCGAACGATTGGAAATAAAGTCTACTTTTAAATGATGTATATAAAATTTGTTTAAGGGGCCATCTACATATTAAAACGAACCATAACTTTCAATGGCAGTACACAATTCTGACAGCATAAATGAACTCTACACCTTTCAATTAGCCTATAAACAAATTTTTATGCAATTCGTGCCATCAGTTTCCGAGAAATTAATTATTTTAAAACGAGCGTATTTTAAGAGCTGTATCCAAATTGAAGTTCTGAACTCGATTCTTAACCGAGGGAGCCGCCTTCTTGATCAAGGCACGTTTAAGCGTCAATGAAACCTGTTTGATTACAGGATAGCAGAATAAATAAAAAAAAATTACTCACTTCTATCATAGACGTCACATCACTTCTATCTTAAACCATCATTTTGCCGTTTTTTAAGCATAATTTGAAAACTACTTGGAAGAAAAATGTGAAATTTCGGATTTCCATAAAGCAGGACTTCATAAATCTAAATCCATCAAAAAAATTGTATGTTGCAATTCATAATTTTTTCGAATATTAATTTCATAATTCATAATTTATATCATAAAATTATAAAAATTGCAAATTCAACGTATTTATGTTTGGGTATATTAGTATTATTGCCACACAAAAAATTAGCTCATTTGGAGCATAATTTCAGGAGATATAAATAAAAATATGAAAATGTAATTTAACACTAGAAGTACTAAATTTTGAATGTCTATAATTCAAAAACTTATCATTTGAATGACTTGAAATTTGGTTTCTAGGCATATTTTGAACCAAAGATTTGAAATATCTCGTTAAATTTGGGTACTGCCATTGAAAAAAATGAAGTTTGGATTCGTTTTAATATGTATATGGCCCCTTAAGCAAATTTTATACACACCATTTAAAAGTAGACTTTATTTCCAATCGTCCGGTACCAGTAACTTTCGTCTACGATAATTTGTTGAGGAGTTAGTAGGGGGGTGTTTACTTTTTTTTTTTCCACGACTGTACATACAGAACCTGCAGGTACATTAGCTCTCAGGCTTTGATAGCGAGGTCGCTAAAAAAACCACTCAGAAATAAGCGAATGTCTCTGAGACAGCTTCTTAAGGATACCAGAATTGTTCGAAATGACGAAAAATGTGTTTATTTTTATTATTATTACTATAGTGTTTGAACCTTTAAGAATAAATTCCTAAAATTACGGTCGTACTAAAGTTAACTAAGTTAAACTTTTTTTTTCAAGTTAGCACAAAAACTATGCTCAGTTTTTATGAATTTTGAATTTTTTATTATAATTTTTTTTATTTTTTTTTTAAATCTTTTGTTTGTTTTTCAGACATGACCGAGACTCTGCGTAATAATCAGAATAAAAAATAAATGAACACTCAAAAATATGGCACCTGAACTTCAAAATTGTGGCAACACTAGTTATGCAAGATTAATTTTCTCATACAATATTAAAACTTTTGTTACCGTTTTTTACCATTTGAAGAATACTTTATATTTCCGTAAAACATAAATAAATAAATGCAAATATAAGTAATAGTCTAAATTAATTACTGGCTTCTCAATCCACGATCAAACTTCAGCCAATTTTTACCATTTCAAACCTTTCTGGTCTCAGTCAGGGGAGATTCCACTTTGTTGAGTTCAAAAATTTTATTTATTATTTTTTACCCCGCGGTTTGCTATTTCTTTCTCCAAGCTATTAAAGTGTGGTCTCCAAAAAATAACGTTGCGTTGTATAAGCCAGCCTTAAAACAAATCAGATGTATCATTGTTCTGTTAAATACTCTACAGCAATTTTTTTAACTTCTAAGAATCGCACATTTTCAATTTTTATACCGTCGTATTGGGAAAAAAGTACTTTTAAATGCAATTTGTTTGAAAACTGCATCTCAATTTATTATTGAGATATTATTTTTTTTTTTGTAGTTTTTAGTACCTTTTGTTTTTTATTGGCAACTCAAGTACTCCATTTCTGTAGAAAGTAAAGGCAAAATAGTTGGAAAATTGCACTTATATCTTTTTGTTGCCATTTTCCCATAAAAACTGAAAAGAAAATACTAACTAAAATTCGTGCTGTTTTAAAAATATATAAATGAACGATTTCTGATAAAACAGGGAGCTATTATAAAATATATTTAATTTTAAGGTATTAATATGACAAACAAATGAAGGCATATGAATCATGGGATAGCCGATTTTTTTTTTTTTTTTTGTCGAGTTTCTTGAATGACGACATCTCTTTTTTTAGATTTGTGTTCACCGATAGTGACATCCTATGCATATTTTACTCTAGATGTTGTTTAAGACTGGATTGTAAATGAGGAATTCTTCAGCGGATGCGAATGACGTCATTTTATATAAAATAAAAGCGTATGTTTTAAGTCTTAAAACTGACATATGCTTATATACATTACATATATTTTTTTTTTCATTGGGGGCGACACTAAATTCTGAAAAAGCAGAATTCCTAGTTTTCCAGTTTACATTATTTTTAAAATCTTTTCAGTATCTAGAATATTAAGGCCGTTTAAACTGAATCGTGTGTCTGCTGAGAATTTAAATTAATTTTTATTTTTCGAAATCATGTTTTTCAACATGTGCTGTAGTATATAACGTTCGAACCGATCGACCTATTATCAAAATGTTAGTCAGAGTTTGAAAGGTAATCGTTTTACAGAGGTGCTAGATCTATTTAATGTTAAAAAAAATTAAAAATTAAATATTTTTCCAACACTTTGAAATTCTTAAAAGAAATAAAAATAAAAAATCGCAGGTTTATTTTTAAACAAACGCATTTTGTATTCTTTGTAGGTCAATTTTAATGAAAATATGTTCGTGGCTTGCGAATTTAATTGATTACTCGTATCGTTTTGTGAGTTTCAGATGATTCCATGACAGTATTTCCAGTAGAACACCTTTTTTTTTAATCAGTTGATTGCTTATACTTTTGTAGTAGTAATATTCGATTTATTTAATCACTCATTTAATCTGTCATTAAATAAAGCGAAAATTACTCTTTCAGAAAAAGGGTGGCAATCAAGTAATCCGAATAAAAATAACTCCTCTTAACTGGCAATGGCAACACAGTATACGAGGCATAAATCCTATCAATATCATACGTACATAATATATATATATATATATATATGCTAAATGAAATCGTTTTCCTGAAGTAATGAAAGTGGCCCAAGGTACAAGAATAATATTGTACCTACGGCGGGCAGTTGTTCTACCTTGAACTATTCCCTAAAATTTTGAATTTACACTGTATGAGAAACAAAAAACATGTTAAAATTTTACAAAACAAACAGTCATAATCAGATAAAACAGGACAAAAATCCACTGATTTATAATTTAAAATATGTTAAAAACTACTTTTTTTTATAACCTGGAAAGAAATAATCACAAATTAACCTATTAGAAACCCACCACATAGAAACTATTTAAATTTAAAAAAAATATCAAAATTATAGCATAGAAGTTTTATACATAACATGAAAAAAAATTGTATGAGTTATTCTACAGTATTAAAATTTGAAAAACTTCTCCTAAACTTATTATAAAGCATTATCACAATTTAAAATGCATGTCACAAAAATAAGCTGCAGGCTCTAACTTTCTGAACTTCCAAAAATCCTTTTGATTATGCAATTTGTAAAGTTTTTTAAGTGCTTCATAAAGATGATTAAAGATCAGAAATCTTAGCTGTTTATGTCAATTAAATTTTCTGATACTAATATTTTAATATTGAAACATTTAGCTAAACTACATTAGAAACACCCATTTTAGAAACTAAACGCTTCAGTATATGAGAAAATAAATATAAAACTTAAATGAAGGTTATTTACAAATTAGTTGGGCAAAAAGAATGATTTATTGAATGGAATTGATAGGGAAAATATTACAGTACATATTGTTGTAAGATAGAAAAATAGTTCAAGTTTACCATTATCACAAATGTTCGATGTGACTTCCTTTCGTGACTCTGCAAATGTCCCATCGGTAAATCATTTCTTGCCACAGGTTTGTCAGCATGTTATCATCGACCAAATTAATTGCAATGCAAATTCTTTATTTTAGTTCAGGAATGGATGCTGAAAGTGGCGGCTTGTACACTTAATCCTTTACACAATCCCATACGCCGAAATCAAGCGGTGAAAGATCGTGTGATTGAGGTGGCCATTAAATAACACTTCCACTCGCTAAGCGATAGCGTCAGTTATGACACCTAACGCCATCTATGAATAAACTTTGGCAATATTACTACTAGTCTGACTTTCAACTAGTTAATTTCATTTAATATTTCGAAAGTTTTTAACTTACGAAATTGCTCAACTAATTTGTAGACACCCTGTATATCAAAATGTTACTCCAAAAAAGGCTATGTTCTCACTCATTATTATAGAAAATTTTGAAAAAAAAGAGGAATAAAATGGTTGCATTTTATCTAGGATCATGGACCTAGGTACAAGGCAATTATTTGATCCTAGGTACAACACTTAGTGATTTCACATGCAATGGGCTACATTAAAAATTTTAAAGGGGAAAAGTTCTCATAGATAAATGAATTGTTTGATATCAAATTTAAAACTTCAGAAAACAGTTTAAACAAAGTGTTAAAAGAAAAGCATTTTTTCTTTTCTTTTAATAATGAAATAATTCAGCTACAAAATTTAACTTTTGTGCTTGCGAAACACTTTTCCATCCTCAATATTCCCCCAATGTACATTATGTACATGTACCTTCCCTAAGTAAATTTGTATTCCTGTACCTTGGGGCACTTGCATTACTTCAGGAAAACGTTTTCATTCAGCATAATTTTTACTTTTAAGCATGCATGATATTGATAAGCATGTCTGATATGTCTTGCATACTATGTTGCCAGTTAAGTGGAGTGTTTTTTATTCAGATTGCCTCATTGCTACCCCTTTTCTGAAAGAATAATTGTCTCTTTATTTAACGTCAGATTAAATGATTGGCTAAATATGGCGAACACTGTGGAAATATTGAGGCGAATATTGACACAGCTACCACAGCAAGCTTCCTTCTTCTGAAATTCAAAATGGCAATATGAGTAGCAATAAGACTAGCTGGTGTTGTCACTCATCCAGCTGAATAATAAAAGTTAGATTCAAATACAGTGCGTCTCAAAAGTTTGTAGACAGCCATTATTTTGGATTTAAGAGCTAGCTAAACGAGTAAAAAAGACGAAATAAATTATGAAAACATATAATGATGAAATGAAAATAATAAAATATTCAAGTAACTTTTAGAAGTCATAGATTTAATATAAAAAACTAAAAACAAAAAAATGCTGTCCCAAAAATATATAGACAACCGGTGTTAAAAGCTGACTTAAATATTGATGTCCAAAATTTGCATATTTCAAGGTCATGTACTTGTGACGCAATGGTTTCCTGAGATAAGATCTAATCTGTCGTTTCTGACTGATTGCAAAGATGCCTCGCAATGTGCAGTTTTCCAAAAAGGAAATTTTGGAAATCTATAGTTTAAAGGCTCGTGGATGGAAAGTTGTGGACATTTCAAGAAAAAACTGGATGCAGCAGGGTTGGTATTTGCCGAATTCTGTCTAAAGGTGATAATCTGAAGCAAAATCCCGTTTTAGACGACCAAAGAAAACAACTAAATAATAAGACAGAGAAATTTTGACAGTAATTTTAACCCAGAACCTGTGTGTATGGTTAGTTTCTATAGAAGTAAACGTTTCAGTACCAATATCCACGGTCCATCGACGGCTGCTAGCAAGTACATTTCTCGATTTTCGCAAAATGCGTCATTCTCCAAAGCTAACAAAACGAAATAAAGACACTCGTGTTCAGTGGACCCAAAATCACAGGAATTGGTCAAATGAATGGTTGAGTGTTCTTGTCAGTGATGGAAAGAAATTCAATTTAGATGGCCCCGATGGTTGGGCATACGATATTCGCAAGGATTCACGAATTTTTTTAGCAGACAAGAAAGAGGTGGTTTACTCATGTGTGTGCAACATTTTCTTATAATGGAACAACTCATATTGCGTTTTTTAAAGGTCGTCAATGTTCCGAAGATTACGAGAAAAGCCTTGAAGTACAGTTACTTCCATTTGGAAATTTGCTAGGGGGTGACAAATGGATGTACCAGCAAAACCATTGCTCTATTCTCGTGCCCAACTCTGCAATGCAGTGGTTTAGACAAAACCAAGTAACTGTTATAGACTGACCATCCCTAAGTCGTGACATGAACCCAATAGAAAACTTCTGAGGTAGATTAGCTGGGGACGAATATACTAAAAGGCGTCAGTTTGCAACGGTTCAAGATATAAAGTTGAAATTTGAACGAAGTTGATTTTCTTTAAAGTCAGAAGTTCTTTAAACTCTTGTTTTAAGTATGCATTATCGAGTTTTTGAAGTGATTAGAACAAACAGCTTAAACATTTGAACATTAAAGGAAAAAAAAATGAGTAGTCTATATATTTTTGGGACAGTCAAATTTAAGTTTTAAATTTTCTCACAAAGTCTATGATTGTGTAATAATATTTGTGTATAGTATTATTATTGTCTTTCTATTATTTATAATTATAAATTGTTTTGAAATTGTTAGTCTTCTTTTGGAATTAAAAAAAAAAGTCCTTCCGGCCAGTGCCGGGAGGAAGAGGTAGCTTTCATAATCCTTATTTAAAAAAAGCCAACTTATATCATGCAAACACACGAAGCTCAATTTAGTGGAAACCGAATATAGGAGATTCAATACTAATTTTTATCAATATAATGAATGAGAATTTCGCGAAATTAGTCAGCTTTATCCAAGCTGCTTTTCTTTAAAGTAACTTATATTTGGCTGCCAAATTCGGCAATTTCTTAAAGTGCCTGTCATTTTAAGACAACATGGTGGATGAGGCTAAGCAGTGAACTTGGTCGAGACCTTAGTAATTGCTGTGCACATGCTCACTCACATCGGAATCGGTTAATATATAGGAGTGCTGTCGCATGCGAAAAATCAGATTTTTCAAAATGTCACCCACAATCGAAATTGAAACTGCTATATCTGAGCCATTTTTTAAGGTAAAGACAAACAAAAAATGCTCCTGAATCCTTATATCAAGATCAAATACTTAAGAAAGAAACCTTTTTCAATTTCTAATTTTTTTTTGCATCTCACTTTAAATATATATATATATATTAATTTAATGGCCGCCATTTTGAAACAAGATGGCTGATGAATCTGGCCAGCGAACTTGGTCGAGGTGTTGATGTATACTATCCACAGGCCTTCTTACATCGAAATAGGCGAATACGTGTGTTATCGCGTGACAAATACAAGATCGTTTCAAAATGTTAGCCATGCTAGAAATTCAAAGTGCTATAAATCAACCATTTTTTAAGATATCAACAAAAGAACAAATTTTCAGAAACAAAAACTGCTCCGGAATCTTTGTATCAAGGCCAAACACATAAAAAAAATCTTTTTCATCTTCCAATTTTTTAATACCTCATTTTGAATTTTAAGTTAAATTTTTTTTAAATGGCAACCCTTTTGAAACAAGATGGCGAATGAAGCTGGCCAACGAACTCGGTCGAGACATTGGTATGTACTATGTACAGACCAAGTTACATCCAAATAGGTTCATAAATACGCCTGTTATCGCGTGACAAAAATCAGGTCGTTTTAAAATGTCAGCCACAAGAGAAATTCAAAATGCTATTACTCAGCCATTTTTTTTTTAGATACAGACGAAAGAAAAACTGTTCCGGAATCTTTGTATTAAGGTCAAACACATACAAAAAAATCTTTTTCATTTTCCAATTTTTTGGTATCTCATTTAAATTTTTTTATTTTTTAATTTTTTTAAATGGCCGCCATTTTGAAACAAGATGGCGGATGAAGCTGGCCAACGAACTCGGTCGAGATATTTGTATGTACTAAGTACACACCAAGGTACATCAAAGTTGGTTCATAAATACGCCTGTTATTACGTGAGAAAAATCAGGACGTTCCAAAATGTCAGCCACGCTAGAAATTCAAAATGCTATAACTCAGCCATTTCTTAAGATATAGACGAAACAAAAACTGCTCCCGAATCTTTTTATCAAGGTCAAACACATAAGAAGAAAATATTTTTTCAATTTTCAATTTTTGGTACCACATTTCAAATTTAAATTTTTCTTTAAAATTTAAATGGCCGCCATTTTTAAACAAGATGGCGGATGAAGCTGGCCAACGAACCCGGTCGAGACAATGGTATGTACTATGTATAAACGAAGTTACATCCAAATCGGTTCATAAATACGCCTTTTATCGCGTGACAAATTTCAGGACGTTTCAAAATGTCAGCCACGCTAGAAATTCAAAATGCTATAACTCAGCCATTTTTTAAGATATAGACGAAACAAAAACAGCTCCGAAATCTTTGTATAAAGGTCCAATACACAAGAAAAAAATATTTTTCCATTTTCAATTTTTTGGTACCACATTTCAAATTTAAAATTTTTAAAAAAATTTTAAATGGCCGCCATTTTGAAACAAAATGCCGGATGAAGCTGGCCAACGAACTCGGTCGAGAGATTGGTATGTACTATGTACACACCGAATTACATCCAAATCGGTTCATAAATACGCCTTTTATCGCGTGACAAATTTCAGGACGTTTCAAAATGTCAGCCACGCTAGAAATTCAAAATGCTTTAACTCAGCGATTTTTTAAGATATAGACGAAACAAAAACTGCTCCGGAATCTTTGTATAAAGGTCAAATACATAAGAAAAAAATATTTTTCCATTTTTAATTTTTTGGTACCACATTTCAAGTTTAAAATTTTTTTAAAAATTTTAAATGGCCGCCATTTTGAAACAAAACGGCGGATGAAGCTGACCAACGAACTCGGTCGAGACATTGGTATGTACTATGTACACACCGAATTACATCGAAATCGGTTCATAATTACGGGCGTTACAGTGTGACATAGGTCAGATATATATATATATATATATATATATAGATATATATATATATATATATATATATATCAATTTTGAACGGAGGGTGGTTTCGGGGTCTGGGGGTCATGATCGATGAAAATATACCAAAATTTTTTGAAATCGCTTTCCTCCGAACGGCTGCAATAGGTAGCTTTTTTGTAAAGAAAGCTACCTAAAACCGTTGTCTATAACCTTTTGAGACGCACTGTATTACTTAAATGTAGGTTAGTGATCTAAGTATACAAGTGTCTCTATATCTATCCGTCATCTGATATTTCTATATCTGTCTATCTATCTTCCCCTGCATACCTATATATACACACATTTTCAATTACTTACCACATTATCTATTTACGCTTATTTCTAGCTATCTAATGCCTATATCTATCCGTCTTTTGATATTTCTATATCTGTCTATCTATCTCCCTATATATACCTATATATACACACATGTCCAGTTACCTGACACATTATCTATTTACACTTACTTCTAGCCATCTAATGCCTATGCGATATCTTTTATTATGGAAAGGATTTATAAAAAGCCCCACGTACTTGTAGTTCCTTGGGCACAATCTGTCATCTGTCGAACTTGAATGGAAAATCCTGGTCTCTGAGTAGAAGCATCTGATTTGAAAGTTAGAGCTATCACGTCGTCTGTAAACACTATGCTTTCTAGGGAACACACGGGAAAATTTATGCTTTATTAAACATTAATGCTTTACAAAGACCCATTAAAATCAAACATGCAATGTACTAAGAACATTTTAACTTTCCAGCGGGCTTGCTGTTGCAAATTTTACGACAAATATGATTTTTTCGAAAACTTGCTTTCACAAATTGCATCGAAATTAAAATTAAAATTTTTCTACCAATATTTATAACTGCTTTTCTAACACGTCTCTTATTATTGTTTACTTTTTCGCGTTTTTAATGGCTTAAGTAATCGGTGCAAAAAATTTAGTGGGGGCAGACAAAAATGGACAAACCAGTTTATGCAAAGAATTTTGATGTGCCCGCTGAAAGGTTAATAAATATACGTTAGAAATAAAAATTTATAAAAATAAAAAAATGCACAGGAAAATTCTTGAACAAAGTATCCAACTGCGTATTAGGGAATTACACCTTTACTAAATACAGTATTGTCTTGGCGATTATCTGAGCCAGTATTAGTATTGTCTAGACCAGTGTTTCTCAAACTTTTATATTTTACGTCCACCAAAGCATCTGTAAAACTACTATGGCCTACCTCCACTCTGCTCTCTCATTTTTTTAGTGTTTCTAATTTAAAAGTTCCTCTTATTTAAAAGTAAACTCTAATAACATATAGAAGCCTAATAGAGCTTTAACAATAACTATTCTCTCACATTTTTTAACTTATCAAGCGATGATTTTTTTTTTGGCAGAAATGTGTTTTTAACATAAGTGTATAAATGCAAAGAAGCTATACATATTCGCCTTTACGCCAAAAAGAGTTATGTTCTTTCTTTCAAACTTACCTCAGTGTTAAGCAAAAGTGTTATATGGTCTGCATTTTTATCTTCAGAAATGTCTTGGAAAAACTCACAATTAGCATTTGATAGTGATATTTGAGTGATGTAGTCGTAAAAAATCCAGAGGGTATATGCTATAGGCAGAGGGTATACGCTAAAGTCATGAACGTTTTGCCTAGGGTATACGTTATAGCTTTATTTGTGAAACAGAGGGTATACGGTGCTTCTGAGAAAAATCCAGAAGGTATACGGCGTATACCCGCGTATACCTGCCACTACACCCCTAGATAACATCGATACATTTTAAAATTGTTTTAATAACTTGTTAATAGTTGGTGGAAGGTCTTTGGACACTAAATACATAAAAGGATTTGAAGTTTCACATCTTTATCAATTTAAAGTAGTCATTATTCCCTATCAAAACACATTTCTCTGTTTTCCCTTTGCTATTAACGTTAATTGACTGCCATGTGTTAACTCAATTTATAATTTAAAATGTACATGTCATGATGATATTTGTTTTCTGTATAGGACGCCTACACTGGATCTATGAACATTTACTATTTACCCAGTGTTATCGCTGGCTTTTGACCAACATTAGCGATTTGGCGAACTAAAAAACAGTAGCCAAATAATAATAAAAAAAAGAGTTAGCAAAATAGATTCGGCGCGAAACACTGAAAAGTCTAGCCCTTATTGTATCCCTTTTTTTTTCAATATGTTCTAAAATAGCCCAATTTTTCGTAATTGCTTATAAAATAGAAATTCGAATATACGCTGCAGAAACTATTAAAAATTTGTTCAACCTAAATGTCTCCTAAATGTGTAAATGTTTCGGGCATTCTTTTAGCAGTCTAAATAAAAATTCAAAACAGCTATCTTTTGTTTACCGGTGTGAAAATACACACTAAAAATTGCTATGAGATTTCAACTCTAAACGATAGAAAAATTGACCGGTCAATGATACTTTGCGTACAACTAATAAATAGCATGGTAAATGGTTAATTTCAACGCCGCATTCCAGCAAAACTTTTCTCTATTTGGTGATTGATGCGAATAATTTTGTTTGTGTTTTTACCGACGCGACTCTGGCGCATAGATAGTGATCAACTGACAATAGAGTCAAATTCACTTATTGCATAATCCTTTCTGTGTCTTTGACTGTTCTTAAACAATTAAATTGGTGTTGAATCAGTATCTACAAATAGTGTAATGTAAATGGCACAGTGCGATTGAACATGAAAAGTGACATCAATCGTTCAGTAACGCGGATAAGAATCTCGACTGTATTGGCACACACACATAGACAGACAGAAAACTGACAATGAATGGTAAAGATTGCCCCCCTCCCCCCCGGTGGGGCGTGGGGAACCACAGGTCTAGACGATATATAAGTTAAACAAAATTACACACAAAAATCATCTTAAACAGGGTTTTCTAAATTATGATACGCATACTAGTTTTGGTACGCGAACCTTCTGATATTTGTAGTCGAATCTTCTATTCTGAATGTAGTAGAAATAAATAAGAGTTTTCAAGATCTCCATTTTTTCAGCCTTAATCAAAATGAGATCGTCCAGCAAAGCTTTTTTTTTATTGCTGTAAACGTTTTATGTAGCCGAACAGAATCATCATTTCTATTTCTGTACAATTTTATTTGTAAAAATGAAAAAAAATCAAATTACGTCTTGAATTGATGAGTGATATAAATTATAGTGTGAACGTCATATTTCAATGACTATATTTCAGAAAATTTTAAACAGATTTTTTTAAAAAATCAAAAACCCTTTTTTCAATAGAGATACTCTATCATTTTCACTGACGAGAGAGAAAAAATAACTTACTCTGCTACAATGTTGGCCAGAATCCCCTCATTTTGTGCCAGCTTGCTAATCATTAGGCTGAGTGCGCTCGGCAGACTAATAGATACTTACACATGTACTATTTTTGAAGAATAATAAAATTTACATGAGACCACAAAAAAATTAACCACATAGCTTTTTCTGTCTCAAATTTTAACTAAGAAAATTTTCGACTGAATAATTTTATCCTTTATAGCCAAAGATATATTAGAAAAGTAATCTAATAATAAATATTAAATTTAGAAACGATTCGATATTTCAATCTGGCTTATTGAATAGGTAGATATAAAGCTTTTATTTTTTGTAAAATATTCACAATAATTCTTAAAAATTAGCAAATAGTATTGATTAATAAATATCTTACTTCTTTTAATATAAAGAAAATATATTATAGTCTTATCAGTAAATGTAAAAATTATTTTGTGTGGAAAATTTTTCTCTGTGCAATTTTTTCAATAACATAAAAGTTTTTATATACATAGTACTCTAATTGAGAAATCTGGTTCTTTTCATACAGCATATGCTATTTGCAAAGAATCTGGATAATTAGAGAATTATCTGCAATTTTTAAATAAACCTGACATTTTTTTCCGGCTTATTAAAAAGTGCCTATGCAGATTTAGGCTAATTTGAAAATGATCAATTGTTTCCCAATCAGCATGATAGTTTTCAGGTTCACTATAATGAGGTTATGCAGTTTTAGGTCCGTTAGAAAATGGCCAACAGTTTGACCAAACAGCCTGGTTTTATCACGCTAATTACAATATAAGAGAAATGTCTTATTGAAAGATTCTATTTAGGTGTCTAAGTGTGTAAGATTAGTAAATACTTTATTTAAGGATATATTTTTGTGCAAGGCAGATTTTAAATTTTTTCCCCAGATTTAGAGAAGATGCGGTTTCTGAATGAAAATAATTATAAAACATATTTAAACAAAGAGGCTTTTTTTTAATAAAATCTGCATATGGGGCAGATTTTTAATGTTTTCTTGCCATTGCATAAATAATATGTGTGGCTGAATCAAAATAATTATAAAAAATATCTAAGAAAATTGCTATATTAATAAAATTTGCAGGTAAGGCAGTTTTAAATGTTTTCCCAGCATAGAATATGGGTTACTGAATGAAGATAAATATAAAATATATTTAAGAAAATTGCTATATTAATAAAATTTGCAAGTAAGGCAGTTTTAAATGTTTTCCCAGCATAGAATATGGGTTACTGAATGAAGATAAATATAAAAAATTTATAAGGAAACTGCTATGTTAGTAAAATCTACAATTGAGACAATTTTCTAATGCTTTCGCAGCATTCTATCTCATTTGCGGTTTTATTGATATAGGCGAAGGGAAGGATATATGTATATATATATATATTATTCAGTAATATATTATCTCTAAATACTAACTAATGCTGGGGGGAAAAAATATATATAAATATAATAATCTGCTTCGTCTACAGATTTTTTTTTGTAATTTTTTTCTGTTCGTGGTTTATTTTACCTATAAAATAAATAAAAAGTTTGATTAATCTTATTTATAAAACAAGGCTCGTAACCAAACGTGTGAATAAAGAAGTTTCTTATTTTTTTAAATATATATCATTTTCATTTACCAACCCGTCTTTTATGTGCAATTCTTGTCATAGAGTAAAATTCTGCATTAGCTGTGGATTTTATTGATACATGTATACTGGGTGTTTTGGCAAAATATACGCTTAAAATACACTCATGTCCAAAATTAAGGTCACAAACATAAAATCTGTGAAAACTGATGAACTATTCACTGTATTGCCACGAAATTTGGCACAGAGGTATATTACAATATGAGAAAGAATATAGAAACATAACAATATGGAACAGATTTTAATCGTGAATTAAGATACAGGGTATATCAAAAAGTGTTAAATCATGAATCAGAGAAAAAGCATTTATCGCGGGAAAAGTCTGTCTAATATGGAGTGTGACCACTGTGCACTGCTATACTAGCCTCATAACGAGCTCTTATACTGTTTATGAAAGTGCCAACAAATGTTTGTGGCAACAAAGCCCATTTTTCCAAAAGTGCGTCTTTTAACTGTTGATGGGTCCTGGGAGGGGGGCTACGCTGCGCAAAGGCTCTGCCTAGACCATTCCAAACATGTTGAGTAAAACTGAGGTTCGGAAACCTCGAGGGTCAATTCATACGGTGAATATTCTCTGCTTCAAGAAAATCATCAACAATGTGAGCTCTATGTGGCTTCGCATTATCGCCCATAAATATGAAGACCGGGCCTACAGTACCCCGGAACAACATCACATATGCTTCAAGGACCTCATCCGTAATGCCTGGCGTCCAGTTGTGTGTGTCCCTTTCATTGCCTTCAACAGGAGAGCCCGGTTGTTGTTGAGCCGAAGACATCCCTCTTGGACACAACAAGAATGGGCGAGTGTTCTTTTCAGTGATGAGTCAAGATTCAGCACGCAGAGTGATTCTCATTGAATCTTCATCTCGGGAGAACGTGGAGCTCGGTACATCTCTCCTATGTAAAAGAAATCGACAGATTTGGTGGCAAAGGAATCCTTGTCTGGATCGGCATAATGTTGGGCAGTCGTACACAACTGCATGTCTTCAATGGGGGTACTGTCAGCGCACATCGCTATAGAGATGAGGTCCTTGAAGCTTATGTGAGGTTGTTCCGGGTGCTGTAGGCCCGGAATTCATGTTTATGGACGATAATGCGAAGCAACACAGAGCTCACATCGTTGATGATTTTCTTGAAGAAGAGGATATTCGCTGTATGAATTGGCCCTCGTGGCTTCGGACCTCAATCTTATTCAGCATGTTTGGGATGGTTTAGGAAAAGCCATTGGACAGCGTAATCCCCCTCCCACGACTCACCAGGACTTAAAAGTCGCGGTTTTGGTAGAATGGGCTTTGTTGCCACAAATATTTATTGACACCCTCATAAACAGTATGAGAGCTCGTTGTGAGGCTTGTATAGCAGTGCACGATGGTCACACTTCATATTAGACAGACTTTTCCCGAGATAAATGCTTTATCTCTGATTCATGAATTAACACTTTTTGATAAACTCTGTATCTTAATTCACAATTGAAATCTGTTCCATATTGTTATGTTGCTATGTTCTTTCTCCCATTGTAATATACCACTGTGCCAAATTTCGTGGTAACACAGTGAATAGTTCACCAGTTTTCGCAGATTTTATGTTTGTGACCTTAATTTTGGACATGAGTGTATAAAATAATCTATTCACTTATGTGAGACACTCAGGCGAGTAAATCAAATCTGTCAATAAAGAACATTTCTTATATATTTTTTTTATAATTATTTTCATTCGGTAACACATCTTCTCTACGTAATGCGGAGAAAACATTAAAAGTATGCGTCATCTGTGGATTTTTGCACGGTTTGTTTTCACAAAATATACCCATAAAATAAAATAAAAAAATATTCTTTAATCTTTGATACTCAGGCGCGTAAATCATCTCCATCAATAAAGCAGTTTTCTTATACATTTTTTATAAACATTTTAAACTCCTGCTATACTTTTACTTTCGGAATATAGACAGTGTAAGAAAAATATTATTATCATGAGGAAAACCAGATTATTAATTTTCGGACACATATAGTGTAGACTGTAGGATATAAAACGGTTACTGTAATCATGATAAAAACTTGATAAAAGATATTTTGGTATATTTTTACATTTTGAGGTGACCTGAATTTGTTTCTCTATTTTTAAATCTATTCCACAAATATGTGTGTCTATGCGTGTATGTTAGAATTGCATTTTCAGGACCCTTTTTTAACACTTTCCAACATAGTTGAAGTGTGTTTATAACTTCAGTTTGTCTGTCTGCCGTCTGTCTCTTCGGACTCTAAATCGCCTAAATATAGTCGGATCGTCATGAAATTGATATATGTTATTGATATTCACTATGGCATGTTCGGTATTAAAAATGAAGCTTGTAGCAGCTACGGTTTCTTCACAGGGACATTCAAAAGAATTACGTTACATTACGGCCTACGACAGGGACGGTGACCTATGGCACGCGGGAGATTAATTTCGGCACGTCATAGACTCATGTTCTAAATTAAAATGTTGAAGGGCTCGCGTGTAAAACAAGGTTATTAACAAAATACAATTTTTGAGACATTCAATTTTCAAAAGTTTTGTAAAGGAAAATACGAACTAAACTATTATGATTGTTTCCAGCAAAACAGCCGAGTTGATACTTGCCTGATTTTTTGTCTGATAGATTTCGTTTTATTGGACTTATGTGAAAATAGTTTTTATTTTGTAAATTCACTGAGTAAAATCTCTGTACTTTTAAAAAATTGACAAGCAGTTAAACAATTTTACACACACCAAAAAAAAAAAAAAAAAAAAAAAAAAAAAAGAAAGTAAGAAAGTTTTCCCTTTAAAAAAAAAAAAAAATATCAATTGCCATGCTTTACAACACAGCTTTTCATAATAGTCAAAATGCACAAATTTTTGGATTTAGACGATGAGTTTTTCTAAATTAGGTTGGTTCTCACTGTCATACAGATTGAATAAACTGAAATATAACTCTATAAATCACAATATAGCTCAATATTGGCTCAAAAAATTTTGAGATTAAGAGAGAACTAAAAGATTATCGGAAAATAACAATCATAAGCAAAAACATCGTTGGTGAAATTATGATAACTTGGAATTTCGAATTCAATTACATACAAGAACTTTTTAAAAGAAACCATTTTGATATTACTTTTTAAAAGAAACCATTTTGATATTTGTATCTGATATTTATATTTATTTTTCGGAAATGGAAAGTATAAAAACCTGTTGTCAGGTAGTTTCAATTCAGCTCGCATTCTCTTAAAGAAAAAATGAAATACGAAATTTATCTGAATTATTTGGCATCTAATAAGGCTCAACAAGAGAAATAGGATTTTTAAAATACTTGAATATGTTAAAAAATGCTACCCATATATTTTAAATCCTAAAATCAATATTGTTAGTAATTTTGCTACTCTGATACCATTAAATTGGTTGGCACGTCATGATCATGTAAAATATTTTTTGGAAAAAATTGCCACGCGGATGTGGAAAGGTTCGCCGACTCTGGCCTATGAGGCAAAATAGTTTGCGGTGATTTTTAATCAGAGTTGGGCAAATTTACAATTTCAATTATCCGCAGTGTAATTACATGTTAATTGCATGTAATTGTTTATAGTTACACTCATTCAAACACAGACATTTTGCCACATAATGGGATGGGGGCGGTTCTGGTTACACTGCTGCAAGATTTTTTTACGGCGTGTAATTTTAACTATGATTAATTACATACAATTAAACTGTAATTACATTGCAGATAATTGGAATTACAAATTTGCCCAACTCTGTTTTTAATAATGTTTCACAAATTCAAACTCATTTAAATTTATATATATCTCAAAAGTACACTACAAGATGCGTACTATACGATATGGTATGGATAGGATTCATCATTCATTTACAGGGACACTCAAAATAATTTTATTACATTGCGGTCTACGGGGATAAATTGCTTGCGTTTAATTTTTTCATGTTACACTATTTCAAACATATTGGAATTGATATGTATCTCTAACGTGCACTGCAATATATTTACTATGAAATATGAGGTGCAAGAGTTCATCATTTATATACAGCAGGGCTACCACAGGCGATTATTTTTGTATTATATTCGCACCATTACTTAAAAAAAATTGTAATGTATTTCTCTAGAAAATATTGTCGAAGTGTATGTGGACAATTTTTGTTTAAAAAATGGTGCGAGATAGAATTAAACAATAGTCGCCTGTGGGGCCCTAGGGGGCTGAGCCTCCTAGTGTGTAAAAAATATCTCTCGAAATGCTGAAAATTTGAATTTAAAATAGAAATAAAACCGCAAAAAATGAGTCTAATTAAAAAAACAAATGCATCCTGCACATCGGGAATTTCTAACGTATAAAATGATCTAAAAATGATTAAATTCCCATGTATAGTTTTTGCTCCTATAAAACTTTTTTAATGGAACGATTTGTCCAACTTTGGCATTAAATATCTCTTAGAATAATTCTTCTATTTGAAAACTGTCTGCATCAGCGTGTTTATCAAACATTTCTCTATAATATTACCGATTTTCATATTTTTGTATGCAATATTTTTCTTAATATTCACGAAGAAAGACCTCCTGTCAAAAAAATTCAAAACCGGCGGCGGCGGTGACAGCGTAAGTTACTTTTTTTTAGAATAGAGAGAAACCTTAAAAAAATATTTCTTAACGTGTATAAATTCTACACATCACATACGGGGCTGCACAAAACACCTGAAGTATATATCCGTTTATTGATGAAAACTGATGAAGGGGAATTTTTAACTATGCTATGCGTTTTCTAATTGAACTAAATTTTAGCATACTATGTGTTATATGATAAATCTCATAGTTTCTCATATTCATATACAAGGTGCGCAAAAAATTCAGATTTTTTTTTTTTTTTTTTTTTTTTTTTTTTTTTTTTTTTTTTTTAATGGGAATTGATGAAATTGCATTTTCAAATGTGTTATAAGTTTTACAATTTGTTTATTTAGACATCTTTTTTCGCCTTATTAAACTGTGTTGTTCTCTTATAGAATTCTGAACGTGTTGGACGGTGTTTCATAATCTATACTTAATGCATGGTTTTAGATTCTTATTGTTGTTTCTTTAATAATGCTGGTAGTATGCATGCATGTCCATGAACACGATACTGTTCAAACTGTGCTTTTGACTGAGCTCCTATTTGGTGAATATCTGATAGACCACTCTCCCAAAAGCGTATACATTTTCGTACAAATTGGGCAATGGGTTTGGTATCCAAACCCAGGGATGTAGTGGAGGGTATACAGTGGTATACGCCGTATACCTTCTGGATTTTTTAAGGAGTATTGTATACCCTCTGTTTTTCAAAAGAGATATAGCATATACGGCCTTGGATATACCCACTTCCTTGAGCGTATACCTTCTGCCTAGAGCCTATACTCTCTGGACTTTTAAGACTACACCACTGTACCAAATCGTTTATCAACCATTTTATCACCAAATAAAAACGATAAGTATTTTCTTTAGATCTTTTTCATTAGTTCAATTATTCAGTTGACCATTTTTACTTTTCATGATCATCTTATGTTGCAAAATAATTTCATTTCACCAGAACATTACTTAATTCAGTAAAATATTGTATAATTAAGAAAAATAAAATAAAAATAAATACGCGAATCTTGGTAAAAGCACGTGAAAATTTAAGTAGAGGAAAAGGTCCAAATACCGGCTACCACTTTTGTTTTCAATATAGATCATTACAATTTTCAAAATTAGTAAAAGAAAAAGTGACAGCAGGGTACCTTGACATGCGTTACACTCGTTCATAGAAAAAAAATCAGTTTAAAAAGCGTTTTCTGTTTATAAAAAGCAAAATTCCGAAAGTCTTCAAATTTTGAGTTTTGAAAATGGGGTCTAAATACTAGCTACTTAAGTTTTTTTCCAGAAGATCACACAAATAGAGCTAATGAAAATTATTAAGCAATTAGAATATTATTTTAATAAATTTATTGATCAATAACATTTCTTATGCCAAGAAAAAATACGCAATTATTAACCCATTAAAGACGAGCCTATTTTACATTTCTTTTAATTCTCCCACACCAGTTTTTAAAACATTGTAATTTTGAATTATTTAATCGCTCAAAATTTGAGATTAGATAATGTGAAAATTTCCAAACTAAAATACTGGTATTCAAATTTAAAAGTTTGTTTACTTCACATGGCAAGTTTTCTTGCTAACCGGCTTGAATGAGTTAATAAACAAGCATTTTTGTGAAATTTATAAAATTCTTAAAGACTATCTCTCGCAGTCTTCTTTCCATTATGTTTCTAATTTTGTTTTTTAACGTGTAAAAAAAAGTTTGATGATTGAAATGAGAATTATTTTATCTGAAAAAAAATCACAAACATAATATCACTCTCTGCGTCGGTGCAGTCGCTATAGGCTCACATATCGCATTCTTAACATTTAGCCCAGAATCCCCTTCCTCACTCTTGTCCGCAGAAAAAGGACACATGCAGAAGACACAAATTAGATATCTTCCTTTATCACTTTTTAAAAATCAAATTTCTGCTAAAATTTTGAAATCCAATGCCCTTTTCACCCGTTTTCCTCCGTCATTTTTCTTCTTTCTCTTCACATCTATTGCAGGCAATTTTGGAGTGTCCAACATCACTTTTTTGTGAAGTGATCCGGTAACCAGCATCGCTCCTGAAGAATTGCGGCCACGGTTTTTTTTTCATATTGCGAAATGGGACTGGGACTGTTTCTGAACCATTTAAATTAATTTATTAATTATGGAACTACAGTCGAATCCGGTTAAGACGCTCACGGTTAATACGCGATCCCGCTTAATACGCAGGTTTTTTCCAATCCCTTGAACATCGCCCATAAGGCTAATGCAAAATATCACATTTAGTACGTGAACGGTTATTACGCGATCCCGCTTAATACGCGATAAATTTTCAGTCTTTTGAGGGCAAAAGATCCCACTTAAGACGCGAATTCATTGACCAAGATGAGAATTGCTTCTCTCTTCCCGAGTGTTGCCAATTGAGACAATTTTATTTTTCATATATAAAAGACACTGTTTCCAAATAGGATTATTTACTTTATTTATAGAAGATTACTTAAGATGAAAATTACTAATCGGAAATAGTGGTAGATATTTGAATTAAACAAAACCCCGCTAAATAGACAACACTGCAATTCTTTGATCCCGCCTCCTAACATCCTTTGGCTCTCGCTTCGTGTATGTTTTTATTGTATCAGAGAGATATAGATGAATTCAAGTTACTCAGATACGCCATAATAATTATTACGATTAGAGATGATCATACCTGTTGTTACTGAGTTTTTAAGTTTACATTATATCACTACTATGTTTTATAATGCATATTATAGGCAACAAAAAATAAAACTCGTAAAGGTTAAACAAATACAGCTGCGGTTGGATAATTCTTTTGCATTTTCTTTGCATTTTGTTATGCTAGCAATTTTTCTTATATTAAAAAGAATGAAAAATTATAATGGTACTCATTATTAAAAGTGCTAGATATAATTTTAAAAATTGGAATACATATTTATTTTCCGTTATTATTCCAGTCGGTCGTATAAAAAGAAACAATGAATTACAGTAAAATATAATTAATTTTAAGGTAAATATACGTAAAAGGCACAAGTTTCGAACATAAACGTATAAATGAAAGCTCTAAAGTTCATTTAGATGATTAAATGTGTAAATAAGTCCAGTTACTGTAACATCATACAAATCACGTTTAATACGCGATCCCGCTTATTACGCGATTTTTATCCACTCCCTTGAAACGCGTCTTAACCGAGTTCGACTGTATTTAAATTATTTTTTTTCCTCCCCTTTAACCAGAGCAACCGAGAGAGGTCCAAATACCGGCTAGCCGGTATTTAGACCACTTAAGGTAACCGGTATTCGGACCACTTCTATGGTTAAGTTAAAACCGGTATTATTCATTCATATAATAAAATACCAATAACGGGCGCGCGGCAATTGAGAGCTAAATATGTCTAGAAAATAACTTAATCATTAATTCAAGATAGTATACGATCAGTACATTTAAAAAAAACATGAGAAACACATGTCTGAAAAACTTTTGATGTTCCAGATTACGTCGTTTGGACACTTTGGCATTTGCTATTTGTAAATGAGACAGACTTCAGCGACGAACTTCTCGTAACTTTCTTCTCTCAATTAAAGTTCCAAATTCGGCCTATCGAATCTAGGCTGCGCTGCGCTCAGTTCTCAGAACACCTAGTAGCCGGTATTTGGACCTTCTCCTCTATTATATTTTATTGATTAATAAGTCGGAAATTGTATGTCAAACGTGGCAAATGAGGTGCTTTCGTACTATAACTAGTTTTACAAATATTCAGATATTGCTGCAATAGCTGTTGCACTCTTATGCAAAAATGCATGAATGCAAAATTTATGATTATATATATTAAATTCAGTAATACGGAAATAATAGGACTCCATCTTAAATAAGACGCAATCACCATGGCAACCTAGAATCATTACCTATCATGGGATATCATTGAATTAGTTATGTATGATAGGATTTAATATAATGAAGGAAACTTTTATTAACATCTTTTTATGTTTTGATTCGATTTTCATAAAATCTGAAATGACTCGACAAAATTCTGCTAGGATTCTATATATTAAATTTCACACCATTCGATTGGGTAGTTTTTGCGCTGTTATATGCGGACAGACGGACAGACAAACGGCCGGATCAGACGACGACTGTAGGTGCTACGTATTTATATAATTACGAACGCACATAAAAAGGTAAAATATAAAGTTTAAAATAATTTTAAACTTCTGTCATTATGGCTATGCATAATCCCTTTCAGTATTTATTATTTTTCAGATACATGTAATGCAATGGAAGTATCGTAATCGTGATGCTTGGATGTATGTGACTGAATACTATATAAATTCCGAACATTGTTTTCACTTGAGTTGCCGGTTGGCAAATATTTTATAGTTAGTTCCCCCCGCAAAAACTGTATACACGTACAAAAAAAAATCGGACGATGAGTTTGGCATCTAAACCATTTATTAATTGATTTCCAACTACTTATCAACCATTTTGGAACCAGAGGTAAGTAAAAACTAGTTTTGATAGGAAAAGTTACCAAAGTAATATATAACACCTGCATTTAGATATGCATGGGCGAAACACATATACGCCCGCGGTAAAAGACTCGCCAAGTTTGGCAGTAATTTACGAAATATCGCCAAATTTTTCTTCGAAAATAAATGTCAAAAACAATGACGAAATTTAGCAAAATCACCATGTAATCGTAGTCATTATAATAAGAATTTTTTACCAACACCCAAATTAGCCTATAACTGGGAATATTTTCGTAATGAGCCCACGGTAAATTGGCGCATACTAGCGAGCGCGGTTTGGCGCAAAATTAATTAAATTATTGTGTTAAATTATTAACACAAGTAATTAAATTATTGTTAAAATCTTCATATACTTTAAACAAATTCTTTTCAGGTTTGCTCATGTTTGACCCCAACTTTGTCTGTGGTTCCGATTACAGAAGATTAGCTCTATAATTAAAGTATTTTAGTAGAATAAATTGCATATGCTGCGTTACATATTTTTCTAGTTACTTTTAGATTGCCTAGTACCAGGTATCCTGGTATTCTATAAAATGTTCGAAAAGTTACGTGGAGTCGTTCCAGATTTTTTTTTATGCTAAAATTATGAATAAAACCTTTCATTACCTTGGAATTAATTGCAATGTGTTGTGAATGAAACCAGGCTGATTAGACAAACAATTGTTCACTTTCTAAGCAGCCTAAAACTGCATTGGCTGGTTGGAACGAGCCTGAAAGAATCAGGCTGATTGGGAAATAATTTTCCATTTTCCATTTAGACTAAAACTTCATATGCTTTTTGCAATAAACCTGAAACACATGATTTGGATCTATTTGTTATTTGATTCGAAAATGGCAGACGATTCTTTAATAAGCTTGCCTCTTTACTAAGAGCCTATGCTGTTTTCAAAGATCCGGATTTCTCAATTAAATCACGACAGATATAGTAAATTGTTGGGAAAATATCTATTTAAAAATAATATTTAGATTAATAAATATGGTCGTGCTTTTGAAATATAATGAAGCAGATTATTGTACTTTAAATCAAAAATAAAAAAATAAAATTGCTGTTAATATAAGGCTCATTATTAATGATGTTATTAATAATAAATAAATTTGATATAAACTTTTCTTTAATAAAACTTTAAAGTCCCTTTAAGAAATAAAAACAAGATTTATCATAATTAGTATATCTATTAGAATCTCATGCATAAAAAATCATTTTGAAACCTGTTATATAAAGCTATGTAAGCCTACTTTCTTAAAGTCGTTGAAAATACGATTTGACCTGTGAATATAAAACAGAACAGCTACAGCTGTTCACATTCAGACCGGTTTCCATAATTACTGTTTATGTCAAGTATCACTTATTGGCATCATAATGCCTAAGGAGTTTTGTTCTTAAAATGAGTAATCGAAATATAATGCATGTATGTCTTACTCGGTTTATGAAATATTATAAATCTATTTAAAATAATATATAAAACCAGGATTGCCTTTTCATTACAAGAACTCTGGTTCAACAACATTTTTAGAGCCTTGCACTTTTCTAAAAGGCAGAATGTATTAAATGTCGTTCGGGGACTTTTACAACAAGCGTGTGAACTAAGTGCGTGCTTGCAGACGCTTTGGAGACTTGAAAAAAATTTAAAGGTAACAGGCAAGGTCTTTTAGTCTGGTTGGCAGACCTTAACTATTAGTCCAGTCAAATTAGGAAAGTTTGCTGCAAAAAATGCTACAGAGATAAAAATTCGCACAGTTGTTCATTGATACCTACTAATCACTAGATAAAAAGTCCTGATGGATAGGAAGTGAGCGGGGGGAGGGAGGGGCAAAAATAAATTTTGCCCCCCCACATTTTTTAGTTTTTTTTTAAATATCTCAAAAACTGTGGGTTTTCATGAAAAAATTGCTCTGGCATAAATTAAAGAGCATAAATTCTCTACAAATGACAGGTATACAAATTGGAACCTCGGTTATCCGTCATTCACGGGACCAGAACCTTGTCGGATTTTGTCAAGTCAAATTAGGAAAGTTTGCCATAATAAATGCTACATTGATAAAATTTGGTACAGTTGTTCATTGATAGTTACTAATCCCTAGATAAAAAGGTCCTGATGGATAGGAAGTGAGCGGGGGGAGGGAGGGTCAAAGTCCCCCCCCCCCACATTTTTTTAGTTTTTTGAAATATCTCAGAAACTGCGGGTTTTCACGAAAAAAATGGTCTGGCATAAATTAAAGAGCATAAATTCTCTACAAATGACAGGTATACAAAGTGGAACCCCGGTTATCCGTCATTCACGGGACCGGAACCTTGACGGATTTTTCACCAAAAAAAATTACTTTCTTTTCAAATTTATTTAATTTCTATTCAAATTTATTAAATATTGTCACAAAAAATAAATAAAATAAAACAAAAAACACTCCAATACTGCATGCGATAATGGCAGGTAATTAGTTAATGAAAGATAAATATTCACCATTAATGAATTGTTTATTAATGTGAAGTATAATAATATATAGAGAATAATATATAGAGAAAACTAAATAGTATATTATAATATATAGTAATAGTAATAGTATAGTATAATATATAGAGAAAACTAAAAGTAGATACATACTAATTTATAATTAAGTAGATATTATATAATTATGAAAGTCTTTACAAGGAGTTTTTTTTATCATTCTGGCTTGTTTTTCTCTCCAATATCATCATCAGCGGAAGTACATGGGTCATTAGGATCCAGTTCTTTCTTGCCCTGTTCATCTGCCCATGACCCTGAAGACAAATATTTATCAATAAGAAAATGTTTAGGTCATGCGAAACTTTGTGAGTGCGACAAAACATAATAGAGAGCAATGAAAACTACTAATTTATCACTAAGCAGATAGTACTTACTAAGTCGTGATGTTCTTTTTTTTTTCTTTGACACATCATCATCAGCTGTAGTGGATGGTGCATTAGAAGGTGTTCTCAGCAGGATTGAATCCATAATCGCCTCCTCATCTTTTTCCTCATCATGTTGATCTACATATTTGGATGTAGCATTCAGACAGTCACCATGACAGATGTTGCAGATGATTGTGCAATTAATGGCTGCTTTTCTGCATCCACACTTAGCTCCACAGCCAGTAGTGCATTTGCAGAAGATGGTATTTAAGACAGCCTCAGGTGCGATCGAATCCTTGGTTGTTATGGGAATAAGACGATTCTGTCTTCGTTCCCAACCCCAGAGTTCGGCTTGTTGTTCCTGGCCAAGCCACAGTTGTACCTGGTGGTATACCCGGAAAGAATGCTGTCTGGCTGCTCCTTCTGTTGGTGGGAGGGATGAAATGTCAGGTTTAACATTTGATACAGATTTTGCGAAGGAGTGGTATCGGAAAGTATTAAGAGATGTAGCTGTGGAGGGTGCTCCATACAATCTCAAAAAAAGTTGGTTTCCTGCTTCTGCAACAGCATCATGGTCGGATTCCCTGTTATTGAAAACATTAGCAATTTTATGTATGTCTTCACATTGCTGAAACAGTTTGAAAAATTTGATTTTTCCTTTTTTGTATGCTGCAGACGTCGTATCACATCCAGTGAATGCATGAAGGGCTAGAATGACGTCTTTCAGTCTCGTTTCTTTAACTAACTGTTGTGAGGAAAAAATCTTTCTTTCAATTTTTCCACGGCTCGGCTTAACGAAAAAAATTTCTCGTTCGAGTGGAGTTAGGGCGATTAGGAGGACAAGAAGATCAACATCCTCACCAACAATTGCCACTATGTCACTGGAAGAAGATTTTTCAATGGCTGTTGTTACGATTAGGGTATCTGCATCACCAGTACTCTGCCGACAAGATATTCCATTATCCTTCAATTTGGATGAAAGCATAGCAATTAATCTTGATTTGTTCTTTTCATTTGAAAGGAAGTTTTCTTGCTTAACAGTAACCTCTGTGTCTTTGTTGAAATTAATATCCACGGACTTCTTCAATGCACATCTTCGGTTTTGTTCTGCTGATTTCGTGCTATTGGTAGTGTCGGAGTAGCCATCAAAAACCACTGTACAGCTTTTACCTTTATAATGTGTGGAGATATATTTGGTGTAGCCTTCACAAATTGAATTAAAAGTGGAACCTCTTGACCACGGAACTTTGTGAAGGAGGAAACCACCATCCACAACAATATCACACTTTTGAAAATCAATAGTCTCTTGCAATGGTTTCAAGAAATCGTAGAGGACTGCTTTCTTCGTCTTACGCATGCCTCCTTCGTCAAAAAGGGCTAGCGGAAAAGGAGCCAACTCAAATTTTAAATATTTTTTCAAATCTTCATCATGTTGTTTAGCTATGGAGATCCGTTGAAATATTACCAAAGGGTTGACTGGAACTATATCATCATGAATTTTAATAGAACAGTTCATGATGGCCAGAGGGAGGGCCCGGTCCTTACGTGACAACTTTACATCGGAAAAACATTTCCCAACCACTTTCGCCATTGCCTGTTTTCCTATATTTATAGCGTCATAGCAGTTAATAGTTGCATCCCCTACCACCCCATTAGCTATAGACATGATGTCTGCTGTCATTGGGAATGGTGGATGATTTTCAAACCACGAAGAGAGTTTCTCAACATCTGCGACATCTCTAGCTTGGGTGGATTTTCGAAAATCTACGTGTTGCTCACTACCGGCAAACAAAACACCACTAAATTCTTCGAGAGATACGCAAATGCCATGAGTTGCTGTCACTCCCAATACAAACTTGCTCAAAACGCTGTCTGTTATGCCCCTGCCTCTCGTCAGGCCACCTGTGCTTTTCATACTGCGTATTAATGTTTGCTCAATGCACATGTCTGACCAAACACCAGTCCAAAACGAATCTGTCCTCCTTATTGTAAAGTAGCCATCCTCTGTAAATGTTTTGAACTCTTCTTCTGTCATCATACTCGGTAGTTTCAACATATCCTGTAGATATAAGTGACATGATTTGGCATAAGAGAAATGGCCACAGGCGTGGAAAAACGGCATCATTTGCTGAACACATTTGAGATGGCCATTCCAATTGCCTGATCGTTCAGCTGAAATGTATTCTTTCATCAACGTGACCATGTTGAAGTATTGTATCCAAAGGGCTGCAGTACGGCCATTTCCCTTGAACTCCATCAGCTTATTACCCAGTTTAATAGCAACAGCTTGTAGATTAGTGTTTTGATTTATTGAGTCTAGAGAAGGAGGATCAAATGCAAATACTCCCATGACTTCATTGATAGCTTGCAGCTCTTCATCACTACTCTCAACTTCCTGCAATACTATTTTCGCTAAAGCTGTTTGGACTAACAAATGAGCTCGGACTGCTCTAGAGTACGCATGTCCCTGCAACATCTTCTCAACTGAAAGTGGAGCGTATATTGTCTCCAACGGCTCTTTTAAACCACTTCCGTTCATGATGAAACCGATACATCCTAAATATGACATCAGAAGGTGAAAGCCACCAAGTCTCACGACACATTTTGACAACATGGAATCTGTTGGAGATGCTGCAACTATTTCTCTACATTTTAGATAGAGTGGCTGGTCAAACGTTATGAACAACAATCTCTGATCAATTTTGACACATACATCTGCTGCATACTGTAATGATGTATAAACAGTGTCATAATTAGATGGTGGTGCATTGATGAAAGGAAGCGGAATTACTTTTGTCTTTTCATAATTTTCATGTTTTGTTATTGATTGCATAAATCCTTTCCATTCAGGGACTCCAGGAAGATTCATCCACTTTGCATACATCCACAAAGTGTCACAGATGTTGGGCAGGGGTATATCCTCTGCTAATTCTCCCAGATTCTCCATTTTCACATTTTTAAAAGCTGTACCTGTGAATTCAAACGGCTTCAATGGAATAACCCCCAACTGCCCAACAGCCTCAGCAGTAGGCATTTTAGTTACTTTCATGATTGGCGATCCACTTTCAATATGTGCTGGTGTTACGCACTTTATGCCAACCATGGAGTGAAATGTGTTGAGTCCATCCAGCGTGGAAATATTAAAATCAGCGTTATCGTAAACAAACTGACAAAACATTCCTCGTAAATCTGGTTGACCATGTTGAATGGCAGACATTTCAAGCAGTCGGGACTCATAATAGGATGAGCAAAACCCCAAATTCGAAATGAGATCGACTAAGTTTTTGTGTCCATACTTTCTGTATAAGAGCACACCAAGGCCGGTCAATATTGGGGAAACAAAAGACACTGGACGTACTGCTGATATAATGGCATGGCCTATTGTAATGCATTTTCTTTCTCGAGCAACATCGTTCTGCTGGCTTTTCTTCTTCATGAGCACATGCTCCAGAAAACAGCTGAGAGATTTAGGAATATCACTCTTGGCATCCTTGAAAAAGTCATTACTTGGAGGATAGCTCGTAGAATCATATACTTTTGACTGGATATCCTCTCTAATTATTGCTGCTGCAGTTTGCACAATTCTTAGTCGTTCATCAGCACAATCTTTTTTTTTGTTTTCGTACCATGCATCTGATAGCACTTTCATTCCTGTGTCAATAAAACAAACGGAAGGAATCTTTCTTGGATTTTTAGTTATGATGATACTCTCTCCATATCTCTGTTTTAGTTTAGCTTTCACTGTCCGTTCATCTGGGACTCGCCCAGTTACTACGGAAAGCAAATCAGACAAGGCATGTTGGCAATCATCATTATTTTCAAGAAATGAGCAAATTTCTTCCATGGCTTCAACAATATAATCTGTTTCTGGCCGTCCGCGTTTACCTCCTCTTGACATGAGATAAAATTTCTGTAAACAATCATGATGGTAAATTCCATCAGCAGCAATTAAATCAACTACATTACTAAGGCGAATTTTAACTTCTTCTCCCCACTGATCATTTCTCATTTCTGCGGCTTCAAGGACTCTTTGTGTCATGGTGGGACCGTTTGTTTTTAAGACTCGCACCTCATAAAATATTCTTCGCAAAGGAATTGGTTTCTTTTTTTCTTTTTCTTTGAACTGTTCATCAATTAAATCAGTACAAAGGAAGCATCTGTTTTTGAAATCAAACTTGGGTACTGATGACCGCAGAGTAGCCGGTTTTCGACTGATTGATGGTGTAGGCTCATTTCTGAGCGTTTTTAATGCTGCATTAATGCTATCAGGTCTGGTGTAATTTTTACGGCATGCAGTGTGTACTTTCAGAAACGTAATATTCTCCAACTGCTGAAATTTTTGGTCCTGTCTTTCAATACTTGCTTTTTTTAAACTTTCGATCCCTTTTTCACCCACTCGTACAACATCATCACTTGACTCATAAACATCTGTATCACAAATGAAACACTTATCCATTGACATGATGTGCGCAAAAGTTGTTAAATACTATAAACTCGATGTTAACTACTATAAATGAGAACTACTATGAACACACATCCACGTCCCTTACTGGGTTATAGAAACTAACTGAATGAACGAAAGGGTACCAGATACAAAAACAAAGGGTGTGGAATTGGAATCCCCGACCCCTCGGAAACGCCACCTGCAATACAAAAATCACGTGCTATTGTTTACGTAAGTTTCTCTTCCCACTGATCGTAAACATTGGCTCCCGCGAGATTATTTACCACGCGTCAGTCGATTTAGCATGTTTGTAAGTACTCAGAAGTTAAGTTGTTTTCTGCTTTCTTTTTTAGTAACAATATTTAAGAAATTTCGCTAGACATTGAGTAAATAAATTTGAAAAGAAAATGATTTTTTTGCGGAAAATCGGTCAAGGCTCCGGTCCTGTGACTGACGGATAACCGAAGTTCCACTGCGTATACATGTTATTTGTAGAGAATTTTATGCTCTTTTATTTATGCTGGAGTAATTTTTTTTAAAGAAAACGCACAGTTTCTGAGATATTTTCAAAAAAACTAAAAAAAAAGGGGGGGGGACTTATTTTTGCCCCCCCGCTCACTTCCTATTCATCAGGACTTTTTACCTAGTCATTACAAAAGTACCCAATTTTTATCTCTGTAGCATTTATTATGGCAAACTGCCCCAAAACGGGCTTTTTTGATTGCACTAAAGGCTCCGGTCCCGTGACTGACGGATAACCGAGGTTCCACTGCGTATACTTATCATTTGTAGAGAATTTTATGCTCCTTAATTTATGCTAGAGTATTTTTTAAAGAAAACCCATAATTTCTGAGATATTTTCAAAAAACTAAAAAAGGGGGGGGGACTTATTTTTGCCCCCCCCCCGCTCACTTCCTATTCATCAGGACTTTTTACCTAGTCATTAGTAGGTATTAATGAGCAACTGTACCAAATTTTTTCTCTGTAGCATTTATTATGGCAAACTGCCCCAAAGCGGGCTTATTTGATTGGACTAAAGGCTCCGTTCCCGTGACTGACGGATAACCGAGGTTCCACTGCGTATACATATTATTTGTAGAGAATTTTATGCTCTTTAATTTATACTGGAGTAATTTTTTAAAGAAAACCCATAGTTTCTGAGATATTTTCAAAAAACCTAAAAAAAGAGGGGGAGGGGATTTATTTTTGCCCCTCCCTCCCCCCGCTCACTTCCTACCTATCAGGACTTTTTTCCTAGTCATTAGTAGGTATCAATGAGCAACTGTGCCAATTTTTATCTCTGTAGCATTTTTTGCAGCAATCTGCCCCAAAACGGGCTCATTTGATTGGACTATATGGAAACTGAGTAAAATGCAACCACTTCACCCCTGTTGGCCGACCTTGGAGAAAATGAGCAATTCAGATATAATATAAATCACAGGTGTAAATCAAATTAAAAAAATATATGATTTGCGTATAAAATGTCTAGATAAGTAGAAATAATACAACAGGCATTTTATAAAATCGATTATTCGAAAGAATTGGTTATTCAGGTCATCATCTAATTAAATAATTCGATATGATGGCTAATAAGAAAATGAATTTAAGACTTTTAAATTTTTTAATTGAGTTAATTGAGAGTGCACACTTTCTGAAAGTTTACAAGAATAACAGGAAATTTCGGAAGGGTATTAAAATATATATATATATATAGCAAGGCGAAGTAAAAAATAAATAAAATAATAATAATGATAATTCATTACCGTTTTGAATTCGTTTAAAGGATATACTATCACAACTTTTGTTTTATGTAGGAAAATATTTTCATAAAAGTCAAAAGATTAATTAGCCACTTGCAAGTACTTTATTATTCAACGTATTGAAAGCAACATGAATTATGCAGGATTTTTCTGGCATGATTTCATTGACTTTCTCTTAAAATCGCATAGTTCATTTATAACTCAGTTATTTCGTACAGTAACCGTATTATTAATTAATTGTACTTAGATGTATTAGTTTTGCAAAAATATAAAAGAATGTAGCCAAAAAAGTCGCATGTTATTAGAAAAGTAAGTCTTTTAAGTCTAGATATAAATCAAACGAATATTTTTCGATTGATTAGCGTGAACGGGTAGAGAGAAAATAGTGATAAATTGTAAAATCACTGATTTTAAAGTGTATTTGTTTTAAAAGATTTTCTAGATTACCAAGAAAATACAGTAAAGCACCGATGGCCTGTCATTTTAATAGCTAATCTGTGTTACGCTTTGTCACATTGAAAATTGAAGAATTTGGAATCTGGTACAGTTGAAATATCATATAAATCTGAATGAATAATAAGAAAACTTAATCACCCACAAGTTCTTCGCGTCGAAAACATTCATACAACATTTAATTTGAAAATGCACATTTTAAAATTCATTTTACCGGTATGATCCTTTGGTTTTGTGCCACAGAGCTTAAAACCACTTGGAAATTCCAGGTAATCCGCTTCACATTTCCCGTCCGATCCTTCTTCCAGATCAAAACTTATAACCTTCATTTCTATTCGACAATGTCTTGGCGACTTACGCCGGATATGAAACTCACATGTGGACTCTGGTGGATAATCTTCTGGAAAACCAGGACTTTGTAGCAAAAAGACTTCGGCAGAAAACTCCTGAGCGCACATACCGGCAGAAGATTCTATATTGCAGAGGAAATGATAATGAATGATAAGAATTTAAACATATATTTTTTAATAAGTAAAACCGAGTTCAAGATGTGTAAATGATTTCATTTAATTTTGGTGTAAATATACATTAAAATAATTGTTAGAAAATGCTCTTTTGTTTCAAGAACATTCCACCAGATGGCAGCATCAGACAATCCTTTTATTTGATCTACTGTGACAGACACTCAGAATAGTTAGTGTTTCTCCTTCCCTTATAGCAGTTGGCAGCAAAATGCTGGTGGATTAAAAATCCAATAATATTCCAAAGGAATGATAATATGTTAAAAAAACTGCAACAAACCATAGTTCAAAGTATTTCTTTGTGTTTGTAAATAGTCTTATTCATCTGTTTTGTTTTATTGTGAAGTGTGATCACTATTGTGTCCAGCATATATATTATTCTAGTGTATTTAATCTTCAAATAAATGTTTTTTGTTCATCCTAAGAAGAATATATTTCTATTGAAATGCATCAAAACATAAAGGTAAAACTTTGAACTTTTTATTGTTTACCTATTGAGGAATTTCGTATTCATGCCTTCCATATGGAATAACATTCCAACAATAATACGTACTTTTTGAATGCCAGTTGCCGTATTTTAGCAAAAATGATTTGGCACAATACGGTTTTTGTAGCAACCCTTTATTCCACATAACTGAAAGACACAAAATTTAAATTTTTGACGTTATCTGTGTAAAAAAACTATACTCAATACGACGATTACTTAAAAAACGTAAAGCAGTACTGTGTATCTTAACAACATATTCAAATTACGCTGAGACTGATCTATTTTCACGAAGGTAATTTTTTTACGGTCCCACAATTGCTGTAGTTATATTTATTAAACGTTTACACATATCGTAACAGATATCACACAAAAAGTTTGAATTCTGTACTACAAAAATTGACACAGTTAGTATTAAATTGCAAAGTTTGCGATTTTTGCACATGATTTTGTCTTTCATTGAGCAATCAGTTAAAAAAGGAATTAAAATAATTCGAGAACGAAATCAGGGTGCAATGTCCTTTTTACGGCGAAACCACCTTTAGTCGGTATCGCCAAATCGGGGTATGACCAAATAGGGTTATTTCGTCTAAAAATTTGAGCTAACTTTTAGGGGTCAAACAACATTCAAAACCCAAAGTAGGTAGAATCGACAGTCGGAATATAAAACATACTCCCTAAGAGCTAGATAAATGGCAGCGGAATGAAAACGACCAGGCGAGCTGTAACGAACATGAAAATCGGGATTATGCAAATTACAATAGTACAGCAGCGCCACACGTTCGGGATTAAACACGAACCCTTTAGCAGTGGACATGCCAGTGAGCGTTGAGATCGTGGTGGCAGGCTATACATACACGCAATATACCGAAATGACACTTATTTATGGTGAATGTTAAAGGAATACCAGAGCGGCTGCGAAGGTTTTTCAGAACGTTTCCCTTAGGGATCGACATCCAACGCATGAAACTATAACTGATGCATTGCACCGTCTTAGAGAAACTGGCTCTGTTGCACCACGACCCAGAACAAGTACACGGGTAAGGTGTAAAGTTTGAGTGACATCGGAGGAGGTGCTGGTATTCGCCCTTTTAAATCCACAACTCAGCACGGCGGAAATAAGCGAGGCATGTGGATACACGCGTCAGCGTGTCTAGCATTTGTTACATACACATGGTGCGCATCCATACCATCCGACACGATGCAAGCAATGATTCTGGGTGACCACGCATGACGCGACGATTTGATTATTGCAATTTAATGCTCAACATCTTAGAGGAAAATCCTTCGTTCCTTTGTGACATTCTGTGGACAGACGAATTCACGTTTACACGGGGTGGCATCTTGAACGCGCATAATGTGTATCACTGGTCTCTGGAAAACCGCCACATCGCTCGCACAGTACGACACCAGGTAAGCTGGTCAATGAACGTGTGGTGCAGTATCTGGGGAACCCAAATTATTGGACCCATCTTCTACGATGGGACCTTAACGGGCGATCGTTAGCAGGGGCGCGCCAGCAGTATCCAGCGCCTGTGTGCAGAATTTCAATTGGCGCCATAACCCCCCCCCCCACCCTCCACCGAACTCCGAAAGTAAAACTTTATAAAAAAATATGAGTATCTATAAACGCATAGATGCCATCTGTGAAGGCGCCTACCTTCACATATTAATATTAAGACCTTTCCTCTTTCCCCCCTTTAAAATTACATTTTTTTAAATTCTTAAATTTAATTATCTGTCTGCATTCGGATTCAATCTGTTTTTAGCGCTCTTTTCCCTTCATAAATTAAGCATTCAATTCTCAGTCTCTTTAATATTTTAACCGCAGCGCACTACAGTTAAAAGAAAAGAAATCATTTCCTTTTCTCGCCTAATAACTGGGTTCTAATTTTCATCCTTCTGCCTTAGTTTGATGATATGCAGAAATTAGTCAGACATATTACTTCTACATTTTTAGCCGTTGGTCCAGATGTTAGATAGATGTGTCATTTCAGTTATTAACCCTGTCTTTATTTTGTTTTGTTTATTAACGGGCGCTTCGGCCGCTTCAATCCCATGAGAACTTTGGCAAACCCTATCGAATGTTCTTTTTCGGTTGTTGGGGAGATATATGTGAAGGCGCCTACCTTCACATATTAATATTAAGACCTTTCCTCTTTCCCCCCTTTAAAAATACATTTTTTTAAATTCTTAAATTTAATTATCTGTCTGCATTCGGATTCAATCTGTTTTTAGCGCTCTTTTCCCTTCATAAATTAAGCATTCAATTCTCAGTCTCTTTAATATTTTAACCGCAGCGCACTACAGTTAAAAGAAAAGAAATCATTTCCTTTTCTCGCCTAATAACTGGGTTCTAATTTTCATCCTTCTGCCTTAGTTTGATGATATGCAGAAATTAGTCAGACATATTACTTCTACATTTTTAGCCGTCGGTCCAGATGTTAGATAGATGTGTCATTTCAGTTATTAACCCTGTCTTTATTTTGTTTTGTTTATTAACGGGACGCTTCGGCCGCTTCAATCCCATGAGAACTTTGGCAAACCCTATCGAATGTTCTTTTGCGGTTTATGTGCTATAATTACTAAGTAATCATCTGGCGTTAAATATTTTCTCATTAATCTTTTACATTCCCCATTCAATTTCAGTTATTGTACTTTGACCACATGTCTCTCTCTCTCTCTAATCTCGCCATATAGTATATGTATTTGGCGAAATTGTGTATGTACGCTTGCCAACACTCGAGCATTTTCGAGAAAATGTAATTGCAGCACTTGCTTCGAAGATCTGATTCTGTGAACGTAAAAAATGTAACTTTCTGCTCCCTTCTCCAACATCGGCCTTAGCCGTGTAATTTCGGCTATGTTCGAAACGATCCCGGTGGACAATAAAGAACTTTAGATAATTTCTACCTTACCAGTTTCTTGCCTTCCTTTTAAAATAAGTAACAGTTAATTTTTCAGCCTTGTATTCAGTATGGAAACTAAGCAAAAATGAACCACCTGTGCAAGACATCATCATCATCACACCATCCTGCTGGAGTTTATACAGATCAAATAAAGGTTTTTTTAAACAGAAAATCATTTAATAAAATGCCTCTTGTTTCTATAAAATTCATGTTTTATTTCTTTTGTTAAATAAAATTTCTGGTCCCAAACATTTTTAAATTATTTGAAAAATAAGAAAGGTTAGCAGCTTGTAAATAAAATTCGAAACACGGTAAAGCCTGTGAAAATAAATCCTATCTGTAGCAGAATTCTGCATTAAACGGTCAAATTTCATTATCCCAGAGAAAATAATACAATACAAGTAAATAAAAAAAAAGAAACTAATAAAAGAAAGTTGTTTGTCATCTCTAATTTGCATATCTATATTAATAAAAGACTGCACTCTCAGAAATAAAACTCTCCCTTTTGACGATTCAGAAATCCTCGAGCTGTATTTCGTCGTTTTTGATGATCATTTCCTATTAACATCACGTGACTTTTAACGAAACGTAAACCCTCAAATATTTGACGAAAGTTTTGCCTCAGTCATGGTCAGACTCAATGCATTTTAAGGAAACAGTTCCTCAAATCCTGCGATTTTAGCAAACAGATATTTACTTGTTTATGTTAGTCCTGTAATAATTTATTTTAAAACAGCACTTAGTGCTTTTCAGAAAATACTGAAATATAGGTAGTTATTGTTTCTTCATTAGTTATTTTTTTAGCTGTTAGAATTTTTAGGAATGCTTATTATTATTA
This sequence comes from Maratus speciosus, assembly GCA_963932465.1. Lineage (NCBI taxonomy): Eukaryota > Metazoa > Arthropoda > Arachnida > Araneae > Salticidae > Maratus > Maratus speciosus. The sequence continues at coordinate 280,020,551 of OZ010788.1, read as the reverse complement.
TTATTATTATTTTATTTATATGTTGTCGTTCGTTATGTTTTAATTCGAAAAGAATAAATTTCCTGTGTTCTTCAAAACCATTCAATAAGAAAATTAGGCCAATAAAATTTCAAACTTTTAGGATATCTTTTTTTTTTTTTTTTTTTTTAAGAAGTATATTATGTTTTCAATCAAATTAAAAATAAACATAATTGATCCCTCTCCTCTTTATAAACAGTAAAGTGTTAAGATCTTATCCTCCTACTCAAAGGGATAAAATCTCACGCAATATGCACTTCACAATTCGTTATTTGTGAGCAGCAAATTAACCAGACCATATTCTAATCATCCATTGATCAAAGAAAATTTCAGTTGTAAATTATTTAATCAAGCCATATTATAATTATCCATTGATACGAGAAAACCATAAAAATAAATTAGCCTTTCTTAAAACTTTCAGAAAATATAGCAGCGCCGATAAAACTGCAATCTACGTTATAAAAATATAAACACGAAGTAGAATTCATTACACCAGTCTAAAAGCAGACACTTTCAAGTCCCCAGCAGTCAGGTTGGAAGAGCAGCGACCTCCCACACGAAAGGTCGTGAGTTCGAATCACGCCGAGGAAAGAGAGAGAAGTGATTTTTTTTCTTTCCCCGTGTCAAATACTGGAGCTTCCAAACTGTTTGAGAGATGGCGCCACCAGCCCTCTTTTGAGGAAACTATTGACGAAATTTATATCGTCAAGTAAGTGAAGAAACTAATTTCATCAATTTGAGGAAATGTTCGCTCGGAGCATTTTCCATGAAACCATTTCGTCAAAAACAAAGAAAATTTCGTGAAATCTGAGTATTTATTTCTGAGAGTGTGCGTGCGTTGTCGATGACTAAGAAAATTTACCGCGGATAGAGATCAGAAAATTGTAATAGGGAAAAATGATGACAGATCCAAATGCACCTGAGGTTAGTCGAAATATAATTAAAAGCCATAATGATAATCGCAAAATAGTGAGCTTTCTTTCTTCAAAGCGATCATGCCTCTGCATGTCTCCAGACGTTAAGCGGTTCGTCACATACTGACGGATGCGTAATGGTCTCCGTTGAGTCGTACAAAATAAAAGAGAGCCGGGGGGGGGGGGGGATAAATAAAGAAAATCGTCTTATCTTTCTGATTTCAACGGTACCTTTCTTTACTCTTACAAAACACCTTTTCATTTGGCCGCGATTCACGTTAGTTTTTAGGTTTTCCCGTTTTCCTAAAGTTTAAAAATTTCAAAAAAAGAAAAAAAAACACCTATTAATACTTGGTACCTGGTATTTTTCCGAATCCTGATATAATTCCTGGGCAATAATACTATATACCATTCTTGGTATTTTTTCCGATTCTAACGATATCGCTGGTGTGAAAAAATATTAATATTTACTGTTTTTTAAAAAAAAAAATCTTTAAGTCATTTCAAGTATTCACCAGAGATGTTTCTTCTCCTAGTTCACGTTTTCTCAAGATATCGTTTCCCGTCACAGAGATATGTGCTTTGAATGTCATTTCGCGTTTTAAAATAGTGAGGGGACGGTGCGCATTTTATATTTTTTATGTTTTATCAAGAACTTTTGTTCAAAATTGAAACTTTCATATATCTAAATGCCAGAAATTAAATACAAATTCGAGGTTTGCTTGAAAAAACAGATCGGAGCTCGATATCAGCTGCGGTGTACGCAGTGGTGGGATTCAGCCGGTTCGCACCGGTTCGGTAGAACTGGTTGTTAATTTGTTTTGAGTTCGGCGAACCGGTTGTTAAAATGATACTTTAAATGCGAAAATTGCATTTACATTAATTTACTTTCTTTAAATATTTATCTGCACAATAGAGTTTTCTAAACATAACACTCTGACACGTACTGATTTATTTCATTTAATAAACTGATGTTTTATTTGCAAACAGAATATATTTTTTCATCATCAGTCCAGTAAAATGGAAATTCAACTTAAAAAAATGAAATTTTGAAGATTTGAAGAACTTTGGGATCCAAACTGGCAGCGTAAAATCCTGGTTGTAAGGCATTCTTATTCAACCATACAATAACAATTTATATTCGAATAACACGTACTTTGCTTTGGTACCGAATGTTCCCTGTTATCGCTGATCAATAGCTAATAATTAAATCGTTAGATTTGGTGGGATACTTCTAACTGCATTTTTTTTTTTTTAAATATTGTTCTTCGTATCTTAGAACTCATTTAAATCAAAGTGGTTATTTTCGTAAATGTAACAAATTCTGAATTTTTATAAGATCATTGAATCCTATAAGTTATATTTAGAAAAATATTTTCTGTGCTCTAACAAATGAAAAAACACTGTATGGTCGAACTTGCCGAATACTTTGTACTTTACGAAATTACAGTGTTGTCTGGTCCATTTTTTGTACCAAGAAATGATAAAAATTCCTAAAATTCTAAATATCATTACTCGAGAAGTTTTGTTCGTGCAAAAACTTGTCTCATTTGCACGGATTTTTTTTTTTTTTAATATGTTATAGGACCCAATGGAGCGCATAAAAAAAATTAATTTTGTAACTTTTTTCTATAGTAAAAACGGTTTCTAAGGTGATGAACAACATTTGAAACATTTTTGAAATTAGAAATATTCTAAATTTAACTATTTAGGATTTTGCTCTTGGTCAGCGATAAAAAGGGACGAATTAAAAGTATTCAGAAAGCTAAAAATATTTTCAGAGAAATTGCTGCAAGCTCAGCAGTAATGGGACAAATGTTTTCAAATATAAACATAATTTGTCAAATACTATAGCAAGTGACACACATTTTTGCACGACCAAAACTTCTCGAGTAATAATATTTAGAATTTTAGGAATTTTTACCAATGAACTCAGAGAAGTCAGAGAAGAGAAGTCGATTAACTCTATTTCTAATGTATCAAACAAAATGACGATTAGTCTAATTGGGCCTAAAAACCTATAAAAGTATAATTTCTTACCTTTATATAGTGAATGTACGTTAAGAAAGAAGCGCTCATCCGATAATGTTCTAGTAAAGACGAAAAAAAAAAAAAAAGAAAGTAAGGACATTTATTAAGAAGCTATATGTAAATAGCTCATATAATACAAGTTATTTAATCTTTTCTGTACTATAATCTAGTTTTTGTACATCCTTTATTGCTTTATTTAAGTATTAACTATATGAAATAGTATACAGAACAATGTCCAAAATCCAGAATCCTCCTGACCTCGGCGATTCCGAATTTGGGATAATTTGCAGTTTGTCAAAAGAAAAAAAAAAACACCTTCTCGAGAATTATTTACGTAAGATTTTTCAAATTTCGTGGGGATTTTTCCACATTAGAAAAACGAATAAGGTTTTCAATCTTTTAGCTCAATATAGTAAATGTTGAGCTCTTTTCAATAAAGTTTATTCCGAATTCATACGGCGACTTTGATTTTTTGCGAATTTTTGTATGCGATTTTTAGAGTTTTATCGCGTTTCGCGAGAATTTTTTGACATTCGTTAAAGGAAAGCAGTTTCAACTTTTACCCTAATATAGTAAATTTTGTCCTCCGCGATTTTTTGAATTTTTAGTAGGGATTTTTTTTCACTTTGCGGCGATTTTTCCACATTGCTAAAAAGAATTTGATTCTGGTTTTAATCTTTTGACCCAATGAAATAAATGTCGCCCTCTTTTTAATAAAGTTTATTCGAAAGTCATGGAGCAATTTTTGAATTTTTATGCGATTTTCAGAGATTTTTTACGTTTTGCGGCGATTTTTTTGACATCCGTAAAAGGAATGACCAATATTAGTAAATTTGTCATCTACAAGTTTTCAACTTTAAGCGTTTTTTTTTTTTTTTGCTGTAATTAATAAAGGGAATCCGGGTTTTTATCTTTTTGTTCAATATAGTAAATGTTGTCTTCTTTTCAATCACATTTCTTCGGAATTCGTGCAGCAGTATTTTAATTTTTCCCGATATTTCTATGCGATTTTTAGAGTTTTTTTCGCTCTTTGCGGGAATTCTCTGGCATTCGTCAAAGGAATTCAGTATCAAACTTTTAAATTTTGTCCTCTGTAATTTTTGAAATTTTACAATTTTTTGCGATTTTTAACTTTTTTTTTCCTCGCGGCTTTTTATTAAAAATGTCTGTTAAGAAAAAGTTCATATTTCGGACGTCCGGATTTGGGACTTTATACCGCACTATATTTTTGAACACCTTTTTAAAGTTTTCAACATCATAATGTTATTTTCAGTACAGGTTATCCAATATAATTCAAATTTATTTTTGTTGGTGTGAATCCGAAAATGTATAGTGTGCTGCTGGATTTCATTGGCAATTGTTTTCCATGGCAGTTATTTTATGAAAGGTTTTTAAAAGACGTTTTTAAAATGAGCTAAATTTTATTGATACAAAATTTTCAGATATAGTTTCTTCGCGCGTTTATTATTGTTACAACAAAAATAATTTTAGAGTCACTTGGGACTAATTATAGAAGACGACATTGACGAATATCGGTGAAATTTGCGATTTTGGTGACAAAATGAGCATAAAAAAATCAGAAATAAAGACCCCACAACACACAACAGCCAATTCATCGAGATTAACTCTGAAGAAATTGAAAATATTTATCATCAAAGCAAGGATGCAAATAGGAATGCTTGACATTCAGTGGGTAAGTATTCTCATGAGATGAGACTTCAGCAATATTTGAGATCTTCCTATAATAAGTGTTTTTAATATCTATCAGATTGCAACTTTTGATCATGGATATTAGTTCATTAACTAAAACTTACTTATCTGCGCTATTTAACTTACTTAACTTAAACTTACATTTCTGCTATTTTTGTATTACGCTTATTATACTGTTCTGATGCATTTTCTAATAGAAATTTTAATCAGGAATTCATGATTGCCAAATATTTATTAAATAAATTACGTCCCTTTATAGGGAAACATATTTAATGAATTTTATTTTCACTATGCCAAAAGTTCAAAGTTTTTTTTAGCAATATTCTTATAATATTGGAAAGTGTTTCATAATAATATGTGTGATTCTTCATTTTCCTTTCACGTTTATACATCAAAAGTCATTCGGGAAGAGGACCGGTTGTTAAATTATTTGAATCCCTCCACTAGGTGTACGCCTCAGAAGGCATTGGGGGCCTCAACTCGAACTTCGTTCGGATAGATTTTCATCTTAAAAAAAAAAAAGTCATACAAATTCGAGGTTGTATACTACAGAAGGCAGTGCTGATGACAATATTAGGCTTGTTTGGAAAGATTTTCGTTTAAAAATATAAAATCGAAACAAACCGGACAGTGCGTGACATGTCCGGTGTATATGCTGCTGAAGACATTGCCCCACCCCTCCCCCCGCTTCCCATCTCTAGTCCAAAACTTTCACAAACAGGTAATACTTCATTTTACCAATTAAAATTTGTTCCATAGCTGACGTCAGTCTCTCCAATGTAAAATCTCTACATTGGACAGCACACTCATACCAGTTCTGGTTTTGCTTTGTTTCTCTGTTCAGGGTAGAGCCGGAACTGGACTTAATTGTTCCCAGGGCGTGTCGGGCATGGAATATGTTTTGTAAAAATAGTAATAGCGATAATGAACACCTGATAATGGAATCATTGTAAATATACCTTAATAAATTAAAGAGAAATATTTTCAAAAATCTACTTTTTGTTATGTAGCTTCAAAAATTATAATGTTTTTACCCTCTTTTTTTTCTTTTATTCTTAACTACATTAATTTTTCTAATGAATATTTATTTGAATGTTGAAAAGTCTAAGTATATAATCATTAATGTTGCTATTGTGTACTTTCTGTCTTGGGAACACATAGTAATTTACACATAGAATACATTTCTTCATATATATGTATGCAGTATTCTTTAAAAGGATTTTAATTGCATGTTAAGAAATTCGGAATTTTTTGTAGAAATTGAGTCGGGCCTGTTTTCAATTATTTTTGTACAGGCCGGGTCGCGAGCTGCAAAAATATAAACGGGCAGAGCCCGGGCCTGAAAATTCCGTTCTCTAATTCAAGGCTGTCCAACGCGCCTCTCGTGGACCTATTGTGCCGCCTTTTGAAAGTTTTCCGTGCGCCCATTCGAATCTTTGCTTTTACTAGCTATTTTTAAAATTAAAAATCCATTTTAAAGTAAATAGTATCCTAATGGGGTTCTTTTAATTGTTATCAGTGATCGTTATTTAGTGCTAATTATTTTATGTTATTAATTTGTTATTTAGTGGTTAAGGTTTCTGTCCCCTTCACCTACGAAACTTTTGAGATAGGATGACCCTCTGAAAGATGTAATTTTAAATTTACTATGATTTATATTATGTCTGCAAATTATTTTTAAATAGAATAATTTCTGAGTCGTAGTGGATTTATGCCTATGCCCGTGCGATGTATATGCATCCGAATAGTAAGTTTCATCTTATTTGTGACAGAAAATCTGCAGCAAGAAGAAGATTGCTATTTAAAAATAACAACAAGTAAAAATTAAATTTAAAAAAATCAAAAACCCCGACTGCGTAAAAGCGAACTAATTAATTATTTCTCATCAATGTGAAACTATTTTTTATATTACTTACCAATTTTTTTATTTACTTGTATTGATGACATTTAAGTTGTGTTTAATTGTTAGTTCCTATCTATAAACACTGTTTTGATGAGGCCTATAGATGTCTATGAAGGTTAGAGTTGCGGAAAAGCCAGAGATCCTACCTACACAACTTCCAGGTTGTCTAATATTTAAACGGAGCTTCTGACTGTAAAATAGTCAACGAAACATCATCTTCATTTTGAAAGACCTATCCAATGATAGGCCACTTAATAGGGTGCGTAATTTTTTTTTCGTCTCTACCGCCATTTTGTATTTTACGGCAGCCATTTTGAATTAATAAAAACAAAACCTAGCTTATAATCATCGGACGGATAAGACGAATCGATAGAGACCTCGTTCATTAAAATCCATCCAGCCGTTGGGATGTTTCGAGGTTATAAAGAAATCCACATACCCAGATACGCGTGAAACACATAACCCTTCTTGGCAGTCGGGTAAAGAAGGTACAATTTAGCCCCTGTTGTATTGTAATAAAACTGTACAATGCTTTACCACTACTACAGTGAGATAATAGTGATGCATGTTTTAAGTCATGTGAATTATGGCGCCTTTCATTGTTTGCATCTATATGAGGTGCGGCTCTGTTTATTGAAAGGTTGTATAGGTCTAAATCTTAATCACTTATTAGGAGACGCAGAAGTACGTAGAATGAAACGAAATAAATAAATAATAATCGCTCTATTCTAAAAAAAAAAGTAACTTACGCTGTCACCGCCGCCGCCGGTTTTGAATTTTTTGTGACAGGAGGTCTTTTTCCGTTAATATTAAGAAAAATACTGCATATACAAAAATATGAAAATCGGCGGTATTATAGAGAAATGTTTGTTAAACACGCTGATGCAGACAGTTTTCAAATCGAATAATTATTTTAAGAGATATTTAATGCTAAAGTTGGACAAAATCGTTCCATTAAAAAAGTTTTATAGTAGCCAAAACTATACATGGGAATTAATTCATTTTTAGATCATTTTATACGTTAGAATTTCTCGGTGTGCAGACTGCATTCACTTTTTTAATTTGACTCATTTTTTGAGATTTTATTTCTATTTTAAATTCAAATTTTCAGCATTTCGAGAGATATTTTTTACTTATTTTAGGAAATGGTATTAATTTAAACTGTTGCCAACTGTATAAACAGCGCAAACAGTAATGTTTGCTTCAAATTAAAAATTTAATTACTCGTGACTATTATTAACAGAAGAAAACTTTCAAATTAGAATTAAATAATTACGTGTGAAAAGCAGGAACTTATTGAAAATTACTTCATAAAAACTATATTTACATGTGAATTTTATATAAGGATATTGTAAAATAATAAATTCATTAACATGCGTTAGAAGTTTTAAATAGGAGAAATTACGTCACATTTACGTCACATTACACTTATTACGTAAAATGAACAAAAAGTAATATTGCAAAACTGTTTAAATTTGAAAATTGCGCGAGATATTAATTTGATATTTTGAGATTATATTAATAAGATTAATATTAATTTTATTGAACGCGTTTAGACTGCTTTCGAGCGATTATTTAGTAATGTAATAAAAATAAAAAAGGTTACAAGCTGAAAATGAAGTGTCATCAACAAAAAACATGATTTGAAAGAGAAAAATCTCTGTGAAGCAGAAAATAAAGAAATTGCTTAAATCGTTTAGTTAAGATTCGTTAATCTTCTGTGTCGTTTCCGTCAAAAGAAGGCATTGGTATTTGTAAAATATATTTGCATTTTGAAGCAGATTTGCTTATTATATTAGCTTATTTTGAAATGTTTAACTGATTTTATTTAATCAAAGACGAAAACAGCCATTGTATCTTTTAACAACAGCTGATTTTTCCTTAAAATTCTCCAAACGAAGAAAAATGAATAGAAACCCATTTATAGCGAGATCGCCACTGTTTTTTAAATTATATTTCAATCTTTCAAAATCTTTTTAAAGCCAATCAAATTAGCGTGCTTTTAGAGACTGCAGTGTCTGAACGGGGGTTGGCGAGCGTAGCTCGTAGGGTGCCGAGCCTCTTGTAAAATAAATATTTATAAGAAAGTTTGTCTCAGGTAATGCAAAACATAATTCAGATGTCAAGAAAATATAATACATTTTAGTTTAGTTAAATTAATTCTTTTAAATATTTGCTCTTCAACTGAAACCTTTGGCGCCTTTACTACTTCGGCGCCTGTGTGCGCCGCACACTTTGCACACTGGGTCGGCGCGCCCCTGATTGTTAGCTGCACCTGTTATAAAATAGGTACGTGACTAGTATGAAGAAGTGCCTCTCCGACATGCATGCCGGGCATGGTTTCAAAGTGCTGGGGCAGATCCGCATAAAGCATCAAGCGTTCGTGCGTATATGGCCATCGAATCGGTCAACAGATCATAGGATATGGCTGGTGGTCCGGTAGAGTGGCCACCGAGCTCTTTGCACTTGACTGCCACGGACATCTCTCTGCGATTACATCAGAACACAGGTCTATCTGACTGAGTCTACTTCTCTAGTTGATCTGAAGCAGCGCATCATCCTAGTTTGTCGAACAGTTACACCTGCTAAGCTCCAACATGTCCGGGACTAAGTACTGTCACTCATTCAATTGTGCATTGACACTAATGGAGAACACTTAGAGCAGTATCTATAGTACATTCCGACTGATATATTCCTTTTTATAATAGACCGTTTTCTGATTCATAGCAAATTGATATTTTAAAAATTATGTATTAAAAACACATACATTATGCTAAAAGGTACACACATTAAAATTCTAACAACATCAACGTCTCATTTCGCATCTGCGAACGTTTTCAGGATGTTATGATACACGTAAGTCAAAAAAAAATAATAACATAATGTACTGGTTTTTAATACATAATTTTTAATAGTATATATCATGGTGCAATTGTCCAATTTTTAATTAATAAATTGATATTTATTTTTCTGTTTAATTTCAATATTTCATTCTTCGCTTTGTATACAACTCCTAAAAGTCAGCTCAAATTTTTAGATGAAAAAGCCTTCTTTAGTGATACCCCGATTTGGCGGTACCGGCTAAAGGTGGTTTCACTGTAAAAATGACATTGCACCCTGATTTCGATCTAGAATTACTTTACTTCATTTTTTAAAAGATCCCTCAATGAAAGAAAAAATCATGTGCAAAAATCTTAAGCTTTGAAATTTAAAAACTGTGTCAATTTTTGTAGTACAGAAGTCTAACATTTTGTGTTATATCTGTTATGGTACGTGTAAACTTTTACTAAATATAACTATAGGGATTGGAGACCGCATAAATAGTTAGATTTCGTAATTTTTATAAAATTGATTTTTTACTTTAAACAATGTCACAATATGATATTTACTTCATTTGAAATATTTTTGCAATTGGAACTACATGTCTACGACCCACGGTTGAGAAATTAATGGTCGGCGATAGATAACATATTGCATCTTGTATATACATGATTGCTATCATCAAGGAAATAGAGTGAAACCTCCATGTGCGACCACCTCCATTAAGCGACCACCTCCTTGAACGATCCTTTTTTCATGGAACGAAATTTATTCCCATAGGCTCAATACTAATTTTATCTCCATTCAGAGACCATCCCAGCTGAACTACCTCCATGAGCGACCCATTTCTTTAAAGAAAATGAAACAAATTCCGTTTTTTCCTGTTCGCTTGACGAAGGTTTTGTTGACAGCTATTGTGAAATATAATCTCCAAACAAGGACATTAAAATAATTAAGCTAAGTAAATTTTTTTTCATGTGTCAAATGTGATTTATAAAAGTAATTATCAAAAGTGTTTATGATCTGAAGGAAGTAAGTGAAAGTGAAAAGTGATTGCACAATCGTAAACAGACATTTTATTATAAACATTTCGCGATACTCAAGAACTATAGACATTGATAGACTCTTATTTTAAATTACTATAAATATAAATATTGATACAAATAATTTGTTATTCTGATTTATGTCACTAATTTCCTGTTTTTTATTGCTGATAATATTTTATACATGTTTTCTCTATTTTTCACTTGTATCCCAGTCTCTTCAACGGAGAGATGTATCTTAAAGCTTTTATTAAATATTAATTTTCTTTCTATTTAAAAAGTTTCCGGACAAATTTAAGTTTTACAAGTCACACAAAAAAACATGTGTCTTTTTAAATGACATGAACATCACACGAACAGTGCATGTGGATAAATCAGAAATATAGGAGAAGATCAAGGCATAATTACCCTTACCGACGTGTGTTACCAGATGATATACGGATATACATAAATACAAGGTAAGCCCAATTTATCTTACCTATGTTTGTTTTATATTGAGAAATAGATAATTTATTTTTTGAGGATAAAACCGAACATCACGCAATTACTGATAGCAAAGTTTAAATATTGCTATCAAATTGATTATGAAGCGAAAAAAAAATTCTCAATAAAAACGTCGTCACTAATTGATAAAAATAAAAATCTAGTAATCCGATAGGGTAATTTATTAGAAACAATAAAACGAATCTTAACAACATTATGGCTTCTACAAAAGATAGCTCGACCATTGAAAAATTGAACGCCAACAATTATACAAATTGGCGGTTCAAGGTCGAAATGCTATTGATTCAAGATGAACTTATTGAAGTTATTACGGAAGAGGCCCCCACTCCATTGAACGATGCTTGGACCAAGAAAGACAGAAAAGCAAGGGCTTTAATAAATTTGTCCATTGACGACAGTCAAATAGTGCATGTCAAAAATTTAAATACAGCTAGGCAAACATGGGATGCACTTAAACAAATCCATGAGAGATCTAATCTCTCTAGTAAGCTGTACTTGCTACGAAAATTGTACAGTACAGAATTAACTGAAGATGGCAATATGACAGTCCACATAACAAAAATTTTAGAGATAGTGGATAAACTGTCAGCCATTGGCGAAAATATAACTGACTCGCACATTTCAGCACTGCAGCTGTGCTCGTTGCCACCGTCCTACGATACCCTAGATACTGCCCTGGAGGCCAGAGATGAAGCTGAGTTAACCGTACAATTTACAAAAAGCAAGCTAACGGATGAATATACTCGCAGAGTAGATAATAGTGAAAATTCCGAAAACAGCAATAAAGCATATAAAACACAAGGTAAATTTAATCATTCAGAACAGAAAAGAGGCAGCAATAAGTACTGCTCACACTGTAAAATGAAAAACCACTCAAATAAAGACTGCTGGTTTCTAAAAACGAAAAAGAACAACAGTTACACTAATAACAGACACTATAAAAGTAAAAACAATTCAACATCACTAGTTTATGAAGAAAATAATTTACATAAAAATGCGGAACTTGAAGAAAGAAAACTCACAATAAATGAAAATAACAGTGTTGCTTTACTAACCGAAGAGTCCGAAAATAAAGTCACTTTTATAGTGGACAGTGGCAGTTCCAGCCACATAGTAAATTCAAAAGAATTTTTTACCAAAATTACAAATAATACTGAAACAAACGTCACAGTCGCTAATGGTAATAAACTGATTTTATATGGATCTGGAGAGGTAATAATTCATACCGAAAATAAAAACAAACAAGTTATATTGCGTGACGTACTATACGTTCCTGACATAGAAACTAACCTGTTGTCAGTGAGTAGGGCAACTAAAAACGGTTGCAAAGTTAAATTTGAAAAAGATAAATGTGACATAATTCACGAAGGCGACGTTATACTTCAAGGTAAACTTTAAAACAATCTGTACGAAATACATGTTAGTAAAGATGAAAATCACAAGCACTATGCAAATGTCACCTACAACTGCTCAAATGCAAATTGCATAGATTTGTGGCTTAGGCGAATGGGGCATAGGAGCTACGACACAATAAAGTCCATGTTATCAAAGGACTTAGTTGAGGGAATTAAAATCAACAACTGCAAACATAATGCGAAATGTGAGGTATGCATCAAGTCAAAAATCAGCGAGACCCCATTTCCTAAATCAGGTGCATATAGAGCTACAAAAAGGCTCGAGTTAGTTCATTCTGATGTATGTGGCCCTATAAATACACCCACAATTGGGGGGGGGGGAATACTTCGTCACTTTTATCGATGATTATACGCGATTTTGTGTAACTTATTTAATTGCAAATAAAAGTGAGGCTTCAGAAAAATTGAAAAAATACATCTCAATGGTGAAAAACAAATTTGGAAAAATGCCTACTGAGATAAGATCGGACAACGGTGGTGAATATACGGGTAAAGAAATAGAAAAATATCTAAAAGAAAATGGGATTCATCATCAGCTCACCGTACCATTTAACCCAAGCCAAAACGGTGTCGCAGAGCGTAATAATAGGTCGCTACTAGATATGGTTAGAAGTATGCTAAATGAAGCTAATCTCCCGCACAAAAATTATGGGGGAAGCCATATGTACCGCGAATCACTTACAGAACCGGCTACCTTCAAATTCTGTAAGCACCACACCCTATGAATTATGGATGAATAGGAGACCAAATTTGAAATATCTCAAAGTTTTCGACTGTACTGCATACGCCTACATACACAAATCAAAGAGAGGAAAATTAGACAATAGAGCGGAAAAGGGTACTTTTGTCGGATACGATAGTCGCTCTAAGGCTTACAGAATCTATACAAGTGACGGAAGAGTAATATTGGCCATAAGCGTAAAATTTATAGAAAATAAAAATAATCCAGATACTAACGAAAATCTAGATAGAAGAGATAAGAGAATTAATCGCGGAAACAAACAAACAAACACAACAGAAAGACACGAATGAAATGGAAATAGATCTGACACCAACACAAAATGAACTAATTCCACCACCCGCGTCACAACAACAAACCCCACAAGTGAGAAGATCAGAAAGAACCAATAGAGGTGTGCCGCCGGACAGGTTTGCTTATGCAGTCCGGCACGATCCAGTATATGTACCTAACAGTTGGGAAGATATGATGAGTATAGAAAATCCTATCGAAAAACAGAACTGGATAAAAGCGACAGAAGAGGAAATGGATTCCCTTAATGAAAATGAAACCTGGTGTTTAGTTGATCCCCCACAAGGAGCAAGAGTAATTGGGTCGAAATGGACTTTTAAGGCGAAATATGACGAATTCGGAAAAATCAAGCGTTACAAAGCGAGATTGGTCGCACAAGGATTTAGACAAAAATACGGAGTAGATTTCGATGAAACTTATGCGCCAGTAGTTTCCCATACAAGTTTAAGAGTCTTCATAACTGCCGCAGCATACCACAATCTCAATATTAGGCAGAGTGACATCAAAACGGCATTTTCACATGGTGAATTGGAAGAAAATGTTTATGTATCACAACCTAAAGGGTATATAAACACTAGAGAACCCAATAAGGTTTGTAAGTTAAAAAAGGTCCTATATGGACTAAAACAAGCTGCAAGAGCATGGTATTCAAACATTAGTGAAAAACTAAAAGAATTAAAATTTAAACAGAGCAATGCTGATAATTGCTTATTTATAAGAAAAGAAGGGGAAAACACGGTTTATATAGTAGTATACGTGGACGATATACTAATCGCAGGAAAAGATGAAAATATAAATGACATAATAGATAAACAAAAATCTAAGTACGCACTTGAAGATTTAGGTCAAATTTCCAATTACCTCGGGATAAAAATACAAAAGACTCACAACGGCTTTAAACTAAATCAAACAGGAAAAATAATAGAAATTGCAAAAAAATTTAATTTAGAAGATTCTAAGCCATATGGCACTCCAATGGAAACAGGCTTTCAACGATTAGACAGTGAGGAAACACAAATGCCAAACAACACTAAGTACCGACAAGCAATAGGTGCGCTGTTATGCGCTGCTACAATAAGTAGGACCGATATTTTAGTAGGTGTAAACATTTTGAGTAGAAAAAACGAAACGCCGTCTGAAAGAGATTGGAAAGCTGTTAAAAGATTAATAAGATATCTATATTCAACAAAAGACTTAAATTTAGTAATCAGCACGGAAGAACCATCCATTCTGGAAGTATGTACTGATGCAGATTGGGGTGGAGATCTAAAGACAAGAAGATCGACAACAGGCAATTTATTCCTTTTAGGAAAGAATCCAATACAGTGGATAACGAAACGACAAGCATGTGTTGCATAATCATCTGCAGAGGCAGAGTTCGTAGCAGCGGCGAGCGCAACACAAGAATTAATATGGCTGCTAAAACTATTAGAAAATCTTGATATACCGCAAGAATTGCCTATAGTAATTTACGAAGACAATAAATCTTGCATAAAAATGATAGAATCCGAAAAGTTTTCTAATAAATCGAAGCATATTGACATAAAATATAATGTGATTAAACAGCTGAAAGAAGATAAAATTATTGAATTGCGTTATTGCCCAAGCAAGTCAATGACAGCGGACATACTGACGAAACCAGAGCCCAAGCCTGAATTTCTAAATAATTGAAACAAACTGAAATTACAGAACAATCCTCATTAGGAGATTAAGGGGGGAATTGTTGACAGCTATTGTGAAATATAATCTCCAAACAAGGACATTAAAATAATTAAGCTATGTAAATTGTTTTTCATGTGTCAAATGTGATTTATAAAAGTAATTATCAAAAGTGTTTATGATCTGAAGGAAGGAAGTGAAAGTGAAAAGTGATTGCACAATCGTAAACAGACATTTTATTATAAACATTTCGCGATACTCAAGAACTATAGACATTGATAGACTCTTATTTTAAATCACTATAAATATAAATATTGATACAAATAATTTGTTATTCTGATTTATGTCACTAATTTCCTGTTTTTTATTGCTGATAATATTTTATACACGTTTTCTCTATTTTTCACTTGTATCCCAGTATCTCCAACGGAGAGATGTATCTTAAAGCTTTTATTAAATATTAATTTTCTTTCTATTTAAAAAGTTTCCGGACAAATTTAAGTTTTACAAGTCACACAAAAAAACATGTGTCTTTTTAAATGACATGAACATCACATGAACAGTGCATGTGGATAAATAAGAAATATAGGAGAAGATCAAGGCATAATTACCCTTACCGACGTGTGTTAACAGATGATATACGGATATACATAAATACAAGGTAAGCCCAATTCATCTTATCTATGTTTGTTTTATATTGAGAAATAGATAATTTATTTTTTGAGGATAAAACTGAATATCACGCAATTACTGATAGCAAAGTTTAAATATTGCTATCAAATTTTATTAGAAAATAATTCCGGAGAGCGCATTATTCACCAAATTTCTAAACTAAGTTTAGAATTTTTTTTATACCGATAACTTTTAAGTATTTAAACCCCTTTCTGCCTTTTTAGGCAATGAATTTAACTCTGATGACAAATTAAGAACGACGGTCAACAAACTCTTCTGCCCATTTTTGTCAGGAAACTTTCGAAGAAAGAAAGAAATTATTGAAATCGTCATTATTTGTTCCCGTCCAAAAAAAAAAAATTGCATTTATTTACTGAAATTCGAAAGAACTTGGAAATAAAAGTTATAAAAGATAAAACCGTAAAATCAAAGCAAACATCAAAGTATTCATTTTTTAAACTCTGCAGTAATTAACTTATGTAATTAACTTTTGTTTTGATACTTAAATTTTCATATTTTTTTCCTAATGTGAAAAATAAATTTTAGTGACATTAATTGTTACATTTTTTTTCAACAATTAAAATCTAGATTTAAACATGACCTTCATTAAGAGACCACCTCTCGGAGCAACCAATTTTTATTAGAACGGAACGTGGTCGCTTTAGAGAGGTTTTACTGTATATTTTTTGTACAATCTAAAATTGTTTTGAAATCTTTAATTATCTTTATTTTTTGGATTTATTATTTGAGAGAATTCATGTTCAAACTTATTGTAACTTTATTACTTCTGTTACGTATTTAAGTGATCACCCTACACTATTTTCGTTAAATCATACAGTTGACAACGCCAATCATACTTTGATCATCTATTAACAATAAGAATTTTCAAAAAAGATTCCAATTATATACTAACAGCAATTGGCCGAAAACATGCCGAAATCTACTCTGAAGTACCTCTGTACTTCACTGAAAACAAACAGAATTGTAAAGTAAAATAACATAAAAGTTTAATATCATAAAAAGAATTTTGAAAGATCAGCTAATGCTTCCTTTTTCAGATTTCTTATAAAACTATTTATTTGCTATCTGTATATTTATAACACTTAAAAAATCCATTAAAAGGATTTCCGTTACAAATTAGAATATCTAGAAAGAGGTATAATTCAAACCTTTCGACAAAGTTCATTGACCTTCCACTCAATATAATTATTTTTGCAAAAGTTGGGTCATATGAGTATATTTAATAACTCTGCTGAACATAGTGAGAGATATTTATAGTCTGAAAACTGATAGCAACGTATTATCTTTCTAGGAAATAAATATGCATATCTCTATTCAAGATAATTATAAAAAAAAGGACCTGTGACAAAAGATCTGTAAAGAGAGTACGTTCACCCTTGTCTTAAAAAGGGAAAGATTTGAACTTTTATTTTATTGAGTTTCTAACAACATACCTTAGAATATTTTTTGCTTGTCTATCAACGCAGAATTAAAAAAAAATATATTCCTGAGGTTTTGTTTTACTAATCAAACTGAAAAAAAAACTCTGTCGCTGGCGTCTAGAAAATAAATTGTGGCTCTAGAAAAAAAAGTTCCATATCACCCTTATAAATTCTAGTTCCCTTTCCTACACAGTTCTAGTTATCCCTATTAAAATTCAACGGCGTTTTTCTATATTATCGTGGTCAAACTTATTTAAAAATCTCTGCAAATAAATGCGAATACAAGAAGCGAGTTTTAGTAACTATAATTCTAGTAAATGAATTAATTCTGGAAATCAAGTGATAAATAACTTCTGGTAATTCAAACAATTCTTAATCTAATGTGTCGTTTCATCACCTAGAAAATTATAGAATAGACATTCTCGATCATTTCGTCTATTCAGTTTATTTGTTTACCTTATTCACTAACTCGGACGTCTATATTCTAAGTTAGGTATTTAGAAAATGACTAAGTACCTACTCGTTCTAGATGAAGGCGGTATAGTTTTTCTTTCAGTGCACCAGATGATGGCTAGTGTGATAAGATTCTTGATTTAAAAACTAGAAAATTTTCATGTAGAAATTAAATCGGCATAACCGTAATGGAAGGAAATTGACATACAATTTTACGTGCCAGACTTTTGAAAAATCAACTATCTTCTCTGTTAAAATTTTTGAAACCAAATAATTTTTATTACTTATTTATCATTCACTGATTTCTGTTATATATTTAGGCATACCATTTTTTTTTGTCATAACTTAACCCTTTAGTGCGCAGTGGTGTAATCGTAAAAAAAGCAGAGGGCATACGCTCTAAGCAGAGGGTATAGGCTCAAAGCAGAGAGTATACCCTACAGTGTATATACTATAGCTTTTTTGAGAAAGAGAGGGTATACGGTGTTCCTTAAAAAATCCAGAAGGTATACGGCGTATGCCACCGTATACCCTCCACTACATCCCTGTTAGTGCGCAGCTTTGCACATATGCAAAGAACAGTGTTTTGAATTTAATAGATTTTTTTATTAGTATATACCTAATTCACACCAGATATTAAAATAGCAATATTTGCTTTGATTAATAACACACATTTCGTATTTAAATAAAGCGAAATTAACCATTGAAACTTTCTGGTGTAATATCAGATTCTCTGAACTACGTAATTTCTAGTACGTATTCTATCATGGGAATTAAAGGGTCAAAGGTTAAGTTTTATAAAATAAATAGTTATATAAAATAAGGTATTTGGAGATATACTTATTAAAATATTTACTAATTTGCAATATTTTAGCGTAAAACAGCCACACGACAGAAGTTTTTGCTTGTATTGCAGATGTGCAACAGAAGAAAAGATTGACTTATTATATGAAAAATGTATCTCTGATTTTTTCATTATTTTTCCTGCGTAATAAACCTTTCAGAGAATCATATATAATTTTTTCGAAACAAAATAAAAAATCGCCCATTTAAGGGTTGAACAGATATAATTAAAAAGTTTTCGATAATTTCTTTTTACCTCTGAGCCAATAAGAATAATAAAAAAAATTTGAAATAGTTATACTAGCCATATTCAACCTTTTTTTTTTTTTTTTTTTTTCTCGCAGGCCGCAAACATATGTTTGCGATGTTAGGCGGGCCGAAACAAACTTAAAAAAGGGTAAAACAAAATCAGTAATTAAAGTAGTAAGATAACATAAGTAGTATAATGAAGCAATAGTACAACAAAGTTGATATGATATTATTAGTACGGTTGAACACTTGTCGCGGAAGAAAAGCTAGCAAAATCGTTTAATACCAACACCACTATTTCTGAAAAATAAAATTCGTGGTAGATCTCCGCGACAAACGTTCAACCCAAAATAGTAGTATCTTTCTATGTATATATATATATATATAAAGTAACGCTTTGGAAATGAACCAATAAAAATCTGCGTAGATACCGCGAAACGCATCTGATTGGTCAGAGCTTTCTGACGCTATAAGGGGGGTTACCAAAGGGGGGACCCGGCTCTGTTGTCAAACGTCGCCAACTTGACGCTATTTCAAGTATTTCGCCAAATTTCCATATACTCCCATTGAAATCCAATAGGAATAGGATTTACTTGCTTGCAGAAAATCAACAAATTGAGATATTTCAATGCAAAAAAAATCTAATATTAGCTTATGAATAGAGCTTAATTGAACTATTTACATTATTTCTAAGCACAAACACTAACTATTTACAATATATTCGTAACACTATATATATAATTTTATATTTAATAATTCTTATAATTATGAAACTCTGTAAGCTCTGATGATTATGTGCTTGGAGAAAAGGAAATAAAATTGTCAGGAGTTGGAGAGGAGCGCGTTTTTACCAAGTGTAATCTAAAAATTGAATGCATAGAAAATCAAGGATCGCGAAGGGATCCAGAATGGAAACGCGAAACTATTACGTCTGGGGTTGGCTAGAAAATAGGGATTGCCTCGCGATACCGAATGGATTCGCGAGGCAATTACGCTTGGTGAGCGTAGCGAGCAGGGGGGGCGGGGCGGAGCCCCTCTAGTTAGGTATATAATAAGTATAAAAAGTTATAATGCAACAATGCAAATTTTCCAACTTCTAAAGAAAAAAAAAATCAGGAGATTTTCTCTAATAAATCAGGCTTTTCCTCAAAGTAAAAAAAACTTTCTTAAAAAAAAAAATTGTAGAAATATATAGCTCAAAATTAATTAATTCGGAATAATGTTTGACTAGTGTTGAAGATTAAGAAACGTATACATGGATGTAGCACAAGATATTTTAATATAATTTTAAATTTATTATAAATAACAAGATAAATTTTGTCTTCTAATGAATAAAAGAACAACAACAACAATGAAGGTCCGAAATACCTTTTATGAACATTTCAATTAATTTTACTAACATGAATTATTTATTATGTGTCTCGGGCCGCACATAAAAGCTCGCCGGACCGCAGATTAAGCATGGCTGAGTTATACGAAGATATTTGACAAACAGATTGATCACATGAAGAAGTATTTAAGATTCAAGCATTGTATCTAAGTATTTTTTTCTGAAAGAAACTTCTTACAATTTGAGCTTATATATATATATATATATATATATTTTACAATAACTTTTTAACATGTTACTAAACGATTGTATAAAGGAAAATGATTTTCTCAAGAAAATAGAAACCAAAAGAAAAAAGAAATAAATTTCAGCCTAGAGCCAAGCGAGGAATATTTGTTGGCTATGGCTTAGGCTTAGGATCTAGTGGATATCGAATTTACTTCCTCAGTGAAAACATAGTCGTTGAGACAAAAGCCACTACTTTCGATGGAGAACAGTTGCGCAAATCTTAGGACCAAAATATTTCACCACCTCTTCGTCGGCTTCTAATAACAATAGTGAAATTTTAAGGGTGTCGGAAAATCAACTGTTGGTACAATTTAATAAATATATTTTTTTTAAATGTAATTAAACAAAATTGCAAAACCTTTCTTCTTTTACACATATTAATATTTTTCAGTAGTTCTTTTAATGTATTTAGAAAAAATTTTATAACTTCAGGACCAGATTTCCAAAAGGTTAATGTGAGAGAAAAAATAAAATGTCATGATATGTGTAAAAATACAGTAAAAATCAACATAAACTTAACATTTTCATTATTTGTTTATTAAACATTTAAAATTTTTGGAAATCCGATGCATAATTTTATAAAATGTACTAAAAGAATCCCCAGAAAAAAAAAAACAAACAAATAAAGTGAGAAATTCACATTGAAATTTTAGTATGCTGTAAAAAATATATACTAAGAAAAATGAAGTTAAGTATTAAAAACCTGATTCATTTAAAGGGTTTTGGATGCGGTCTTTTTCGTACATTTATTATTCTTAGATATTCGCAAACGTTTACCAGAATATACTAAAGAATATCTAAATACATAAAAAAAACTTGGAAAATCTATGTTTTGCCACTTTTCGCCAAATAAGGGATTGCCGAGAGCGCTTAAAGAATTAATTACACATATCTATTAATAACGATTTTAAAAATTGCGTGAGACGAATCTTTAAAGAAAAAAAGGTTCACCCTTTAAAAAAAAAAAAAAGAAGAAGAAGAAGCCTTTAAATTTCATTTTAATCAGCTTCAGAAAACGTAATATAAATTATTCTTTTTCTTTTTTCTTTTCTTTTTTTTTTTTTGACAGTATATCAATGCACAGTTTAAAAAAACATTCTCCGATCTAATTTCGTTAATTATCAGATGATTATTACATACCTGACAACCTTGCAATATTCTTCCGTAAAATTTGGGTTAATTTGACGCAGGTTAAACATGATTCAAACCAGAAGGTTTTTAAGCAACTTCTCCTGTTACGCAAGATTTAAATTCCAGTTGCTATTTTGAATACATTTCCCTTAATATAATTCCAGTTACCTGATCTTTTGATTTCTTCGCAGTCTTCTATCTGTTGTAATAATAAAGAGAAACCAGGTCTTTCATTTTTAATGTCAGAATGAAATTTCATAGTCAAAATTTCATCTTTGAATGGCACCGTACCTAAAATAAAAGATTTTACAATTGCACTATAAAGGTAGATTGTACACAACATAGATGGATAATAATAATAATAATAAACATTTTTCATAATGAAAACAATACAAGTAAACAAAAAAATAGGTAAGTAATATAAAACATTGATGAGAAATAATTAATTCGGTCACTTTATGCAGTCGGGATTTTTGATTTTTTAAATTTAATTTTAATAAGAAACTCAAGTTTTGAATGTTCGATGCGTCCACATCTTTACACGATGCCCTTTCGTAGTTATTACGTCATTATTTAAAATGCATTATAGATATCTATACCGTTCCCACGTGGGCTTACACGTGACGTGAATTGTGAGGTTTTATTTTGAAGTAGACTAATAAACATAATTTAGAATCATCTAATAGATAAAAAAGTAATAAGCAAGCGCTTTTTTGCCTTATTTTGTGTATAGAATTTCTGTTTTCAATTCATTTTGCATAAATCGGAAATAATTAAAACATTAATAGTACGGAGTTCTTATGCATATGGATAGATGAAGTAAAAATTATTCAATGAATATTTGAAAAAAAACAAAAACAATATCAAACATTTTTTGTAAATAAATTTTTGTTTCGGATGATAACGCATTAAGCACAAAATTTTTTATTGATTTACTTTCCAAGTGGTGGAAAATTGTGAATGTGAAGCATCCTCAGAAACGAGTACACCAAAATAATAGTCCATCAAATCCAATAAAATCTACAAAAGATGATATATATATATATTAATTAAATTCAGTGAGTGGAATAAAATGTATACATTGAAAGTAGATGAGACAAAACAAGTGAGCATTCCAACTAAAGGAGGACTTCTGTCAAAAGAAACATTTTTTGCATTAAAATTTACCACAGACACTTTTATTGAAATTTATTGTGTTTATTCAATAATTGTGTTTGTCACGAATTGCAAATAAACCCCCTAAATAACTATACAAAAGTTAACAAGTAAAAATTAAATTTAAAAAAGCAAAAAACCCGACTGCGTAAACAGCGAACTAATTAATTATTTCTTATCAATGTTGAATTATTTTTTATATTACTTACCTATTTTTTTTATTTACTTGTATTAATGACTTTTAAGTTGTGTTTAATTGTTAGTTCCTATCTATAACCACTGTTTTGATGAGGCCTATAGATGTCTATGATGATTAGAGTTACAGTAAAGCTAGAGATCCTACCTACACAACTTCCAGGTTGTTTAATATTTAAACGGAGCTTCTGACTGTAAAACAGTCAATGAAACATCGTCTTCATTTTGAAAGACCTATCCAATGATATACCACTCAATATGGTGCGTAATTTTTTTCTTCGTCTCTACCACCATTTTGTATTTTACGGCCGCCATTTTGAATTTATAAAAACAAAAGCTAGCCTATGACCATCGGACGGTTAAGACGAATCGATAGAGATCCCATTTATTAAAATCCATCTAACCCTTGGGATGTTTCGAGGGTATAAAGAAATCCACATACCCAGATATGCGTGAAACACATAACCCTTCTTGGCAGTCGGGCAAAAATGACATTAGAAAATTCACTTCTGATAAAAAAAATAAAAAAAAATTATCTATATTAATAAACACGCAAGTGTCATTGATAAATTTCATGATATTTTAGCTTGCTTAATATTGTCTGTTTAGGTGAGATTATTTTCTATGAGGCAATATTAAATGCTATATTTGTTGTGAATTATATGAAAGTACATACTACTAGTTAAAAGTGCTTTTTTAGTTGTAATACTTATCAACAGAATGTGTATTTTAAGTTACTCATACATTATTAAATTTGAAATTTTAATTGATAAATAGAATTTTTGTTTTAATTGTTTGAAAAAATTAATATTTTTATTTATGATTTTACGTAATAACAATCCTGATATTTACAATTTAAAATTAAGGCATATTTATTTTTAAAGGGAACTTTAATTATTTGCCGCTAAAATTCTGTAATTTTAAACTATGATTTTTCCTGCCTGAAATTTCTATTTCAAGTTAAACTCTTCGAAAAATACTACAAATCCCAATTCTTTAACTATTTTTGTATTTTTATTTTTTGCTACTAAAGTTGTGTAATTTTAATCGAGGATTTCCTCTGCCATAAATGTACAGTTAAAG
Source organism: Maratus speciosus (assembly GCA_963932465.1). Taxonomy (NCBI): domain Eukaryota; kingdom Metazoa; phylum Arthropoda; class Arachnida; order Araneae; family Salticidae; genus Maratus; species Maratus speciosus. The sequence continues at coordinate 279,996,663 of OZ010788.1, read as the reverse complement.
TTAAAACCTTTGATAAAAACCATGAATCAAATGTATTTGAATATATTTGAAATTAAAAGGCAAGTATAAATTTGAAATCAAGTAAAAAAAAAACTCTTATTTACTGAACCTTGGGTGTTTAATTATTGAATGTATAATTCAAACAGAACTAAAATAAGCCACAAATTACTCAATAAAATATCATCAAACGGAAATTTCTAGCACTGTTTTTCATATACACATACAACTATTCGATAAGTTTCGTTTGCTACTCAGATCTCTTGCGTGGCGTCATCCTCTCCTGAAGAAAGATGAAAGTTGAGAAGAAAGTTGTTTGGCGACGGCCCCGATAGGACATCCTCGAATTGAGACCTCAGTCATACAAGACGGTTCACCGGGATCATTCCCAGCTACCCCTACACCTGCGTCTGTTCATAAGGGCAGCAAGTAAAATACTGAATGTAAGTCTTAAAGTTTGCTACGAGAAGCACACATGAAGCGAATACTTCATTGCAATTTATATCCTTATAGCGTTTTTATATTAATCAGATGCTCGGGAATAAATCTTGGATAATTGACTTTAACTTCAGCATATGTTAAGTGTCTATTATCTCCTAGACTTAAAAGTTATAAATATGGCAATGTGTTGCACGCTACTTGAGATTTTAATTGGGGCTTGAAGTAGAAGAAAATTCATGGTTGAGTGCCGAGATGTTGAACACATGTCTACACTTAAGATTCTAGGCCCCCATTACTTTGACTTATATCTCTTATGGGTCTCTAACTATTTGAAGTGGTAATTTGGAACAGATATAGAAATTGATTTAGCGTCCGAGGGGAAAATATATTAATTGAATAGTTTCAGGAAAGGATAGAATAAAAGTTTCACGCACCTTATCAATTTTATAATGTATATAGCTTGGCTTTTGAATAAATTCAACCGTAACTTAATTCTATTTAGTTAAGTACTTTAATGTAACGAGAGTTTTTCTTTCGTGATAACCGATTTTCATTAGACCCAACGGGCAGTTGTGTAAAGTTTCTGACACGACTTTACGGCAGATTTGTCCACGTTACTTTTCATAAGAATACTCTAATGGTCGAGTCTTATTTGCGTCTGAGAATCCTGTTCTGTCTTCCTTAAATATTCACAGAGTATGAAAGGACTCGAGGGATTGGATTGTCACTTGTATTTTTGCGAACGTATGATAATTAAGTGATTAACTATAAATTAACAATAAATAGAGAGTATTTTGCGGAAATATTCGAATTCGCAGTGGATATTGCCCGTTTCTGGTATGCCTAAGCTGTAGTTTACATCTCCTGTTTGGCTTGGCCACGTTGAGACGGAAATTATTCCTCGACAGAAGTCTGAGATCCATCTTACTGAAGGTTTGCGGTGTCGTTAATATTTAGTTCTTGCTACACTCAAGTGAATTTTGAAATTCACAGGACCTCATAATAGTTAAAATTATCATTGTGGTAAATTGAGTTTTCTGCAATATTGTACAGTTATCCTTAGAGTCAGTAGGACGTTTATTTAAGACTGAGTTTGTAATTGAGGAGAGGAAAATGTCTCCCTTTTTCGGCGTTAGATTCACAGCGTTAATTTAAATTAGTTATTTCACGGCCATCACATTTAATATTTAATAAAAGTTATTGAGTTCTGGTTGAAAATGTGGTCATGAATAACTTTCAACACGACAGTGTGACGGACAGTCACACTACAACTTATAGGATATTGTTCTTCAGTGAGTGACACGAAGTGCTCTGACCATTGAGCTACAAAGGCTTTGAGATAAGATTTAGACAAAGAATGCTGAATTCACTAAAGGAATAAAGAAATTTAAATTACTCACGTATAGTTCTGGAAGGAATGGGTCCACATAATCTCTCTCCTTCCACGTCAAGATAATCTTTGTTGCAATCAGCCTGATTCTCCATGTCGAAGGACAGCATAGTCATTCGCAGACCACAGACATATCTGTTGGCTTTGTGGATGGTAAAAACGCAGTCCGTCGAAGGTGGGTATGGATCTGGAAAACCAGGACTCTGGACAACGAAAACGTCACGATCGAAGGAGCGATCACATCCCAATGATGAGGTTTTATCTGATTTAAAGGATAGAATACTTATTTATAATCTCGGTGTATACAAGGTGTCCCTTTTTATCGTTAACGAATACATAATTCGTAAACCTTCAGTTTTAGACGCATAGTTCCAATTCCAAAGACGCTTCAAATGTTCTTCATCATATTAAAATTCACTTATGTTAAAATAGTTTAGTTAAGTTACAAATTGAAATTTTTATACGGTCTCTGGGTTCTATAAGTTATATTTAGCAAAACTTTATGCTTGCTCTAATAAGTAAAACAGTAAAAATTGCATTTTTGTACGATCAAACATATTACTGAATTTGCAATTACAATGTACAGAGTGTACATAATGAATATCCCAACATTACAGGGCTATTAAAAGAAAACAAACAAACAACAACAACAAAAAAAACCCCGTACAACCTTGTTGTTTATCGGAAACCAAAAATAACAGTTGAAAGTTAACACAGTTATAAGTGTCCAATGTGAGCCTCCTCCCCCCCCACCAAAAAAAAAAGAACAATATCGAGGCAGTACGATAACGCATCCCACAGTTTTCTCATCATGATATTTTTTTGTGAGGCCTCACCAAAGATCAGGTGTTTGTTCCGCCGCTACCAACTGACGTTGACGAACTTAATATAATAGGACAGCCATTCAAAGAGTCATACCGGACATTCTAAAAAAAGTGTGGGATAAGTTATCGTACCGCCTCGATATCGTTCCTGTTTCTGGAGGACTCAAATTGAACACTTATAACTGAGTTGAATTCAAACTTTCAACTGTTATTTTTTATTTCCGATTAACAACAAGGTTGTACTTGTTTTGTTTTCTTTTAATAACAACGTAAAGTTGAGATATTCATTTATGTACACCCTGTCTATTTAATTTTATGAAGTTTCTGCATTTTCGGGCATTCGGGCATGTTTCAGTATTAGAAAGTTCATGAAATGCAAAGTGTTGGGTAAGTTTTATTTTTCGTACAAAAATAAAATTTTTATTATTTTGCTTGCTTGAGAATGGAGAAAATTCTACTGAATATAATTCATAGAAATCAGAGACCGTATAAAAATTTAAATTTCGCAACTTTTAATAAAAATAACTATTTTCCCGTAAATTTATTTTCCAAAAAAATGTTTGAAATGTTCTTCATCATATGAAGAACTATACGTGGAACTATACGTCTAAAACTAACAATTTAGGAATCAGCTATTCATCAACGATAAGAAAGGACAACCTGTCGGGTAAATGGGTAGTTTTCGTTTATTTGGCCACGCAAACGATAAATCGCCAGAATGTTGTTTCAGCGGTCATCATTCACATTGGAAGAACTGCCTCTTCATGATATGCACTGATTTATAATAACCCAACTGTTATTAAAAATCTGTTTATTTAACCAGTATTGCAATACGCGTAATTATAATGAAACCTTGGAAATAGATTATTTTTGCAATTTTAATAAAAATTTATATGGAAATTAAATGCATTTAAATATAGAATGTTTGTTTGTTATAGCACTAATCTGTTGCGACACAATTTCTGCCTATCGATAGAACAAAACACAGTAAAACTCAAATTACATTGGACAACAAATGTGAACTTTGTCTCTTTCACAAAACCGAAATTAGTTCTTTCTTATGCGGTTTTTTGTGCTGATACCGAATCTAGTTTTAGATTTACTCCAGCAGTTCTTGTTTTTGCGCTATTTGCATATTTCGATTTATGCAAATTTAATATATTTTGTACAATTATATGAAAATTTAAGGCATAAGGCACTATCAGACTGGCTTTTTTGTTTTATGTTAAGATTACTGTCTAGTTTACTTGACAAAAACGTTGTATCTTAGATTATATTGACATGTGACCATAAATATCGTGCTTAATTTGCATATTGCATATTTTTCATGTTTTTCTAATAATGTTTCTTGACATCCAAACATTTCTGCAACACGAGTACGCTAATATTTTTCTAAACCAGTTTTTACGCCGATTTCAAATCTGGTATCTGTTTTCTTCTATCCCGTCTAGTTTTTGAGAAAAGTGAAGTTTTATCTTTGGGTCAAAAAAGCCAGAAATCCCCCTTTTTATGCTACTTTGTGATGCACTTCAACAAGTTAGGAAAGATTTTACTACTTTTTCAATCTGTTTTCGATTATATAAACTGTTGTTTATGTCCCTGATAGGAATCTGACACTTTTCCCCTTTTTGACAATGAGCTACACATCCTTAAAAAGCACCTTGTATCAAACTTGTATCAATACCGTATTAAAAAATGAAATTTCAATTTACTCAAAAACTAGACGTGATATAAGGAAACAAATTGCAGATTTGAAATAAGCATTAAAATCTAGTCTTTAAAAATATTACGTCAATTCTCTGGCAACTACTTTAAAGTTGATAGTAATGTAAACATTACACCATTGAAAAATATGCAAATTAAGCTTAATAACTGACAGGTAAGTGTTAAGACTGTGCAGATCATCACATTTATCTGAAGCAAATAGTCCAGTAGTCATTATCTAGAAAAGGTAATGCAATCTGACATTTATTGTATCTAAAATTTGCATAAAATAGCACAGAAAAGCTTAAATTTACTTAAACTTAAATATACAAATTTCTCAAAAATTTGAATATTTTTTTTAATTTGTATATTAAAAATTTGTAAATTTTGTATATATTTGTATACTCACCCATAGAAAAAAAGGAAATAATATTCGGAATCAGCGCAAAAAAAACTGATCTAGAATCAATTAATTTCAGTTCTGTGACAGAACCATTGTTGTCCAGTGTTATCTACGCAATGCTGATAGTTGGAGCAATCATTAGAAAAAAATTATGTTACGAAATAAAAATTTCTCTAAAATCGCTTTTATTTAATAAGAAGATAAGACTAATGTAAGTTAAATATAAGCCGACTTTTATTACAAGATATAAGCAACGGAAAGAAAAATTCAGCAAACTTCGCTTTTCTTACAATAAAAGAATAAAGAAATACAGCATCGCTGAAATATGGACTTAAGATTCTGCAAATATAGACTTCAAAAATTTCAATTAAGCAAAAATTTCATATTAGTTTAAATGAGAATTTCATTACTTTTACGAACGAATACATATAGTTCGCATTATATCTTTTTCTTCTTTGTTCTTTTTGAAATATATTTCTTTTATGTCAATACAAATATTTTGATATGCAGATGACTGGAGTTCCGATAATTGGAGTTTTAAGTATTTCCATATATCTATAGGGGAGACTGGGGAGGGTTGGCCATAGGGGAGGCTTGAGCCACCCTTCAGTTTTCACATTTAAAAGAATTTCAGAGTTTTGCCAATAGGTGGCAAACAAAGCTACTGAAATGCTCAAACAATAGTCTTTGTTTCTGGTAGATAATTGAAACAGGGTTGGAAGAATCAATTTTGAAGAGTTTTCAGCTTAAAAACTGTATTTTTTTTTTATAAACATTCTGTGAGATTTTCTCAAATAAAATATATCATAGAAATTTAAGTAAGTAGGTTTTAAGTAATGCAGAAATATTGAGCTTTCATTCCAAGTATAAAGATTGCACAGTAAATTAGGCTAAATATAACCATGAGCTATACTTTAAAAAGTGGCTATGTGGGGAGGCTTGACCCAATCAATGTGAGGAAGGATTGACCAGATGGTCAAAGCTGCCTCAATTAAGTGTTTTTGAAAATAGTTTTATTATACAATGTACATAATGCAGGGTTAATGGTTATATTTATAAAATAATATAAATTTATTCTGTAAAGCTACAGTAAAATGAGGTAATAGAAAGGATAATGTTTAAAATTGATTAAAGGAAGGCGTGAAAAATTGCTATAGAAGCAAGAAAAAAAATAATATAAATTGGAAAGTTGATAGGAACTTTTATTTCATTTAAGTAGTACTCATAGTAGGTAAATAGAAAGAATAGAAAAGACTAGAAAAGATGAAAGCAGAAGCCTTAAGAAATGTTAAGTGTTTATGCCTCTGCAAAAGAACATAACATTGATCAAAACACTTTAGTAACATATGTAGACAAATTTCATCCAGATGAACACAGTGAGATGAAGCCAAACTATGTGAAAACTAGTGTTGCCAGGTAGAGTGTGACAAAAAGTGGGTGTTTAAAACGGAATTTTTCTCCTGTGCCTTGAATTCCGTCTTAGCAACTTTGTTTACACATCACATTTTCCCAAATAATTTTTTGATAATAACTAAACCAAGTAGCATAAAGTTATCCTGCCTTTTTTAAAACTGATTTTATTTCCCTTAACAAATAGCTCAATATAAAATACAGTGGGTCAAGTCTCCCATATGTGGGGAGCCTTGACCCATTTTTTTCCCATTATTTAAATCAATCATTTTTCAAGTTTCTTATATATTACACTTATGTTGCAATTTTATTTTGATAACTGATTGTATAACGGATAAAATGATATATGAAACTTTATTCTAGGGCCATTATTTAAAAAATAAAAAATCATTTTGTAAAAAATGGGTCAACTCTCTTCAGTCTCCCCTATATATATATATATATATATATATATATATATATATATATATATATATATATATATATATATATATATATATATATATATCTTTTAAGATATCTAATCTTAAGGCTAATGTCAGACGAACGTCTTCTTGCACGCTTTTTTCCCTACATATCGCTCACCCGCAAGAAAAGTGACATATCTCGCAAAAATTCATTTTGTGTTTTATTCCATAAATAGGTGTGTCATAAGTTGGTCTTGCTATAGGCAAATTATTATTCGTGTCGTTATACGGAAAACCTATATATTAAACTATGTGTCACTTTTCCATTATAGGAAATGCGCAGTGATGAAACAAGAAATCGACATACCTCACAAAACGTCTTCCATAAGCTCATACTCGAGCAATTTATAAAACCCTTTATTGCCTTAGTAATAAAAATATGAAAATTTCCTTATTTTGCGAAATATTCTGTTGGTGATTAATATATTGTCAGTTAGTTAATAGATCATAGATTAATAGTTACTTTAAAATTTGTTAGGTAGGTAGTGATGTCATTTTTGGTGTGAATATGAGGGTCAACGCGGAGCAAATAAAATAGGTACTTATTTGTGGATGTATTTACAAGACATTACTTCACGTGAGGCATTCTAACAATCTTTTGACTTTCGGGAATAAAAATCTTGTGAAATTAAACTTGCTAAAATAACATTTTAATCTGATAGACGAATGCCTTAATGATTCAAAATAAAGAAAAAAATTCCTGCCGGCCTGGCCTACAGGCGGAGGTAGATTTCGAAGTTAAGTATACTAATTTCACAAGCAAAAACCAAATCATGCTTAGAGATAAACCACTTTAACAATTTTATCTGGCCGCTTTTGACGAGTTTTATTTCCATTTTTATATAATAACTGGTTTTATCACAATCATGTTAGGGCGGTATTCAAAAAAATACTTTTCCATGCTCAACAACTCGAAATTTTCTGGCATAACTCCAGATTCATTTTTAATAGGAAAAACATGAAACTTGTTGACGTGATTTTTGAAGAGATTTATAAGCGACCTGTGTTTTTAATTTTCGTTCATTTAAATAAAACTTGATATATAAACAATTATTTTCTCAGTAAGACAATATTTTTCGTTTCTAACACAATCTCTTCGAGAAATTCCGTTCAAAATGCCCACTTTGACATCATTTTTTGAAATATATTCTGCCTCTGTCAAAAAATCGATCATTACGGTACATTATACAGTTTCTGAATAAGCGAATCTACCAATTGGATGCGTTTGAGAGCAAAAATGAATTTAAAAATGAGTCAGAAAATAAGCAGTTTGGATTTGAATACTCCCTTAATACGATGATTTTTCCAACACAATCCGCTTCTGGAAATTCGGTTCAAAAGGCCCACTTTGACAGCATGTTTTAAAATATATTCTGCCTCTATCAAAAAATTGACCATTACAGCACATTATATAGTTTCTGAGTAAGAAAAGGTACCAATTGGAAGCCTTTGAGAGTAAAAATGGATTGTAAAATGAGTCAGAAAATAAGCAGTTTGGATTTGAATACATCCTTACGATGATTTTTTTCTTCAACCGCTATGTATTTTTAATTTGTTTTTGCTGTAAGAATTGGTCCTATCCAAAACTTGTCTGTATAGATGTTGTAGATAATATTAAAAAGATATATGATAAATTCATGGGGATTTTATATATTTTGAATTGACGGAGTTATGGATTTTTTTCTTCTTCAAACGCCCTTTTGTTTTCGTTTTTAATTTTTTTTGCGGTACGAATTGGTCCTATCAAAAACTTGTGCATATAAAAGTTGTAGATAATGTTAAGGAGATTCATGATAAAATTAATTGGATTTGATATCTCGAGAATTGACGAAATTATGAATTTTTTTCTTCTTCAAACGCCCTTTTTGTTTTCGTTTTTAATTTTTTTTTTTTTTTGCGGTACGAATTGGTCCTATCAAAAACTTGTGAATATAAAAGTTGTAGATAATGTTAAGGAAATGCATGATAAAATTAATTGGATTTGATATCTTGAGAATCGACGAAGTTATGAATTTTTTTCTCCCCAAAACCCTATTTTTTGCTCCTCTTGAGCCCATTTTTAACTTTATCAAAAATCTGTGATACATAAATTTTTGACCCTATTTTTAGAAGTAATAAAAACTTTAAACTGATTCGATATGTACAAAATTTAAGAAGTATTGGGGTTTTTTCTGTTTTCACAAAACCCCTCCCTATTTCCATCCCCTTATTTTGCCCATTAACGAACTTGACCGAGATTTTATGCCCCTTGATTTTATGTATCAGTTTGGAAGAGATTGGTGCAGAATTGTGGAAGTTATCGTGTCCAGAAGAAAGTGACATATATAGATACATACATATATATATATATATATAAAGTTTTTTACTGAGGGTGGTTTTGGGCTCTAGGGGTCATGATCGGTGTAGATCTGCAAAAATTTTTCAGAAATTCCAACATAGGAACGACGCCAATAGGTAGTATTTCATACGAAATCTACCTAAAATGGTCAGCAGCGAAACATTTTTTATTTATCTGAGGTTTAAGTTAAACTTGCGAGTTTAATTTTCCTTACCATTTTACCACTACAACTTTTTGTTTTCTTCTAAATTTTTACTTATAATGAATTTGCATAGTACCCACAGGACATTCAAATAAGAAATAATAAAAATGTAGTACTTTTAATACAGAATTTTTGCGTCTTAAAGGGGTGTAAAGAAGGGACGGTAAGGTAACAAAAGGGGACGGTATAGGAAAAAGGGGACGGTCTAGGAAAAAGGGGACGGTATAGGAAAAAAGGGACAGTAAGGATGGAACGGTAAGGAAAATTACCACCTATTTTTAGGAAAATCATGTTAAGACTAAGTGATAGCCACAATGTTCATTGATTTTTAGAAACAATTGTTAACATTGGATTAAATTAAATTTTTTCTTAAATTTACCTCGAAAAGTGCAGGAATAAACCTTGGGGACGGTAAGACTACCAATAAAGCCACGATCTTGAAATTGATATTTAAATTCTGCAGTAAATTTCCTGTCAAAGAATTTTAGACATTGTTTCTCTAGCATACTTCTGCATGAGAAAAAACTTGAAAAAAATTCTGTGGCTGCATCTGAAGTGATTTTCTGTGTAATTTTTTCTGAAGTGATTTTATAAGTTTAGCAAGAGAGACGGCAAGGATGAAAAAGCCAGGGACAGAGCTCAAAAAATAATATTAACCGTAAAAATGTGTGCAGGGTAATTTTTTACTACTTATTTATATAAAACAATTGTCCCAGTTTCGGAAAAAAATTACATCGAATTACTTTTATTGAAACAATTTTATACAGACAGCTCCAAACTTAAAAATCAGCATCAGGGACACGGGACGGTATTGGAGTTTTCCTGATATTTGGACACCCAACATCGTCCAAAACTTATTTATCTCGTTAATATTGTTATGCAATCATGCAATGGGATGTTCCCCAGTATATGAAATTAAAAAAACACACAAAAAATGCATTAAAATAAAAATTATTATTTAGGGACATAAAAGTCAAAAGATTGTGAGAATTCCCCAAGTGTTGACGATGAAAATGTGGAATTAACTTTTTATTGTGATAACTGCGACGGACAAAATGAAAATAAATATATTATTTTATTATTCATGCATGCTGTTAAGACACTAAAAATCTATAAAATAACAATAAAATTCTTGATCTGTGGACACACGTAAAATGAAGGCGGTGCTGTCCATTAAGTAACAGAGAAACAAAACAATAGCAGAAAACAGACTGCCAAATTTACATCTTTCAAGAGTACGTGACATTGATTAGAAAGACTAAAAGACACTGTCATTTTTCAGTGAATGAGTTAGTTCATTCTGATTTTTTTTTATGTTTAAAACGATTGAATGTCGAAATGGGGTGTGCTCAGAAATTATTTGAAAGATAATGAAGGTAACGTTCTTTAGTTTTTCAGAATCAAAATTTTAAGATTTGATAAATCTTAAAATTTTGATAATAATGATTGAAAATCTCATTTGTTATTCAACGTAAAATATTCTTATGACCAAGGCGATTTTTCTGAGTTTGAATTTAAAGCTAGAGGTAAAAGGGAGCTTTTATCTTTGCATAAAGCGTATTCGAAACCCTTTCCTTTGAGTAAACGGAAGAAACAAGATTGTTTGTTATGCCCCTTTTTTTTCTACATTATAATAGTCACAAAGAAGACAAAGGACTGTGTAGTATCCATACAGAACTTTTAAAAATAAAGTTCCAGTTTAAGAAAGTCCTATAAAATCCTGTAATATTTATTTTTATAAGAATAACAAATTTAAAAAAGCAAAGATAAAACCACTTATCTGGTTTTTCATTTTAAATTAAGCATTTTTAAAAAAATCTGTGATAATTATCTGTTATATTCTTGATATTTTTCTTTTTCAAAAGTTTGAAGGAGCTACAAAACAAACGTAGTAATCTGTTCATGCTTTCGGAGAAAATAATTCTGAAAACTGAAAAAACATATTTGTTTTTGAATTATTACTAAACAGCAACCAATAATTATTGTATTTTTGTTCTCCTACGTAAGGTTCCTTTTTATAATAATGCCGTTTATAAATATATAGAAATGCTTTGAACTTATAAATAGTTATTACTATTTAAGCATGAAAAATAACTTACCTACTTCTTCTATTAGGTAGCTTTCTTTACAAAAAAGCTACCTATTGCAGCCGTTCGGAGGAAAGCGATTTCAAAAAATTTTGGTATATTTTCATCGATCATGACCCCCAGACCCCGAAACCACCCTCCGTTCAAAATTGATATATATATATATATATATATATATATATATATATATATCTATATATATATATATATATATATCTGACCTATGTCACACTGTAACTCCCGTAATTATGAACCGATTTCGATGTAATTCGGTGTGTACATAGTACATACCAATGTCTCGACCGAGTTCGTTGGCCAGCTTCATCCGCCGTTTTGTTTCAAAATGGCAGCCATTTAAAATTTTTAAAAAAATTTAAAACTTGAAATGTGGTAACAAAAAATTAAAAATGGAAAAATATTTTTTTCTTATGTATTTGACCTTTAAACAAAGATTCCGGAGCAGTTTTTGTTTCGTCTATATCTTAAAAAATGGCTGAGTTATAGCATTTTAAATTTCTAGCGTGGCTGACATTTTGAAACGTCCTGAATTTTGTCACGCGATAAAAGGCGTATTTATGAACCGATTTGGATGTAATTTGGTGTGTACATAGTACATACCAATCTCTCGACCGAGTTCGTTGACCAGCTTCATCCGCCATTTTGTTTCAAAATGGCGGCCATTTAAATTTTTTTTTAAAATTTAAAATTTGAAATGTGGTACCAAAAAATTGAAAATGGAAAAATATTTTTTTCTTATGTATTTTACCTTTATACAAAGATTTTGGAGCAGTTTTTGTTTCGTCTATATCTTAAAAAATGGCTGAGTTATAGCATTTTGAATTTCTAGCGTGGCTGACATTTTGAAACGTCCTGAATTTTGTCACGCGATAAAAGGAGTATTTATGAACCGATTTGGATGTAATTTGGTGTGTACATAGTACATACCAATCTCTCGACCGAGTTCGTTGACCAGCTTCATCCGCCCTTTTGTTTCAAAATGGCGGCCATTTAAATTTTTAAGAAAAATTTAAATTTGAAATGTGGTACCAAAAATTGAAAATTGAAAAAATATTTTCTTCTTATGTGTTTGACCTTGATAAAAAGATTCGGGAGTAGTTTTTGTATTGTCTATATCTTAAGAAATGGCTGAGTTATAGCATTTTGAATTTCTACCGTGGCTGACATTTTGAAACGTCCTGATTTTTCTCACGTAATAACAGGCGTATTTATGAACCGATTTGGATGTACCTTGGTGTGTACATAGTACATACAAATATCTCGACCGAGTTCGTTGGCCAGCTTCATCCGCCATCTTGTTTCAAAATGGCGGCCATTTAAAAAATTTAAAAATTTAAATGAGATACCAAAAAATTGGAAAATGAAAAAGATTTTTTTTGTATGTGTTTGACCTTAATACAAAGATTCCGGAACAGTTTTTCTTTCGTCTATATCGAAAAAAAAAATGGCTGAGTAATAGCATTTTGAATTTCTCTTGTGGCTGACATTTTAAAACGACCCGATTTTTGTCACGCGATAACAGGCGTATTTATGAACCTATTTGCATGTAACTTGGTCTGTACATAGTACATACCAATGTCTCGACCGAGTTCGTTGGCCAGCTTCATTCGCCATCTTGTTTCAAAAGGGTTGCCATTTAAAAAAAATTAAATTTAAAATTCAAAATGAGGTATTAAAAAATTGGAAAATGAAAAAGATTTCTTTTATGTGTTTGGCCTTGATACAAAGATTCTGGAGCAGTTTTTGTTTCTGAAAATTTGTTCTTTTGTTGATATCTTAAAAAATGGTTGATTTATAGCACTTTGAATTTCTAGCATGGCTAACATTTTGAAACGATCTTGTATTTGTCATGCGATAACACACGTATTCGCCTATTTCGATGTAAGAAGGCATGTGGATAGTATACATCAACACCTCGACCAAATTCTCTGGCCAGATTCATCAGCCATCTTGTTTCAAAATGGCGACCATTAAATTAAAATATATATATATATTTAAAGTGAGGTGCAAAAAAATTAGAAATTGAAAAAGGTTTCTTTCTTAAGTATTTGATCTTGATATAAGGATTCAGGAGCATTTTTTGTTTGTCTTTACCTTAAAAAATGGCTCAGATATAGCAGTTTCAATTTCTATTGTGGGTGACATTTTGAAAAATCTGATTTTTTGCATGTGACAGCACTCCTATTTATTAACCGATTCCGATGTGAGTGAGCATGTGCACAGCAATTACTAAGGTCTCGACCAAGTTCACTGCTTAGCCTCATCCACCATGTTGTATTAAAATGACAGGCACTTTAAGAAATTGCCGAATTTGGCAGCCAAATATAAGTTACTTTAAAGAAAAGCAGCTTGGGTAAAGCTGACTAATTTCGCGAAATTCTCATTCATTATATTGATAAAAATTAGTATTGAATCTCCTATATTTGGTTTCCACTAAATTGAGCTTCGTGTGTTTGCATGATATAAGTTGGCTTTTTTTAAATAAGGATTATGAAAGCTACCTCTTCCTCCCGGCACTGGCCGGAAGGACTTTTTTTCAATTGCTATAGAAAATATTGTAATGACGTAATTACGTCTATGTGATTTATTAATTTTATAATCAGTTCTTGTATACTTACTTTGTATAGTTATTTTGTAGTAACTATAATTTTGTTTCGTTGAAATGTAATTGTAGGATTATAGTTGTATAATAATTATAAAAAGTTTTGAAATATGCTTTTACTTTTAATTTAATTTCCTAGAAACCTTGTTATGAATATGTGGTTGATTCTTATATTGATGCAAACTAATATTTTTGATGATTAATGATAATAAATTAAAGTTAAAACGTTATGATTTAAAACAAGAACGAAAAATCATGCGTCCAGCATACATTATGTAACACTTTCTAACAGAATCAGTATGCTGTAGCAAAATTTCACAGTTTATTAAGGTGAAATATCATGTCGAAATAAGCAATTTGAAAACCCAATTTTTGCTATTACAATCAAGTCGGAAAAATATCAGTATTTTGTGCAGCCCTGTATATGATTTGTGGATTTGTATGTATACTACATAGTATGCCAAAAGTTATTTCAGTGAAACGCATAGCACAGTTGAAAATTTCCATTCAGCCATTTCCTTGAATAAACGGAAATGTACTTGAGAACTTTTGCGCAGCCCTGTATATGATCTATAGAATTTATCAACACCAAGTAATATTAAAAAAATAGTGCAATGTAAAAACGCATACCACAACTGTAAACGCACTCCCAGCAATTATTGCTCATAGACGTCAATAGTTAAATTTCTTCTTCAGACAAATTCTTTTGTGTGTCCCTGTATATGAACGATAAATTCTATGCTCACCATATTCTACAGTAAATACCGTAGTACACCTCAATGATATATATACATTTCAGTATGTTTAAAATAGTGTGATGTCATTAAACGATTTTTCCCCGTACACCGTAATGTAATGGAATTTTTTTGTGTATCTCTGTAAATAAACCGTAAACGCTATACACTTAATTTACAATAGAAAACATGCCCTAGTGATACACAATAACATCTAAGAATTTCATGTCAATCGGATTATATTTAGGCGAGTTAGAGCACAGACGGACGAACAGACAGACAGACAGATAGTCGGACAGTCATACAGACAGACAAACTGAATTCATAAGCACTTTTCAAGTGTTAGAAATCCTCATTTTTGCACGTACTATTTTGAAAGGCGGCTAGTATTTGACATATTGTGCAACAAGAAAAGTGTCACAACTCAACAAAGGGTTATATTTATAAGTATGGGGGGGGGGGGCAGTGGCGCCAGCTTATATGGGCCCGTGGGGCCCGAGCCCACCCAATAATTTGATCTCTCCGCCCACCCAATTTTCATTCATTTATTTCGTTATTTATTTATTTAATAGCTGAAATAAAATTTGATTTTATTGACGTTTTAAAATTTTTTTGTTTGAAATAGTAAGGACAATAATTAGACTTACTGGAGAGCTGAAAGCCTCTTCTTCGGATGCATAATTAAATTTCTCTGAAAACAAATTTTCTGCATATTTTGTGATATGTTTTAATGTCTTGAATCGATAAAGAACTCGATTGACTAGAATGTGTGTTTTTCTTGACAAATAGTTTTTTGCACAGTCCATTTTTATAATATCTACTAGAAAGGTAAGCCCGTCAAAAATGACGGAAATTTAGATATAAAGATATATACAACTCATGTGCAAGAACATGAGTTTTCGCATTTGTTCCCCAGTGATAGATGAAAATAACACATTTTAAGAACGAAACACATTTATGAAAAACTGTGTACAGTAGAAGACCACTAATCTACACAATTCCAAGTTTTCTGCAGATTTTTGCGGTCATGTCTATTCAGTCTTTGTTTACATTTTTTTTAAATTCATATATTGGACAATTTAGATTATTAAGCCTTAAAAATAAATAAATTACACACTTGAAGTAAGGTAAAAACTATTAAATTATCGTATACGATTTCATAAAATGGTATTATATGGTATTATATGTGTGTGCTTCACGATCTTGGTTACGACTTTGGCGAAATTGGCTGCAACTTGTCATAATTCTAATAGTGTGGGCCTCTATAACAAAAAAGTAACCAGTTTTTAGTAAAATTTCTGATATAAAGTAGTTTCAAAAACTTGTGTAAAATTGTAGGCCGTTCTCATGTTATGCCAGTCCTGGGAATAATATTTCTAACACTGAAGAGTTTCCATGTATATGTGGAATTTAGAAAAGCTTCTCCAAAAGAAAGGTCCTGAAATGACATTGTAATTCCTCTAACTTCAAAGTTTAATCGGGCCCTGATGTTGTTTACTGAAATCTAATAAATACAGTTATTTTGAATATTACAACAGAATTAAACAGCTAAAGTTATTTAACTTAAAATCGCTGTTACTTCCCGATGTTATTTTTTAGTATTAAGAAAGAAAATTATTTAAATTTTTCAAATCATGCACATTTATAATTTTTTTTCGTCTTTAATAACTAAATAATGAAAAAATATGTTTTTGTTCTGATCTCATAAATGGGTCATTCCATACAAAATGAGCAAATCACCTGTGGCAGACATGTCAGAGATTTTAGCGAAAATCATTTTGTAAGTAGATCATATCTATTTATGAGTAAATGTAAAATAATAGATTTTAGGATTGTTTATTTAAGTATTAAAATTTATATTAAAAGTGGATGCAAAATCGTGGTTTTGGCTACATGCTTGAAGTTTCAATTTTGGTTATTAGCCTTAAGTATGCAAAGACTATATTAAAAATTATTTATAATTAGGAATGAATAATAAGTAACAGATTGACGTAAGTTAGTAATTGTATTTTTATTCCTTAATGAGAAAAAAATTATTTTTGAAAAAATTTGAGGGAAAAATGCAACGTTTCTATTAAGATGAAGGACACCTCCAACAATATCAAAATTGCTTGACGTTATAGCTAAAAGTATATATATTAAACATTTAAACTTTCATTCTTGCCTTTTTTATTCCTTAATGAGAAAAAAAATAAATAGTAAAAAATGTTGAGGATAAAATGCAATATTTCTATCACTTGTTTCGGCGTAAAAGAAAGCTTTTTTAAACTTTTAATTCTTTTCATATTGTAGATAACAGTGTATATTTTAAATATAAAAACTTTTATATTTGCTTTCAGTTTATTTTTTCCTCAAGAAGATTTTTAATTAAAGTAGAAAAAAAAAGCTCAATTGAACAGAAAATTATATATTAATATCTAAATTCAGATACAGAAAATAGATGGCAGCACTAAATTTTTTCACCTTGAAATCGTGCAATATTTTAAGAAACGCGCGCGAATTAAAAAAAGAAAAATAGCTATGGAATGTAGTTAATATTGCCTTTTTTAACCCAATTTTGTGACGTTAGGAATCAAAAAGGCATGCTTGAAATTTTTTTAGCAGATTATGGACTTATTGATCTTTATGTCTGTGCAATAACTGTAATGTGGGACATTTCCTTCATTATTTTTTTTACCTATCAATAAGAGGAAAAATTACGATTTTGTCATTTTTTTAAAAAGTTTCTAAATTTTTTTAAAGGTGAAGAAAATACATGACAACTTAAAAACTTTAGTAATTCGATCTTAATATGTAAAACAACATCAGGCATTAATTTCTCAGATGTTTTTGAATTCCTTTAATTTTTATTACGTTTTTAATTTTCTCAAAATTTGCAAATTTTCAATTTTTACAACCAATTAAAGAATAATCATGGTGTTACCAGATTATTATTGCTCAATAAATAAGAAGATAATTTTTCAGAGGTTACATTATTAAAAAAAAAATTCATTTCAGTTAAATAGTTTTCAAGATACAGAACTTCAAGCCTGCAACTTTGGACGATTGCACACATGCCATTCTTTATCACAAGTTTTTTAAATGTCCAAAACTGCTAAAATAATTTATTTTTTGTGAAGATATTTTGCAGAGCTCTATTTGAATATGAATTGAACCTGTATATCAAATTTTATTAAAATCTGTTACTATGTGGCCACGAATTTTTTTAAATTTTTGCTCATTTTACGTGGAATGACCCAAATACGACAATAAAATAATGTAACTAAGAGACATAGCAAAATTAAATCTTTGTGATTTCAAACCATAAACAAATGATACCGCCACCATTTTACATACTATGACGTCATTAGAATATTGTCCACTGATTGTTGGAGAACTTACTTTGTGAATGATTACCTCAATGATTTAATATTTTTTACGGTTCACGATGAATGAATCACTTGTGTTTGTTTAGGTTTATGGAATGAGATATTAAGCCGTGAACCCAATTTCAATTAAAGTTATCCAAAGATATATGTATTTTTAATCGAAATTAAAAACAATGCTTTAATCTCGAAATAAAATGTTTTAGTTTGTATAATTGGTTATTTCTGTTAATTATTTATTTAGGTACTTTTCCATTATAGCGCATTTTAAAAAAAAAGCTTGGCGTAATTCGGGCATCAGAAAGTGAGATATGTTGCCAAAATATACAGCTATGAAAACAAATCTAATGAACTTTTATTTTTGTTTATATATGCACTTATATACATAAAAAAATCGTTTCTAAATATATATAATATTTTTTATATACAAATTACGGCACAGATTTCAGATATGAACCGGGATACCTATGTCGCTAAAATGGTGTTATTTTGCCGGCTATTGTTTTCTATTTATTAATAAATTGTTTAGGCACAGATGTCATATTCGCCCCATATTGGCTCGATTTTTTTCCGACGCCGATTTGGCGAAAACATCAACAGCATAAGCAACAACATCCGGGTTACCATATCAAGCAAAATAACGACACTTTGGCGCCGGTTAAGTATACATTGCGTATATGACATTGGCGTCAGAAAAAAATCGCGCGAATATGGGGCGAATATGACATCTGTGCCATTGTTTATTTACTTTTATTTTCTGTTTTTAAATTATATAAACTGTTTTGTTCTATAGTTATTATTCAAACTTTTATTTATTTATAGTTATTTCCTTTTCAAAATGATAGCAAATAATTTAAAAATATATAAGTAACTGGTATTCGAAAGCGAGATTTCTGCCGAATTGGCGTCAGAGAAAAATCACGCCAACCCCGATGCGTATATGACATCTGTGCAAAAAATACTTCTGTTTCTTTATAAAAATGGATAAATAGTTTTTTTTACATTAAATAAATTGCATACATATGCAAAAAATTGCTTGTGAGTATGAAGCAGTAAATAGGTTGTCAGAAAATACGTTGGCAAACTTCTTTCTCGCCAAGAAACTTTTCTCCGAAGTATTGTACGTACATAAGTAATGATTGCTAGAAATGCATTTTTAATTATGATATGCGCTTTTATGTTGCACTACATTTATGCATACTATACCGTGTGTATAAATGCTACAGTTCATATGCAGGGCTACACAAAAGAATTCGTAAGGGTTCCTGAGTATGAGAATAAATTGCTTAAAGGTGGTTTTTAAAGGAGTTATGCAGTTTTACGCTGAACTGCATTTAGATTACTAAGAAATGTTTGTAGAATATAGATAAAATGATATACAGGGTTACGCAAAGAATTGGATACATAACCGTCTATGGATGATAATATCTGGAAATATGATTTCAGTAGCTTTAAGAGTAGCTTAAATTAAATTTTAGCTAAATAGTGGCATGTAATAACGGTACTATTGCTATGGACGGTAACTGCTGAAATCAATTTTTTAAAAAAATTATGCGTTTTCTAAAATGTTTACTTAGTTATCTTATTTACCTTATTTCCCTAAATAACGAAGTTTTGTTAAAGCATTCAGGATGTGTTGGAAAGTGTTTCATATTCTATGCTTAACGCATGATTTTTCTTTCTTCTTTAGTCTTATTTTGCATTTATTTTATTCTTAATTTTTAGTCTTATACTGCTTTATAGAAACTTTGGCACAGTTGTCATATATACCCCATATTGGAGCGATTTTTTCCGACGCCAATTTGGCGAAAACATCAATAGCATAAACAACAACATCCGGGTTACCATATCAAGCAAAATAACGACACTTTGATGACAGTTAAGTACCAGTTGTGTATATGACATCTGTGCCGAAATTTTAATATTTAATGTTTAAACTCTTTGCTCCACTCACCTTGCATATAGTATAAACTATAACACAGATAGCGCAAAATAATAGACAGTTTGATACTTTTCCACTGTAGGGGCTTTGGCATTTTTTAAAAAAAGTTTGGTGTAATTTGGGCATCAGAAAGTGAGATTTGGGTACTTTTCCGTTATGCGGATACCATTGTCGCCAAGCGTAATAGTTGGCGCAAAATGAAAGTCACGTGAATTAAGGCATTTGAAAAATAAAAGAAAAAATATTGTCGTACTAAAGTGAGCATTTAAAAAATATAACATTTGAAAATTCCAGACTTTTACGAACTATTTCATTAAATCACAAATATATACTTAAAATAATTGAACAAATAACTGTTATAAAATAAAACTCATATTAAACTGCTGGCATAAAATTACAAATATCTTTTAGCATTTTGAAATAATTGGCGCATTAGCATACGTGGTACTTTTCCTTTATATGGACATCATGCTAAAATGTATGCTAATGCGCCAATTATTTCAACCTTGATCGTAGATTTTTATTGTAAACCATGCGAAACATTGTGATTTGTTATTTATGAAACGTGAATCACGTGAATGATTATTGTTTAACCTTAACCTTGGAAAGCTTTTTAATCTGCTATTAATCGAATTAAAAATGTTTTTTTTTATATATATAAAGTTGTAGTTTACTTTTACTGCTGATGCTGAGATGGATTTTATCATTTGGCAATTACCAGATGATGAGAAAGTTGTGATAAAACTGTTTCAGGAATTTGGAATTCTGCATAATAAAAGATTGTGTTCAAAAAATCATGAAATGAAATTATGGATGAGTTCTGGAATCCGAAATTGAGTTGTAGCTTACGATCATGCGAAGAAAGCGTAGAAATACGACAAAAAACTTGGTTTAAAGGATCGCGGGTGGCTTTTCTTAATGCTTTGAGGATTATATATTTATCGTGCAAAGAGTTGACATCGATTGAATTTTGTGAGCTGCAACTTGATATGAACCACAACACAACAGTGGAATGGAATAGTTATTCGAGAGAAGTTTGTGCAAATGCTTTATGTTCTCGACCAAATAGAAAAATCGGTGGACCTAATAAAATTATAGAAGTAGATGAAAGTCATGTATTATTTATACAGATTGTTGGAAAGGATATAAAACAGATGAACTGCTAAGTGCTGGTTATGATCATTTCACAGTAAATCACAAATACAATTTTGTCGACCCTAATACTGGATGTCATACTCCAAATGTTGAAAGATTATGGGGCATCGCAAAATGGCGCAACAAAAGACATCGGGAAGATGTTCGTCATCATTTAGAGTCGTATCTCATAGATTTTATGTGGCTACACCTTCATTCAAAAAATAAAATGTTTACTGCAATGCTGAAAGATATTTATAATTTTATGGCAGCAGTTTAATATGATTTTTTATTTTATTACTTTATAGTATAACAGTTATTTGTTCATTTATTTTAAGTATATATTTGTGATTTAATAAAATAGTTCGTAAAAGTTTGTAATTTTCAAATGTTATATTTTTAAAATGCCCATTTTACTATCGAGAATGTTTTTTTCTTTTATTTTTCAAATGTTTCAATTCACCTTATTTTCATTTTGCGCCAACTATTGCGCTTGGCGACAATGCTGTCCGTATAATGGAAAAGTACCGCATACATTTTGGCATGGTGTCCGTATAACGGAAAAATATTGAGAATTGTTGTCAAATCATATAAACAGCTATGAAAACAAACTTGATGAGTGTTTTTTTTTATATGTTTATTTTATATGTATATTATTCATGTTTTTATGTACAAATTACATCTGTTTCTGTATAAAATTAGAGAAACGGCTTTTTTAATCGTATAAATAAATCGTATAAATATCGAAAAAAAATTGCATGTGTATATAAAATGAAACAGTGGATAGGTTCCGGGAAAATGTTGCCAAATTTCTTTTTTCGCCAAGGCACTTATACTGGAAAAGTACCTAAAGCACATTAAAATCGCGCAGTTAGGAGCTCATATAGTACAGCGTCGTCTATTGGCAGTTATTTTATTAGTAGCATCGGGAGGAAGATGTAAAGATGTACTTTAAATTCTCACCCATAGATTTTGAAAAAATATCTTAAAAGAGCGGAGTTTAAATTAAATTTTGATGACCTCCTTTATGAAAGATTAATAGTTATAAATGGGAATTTCACCAAATCAGCCAGCTATTGCCAAGTTGGCCAACATTTGGCGCTACTGTGGTAACCCTGCATTAGTATTTTTCAACAATTACTCATTTCAATGAGGTGGTCCTACCGGAATCGTGAGGGACACACAGAGACTTGGATTTTATATAAATAGATAATAGATAAAAATGTATTTAAGAAAGAAATTAAGAATATAATTTAATACAATTACAGTGAAACTTCTTTTAAAGGCTAGCCCTATTCAAGGGCTACCTCTATTAAGGGCCAATTTTTTTAAGAACGAAAATTTTCCCCATAGATGTTAAATTTACTCCTATTAGGGCCGCACATACCCCTCATAAAGGCCATTTTTTTCACATGTGCCTTAAATCTTAAACAATGTATTAAATTCCTGAACCAAAAGATATGAATTCAGGAAACAACTGCAGTTGCAACAAAGAATGCAAGGGGAGATGGGGAGGATTTAGTAACACAATGAAAGACCACAAATTTTTCTACAAATAAGACAAACAGGTGTTCCTCACACTCTGTTTGACCTTTCAACCTGTAGGGGTTGGGTTGCAATGGAAACTTGACCCTTTGTTGAGGGCACACAACGGATAACAGGTTATCTAGAAAAACTGATTCCACATTTACTAAAACTGTGAATGCATATTGAAGCAATATTTTAACACTATAAATTTTCTGCTCAGGCTTATGTAAAATTTAAAATTATAGCATTTAAATCAAGACAAAGAGTACATTTGGATTTGAATTATAAAATCCAGGTTCTTAATTGCCATGATAAAGGGACATATGCACAAAAATTGGCTTCACACTTCAATTGTAGCAAGAATCAAATAAACAATATTGTTAAAAACAAAGAGAACTTACTGAAAGAATATGCAGATTTTAAAAATCGCGGTATAAAAAGAAAGAGAAGTGAAGAATTTGGTCGCTCCTATTCAAGGGCCACCCCTCATAAGGGCCAATTTTCAATGGAACGGCAGATGGCCCTTACAGAGAGGTTTCATTGTATTTATTAAGTTATACCAATTTTATATTTCACTTAGAAAAACTTTAATTTGTATTCGAATTATCATCTTTCGTCATTTGTTTCTCCCCCGCCCCTCTTTTCACACACATACACTAAGGGGGGGGGGGGGATTGTGTCATTTTACTCAAAAAGTTTTGAGCCCATCCAATATTTTTCAAAAGTTGGCGCTCCTTGGGGGGGGGGGGTATAAATTTACTAAATTCACCCTATCTCTTTTATGTCTTGATTCTTAAAGGTTTTACGCATATTTTGTACACTTTTACAGCTGCATACAGAATTAAGCACTATCGTTTTATGTTACATTAAAAAAATACGAAACTTCATTTGCCCTCTCCTGTAAAATTTACTTTTGTCGAGATGTGTCACTTTTCTTGAGGATGAGCGATATCATCCCTACACAATGCCGCTAGCATTGTGTAGGGATGATATGTAGGGAAAAAAGCGTGCAAAAAGACGTTCGTCGTATACTAGCCTAAACATAATAAAGGGCATATCGACAAGGCAATATTAATGTTTTCAATATATCTTTTTTTCTATATGTAGAAAAATTTTCACAACATTTATCTTCTCTTCCCTGGGCGTTTCGTTTTATGCACTGTTACAGGAATGCTATTTCACTCAGATTTTTATGTCTCAAACTTAGGGTTTTTGCAATTATTTTTTTTGCTTTATTACAACATATTTTACAACAATTCAATTGCTGCAATTTATTTTTAAAACAATTTATTAGCTATGTTATCACCATATATATATTTTTTAATTTGAACTAAAGATGCTCAAAGATGGCGCAGTGCATTATCACAAAGAAACAAAAAACGGTTGATGACATTTGTGCCAGTTAAGAGAAAAGTACCAATAAATGTTCTTAATATTTAGACTTTCATATATTTCACTTACTTTTTGGAGGATATTGTCCCTTTGGCTTGCATTTCAGTTGTTCACCTCTAATTAAGAATCCGCGGTGCGCATTAGCACCATCTGATCGAAAGTACATTGAAATTTCATCCGAATTGAAAAGGTAAGCTCCTAGAAATAAACACAAAAAACAAATTTCGACATTTATAAATAAACATTCTTATCTGACTGATTAAAGCATCATAATAATTTCATAATATGCAAAATTAATAATTATAATATTGGTAATATTTTTGGACGAATTCAATAAAAAAAAGAAAAGAAAAAGAAAAATTATGCACAACGTATAATACATCATGAAACACTTTCCAACACAATGAGAATATTGTTACAAAATCTTCCTTTTTTGTTTTCCTCAGTCTATTTTCGTTTCTTAACTCTATAAAAAGTGCAAGGTATCGCTGAAGCACAATAATGTAGTCAGTGACATACCACATTACTCAGTCACGTATTGCGAATCAAGCTCATTTATACATTTCCTTTAGCCAGAAAACCTTATGACTTCAACACAAATAATCCGGACTACTCTCGCTATTTTGGTTTTCTTGTGGATTGGTGAGAGTTGGTTTCTAAAATTTTTCTAAAAAATATTTGGCGTCAAATTTTACCTCCAAAGTCTCCAAGTGCTGAAGAAGTATACATACTTGTTGCCAAAACAAATCTTTATATTGCAAACATTACATTTATTCACATCTGCCCCTAAAGTTTTTTCCTAGCAGTACTTAGTTCTGAGTGTGCGAAAGCAATTTATATCATTTTGATTCAAAAATAAATTTTTTCTCAGTTAGAAAACGTATAGCATCACTGAAAAACAATTCAAGCAATAGCTGCTCATAGATCGTAACGTATTCGGATGCATTGTATGGCCCTATATAAGGATTATAGATTTTACTCATATCCCATAGACACTCAAATTTATTTCAGATGTAAAACACTTAAGATAACCAAAAACGCACTTCCATCTATTTCTGCCCACAAAAATAATTAATCCGAATTCTTTTGTGTAGCTTTTAAAAGAAGTGTAAGTATTTCGAGCGTCATTTTTCGTAAGCAATATGTTGTACGGAACCAATTTAACCTTGGGGTGTTAAAAAATACGTGCGGTTATCCACCCTTTAAATCAAAATGATTCAGTTCCCCAGTAACTTCATTGACGGTTTCCTTCATGTTATCAAAAAATAGCCATAAACATTTCTGGTTTTTATTCCTGTTATTATTAGAGAAAATTAACATTTATGGTTGTGCGAGCTCTTATTTTTATTTAAAATAGAATATTGAATTTGAAAATGGTTCGCTATTTGAAGGAAACGATAAAATGAGGATAAAGATTAAAGATTTTACTCAGATGTAATTCACTTAAGAGAACTAAAAACGCACTTCCATCAAATTCCAATTAATGAATCCGAATTCCGTTGTATAGATTATTTGCCTGCTGTACGGAACTAATTTAACCTGGGGGGTGTATTAGAGAAAATTAAAATTTCTAGTTCCGCAAACTTTTGTTTTTATTTAAAATAGAATATTGAATTTGAAAATGGATTGTTATCTGGAGGGAACGATAAAATGATGTCATTAAACATCTTATTAGCTGAAGTGTGAACTGATACGCAACCACTTAAAGAAGAAGATTAAGAAAATGTTGATGCAAGCCAATTTAGTTATCATCAATCCAATTCTTACGACCCTATATAAAGATTATAGATTTTACTCATATCCCATAGGCATACTCAAATTTATTTCAGATGTAAAACATTTAAGAGAACTAAAAAGGCACTTCCATCAATTTCTGCCAACAAAATTAATGAATTTGAATTCTTTTGTGTAACCTTTTAAAAGAAGATTTTTGAGCATCATTTTTAATAAGGAATATGCTGAACGGAACTAATTTAAACTGGGGAGGGGTCGTTAAAAATATGTGCAGTAATCCACTCTTTTAATCAAAATGATTCAGTTCCTCAGTAATTTCATTGAAGGTTATCTTCATGCTATAAAAAATAGCCATAAGCATTTTTGGTTTTTATTCCTGTTTTTATTAGAGAAAATTAATATTTCTAGTTGCGAAAACTTTTGTTTTTATTTAAAATAGAATATTGAATTTGAAAATGGACCGTTATTTGAAAGAAACGATAAAATGACGTTATTAAACATCTTATTAGCTGAAATGTCAAGTGATACGCAATCACTTAAAGAAGATAAAGAAAGTGTTAATGCATACCAATTTAGTTTTCATCAATCGAGCTCTAAGAAGAAATGAATCAGAGATATTTGTGAAATTACCGATTGACTACATTATGTCAGTAGAGATGATATAATTATGTGCAACAAAATTTCCAGATTATAGCGTGAATTAACCACACACAGTATTTTCAGAAAAATGCAGAATTTGCTGTATATATTGTTAAAAAATTACGTCTAGAGCCTAAAAAACACGGTGCGCGTTTCCGAATGATAAAATTTGAATCGCGTTCTCCCAGGTTAAATAAAATCTCCAAGATTCTCTGAGAATCAGTCTCTTCTGAGAAAAAGTTCGTAACAATTTGATAAGTACTACTTTGACATTTGGTGCCACAGTATTTCGAGACCCATCTTTGTGACTACTTGAAACCTTTCGTCGGTCACTTCTTCACAATATTATATACAGTAGACGCTCGTTTTTACGAACCTCTTTTTCACGAACACTTGCGATTTTACGAACTATAGAGTGGTTCCGAATACACTCCCATAGAAACAATGTAATTTTTCGCTCACATTTACGAACTACGGATTATAAAAATCTCTTTTTTGCAAACTCAGTTTTGATACTTCTGCAATTTTTTTTTTTTTTTTTTTTTTTTTTTTTTTTAATATCGGAACGCAGTGTCACGTGAATTAAACTCTCAACAAGTACAATGAAACATCAGATGCATTCCAAGAAGGTGTTGTTTTCCCCAATCTCTTTCGGAGGGAGGGGGCATAGCAACAATTTCAAGTAGTGGTTGTAAGGACTAAGGCACTTTTTTGAAGGGAGCAATAACTTTGAAAGGTTTTCAAGCATAGATGAAATGGAAATATATATTTTCCAAAATGTAATTAAAAAAAAAAAGGTAAATGATTATTTCCATTCCTAATTTTTTATTTATGTTTTCATCTATGTATTTTCACCTGTTAAGCACTAATCCAGTCTGTATTTTCATATGTAATGTTTTTAAGGCATAAGTAACGTATGTTTCTGTGTACTAAAATTATTTTTTGTGCATAAATTTGCATTTATTTCTTGTATACTTAAAAATACACGTATAAATTTATTAAATAATAAATAATCTTGAAATACTGCTTCATTTGTGAAGAGGGGGCAGTTTGATAAAAATAGACAAAAATAATGTACGTATTCATATCATTTTTGGTGTTTTCTATTTTACGAACTTTCTATTTTACGAACTATTTTAGTGTTCTCTACGAGTTCGTAAAAACGAGCGTCGACTGTACTTACTTGCGTAATTTTGCTAATTTGTGTTTCGTGCTTAACGTTTGAGCAGCAACATTAAAGACAAACGGCAAAAAACACCAAGGACCATAGAAAAGCTGAAAAAAAAAACTCTGATCGTATAAAAAATGATTTTCAAAAATCGCTAGCGCGTTTACACTAAATTTTTTCTCACTTTTCGTTTAGTACAGTAACTTACGTATCTCATCTTCAGGTAGAGTTCCGCAGATACGCTTGCCATTGATGCTGAGATAATCAAAGTGGCAGTCGTCACTAGGTTCCAAATCAAACCTAATGAAGACCAACTTTACCCAGCATATGTCGTCAGAAGCACGCTTTATCAAGTATCTGCAATTAAGGCCATTTGGGTACGGCAGAGGAAAATTCACGCTACGTATCTCGAATTCTGGCCTTTGAAAAGTACGGTCACAGTTATGATTGTGGACCTGAAAAAAGATATTTCATTAATTTGAGTCACTTATTTAGTTAATAAAGATAATTATTCAATAATTAAAAGAAAACTTAAAAAGTTTATGAAATAAAGGACATAAAGTAAACCTTCATTAATCCGGACAGATCTTTTCATACACTGTAAAACGTTATGTTAGTCCATGAAATTGGTGGCAGCATGCTTCCTCCAATTTTATGGAGTAATTTAACTTATATAATGGTGTAATTTAAACTGATATAACTGGTGTAATGTAAGACATTAGTCTAACATAACAACAGTTATATCGGTTAAAGTACTCCATAAAATAGAGACAGCAAGGCTACCACTAATTTTATGGAGTAACGTTACATAAATTTTTTACAGTGTAGTAAACGAAAATAATAACCAAATTAAAGAACGCTTGAATTTCGCGATCAAATACATCAAAGACTGCAAAAATGAATGCATGTTTAGACACCACAAAATTTTGAGGCACTAACGTGAAATAAAGAAAGTAAGTCTAGTAGTTTACTCCAAGAGTAAAATAAACTTTTGTTATTAAACAAATTGTATTAACTATAGCTTGGCTCATTTTATATAGGTTATTCCTTTAATAGAATTTTTCAGAATCCGGATGATTCAGAGCTTTAATTATTCCGAATTAATAAAGATTTTTTGTAATATGAATATTAAACATGTAATTAAACTATTAGCTTAACCCGCAGAAATTATCAGAATCAAAAAGGCTATAGTAAGTAGAGAAATCTTTAGTGATTAGTTCTGCTATTAATTCCTAGCATGTGATTAATACAAGAATATCGTTTTAAATAAATTTCAACAACTTATTTAAATTCATGATTGATATTTTAGATATTATTTTGGTGGTGTTAAGGTGCGATCTACAAAATAAATGTAAAAAATCTATTACAGAAAAATGATTTCACCTCTATTCTGTAACCCGGGAAGTCCGGGTTGCATCTCCTACCATTTGTAATAACCAAATGCACATAGTTTTACTTTTTATAAAATTTATTTAACCCTGTATCTAACTCACTTGTAAGTTCCTCTGAAGCGCTGTTCCTTCATAAATAGGGTAATCTACAAGATGCTCGTAATCCAGAGGATGATGTGGAGGATAAATGAACGGCTCCTCCACTGGTGGCTCCGCAACTGGAAAGTCGAAATGTGGCTCTAAATGTGGTTTGTAATGAGGTTGCAAGTGCGCTTTTGGAAGTGGCTGAATGTGAGGCTTCTGAGGTGGTGGTATCTGAGGGCTTTGAGTTATTGCTGGATGAGGCCTCTGAGATCTTTTATCGTCTTGGCATTCTTCTTGCTCAACTTTGATGACAAAACCTGGCCGAGTATTTGCCGAATCGGAACGAAAAGAGAAAATCATTTGATAATCCTTGAAATCCACCATTCCTAGAACAAAACATGAAATAATAATTACACAATTTTATATTATTTAAACAAATGATTTATTATGTAGGGGAGATTAACCATATTTGAAATGCCGTACAGTGGAGTATTTGACCCCAAAACCTGGCCAAAAATGCAAAAATTAAAAATTCATCAACAATTGTAAAAATCATATTTTTTAATAGCTGACAAATTAGCGCGTCGACCAATGTCTATTTCAGGGACCTGAGCCATATGCGGTGGCTCCAGGCCTCAGTTGAAGAGAAAACTTCTTTGAAAGAAGACGTGATTTTTTGTCGCTTTTTGGCATTGTTGTTACTTTTAAATATAATTTTTTTGTGGCTGAATGAATTGTTGAACTGAAATTGAATAACGCTTACGTGTTTAAGAAAAGTCAGAGCTTAGATTTAAACTATGTGTTAAATTAAATAGTTTAGGTTTTAATATAATAAAAAACGTTAAATTTGTAAAAGGGGTATTTTTAAAGCGTTTTTGGCTCTAGTTTAAACATATCGAAACCTTTTTAAAAATCCGGACTTTGCGATACCTCTTGATAGAAATATCAGATCGGCTTCAAATTGTAAATACTTATTTACTGAAAAAAGTTTCCCCAATTAGTTTCGAGGGCTCAGAGGTAGAAAATAGGGGGAGAAAGGAGGGAATTAAAGAAGTCTGGAGTAGACACAGAAATGATTAAAAGGTTGTAAGTAATACCGGAAGTCATAACAAGTGGGCATCGTATTGACGAAAAAAAGTTCCAAACATCTGCTGATGAAACAGCAAGACTGTATGTGAACCTTTACAATTGGTACCCCATGATTCCAACAACGCACAAGGTTTTGATTCACTTTGGTGACACTGTAATTAAGAAAGTAGTCGTACCTATTGGCCAACAATCAGAAGAAGCTGCCGAGGCCAGAAACAAACACTTTAGACAGTACCGTACAAAGTACTCAAGAAAGTGCAATAGAGAAGTTTGCAGTAGAGATGTTCCAAATTGGCTTCTTTTAAGCAGCGATCTTTTTATAAACTGCTCTAGACAAAGACCAAGGGGAAAGAGTAAGCCATACTGTAGCGAGATCCTACAACTTCTTCTTCCAGCTAGGTCTGGTGGTAGTCCAGATAAAACCCAAGAAGAGTGTGATGAAGAAGATGAAAAACAGAGTTCTGAAGAATTAGATTGAAACTGGTAATCTATTAAATACACTGAAAAATCAGCATCTCTATACTGTAGAGACTCCACTTTATTAAATGTAACTTTATCAAATGTAAATAATCTTTATTAAATGTAAATTAAATGTAAGAATTATTATTAAAGTAAATTAAATGTAAATAATAAATTTTATAGATAGTACAATTAAATACATTTAATTAAACATTACTAATAAATAAAACAATCTATCAACAATTACTTTTCTCTTATAAACAGTAAACATTTAAAGGTGCTAGTCACTCAACTTCCAAACTCCCTTCGGTAATGTTAAGTCTATGGGCATGTGATATGTTCGTATTTTTAAAATATCTACTTAATAAATTAATATTTTAACTTCTTTTTTCTTTGTGCTCTTCTTAAATGATGTCTCTTTTTTTTCTTAGTTGTCTGAAATATTTATAAAATGTATACTTATTATTATGTGAAGTGTTAAAATCTTACTTACACTTCGTCAGCTTTTAAGATATAAAATATTGAACTAAGCTATGGATGCGTATGTATATTACATAGGATGCTAAAAGTTAATTCAGTGAAATACATAGCACAGTTAAAAATTTCCATTCAACCATTTCCGTGAATAAACGAAATGTACTTGAGAACTTTTGTGCAGCCCTGTATATGATCTATAGAATGTATCGACACCAAGTAATATTTAAAAAAATAGTTCAATTTAAAAACGCATATCACAGCTACAAACGCACTTCCAGCAATTATTGGTCATAGACTTCAATTGTTAAATTTATTCTTCAGTCAAATTCTTTTGTGTGTCCCTCTAAATGAACGATATATTCTATGCACACCATCATCTGCAATAAGTGCTTTAGTACATCTCAGTGATGTATATAAATTTCAGTACGTTTAAAATAGTGTGATATCATTAAAATACAGAGCAAACGATTTTTTCCCATAGACCATAATGTAAGGAAATTCTGTAGGGTGTTTCTGTAAATGAACCGTAAATGCTAGAGACTTCATTTACAATACCAAACATGCATAGTGATACCCAATAACATCTATGATTTTCAAGGCAATCGGATTATTTTTAAATCGAAAAATATTTTTGGCCAGGATTTCGGATCAAATACTTCACTGTGCGCCGTTTTAAATGGACCGTTGCAATTATGCCGTTAATTAAAGAAAGAAAAACCATCTACCGCTGAAATCCTACTCATCAGAATGACGTGATTTAAGATTAGAAGAAGAACCCGCCTTCCACGTGCTGTTTTCAGACAATTTTTAAAAACCTAAAATTATCTGTCTTGATCTCATTTTTTCCTACTAAACGTAAGAGAATACTTTAAAACTAAGGTAAGTTGTTATGTTTTCATATGCATATCTAATTTCATGTGTTTATTGTGCATATTTTTCAGGCGTATTTATTTGCTTCCTTTTTTGTTCTTAGACCAATGTCAGACGGGCGTCTTTTTTGCTGCTTTTTTGCTTACGTATTATCCATTCACAATGCTATTTGTTTATTTTGCTATTGTGAATGGATAATACTTAAGCAAAAAAGCAGCTAAAAAGACGCCCGTGTGACATTGGTCTTAGTCTTGAGATTATCTGCTTCAAAAAATGGTGCAGTTGCCTTAATTGGACCAATTTGAGTTGCTTAAATTGGACCAGATATACGATCATAAATTTGAAAAGTAAATAATGAATTTCGAGGGCTGTAAGCTTTTGGACACTATTTTTTTTTTTTTTTTTTTTTTTTTTTTTATAATGGATGACTATCTTCATGCAAGTTTTTGAATATTTTTTTTGTATATCTGGATCAAATTCTTTATACAGTTTAGGTCTATATAAACATAAAAAATATTTTTTGGAATTTGGCGTTATAACAGGCATATTTTGAAAAGTCATCATTATGCAGCTGCTCCTGCACTTATTCTTGACGAGGAGATAGGTACTGCAAATAAATCCGTTGATTCTCGTACTAACGAGATTTCAGAGTCAGAGACAATAATCATGAAACCTACTGAAAAAAAAAAAAAAAAAAAAAAGATGAAAACGACACATACAAACAGTCTGGAAGAAAATCATCAGCCACAGCAAAAGTTGTCAAAGATATAGGAAACAAAAAGGAAAGAACAAGTTGTGAAAATATTGATCTGCAAGAAGGCTGCAGATACACCCCCCCCCCCCCCCCGCACACAAAAAAGCCAAAGAATCATTAGATATGTTATCTCGCTTGCTAGTTTGCTCGCTTGCATCAGTTAAGTCAAAGTGCAGAGGGAGGAAAAAACAGCTGTGTTAACATCTTCGCCACATAAAGTAAACCTTGAAATGAAAAAAAAAAAAAAAACAGAACAAAAGGAAGCGGTTAATCACAAAAGAAATTGGAACATCAAGTTTTAAAAAATAGGCTTAATTCAATTGGGGAAATATGATTGAAGGGAAAACTACAGACATAAGATAAAGAAAACTTCCGTTAATATTAAAAAAAAGTCTAATGATTCAGAATTTAAAAAAAAATCAAGACAGTGATGATTGATTTTGACTAATTTGTAAAAAAAAAATCAAACAACAGAAATGATTCAGTGCTCAGATTGCCAAATATGGTTACATGTTGTGTACGCTGAAATAAAAAATGAACAAAAGAAATTCATGTGTAAGCCTATCATCCCTTCTTACATGATATTCAAGTAACTGCAAATTAGTTCCTTAATTTCTATTCTTAATTACTTATAACTTTGATTTATATTTTGAATACATTTTGATTTAAAACAATTACTCTTACTTTCAGAAATTTGCTTTCATTATGTTTCATTGCTGTTGTTTTGTTTGATTGTTTCATTAATAGCAAACTTTGCTTTTAATAAAATTAGTTATATTCTCTACTCATTAAAATAGCCTAATATTGTTTGGTCCAATTTAGGAGACTGGTGGTCCAACTTAGGCGAACAGTCGCTGAATTTGGATCACTTTTGACAAATTTTTCAAATTAAAAAAAAAAACTGAAGTTTTTCAAAAAGAAATTGTTCTAAAGATTTATTTAGTTGGTAGATAAATAGATTGACCACGTGCAGTGATATTTTGCAGATATTCCTGAAATGAAGTGAGTTACACCTGAAAATAAGTGAAGTGGTCCAAATTCGGCTACTCTCTCCTAACATTATTTTATATTTATTTACTACTTTTATCACTCATCCTGAAAAAAGATATTTAATTGAATTTAGATTTTTTTCTTAAGATTGCTTTCACACATGCATAATTTTATTAGCTATTGCAATCGATGCTTAAATAAAGCTTGTCATTTATTCAAAGTTCCATGTATTCACATTTTTGAGACAGCTTACTTAAACTAGTATGTTGTGGCCATCACAAAACTTTCTTCTATCTCATACATGTCAATACTTCAAAATTCACTATCTCAGTGCCAAATTTAATGGCAATCTGTGTTCATCATGAGAATTCTAAAAATATGAAATTCCGTGCATTAGTTCTCGAGGTATGACTGTCACTGAAATTGTGTAAATCCAGCAAAATGCAGCATAGCAGCGCCACCTATTGGGTTATTTACACCAGAACGTAATTATCACCAACTTATGCCAACGTCTAACTGAATATGAAGTTTGAGGAAAATTCGTGCATTACTTCTTGAGATAGAGGTATTGCGCAAATCATGACAAATGCAGCATAGAAGCGCCACCTGTTGAGCGATTTGCAACAACACATAATCAGCAGCAATATTATTCAAGTTATACTTAAATCTGAAGTTTGATGAAAATTCGTGCATTAGTTCTTGAGATAGAGCTATTGAGGAAATAGTTCAAAATGCAGCACAGCAGCGCCACCTATTTGGCGATTTACACCAACACGTAGTAAGCATCATTTAATATGAAGGACTAATTAAATCAGAAGTTTGATGAAAATGCGTGCATTAGTTCTTGAGATAGAGCTACTGCGAAAATAGTGTAAATCCTGCAAAACGTAGCATAGCAGCGCCACCTGTTGGGCGATTTACACAAAAACGTAAACAGCATCCATTCATGTCAAGGACTAACGGAATCTGAAGTTTTATAAAAATCCGTGCATTACTTCTTGAGATAGAGCTTTTGCGGAAATCCTGCAAAATGCTACATAGTAGCGCCACCTGCCGGGCGATTTACACCAAAAACTAATCAGCACCAATCTATATCAGGGACTACCTGAATATAAATTTTTATTAAATTCCGTGCATTAGTTCTTGAGATAGAGCGCCCTCAAAATTTGTGTCACATACAGACAGACAGACGGACAGACAGACAGACAGACACTCACAGACAGACATTTTGTAAAAACATGTTTTTTGGAATCTCTGACCCCTAAAACGTGTAAATCCGTCGAAAACTGGAATTCGAAAATTTTCATGAAACCAATACTTTCTTATAAAGATAGAAGAAAGTAAAAAAGAGGGATGATTTTATTTAATTGATTATTCTTTAACTTATATTTTCCCTTCTTGGGATTAAATTTACTATATTGGATGAATATCAATCATTCGTTCCCCTAGACTGTAATTTTTGAATTTTATTTTGTGAGTATTTTAATCGTAATATGTGTCATAAATACTGTTGCCTTGTATTCCGTTTTACGAAAGACATTCAGATTTTCAGGAGCTCCAACAGTCGCCTCGTGGAACCACACAAACCATATCGAAGGGCACTAAATATCTCAATCTTTTTCTCAATCTTGTTAAATGCACAAAAATCTTTAAAGTATTGTGCATAAATTTCTATCAGTCCGCAAGTTTACGCCGAGTGTGAAACCCAGTGCAAAATATTTTAACGGAACGCAATCAATAACAATACGAAAAACGTCCTTGAAAAATTATTAAAATATTGCAAATTTCAAGGAATAAAATGCTTTTCTTCAATAAAGTTTAAGTATTTACATTTTTACGGTTTATTATTGATTAAAATAGGTTTTTATACAAAAAAGTACATTTGACTTATTGTTAAATAAACTTTCATCTCTCCAATATATGCGTTCATGTCTCTATAATAATAGCCTAAGTCATGTGACTGTCATCAATAGTTCCGGGCTGACCGCTTCGCTTTTTATAAGCCAGGTCACCATTTTTTACATTTTTTTTTTTTTTTTTCGCGTAGTAAATTAAAACAATGCTTTGATATTGAAATTAAAAGTCATGGTTTTTGGTATTATTTATTATTTTTCTTTTCTTTTTCTTAAAAAAGGAAAAGAAAAAGTGAAAGTCATGAATTTTAATAATACCAAAAATAAATAATAAATAATAATAAATAATACTAAAAACCATGACTTTTAATTTCAATATCAAAGCATTGTTTTAATTTACCACACGAAAAAAAAAAATGTAAAAAATGGTGACCTAGCATATAAAAAGCGAAGCGGTCAGCCCGGAACTATTGATGACAGTCACATGGCTTAGGCTATTATTATAGAGATTCTTTTCTTTTTCTTAAAAAAGGGAAAGAAAAAGTGAAAGTCATGAATTTTAATAATACCAAAAATAAATAATAATAAATAATAAT
Source organism: Maratus speciosus (assembly GCA_963932465.1). Lineage (NCBI taxonomy): Eukaryota > Metazoa > Arthropoda > Arachnida > Araneae > Salticidae > Maratus > Maratus speciosus. Next base: position 279,960,582 of record OZ010788.1, on the reverse strand, counting down.
AAATAATACCAAAAACCATGACTTTTAATTTCAATATCAAAGCATTGTTTTAATTTACCACGCGAAAAAAAAAAAAAAAATGTAAAAAATGGTGACCTGGCATATAAAAAGCGAAGCGGTCAGCCCGGAACTATTGGTGACAGTCACATGACTTAGGCTATTATTATAGAGATTTTTCTTTTCTTTTTCTTAAAAAAGGGAAAGAAAAAGTGAAAGTCATGAATTTTAAAATAAAATTAGGTATTTTAAATAAAATGAGTGAAATTATTATATTTTAGATGAATTTAATGAAATATGAAAAAATGCGATTGGAAAGACAATGTTTGATGATTTATCACTTGCGCCTGGCTAGCCTAAAAAGGTACTGTTTAGTTATACCGTTGCCCCATTTCGCCAAATTATATAAATCGCCAAACCACTCGCCAAATTATACAAATTGACATAATTTTTATTTTAAATAGCGAAAGAACAAATAAATTAGTATAACATTAATAAAAATACATATAAAACGTCGAAATAAAAATAACTTGATAACGTAAACACGTGTAACTTGCTTAAAAACAAGCAAATATGACATTTATGATCAACCATTATCAATATTTAATCTTATAGTTTGGCGACATATTTTTGGTCGACGGGATAACCAAGTAGTACCCATAAAAATACGGAGTTCTTGATTTCTCTACCAGAAACTTCTGATTTGGCGATGTATTGAGAAAGTAAATTAAATTTTGGATAAAAGTAACATGGTACAATGCTTAGCACACATCTAACGGAGACCAAACTGGTCGCCAAGGGCGGCTAGTTGGTATAAGATTATTGAGTTTCATTTTCATAATATTTCATATAATTTTGGTATATGATCAAGGCTATTATACGATATACCGGGTGCCCGAAAATTCCTGGATACATTTTAAAATTCATTATAAAATCACGTAATTGTCGTGCAGGAGAGTGGTTTGGGCTAAAATGCTTCTGAATATGAAAAGTTTTCTTCAAGTGAATGAAAATGTCCAAATTCCGACGCCACTTGTTTGCTTTCAAACATGCGTTTTTTCTGATTTTCAAATAATTTTGAGGCTATGGCACAGAAATGACGACTGCAAGCACTGGGAGTCGTCATTTCTGTCGTCATATTCTCATTTGACTACAGACTTGGTTTACTGTGGGAGTGAATAAAATAGATTTTATTCACCTTCTAAATGGACTGTCTCATTCTTTTTCAAAATGGACTGGGTCTACTATGGTTGATTATATACCCATAGACCCTTCATATACACTTAATGCATTCAAAGAAAGTAGATGAAAACTACAAGAATACATATTCCTATACTCACGTGTATGACTTTGAGGTAATGTTCCACATAATCTCTGACCATCGATTTCAAAATAATCGTATTCACACCCTTCACTCGATTCTACATCAAAAGCTCTGAACGACAGCTTCAGTCTACAGATTCTCGGACCCAGGCGACGTATCGTATACTTACATTCAACATCTGAGGGATAGTTTTCAGGATGATCGGGACTTAATATGCTAAAAGCTAAAGATGCATACAGGCGATCGCAAGATCTGAGATCTTTACGACGTGATGGAGACCGACCTGAAAAGGAAAACTGAATGATAATTAAAAGAAAAATGATTAGCATCCAGTGACATACACGAGAAGAAAAACATCCGTTTAAATGTGTGTTAAGTATGCGTGTATTATGCATGTGTGTGCATGTGTGCGTTCAAATATGTTTGTAACAATGTGTGCACTGTAAAAAAAAGGACAAATATTTCTTAATCTACAGAAGTATAATGTAACCACGTGCGGAAATATATAATAACCTTTTCAGAGTTACCCACTATTCAAAAAAGCGTTCTTTATCTTTAGAAATCTCAAATAGCAATAAATTTTTGAGATTTAAAGAAACATTTATAAAAACAAGGTTTCTTTTGCTGCCACAGTTTTTGGAAAAGTTTCCGAATAGATTAATAGCGCATTAATCAATTTTTTTCTAACCAGAATATCGGATTTCAGAATGATATTAATTCTGAACTAAACATTTTAAGCTGTGTAACTGAATTTATGCATGCAAGATGAAAGAGTAATATTATGATATTAAATTTAATGTTAATGTACGAATTTACCATGTTTGTTGAACATGAAAATGTTTACTTGAGAAGTCATAGTATCCGAAAAATTCATATTCCAGGTCCAGAAAAGTGATTAATACATTATAAAAAATACTCGGAAATGTTTCCGAAAATCATTGGCAGCAAAAGAAACTTTGTTTTTATAAAGGCTTCTTTAAATCTTGAAAATATATTAGTTTCTGAAATTTCTGAAGATACAGAACGCTTTTCGGAATCATGGGTAAATCGGAAGAGGTTATTGTATGTTTTCATTTTTTGGTTATATAGGCCTAGAATAAGAAACATTTGTCTTTTTTTACAGCGTGTGCATTACATGTAAACACACGTGAGACTTCGGAGGTATCTGTATCATCAGAATTTTTTTTTAATGGATATTTCAGTTTTTTGTTTTATGAAAGGAATATACATAAATATGTATATGAATATGTAAGAAATATGTATGTATATGAGAGTGTATAAATTATTTTCAGCGGGTACTTTTAAATTTTTTGCGCGAACGGCAATAACGTATTTTTTTCCAGACAGAGGTTACGTCATAAAAATGCAGGAATTTTCATCAAAATTCAATTTTCATCGTCAATCCATTTCAAGTGGTCCAGAAAAACATTTTTTGGTTACTCGACCATTTTTAAAAAATCTGAAATTTTTTGTACAACAACCCTAATATGATGGAAGTTCAAAATGACTATTATTTTAATTTTACTAATTTTTGTTTGTGCATGATGGCCATCTTTATTTCATCGTCTGCAGCGATTTTCTCACATGAAGGGTTTACGGAATTGTAAATATCTCATTGTTTTTTTCTCCAATTCAAGTGCAGTTTAAAGCCATTTGTAAAGAATAAAATGGGCTAAAAATTTGGTAATACAGTAGTTTCCGAAAATAAATCCTTATTGGTGAAATTTCAGCATAAAGTTTAAGTTTTTCTCCAAAATTTGTCCCTTTACAAGAGGAAATGTTTCTAGCAAGGAGAATTGTCAACATAACATAATTGTTTTTACAAATAGGCCGAAAGTACTTGTACTCACACGCCGAGTTCCAGATCTGGGAGTTGCTTTCTCTTCGCTAAAAAAAATCCCAAATTTTTCAAAAATTTCAAAAATCGCACTTTTGAGGCTTTGATATCTCTGTTGGGGCACGAGATAAAAATCTGAAATCACGGCTTCTGATAGTATTTTATGGTACTATTATACACAAAAAATTTAAAAATGCAGATTTGACTGCAAGCTGAGATATGGCGAGGACAAGATGTCAACAAATGCTATTACGAGTACCTTAGGATGAATTGGATTTATCTCTTTTATTACAATATTTACACACGAAATATGGTTTGTTGAAAACAATGTAATAACAAATATTTAATTTACTAAGAGGCTGTATATGTTCAACAAAGATCTGAGAAATATCCTCACAGAATTTAGGAGAGGTGTTATGAGTTCGACCAGTTATAGTTGTCAGTTCCATAGGGGTGATCTTTCTAAAAATTTTATTTCTACGAACCAAGTCTTGTCATCTCTTGATAACTTGATTCAAGTTCATGGCCCTGCCTGCTCATAGAAATGAACTTTGAAACCACTATGTTCAAGTCTCCCTTCATCAATAATTCCTATCTTACTTCTTATCATACACACAGGCAACAATGTCATTTTTCTGGAGTATAAACTTTGAAAGGGCTTTAGATATCTTTACTTTCTGAAAATTACTTGAGGCTGATGCATGGTAACATCGTATAAACGTATTATTTACAGGAACATACTTATGGTAGGAACAAGTTTCAAGGACTGGCAAGCAGCATTGAAATTGTGGTTTTTAAATCAACATGCAGGAATGTGTTTTGACACGTTTGATCATGCCTCAACAAATATGTCAGCATTAATAGCTTTTCTCTTTCCCTATTTTGTTTTTATGTCATGTCTTGTATAAAAATATTCTTTCCTTTATATAAAATTATTGAGGTTTCTTTTAGCTATATGATGACGCAATCATCATATATTGTCCTTGTTGTTCTTTTTAAATTAATGTTTTCTTTTTCTTTCCATGTAGTCAGTCAGTCATAAATGGATTTGTTAAAAAAAGTAATTTCAGGCTTATTTCTCGTCTATTTCATGCGGAAGTAAAACATTAAATAATAAACATGTCTTTTTTAACGAAATGATTCATTATAATTTTGATTTCGCTATTTTATATCTGCAAGTCAACAAACTATATGGGAGATTTACGATAATTGCACTCTTGACAGTTCGATATTAATGTAATACTAATCTATTTTTGTTACAATATTTATGTGGGTAACTTTCCTTTCCGTTGTTTATAAAAGAAAGCAACCATTTTTATTAACAAGGGGATGTTATCCATTTCTCGCATTTTAAATCAGGCAATAAATTTAATCATAAAATTATATTTGACATCTATAATATAAATAAATTTTACGTATTGTTAATGTTTTGGTAGGGTTGCTTGAAGTTATTTTCACAATTTTGTCTTTATCAGTTATTCGCCAATAATTTAAATTCTCTTCCATTGTTTTTATATGCAACGGATAATTTGGCGTTTGCGTAACTCTCATATTGGCTTGGTATTCCAGTGGATGTGGCGTGCATTCGATATGTAAATTCATTCATTCATTCGATATGTAAATTCAAAAAGAAAGCAATCATTTTTATTAACAAGGGGGATGTTATCCATTTCTCGCATTTTAACTCAGGCAATAAATTTAATCATAAAATTATATTTGACATCTATAATATAAATAAATTTTACGTATTGTTAATGTTTTGGTAGGGTTGCTTGAAGTTATTTTCACAATTTTGTCTTTATCAGTTATTCGCCAATAATTTAAATTCTCTTCCATTGTTTTTATATGCAACGGATAATTTGGCGTGATACTTTGTCTGTGGGAAGACCGTCTTTTTCTAAGCGGCCCACCCCATCAGTATATTATGTCAACATTTCTTCAATAAAATTTTCATCTTTACTTTGCTGAATCTGTTTGCAGTCATGGGGATTAGAGCTCACAAATAAGGGTTTTTGTGAGACATCCCAATGTACTACACTTGTACGTCTGGCCATAACCTGTAATTTAAAGTGTGTGTGTGTGTGGGGGGGGTCCCCTTCACAAGCTACTAAAATCACTTAAAACAAAAAGTACTGAAACCATACAAAATTAATTGCCCATTAGGCATAATTATTTTTAAAATTAATTGCTAAGCTTTTCAAAAGGCTTTATTTTCTGTTACTATTATTTAAAGATAATAAAAAAATTAATTTAAATGACACTCTGAGATAAATACTTACCTGTGACTACAATAAAACAATAGTTTGGCAGTATTATTTTGACATATTGCCCTTGCCATATCTCAGCTTGTAGTCAAATCTCCATCCTGATATTTTTTTGTGCATAACACTACCATAAAAAATACTATCAGAAACCAGAACTTCAGATTTTTATCTCGTGCCCCAACAGAGATATCAAAGCCTCTAAAGTGCAATTTTTGAGATTTTTAAAAAGTTTGGGATTTTTTTTTTTTTTAACAAAGAGATATCAAGTCCCAGATCTGGAATTTGGCGTGTGAGTAGAAGTACTTTCGACCTATTTGTAAAAAAAAAAAAAAAAATTATGTCATATTGACAGTTTTCCTCGCTTGAAAAATTGCCTCTTGTAAACGGACAATTTTTGGAAAAAAACTTAAACTTAAACTGAAATTTCACCAATAAGGGTTTATTTTCGGAAACTACTCTATCAACAAATTTTTAGCCCATTTCATTCTGTACAAATTGCTTTAAACCGCACTTGAAATGGAGAAATAAACGATGAGATATTTAGAATTCCGTAAACCCTTCATGTGAGAAAATTGCTTCAGACGATGAAACAAAGATGAAACAACGAAATCACCACGCACACACACAAAAAGATAATAAAATTAAAATAATAGCCATTTTGAACTTAATTCATGTTAGGGTTGTTGTACAAAAAATTTCAGATTTTTTAAAAATGGTCAAGCAACCAGTGCTGGACCACTTGAAATGGATTGACCCAATAAGAGTCATGTCCGAAGAGCATTAACCCCGCCGCAGAATTTTCAGAGCGTGGCGTTCCGAGTGTCCGTCCGAGGTCGCTGCCGACGTCCCTTTTGCTGAGACTCTAGCGGAAGCCAGGGAAGAAAAGAAAATTGAAAAATTGAAACCGGACAAATTTAAAAGAGAAATTGATTAAATTAAAGACATCGAAAAACGAACAGGGTTGGGTTCGGGGCACTGAAGCTACCGTACGACTCCAGCGGCTTCGAGCTCATTATTAGTATACATGTCAGCAATAAAATTTTAAATTTAATTTTAGTGTCATTTGTGACAATAAATTTCGGAAAATTAACATTGATCGAAAATTTGCGTCAGCAAGAATTAAGGGAGATTAAACAGAATTTTAGAAAATATCAAAACGGAAGTAATTTTTTAAACATAAAATTTTTACACATGACTGGGATATTAAGGAGCTATTACCAATGGCTGGAGAACACGGCAACTGCCTATACACAGCATAGAATCCTTTGTCTGATATGGAACCATCGCTTTCGAAAGAAACATTTACTTCTCTTGGATATCCATAAAATGTCACTGTTCCTAAAAAAGTAAGAAAAGAAATGTTAAAATCTAAATTAAATTGCAAAATATTATTCAATTGTGGCATCAAAAATTACACAGTTATAAGCTTGCAGAATTTTCGTTACAGTTTCGACAACAGTGGTAGAATAAACCTGTAACCTTCTCTACTTCTTCAACAAAGACTAAAAATAAATCTCTACAAGCAACAAACATCTACAACAGTGTTTCTAAATCCGGGATAAATCCTAGCGTTCTACATCATGACTTCACAAGAAATAATTATAAAATGCTGTAGTAAATTAATAAACTGGAAGGGCAGAATTCATTAAGCGTTGAATAGTTCCGGGCATGTAGGAGGCATGATTTCGGGAAGAGCTTTTGAGAGGAAAATAATCCGAAGTATTGTTCTCGCATAAAGAAAACTCTAAATACCTTGCATAGTAATTCAGCCCATATTAAGCATATAACATTATGAGCCTTTGCAACTTAATAAGCAGATTTAGAAGAAATTTAAAAAAAAAAAACATTACAATAATGAATATTTCACAGTAAAATGAGAAAAGTCTTTAAACTATCTCGTTGTGCACAAGTATTTATATTATATCGGTTGGATGCGATTTCTAAGATAGTATCATTTATTTCTGGCGAATTTGTATAGAGAAAAGTAGTGATTACGCAGAAGGAAATAATGTCTCACAGCCAAAATTGCTCTTTATTCAATGGTTTCATTTGATACTTTGTGTCTGTGGTGGCTTATCGGAAAGCGATTGGAGGTGTTACTTTTTGACAAACCCTCGTGCAAGCTGAAATAGTTTACCAAAGGCTTCATAATAGAATGACCCACATTTATGATAGTTATTCCTACAGAAATATAAATTGGTAAATAATCATCATTTGAAAAAAAAAAAAAACCTCGACATTTTGTTAAAAAAATAAAATATGCAATGGAATGAACAAAAAAGAAAACCAACATTAGATAATTAAAATTTAAAAACTTCGTATATAAGAACACCGTAGAAACGATAAAATAAACACAACAGATCCGTTTCAGATCATATAAATTTGATACTTCATTAGTTGTAAAGCCATACATAGTTTGAAGGCAATGATGCGTGGCAAACTAAACAGAAAGAAATTGGACAAGCTGGGGAGTAACAGGAAGATTTTATTGGGAAGAAAAGTGGGGAAGAAGATGAGAGGAAAGCCAGGAGTACTAAATAAGCACATAATAAAGAAAGGAGGAGAGTTAAAGCAAAAGAAAGGGAGAAAAATAGCAATAAAAAGACCATTTAATTACAATAATGGAAATAAAGTTAAAAAAATCCCTGCCGGCTCTGGCCTACAGGCGGAGGTAGATTTCGATGTTAAGTACTAAATTCAGCAACAAAACTTAAATCAAGGTTAGAGATAAACCCAGTTCCTTCACTACGAATGAACTCTAGGGAGCTAAACATTTTGTGAAAATTTTAATATACACGAATACACACACGCATGGGATAGGTTTAAAAATGGCTAAAACAAATTCAGAGAACCTCAAAGTGTTAAAATATGTTAATATTTCTATAGTCGGGTTTTTATCATGTTTTAATACGTTTCTTCAAACTCACATGACGTTACATATTCACCTGCTGAGGTCCATTATATTTCTAATATGACGCAATATATATTTTTTTTAATTCGTCAAACTATTTATTTCATTTTGAGTTTCCATGCTGAAATCTTGCTCTAGAAAACTTATGACGTAATATTCAATTTGTTTTCAATTCGTCAAACTATTTATTTAATTTATTTTTTCACGTGAAATTCTTCAATAGAAAAGCAATTGTTGTGGTGAAAATTTTGTTTTTTTTTGTTTTTTTTTAATTGTTGGTAACTGCTATAAAGAAAAATATTTATTTTTTCCTGTCATTGTTGTGTAAGAGCTGGTTTTATCAGAATCTTGTTAAGACGGTATTCAAAATTTTTAACTCCCCCCCTCCCATTTCCATTCCCCTTGGGCCGATTTTGCCCATTTTCAATCACCGCCGAGATATTAGCCGTCTCAAAGTTGTTGGCGAGTTTAAAAACGATCCGTGCATAATAGCGACTTTTATCGTGCGGACAAAATTTAGTACATACATACATACATACATACATATATATATATATATATATAAACTTTTTAAGTGGGGGTGGCTTTGGGTTCCTGGGGTCCTATAATGAAAAGTTATGAAGGAATTTTTCAAAAGTCGCACCATGGTAACGACTGCAATAGGTAGTATTTCTTACGAAACTACCTAAAAAAAAAAAAACTTTTAGTCGTCGTGCTATATTTTTTTTTTCACGTACACTGTACTTTTTACGGCACTAATGTTTACTTTAATTTCAATGTTATCAATGCGAAATACTTCATCATAGTAATAAACTATACTCCTTTTCACTAACAGAGACGCATTCCCTTCATTGACCTTTACAAGTTGAGACCGTGTTTCTGCAATAACATGGGGTAGAAGAAACGGTACCAAATGTGATTTTGATGTCTATTGGAGAAGGTGAGTGTCAGGGTCATGCGCCTGTGGTAGTGAATAGGAATATAAAACTAGTCGGATGTGCCAATTCCAAAACTTTCTTCTATCTCATGCATGTTAATATTTGAAACAGTTGATATACATGGTCATATTTCAATGTCATTACTTCAATACTATACCAACTTATATTTTCATCGTAAAATGCTGCTTCATTTTATTGCTCGGAGAAAAAAACAAGTTAATCTCAATTATGATATTTAATGAAATCAACATTTTTTTCGTTATTCTCTTGTAAATCAGCTACTTGTGAATCGCCGAATTGGCTGGTGCCCCAAGAGCAGCCAATGTACAACAGGACTACAAAAAATGAAGAAAACTGCATAAAGATCGCTAGCTCAGCGACCCTTTCCGGAGGAACTATCCCTATTTTCAATTGGGACCTGACGTCGATAGTCAAAAACATATATATGAAGTTCGGTCCAAATCTATGCATAACTTCGAACTTTTTCCAATGATACAATAACAAAAATGGCACATAAATCGCTATTATAGCGGCTACTTCCGGCGGAATATCACTAAATTCACCCGGAAACTGCTAGCCGTAGCTAAAAAAATATATATGAAATTTGGTTCAATTCTATGCATAAGTACATACACTTTTCGATGATACAATAATGAAAATGGTACAAAAATCGCTATACAGCACCCTCTTCCGGCGGAATACTCCTAAATTCAAGTGGGGCCAGCTAGCCATAGCCAAAAACATATACATGGAATTTGGTTCAATTCTATGCATAACTTCATACACATTTCGATGGTGCAATGAGGACACACGGACAGACAGACATTTTGTATAAAAATGTTTTTTGGGCTCTTTGACCTTTAAAACATGTAAAACCGTCGAAAGCCGTAAGTAAAAAAAATGTCGATTACAATACTTTCTTCTATTATAGATAGATAAAAACAAAAAAGGGAATTAGAAAAGCATTCACACATATTAACAGAGAAAAAATTATTTGTAATAATATTTGCAAGCAGAAATATCGAGGAAAATATAAGTAAGAAAAAAAAGTTCAAGCACGATTTAATGCAAGAACACAAAGATAAGAAAATCTATTATTTAAAAATAATCTATGTATTATTTTTAAAAAATGATCCAATTTACTATCTATATCTTTTGCAAAATTTTTTATGCTGAGTAAAATTTACAACAATGTACATTGTACAATATATCCTTTTTGAGACTTGGCACATTCTATTTTATACAATTCTGTACTTTTATTTTTACTAATACAAAAATTCTTATCTTTAATTAATCGTTCTCGATCGTTGTTAGATATATGCTGAATATCTTTAAATGTTTGAAGATTTGAAGTTATAATGAGAAAATGTCTATTAAATATTTTTTGTTTACTATGCAAAACAAAATAATAACTCAGCAAGACATATCAATTTTATTTTTACTGAAATTAATCTTTAAAGTGACAATTAATTAATTAATATATATACTTGCATTAGTGAGCGTCCGCCATGAGACTTAGGAATAAAGTTCCTTAATACAACATGAAACAAAGCAGGAATCGAAATTTTACCTTGGAAATCGTATGGAAGGAATGTACTGACGATGACGAACACCAATGACCGTTAAGCAGCTTTGAAGCCGTGTGTGAGAAATCTCAAAGAAATATAAATTTTGTTGTAAAATTTGTGCGCCCCCGCCCGCTGGCAGGTTGAATAGAAAATTAATAATTTTAGAACAAAAAATAAACATATTAAAATAAAAGTAAACCAAGAAAAAGTAGGAGTGAGAGAAATAATAAATAATCCAACAGCGACAAAAACAGGGAGGAGAAAGAAAAAAAGGAAAGAAGAATTATAAGAGCAATTTCCAAGCATTCAACATGATTGGTAATTATTCATGTCATGTAAAATGTTTGAAATTGCTCTTAAAATTCCCCTCCCCTTTCTTTTACTTCTCTCCTTCTCCCTTCTTTTCTTTTTCTATCCCCTTTCTCTCCTAGTTTTACACATGATAAAAAATCATATTTACATGATACAAAACACATCTCTTGTATTTTTTGTATCATTTTTAATGACACACTTATACAAAGATTTTACACCTTATTTGATGAGCGTAAAGCCCAAATGAGGACGTGAGTTTCAAAACTCGTTTTATCCAGAAAATCAAATTTTGGGAAATCAAAAAAACCTCTATCTGCGTCCATTGGCTTTCATTGTAAACCAAGATTTTACAATGTCAGAAATACAGGATAAAACTAGTTTTTTTTCTTTTTTTTTTTTTTTTTCAGATTGTTGTGTTTTCTGTGTGCAACTTTAGCAATAGAATAGACTGATAGAAGAAACGCGATTTTTAAAATTTTGGATAAGGCGAGTTTTGAAACTCACTCCCTCAAATAATTAGCTGAACAACACACAATCAATCTTTACGCACTTTTTTGTCCGACTAATTGTGGTCCACAATATTTGATGCCGTTGATTTTTAGGAAGTCAGTTTCACACAAAGCATTTTCTGCATGGAGGCTGAATTCTAGAAATTGAAAAGCAATTCTGCAACGATCTGGAGCAGCCATAAATCGATACAAGCAACGACGAGATCCTGGATATTGTTCTGGAAAGTTCGGGCTCCGGAAGGTTCCACTGATGTTGTTGAATGTTAAATCACAATCACCTAATGCGCAGAATGATAAAATAATTAAATTAATGGACTTCTCATATGGCTTAGTAGTAAGAAGATAGGAAAATGGAAAAAGGAAATTTTAGAAATAATAAAAATCATAGGCGCCCGCAAGGGAGGTGGAGAGGGCATGGTAGAGTAATTGTCCTTGTCTAAATTTAAAAATTTAATTATCTAAATTTTGATTTTCTCTCCTAATTTTGAAAAAGAAAATGTACGATTTATTTTTCCCAAGTGATTTAAATTTTTTTAACACTGTGAAAAACATTTAACAACTAAGGATTTTTTATGATCTGGTGTTTTTTATGGATTCTTTACGCTCGTGTTAGTCGAATACTATCATATGTGTTGCAAATAGTAAGGTAAAAATACCAAGATGTAACCATAACACTATAAGTATCAATAAAATATAGAAGAATTAAATATTTTATCACGAAATAACGAGGTTCATACGATCCTTGCTTTTGAATAACACTATCTCCAAATAGTAATCTTCGCCTTATTTAAATTTCTTGACACTGCGTATGATGTTTTCTCTCTATTGTACCTGCAAACTATAAAAAATGATTAAAAATCAGAAAAAAATTCTAAATCCATAAAATTGATCATATTTTGTATTGTAACTGTTTATTTTTCAGATATAATCGAGAAAAAACGTAATAAGCAGGATAAAAAAGAAATGACCACTCAAAAACATTATGTAATCTGTACTTGAAAATGGTGAGAAAACTAATTTTTTAAGATTAATTTTGTCGTAAATTAATAAAAATTTGATTACTGCTTTTCACAATGTAACAAATATTTGTTAATTGTATAAATATATATAAGTAAATACACAAAGAAGTAATAGTCAAAATTAATTACAAGACTCCTAATCCATGATCAGTCAATTTTTTGTCATTTCAATCATGTTATCGCTGTTTATCAAAATTCATTAATAACCTTAACTTAAACCTTCAAAAAATCCATTTTCTCGTCTTCACGTTTTATGAATACTTAAGCTACCTATCGCTTATTAAAATAAATACCAATGATACCTAAATACAAAAAAGAAATGTGATAAAGAATTTAATTAAAAAATTATTTGCAAAGAAAAATCACGTTTAAACATATTTAATAGTACTACTTAGCTTTTGAATTAAAGATTGTTTTCCTCAAATTAGTATTTCAAAAACTGTGTGCTTAACCTTTGCAGCAGTACACGAAATTCAGTAGTACATACATATTGGAATTTTTTTCGGTGACTGAAAGAGTGTGTCCGTATGCATACGGTTTCACTGAAGTTTTCATACAATGTAACCTTTGAAAAGCAGTTGATATGTATGCATTTATCTTGCAAAATTAAGTTTTGCATTTTTCCCTTTAAAAGAAAACGCTGCCCCTCCCCCACCCCCAGCCCCCGAACAATACTCGATGCAACGAACAAACGAACTACTGAAAGGGAAAAGCTTTTGTAAGAATATGTATAGTTGAGATTCACACATTGTGTATCTTACAAATTTAACTTACATCTGCTTCTATACAAAGTGCTTGAAGTAAACTATACGTGCAATTTCTATTATATCTTCTATAGTATCTTTGAGGTGATTGTACCTTTGTTAGAGTTATTTAGATGGAGTATTGTAGATGTATCTATATTAAGCATTTTAAATAATCATAAGAATTAATTAGAAATTATGCATTAACTATGAAATAATATACACATATTATGTATTTTTTATATGCAGCTGGACTAGTTTGAATAAACTGTGAAAAGTAGCTAACATAAAGTGTTATAAATTTATAAGTCATCATTAAGCTACTTTGAAAATTAGTATTCTACTTAGCAAATTCTTACATTATCATGTGTTATATATGAACGATTTAGATGTGTCAAAAAATTATAAATGGTATTTAAAATATTTTATTTTTTAAGGTTTAAAAGGTAATTAGTCCCAATTTATATCGTAAAGATTTTAAGCTTCGGTTAGTGCAAATATTTAAAAAAAATAATAATTTACATTATATAAATTTGAGTTTTTGATGGTTAGCGTACACTGATAAACAGTAACACCAGAGACGAGAAGATTAATAAAGATTCCACTGTGGCGTAAGTGCCGTGGGAGTGACTCCCAGTACAAATAGAAATATTGGCTAAGCCACAGGTTTTTGCCAATGAATGACCGCTGCATTGAAATGTGAGGAAATTTAATTTAGATGAAAATATATTGGACTATAATTAGACAACCGTTGGGATGTGAAAAAGAGAAAGAATTTGTAGACCAGAAGTAACTTGTAGCCACGATTAAAGATATTTATACTGGCGACAGAAGTATTAAAATGCATCTGGTATTCATATTCAATTGTTGAGATAGAGTTATGTCTAACTTTTGACTAGACAATTAATTAAAATTAAATATGTGAGATAAAATTGCGTCGGCAGATGCAATACATGAAAAGAATCTTGACTAAATTACTTGTGCATTATATTATTTTCTTTTCTTTATATATCTGATAATGGGATGCAATGAGTTATCTGGGAACATTTAGGAAATATGTGAAAGATAAATAGACTAATTTAGTATTTATAGATATTCACTTGATAGAAAGAAGCAGATTATTTTAGAAAATTAATTTTAATTCTTAACTTTATAAACTGATTATTAACTACCCATAAAAACAAAAAAACATGTGATAGCAAACGATATCATAATAGGAGCAGCATTTCTTTTAACATATACATTTCTGAGAAAATACAAATATAATTTTTATAATGAACCGAACGAATATTTTTTTCAACTGGATTAAATCATGTTCAAGGCTGGAGTAGCAAAGTTGAAGTTTATTCCAACTAGCGCTGCAGTTCGCAGCCATGTTCAACAAATAAGAGTGAATTAAATCAGTCAGGTATCGCCCGGATAGCTTAACAGGTAAAGCATTGGCACGGCAAGCCAAGTAAGTATCCAGGTTCGATTCCTGATTTGGACATTTTTTGCTCTGTTGGAATAAACTTCAACTGTGCTACTCCAGCCTTGAATATAGTTTTTATTTTCTCAGATTTAAAAGTAATGCATAGCTTGAAATAATTCATAATTTGCAGCAGAAGTTCTTTCTCACCATCCACATCTGGTGGTGTCGCTTTTCCAATAGCAGGAGCGCAATCCATTTGTTGGCCCCTAATATGAAATCCTGGTCTAGAAGTGGCACCATCAGAATGAAATTCTATCACTATTTCGGGTCCTTCAAATGGAATTATTTCTAAGGGAAAAAAGTACCATTTTATAGTAAAAAAAACCTTAAATATGCTACATATAATTAAACAGCTTACTCATTTTCTGAAAAACTAATGGAGAATCTTAATATAAAATATAAATCCTGAAAAACTAACTGATAAACTTAAAAAATATTCGTCTTTTTATTTTTTTTGTTAATAAAACATTTAATATAAATATATAGAAGAAACAGGAGTTCTTTTTACAGTCCTGCATCGGGTGGGATTGACTTTAAATATTTCATATTCGGATTAGTTTCGAGTTGAGTTTTGATTCTTTTAAGTCGTATTCGGGTTCACTCGATTTTTCAAAAGAAAGTCCTAAAAGATAAAATTGATGTTAGAGACATAATTGTAGAATATTTTTTTCCAAAATTGTATAAAAATATGGGATGATTTTTTTCCTTCGGTTTCGGGTCGTATTTGCGATAGAATATTTTGTGTCCGGGTCGACTTGGGGTTAAAGTATGTCGGATTCTGGTTGAAGCTAGACTCCTGAATCTAGCCGGGTTACTCGATTTTATTTGAAACATACACGACATTCGCTATATCTTTTGTTGCGAATCGAGTTGAATTTAAATGTTTTGACACTTTCGGGTCGGTGTCGGGTGGATCCGATTTTTCAAAAGAAAGTCCTGAATAGTTTTCAAATGAAAAAATTAAACAAGGTGAGTCATAAATCTCCATACAATTTTTAAACTGGTGACTAAATTCTTTTTCGTTTTCAAGAAGGTGAACCGATTGAAAAGAGATGCCACTAACGAAGAAAGAACGGATTGACATTATTCTGTTCGCTGGGGGTAGTACCACACGTCATGTAACGCGTACCTTCAATGCAACACACATGAAGCAGATAACCAATGACAGCATGGCCAAACTCATCATAAAATTCAAAAGAAGAGATTCTGTCGCCGATGCAAGCAGATATTGAAGACCAAAGATGGCAGCAGATGAAGATACTTCAACATAAGGGGTCGTACGCTTCAGGGAATTTTTCAGGAGAAATATCAGTATTTTTATTTATAGAAAAGTAATTCTAGTTTAAACACGCGAAATTTCGCCTTATTTAAGAAGAGATTTTCCATAAGTTTTCTTACGGAATAATTCTTATGGAATTTCTTATCCGGTACAGAAGAATTTCCTGGTCTTAAAATTTCAGGACGAGTACGACCACTGCATCACATGTGCTAGCAGCAATGGCTAGGAATCCGACAGAAGAGTCTCGACGTCTATCTGTGCAAATGAGAATACGTCAAAACAGTTTCATGCGCATTCTGTGTAAAAAATACCCGGAATTTATTATTTAACCCTTTCAGGGGCAAGGTACTTGTATTCGTAAAATGTTGAAATAATTGACTGACACCAGTATTTACAAGAAAATTCATTTGTAAACAAGTAAAAGTATATTTTCGCGTAATTAATAAAAGTGAAAATTTCATTAAAAAATTCGGGTGCCAATGTAGCAAACAGGGATTAAAATTATGTGATATGCCGTGACGGCATCACCGCCCTTCAAAGGGTTAAAAGACGCACATAAAAGATATCATGACAATTTTCTTCCCGGTAATTTGGGACCACTGTTCCGAGTTACAATGGGGAGTTTGAGCACCATCTGTGACTTAGTGTGTTGATAGCAGCTGTTTTTTAAGACGTACTTTAGAGTGCTCTGTTATTTTTACGACGGAAAGATTAGTTGGACAAAGAGTTTGCTTTAAATTTTGTGATTCAAACAAAACTTCGTGTGCCGAATCACTGCAAATGTTCCAGAATACCTACGGTGAATAGTGCATGTGAAATCACAGGCACATGACTAATAGAAAGCATTCAAGGGAGGCCGAGATGCGATAGTTGATTTGCTTCGTTCTCATCGACCTTCAACGTCTACAATCACTCTAAAACCGATAAAATCAAGATGCTGTTGCTCGAAAATCGATAGAGTCTTAGATAGTTGACTAAAGATGCCTCGCATATCTTTTAAGTCCGTTCATAACATTATGACGAATGTTTTAGGCAGGAAACGCGTCACCACACAACTGGTTCCGAAAGAACGAAATTTTCTATTATTGTTCTGCAAGAGTTTTTGGCCAAAAACGTAACGAATGTCATCGACCAAGGACCGTACTCGCCCGATATGGCCCCGTACGACTTTTCCTGTTACCGAAGCTAAAAGTACAACTTCGAGACATGCGTTTTGAGCAAATTGAGGACATAAAAGAAAATTCGCAGAAGGAATTAAAGACCATATACCTTTATGCTCCCCAATCTGCTTACGAAAAATGTATGAATGATTGGGTCCTGCGCTGGTATAGTTGTATTGATCTCGACGGGCCTACTTTGAAGACAACAAAATAAATTTTGATGAAAAAATAATTTTTTTGTGTTTTATTTAACAATTCCGGCTACTTTTATACACTGAATGTATGAGTGCATAGGTGTTTACTTTTAAACAACAACAAAAAAAAGATAAAATTGATATTGCAAATATAACTGTGGATTATTTTTCCATAACTGTTTTAAAGTTTGAATATTTGAATTCGGGTTGAAATGTGTCGGTGAGTTAGTTTATGTTTCACATTGACGAAATGTTTTTATCGGATTCGGCTCGGAACTTTTATTCCCTGTAATTCAAAAAGTTTGTATTAACAACCTCAATTTTGTTATCTTGCGTTCGTTTCTATATTTTTCAAGAAGCAAGTAATTGTCTTGTGCTCTTTGTACTCTGTGCATATAGGCGAGCTATAAGATAGACAACTGAGTTTAAATTTTGCAAAGGCTTTCAGTTAAACTTACTTTTGAGATTTGCTGGATATATACCACATAATTTTTCATCTTGTAATTTTAGATAATCATACTGGCATCCGTCGCTTGCTTCAACATCAAAGCTTATGAACGTGAGCTCTAACGCACAAACGCCTGCATGTGCTCTAGATACGGTATAACTGCATCTTAAATGAGGGTCATAATTTTCAGGATGGTTATCGCTTTGAATTTCAAAAGCAGATGTTATAAATGTTCTGTCACATGGTTTAGAAGGTGGCACAGGTGGTTCTGTAGTGGGTGATGCACAATCCACCTGATTTACTCGAATCATGAAACCTGGTCGAGATGTACCAGAATCTGTTTTGAAAATAAGTTGCTTTTCGTAATCTTGAAACAGATAAGTTCCTGAAAATGAAGAGTCGTTAAAATGTTTAATATTATTGTAAAATCTCAATTACACAATTTAATTTATATAATAAGTATAAATCTTTATATAATAAGTATAAAGTATAAATCTTTAATCTCTATTTACACATCATGACAGACTTTATGCTGTAGTCTCAGTAGACTTTGTGCTGTACGAATTTTTCGTTTTTAAGATGACTAAAGTTGGTCTTTTGAAAGATGTAACTCAGTTAAGCTTTATGAAATCGAAATAACATTTTAAAACTATTTTAGTTTTCTTTAATAAAAGCTGCTTATAATCAAAGCTTTGGACCAAATTGAAGCAAACTAGATGTAAATACTGCAATAAAAGGATATGATTTTTAAAAGAAAATAATTTGGATTTTCACCACCAGGCGTTCAACTGGTTCTATAATTTTCTCTTTCGGGGTAAAGCATTAAAAGGAGGGGATTTTGGGGATAATTATACATAAAATAAATGAAAAAGTTTGGAATACGGGTGTGTTTTTATGAATAAATAGTAGATGAATCATTTTGATTAACCATAAATGAAATCTACATTTTCAAGTTTCTTAATGAGCATTTTATCAAACTTCAGACACAGAATGTAATACACGCAACGTACCACATAATATTTATCGTCTGAATGATAAGGTAATATTTTAAGATGAACACACTACTAATGCTTGTACTCACCATTAACCTCAACCTAGAAAACCTGTGTCGAATGCTCAAATGATATTCATAATTAATCTGATTGGAGTTCGGCCGCGATCAGGTCCAATCAGATTAATCGGGAATTTTATTTGAGTGTTCGACCCGAGATTTTCTAGTTTGAGGTAGGTGGTGAATACAAGCATTAAGGAAACAGTGCTATACATTTCTGAAAATGTGTATTCAATCGACTGTTTAAAATAAAGATAATTCGCAGACTTCAAATAGCAATCAGTATAGAATTGTCATAATAGGAGGAAGAAAAACACAGAAAACTTAGAGGAAAGATCTATGCAAAGGGTTTCAAATTATACGTGTGTAGCGGTCTTCAAATGATCTTATAATTTGTGTGGCGGGCAGCTTCATCCTTCTCGTATCAAAACTTTCTTCGAATAAGCACTTCATATAAAAAGAGAAGTACGAGCTTTACAAAGTAATATTAAATAAACATCATTCAGGGCATGATTAGTACATGTTCCTTAGAGTTCGAGAACCTTGGCACCAACATTTCAGATTCTCCTTAACTGCAAAATAGTTCATACATTATCAGAAGATAAAACTGAATTAATATTGTTCCATAAGGTTACCAAAATTATAGAAATTGATATATATATTTTTTTTTTTTTAGCTTTTCATAAGGTCATAAATTTCTAGCTGTGTACCATATAGATATGTTAGATTGTCTTCCATAGAAAAACAACTTATATTCAACAACTGGAATTTCTATTGTGTGTTTCGAATGAGCTCTACTTCAAATCAGAATAAGTATCAGAATAAGTATACCATATATAGATATCTATGCTATTTTTTTCTTTCTCCAAGAATCTATTTGCAATGATGCGAATTTTTAGTATGAGTTCATAGACGGAAACATCAAATTGCATCAAGATCTGCGCCCCACTTATCTTCATCGGGCTTTGACGTCATTTATTTATTGTAATTGTTTTCTTTACAAATAAACACTTTTAATTTTTCAGAGAAAAAGTGTGTTATAGAATAGGTTTGTAGTTGCAAATAACATCGTGAGCCGCTGGCTGAAGACCCTGATCTGTACTTTGCCTGTCCTAGGAATCTGTTGTATAAAGAAAAATTTCGATTAACTAAGAGTAGGAAATGGTATTATCCATGATGAAAATTTCACCTTGTTTATTTTTTATCAGAAATTTCCGCGCGACTATATTAAGAGTAATTAGAACATAATACCGCCTAATTTTGTGGACTATTTTAGCTCTATCTTATCGGGGTCTGAAAATAAATGAAAGTCTCTCCACATTTTTGTTTTGTGCGTATGCAATAGAAGCGATAAGGCATCTTATAAATAGATTTTTGACAGCGCTTAAGTGTTTAAGAAATAAAATAATACCCATTTTAGGAAATAAGTAAATAATAATAATAAATTATTCAAGAAGAAATATGTATTACATTATCATTTGTTTGCTGCCTTTGTTTCATTTTTCTATAGTTTCAAAAAAATATAAATTTACAATGTTTTAAAGTTAAAAAAAGACAAAGCGCACAGAATATTGAGGGATATTTTCATATAGGCATGACCTTCAAAATTATATAGAAATTTTAAAAGTCAGTTGAGAGGTATAAGAGCGAATGAAGTGAATTTTGAGATATCATTATCCTGGTAATTTATTAAAGTTCCAATGTCGATTAATTAATACTTGAAGAATTATAATGTTTTAGCACTGCATATACGGAAATATTATTTGCTATGTACGTGATTATTTTCATTTATCTTCTATTTTCTGTCTTTAATGAAAAAAGTTTCAAAAGTTCACATTTCAGAGAAAAGGTAAATAACGTGATAACAATTAAAAATATTTCTTTAAAACTAGTGTTTATTGCGACTGTACTTTATCCCTTTATGTACTGAATTACGAATTCATGAAAATTTTATCTTCTAAAGCATTTTTCGTAAATTGCTTAAACTGCATTAGAAGATTTACGTAACCATTTAATACATTTTAGACGGATTTTAGAAGGATTGAAGGATTTAGAAGGATTAATTAAATTTGAATTTATAGGGATTTTATGCAATATTTATAACCGCGATCAAATCTTTTATTTTAAATATTTTTCTTAGTATTTTGTAGAATTAGGAAATGTAAAAATATAATGTTCTTACAATAGAAATATAGAAATATTTTCGAATTGAAACAATATTCACCCCCCCCCCCCCCCTCCAAACGCCAAGAAAGTTGAAAAGATTCAAAGACAAAAGAAATCATCCTTTTAAAAATATTTTTGTTTTGTGTAACCAATAATGCTTTTGGTACAAGATAAAGTAATGTATCTAATATAACTCATTCTAAACTGTATTGCTACTAATCGATGTATTAAATGAATTTTATAACAAGTTATTTTAATGGTACTTATAAGTACCGTCAGTAGATAAAGAGTTAAACAGGGTGACAAAAGATAGCATAAACAAACTTCAAATAAAAAAAATAAAAAAAAAACACTACTAAACATTATCACAAAATTTATAATCTGTAGATGGGAAAGAAACTATGGACCTTACTTATTCAGGTTGTTTAAGCTTTGTAATAGCTATATTTTAGGATGAGAGTTCGTTCGGTTGCTGAAAGTTCAAAGTTAGGCTGTATCGGATACAACAGAACGGTTCTAACAGCTGCACCATAATAGAGTTATGATTAATTTTAACACAATTATTCTAATTGGTTGATAAATCATATGAGCTGTAATTTTTACAACTGAATGAAAATGTGTCCTAGTCAGATCCATGGTTCGAATCTTGACCTGGACACATTTTCATTCATTTGGAAAACTTGCAACTTATATGATAGGGAAATACCGAATCGAGGTAAAAAATAAGCAAAAAAAATTTCCAGAAAACGCAAAATGACCATAAAGGGGAGATAATGCATTCCCAACGTTTCAAAGAAAAATGTCGCAAACGAGATGGAAATCCATCGAGAGACAGTGTGAAGTGAATGAAGTATAAACAATGAAGGAGAATCATTCAGCAAGGATATATTATGAAACACTTTCCAACACTTACAGAATTCTTTAACGAAACTTCGCTGTTTCATAAGGTAACAAAAATATTTAAACCTTTTAGAAAATTACACATTTGAAAACAAAAATGCTTAAGCATTTGAGATTTCATCAATTATCATTCATTGACGGAAAAGTAGTCCAATTATTTTGTGAAGCCCTGTATTTAATCTATACATTTTTATATATTCTACATCGTATACTAAAACTTAATTTAGTAGAAAAATATATAAAAGGTTGAAAATTCCCCTTCAGCAATTTCTATCAATATACGGAAACATACTTGAATTCTTTTGTACATTACCCTGTATATTACCAACAGATTTTTATATCCGCCACATATTAAGCTAAAATTCAGGTTAAAAAATGGCTAAAACATGATTAAAACTACTTAAATCACACTTCCAGAAATTATTATCTCTAGGAACGCATGTATCCAGTTCTTTGGGTGGCCCTGTATATGATTTTATTTATATTACACAAACATCTTTTAGTATACTAAATATAGTTCAATTTAAAAGTTAATAGCTCAATTAAAATCTGCTTTAAGCCATTCACGTTGATGCTCCGCGATGCTTACAAATTCTTTTGTGTAGCCCTGTATATAATATATATAATATTTATAAACACTACACAGTAAGCAAAATTTTAGTTAAAATTAAACAAACATAATATAAAATAAAATCGCACTTCCAGCAATTATCGCTAATAGAAAATAATTCAGGTATTCGAATCACCGTGCATTCTGCATGCATTCAGCATGTGTGATTCAGCACTGTATTCGAATCTTCTGTGCGTCCCTGTAAATGAAATACAAATGCTATGCACATCATGTTATACGACAAGTATCTTGTAGTAAGCATCATTTTCAATGGATATCAATATCGTTATATTTGAAACTGTGTAACAGAACTAAAATACTCTGCGAACAAGCTTTCCCCGTAGACCACACTTCATAAATGCGCATCAATTTCATTATGTTTGAAATGGTCTAACATCATTAAAATGAACTTGAAACGACTTCTTCCCATTGGCCGTAATGTGACGGAATACTTTTGACCGCCCGTATAAATGAATTCTAAACGTTGCACACTTCATTTTCAATAGCGATCGTGCTATAGTAAACGCCAATACCATAAAGAAATTCAGGGCGATCCGAGTATATTTACTAGAGTTTGAGCTCGGACAGGCCACCAAACGGACAGACAAATCGAAGTCTTAAAAAATTTTGAACTATGTTGGAAAGTGTTAAGAGGTCCTTGTGGATCTCAGTTGTATAAAATGAAACAGCGTAAGGAACTTAGGATGGCCAAAACAAAGAAAATACTTCAAAAAATGATACCACCAATGAAGCGGTACAGTGATGATAAAAGGCAAATGTTTTTTCAAAATATTCATAATCGAACTATGTCATAATAGATACAACAATCCAGTCCAGTCGAAGGATATCTTAGCCCGCAGCCGTTATCGAAATATGGTAAAAGCTACAAAAGATTATGGCTTGATGTGGGATGGGAAAACGCCGCTTTCTTTCGTTGCTGAAGGTGTCAAGATCGCCCTTCAAACATACCGTTAAAGCAACTTGAAGAGTATTAGTTCCCTAGTCCAAGACTACGTGGGAAATGAAAAATTAACTTTCCAACAACATTCTCTTGAAGCACAGATAACAAAAGGAACACAAGAACGACCACGCAAATCATATCTGAGAAGTGTTGAATTCAGACACTTTTCTCCGGGAGGGATTTCTGTGGCTTCGGGGGTGGGGAGGCATTATAGAGTTCCTGGGGGAAATTGCACTTTTCGACCACTGAAAACACAAAATCTCTAATCTTCCGGGGGACATCTTATTGCTCCGGGGGGGGGGGGTAATGTCCCCCCCTTGAATTCAGCGCCGCTTTTGATAAACCAAAAATGGCCCTTATACTCGCTAAATGCCAACCAAAAGGGTTATTCTGTACGATCATCTTACTGAGAAGAGTTTGTCCTAAACCTCACACAGGTTTGGAGCCTCGCAAAAAAACTGTAAGAGCAATGGGCAAGCATATTGTCTGATAAGTTGTGGCCCAATGTTGGAAACTATTCCAAAATACTCCGCTTCTCTATAAAATCAAAAGGCGGTCGATTCGGAAACGTAGATTTATATTTTGTCTATTAGTAAACTAATTTTGGTCACTGTGGTTATTAAAAGAATTATAAGATAAAACCTTTGTCCGAGTTAATTTTGTTTCCTTGTACTTTATTACGGTAATATTTTTCTTACTTTTCTGTAACAGGGTGCTATTTAACATCAAATATAAATTTTAGTGCAAAATCTTAGCAAATATAAGAAAACATTGTACACTATTATTAAAAAAATATTGTGGCAAGCTTTTTCTATCTTTGAAAAAAAAAATGCATAATTTAAAACTGCAGGGTGTTTTAAACAGTGTATGCACATCTGCTCTCTCCGTTTCTGATCACCTTCATTGAGAATGTGGACTATTCTATGGGCTGCAACTTTTCACTGAATGCATTTTAGAATACTAAAGATGCTTGATTTTGAGTTCTACTTGACGAACAAATTTCCTTGGATTTTCGGCATGTTTCTTCAAGGATTTCTACCAGATTTACTGGCGGTGTTTTGTGGATGACCGAAGTTTTCCCGAGCTTCTGAACGGTTTGAATAATTCAATCTGCCACAAACTTATCTCAATTTTTAACGATTGTAAGTCGCGTAGGATCTCGTTGAAACAGTCCCTAACAATCTCTGCAATTCAGTTACATTTGGTAACTTCCAGTAAAAATTTAAGATAAATTTTCTTTGCTCAAAGCGTAGTCTGGTTCTAGCCATAATATCAAGTTAGTTAAATTAAATCTAAAATAAAAAGAAGAATGTTATTCTTTTCGCTTATAACTGGCATGTTATGAGCAGTTATTAGCGAATAAATTGAGCGTGCACTTTTTTTTAACCCTTTATGTCCCAAATTATGAATTCATGAAAATTTCATCTGCTAAAGCACTTTTTGTGAATTTTTGAAACTTCATTAGAAGATTTACACAATCATTTAATAAATTTTAGAAGGATTTTGCCAATTAAAATTAATTAAATTTGATTAAATTATTAATTAAATTTGAATTTATAGGTATTTTGTGCAATATTCATAACGCTACTCAAATATTTTTTTTAGTATTTCGTAGAGTTAAGAAATGTACAAATATAATGCTTTTTCAGTAGAAACATAGAAATATTTCCACAAATATTTCCATGTTTCTGTTGAAAAAGCATTATATTTGTACATTTCTTAAGTTTCAGTTCGGAAATATTTCTATGTCTATTGAAAAAGCATTATATTTGTGCATTTCTTAATTCTTTGAAATACTCCCCCCCCCCTTCCTCCCCAATATTTCAACGTCAAGAAAGCTGAAAAGATGCAAATGAAAAATAAATCATCCTTTTAAAAATATTTTTGTTTTACGCAACCAATAATTCTTTTGGAACAAGATAAAATAAAGTATATATAAATATAACTCATTCTAAACTGAATCACTACTAATCGATGAATTTTATGGCAAGTTATTTTAATGGTACTCTAAGTACCGTCGGGGCATAAAGGGTTAAAGCACTTTGTGTTATAATGTTGAACAGGACGACGAAAACGACTAAGGGGATAAAATTAACATCATCATCATTCAGTATTTTCCTTATAGGTATAGGTATTTGACATTTATAATGGCTTTTGTGAAAAATTATAATAGAGGAAAACTAATTCTACATTTTTATTTCATCTGCCATACTTGAAGGGTTTTCAACCTGCTTAATAAATAAATAAATAAACCCCTTTCTTTTTTTAATATAAATTAATACTAAAAATTAAAAGCTATTTGAGAAAGAAGTATTATTTAGCCGTAGATTTCATATTTTGCAAACCATATTTCACAACAGCTAAATCGTAAATCAGTAAATAATTCAATCTTATAATGCATTGCTATTTCTTTCATCGAAATGTACATTATTTCATTCTGTAAAACACAGGCAAATCTGTATATAATTATTTAATTAGCTTATATTTCAAATTTGATTTAAAAAAATATTCCGTGAACTCTGTTTAGATAAAAAGCGGCACCAGCTTGCATCAGTGGCATTGAAGTTATTATTGTAGTGCTGCCATCTACTGTTAAGAAACGGAATTTTAAGAATTTCTTTTTTGGGCACGAGAAAATCTGCCAGAGAAATAAAGTGATAGAATTTTAATGATGTTTTGAATGGTTCTTCAAATACTCATTTTATGTTATTTACATTTTATAACTTTAAAAATACAATTGAGGTCTGCGCAACTTTGATGGAAACAATAATTAAATTCTTAGAACTATACACCGTTTTGCTATAAAGGAGCTCCATATTTTCACCTTTATGTAATATTTATTTATTTTTTACTAAAACAATAAAAGATTTGTTTCGATAGAAAATTATTTTAATTTGACACTACTTATCTAACTATTAAAAAAAGTTAGCATAAACTGCTGATGCTGAGTTACGTAAGCATTATATTTCTCGCATTCTATCAAGCCTTGGGAAAATATGTAGGTATGTTTAACATAAGATTAATAAAACTTACAGAGATTTAATTTATTTAAAAACAAAATTGAAAGGGCACGATAGTCTAAAGTTTATTTTTATTATAAAAGCATTTTTATAAAATTTTGTACAAGTGTGTCTAATAATTTTTATGATAATAAGCTTTATAATTTTTCTCTAACTTTAGGCATTGCAAAAGTATCTGGTGCCTTAAATTCGTTTTTATATCATATAACTCTCATACATAGCTAAGAATTTTCATTTATGACCCTGTCTCAATAAACGATGGTTACATTTTTTTTTTCTTTAACTGGGCAATATTCTTTCACAATAATATTGTGATTTGATTTGATGGATTAATTAGTAATTAAAGATTAATGGATAAATCCTCGAATAGTTAGATTAAAAAGAAAATTTACCATGATTTTTTTTCAATTACTCACTTGTTGTATTTTCTATGAGTCCGCATATCTTTTCTCCATTAATTGCAAGATAATCATATTCACAATTGCTGCTAGATTCCACATCAAACCGAAGGAATTCCATTTCCAAACGACATACATCTTCGTGGCTACGACGTATAAGATATCTAAAAGAGAATTTGTGTAAAATATTAGTGGCAGAAATGACACAAATGTTTAAGGGGTCTCAGGACTCTTAAAATTTGAAAAATCGAAAAAAAAAAGACCATTTTCAACATATAATATCTTAAAATGTAGTTGATTTTAAGACAAAATTTTATATTGGGATGAAAGATATAAGTATGTTCTTTCATTACATGTATTTGAAAAATTACAAGATGCAGAATTAGAATTTACAGTGGGCTCCAAAATGTCAGACATTTGACGAGCGGAAAATCGGCATAACAGATTATGCGCACGATTACAAAATTAATTTTGCAAGTAGGAGGAAAATTTTGGGTCCTACTTATGCTTCACACGGTAATAATTACTCTGAACCTAAATAAATTTGTATTTAAAGCATTTTTCTATTTTTAATATAAAGTTGTATTTAGTTAATGCAAAATTTAGAAATTTTCAGCAGTATAATCACGTATAAAGAATGTATTTCTGAACAATAAGAAGGAAATTTTAGGTTTAGTTTACACAGACTAACATGAAACATATGTTTTGAAAATTTCATGAAAAAAAAATTCAGAAGTTTTTGAGATATCGTGCGCATTATGCCCAAAAACGTCATTTGGAGAAAATTGATTTCAAAGTTTCTGAAACGCCGCTTCAGCTATTGAGCGGTATAATTCTAAAAACCGTAACTTCTGTTCTAATAGGAATTTTAAGGAAACATTTATACCAAAATGTTCAGACAAGATAGTAGTTTAATATCTAAAAAAAAAATAAATTTTCGAAAATTTTAAAGCTTTAAGAGTCCTGAGACCCCTTAATTAAATTAAACTTGAAAGATAAAAAGTTTCACCTGCCTCTGGTCTGTAGAATATTATATCTAGAAGAAAATTAATTTATTTACAGTCGTGGAAAACAAAAACACTTCCTATTAATTCTAATGCAAAATCATCATATAAAATAGATATTGCTACCAAGAGATTGGTATTAACATGTGATATTAAATTTTATGTATAAATTAGGGTTTGGGGTCTTCTAACTATTAAAAGTTGTGACAACTTGCTTTTCCGAAGTGATAACATCATCTTTTGACCTAATATTTGAGTTTCGCAGATTAAAATTAGCCCGGAAAAGTACATAGTTTTCCCGAATGTCTTACTGTAAATCAGTCCTGTTAACATTACCCTTGTTACCCGGTGTGATGTGGAATCACATATATTTTTATTAAGTTATTCATTTTCTCTAAATTTCAGTTAAAACTAATCTTTAATTACTTATTCATTTTATCCTAACTAGTTCCCATTGTATTTTTCCTTCAAAAGAAAATATATTTAACATATGCCTTTATCACTAAAACGGCTCTCACATAGATTGAATTCATTCAAAAATAATAAAAATTGGATGAAAAATGAGCAGGTTTACTAAAAAATGTTTCCCTGCGCATGTGCGAATGCAATCAAAATATAATATGCATAATGTATTAGCAAAGTATATAGAACAACTTTTGTAAAAATCTCAAAATCATAGCTTGAAAATTCTGAAAATTATCGTCGATAGAATAAACTCGAAATCCATTGTTCCCAAAAAGAAGCAAAAAAATGAGGGGTTGTATAAAATATCTGTTTATTAGTGCCAAGAGAGCATACACAATATTGCACGTATTTGGATACAACCTCTCGTCTTTTTGCTTCCTTTTGGGAACAACGGATTTCGAGCTTATTCTAGCAACGATAATTTTCAGAATTTTCAAGCTATGATTTTGAGACTTTCACAAAAGTTGCTCTATATACTTAGCCAGTAGATTATGCACATTATATTTTGATTGCATTCGTGCATGCGCAGTGAAATAATTTTTAGTAAACCTGCTCATTTTTCATCCATTTTTTATTATTTTTTAATTCTGATTACAGAGTATTGTGTACAATATTGTTTGTCATATTTTCTGAAAAGAACTTTTTTTATATATTAAGAACTCTGGAAATTATAAGCAAAAAACTTGGCGAAATTTGGGACTGTTTTTATAAAACCTTGATTTCTCTACGAGTATACATGCTATCCTCATAAAAATGAACACAGTATATAACAATAAGCCACTTATTAATAATCTCGAGTTTGACCGCTTTTGCTACATTAGTTTTTACAGGTTTATCCAAAAGATATTCGTTCTTTTTCAATTTGTTGACGGTCCCCTATGGGGTTACGGGAAAAAAATCTTCGCGGAAATATATGACCTATAATATACTGTTTACACACCTGTAGTTTCAGGTTAATTCCTCATGTATTTTTCTAGATATTTAACAAAACGTCTAAAATTGCAAGTGACCGGTCATCTTTGGCCATATAGTGTGTAATACCCGGTAGTATACAAAAGAAAAAATTTTGATTTAGAGGTATGCCATTCTAAAAGTTTGGTAACTCCTGGTCTATAGAAACACATTGTGAGTACATTTTACTTAGATTATAAAGCAGTGAGATGTACAATAATATCGTAATTAGCCTTATAATTTTCACCCCGCGTATTTTTCGTATCTGCTACTTTTGAAAGATATTTTCAGTAATGCAAAATTTTCGTATAATCTTTGCTTCAAAAATGAGGTTTTATTTGGGGATGGTAAGAAGAATTTAACATATCTAACATCCTTCCTTTTATTCTTCCTGTGATGTTTTTTTTCTGTCTTAACGCATTACAAGAACGTAGATATTTGTAGCCAATAATATTTCATTGTCGGTCGTATCACCTTTAGATTTAACTCTGTGAATAGTTTAAGTTTTTGTTTATGATCAATATATTTTTTTCTGTGCATTATGAATCGTCATTATTTCTTGTTCTAATTGATTCTTGTTCTAATTGATAAAATTCAAACAAAATCGCCTACTCATGGATTAAGAAAGAGAATTTTTGAAATAAGACGACTAATTCAACTATTATTGCAATGAATTTCTCGAAGCATCTATTTCTATTGTTTTTAATAACGCATAACTTAAAAATTCTAGTTTCTCTTTTACTATTTATATTTGTTTTTTCCTTTTTTTAACCCCTTGAAGGAGGGCCCCTTATAATGTATCCCACTTAATTTAAATTGCGAAATGCCACATTGACACCAGAATTTTGAAGTGAAAATTTTAATTTTATTAAGTATGTGAAGAAAAGCTTTTACCCATTTTGAAATAAATTTGTTTTTAAATTCTGGTGTCATTCAATCATTTCAGAATTTTTAATTAAGTTAGAAGGGTTAAGTTTAAATTATTTCAATCAATATGTCAAATACATTAAAATACTTAAAAGACAATAATTTATTTTAGTAAACTGATGATTGATGAAATCACTACTATATTAACACTAGAACTACCGTGAGCCGTGATTTTGACGGCTACCATATGAATGTGTTTTGGTTCAAATCAGAAATTTGATTATGAAATAAGTTTAAAAGACACAAAGAAGAAAAGCGTGCACCCGTTCGGGACCAGCAACTTTTACACGAATATTATTATATTGACACCACTTTTTGTTAAATAATTAATTTTACTTTATTAATCATAAAAACGTCTTAACGAGATAAGACAATTTTTACTTTTCTTTTTTTACTGGTATCAAACAGTGTTGCCAGTGGGCTACTTTATTTAAATTCAGATTTCTTGATTGCCACCACTTATTTGAAACGGTAAAATTCCCTTTGTTTTCGGCTTAATTAATATGTCATTAAATAAGGCGCATTTTAGAATTTCAAGAAAGTGGTGCCAATCAAGAATCTGAATTTTAACCCTAGAACTACCGGAAATTTTACTCAAGTTTTATAAAAACATTCTATACCAGAATTTTTACTGAAAACTATTTAATTTGTTTATTTAACTTATTATTGTCTGATTTATACATTTAGTTTGTTTTGAAGAAATTTCTGGTTTGAATAGATATTTTGAATATTCATGTCGGGTCCATTGGACCCTTCTGGTAGACAGAGGGTTAAAGATCTATAAGCTTAAATGTTAACTGTGATTTTCATTGTTAGCACATCAAACAGAATAAGGGAAGAGCGGATTTTAGAGTATAGCGGCTTGCACAGCAACGGATTTCTGTGAGTCAACTAAAATTCTTTTTATTGAAAATGAATAATTTTAGTTGGATTTAAACAACATAAGAAAACAAATGGTCTGGAAATTAAATTTGGTCAAAAATTTAAAATGAGTAAAATAAAATCAATTTTAGAGTAAGCTTTTAATGCATACTAATCTGTTTTGTGGGGGAAAATAATGCGATAGATTTGGAAGCTTTGTTTCTCGTAGCGAAAAGCGAATTTTAACCAATATCACAGATGTTTCACCAAAAATGCTTCAGTAGCAATAGGTGAGAAGCTTGTGTGAATGTGACCATGTAGACGGGGCTTAGGGGAAAGATTTTAGGAGATTGATTTTGCTGAAATTTTTTGGTACGATATCATCATTATGTAAAGGGTATATACAGGACCAAAACCATTTTTTGCACCCGGAGCAAACATGGATTTTGGTACTCCTCCTCCTCCGCAAAGTAAATTTACAAAGATAATTTTATTAAGTTTCTAATAGTCGATTTATTTTAAAATTTAAGATATGTAATTATAAAATACGTTATACTCAACTACGTAATCAGTTTTGTCAAATATTGATTCATTAAAACCTCCAAAACGGAATCGAAAGGGACGGGGAAAAAAACCTCCGCTCTATACAGATCGAAATAGCCTAAAAGAACAGTTCTTTTTTCTTATTCATTTGCAATATTGTATTGTAGACGGATATTTTTATCTATTTGTCAATTTTAATGCATTTGGTTCAGTTCTTCTTTTGTATTTTCCGCCTGCGAGACCTTTTTTATCCAAATTATATATATATATATACTAGGGGGATCTGCCCCCTGCCAGCTACGCTCGCCACCCCCCGTTCAGACATGGTAGAATCTAAACGCACGCTAATCTGATCGCTTTTAAAAAGATTAGAGAAGATTGAATTATACTGAAAAAAACCTGTAGCGATCTCCCTGTAAACGGGTTTCCGTTCAATTCCCTTTGATTGTAAAAATTTAAGGCATAATCAGTTGCTGTTAAGACATCCAATGGTTGTTTTCGTGTTTAATTCACAATCTGTTGCCTGTTATATCTAAAATCTGTCGCCAAACTATAAGATTAAATGCCAATAATGGTTGACCGTAAATGTCACATTCACCTGACTTTAAGGAAGTTACATGTGTTTACGCCATCAAGGGATTTTTATTTCGATGTTTTATTTGTATTTTTATTAATGTTATACTAATTTATTTGTTCTTTCGTTATTTAAAATAAAAAATTATGTCAATTTGTATAATTTGGCGAAATTGGTCGACGGGAGAAGTAGTACCATTAAAACATTGCTTTGAAGTTGAAATTAAATGTCATGATTTGTTGTATTGTCATATAAAACATTGCTTTGAAGTTGAAATTAAATGTCATGATTTGTTGTATTGTCATATACGCACCGGTTTTGACGTGCATTTTTTTTTTTACGACAATTTAGCGAAAGTCTCGTTTTCGAATACCAGTTACATATGTATTTTTAAATTATTTTCTGTTATTTTTACAATGAAATAACAATAAATAAAAAAAAGTTTAATTAATAACTATAGAACAAAACAATTTATAACATTTTTTGTAAATAAAAAGAAAATAAATTCAAATAAACATTTATTAATAAATAAGCAACAATAGCCGGGTTACCATGTCAGGCAAAATAACGTCATTTTGGCGCCAATTAGGTACAGCGTTGCGTATATGACATCTGTGCCTAATATTTCTCTTTTCGTTTCGTTAAAAAAAAAAAGAAAGAAGTGAAAGGCATTTATTGTAAATGTTTCAGTTTTAAATAAAAGTTTTGTATTAAATAAAATGATGATGAAATACAAATTGAATTATGAATAAAAGTAACATGATACATTTCTTAGCATGCATTTAAGGGAGGCCAAACTCGTCACCAAATTAGTTTAAAATAATAACCTTTTCTAAAATACGAAAAAATATATCTGTTATGATTAAAATTTGAGTTGCCATCATTAGAGAAAAGTATATAAAATTAGAAAAAAATTAATATTTCGAAAACTAATCGAATTTAAAAATTCTAATACCAGTTTTGAGATCTGCGGATCAATACGGATTTTTGGTGTTAATTTTATCGCAAAGTATTCCGTATTTTGGGAGAAATCGCCGAAACATAATCAGTTGTTTAATCAGTCGTTTCATAGAATCGTTTCATAAATTCGTTTCATTTCAGCCGTTTCATGAAATCCGTTTCATAAATTCGTTTCATTAGGATTTTATATAGACAGGGCAGATATATATATTTGCTCCTGATCAAAAGTTCCACAATAAGTGTTATAACTTGATATTCATTTTTCTTTGCCTTCTTTTTGTAAATTTTTACTCTGACTAATATTGCTGCTCCACTTTTTGAAACTAAATTTTTCCACTTTTGTTTTATTCAACTATTTTATAAGATTTACGATAGCATAATATTAAACTATTTTAGGTTTTTCAATGTTTTGAGTTTTCTTTGTGGATTCTGTATGCCGATTAGCTTTACTATAACATTTTTTGTAATGATTAATGTATTATATTTTTACATGCCACCTTCATTTAGAATTTTGGTTAACATCGCTATATGAACTTGTAAGATAAATTTTGATTCAAAGGTATTATATATCTATATATATATAAAACCATTATAAAGCAATACAAATTATCAACAACTAATTTGAATGTATAAATAATAAAGGAATTTATTGAAATTAAAAATTACGTATAAACCATTTAAAAATTCTTTTAAACAGATCCTTATAACAAGAGCAACATGGAATTGAAATATATATATACATTTTTGAGTCAAACGACGCACAAAACCTCCATTTGATAGCCCTTCGCCTTATGTTCTGGTACCCGGAGCCCATGCCCCCTCTGTTCCCCCCTAGTTTCGGGCCTAGGTATATATAACAGCATTCGAACTCCTCAGGGGATTCGTGGAATGTGAATATAAGATTTTTCTTAAGTAATAGTCGCCGTACTTAAACAAAGAATTTCTTCATTAAATATGGTAAATATTACTTTATGAAACATCTGCTTTACAATTCTCTTGAGGCGTATGAATCCTCTATAAGTTGCAGCCACGGTACGGAAAGTGTTAGTAGTTCAGCTCAGTCTTCTTTATCACATCAGGCTACTGTTGAAGCTGTTTTTCAAAGGATTCCAAGTTTCTGGTTTGGAATATTTGCTTGCGAAATTTTTATTGTATTAGTGTGTTATTATTTACGTAACAGCGTTTATTTGATCTTGTACATTTCTGGGGTTTTCTCGAAATAAGCTTTGTATTGTCCTAAGAATTGTTTTATTCAAGTTTTAATCTACGTAAACCCAGAAGTCGGAACAATAGTAACAGGATTGCAGACAGATAATGAAAACAAAAAATTCTCGAACTTAAAATGCTTTATTGCTTTGTAAAATAATAATAGTTTTAGATAATTTTTCTATAGAAAAAATAAAGCTTTTTTCTAAGATTTATCGAATTATAATAATGTTTTCCGACACACTTGAAGTTTATCTTTTTATTGTATGTTATTCTTGAATAACTCAAAAATATAATTAAAATATTATTCAAAAGAGAATATATGTTCTGAATAAGTTTCTATATGTTGTTCAAAGAAGAGTTGTATACATTATATAGCCATTAATCACTGGGTACGTTCAATTTCAGACATTTTGTTAAATATTTAAAGATATACTTGTCAGATTTTTCCGGAACTTCATGATTATGAAGAACATGTTTGACTTTATATTTATCAACAACGATTTGATCAGAAGGCCAATTGGAGGGACAATAAAAAATCAAAGAAAAATAATAATATTTGGGATCACCCTGTTAAATACAATGTACGAAATGATCTATCGCTATAGTATACGAATATGTGGATATTGTACAATATGTATATTAATTTTTGTAAGAATATCACGTATATTCATGGAGGTATAGCGATTTGTTTTAAAAATTCAAAAAATTCTTTCAACTTTTTGTTTATATCATGCAAGGCTTTCAACCAAATTTAACGCCAGTTTCAGAAAATTTGACAATATGTAGTAGAAATAATGTAGTGCAATTGGAATAGAAATATATTGAGCATTTGATGAAATATGAGCAGTTTTATGAAATATTTTTTATCTGCGCATGCGCGAACGAAAACAAAGGGTTTTTTCATGATTTAATACTCAACTCTATGGAGCAACCCATATAAAAAAGCCAGTCAAATATCGTGAAAATTCAAAAAGATATTGGCGATAGAGTGAGCTCATTTTTAATTGCTTTCTAAAAGCAGCTGAAGGATAAGGGATTTTCCACAAATTGTCATTTTTTATTAACTGACTTTCAGCAAAGGAGTGAGTGTTTAATGAATGTGAAGAGTCGTTTTGGAAAAAAAGTCTCGATTTTGATACTTCTTTTTTTCTTGAGATAGTCTTGTTCTGGCGGTTTTCCAAAAAGAACTAAAGTATCAATAAAAAATGAAAAAGAAAATAATAAAAAATGACAATTATGGAAGATTCCTTATCATTTAGCTGTTTTTAGAGAGCAACTAAAAATCAGCTCGCTCTATCGCCGATATCTTTTTGAATTTTCACGATATTTGACTGGCTTTTTTTTTTATAGAGTTGAATATTAAATTATGAAAAAAACCCTTTGTTATCGTTCGCGCATGCGCAGATAAAAATATTTCATAAAACTGCTCATATTTCATCAAATGTTTAATACAGTCGAACTCGCTTATAGCGAGCGTGAAGGGACCGTGATATTAGCTCGTTATAACGAGGTGCTCGTAAAAAACGGGTTCGTAAAAAAATATAAAAATTCATGCATACTTACTTTATTATACAAATTTATTTATGTTTTATTTCTTTATAGTACAAAAGAAGTTGGTTAATTTGCTTTGAACTTTCTTATTGTTTCATTCTTGTGTTATTGTTCTTCGGAGAAGGCTCATGGCCCGAAAAAAATCGTCATTTGCACCCCTGGTTTCGAAAAAAGTTTAAAGTTTTTCTGATGCGCATTCAAAAGCCGTTGAGTATGTTGGGGTTGGTTCAGCTTGAAATTCTTCAGATTCGTCGTTACCATCGTCGCTTTCAAGACTTATGACTCATCACTAACTTTCGGTTGACTTCGGAATGTTAAAGGAACTTTTCCAAGAAGCGATTACCTGAGCTGGAGAGGTGGAAGTCAATAGAAAGTTTAAGAATCACAAAAATATT
Organism: Maratus speciosus; assembly: GCA_963932465.1. Lineage (NCBI taxonomy): Eukaryota > Metazoa > Arthropoda > Arachnida > Araneae > Salticidae > Maratus > Maratus speciosus. The sequence continues at coordinate 279,924,062 of OZ010788.1, read as the reverse complement.
ACTCGCCATAACCGATGTTTGCTCGTTAAATGCGAGTTATGGTCCCATAGACTTAACATTGTACTAACCAAGTATTTCTGATTTCCTCGTTAAATCCGGGTTCGTTATAAGCGAGTTTGACTGTATATTTATAGTCCAATTGCACTATATTATTACTGCTACATTTTGTCAAGTTTTCTGAAACTGGCGCTGAATTTGGTTGAAATCTCTACATGATATAAACAAAAAACTTGCAAGAATTTTTTGAACTTTAAAAAGAAATTGCTATATCTCCTTGAATGTACGTACTATTCTTACACAAATGAATATACATATTGCACGATATTCCTATGCTGTAGCGATAGATAATTTCGTGCATTGTATTTTACAAGGCGATCCCAATTTTTCTTTGAATTTTTGTTGGTCCTCCAATTTTCCTTCTGATCAAATCGTTGTTGATAAAGGTAAAGTCAGACACATTCTTCATAATTCTGAAGTTCTAGAAAAATCTGACAAGAATATCTTTAAATATTTAACAAAATATCTAAAATTGAAAGTGCCCTCTGATTAACGGCTATATAGTGTATATTTTCATATAAAACCGTTCATTTATTGAATTATCATTTTTTTCTTAAAAGTTTCCATTTTTTTAGTTCTCGAAGTCCTTATCTAACAAAAATGTATGAAAATAACTTTTATTAATAAATAAGTAAATAAATAAAAAGTTGGCATTCATTTTTTCGCACTCACTAGTTTTTTTCCCGATAAAGTTGAAATAATGTGACACGTATGAATGAGAAAAGATTGTCCCCAAACTAACTTGCGTAAAAACGCCAATTTTTCGGTCAATATGTTTAACTTTCCGATATCGCATGAGTTCGGTCAGGAAAACATTTCTATGTAGAAGTTGAGTTACGATGCAAAATTCATTTTGGATATGATGGATTAAACAATATTTAGGTGAAGACTTCGAGGATATTACCGTGATTTTAGTCTTTACGCAGTGCGGATAACGTTTTGAAGCACTGCAGGATAAGTTTTTACCCGACTGCCAAGAAGTGTTATGTGTTTCACGCGTATCTGGGTATGTGGATTTCTTTATACAACTCGAAACATCCCAATGGCTGGATGGATTTTAATGAATGAGGTTTCTATCAATTCGTCTTAACGGCCCGATGGTTATAGACTAGGTTTTGTTTTTATAAATTCAAAATGGCGGCCGTAAAATACAAAATGATGGTAGACACGAAAAAAAAAATTTACGCACCATATTGAGTAGCATATCATTGGATAAGTCTTTCAAATTGAAGACGATGTTTCATTGACTATTTTACAGTCAGAAGCTCCGTTTAAATATTACACAACCTGGAGTTATGTAGGTAGGGTCTCTAGCTTTACTGCAACTCTAACCTTCATAGACATCTATAGGCCTCGTCAAAACAGTGTTTTAGATAGGAACTAACAATTATGGCTGTTTTCAAATCTAAAAGGGCAACTTTCTGACATAAGTTTTAATTTATTTTTGTTCGAAATTGCATGAAACTAGCTAGAGTTGTTGTTCAGAAACTATGTCATCGAGCTGTGTTTTCCATTTTTTGCAAACGCAATAGATCTTTCAGAAAATAGTGTCAAAGTAGACGTTTTGAACCGAATTTCCACTCGAAAGTAGAATATCGACTGAAGAGTGGGCGAAAAAAGTGTTTGTCACGTGATCAAAATCGTTTATAACTCAATAGGTAATTTATTGATCAAAAAATGGAAAATACAGTTCAATTAAAATCGCTTCTATGGCCAGGCTTTCCAATTTTATATCTTTCCGTTAAAAAATGAATTTGTAAATGTGTCAAAACGTTTTGCGCTTGTTGAGCAGAGCAGTTAAGAACAGCCCTAAACACAACTTAAAAGTCATCAATACAAGTAAATAAAACAAATAGGTAAGTAATGTAAAAAATAGTTTCACATTGATGAGAAATAATTAATTAGTTCGCTTTTTACGATGTCGAGTTTTTTTATTTTTAAATTTAATTTTTACTTGTTAAGCCTGCAAAATTAAATACAATTTTCTGCTGTGTCAAGATGAAAATTGGAGTTTACGGAGCTTTATTTTACGGTAACATTTATTGTAATGTTCTAAAATTGGGTCTTCATCCGAAAAGTTACTACCCAATAATTACGAAAGATAATCTTCGCCTTATTTAATTACAAAGATTCTATCTTTATATAAGGAAAATTGTTCTATTGTAAAATAGTGATAGTTTGATGGCCCAGTCCCATGTCGAAGACTCATATCCTAAAAGAAATAGGTCTTTATGAAACAGCGTTTTAAAACTAATTCAGACGGATTTTAAAAGAGCTTTGAAAGAAAATATTTGGTACAGTTCCCAACCCACTGACCTTGATCTAAGATACAAATAAACTTTGGTTTTATTGTAAGTTATCGTGATATTTCTATCTAAAAATAATAGTACAATTGTCCATTCATCGATCATTTTTTTAAAGTTTAGTGTGCAACCTATTGTTTTTAAGTAAAGAAAACACAGAAGGTTGACAGCTATGCTTTTGCTACAACAAGATTAAAAGACATGCGTGAACAATTAATTTTTAATATAAATACAATTTAGAAAATTCAATTAAATTTTGTAGATTTTTATTGATGAAAAGTAATTTTGAGTATTTTTCGAAAAATAAGATAAAATAAACTAGATAGAATTTAAAATAGCACTAATACCTGCAGACTAAAAGAAAATTTAAAGGTGAGAAATGTATGCGAATAAGTATGGTAATAGCATAAACCACAAAAGTATATAACGATTCAAAAACTAACATTTAACAGATAAAACTTATACATAGAAATTTTTCAAAAAAAAAAAAAAAAAAACTTAATAATTAAAGAATACCAAGTGCACACACTTGCAGTTTAATTCGTTGTCATAATCTCTTGGATGATTAGGACTAGCCAGAATGAACTGTTTGCTGTCAAACACTTGGTCGCAGGACGAAGATGGTGCAGTAGTGGTCGTAGAAGAGGGGCATTCTCTTTGTCTGAGTGTCACATCGAATCCCCGATCATTGACAGAGCTATCAGAGTGGAAATGAACGACTATTTGTTCTGATTTAAATGAAAAAATACCTAATAAAAATAGAAATGCAAATTAAAATCAAGGAATTAGTTTGTTATTTGGAAAATAACTATTATTTTCTAGTGGCAAATCAATACAGGTTATATTGGAGCTTAAAATTGCGCTAATATGGAATTTATCTGAAAATTTTCCAATGAAATATCAATATTTTATTAAATATTGGCTTTCCATTGGAAACTGCAAAAAATAATTAGCGAATATTGTGAGGGTCCGGTGGGAAATAACAATATAATTGTCTACCTTTTTAAGTAAACATAAAATAAACGATATTAAAAGGAAAAATTATCGAGTTCACAAATTTGGGAATGTACAAAGTTTGTCTGTACAGTAAAAAACTATATGTTTTAGGTAAGGAATTTAAAACGACCTGCAACATTCCTTAAATAATAGAGTATTAGAAAAAAAAGATACACGCGCGCACTGAATGTTTCATAACAGTGAATACGATATCCTAGCAACATGATTTAAGCGTATCAGTAGCCTGGAGTACCATCGATCGCTTAGAACCTGACTAAATGCAATCTGTTGGAACGGAAACTTTCGGAATTCGCCAAAAGTGTTATTTCTAGATATCGACATTTGGAAACTGAAAATGTTCACCTAAGACCATTAGAAAGTCGGAGATGTGCAGCAACATACAGGGTGTGTTCAAAAAGTTTCAAGACTGGTCCGAGAATACAAAATTTATTAAACATTTTTGTACAGCGAACTAAAATTCTTCGAAGTATGACCCTTGGGCATCAACACACGCTGGGAGCAAGGTCTGGGTTGTAGGGGGGCTTGCGACAGTACTGCCACGTTAAACTTAGCCGAAACTTCGGCGGCAGCGAGCGGCGTTTCAGAGGGCGCATTGTCGTGGCGAACAATTCAATCGTTTCTGATGTCTGGGCGGACGCACCGGACTCGATCCTTTAAATAGTGGTGCATTCTAGTGTAAAACTGACCTGACCAGGCGCGTCCGCCCAGAAATCAGAGACGATTGCATTGTTCACCACGACAATGGGCCCTCTCACACGTCGCTCGCCGCCGCCGAAGTTTTGGATAAGTTTAACGTAGCAATCCTGCCACAAGGCCCCCTACAGAACCAACCTCGCTCTCAGCGACATTTTTTTTGTTCCCCCTGATCAAGAAAGATCTGAAAGGGAAGCAATTCGACACTTTTTCAGCGATCCACGATTCCAGCTTCGACGAGGTCCCTTTAACAGCCTTCGCGCGAAGACGTCTAGGGAGCCTATGAATAATGGAAAAAACGCTGACAGCGGTGTGTTGATGCTTAAGGGTCATATTTCGAAGAATTTTAGTTCGCTGTACAAAACTGTTTAATAAATTTTGTATTCTCAGAGCAGTCTTGAAATTTTGTGAATACACCATGTAAGTCGAGAGTCGATGTTTAACACTAACAGCCAGAGAAACCGCAGTATTAATGCCATTAGAGCAGCAGCTTTAGAAGGCTAGTGCCACTAGACGCTCGACTCAAACAGTTCGAAACCGACCCCATCATATTGGATTTTATGTTCGTAGACGAATGGTTTGCGTTTCATCAACAGCCGGTCACTATGCTGTTCGCAGAAAGTGACCACAAGAACGTCTAATTTCAGGAAGGGACGAATGAAATAATGCTTTCTACAAGGACAAGCCCCTCTTTAGTGTAAAATCTGACAGTCGTTTGCTGGAGAGAAGGCGGGTTTCAGAATGTTACTACATTTGTGCATGAATGTAACCGGTTTTCTTCATCCACAGTTTAAATGGAAAATTATTGAAAATTACAGAATATAGGCGAAAACCATCATATATATTATTTCGTATGCCAACACCCTTTTTTCTCTGTACATTACCAAAGGCGCGCAGTGATGAATGAGGTGTCTTTCGAAAACAAGCCGCTTTTGGCGTAGTGTACTTACATATCATTAAAGCAGGTTGTTTATAAAAAAAATTGCAGTTAATAAAAAATTAATGGAAAACGTATTGCAGCCAAAAAGCCTCGCAGTGGTATACTGCTTTTTTTTTTATTATTGATAACTCTAATAGAATTTTCATGTTATATATATAATATATTTTTTAGCGCTGACTAACAGTACTGAATATCATATTTAGATTTAAAAAAAAGCAATAATGCGTTAAAATAAAGCTTTTAAATTTATTAAAAGCGATACTTTCGTATTGGCCTCGCACCAGGAGTTAACAGGCGAAAAAAATCGCCAACGATGACGATTTCCAATCAGGCCTTTTTGATTCTGTTAATTTCAGTGGTTTAAGCGCGTAATTCGATTACATGTCTGAAGTTTGGGTTTTATTTATATTTTACTGTTTTATGTATTGATTGATGAATGTTTTAGGTTCGTTATAGGATATAAGATGGAAACAGATGCTGAGCTATTTATATTAGTTTCAGTGCAAACGAATCTATATTTCGTAATTGTTTGCACGCAATAGAGATAAAAAAAATCATGTTTGAGAATTATTTTAAAGACAAGGAAAATTGAGTAAACTGGAATACAGTTTTCAAACAAACTGCGATACAATTTTCAAATAAATTGCGTTTGAAATTATACATTTTCCCCCCTTCGCCGGCGTAAAAATTAAAAATGTGCGACATTTAGAAGTTTAAAGAATTGCAGTAAAAGTCAAAATTAATCGTCTGCTGTTGCCGCCATCAAAATGACGTCAGCGTTACGAACGGACACATTTGTCTTTTATAATTCAGATATTACAATGAAATGCAAAGCAAAATAGTTCTTGACAGTATTGCACCAATATTTATTAATAGTAAACACTTTAAGGGTGGGGAAATATTTCATGCTAACATTGTAAATATTCGCCAGTAGAAAATTTTTATCCCAGTTTCGTTTTGCAACTATGATTTACAGTCATTTCATAAGATTAATAATAGTAGTTTTTTTTAAAAACAAAACTTTAATTACAATAAGAAAAAAAATTGTACTTTAATTATTATAAAGAATGCAAAATAAATTTAAAAAAAACTTTGACGATTTTTTCGAAATTCATCCTAGAACAAAACAAAATTTTTTTAGACACAGCCTTTTACCTTGAAAGATTAAAGGTTTTTTTTTTTTTTTTTACAAGAAAAAACACCTATTAAGATTGATCGTTTCGTATTTTTTTCTTGGGAGCTATTAAAAAAAAATAGCAGTATCGTTACTATAAGAAATGAGAAATGTCACTTGGCAGGATTTTAGATAACTGAAATGGATTTTCTTTTATAATAAATACTATATTCTAAGGAAAACACGTGGAAAACAAAGACTATTAAAGACTTAATATTGACACGAAAAAATAAGGAAATTTCTATTAATATGATTTTAGCGAGAAGTACAAACACCCAATTAGTTATTGATAATTCTCGCCTCTAAAAGTTATGCATAAAGTAATGGCTATTAGGCCAGTTATGTTCTATAATTACAATTGTATAGAAAAGTAAATAGTACAAATAAAAATGGGGATACCAGATGAATGTTATTTACATTTATAAATTAATCAATTTAATGATTATTTTTCTTTTAGATATTCTGTATATATTGATAAAATAGAATTTTGCTAACATAAGGAAACTTTTATGATTGGATTAAGCAACTGGGGAATTACTTTTAATAAAAAATATAATCATTAAATAGTTCAGTATGTAACCTAAGAATTAAACTAAATATATCACTGGATCATTTATCATGTAACGTTATACCTTCTGCTTCAAATAGCCTATTAATTAACCCCTTAACGATCGCATAAAATTACGGTTTAAAAATTAAAATTGCCCATTGGCACCACTTTTTTGAAAAAGAAATATTCATCTTATTTAATAGCAGGTAAAATGATACCATAATAAAGCCAATTACGCTATTTTATAAAACTGGTGGGAATTAGACAATCTAAGTAAAAGACACAGCCCGTGAATATCACGGGAGCGAGAATTAATGGGTTAGTTAAAAACTATAAAAATATTGTGCTCAGAGAGAGAGAGGGGTAAATTACATACGTTTGTTTCCAGCAGTGGTGCTTCCACAAAATCTGTGCCCATCTACTTCCAGATAGTCAAATTGGCAGCTTTCTCCCACTTGTATATGTAAGCTGTGTATGGTGATTTCCAGTTCGCAAAACTTAGGATTGGCCCGAATGATCATCCACCTACAATCTGCATCAGACGGGTAAGCCTCTGGGAATCCTGGACTGCGTATTTGGTCTTCTTGGTCTCGTATGGTTCTGTCGCAGTCCCAAGAAGATTGTGCTTTACGATCTGTTGAATTCCTGCTAGCAGTGTCATTACATTCGGTTTGAATGCCTGATATATGAAAGCCTTTATCAGTTACAGAGCTGTCTGTATCGAAATTCAGTAGAAGGGTATCTGAGTTACCAAATGAATACGTCCCTGTAAAAAACAAAGAAAGACAATTAGTTGCACTTAAAAAGCAAATTTTTGAAAAATTTCCAAACTCTTTCATAATAGAAAGCAAAGATCTGTATTTGAACTTATATAATACTCGAATATTTCGTCATATTGGTACTACTTGATTATCCCGTCGACCAAAAAAACTGTCGCCAAACTGTAAGATTAAATGTCAATAAAGGGTGGTCGTAAATGTCAAATTCTCTTGACATTAAACATGTTACAAGTGCTTGTTAAGTCATCAAGTCTTTTTAATTCGAAGTTTTATTTGTTTTTACTTTCTTCTATCTTTACAAGAAGAAAGTATTGGATTCGCAAAAATTTTCGACTTCCGGTTTTCGACGGATTTACACGTTTTAGAGGGCAGAGATTCCAAAAAACATGTTTTTACAAAATGTCTGTCTGTGAGTCTGTCTGTCTGTGTGTATGTGACACAAATTTTGTGGGCTCTCTATCTCAAGAACTAATGCACGAAATTTAATAAAAATTTATATTCGAGTAGTCCCTAATATAAATTGGTGCTGATTAGTTTTTGGTGTAAATCGCCCGACAGGTGGCGCTGCTATGCTGCATTTTTCGCGATTTCTGCACTAGCTCTCTCTCAAGAACTAATGCACGGATTTTCATCAAACTTCAGATTCAATTAATCCTTGATATGAATTGGTGCAAATCGCCCAACAGATGGCGCTGCTATGCTGCATTTTGCAGCATCTACACGATTTTCGTAATAGCTCTATCTCAAGAAATAATGCACGGATTTTAATCAAACTTCAGATTCAGTTAGTACTTGACATGAATTGAAGTTTTGCACTTTGTGGTGTAAATCGCTCAACAGGTGGTGCTGCTATGCTGCATTTTTTGTGATTTCTGCAATAGATCTATCTCAAGAACTAATGCTTGGGTCAGGGGCGTGCCTAGCGGGGGGGTGTTGGGGGTGTAACACCCCCCACACACACACACACACTTATTTGGAAGAGTTGGTAAAATTTAGAATAGTCGGAAAGTTAAGAACACACCCTGCAAAAAGTCCCCTCTGCCGTCGTCAGTATCATTTCAATTCTCTGTTGCGATCGTCATTGAGTGAATAAATTAGTATTCTTCATCTGCGCTTTTATTTTTAACCGGATTCAGAATCGTTTAATTTTTAAAAATTACAATGAAAAGACAGAACCGTTTTAAAATTAAATGTGAGTGTGGAAGCATTTTTAATTATGACTACAGACAACAACACAACAGGAAGTACCATTTGGATGACATTAATAGACAGAAACATGTAAAATATCAGGCTTTGGATGCTGTTGCTAATCCATTTGAAGTAGCGGCAAAGCGACTTAAAAGAATTGAAGAACAGACGACATCTAAGAATAAGGTTAGTAAGTACCGATATTCAGTAGTCTAAATTTGTTTACTTTTAACCCTTTCCGGCACAGTGGTCCTACTCCGGGCACACCTAATTTTAATTCCAAACTTGCATTCGGCACCAAGAATATTTTAATAAAATTTTGCTTATACAATGAAAGCTTAAACTAAGGAGTTCTTATTTTCTAAAAAACTTACGAAAGCATTCAGAAACTCCGGAATGATGACGCGGCGGCAATAATGAACATCATTAAGGAAGCTGACAACATCTGCGAGACACATGAAATAAATCAAGATTATGAGTTCAATTTGCGATTTGCGGCACAGGCGACGGAGGCCTCCATCGAAGATCGACGAAAATCCTGAAACTGCAGTTCTATTTATACGAGAGAATTATTTTAAATCAGAAATTTTGAAGGTGGTAGATCGGCTTACAACTGCATTTGGACACATTCATAAGTTGGTATTTGAGAAAGTTAAACCACTGGACCTGTCTCCTTCCATCTAGGATCAAGTATAGCTCTACCGAGGACATTTCTAAACTATGTCAATTATTCCCTGATGATCTCAAAGATGTAGATAGCTTGGAATGTGAAATTGATCTCATGTCCTCAGAAATAGCTAGTTCTGAATCGGATACAATCGGCGCAGCAGCGCAAAAACTTGTGGGGAAGGCTCATTTGTATCCTAACCTTTCTTTGGCCTACAAGTTGGCCTTAATTATTCCAGTAACTGTGGCAAGTAATGAAAGAAGTTTCAGCAGGTTAAAGTTAGTAAAAAATTACTTGCGTACCACCATGTCGGAATAGCGACTGGACGAACTAATGCTACTAACCTGTGAAACAGACATAACTGACATGTTGGATTTTGACAGTGTAGCTGGAAAATGGGCTATTCTGAAGGATAGGCGGGTGATAATTTAAAAATGTAGAAGGATAATTTTTAGTCTCTAATACTAATATATATCTTATTTTTAGCAAGCAAGATTTGTCTTTTTTATGTATTTTAAAATTTATATACTTACATTACACAACAGCATGCAGTTTTATTTATAGAAACATAAATTCCGAAGTACTTCAACATTCTTAAATTCTTACTTTTGAGAACTGGTTAATGTATGGTACATCCGTAACATTTCCTTTTAAAACGTAAGCAGAATCCTAATTAATAACAGGATTCTCAACTCTACTTATATAGTAAAATAATTAAAAAAAATTTACACATACTGAATAACAGCATTTAATTTCGACTGTGGTTAAGGAGAATGCAGGTGAACACTTAAGACTTTTAGTGATTTTTATAATTCACAGTATTGTAGAACAGTTAACTCGGTCACTGAGGGGGGGGGGGGGGCTATCACAAAGCCTTTTTCACCCAGTGTTGCCCGATTGGGGACTTTTTTGTCCCCAGATTGTTGATTGTCACCGCTTTTTTGAAATAGAAATATTCGGACTATTTAAAAATAGATTAAAACTCTGAAAAATAAGGTGAATTATACTATTTTTAAAAAGTGGTGACAGTCAAATAATATGAATTAAAAAAGCTCCTAATCTGGCAACACCGTTTTCACCACCGATCTTGCAGTCGGCAAAATTCAGTTCACCCCCCCCCCCCCCCCCCACTAAAACAGCCTTCGGCACGCCCCTGGCTTGGGTTTTCAACAAACTTCAGATTCAGGTATACCTGTATATTAATTAGTGCTGTTTATGTTCTGGTGTAAATCACCCAACAGATGGCGCTGCTATGCAGCATTTTTCACGATTTCCACAATAGCTCAATGTCCAGAACTAAAGCACGGACTTTCATTAAACTTCAGATTCAGTAACATTAGATGTCTATGTTAAAGTACTAAAATGATGCTCTATATAAAAAAGTATAAAACTATTATCAAAAATAAAAATAATAAAATGATATGATAAAAAAGAATCTGGATGATCCTTTACATTAATTAAATGCATCCAATAAATGAAATAAAAACGCATTAGTAAAACTGCCCTTTTTATTGTTCCTGAGTATGAAAATACCGACAGCATAATCTCCAATTAACCACAATTAGTACAATGAACACTATCTTATATTTCAGAGAGACATAATATTGTATAATCCTTCTATATGTAAAAAAAAAGTTTTGATTTGGAAATGGACCAATGAAAATCTGTGTAGATATTCCCGCAGATCGGCATCCAATTTGAATGCTTAAGCCTTTCTTCGTTAATATTAAAAAAACTGTTGCATACAAACATATGAAAATCGGTAGTATTATAGAGAAATGTTTGAGAAACAAGCTGATGCAGACAGTTTTCAAATCGAGGAACTATTTTAAGAGATATTTAATGCCAAAGTTGGACAAAATCGTTCCATTAAAAAAGTTTTATAGGAGCAAAAACTGTACATAGGAATTTAATCATTTTTAGATCATTTTATGCGTCAGAATTCCCCGGTGTGCAGACTGCATTTAGTTTTTGACTCATTTTTGAGGTTTTATTTCTATTTTAAATTCAAATTTTCAGCATTTCGAGAGATATTTTTTACATATTTTTTTAGAAAATTGTATTAATTTAAACTGTTGCCAACTGTATAAACAGCGCAAACAATGTTTGCTTGAAATTAAAAATTTAATTTACACGTAACTATTATAAACAGAAAATATAAAAAGCAGGAACTCATTGAAAATTACGTCATAAAAACTATATTTACACGTGAATTTTAAAAGAGAATGAATATTGTAAAATAATAAATTCATTAACAAGCGTTAGAAGTCTTAAATAGGAGAATTTACGTCACATTACACTTATTACGTAAAATAAACAAAAAATAATATTGCAAAACAGTTTAAATTTAAAAACTGCGCGAGACATTTATTTGATATTTTAAGATGATCATAATGTTTCATTTCTAACAAAAGTATTTTTGAGTGAATATTAAAAGAGAAAGAAAAGTTTGGTGAAAATTACGTCAGATTATAATTGTCAGATTCAAATTATAATTCAATTTTCCGAAATCTTTTTAAAGCCGATCAAATTAGCGTGCTGTTAGAGTCTGCAGTGTCTGACCGGGGGGTTGACGAGTGTAGCTCGTAGGGGGCAGAGCCCCCTAGTAATTCAAAAGAAAAAAAATATGGTGTTTTCGATAGTAAAATAGACAAATTTTTAAAACACCTCTTTTATTAAGACATAATTATTTAATCTTTATATAACACGTACTTGTCATTCCTGGAGCAATTGTTCCACAAAGTCGTTCTTCTGCTATTTGCAAGTAATCGTTCTCACACACTTCTCCTTCTTGAAGCTTAAAATCCAACATTGTAATAATTAAGTCGCAAATGGACGGAGAAGTTCGGGTAATTCGATATCTGCATCTCAAATCATTTGCATAGAGTTGGTTAGGGAATCCTGGACTTCGTAGTTCAAATTCTTCTGTTCTGAAGTAGAAAAAAGCATCATTGTCAAATCATTTTAAATAAATTCTTATTACCTTAAGTAACACAAAAATCGTATTTTTAGAACGTTTTTGCTTCTACACCCCTTTAAGGGTGGTGGCATCGACATAAAATACAGCCTATGTTGGAACAAGGACTGTCACCATCAATTTGCTACTATTTCTTTGAAATTGGTTCGACAGTTCCAGAGATTACCCACTACAAATAAACAAACACACACACAAACTTTACCTCTTTATAACATTAGTATCGAAAAGGTATCCGAATACCTTTAAAAGCCAATTTTCGGCCAAAATATCGATTTTTAGATTTTGGTATAATGTAATAGCCGGATTCTTTATCTATCCAAATCTGTTTGAATTTTGTTTATATCTTATTTAGAAGTCAAGTTACTGCCTTTTTAAAATTACTAAGTATCAGTATTTTGAAACCGAAAGTATCGTTCTGCTCACCGGAAGTTCACCTCTGCTCACCTATGTTTTTTAATGCTATGTAAACACAAAAGTAAAGAAACAGAGATAATTATTAAAATAGATAACATAGTGTATAAATTGGGTAACATATTAAGGTTTACTTTTCAAAATAAAGGTAAGATTTTGAATTAAATTTTGTTTTTGCGTTTTCTGAAAATCAATTTTTTAACATTTTATGTTTACGTTCATACATCATAACGGAAAAAATTATGAATGAATCTCTTTCAAATTTTTTTTGTATGCTTCGCAAAGTGCAATAAAGGGAATTAAAATTATTTATAAAATTTCCGATTTGCAATAAATTTTTAGTAATTTTTGTTTCATCAGTAATTAACTTTCTATATAGTTTTAAATATTTGACTCACAAATATGAGAGTAGTTCATTCCCTAGAAAAAGGTTTAATAATTATAATAATGTTTATAAAATAAAAATATCTTGATTTGAAGTCGAGTTATGATGTTTTGCGGAAGTGATTATTTTCGCTGTTTTTTGCTTATTTTCCCCACAAAATATAAAAAAATAATTTGAAATGTATAACTTTTTCTGTTTTATTTTACTTTTTTAATCACATCATGATATACAATGCAAAAAAAAGTCATATTTTAAAATAATTTTAAAAAAGCCCTCCGAAGGTATTCGGATACCTTAAGGGGCTAGAAACTTGAATTTTCGCATGGTAATTACATATACGATATAAATGCATAAGAACTGTTTCTAAGAAATCGAAATTAAAAAGTGAGAAAATGTGCGAAAAGCGTTTTGAAAACGTTCTAAATTACGATTTCAATACAATCTTAGGAAATACCAAAACGATTTCAAAAGTAATAGTTGCAAATTGATGGTAGCAGTCCTTGCTCCAACATAGGCTATATTTTATGTCGGTGCCACTACCACCTGGGGGTTGCAGGAGCAAAAAATGTTCCAAATTTCAATTTTTGTGCTACTGAAGGCGCTAGAAACTTGAAATTTGGCATGGTAGTTACTTATAAGATGTAAATGTTCTCTAAGAACAATTTCTACCACGTTTAAATTTCGATTTTTTTTAGAAATTGGCAAAAAGCGTTCTAAATTAAGATTTCTATGCAATCGCAGGAAATACCGAACCGATTTCAAAAGTAATGGTTGAAAATTGATGATGGCAGTCCTTGCTTCAATATAGGCTATATTTTATGTGGGTGCCACTAGCACCTGGTAGTTGCAGGAGCAAAAAACATTCTAAATTTCGATTTTTGTGATACTGAAGGAGTTAGAAACTTGAAATTTGGCCTGGTAGTTACTTATAGGATGCAAACGCTCTGAAAGAACAGTTTAAAAAATTAGAAATTTCAAAGGGGCGAAAATGGCGAAAAGCGTTCTAAAAACGTTCCAAATTACGATTTTTATACAATTCTCAAAGAGAGCAAGATGAAACTTGGCGGGGTAGATACTTGTAAGATATAAATGCTCACTAAAAACAGTTTCTAAAAATTTCCGAAATTTGGAAGGGCGAAATGAGCGAAAATCGTGCAATTTATGTTCTAAATTGCGATTTTTATAAAGTATCAGGAAATACTAAAACGATTTCAAAAGTAATGGTTGCAAATTGACGGTGAAAGACCCTGCTCCAACATAGTCTACATTTTACGTCGGTGTCACTATCACCAGGGGTTGCAGGAGCAAAAAAATTTTCTAAATTGCAATTTTTGAGGTACTGAAGGGGCTAGAAACTTGAAATTTGGCCTCGTAATTACTTATAAGATATAATTGCTCTCTAAGAAATGTCGTAAAAAAATTCGAAATTTAAAAGGTGTGAAAATGCACGAAAAGCGTTCCAAAAATGTTCTAAATTGCGATTTCTATACAATTGTTAAAAATAAAAACTTGACATTTAGCGTGATATATATTTATAAGATATAAATTATCTCTAACAACAGTTTCTAAAAAATTCCAAATTTAAAAGGTGTAATGAGCTAAAAGCGTTCTTAAAACGTTCTAAATTACGACTTCAATGGTATCTCAGGAAATACCAAACCGATTTCAAAAGTAACGGTGGCCGATTGATGATAACAGTCTCTGCTCCAACATAGCGATATTTTTTGTCGGCGCCATTACCAGAAGAGAGGTGCAGGAGCGAAAAACTTTCTAAAATTGCAACGTTTGTGATAAAATTGCAACGTTTGTGATTTTTGAAGGTGCTAAAAACTTAAATTTAGGGTAGTCGTTTATAAGATGTAAATGCTCTCTAAGAATTGTTTGTAAAAAATTCCAAATTTAGAAAGGTGAAATTAACGCAAAAATGTTCTAAAATTTTTGTAAATTTCGATTTTTTTTTTTTTTTTTTGGAATTGTTAAAGATAGGAACTTGAAATATCGTATGGTAGTTATGATGTAAATGCTCTCTATGAACAGTTGTAAAAAATCGAATTTTAAAATGATGAAATAAGCGAAAAGCGTTCTAAAAGTATTCTAAATTACTATCTCTATTGAATTATTAAAGATAAATGAGCGTAAAAGTTTCAAATTGCATTCTAAATTATCATTTATTTAGAATTAGTTTAAGTTCTTCCTATTAATTTAATTCTCATTTTCACCTAATGCAGTATGATAATGAAGTTTAGTGAAATTGTAGATTAATTAGTAATTTTTTTATTATTCCTACCAATGTAATTTTTCTAATAAAAATAGGCACATAAATATCACTTGGCATATTTCAACTATTACGCGAGTAAAGTCGAGGGTTTCGCTAGTAGTTTAATATTCTGATAACATGAAGAAACTGATGGGCAGTAAGTAACCCAATAACTGCAAAACAAAAGAAGAAAAAAAAGAAGGAATGTGTCAGGGTATCTAGACGGTGTTATGGCAACGAGAATACTAACTTAATGTACACTGTATAAAGACACATATTTCCGAAAATATTACGAAATTTAACATGGTTTAAAATATGGTAATATAACGTCTTCCGAGTTATTCACATTTACGAAAAGTGTTCTTTTATCTTCCGAAACTCCAGAAACCAGTAGATTTCCAAGATTTACAGGAGCGTATCTGAAACAGAAGCTTCTTTTGCTGCCCGTAATTTTCGGAAAAAAATTCCGAATGGTTTTTAGAACATACTAATCAGCTTTTCAACTCACAATATGTGTTTTTTGATCCATTTTTAAGAAATTTTTTTCAAGTTTAACAACTTGTTCAACAGGCCAACATGCCAAATTAGCAGCATAAACATTAACGCTGACGTTTTGTTATTCTGGCATGCAAAAATTCTGTTACGCAGCTGAAAATGTTTACTTGAGAATTGATAGCATTCGAAAAATCTATATTTCGTATTGAAAAAAAAACTGATTAATACATTGCAAAAACCACTCGGAAACGTTTCAGAAAATTCGGGAGTGCAACAGGAAATTTTGTTTCCGAACTGCGTCTTTAAATCTTGGAATTTTATTGATTTCTGAGATCTCCGAACATAAAGAAACGTTTTTCGGATTCAAGAAAAATTGTCTTTTTTTACAGTGTAGTATTAGAAAACCCAGCATTTTCTCATACCAAAAAAGTATTTGCACACGAAACAATGACAGTTAAAAATAAATAAATAAATAAACGTGAACATTATGCAAAGTTTTAGCACATCAGTTCAGCACTACCCTAATCCCGCACTTTGAAGTCACATGATATAATAACTGGAACAGAGATTCTGACAGTTTCTGTTGCCCTGGTGCCGAAAACGTGTGAGCTTTCTGTAACTATCCCTAAGAAGATTATAACTCTTCACCATTCTGAATTAAGTTACCAAGAAATAGGTAAACAATTAAATTTAAACTTTTCTAGTGTTCGTTATGTAATAAAGAAGAAAAAAGAGACTGGTACGACAACAAATAAGCTGCGAACTGGGTGTCGAAGAAAGCTAAATGCAAGACAATTGAGGCGCCATCATAAAGGAATCTACAAAAAACTCCTTTCTAAGTATTCGAGAATTGACTGTTGATGTCGTTTCAACTTCGGGAACAATAATTATACCACAAACTGTTAGAAATATCCTTCATGATGCAAATAGTCTAGGAAGAGCCCCTCGTAAAAAACCATTTATGAGTGAAACAAGTAGGGGGAAAAAACTTGATTTACAAAGCTTATGCTGGCAAACCGCGGGAATTTCGGAAAAATGTTATTTTTTCCAAATGATGAAAGATTCTGAAATTAAGTTTAATATGTTCGTCTCAGATGGACAGAAAACTGTTTGGCGAAAGCCAAATACTTTCCTTCAAATAAAAAACTTGAAACCAACTGTAAAACATTGCAGTGGTCATATAATGATTTGGGGATGCATGTCTTTTGAAATTGCCTTTGTTGAAAGGCAATATGAATGCCAAACAATATATTAGCACATTGCGAGATAATTTATTTAAAAGTGCTTTGAAATTAGAATTGCTAATTCATTTTATTTTCTAGAAGATAATGATCCAAAAGACATGGCGAACATTAAGAGGTTATGGCTGCTGTGTAATGTAAAAAATCGATTGGATACGCCACTATATTCCCAGACCACAATCCTATTGAAACTTTGTGGCATATTTTGGATATGCAAGTACAGAAAAAGAAAATTTCAAAAAAAGCTGATACTAAGCAAATTCTTAAGGAAGAATGATTAAAAATCATCAGCGAAACGTGTCACAAATTGATCGAATCAATGCCTATACTCTGAAATTGAAGAAAAGGGCATACATACTAAACATAATAGTTTTTTTTTCTGTTAAATATTTGCTATATTTACATTTTCACTGCAAGTGTACAAATACTTCTTTAGCATGAGAAAATGCTGTTTTATTTTTTAAATTATTATTATTATTATTTAAGGCAAAATGTTGGTTATTTGCATTTGTTTATTATTTAAATGAAGTAATAAAACAATTTCATCACATTTGCTTTCTAGGGTAATCAAAATCGCGTGTGTGCAAATACTTGATTTGTTCACTATGCATCTTGCAACATTTATAACCTACAACGTCCAGACAACATATAAAACTTAGAGTACATAAAATAAATACAAAAAGGTTTTATTTCATCAGATGTAAGTAATAGCATACACTCTGCCTCAAAGCAACCCCCCTTAATTGTAATGGTGTTAGCCATCACTCTTTTGCTAATCTCCCGTAATCCCGACTCGCTCGAAACTTAATAAATAAATACTTAATACTCGATTACTATCCTCAAAACACTTATGCTATTGCTGTTATAGTATCTATGAGTTCATATGACGTAATTCCCATATTTATACCCTTTATGCAGCGATATTTCGTGTAAAGGTAGTAATTAATTAAAAATGTATGTTCTTTTGCTTTTAATTGCAAAAACTAAAAGAAAAAAATATCAAATTGCAAAAGACGCATTTACAACTATAGAAAATGCAGTCACTGTATCTTATAGATACAAGAACAGTAATTGAGTTAACTTGTTCGGATATCAATTCTTGGGGTTCTTCCATAACAGGAATTTTCTATAATTTTTTACAACAATGCTTGTCAATAGATGAAAATAATAGCTATTTCGTCTCTAAAACCAGAAAGTCTGATGTAAAGGACTAGATTAAATTTTAGCGTACAGTGATAATTACATTTTTACAAAACCCTTTTTCAATTCTTCTACAAAATTAGACTTATTGAGAAATAAATTTTCTTTGTATTTAGACAAACTAATATGTTAGCAATACCTTATATCTTGAGAACATTCATCTGGACTCTGGAGAGACCTTGGATCACATTCTTCTTGCTGGATATGAGCAAAGAAACCTGGACCTGAGACACTAGAGTCAGTCTTGAAAGTAAGTAATTTTTCATTACCTTGGAAAGGAAAAGTTTCTAAAAAAAATGAAAGAAGTTTTTATTTTAAAAATAATTGGAAAGATTATATTACTTGTTTTAATTTTAAAAATTTTCAAAAAATATATATATATAATAATAAAAGAAAAATATATCGAGTCTATTATTTAAATTCAAGACAGTTCGAATTCTCTTTCTTCGATCTTACAAGGCAATGATAAAAGAAAATTAATAAAAGCAATCCCCGGACAAAATTTTGAATTTCTAAAAACAGTAATTACATAGTTATTTTAAATGCACAGAAATTTACAAGATTAAAAAGTAACTATTTTCAATATTTAAAATTCTAATTATATATATAATCATAGGCATTTTAATTAATTGGAAAAATTGCAATGGAAAAAATATTAGAACAAATCAAATAGCGTATTTTAATTTTATGTAAAGGGTTTTAATTTGTTTGAGAAATATAAGAATTTATTCATGTAAATGACTGAAAATTAATTTAAATTAAACGTAACATTTGATATACTATAGTAATACATACTGTGCTCCTTTGTTGTGGTTGTTAATTTTCGAAAAATCTTTAAAAAAGGAAAATTTAAAAAAGGAATTTATACAAGTGTATATATTTGCAGAAAAAGGAGTTTTATTTCTGTTTTCCTAAGACTTAAGTAAGTATATTTATTTTTCTCAATTTCGGTTAAAATAATTCATCAATATTTCCACTGTGAAAAACAATATTTTTTCTTGGAATCGAACTCTGACTGAAATCGGACGTTCTGAGAATCTCGCTCCCCTATTTTTAAAAGAGAATAATTTGCTTGATTTTAAGCTGTAATATAAGCTTTGGGGCTTTCTCTTAGTAGAAAGCTATAAAACGTTCATATGTTATATACTTGCTGGTTATTATCTATCGATACACGAATATTCGCTTCTTGTTTCCTACCTCATATCCTCTTCTTGTTAGTATTAAAATAATTATTTCACACGGCTGAATTATTCAAAAGCTATATTGCAATCAGCACATTAGATTTTATCAAAATATGCGTCCATTTATGACTTGAAATTAATAAATATTAACTGTATATTTAATTACCTGATAACAAATTTTAAACAGCAGAATTGCTTAAATATTTTTGAAAGTTTTGTACAACTAAGTTTTATAATATTTACAATAGCAAGTTTTAAAACTTCCTCTAATTTTGAGTATTTTAAAGCTAATACCTAACTTGTTAAAATTTATCGAGGGAAATGTTAATAAACTCTAAAAACAATTTCGTGTTTAGTTTAAATGTTTCTATTGCTGTAACTTTTATTTTAAATTTTTAGTCTAAGAGATTTCTTTGTGCTTCCATGAACATTTTTTTACGAGGATAAATCGGAAAATAAGTTTCACTTGCTTCTCCGGCCTTCCAGAGAAATCGTAACGCAATGGGACAAAAAAGACATCTGTTTTATGCAAGGGCCATCCATAGGTCATCCGGTGGCTTACAATCGAGATACTGCGCACGGCGCTGTCCCAATGCTAGCAAAAACTCAGATAGCCCAGTATTGGCCAGACAGAAATGAGATATGGAGAGCTGACCTCTTTTGCAATCGTAAACAAAAGAAGTTGTAAGAACTGTTGAGCGGTATATGAATGAGCAATGGGTGGCGAAATGTACTGAAATCCATAAAGGGTTCCTGAAAGTGTATGGTCTAGGGATATCTGCCACCATCGGTTGAGAAGATATTGTTTAGTCGCTCTAAAGACCCGACTTTCTTCCAAGGGATTTCCACCACCATCGGTTGAGAAGATCTTGTTTAATCGCTCTAAAGACCCGACCTTCTTCCAAGGGACTTCCACCCCCATCGACTGAGAAGATCTTGTTTAGTCGCTCTAAAGACCCGACCTGCTTCCAAGGGACTTCCACCACTTTCCGGCACTGAACAAGGCTCTCAGAGGAAGTCCCTTTGTCACAAATGAAGAATTGAAGCGAACAGCAAACCAGGGGCGCCATTTGAGGGAGGCTAGGGGGGGGGGGGCAATTGCCCCCCCCTCAAAGAATTTTATATTTCAAACTGTATCGGTCATCTCGTGATGCTCAATTTTTTTTTCTGAAATTGCACAAAAGCCAAAATAACGTCAGTTTTCAAAAATAAAAATTTGTCCTTAAAAAAGCAGTTTAAGGACAGAAATTGACAATTATCAATAATATTTTCTAAAACCTATTTGTTATTGGAAGATTCTCAAAGTGAGATACACATATTTTTAATGAGTACTTTGGCTAATTTTTAAAAGGTGCGTGATAATCAAATTGTATCAATAATGCTTCTCTTCAATAATGCAATATATAGATGTATTCAACAAAATCCAAAGAAATGTTTGCCCCCCTCAAGAAATTTCTGAAATGGCGCCTCTGCAGCAAACAATCCTTCCATATGCAGCACACGTATTTAAAAAATATATATTAAGCGTTATTACAAATACATCTATTTTCTTGATGATTATATTGAAAAATAAAAGCGTACTTCTTTATGCGCGCAGTATATTACTTGTCTGGAATGAGAACGCTGGTCATAGCAGTCTAGAGAAACTTATTCTTTGATTTCTCCGTGTATATTTGAACTTTTTATAAAAAAATATTTAAACAATATTTTACTCACGGGTTGTTGCATCTTCCAACTTTCCACAGAATTTTTTGCCTTCGATATCAAAATAATCACTTTTGCAGTTGACGCTTTCTTCCAAATGAAAAGAGGCGAAAGTGACTTTCAGGGCACAGACTCTTTTGCTATGTCGAATGATGCGGTAGTTACATTCTGCGTTATCGCTGTAGTTGGATGGATAGTTGGGACTGCGTATAAAGAAATCTTTTTTGTCAAATGCTTGGCTACAACCAGAACCTGTAAAATAAAACGAAATCTCGAAATTAGTTACAAAAAAAAAGAAAGAGAAAACATGTGCTAAGCATAGATTATGAAACACTTTCCAACACATTCAGAATAATGAAGCAAAACTTGAATGTTTAATAAGGTGAAAAAGTATGTCTAAATAAACAATACGGAAAAAGAATAATACATTTGAAAAACCAATTTCATCAATTACCAGCTGTGGTCGGAAAAATATCCGAATTATTTTGAGCAGCCCTGTATATGTTATATAGAACCGTAAATATGCCACATAGTATACGAAAATTTAGCTCAGTTAGTCCCTGGCCGCCGAGCAAAAGGGTAAAATTGTAATGTTGTTTCCTCAGTAATTTTTTTTAAATGCGTAAAAAAGATAATTTTTTCAACGTGATATAAAAAGCTTAATTATGTATATGAATATAATCATTGAGAGTATTAATCCTACCTTAATCTTTCAAAACTGGATTATATCTGTAGAATTATATTAATTAAAAAAAGGCTTCTATTGCAGAGAACTTACATCTTAGTGAACGGATATATTAGTTCAAGGCGGTGAGAAGGGAAACGCATAACACATTGAAAAATTTCCATCAGCAATTTTCGGTAATAAGCAAAAATTACTCTGATTCTTTTGTGCAGCCTTGTATGTGATCTTTAAAATTTATGCATAGCAAGAATTTTGTAAAAATTAGTTATATATATAAACTACCACAATTAAAAAAGCACTTCTAACAATTATTGCTTATAGACAATCAATCTTGTAACCGAATTCTTTGGTGTGTCCATGCAAATGAATACTAAATTCTATACGCAGCCTATTCTATAATAAGTATATTGTAGTGCCCCTGAGTGATATGCAGTCAAAACTGGTTAAGACTGCTCACGGTTAATAAACAAAATTTACTAAATTTGCATAAATTGAAGTATGCAAATATCTCTCAAACTTGACGTGCTGGAGTAAATCTAAAACTAGATTCGGTACACACACACACACAAAAAAAAAAAAAAAAAAAAAAAAAAAACGCATAAAAAATAACTAATTTCTGTTTTAGGACAGAGCAAAAGTTCAAATTTGTTGACCAGTGCCCATTATCTTGTTTTGGATTTCTATCTTCTAAAACATGTTTTCCCACAGACTGTAAAAACCACGGGAAATACTTGTAAAAAACATCAAGCGGTATACGCCTGCTAACCCTGCTATTATAAATTATTTTGTGAACCTACATTCACACATATACTATAATACACACACAGTTGTAAAGTAGGTTAAGAAAACAATTTTGTGCTTTTTTGAAGTTGTTTATAAATAATCAGGTTTATACTTATTTCCAATTTTCTCTTAGATTACCTTTAGCTTCTGGACTGCAAATTTTGATCTGCCTAATACGAATGTCAAATCCAGTCCTTGAATTCTCCTTGTCACTGACAAATTTCAAAATCGTTTCATTTTGTGCAAACATAAAAACTCCTGAAAAATAAATAAAAATTTCGTACAGTAGAATTGTTCATGAATAAATTTGTTGTTTTTATAAGCTTATATTCTTTGATGGAACACATTAATGAAATAAATGCGTTAATAAATCATTCTGAATTTGGAAATGTAAAAAGTACAGAAAGCTAATCAATAAATCATAAGAATATTTATTACAAAAATAATTATAACTATTAGAATTTGCAGCCTTATGCTGATATTCTAAGACTTCATATCTTAGTTTCAATTAAAGCAACGTTGCATAATGATAGTTTGCAATAATACATTAAGAATATACAAAAAATGAAATGAAGTTAAGAATCAGAAATATAATCTAATTAAAGCTTCTTTTAACTTTTTGTCGATTATAGTTTCGCTAGTCAAAAATATATTAATTATTTATATTTGTTTAGAGAATCCAAATAAACCGTAATTGTTATTACTAATAATGCTTATAAGTTCAGAGTGAGAAAATATAATGCAATTAAAACTCCTTTTTAACTTTTTGTAGCTTATAGTTTCGCTAGTCAAAAATACATTAATTATATATATTTGTTTAGAGAATCCAAATAATCCATAATTGTTAGTACTAATAATACCCATATTGTTCCAGGAACTGGGACAGAAAAAAATTAGATATGAAGACTATTTAAGAGTACCAAAAAGAAAAACATGCTTATTAAAAATTATCTTTTGTTCTCTAAACTAATTGCAATAACAGTTTGAAACTATGTCCATTGTAATAATTAAAAAGGAAACTTTGCAATTAAAGTAAACAAAAATGGTTAATGGATAAGTGGCATTGGATGATTATTGTAACATATAAGTATATAATGCAATGTATACTCACGCACTGCCTTATCAGCGATTTTGCCACACAGATTGCTGTCATCCACTTGTAGATAGTCATAACTACAGTTGTCACTTGGTTCAAGATCGAATTTTTTAAAGGTAAGTTCCAGTCCACATACGGTCGATGACTGCCTGACCACTCTCCATTCGCACGATCTTTCATGTGGGTAATTATTGGGATATTCAGGGCTCCGTAGAGTGAATTCAGTTTCACTAAAGATCCCACCGCAATATGATACTGAAAAATGCATTGAAACATAAGATATTAGATGCAGTAAAAAACAATACAAATAGTTGACAATAGTTGATCTAATTAAAACAAGCCTACACTCAGTACATAGCATTTCTCGCCAGTAGAGTTACTTTTCTGGACTTTTAAAAGGAGTGATTATACTACCAGGGCTACTACAGGTTTGTTTTTTGAATACCAGTATTTGTAAAGAAATTTTTTCGTGCTAGATTTTTACATTTACATCAAAAATTACTATCTGGGTAGATGTCCATAAAATTTATAAGAATGAACTAAAAAGAAGATTTTTCTAAATAAAAATTGTATTAAAAAAAAAGATCGAGTGGGCATTGCCGTAAATATGCAGGTGCAACAGGTGCACCCGCACAGCATCCACTTGGAAGGGAGCCCAAAATGTTGTTTACACGAAATTAAATTTTTAAATTTTAAATTTCTCGTCTTTCGAATATGCTGTTAGGCGATTAGATTTTGCCTTACTTAAACCATAGATACCTCTGATCACCAACATGAACATTCGAATGAAAGGCAGAACTGGCTAATATTTTGAACATGCCTGTCTTAACTTTCCTATTTTAGGTTAGGTTGCAGTGTAAATGCAGCAATGTAATCACTATAATAAGAAAAACTTGGACTTATGCTGTCAAATTTAATAATTAAAAACTCTTATGATACTCATAAGCGTACACATAAATAAAAATTATATTAAAAATACATTAAAAATTAATCCCAACGTTTCATTCTCTTTCTAATGAGCCATCATCAGGGAAGAAGGTTCTCGAATTCCACGAAGCAAAGTTACAAACAACACAGTCCCTTTCGCAACATCAAACTGAAAACATTTCAGTAACTGATCATTAAACATCAAAATCAATATTGCATCGGATATGGCGCCATCTGTTGGTAGGCTGTAACATTATTAACAGAAACTAGGAAAAACCGAAATAATTAACATTACAAATGCACTTCTTTTAAAATATTTAACCAAACATTTGAAATCTGAAATGAGATATTGTCATTGCATACTTCGTTTTTTCCCAGACTAATTTCTATGGATTCACGTATTTCACGCTTTAAGAGGGTTGGAATATTTAGAAATAATTTTTATATCATCAAAATGAACTGCCTCGACACTGCCTTTAAATGCTAATCTAGACAAAGCTGTAAACTGTCTATTGAATTTTAAATCTATTTTATGTTCTTTAATTCTTTCAAGCAGGCATCATTTTGTCATATATTGGAATGATAAAACGAAATATTCTAACACTCTTAAAGCCCTTATACGTGAATCCATAGAAATTAGTCTGGGAAAAAACGAAGTATGCAATGACAATAACTCATTTCAGATTTCTAATGGTTGGTTAAATATTCTAAAAGAAGTGCACTTGTAATGTTAATTTCGGTTTTTCCTAGTTTCTGATAATAATGTTATAGCCTACCAACAGATGGCATCTAATCCGATGCAATATTGATTTTGATGTTTAATGATCAGTTACTGAAATGTTTTCAGTTTGATGTAGTGAAAGTGACTGGGCTGTTTGTAACTTTGCTTCGTGGAGGTCAAGAACCCTCTCCCCTGATGATGGCTCATTAGAAAGAGCATGAAACGTTGAGATTAATTTTTAATGTGTTTTTAATATAGTTTATGTGTACGCTGATGACTATCATAAGAGTTTTTAATTAGTAGTGTTTTCGCGTAAATGTGTTTACCGAATGCCAGTTTTTTCCCCGTTTTGTTTCAACCACTATCAGCCAAACTGTTCGAGATATGGAAAAATAGAATATATATTCTTCAATTTCGTACTTTTTAGTCTCAAACGTCACAATCAGTTCGAAAAATATCTTTGTTAAGGGGTCTCAGGACTCTTAAAGGTTTAAAATATTTGAAATTTTAATTTTTTTAGATGTTAAACTCTTATTTTTTCTAAACATTTTGATATGTATATTTCCTATAAATTTCCATTAAAACAGAAGTTATGGCTTTTAGTCCGCCCATAGCTGAAGCTGTGTTTCCGAAATTTTGAAGTCATTTTTCTCTAAATGACGTTCTGGAGCATAACGCGCACGATATCTGAAACACTTCTGAATATTTTTTCATAAAATTTTCAAAACATGTGTTTCATGTCAGCCTGTATAAACTGAACCTAAAATTTTCTTTTTATTGTAAAAAAAAAAAAAAAAATTAGGTACTGTTGAAAGTATTAAAAATATAAAAGTGCTTTAATTACATTTTTAATTAGGTTCAGGGTAATTATTAGAATATGAAGTCTAAGTAAGCACCAAAATTTTCATTCTAGTTTCAACATTTATTTTGCAATCCTGCGCGTAAGCTATTATACCACTTTTCTGCTCGTCAAATGTCTGACACTTTGGAGGCCCCTGCTAATGCTAATTCTGCATCGTGCTATTTTTTAACTACATGAAACGAAAGAACATACTTACATCTTTCATATCCAGTAAAAATTGTGTTTTAAAATCATATACATTTTAAGATATTAAATATTGAAAATGGTCTTTTTTTTCCAATTTTAAGAGTCCTGAGACCCTTAACACTTTGAAAAAATTTTTTCAAAGGGTTATTTTTGAGGTAGACATTTTACCACCCCTTACGCAAACTCTCCCTCCCAAGGCGAAATTTTAGAGGTACCGGTAAACATAAAATATCTATATTATAAAGGACAAACATATCTGTGCGTAACGCATACGTCATTTTGCGAATGGCAACATTTTGAAATTTGAAATAAAATTTTCGTTTTACAATTTTCTGTACTGCAAATTTTTAAACTTCAAAACATCGCACATTTTAAATTTTTACACCGTCGTATAAGGAAAAAAAATGCTATTTTAAATGCAATTTGTTTGAAGGCTGTATCTCAATTTATTTTTGAGATATTAATTTTTTGTGGTTTTTAATATCATTTTTCTTATTGTGACAACAAAAGTACGTCATTTCTATTGAAAGTCATTGAAAGTAAACGGGAAATATTCGAAAATAAGAGATACTGTATCTTTTTGTTGCCATTTTCTCATAAAACCTGAAAAAAAAATTGAAATTAAAATATGTGCTATGTCAAGAATATTGTCTGTTATTCCCTGATAATGACGTCATATGCACACTTTTCTATAGATGAAATTTAAAACCAGGTTGTAAAAGTAGATTGCTTTAGCGGATGCAAATGACGTCATTTTATAAAAAAAAGTGCATTTTAATTCTTAAACATGAATTATGTTTTGTAGAAGTGCGTCATTTTCACAGCGTCATTTAATGTATGTATGAGCTTGAAAATTACTATTTATTTTCAAGCTCATACATACATTAAGACTTCTCTTATATAACTTCAACAACTTATAATATATATTTACTTATAAGGAAAATGGGAGGTTCATTTATATAACTTTTGAAAACTCCGGTGAAAAATTTTAAAAGTTATGTCTGCCATTGTTATAAGGAATGATTATACTATTGTTAAAATTAGTATCGGATTTCAAGCTCAAACATACATTCAAGAATTCCCTTATACAACTTTTCAAAATTTATAATTATTTTTATATGCGACCTCCAAGTGATATTTTGATATGCAGTGTTGAGTTATCCATTCCCCCAAGGGAGAATGCCCCCCCCCCCCCCCCCAAGTCTGAATATAGAAATCCCCCAAGGGAGATTTCTATATTCAGACATGATGAAAGTGCATAGGTAACTTTTGCAAACTTCGGAGAAAATTTTTAAATGTCGTGTCTGCTATTGCTATATTTATGTCTAGTACAGGGTTGCCACTTTGGCCTGCATTTTTATTCAGAAATTTAGTGTTCATACCAGAAATAAAAAATGGTATTTTATGCTTTATTTAATAAGAGACATTTAGCGATCACATAAAGTAAAAATTTTTCTTTTGAAATTTCCGGTAAGAATTTAAAATTTCGGATTAAAATTGGAGGCCTTAATTGGCAACCATGGTCTAGTATTAAAACGTTTTACCCAGAAAGAGATTTCGATATTTCTCTATGGGAAAGGTGAAAGAAAATTTTCTATACAATGGTTAGAAATTTTGATGGTAATTTTTAAACGTTAAATCGGATATTGTTACTTTTATATCGATTGAGATATTTTTCTTACATTGCAATATTTTTCTTCGAGAGAGATATCTATTCGGCTGGATTGCATTGTGGAATTTCGGGCAAAATGTTTTCTCCCAGTCCTACAGCGAAAAACTTGAAATCTTCGGATATTTTGATTTCTTGGAAGGATGGAAGATATTTTCTTTTTGAAGCCGGCACCTGAATTCATCTTTTTCTATATCGACCTATAGCGACCCTGTGACCAATTTAAAAATGCTTATTATCGTAATTCACTGTTTCTGCAAGTAATTTTTTAGTAAAATTTTAATAATACAGTTAGTTTTCTTAACTAATACAATTATCTCTCTTAAATAATTCGATATAAATATAGATAATGGAATTTGTTGCATAATATTTGTGTGCTATTTGGCACTCTAAAAGTTTTGTTTAAAATTGAAAAAATATCGTTATATCGTTTTAACACACATCAAGATAAGTCTACCGGAAATTTTCTTAAAATTATGAACAAATATCCGGGATGAGATTGGAATGATAAGTATTTTCGACTGAATAAATAAATTGCTACGCTAATTTCCTATGCATAAAATGTTTGTTGCAGTGAATTCTCCCACTCAAAAAAGTGGTTCGTCTTTTTTTTTTTTTTTTTTTTTTTTTTTGAAGCACCCTCTAATTAAATAATGAAGCGGGTGAATAAACATTTCATTATTTTAAAATATCTAATTATGCTATTTATTCTCAATACTTGCTATTTATTACACAGGAACCTACTTTGACTCGAAGAGGTCCTAAGTAAAGAAAATAGTAGACATTTCCAAGAATTCATAAAAATAAATCCTGAAATAAACATTAATATGATTAAAATACCATTAATAATACCATATGCTAAATGGGATTAAAACAACATTAATAACAGTTATTACTTTTAAAAATCGTTTAAAAAAATGAACTGGGTGTAGTCAGTGTCAGGGAGATTTTAACTGTAATAGATTAAAACATAAAATATTTTAAATAATCTTTCTTGCATTCTTAAAAAAAAAAAAAATCATAATCGTAACCTGATTTTTCTGCTATTACAGCTTTGATGCACAGAATTAAAAATAGAAATTATTTTAAAATTATGGATGTCTTCCGAATAAAGAATAAAGAAATATATTCTACTAACATTATTATTATGAGTACTACTGCCACTACTAAATTTGGGGACACCTCGGACAATGGGAGATTTAGCAAATGACCCACTATCCATCTTGAAATTTCAGTCTGCCAGAGAAAGACGAAATATTTAATTCCTGTAACCCATGAATACCAGAAAGCATGTATTTTTCAAAATTATGATTGAGTTTAGATAACTAGTCAGATGTGCCAATCCTAAAACTTTCTTCTTTTCCCTACTTGTCAATATTTCAAAAAGTTGTTACACATGATAATACTTCAATGGTATAACTTCAATACTACACCAGCTTTGATCTTCATCTTGAGTTTCTGCTTCATTTTATAAATCGGAGTAAATACGAGTTAATCTCGATCATAATATTTAATAAAATCAATATTTTTCGTTATTCTGTTGTACGTCAGCTGCTTGCGAATCGTGTTTGCTCGATGCAAAGTGTCCGTCGCTGCACGAGCAGCATAAGTACAACAGAATTAGGAAAAATCGAGAAAATTACACTAAAAGCGCTATCACAGCGAGCCCTTCCGGGGGAATATAACTATTTTCAACTGGGACCTGAAGGTCATACTAGATAAATATTAACACAATTATTCTAATTGGTAAACAAATCATATTAGATGTAAATTTCCAACTGGGCGAAAAATGTCCGGACCAGGATTCGAACCCGGGACCTCCTGGCTGAAGCCGCCAGTGCTCTGCCATCTGAGCTATCCCGGACGATTCTGGTCGAACTTTTTCACCCAGCTAACCTTGATGATAACAGCATCTGGTCTGAAACCTGGTTCAGCTCAACAGAATAAATCTCAGGTAATGGAACTCCAGAAATCGCTGGATACGAAATTACACTACATAAATATTAACACAATTATTCTAATTGGTAAACAAATCATATTAGATGTAAATTTCCAACTGGGCGAAAAATTTACATCTAATATGATTTGTTTACTAATTAGAATAATTGTGTTAATATTTATCTAGTGTAAGTTCGTATCCAGCGATTTCTGGAGTTCCATTACCTGAGATATATTCTGTTGAGCTGAACCAGGTTTCAAACCAGATGCTGTTATCATCAAGGTTAGCTGGGTGAAAAAGTTTGACCAGAATCGTCCGGGATAGCTCAGATGGCAGAGCACTGGCGGCTTCAGCCAGGAGGTCCCGGGTTCGAATCCTGGTCCGGACATTTTTCACCCAGTTGGAAATTTACATCTAACTGTAGGTCATAGTCAAAAACATATATATGAACTTTGGTTCAATTTTATCCATAACTCCCTACACTTTCCGATGATACAATAATGAAAATGGCACAAAAATCGCTATTGCAGCGTCCCCTTCCGATATTTTAACAGGGACCTGCTGGCCATAGCCAAATATACATGGTGAACCTGAAAAAGGAGGCAAAACTTTACGGGGCGATAGAACGCAGCTGTACGAGCAATTTTCGTCATAGAATGTGTGGCCCGAACGCAAGCGGTGAGAAGTTTTCTAATGTCGCAGTTAAAAAATTAACACAAGTATGAGAGGAGATACTTTAAAAAACATTTCATTAACAGGAATGTGATTAGTGTACATGCTCAAAGGAATTGCTCAAAAAATCTTCCGCCAGCTGTAATGCACGCTTCACATCTGTGGGATAGGGACAGGCGCACAATGCACCATATTCTCCAATTGGGTTCGAGGCTAAAAAAATTCGTCTGCTTAGGAATAACATTCATAACCGTGCTATTGAAAAGCATTGTGTTTAGAAAATTTATGCTTATAATTTTATTTTATACTGAGTGTTAGACCTTTTCAGGGCCAGGTATGAGTTATACATGAATTCTTTTCTCTATTTTAAAGTAATGACTTGCATATTTTTCATTTCATTTATGAAATAGAAATTTTAAATTTTAGTTAATACGTACATATGGATTTTAATTAATATGTATATAAGTTTTGATCGAAAATAATTCGTACGAAATAAATCTGCAGTATTTTATGCATGCATTTACCTGTATTTCTGCTGCATCAACTGACCCAATAAGGTAAACGAACGTGCTAGCCGCTATTTTTACACCACGTGATTCCCACTGTGACGTCACGAGAATACTGTCCATTGCGAAGACACCAGGCATTTCCGGAATATCGCCTGCAACAACGGCAATTTTGGCGACTAGATCCATATCGGTTTAAACCGAGCACTCGTAGATTAGGCTTTTCATATGGCCCCATAGGTAAAAGTCCAAGCACGAGAGATCCAGCGATCTTGGTGGCCAACACCCCCACATTTGTCACCCTTGGTGACCAATCCCTCGCCCTTGGGACAGTGGAAAACTACCTTTAACTTCTCACCGCTTGCGTTCCGACCATACATTCTGTATCGAAATTTGCTCGTACAGCTACATTCGATCACCCCGTAAAGTTTTGCCCACTTTTTCAGTTACACCCGGTATATAGGAGAGATTGGGGAGTGTTGACCCATTTTTTAGAAAATGATTTTTTATTTTTTTATATTCAACCCAGAATAAAGTTTTATATATCATTTTATTCGTTATACAATCAGGTATCAATATAAATTGCGATATAAGTGTAAACTATAAGAAACTTGAAAATGATTGATTTTAATCATGAGAAAATAATGGATCAAAGCTCCCCACATATGGGAGGTTTGACCCACTTTATTTTATACTGAAATATTTATAGGGAAATAAAATCAGTTTTAGAAAATGCAGAATAACTTTATGCTACATGGTTTAATTATTATTAAAGATTATTTGGGAAAATGTAATGTGTAAACAAACCTGCTTAGACGGAATACAAGGCACAGGAGAAAAATTCCGTTTTAAACACCCATTTTTTGTGACACTCGACCTGGTACTCGACCCATGTAGTTTGGCTTAATGTCATCGTGTTCGGTTTGGTGAAATTTGTCTACATACCTTCCTAAAGTTTTTATCAATGCTAATGTTCTTTTGCAGAAGCATGAACACTTAACATTCCTTAAGGCTGCAGCTTTCTTCCTTTCTAGCGTTTTCCATTCTTTATGTTTACCTACTATGGATACAATTTAAATAAAATAAAAGTTCCTATCAACTTTCCTATTTATATTTCATTAAATTTTTTCTTGATTCTATAGGATTTTTTCACATCTTCCTATAATCAATTTTAAACATTTTCATTTCTATCACCACAATTTACTGTAGCTTTACAGGATAAATTTACATTATCTTAGGAATATAACCATTAACCCTTCATTATGTACAGAGTATAATAAAAGGATTTCCAAAAACACTTGAGTAAGGAAGCTCTGACCATCTATCTGGTCAACCCTCTCTCACATTGATTTGGTCAAGCCTCGCCACATAGCCAGTTTTTAAAGAATAGCACGTTGTTACTTTAAACCTAATTTCTTGTATAATCTTTATGCCTGGAATGAAAGCTCAATATTTCTGCATTGCTTAAAACCTACTTACTTAAATTTCTATGATATATTTTATCTGAAAAAATCTTACAAAATATTTCTAAAAAATACACGCTTTAAGTTCAAAACTCTTCACAATGGATTTTTCCACACCTGTTTCAATTATCTGCATGAAACAAAGATAATTGTTTGAGCATTCAAGTAGCTGTGGTTGCCACATATTGACAAAACTCTGAAATTCTTTTAAATATGAAAACTGAAGGGTGGATCAAACCTCCCCTATGCTCACCCACCCCCCCAGTCTCCCGCATATATATAATAAAATTTATATCAGATTGTATGCAAAACTTCATACACTTTTCAGTGATACAAAGAGGACACTCACACACACACGGACAGACAAACATTTTGTAAAAACATGTTTTTCGAGATCTCTTACCCCTAAAACGTTATAAATCCGTCGATAACCTGAAGTTGAAAAAAAATTCGATTACAATACTTTCTTCTTACCAAAGAAGATAAGTAAAAAAGTATTCCACATTTCTTACGAATTAAATTGTGGGCAACATGGAATATTTTATAAAATATTTGACGCTGCTGAAAAATTTGATCTTAAGATATCAGATGTAAATAAAAACAGGTAAACATTAAACGATAAAAAAAAAAATATAATAGTATGTTTATTAAGTTCTCCTTGCTTATATTTTTTTTCTTCCTTCGCATGGCTCATTTTTAACAAAAGAAATTTCATTCTAAAACTCAGTAAATTTCTAAAAGGAAGTATTTAAAAAATAAAAATGGAAAATTGCTCTTAGCATAGTCAAAGTTCTTGATGTTGCATACATGTTTAGGCATTCTTATTTTCAAAAAAATGCAGTATCGCATAAAGTTTCGAAGAATATAACGGCATGAAATCATGCGATGATTTCGTAAACAAACACCCACTGTTTAGAGATGGGAAAAACAGAAGTAAAAGGCTGTGTCAACAATGGCTATTTAGTTCCAGCTCCTAAAGAAGAAAGAGGGAATCGCGGATGTTGAAATCAAAGAAAAGAAAAAACGTGATCACCATAATTCATTCGTGTAATTCTAATGGAATATACAGAATTAAAATTCCTATAAATCACAAATAAAATGTACTAAAATTGTTTTTAGGTGCATATCGCTCACCCGCAAGAAAAGTGACACATCTCCAGGGCCCGACTTAGGCTGCGGGGGCCCCGGGGCAAGCATCATCCTGGGGCCCCCCCTTCTATCTATCTACAGAATTTTTATGAATAATATGGTAGTGGCTAGTACTAATCTTCATACATATTGTATGTATGCATAAATTTTTTACCCGGAACATCTCACATCTGTATACAGGGTATCCCAAAAAGATGGTCACAACTTTAAGAAAAAATACGTAGTAGGATAATAGTAGAAAAAATGATAGATTGGTTGACACGAGTATTTCTTTGCAGACTTTTACTTTGCTTATCTACGTACATTATAAGATATCTAAAAGAGAATTGCCCGAATTCATCATAATTAATGGTTTTAACTTGCCATGTTACTTGCCATGTTACCATGAAAACTTTAATAAAGAATTTCTGGTGAAAACAATAGAATACTAAGTTGTTATAATAAAATTTTAATCATTAGTTTTCTAATGATATAGTTTGTTTTTTTTTGCATGGGTGGAGGGTTACTGGAAGCAGAGAGGGAGAACGGGGACCCCACTCCTTTCCTAAACTGTTTGAAAATGTATGAAATTTGGTCAGTTTTGTCTAATTTTAATCATTTGGTACTTTTTAATGAAAATCCTGAATATTCTCATGGGGGGGCCCTAAAAAAGGGGGGGGGGGCGGGGCAGCTGTTCCGCATGCCCCTGCATAAGTCGGGCTCTGCACATCTCGACAAAAGTAAATTTCACAGGAGAGGCAAAAGAAAATTTAAATAACCTTTCTATAAGATGAAATTGCAGTACTTAGCTCTGCATGCAGGAATAAAAAGTGCATAAAAGCATAAAAACCTTAAGAATGAAGATGTAGGATGGGGGTTGGAGAGTTGGGTAATTTTACCCACACAGACACACAATCCACCCCTCTACTGTGGTCACAAACTGGCATATAGCGTAATAAAGGGATTTTCTGTGTAACTACACTTATGAAACTGTTTGTGTAGCAAGACACACCTATGACAGACCTATTAGTGGAATAAAACGCAAAGTGAATTTTTGCGAGATGTGTCACTTTTCTTGCGGGTGAGCGATATATATAATATCAAATTATTTTAAATACATTAAAATACCTTAAAAATACATTAAAAATCAAATTAAAATCCTAAAACGTTTTCGGCCAAATTCACATGGCCGTCATAAGTAGTTGTTTAAATATTGTTGTTGTTCTAACTACTGATGATGGACGTGTGAATTTAGCTGAAACCATTTTAGGATTTTAATTTGATTTTTAATGTATTTTTAAGATATTTTAATGTATTTTAAATAATTTTGTATTATACATGTGCATCTAAAAGCAATTTTAGAATGTTTTATTTGTGCTTTATACGAATTTTAATTATGTACTCAAGGTGAATTTAGCCTAGAATTTTAAGATTCCTTTATTGGAATATACAGAGTGTAGAGGTCTGCTCGGACTGGAATTTCCAGGCACGGGTCCGGCCCGGCTGGAACGAAAGCTATCTTAGACCGGCTAGCCCGGTGTAAAAACTGAAAGTTCGGCCCGGTCCGGTGTAACTCGCAATGTTTAAAAAAAAATTCCGATTTTTCCTAATTTACTTTTAAGATTCTTAAAAAGAATACTGCATACATATTTATAGGAAAATTTTACGATTTATTTTAGATTACTACGTATTCGCAAGACAGAAAATGCACAACAGCAACATTAAAGATTATTTAAACTCTTAGACTTTTCAAAATTCAAATACAGATTCATTACAAGATTTAATACAGTTTAGAATAAAAGAATAAAAGAGGGTTAAAAACATCTTCACTTTTGATACAGTATGATAAAAAGTAGATTTTTGAAAATATTTCTCTGTAATTTATTAAGATATATTTCCAACGATTCCGTTAACAGAAGTTTATTATCGCTATTACTCTTTTTACGAAACATATTGCTTGACTGACAAGTACTGGGAACATTATGTCCAGTTCTGTCCTGGCTAGATTACGTCGAAAAAAAATGTAAGCCTGATCCCGGCCCAGCCCGAGTCTGATGAAAAAATTCAGTACAATCTCAGACACGATGTAACTGCCAGATGCGATCCCTACGCTGGACATGTTATTATTTCTGTATAGATGTTATCAAACTAGCATCGACTCGTGCAGCGCATTTATACTTATTCTCGCAAAAGTCATATCCATTGAAAACGGTTCATATTTTATTTCCTTTGCTGAAATTTTTATATCGGGACGGTCGGCCTGGTTGACCAGTTTATTTATTTATCTTTTTTGTCGACCCGCACCGACCAGTATATATTTTTTTATCGACGTTTGCTATTCTGTATGCTATGGCTTGCGAACATATAGTAATCTAAAATATAGTGTAAAATTTTCCCATAAATGTGTATGCAATATTCATTAAGAATCTTAATTGTACTTTAAGAAAAAATGCAATCTTTTTTGTGTAAATTGAGTCGAATCGGGCCTGATTTCACTGATTTTTGCATGGATCGGGCTAAAACCATGCCGGGCCAAGATAGCTTTCGTTCGGGCCGGACAGACCTCTAAGCTGAAGTCTAAGTTTTTAATATTTTGAGCTTTTCAGCAAGAGTTATTCTAATTTTCAATATTATCTATAAAGGTGTATAACAGAACAACTCAATTTGCAGATAAACAAAGTAGTTTAGTAATTTTAAGGCAGTTTAATGAAAAAAAGTCAATTAAAATTTGAGTTGTTCGTTTTCTGTTACTTTGTACAGTTTCATATTAAAAAATAAATTTATTATTGTAAGCAGTTAAACATTTCTATCCAACTTCTATATTTAAAGATATATTTAAAATATTAGGGTGCTCAACACTGGCCAAGGCTTCATATTTAAAGAATGGCATATGCATAAAGTATATATTTTTTCTTTTTTAGAATTATTGAGCGCCATTCGATACTAAGCGCAAATATTGGTGCGAAATGTAAATGAGACATAAATTACCAAAAATATCCACCCATCTTTTTCTAATTTCCTTCTGGAAATTTTCTTATTTTGACTTTTTCAGCAAGAGTTATTCTAATTTTCAAGATAATAAACTTGTATAACAGAACAACTCAATTTGCAGATAAACAAAGTAGTTTAGTAATTTTAAGGCAAATAGTTTAATGAAAAAGTCAGTAAATTAGAAATTGAGTTGTTCGTTTCCTGTTATTTTGTACAGTTTCATATTAAAAAATAAATTTATTATTGTAAGCAGTTAAACATATCTATCCAACTTCTATATTTAAAGATATTTCTTTCTTTCAAACAAATACGATATGAATTTAGAGTAAATTATTTAATTTTTGACAATAATTTTATTATATGTAAGATCAGTCTGCCTAAATGAGACACGATTCCCCGTAGTTTTGTCGCATTTAGGGTATATTTGGGATTTTATTATACAAATGTATATTTTATTAAGCAACAAGTTACTGAATACTGTACCTTTAGTTAAAAACTAACTTGTTTTGTAGAAATTTAATAATAATATGTAGTATAAAACCACAATATAGGATTGTCGCATCTATGGCAGCTAAAACCTAAATGCGACGTTCATAGTCCTAAATGTGATAATTCATTTTATATATGACAATTCATCTGAAAAAGTTCATTTAACGATTAACTGCTGTGACAGAAAATTGCTACATTACAACGGTGAGCGATCTGCGAAACCATTCAATTGAATGATGAATAAAAGGCGCGATTAATTCATAAAATACTGTTTTTACACTAAACTGTTTGTACAGTACTATTTCTAATAAAATTTTGATTTTTCAAACATTTCGAACAACAGTACTAGGCTCCAAATGAAGCAAAATTTCGCTGTATCGATAATTAAACTGGAAATTAAAAGTTAAACTGTGAAAATTTTAAAAAAGCAGCTCTAACAGCAGTTAAGGGTTAACAGTAATTATTTTTTGATTTAATTAACCCTTAACTGCTGTGGCAAGAATTGTTGCATAACTAGTGTCAGCAGTCCCCGAGACCACTTGATTAAAAGATGAATGAAAGTCTCTATTAACTCACAGGGTAACTCACAGGGTAACTCTATTAACTCACAGGGTTTTTTGTACTAAAATTTAAGTACAGGACTATTATAATTAAACTTTTCAATATTATTCTTGAAATATTTATAACGGCGCAGCACCGTGCTGTGTGTCAATTTTACACTGTTAATATGCAAAAGTTATTTGAATGCTGCATATAATGCCTAATATAAATAACCATCAAATAAATAAATGCGTTGCTAATATAAAAAGCTCTCATCCCTCTTTGCCAAAGAGCTATGACCATAACTACAATTAAATGATTATCGTAGAAAACATCGTTTAAAATTCGCGAAATTCGGGCGTCAATAATAACCCATAATTTATTACACCAGTGCGATTTGGGTTTCCGTAACTTCAAATCCGCATAATTTTGCTGGCAGTCTAGTGATAATGAAATATAACTACATGATCCATATACGAAATTTAATAAGGAATCCAAATGAAATATTTGATTTTATCAAAATTCTTACTTTGTGAATGAAAAATGCGCATTAATTAAAGACGCCGACATTTCGGTCGGTGCAAATTCACAGTGCTTACGAGCTTAGTGCTTACGAGCTTACGAGTTAACCTTTAACTGATGTTACAGGTCTCTCAGACAGCGGTTTTTTGCAATTTTTTAGTTTAACTTGCAATTTTCAGTTTAACTACAGACACTACCGAAATTTTGTTCCGTTTGAAACTTTAGTACTATCACCAGAGACTTTTGAATAGGTGATATTCAATTATAACAGTCCTGTGCAAAAAGTTTAGCACAAAAACACCATCCTATGAGTTAATCGTGCCTTTTATTCATCTTTCGATGTAGCGGTCTCACAGACCGCTTCACACTAGTTATGTGACAATTTCTGTGACATCAGTTAAAGGTTAAAAAACTATTTAAAAGATATTTATAATATTGTTAACTAGAATATTTATTGCATATAACTTTATTATAAAATGTCACATGACAAATATATCAACCTTAGAAATAGATAAAATCGTACAATATTTCTTATAATTCTGATTAAGCCAAAGAGAAGCTCTGTGCCTGATATTCTGTTACACCCCCCCAGCCCCCCCTTCTCGTCTTCATTTTTCCTGCACTTTCTCAAAAAAATTAACATTTTCTGTACTTAAAAATACGTATATGAAAACAAATATTCATTTAGATAAACATGGTTTTATTTATTTTTTATCTATTACTAATTTAAAAGTAGAAAATGTCGATTGTAACGAATAAAAGGTAAAAACAGAATTAAAATATTAGATTTTATAAAAGTGCTAACAAAAATTATGACTCCTAAACCAGGGAATAACTCAGTTGTATCAAGTTTTAATCGGAGACAGCATTTAAGCTACCGAATGGTACAATATTGGTAAAACTAACTTTCTTAACCGCATTAAAATAAACATAAATTGTTTTCAATCTACACATGATTTTCCAGAATTTTCATTATGTAAAATTATTGCAAATTCCTTAATCATATGTCCATATTATGTTACTGGAATAGACAATGCGTTTCTTACACCTTTTTTTTAATTAAAAATTTTAAAGAAGCGTATTTTTCTTTTTTGATCGTCTTAAACACATATTTAAACAGCTGGTTAAAGAAAAACGTTAATGGAGGATTATGCTGGCTCAACACAGCTTAATTAAACATAAAATTTGATTTAAATATCATTTTAACACAATATATACAAAATCCCATACAAACTTCTACGTTAATCTTCTAAATGTTTCGCCGCTTTTACAACAATATGTATGTCGCTATTAGGCACAGGCTGAAAAGAAGTTTTCCTAAATGCGTAGTCAACTTCAAATTCTAAACCGGAAACTGGTCGCCTTTTCTTAGTTTAACTGGTCAGGCTAAGGCTACTAAATAGAAGCTCTATCTGTCTCTCTATCTAGCTCTCTAAGTGTATTTAGAAGCTCTAGGTCAGGCAACTGAAACAGACAACGTAGCTGTTGACGTTTCTATGGTTATATGATCTTCAAAGTTAAAAAATAAAAACCGTGAGCCACTTTCGGGAATTTTTGTCGCATTTATGAAACATGGGGGCGATGTAAAATGAACGATGTGTATTTGATTGGAAATTTCTTTTAAAAAACCCTGTTTTACATGCAAAAAAATGTTTCGGGTTTTGTTTATGAAGTTCGTATGCTTCATTATATAGCATTTATTTACGATTCTTGCATTAAGATTTTACGTAAACGAACATTGTCGCATTTAGGGATTATCACATTTAGGCGGACTGACCTTATTCCATACATTCTCAGTTTTTTTTTTTCAGTACAATATAATGAAAAAAAAACTTTTTAAATTTATTAATTACTTTTTACCCGTATAATTAAAAGACTTTTAGTTAGTTGTCAAATAACATATTAGACGGCCTTATCTTACTAAGTTCAGTTTCTTCTTTTTTGAAATTTGTCGTAAATAATGTTGCTTACATTGTAAGTGTGGTAAATTGATCACACTGTTGTAATCTTGTAATTTCTTAGGCTCGCGTAACACAAGAGAGTAAATGAAATAGAAAACTCCATTTTATACGCATGCTGAACACGAAGAATAGCTTACATAACGATGTTACAGTTCAATAATTCTTTTAACTGTTGTTCGTGCGCGAAGATTTAACGTAAGACCCCCCTCTCCAATTTTCGCATCCTTAAAGATTTTCCTTTCCGCTTGAAAATTTGAGAAAAAGCGTTAACTAGGGAAGGAATTTGTTTTGTTTATAATGTCAAAGGTTATCGGAAGTTTTAAGAGAAAATATTTTTAAGGTTAATGCTCGGAATTTTCATTGCGAAACAGAAGAAAGTTGGAATATCTTATTTGATTTTCCTTCCCCTTTGCAGTACGTCTTAATGCTCCAGGATTTGCCATAACAGATGGCGAATTCCCAAGTTAACCTATGGGGAAATTAACACCGGATTATTCTTTACTTAATGTAATTGCTAAAATGCGCTTTTCCCAATTAGAAACTTACTGTCAATACGAAGGTATTGAATTTAAGGCATTATTTCGAAATTTTAAGTATTTTTTAGGCATTAAATTTTTACTTGAGCAAAAATGAATTATTTTTTAAAAGTGCTTAAAATTTACGGAGATAGTTTTCTAGGGGCATAATTATTAAGTCTCGAAATTTGACTTCTTTGCGTTAAGAGTGACATTATTTTCCAAGTTATGCTTTCTATTTATATGGAATATATTAATGTTTTTCGGGGGATTTCTTTTGTTTATAATGTCACAAGTCACAGGCAATTTTCAAAGAAAACTTTCTTAAGGTTAGTGTCCGAAATTTTCACTTCACAAAAGAGAAGAAGTTTAGAGTTTTTTATTTGATTATCCTTCCCATTTGCAGCATGTGTCTTCTTACTTTTCGAAAAACAGGATTTGCAATCACACATAGCGAAATCCCATGTTAACCTATGGGAAAATGTCTATTTAAACACAGAATTATTCAATATGCGTGCTGATCATGCCACAGAATTTCGACAAACATGTGTTGCCGGACAATTTTTTATTTTGTCCATATTTTGAGTGTAGAAATCTATATAGAAGAGAAGTTATAATCCATTTACAAAAATATTCTATCTTAAAAATATTTCTAATTAGATTGGATAAAAAATTACGATTTTGCGCGTTTTAACAAAATTTAAGAGGTTTATAAAACGTCAGGGCTAAATCTAAGGCTTTGTAAATTAGTATGTTATATTTAACGTAACAGTTTTAAGCCAATGCAAATGAAATATTGTCACAGTTGTGTTGAGTTTTCACAGATTCATAAAGTTATTTTATAAGATATTAATTTAAGTTAGATAGCAATATAAACAGAAAAATAACAATAAAATGTATTCTGGTACAAATTTAAAAATATAGATTAGTTCGTTGCTCTTTAGCCTTACGAAGGTGCAATCTAACAATATCCTATCGAAAGTGTTTTAGACACACTAATGCTGACACAATGTCTCAAGATTAACTTTTGGAGAGTAATAAATATTATGTTGTTACGTAAATTTTACTCTATAAATCTATTAATAAAGTGTGTATCACAATTACAATATTTAAAACTTTCTTGTGTGTTAACTAATTCTCTTTTGATTATATAACTGTCTCATTTCAGTTATTTTTGATTCAGAATATTATAATGTAAGTACATATGTATCATGTATATTTACTTATTTTGTTATTATATTTTTTAAAGAGTAATTTACTTATAATTCGCAATAAGCCTAATAGATATAGAATTGCAAATGTGTGGTTTGGAGACTTCAATGTGACTAAGTTTACTAATGACCTCTCACAGGGAGAAGTTGTAAGAACCGTAATCCAAAAAGACTAACCTCATTGACCAGTCTAGAATCTTTGGTTCTCGGGCTGAAGTTTAGTAAGTGATGATGGCAACGGGAGAATGGGTAGAAGGTAGAAGTTTC
This sequence comes from Maratus speciosus, assembly GCA_963932465.1. Taxonomy (NCBI): domain Eukaryota; kingdom Metazoa; phylum Arthropoda; class Arachnida; order Araneae; family Salticidae; genus Maratus; species Maratus speciosus. Next base: position 279,881,710 of record OZ010788.1, on the reverse strand, counting down.
GGAACTGGCCCGAGGTAGCTGGCGTGTAAAAATCATAGACTTCTAATATAACTGGACGCAGAAATGGCAACCTTTCCTTGACATGGAAAGGCACATATCCTGCTCCCCACCATCACGTGATGGTGGGGAGAATGCGCGCCAAACCGGTTTTTCCCGCATCCCACCAAGACCTATTTCATCTGCGTTCGTTTTGGAGCGTTTCTTTTATCACGAGAATGAAAACGGAAAATTGCCAAGAAAGGGATCACCGCCAAAAAATGACACCCTTTTGGCGATGAAATCTCCGACATGAGTGCTTCAGGGTTCGACGGATGAGAACAATGGGATTCGCTCTCTATTCAATTCCTCCTCTAAGGCAAAAATGGAAAAGCATAGATTAAGGACCAAGATGGGACATTTACGGAAAATCTGTAATGGCAACAGTACTAGCGTTACTACCGACAAGGCGGGAGGATTAACAAGCCTCCGAAATTTACCTATGTTGAAGAAATATGTTTACGCTCTATGCTTTGAATATCTTCTTTCCTAAAACGAAGCGGGTGTCAGACGATATTCTATTCATGCTTGCTTTATTTATTTAGCTTTTTTTTTACCGTACTTGTATTGTTCCGTTTTAACTTACAAAATGATAATTAGAGTAATAATATAAAAGAAAAACCCAGGAGATTTTGTTAATAACGTAAATATGTAAGTTTATGAGATTAAGGTGTAAAAAATCAAATTCAGGTATTGTGTTAATTGATTCATATCGAATAAAACTTTATTGAGTGTAATGTCAGTACCTCTATTTATTTTTAACTGTTAGATTTATATAATTCTAAAAATTTGTCGAAAGGAATTTTTCCCCATCTGTAATTTTATTATTATTTCTTATATGTTAATATTATAAATATTATTGAATTGATTGTACGTTATTTAGATTAAAAATAATATTTTTATTTTATCTGTAAGAAAGTGAAAATGCGTAAATTTTAAAAGATAATTGTAACGATTGTTTAATACGTTAAACATCATAAATTAATAAAACATAGACTATAAAAATTTTCCTACCGAATGGGAATATTTATGAAATTTTCTTGGATTTCTAGAGAGCAATACTTCGTATATTTTTTTATTACACCATTACTTTATGTAATTCAAGACGAAATTTTTACCCTGTTTTTCGTTGCACTTAAATCGTTCACACATCATGTAAAAAAAAAAAAAAAGTATATATCCATGCATGGAACATAGAATAGATATATAAAATAGAATATGTATTCTATGTTCATGTATCGGTGTAAGATTCTTTTGAAAACGTAGACATGCAAAATTAAAAAAAGAAAGATCACAATAAGGTAGATACTCAATAATAAAATTTTTACAAGGATGGGGAGTTTCTTCCCCATTGTCACTAAAGACGCTACGATTGCAATCGCATTACCATTACGCTCTATGGAAATGTCCCATCTTGTATGTTAATCTATGTGGAAAAGTGGATTCTTTTAAAATTTAAGATTTTTTTAAGCTGAGTATTGTATATATTTTTCTGATGTGATGTAATAAACTTATGTGTCTTAACAATCGTCTATTCAACTGATAGCTTTTTGGTTGCTTTATCAAAAAGTTCTGTTCGTCGAGTGCCTTTCGTAACTCTACGCTACAGTTTATTCATTGTATTGATTGCTTCTAGCTAGCTGTCTAGTGTTGTCTGTGTCTGTCGTGTCTGTTCGTATGGATCATTCGGGACAACAGCCGTGATGCTTATAGGTCCCAAAGCCCCCTCACTACCTACATACCAACTGATAGCTTCAAACACGATTCTAAATTTTCCTGTGTAATGGAGTCGGAAGTACGATTTTAAATAATAGTCAGAGCAACGAATTTCCAGAAAAATAAAATAGTTTAATATGTACTTATTTATCGAAGAAAACTCCTTTTTGAAGCAAATGGAATTAAAATTAATTTTAATTAAAAAAATAATTGAAAAGGTTAATTGTTCGATCGGTGTTATTATTTAAAAATTGCAATAATTAAAAAAGAAACTAAAAATTGTATCTCTTAAACATACGTATCGTATTATTACTTTTAAATATATATTAAAAATATCTGTATGTACAATACTTTTGATCACGGTTGTAATGTCTGTAATCTGTAAGCCTTATTTTGTTATTCCAACTGAAATACGAGACACAGAGTCTTTAAAATTGGAATAATGACAGCTATGAAGAAAGAGAACATTTTGAAACAAGGTATCTTTTTATTATGTAAATTTTTGTGTTTGTAGAAATATTCTTGAAATCTACTAAACTTTTGTGCTACAATTAAAGATTCAAGATGCACATGAATGACTTACCAATAGATATGATTCCTGTATTAGAATATTGAATGCACGGGGTTATATACCGTCGGGGGAAATATACCTGCAGGTTTACTTTCTATAAGAGTCCGTAAAATCAAACATTTTCTTGTATATTTTCTCTGGGGATTTTTGTGTCTTTAGAAAGGATGATTGCATGGACTCTTACGGCATGAACACAGGGATAGTACTACTGTAGTAGGTACTTGTATTTAATGTGCAAATACAGGAATCAATTCTCAGGTATCTTCACAGATTTTACTCCCAGGGTCCTGTTTTTGTGAAATTGTGAACAGCTTTTTACATTTCTGAAAAATCTAGTCATAATTTTGTGAATTTGAAATTATCATTATATCCAGGTATTTATTTATAAATTTTTAGAAGATTTGTGTAAAATATATTTATTTTCTTTATATGTGTAAAAATGACAGGTCAGATTAAATTTTTGAGAGATTCAGTTTAGCGATGGAAAAGTTTTGTGAAAGTCTATTTTGAACCCAAAGGATTTTTTGAAGAGTCCTGTTTTAACCCTTTATGCCCCAAATTATGAATTCATGAAAATTTCATCGTCTGGAACATTTTTCCTGAATTTTTGAAACTACATTAGACGTTTTACACAATCATTTAATAAATTTTAGAAGGATTTTGTCAATTAAAATTAATTAAATTTGAATATATAGAGATTTTGTACAAAATTTATAACTCCACTCAAATATATTATTTAAAATATTTTTTTTAGTATTTTATAGAATTAGAAAATGTACAAATATAATGCTCTTACAATAGAAATGTAGAAATATTTCCGAACTGACCCCCCCCCCCCCCCGATCTTTCAACGTCAAGAAAGCTGAAAAGATGCAGATGAAAAAGAAATCATCCTTTTAAAAATATTTTTGCTTTGTGCAACCAATAATTCTTTTGGAACAAGATAAAGTAAAATATCTAAAACTCATTCTAAACTGTATTACTGCTAATTGAAATATCAAATGAGTTTTATAACAAGTTATTTTAATGGTACTTTAAAGAACCGTCGGGGCCTAAAGGGTTACGGTGAAAAATTTTATGAATGGTCCTATTTTAAGATGAAAAATTTTGTGAAGGGTTATGTTTTGAAATGAAAAAAAATGTGAAGTCCTTTAAAGAACACAATTTCTTCTTAAACAGGCCCCTGAATCTGTTTGAGATTTCAAGGAACCCAGTTTACTAATTTGGAAATAAATTAGGCAAAGTCTTTAATTATTTCTAAACACAATGTTTCATATTAGGGGCTATACATATGTAACCTTATCAACATTTTGCTAATTTTGGACCCTCTCCCCCCTAACGATATCATACGTTATCATTCGTCGAACCCGATGATATCGTTATCAATGTCTAAAAATTCTTTGATTTTTATATTCTTTTTCTTCCTTTACATACACTCGCAGTGATATACACATATGATTACACATTTATTAGTCTCATACTTTACGGATTCAAGAAGTCAATAAAATATCAATACATGAAATAAATTTATATAAAATAACATCTAAAAGAGTTAGTTACTATTTAAAAGTATTTAATAATAGCTTATTGTTGCATTAAAAAGTAATATTGTGTTCTTGCACTCGCTCCCTGCCCGGGAAGATCAAAACAACAGTGGGCAACATTATTTGTCTTTCTTTGCTGGTAAACACAAGTAACATTTCCTACATATTATGCTCGTGATTTCTCTAACAGCGAATTGTATGCGCATATGGCAGAAGAACAGGAATGTCAAAGGTTAAGGTATTCCAAATTTTGGAATCAGATGATTTTATAAGCATTGAATGGCTTTAATAATAGTTTTGTATTTTCATAAAAACATATAAAAATAGTAATAATAATAATAAAGGTAACCTATTTAGATGTAAAGAAAAAGTTACTGAAAAAAAGAAAAGCTTGGTTGGATAAAAAATTATAACGATATCAAAAGCAACCCCCCCCCCCTCCCCCAAGAGATATCTTACGATATTATGTACCAGAACCCCCCCCCCCCCCCTCCTTCCTAAAATGATAATGTTATACTTGATCATCAGTATTTCTGTATTTCAGAAGTATTTGAACTTTTAGTGGCAGAAATTCTGGATGAAATAAGATGAAAATTACTAGTATTAAAATGCAAAAACTGAATAAATCCTTCTACATGGGCTCGAACTCTACAGTTATCAAGTGGCTAAAACACGAAAGTATATTATGAATTGACGTAAAAAAAGATTAAAAAAAATTGTGCATTGACTGTTAGTTGCCAATATCTTTTATTACAAAACTTTACTGTCAATCAGATAATTGTAATATAATACTGAAGAATCTTTTTTTCAGCCATGCGTTTCACAAAGGAAAAAAAAAAACGATGAAACAATGCGGATAAGAAATGATTGATTGGATACATTTTTGCAACAGTTTGCATGATTTAGCATTTAGTTACAGCATGTTTTAGCACAAATTATCAATCTTGTTTCTTATAAAAAGTTATAGAGAGACTGAGAATAAAATATTTATTTCAAAAAGTTATTTTTGTATCATTAAGTAATATTATCTATTCATTTAATTTATTTTCTTCCGAGAACCTTTCCAGTTCTGTAGACTTGATAATGATGTGTTTCTAAATCGAGCCTTTACAGTGTAGCAGCAGAGAATCAATTGACACCGCAAAATTTTATAAATATTCTTCATTTCACTTCAGGACAGAATTTCTGAAATTTTTCAAGTCGAAGCATACTATAAAATTTAGTGGTAGCAATCGCTTAATTGATGTGACACTGTTCCATCACTGCCTTTATCTTATCAGAGAAATTTGAAAGAAAAACTTTTCTTTTCTATTAGGAATTTAGCATGCTTCTATGTTTAATGGTATGTAATTTAATCATTTTTAAACATAAAATTCATGACCAACAATGTAAAAAATTTTTGTTTTGGGGAATTTTTCATGAACTTATTTTTCTGTCTTTGAACAATCAAAGTTGTGTCAATCCAGAATGTTGATGAGCACTATCTTTTATAACAAAACTTTGCTGTTAATCAGATAAGAAATAGTCTTTAATACTGAATGATCTTTTTCAACCATGCATTTCATGAATAAATAAATATATATATAAAAAAATAAAAACTGCAAAGACTAGCGATGAAACAATGCCGATAAAAATGATTGGATGGATGCATTTATCCAGAAGCATCATGTTTGTATTAGTAATTTTCAATGATATACCTTTTTAAAGAGTTACAGGAAGACTGAAAATAAAAGATTTATTTTAAGAACTTTTTTTATATTACTGAAATAAAAAATTAAAAAGTAAAAACTTTATGAGCGATAAATTCATATTATTAAAAGTATTTGAATCTCGGATAAATACTTCCTCTTTTAATTTAGAATGGGCAGATACCCACGTAGAAATGAAATTACAAGCGTAAAAGGATATGAAGGTTTTTTTTTTTTTTTTTTTTTTTTTTTTTTTTTTGCTAGTTTATTATATATAAGTAAAAAGTAATAATAAAGCAAATGCGATGAATAAAAATAGGACCGGTTGCATCTCAATTTGTTCATTACACTAGAAATACTATACTTGTAAGTAATTAACTTTTTAATGCACGATGATTACAACAACAATAATAATAATAATAATTTGTATATAAACACACAAAACGATTTTACTAATTTGAAAACTGAATTAAACGAATTACTATAAGCTATAAATATCAACGCAATGATAAAAATTTTAGTACACGGGTTTATCATAGCAGATCTTAAAAGTTCATGCAGATCTGACTTGTCATTTTTGAAAAATCCTGCGTGCAAATCAATGCGTTTCATGAGATGAGGCAAGGAAGGCTAAATCTCCTTTGTAAATTTCTTGAAAACAAACAAATGTCAAATTAAAATAGTTCTAATATAAATAAAATTTAAGATCGCAATTTTAAACTGTTCATCTGTATAATACTTCTTAAAAAAATTACCTCTAATCCTTCACAAATAATATAATTATTTATATATCTTTCTTGGAGACGGAGACTGGAGAAGTTCTAGCCCCCTGTAGTTCCGATTATAAATGAACGAATATGCTGAGGGAGTGGGGAAGAAGAGAGAAATGTTACGTGTCAGTGGTGTTTGGACTTCGGGCATCAGGATCTTTGGCCTCACTGCAGGTAGAAATGGCAGGGAAGATGTTATTTTCCATAAATTTTAATTGTTTTAAATGTTATATTTTTTGGGAAAAGCTGGACATTTATTTAAAAATGACTTTAATGTTTGTAAATTAATTACCTATAAAATACATGAGATTTAAAATACTTATTGCATTTTGTAATGTTTCGATCTCATCCTCCTCTCTTATTTTGTTCAACGGCCGCCACTGTTTCAAAATCCAAAATAACTGTTTTATATAAAATATAGCTTTAAAAATTATTATTCTCTTCTCTATGCTGTATATAGCGACATTCAAAGATTTTTTTATTACAACTTTTGTTTTTCAAATCGGAAAATAAAATTTAGAATCAGGTTTTTCCTAGATTATTACAAATTAACTATATTTTAACATGAGGGAATAAAGATGGATTTATTTATTTATTTATTTTTTTGTACAATTAAATATATCGAGCACTTAAACAAATCATGTTTCACTGCATTATACAACGTTGTCTATAATTATCTCAGCTAGGTTTTTTCGTTATAAATTTGGAATTATTACTTTTATAATTACAAAATGTGCGTCAAAATAAAATCGTGTGTAAATTAGTTACAGTGTGACTACCATACATATTTACGACCATTTGTATCCTTGACTTATCTGAACAATTTACATCGAATGCTTTGACGAACACTTGTTTTTGAAAGTCGAAATTCTTTCGATGAAAATTTGACATTCATTGTTTTTATTGTATCTTGTTATTTACTCTCTATAAGTTTTCTTAAACACAAACACTTATTGGATTTTCCGCACTTTGGCCGCATGTGCTACCCTTCTATGATCTTGCACTTGGCTGTCTGGGCCTTTATTACATCCCTGTGTAATAGATCGAGCATTCTAAATATTTAACTATACGATTCGCATGTTTATGAACAACATAAATTAAATTTCATTAAAATAAAGACTTATAGTTCGATAGTTAATCGTGATGGTACTGTGTTTGGTCAAATAATAATTTTAAAGCAAGTATTTGGCCCACACACACAAAAAGAAATCTAGTCGGTTGTGCCAATCCCAAAACTTTCTTTTTTCTCATACATGTTAATATTTCAAAAAGTTGTTACACATGTTAATCCTTCAGTGTTATTACTTCAATACAACACCAACTTTGATTTTTATCTTAAGTTTCTGCTTCATTTTAGAAATCGGAGAAAAACAAGTTAATCTCGATAATAATATTATATAAAATCAGTATTTTTCTTTATTCTGTTGTACAGTCGTGGGGAAAAAAAGTAAACACCCCCTAACTCCGCAACAATTTACTGTCGGAGAAAGTTATTGGTACCAAACGATTGGAAATAAAGCCTACTTTTAAATGACATATATAAAATTTTCTTTGGGAACCATCTACATATTAAAACGAACCCAAACTTTGTTTTTTTCAATAGCAATACCCAATTCTGATGTCATAAACAGATTCTACACCCTTCAACTAGCCTAAATCCAAATTTTCATAAAATTAGAATGCTTAGTTTTCGAAAAAATTAATTATTTTAAAATGAATCTCTTTTAGGGGCTGTACCCATACTGAAGTTCGGTACTCGATTGTTGAAATGCTACAGAATCTTGCTTAATGGGTTTCGACTATTGCCAGCCCAAATGTTTCATTAAAATGAGTAAAATATATTTTTTCCAAATTATGCTTTTATGGAGATCATAGACGACCTCTTAAACCATCATTTCGACGTTTTTTACTCATAATTTGTAAAACTACTTGGAAGATAAGTTTGAAATTGAGAATTTCCATAAAGCAGGATATAATAAATATAAATCTATCAAAAAAATTGTAGGTTGCAATTCATATTTTTTTCGAATATTAATTTCATAATTCATATTATAAAATTTTTTAAATTACAAATTCAATGTATTTATGTTTGAGTTTTTAGTATTATATTTAAACAAAAAAAATTATCACATTAGGATTATAATTTCAGGAGATATTAAAAAAATATGAAAATGAAATTTAATATTAGAAGCTCTAAATTTTAAATGTTTATAATTCTAAAACTCATCGCTCAAATGACTTGAAATTTCATTTCTAGGCATAGTTTGAACCAAAAATTTAAATATATTGTCAAAATTGGGTGTTGCCATTGAAAAAAACTAAGTTTGGTTTGGTTTTGATTTGTAGATGTAATAAGTAAATTTTATATACTTTATTTAAAGGTAGATTTTATTTCCAATCATTTGGTACCTATAATTTTTTTCTATTATATATAATAGAAAAAATTTACAGGTACCAAACGATTGGAAATAAAGTCTAATTAGTTGCAGAGTTAAAATGTGGTGTTTACTCCCCCCCCCCTCCCCCCAAACTGTACATCAGATGTTTGAGAATTGCATGGTTGGAAAGCTAGTTGGAAAGCTGGATGCGAATTACTCGTCGCTACACGAACAGCTGATGTCAACAGAACTATGAAAAATCGAGAAAAATTGCTATTACAGCGTTCCCATCCGATGGATTGTTTCCAAATTCACGTGGGAGCTGCTGGCCTGAGCCAAAACATACACATGATATTTGGTTCAATTCTAATCATAACTTCATACACTTTTCGATGATACAATATTGAAAATGGCACAAAAATCGCTATCACAGCGCCCCCTTCAGACGGAATATTTCCAAATTCAAGGAGGACCAGCTTGCCATAGCCAAAAACATATATATGAAATTTGATTCAATTCTATGCACAACTCCATACACTTTTGATGGTACAATAATGAAAAAGGGCCCAAAAATCGCTATGACAGCGCCCCCTTCCGGCGGAATATTTCCAAATTCAAGGAGGACCACTTTGACCATAGCCAAAAATATGCGCAAAAAATTTGGTTTAATTCTATGCATAACTTCATACCTCTTTCGATGGTACAATGCAGACACGCGGACGGACAGATAGACATTTTGTATAAACATGTTTTTCGGGATCTCTGACCCCTAAAACATGTAAATCCGTTGAAAACAGGAAGTTGAAAAAAATGTTGGTTACAATACTTTCTTCTTTAGAAAGAAGAAAGTAAAAAGGAATAAAATCTATTTATTGTATTTGGATAAAATAAAGGAATAAAATCAATTTATTGTATTTGGATAAAATAATTTAAGTAAAAGCTTCAAAGTAATGCAAACAGTATTTAAATCTTTATTATTAATCTTACTTAAACGGACTCCTAACTATATATTTCATTAAAATTACAAAAAAATCTTATTTTATTTTCGTTTTTCTATTTGTGCGTAATGTGCTCAGTTAGAATTTTATTCAGACCTAAACTTTATAACTTTAAAGGTATAGTTTCAAAAGTTATTAAGAAAAAACTAATTATGACAGCTTTGTAATTTGTATTGATTTGGATTGCACTAGTGTTTTAAACTTTTGCTATCAGACTTGGTTTAGGTTAACCAAATGCTTAAAAATACAAGGAAAAAAATACTTAATTATTGATGAAAACTGAGCAAGTGGTTGAATTAAATTTGTTTCCTTATGTTTACGAAAGCCTTGAAACAATCCTTGCGAGACGGAAAGCTCTAAACAGCATTATTTTGGTGATATGATGCACGCTGTAATTTTATAAAATATCGCATGTAAATTTTATGTCGTTATTTATATAATTATGGGACATATAGCTGTTCAAGGAGATTGTCTATGATAGGATTTAACAGTTTTAGTTCTCAATTATGTGGCCATTATAATTCCTTATATTACTGACAAAGTTTTCTTCTAAATCTGGTCGAAAGGACCTTGTAGTTTCTTTCGCTGTTGTATTGTGACACGAGATAATTTATTTAAATAATGCAGCAAAAACCTGCTAATACGGAATCGCAAAGTGTAAAAAATTGTACTTTATATACGTTGCAATCTTAGCAGGTGTAATTTATGGTATACTTTTCGTCAGTATTGTGAAATTTCTTTGTTTATGGTAAGATTCCTTTATCGACAAACTCCATTTTAACACGTTGCAACAAAGTTGAAAAGTGTTTATGACTTCGGTTTGTCTGTCCGCGCTCTAACTCCCGTAAATATACTCGGATTGTCCTGAAATTTTTGGATGTTTTTAATGTCAACCACTAGGGGGCTCTGCCCCCTACGAGCTACGCTCGTCAACCCCCCGTTCAGACACCGCAGACTCTAAAAGTACGCTAATTTGATCGGCTTTAAAAAGATTTCGGAAGATTGAATTATAATTTAAGAAACAATGGCGATCTCCCTATAAACGGATTTCTATTCATTTCTCTTTGACTGGGGAATTTTAAGGCCAAATCCGCTGCTGTACTACTTGATTAACCCGTCAACCAATTTCGCCAAATTATACAAATTGACATCATTTTTATTTTAAATAACGAAAGAACAAATAAATTAGTGCAACATTAATAAAAATACAAATAAAACGTCGAAATAAAAATAACTTGATGACGTAGACACGTGTAACTTGCTTAAAATCAAGTTAATGTGACATTTACGATCAACCATTATTGGCATTTAATCTTATAGTTTGGCGAATGATAGATTTTTGTTCGACGGGATAACTAAGTAGTACCAAAAATACATATGTCAATCGCTGTTTTCGTCTTTGATTAAGTAAAATAAGATAAACATTTCAGAATAAGCTAATATAAAAGGAATTAAGTAAACAGAATCTTTGTCTCCCGGTATTTTTTAACAAAGCGAAAAGAAAGTCCTTTTAAATAAGACATTTTAAATAATCGTTTTTAATCTGACGTAATTTTGACCAAACTATTCTTTCTCTTTTTAATATTCACGTGAAAATACTTGTGTTAGAAATGTAATATTATTTGCGCTTTCCTAACAAAAATACTTGAAAAGTATCCTCTCAAAATATCAAATAAATGTCTAGCGCAATTTCTAAATTTAAACCGTTTTGCAATATTATTTTGTGTTCATTTTATGTAATAACTGTAATGTGACGTAAATATGACGTAATTTCTCCTATTTAAGACTTCTAACGCATGTTAATTAATTTATTATTTTACAAATTCCTTTCTCTCTTAAAATTCACGTGTAATTATAGTTTTTATGACGTAATTTTCAATAAGTTCCTGCTTTTTGTACATAATTATTTAATTCCAATTTCAAATGTTTTTTTTTCTATTCATAATAGTCACGTGTAAATAAATTTTTAATTTATTACACGTATAAATATATATATATATATATATATATATATTTGAAGCAAACATTATTGTTTCCGCTGTTTATATAGTTGGCAACAGTTTAAATTAATATCACATCCTAAAATCTGTAAAAAATATCTCTAGAAATGCTGAAAATTTGAATTTAAAATAGAAATAAAACCTCAAAAAATTAGCCAAATTAAAAAAAAAATAGAATCTGCACACCGGGAACTTCAAACGTATAAAATGATCTAAAAATGATTAAATTCCCATCAATAGTTTTTGCTCCTATAAAACTTTTTTAGTGGAACGATTTTGTCCAACTTTAGCATTAAATATCTCTTAAAATAATTCTTTGATTTGAAAACTGTCTGCATCAGCGTGTTTATCAAACATTTCTGTATAATACTACCGATTTTCATATTTTTGTATGCATTATTTTTCTTAATATTAACGAAGAAAGACCTCCGGTCACAAAAAATTCAAAACCGGCGGCGGTGACAGCGGTAGTTACTTTTTTTTAGAATAGAGAGATAGCACGTTCCCTATTTCAAATGAAGTTTCTAGCCTGTTTAATTCATTTACAGGGACAGTCAAAAGTTTTCCGTTACATTACGGCTTATGGGAAAAATCGTTTAAAATGATTTTTAATGATGTTACATGCTTTCAAACATAATAAAATTCATATGCATTTATCAAGTGCACTAAAATATGCATTCTGTAGAATATAGTTATTATTCATTTACAGGGCCACACAAAAGAATTCCGTTACATAATGATATAGGGGTGGAGGGAATTGTTTGCAGCGTATTTTACTTATGTTAAATTATTTCATGTATAATGAAATTGATATACGTCGCTGATGTTTACTATAACTTATTTCATGTATAATACGAAGTGCATAGTATTTACTGGGACACAAAATATTTCAGATACTATATTGTATCCGAAGTACTGTACAGTAGCGATGATTGCTGGAAATGCATTTTTAATTATGGTATGTGCCTTTATGTTTCACTATATTTATGTATAGTATATGGTGCGAATAAATGCTGTAATTCATATGCAGGGCTACACAAAAGAATTCGTAAGGGTTACTGGGTATGATTGCAAATTTCTTAAAGGTAGTTTTTAAATGAATTATGCATTTTTACGCTGAACTGCATTTAGTTTACTAAGAAATGTTTTTAAAATACAGATAAAATGATATATAGAGTCACGCAAAGAATTGGATACATGACCGTCTATAAATGATAATTTCTGGAAATGAGATTTCAGTAGTTTTAAAATTGTTTTAATTTGAATTAAACATTAGCTAAATAGTGACGTGTAATAAAGGTACTAGGTTAACTACAGGATTGTACAAAAGTATACAAGTATGTTTCCATCTATTAGTATGAATTGCTGAAAGAGAAATTTCAACCTGTTATGCGTTTTCTTGCTAAACTAAATGTCCCCATTATATAGTATATATATCAACCTACAGATCAAATAGAGGGCTGTTCAAAAGAATTGGAATACATATTTGCTATGATGCTGCTGAAATCAATTTTTTCAAATGTTTTATGCGTTTTCTAAAATGTTTACTTAGTTCTCTTATATACCTTATTTCCCTAAATAACGAAGTTTTATTAAAGCATTCAGGAAGGGTTGGAAAGTGTTTCATAATCTATGCTTAACGTATGATTTTTTAAAATTGTTATATGTTTTATCGTACCTACAACATTGCTTAGTATTTTATATAAATTATTCTGTTTAAGGATAGGCTGAAACACGTTTTTAAGACCGAAACCGCAACCGAATTTCGATAATCTTCCTATTTTCGGCCGAAAACAGAAATGTCTAAATTTTTTTTAAAAGTAATTAATACATACATAAATATACAAAATTATTAATTAATTATACGTGAGGGCCAAGTTGACTCTCTGTGCCTCTGACCAAAACTTTTTATTTTCATATGAAATAAAATGTAAATAATTCATCTTCGACACAGAATGATTTTCTAATTATACGAATTTCATCTAATTAAAAAATGTTTTAGGTATGCATATCTCGATTTAACTTTTATAATGTTTTTTGTAAATGATCATCTGTTGTATTAGAACATTTTCACAGAATATTCGGCGGAACTTCTGCGGTTTCAAAGTACAAATTTTCTATTACTGTTTTGTCTGCAGCATTTAATGAGCATGTGAAAAGCGTCTTTAAAGTTTAGTCATCTATGCATTGCCTGCTTTATAATTTGCATTCACATCTTGAGTCAGTCATGACTGATAATTATCAATAGTGAAGTTCATAGCAATAAATAAATGGTGTCTCATTTGAGCCGATACATCTCAAATTAATGAGTATAATATTGAAAATTTCCGAAGGAAGAAACGAGATTTTTGGAATACATTTAGTTTCGGTCAAGTTACGGTCCGGTGGAATGTTTGGCAGAATTTTCGCCGAAAACAAATTTTCGGTCGATCTCTAATTATTGTTATATTTTTACTGCTTTGATTTCAAAGTTACTATTTAACATTTGATATGAAACAGTTTGTGATACTTCCTATTTCGACTAAAAACAAAAACATGAATAATAAAAGTTTTTTTTAAATAGGATATGACTAAAAGAGTAAGTGCAAACATTTCCAAAAAAACATTATAACATGATAATGACGTAAATATCAAATTTATATTTATTCAACGGTATTAATTTGTATTATGTACAGAGTGACCCCGAACTCCACATAAAAACTTGGAAGAAGTGCATTACAATTGTAAGAAACAGCTTTTATGTAAGAAACTACATCCGCAATCTATTTATTTACTCGAAAATAATCTTACTAAAATCTTACTCCAATTCGTACTCCGATTTTTGTTAATGACTTTAACAATAATGAAGAAAGTTCAGATGGTAGAGCATTGGCGGCTTCAGACAAGAGATCCCTGGTTTGAATCCTGGTCCGGACATTTTTTGTCCAGTTGGAAATTTACATCTCATATGATTTGTTTACCAATTAGAATATCATTATAGGAGTTGGTTTTCGAAGGTTTCGGTTGTGCAAAGCCTCTCTGGTGAACCCCGAAATCAAGTTCCAGGGCCCGACTGTCCTATGAGTGCTTGGTTTCCTTGGGGCCCTTGGGGGAATCCGAGAAGGTGGTTCCAAGGTCCACAGTAGTATCTTGAAGCACATGGGTATTACTATCGGGACGTCAGACATCGTACTTGGGTGCAAGCTAAAAGAGTGACCCGCGAGGGCGGTGCTCTTTGTCCGGAACGCTTGTGAAGGCTGGTTTTCGGACTGTCTGGATGGAGTGTATATGGCCCCTCAGGGTCTAAGACCGGGAAGTGGTATCCCGCCTTCCCAATCAGAATAATTGTGTTAAAATTAATTTAATGCAATTACGTATCCAGCTTTTTCTGGAGTTCCATTACCTGCGATTCTTTCTGTTGAGTTGATTCAGATATCAGACAAGATGCTATAATCAATAAGGTTAGCTGAGTGAATTAAATCCACCAGATTCGTCCGGGATAGCTCAGATGGTAGAGCATTGGCGGCTTCAGCCACGAGATCCCTGATTCGAATACTGGTCCGGCATTTTTCGCCCAATTGGAAATTTACATCTTAAATAATGGACATGTCTTTACGGAATTTACAACATATTTAACAAATATTTCCATCTTGTACTGAGATCAATTTTCTATTTTTAGAAGGAAAAAAAAAGCATAAAAACTATACCTAAGGAAAACACCGATAACATTTGAAATTCCTTGAATGTATTTTTTTATTTTTTATTTGGCGATATGAATTGAGTAAGTATTAGGCTAATGTCTGACGAACGTCTTTTTGCACGCTTTTTTCCTTACGCATTATCCCTACACAATGCTAGCGGCATTGTGTAGGGATAATACGTAAGGAAAAAAGCGTGCAAAAAGACGTCCGTCTGACATTAGCCTTAGAGTACCCATTTCTACATACAGGAATCTTAGATTAGAAAGAAAGAAAGAAAAAAAAACACAAGTAAAATACGGTAGAATCAAATGGATAATTTAAAGAATAGTTTGCACAACAAAAATTTAGGCTAGGGCTTATAAAATGTAAAAAGATAAATTAAAATAAAAGCGTTAAAAAAAAAGATTGCACTATTTATTTATTTTTATTTTCTACATTTTAGGGTTTTAAATAATGCGTTGTTGCAATTTTACAGCCATTTGGCCTATTTTCGCGTGCAATTAGCATTACTGTTGTTTTAACTCATATTGAGTTCTAACCATAAAGAATATTTGATGATTTAATAACTGCACTCTGATAACGGGAAATGCCTTAAAATTAATTTATTAATTTCTAATTAACCTAAATTAATTTATTAGTTTATTAGTTTATAATTAAAGGGGGATTTGCTTTTTTTCGGTCAAAAAAACTATTTTTCTTTTTTTACATTTTTCTATTCCCCATAGTCTGTAGAATCCGTGTACAGCGATTTAGCCGAATTCGAAGTTCTTTCATAGTTATTTCGCATCCGTAGGCTTACACTGTTTTGGAGCACTGCAAAATGACTTTTTTCAAACTGGGCGGTATCAGAACACAAAAACTATTAAAACGATCTTGCTATTTTTTTTTAAATTAAAGCTGATATAATTTATAGGAGCTTGGGCCACTTTCAGCCGTTTTTATAAAAAAGAAATATTTTTAGAAGCACGCCGAAGTGCGAAAAAAAGAGATCAGAAATAGATCTACTTTTTCAAATCTCAGCCACTTTGTTGATTTTCAATTGTTTGATCTCAAAGTGGTTGAAGCTCCAGACAATATTATTTACTTTACTAACCCTTAAAGGAAATTGACTGCAAACGACTCATGCGATCTATCGGATCCCTCCCGATTGGAAGTGCACGGCGCGTACGCTATGGCATCCATCCACGTAACTTGAGCAACATCATCAATTTTTTATTTTAAAAAAATTCTGAAATGTTCTTCAAATGATAACAAGTAACACGCAAAGAACTCGGACCTAAAATCTTCATTCCCATTCCAGAAAAAAATTCCCCCCCAAAGTACCCCCCCCCCTCCCCGCGCGCGCTTAAAACATAGTTTTTATAGTTCTAACATATCAGGAAGTGAGATGAAAATCAATTACAAAACTCCATTTTTACATACTTGACCCAAGTTACTTTAAATAAATGAGCGTAAATATGATGTTTTGCGATAAAAAAGCATCAAAATTGTGAAATGTACCTACAGGGCGTTCGTTATTTTCGAAAACGTTTAGAACAATTAAGAACTATCGATAAAATAAGTTTTTTTTTATTCTTTTATGCTGGTTAAAAAACAAAAAATGGACCAGTGGAAGCGCTGTATACATATAAATACATAAATTCGCGGATCAGAATTTTCTATTTTTGCCACTAAAAATCCTTATCTTTTTAGAAATATCTATCTACTCCATCAAATAAACCGATCGTCTATCTTACAAATGCAGCAGTTATTTAGAAATGTTAAAACTTTGCGATGTAATGAAACTACGTATCATATGAGTTTTAATTTTGTAGCTTAATATTTATCTAGTCTGAATCACGAATAAAAAATTATAGAAAATACATAAAAAAAATCTGCAAGTTTAATAACGACCTACACGCGTACAGTTAAAAGGGGCTTTTTCAGAAAGACTTCTTGTGTATTAGTTCGGACATTGCAGCACAAGTGTTTCTGATAATCATTTCCATCGCCCGATTTCTAAATAAATTCATATTAAGAAAGTGGCAAAAACCAGTTACTATAAATAGGAATGCTTGTGTGGAAACTCACTAATCGAATGGGATGAATTAAAAAAAATAAATAAATAAAAAAGCTCCATAAAAAATGTTTTATAGTACTTCTCTAATACTTGAAGAATCACATGCGATTCACTATCCATAATCACACTGTGGATTTTTACAGAAACTTTCAGTAAGATGTAATAAATTTTTTGCAAAGTTCAATTCAAAGTTTATCTTAATTGTTGCATTATTTTATAGAAAAATGCATGGAATCTCAGAAACGTTACGAAAAAAAAATATATAAATCATCACAACAGCAGCTGTTTTATTTTTTAAAGCTTAATTATTAAAATAAAACAATAAATATAACGACCGAGTGTATTTCAAGTGTTTAGAGGAGTGATTCTCAACGGTTTGGCATGGTATATCGGTACGTCGTGAGAAGACCTCAGGAGAAACGCAAAGTTTTAAGTCAAGTTCCCATGAAATATTTAAGAATTAACAGAAGTATCCATACTTTATCATCTCATATTATACTTTAAAATGAGGGTTAGTGTCATAAATTTGCATAAATGGAAATTTATTGCTTTATTATAATTATAAGAGTATGCGCATGCGCGTAAATCATGAAGATAGTCTCACATCACCAGATAAATTTAATTCTTTTAGAAAAAAAATTATGCCTCCTGATGGAAAAAGATAACAATACAATATGCGGTACAAATGATCATTGCAAAATAATTTAAGAGTATACCTAATCCAAGAATTTTACAAAGCAAACATCTTACAAAGAAAATATACTAATTAACAAAAGTCAAGCTCAAGTATCTATATTTAAAAGTATAAACAGGTTTGTGAGTAACTTTGACGTCATATTGACAAACATCTGACAAATAAATTACGCTTTTACTGCAATTTATTTAAAACTTCTAAACATTACACACTTTCAATTTTTACATCGTAGAATGAAAAAAAAAAATGTTTTTTCAAATGCAATTTGTTTGTAAACAGTATCTCAATTTACCAATTTTTTTTGTTTATAAAATAATTTTTAGGCTTGAATGTTTTAAAAAATCTATCTCTACCGCGTGCAGTCCGATCTGTTTGCAGTTAAATTAATAAAAATAGTTCGGCTAATATCCCCTAACGAAGTAAAAACTTCATCAATAAAGGAATTAAATAATATATATTAAATAAAACACAAATTTTAGCAGACATGTAATCGAACTATGCGCTTAAAACACTAAAAATATCAGGATCAAAAAGGCTGTTGTAAACGTAGATCTTTGGCGATTTCTACGGCTATTAATCCCTGGCATACGACTAATACGAAAGTATTGCTTTTAACACATTTCAAAACTTTATTTGAATTCATATTTTCATATAAAAATACTTTTTGGAGTTGTTACTGGTAATAAAAGAAATAGTAAATCTTAAAAATAATTTCAAAATTTAAAATGTAAAAAAAAAAAAAAGGTTTTGACCTATGTTTTGTAACAAGGAAACGCGGTGTTGGATTAGCTAGACTCTTTAAATGTTAATGTACATTAAAGAGAACTATAAAAATTGAGTTTATAAGTAATTTAATCTTCCTTTTTATTACAAATTGTAACAAATTAGTTTGCCCTTTTTTAAATCTAGGATAGCGCATGTTGTTTGTGTTGATAAATAAATTTAAAATGCTATATAATCTTTTTATATATATATATTTTCCTCATCATAATTTTAGTGTACCGTGAACTAAAAATGGTTAGGAAACCCCGGTTTAGATCAAAAAACGGAATGTGCTTTACTATGATTTGGAAATTATCCAATTGCTTTTGTTAATAATAATTTCTGCAAGCTTGTGAAAACTTCCCGGAACACTTTTATAACGTTGTAATTGACTGTTCATATATTCCAAGCATATATCCTTTCCTTCTGTTTAAAACTAAATACATCTTGTAAATCAAATCAGAACGTTTGTAACACGTAACTTCAATTCTTGGAAAATAATACGACAAGACTATTCTCATTATCTACGTTCTTACATAGAAATTGACCGCAGCTATTTGTCGACATTTCGTAGAAACCGAATGAAAGACTAACAGTTAGCTTAGTCATTTCACGTCTCGATGAATACTTTCCACTGAAATATGGGTCATCTCCAATTAGTGACCAGTCGGTTAATTGTGGGGTGCTTTCACAAGAGAATTTGGTGAAGAAGCCTCTCTTTCTTTCAGAATTGGAAAGGAAGAGTTGACCTCGATATTTGACCTGGAAAATGGATCAATGTGGCCTTCCGAAGTTGCATCAGAAAAAAAAAAAGAACACTCTGATGAATATGGTCAGCAATAAAAGATAAATACAATTAAAATCTATTTTGGAAATGAGGGTATTATTGACATAAAGCACCTTTTTTTTCATCACTTGTGAAATTCATGATCAAGTAGTACATGTTTATGTACATTGTAATAACGAAATTTTATTAAAATGATTTCTAAAATACATTTAAACGCAAATTAAATCCGAAACACCGATACTTCTACTCTCCAGCCATGCATTTAAGGTATGTGCCTACCCTCAAATCGCTGTTTTTGAGAAAAATTTTGATTAAAAAAATTATTTTAAATTAAAGTTCAAACATTTTGGATTCCAAAAATGCTTTACTTTTGGTTCAGCGATAATTAGAAGCAAAGTTATAGCACAAAATATAAACCGGAAATGAACTTTCTGAAACCGGAAGTGACCGTTTAAAGAGCCACAGAAAGATAAACAATACATTTTAATACACAAATATATAATACATAATATACACACAAATGCATAAACACCTACAAATATGATGGATTTTAAAGTTGTAATTTTTATACATAATTTTGTATGCTATATAAAAATCTTAATTTGCGTTTTCTGGAAAATTGCGTTTTTCTTTGTGCACGTTTACGAGAAATATCATTTCTTAAAAAGTTTTAAAGATATTGAAATAAAATTTTGTAGCAAAGTTCTGCTTATCTTTTGGTATGTTATGAATCAAAATGTAGCTTGTAACTTTGTATATATTAATTTAAGAGCTATTTTTATTGATAAATACACATTTTTTTTCAAAAATCATGTTTTGTATACAAAATTTGGTATATATTAATCAATTTAAGAGGTATTGCAAATCTTTTACTTCATAACACAGGTAAGTTGTTTGCTAATAGTATATTGTTTAAAAAAAGTGAAATATATTGAATAGATTTCGTTCTAGAAAGTTTGGCATAAACGTATTTTCTTTACCATAATTTGTCTAAGTATTGCCTAAATTTGAAAAGTTAAGTAAAACTCTATAAAAAATTTATATGAATTCATAGTTTTATTCCCTGTTTTAACTAAAAACAGATGTGTTTGATAAAAATTTCATATTAAAAAAAAAAAGTGCCTCGAAGGTAGGCACATATCTTAAAAATGAAAGTTAGGAATGTGAACAAAGTGATATAATAAAATAAATGGAACTGCAGTTAAATATTTTTCTCTACATAATTTCAATCTATGCCACTGCTACATATACTTTCAACTACCCTAATAATTATTGACTCTCCCATTTCGAACGAAGAAACGAATTAGACGTATTTGTATGAACGGAACAGCTATTAACTATAAAAATATTCTCTGACGATAGTCGAGGGAATTGCAGGCCGGAAGTACTAAGAAATTTCAAATAAAATGTATATTTTTAACTTGTAACATCTACAGTCGGACCTCGTTATCCCGACACCCACTTTTCACGTCACTCCGCTTATCATGTCAGTTTTTCAAAATCCTGATTTTTTGTTATATGATTTTAAAGTAAATAAGCTCCGGATTTTACGTCGTTGAATAATTTTCAACTCCGGATATCCCGACGGTTTAGGAAAATTGTCCATTTTTCATAATCCATCTTATAAGCAAAGAAATTAAGCGGTAAGAAATGTCTTAGCCAAACTTTTCATAAAAGTGTCTAAAATACCCATTGAGATAAATGAGAAATTTTACTTCAATCCTTTATCTGAATAAATAAACCCGCACACTGTAAATGACACATTTAAGCTCCAACAACAAATGTTGATTACAATTCATTGTATAACGTCTAAAAAAGAATTGTAGGAAGTACATCTAGGGATAAGGAAATCTTAATTCATCAATATTTCATGTAACGATAAAAAAAATGTCATCATAAATCTGATTTTCATGCTTTTCAATTTTGTTTTTGTATTTATTTTGTTTAATAATAATGTTTTGTTGCTTAAAACTGCAAAAACAGTTATTAATTTAAAATTGTCTTAAATTTATTAAAAATACCGGTTAACGCGACACTGCGCTTATGACGACACTTTTTTCTGGTCATTAGAGTGTCGGGATAACGAGGTTCGACTGTATTTTATTATTTTCGTCGCCTTTTAAGCTAAACGGTGAGCTTTTTAAAGTTCATATTGTGAATTTTGTAATTAAAACCTATTTTGGAAAAATTAATAAAAAGCCACTTTTATTTATTTATTTATTTATTTATTTATTTTAGCTTGAATCTGTTTTGCTTTGATCAAATCGTAGAAATCTCATGCCGCAAGTGTAGATATCACGAAATCAGATGTTTTAATATAGTGATAATAATAGTAAATAATAATAATTATTTTTTATCATAGCATTATTATAATGATACTAATAGCAATAGCAGTTATTATTATTTCATCTAGTACATGTCACCAGTGTTCTCGCTGGCTTTTGACCAACATTAGAAATTTGGCGAATAAGAAGTAAAAAACAGTAGCCAAATGAACAGAAATGTTAGCAAAATAGATTCGGCTTGAAACACAGAAAAATCTATCGTTAACTCTTTATTCTATCCCTTTTTTGCAATATGTTCTAAAATAGCCTAAGTTTTTGTAATTGCTTAATAGAAATTCGAGTATCAGCTACAGAAACTATTAAAAATAAGTTCATTCTAAATGTCTTCTAATTGTGTAAACGTTTCAGCCATTCTTTTAGCTGTCTAAATAAAAATTAAATACAGCAATCCTTGATTTACCGTTGTGAAAATATACACTAAAAATGTGTATGAAATTTCGACTCTTAACAGACTGAAAAAATTTGACAGGTCAATGATACTTTGCATACATTTAATAAATAGTATGGTAAATGGCTAATTTCAACACCGCATTCCAGCAAAATTTTTCTCTATTTGGCACTTAATGCGAGTTATTTTGTTTGCGTTTTTACTGTCACGATGCTGGAGCATAGATAGTGATTAATTGACAATAGAGAAATACCTATCGCATAATCCTTTCTGTGTCTTTGCCTGTTGTTAAACTAAATTGGTGTCGAGTCAGTCGAGCTGTTGTCACCTTTGTACCACTATTTCAAAACAAAAATTTTGCGGTTTATTTATATTGCAGATGCTAAAAGAATATATCACGATTTTTTTGTTGCTTTTGTTGTCCAAATAGTTTTAGAAAATGTAGAAAAATTTACAAACACCGCGAGCCCTGTTTACTAGTTGTGGTTATCTGAAATTGATTGCATGTCGATGATAAACGGCTAAGTATTTTAATGCTTAATTATTTTGTGCTAAAATCTGTACAAATTTTACTAGAATTTGGTTGTTTTGTAGATAAGAAAAAAGACAGACCAAAAGGCTGCACGATTGGAAAGAGCATTAAAAATATGTAAAGTATCGTTTACAGCTCAAAAGAGTCAGCAAAAGAAGGAGTGCTTTTGACTCTTATTGTATTTACATAAATACTCATCACGCTCTGAATTAACATAACTATGATGTGGCACTAACTGTTTAAACTTTAAACACACTAGGGGATCGTACCCGGGCTTCCCGGGTTAAAGAATATAGGTGAAATCATTTTTTTAAATTGAAAACTAATAATTTTTTTATATCTATAAATTTTTTAGATAGACCACTTACATTAAAAAAGCATTTTTCATATGGAAAATACGAATTATACAATCAAATAAATTTTTGAAATTTATCAAAAGCGATATTTTCTTATTTACCGCATGCTAAGAGTTATTTGCCAAGATTTTGCTACTTATGGCATCCTTTTATATTCTGATAATTTCAGAGCTTATACATGTCTGGTAAATTTGTGTTTTATTTATATTATTTTATTTATGTTTCTTTTAATGTATATTAGCCGTAAGAAAATGATGAACTATTTATTTTGTTTATTATATTATTATATTAAGGGCAAACGGAATAATCTTTCGTAATCGTTTTCAGTATCTACTATTTTCGACTATTTTCCGTTTACTTTCAATGACTTTCAATAGAAATGAGGTACTTTTGTTGCCACAATAAGAAAAATGGTATTAAAAACTACAAAAAAATTAATATCTCAAAAATAAATTGAGATACAGTTTTCAAACAAATTGCATTTAAAAGAACATTTTTTTCCTTATACGACGGTGAAAAAATTTAAAATGTGCGATGTTTAAAGGTTTAAAAATTTGCAGTAGAGAAAATTGCAAAACCAAAATTTTATTTCAAATTTCAAAGTGTTGCCATTCGAAAAATGACGTATGCGTTACGCACAGATATGTTTGTCCTTTATAATATAGATATGGATAACAAGATAGTGCTAAATTGGTGAGTACCATATTTAATACAAAAGATATATGACACGTGCTAGTGCTATAAACACTAAATGCTACTAAAATTATTTGCATGTGTTTGATTGTATATTGTATATGCTGTTACAAACAAGGAATCATATTTAAATAATGGGTAGTATTGTTGGATATTAAGTATTAAATATAATTTTGAGGTATTATGCAATACGCATAATTCTAATTTTAAAGCATATTATGTTTAGCGTAATTATAATCTTTAGATGTTATGCGGAATATCATCGATACTATTATCGGAACATCCTGTATACGTTGCACTTTAGACTTATTCAAGCATATATCTAAATTATTTAAAGATGCATTTCGGTTTTATAACTTATAATATCATCAACATTTAAATTAGGATAATTATTTAAGAATTCTTTCTTAAATTTTGTCGGCTATAAGGCAAATACAAATTGTTCTGATTGTCGTACTAAATACAATACATTTACAAACAACTCCCCACAATTTTCGAGGCAAAAGAGGAATTGACAGTCAGGTCACAATTCAACTGTTCGAAACCTAGACTAATATATCTAGAACCCTGACAAACGTTTGGATTTTCCGAAAAAATCCTTACTTTATATTCTAAAATTACCAAAGAAAAATAAAATGTAAAACTTAAGAATACCTTCTATAGTAGAAAAGCAAAACTGAAGTAACACAACTATAAAAGGGGGAATTTTTTTCCGGTGCGAAGTTTTTGATACGCTATCCGGTCTTTATATGAATTCATGATTTAAAGCTCTAGATTTTCATTCACAGATTATATTAGCCTAACGGCAGCGAGGTGAAAATCAATAAAACTAAAATAAACTTACCTGCTGGTACGATTTCCGTAGTTCTTGAGGTCGTACTTGTAGTGCTCTGAAAAAAAAGAACAAATCACTAAAACCCCATCAAATCGCCATATGAAAGAAATAAATTGAGAAATAAACTTGAATAAAATGGATCTTTCATCCATTCATTTCGCAGTAGCGGAAGCAATTTAATACATATCTCACAAACGGGGTGAAATTCGACGGTTCATAGCGAAAGCAAATGCGCATTGATCAAAGCTAAAGGTCAACTCCAGTAAAACTTCCCATGAAATTTTCGTTTATTTTCGTATTTATTGTTCTAAACGCACGCTGAGACGATGTTAACCTTTTGAACGCGAATTCCATATTTTATGGTTTCAGAAGCAAATTGAAAGGTATTTTCAAAACAGGATTGAAAATGGTCTGTTCTTATTTCACCATGAAAATGGTCTATTCTTATTTCACCAAACTTGCTGTTGAAGATAATTCCGATTTATATTTATATTCAACATCATGATTCCCATAAAATATTTATTTCACACTGTTGTTAAGGGGGCCTTCTACATTATAAGTCCTACAAAAAAAAAAAAAAAAAAAAAAAAAAAAAAAGCACTTTTTTATGATTCTTTTGTAAGAAAACTGCATGATGGATCTTTTTGAAATTTTAACAGTCTATTGCACATATCTTAAGGTATACACAAGAATTTTTTTGTTAGATTTTGCTGCTTCTGCTCTAAGTTATAAATAAATATGTTCAACTGCTTTGGAAAATTTCGTCTGGACAGTGGGCATGATAGCGCCTTGTAGAATTATCTGAAACACAAAAATAAATTTTCTTCGTAAACTTCGTGCGTATAGCTTCTAGTTAAAGAAACACATAAATTTATTTTTTTTTAAGTTATTTAATGGCTGATTAAAAAAAAAACCATTTTTTCTTTGTAAACAAATTCGTTCTTATTTGTTAAAAACTTTTTTTTTAAATAATTTTAGCAAAAACCTTAATTCATATCGAAGGCAATTAAATAAGCTTTAATTTAAAAAAAAATCAAGATGATCCATTGAATAGTTTTTTTTTATCTTGCCCACTGTGTCAAAAAATATGGTGGAGTTTTTTTAATAAATTTATGGGTTCCTTTAATTTAACTAGAAGCTATACTCACGAAGTTTACGAAAAAAAATTATTTTTGTGTTCCAGATAATTCTACAAGGTGCTATCATGCCCACCGTCCAGACGAAATTTTCCAAAGCAGTTGAACATATTTGTTTATAACTTAGAGTAGAAGCAACAAAATCTAATAAAAAAATTCTTGTGTATACTTTAAGATATGTACAATAAACTGTTAAAATTTCAAAAAGATCCATCATGCAGTTTTCTTACCAAAAAATCATAAAGTGCTTTTTTTTTTGCTCTCCTAATGTAGAAGCTCCCTTTAAATTATTTTATTTGAATTTGCAGTTTGTGATTTGGGCTATCTAAAGCTAGTCAGTTTCTTGATAAAAAGAAAAAAGTTCATACATATTGAACGGAAGAATAATATTTGCATTCTCCAACAGTGGGATGTAAATGAAAATTTTCGACTATAAATAAAATTAAATAAGCACTTTTATGTTATGTGCATTACTTGAATAATTTTTATATCCTTATATTCTAAGCACTGCCCCCTGAAAACGAGGCTTGAGTGCTAACACAAAAAAAGGCAGCTGTTGTAAGTAGAGTTACAAAAAACCCGCAAATTTGCAGGGATGGAAATAACACTAGAAACTTAGGAAATAAACCCGGAACATTGGGAAATATTGGGAATTTTCAGGTAATAAACGAAACCAGTCATTATTTCAAAGGGAACTAAAATTTTAATCATTTAAAAAATTTAAAGTAAAAATAATCCTTGAGAATTTTTGAAAACTCTGAAGATTTTTCAAAATTTCCCTTCCAAAAATCGCAGTTTATTCCCGGGTTTAAACCCGGTTTTTTCCCCTCTTTTGCAAAGCTAGTCTTTTAAGGGTTTGTACGTGTTCCTAAATTTCGACAGCAGTATTTTATAAAATTTTTCTTTGACTTATTTAATCTTAGAAATATCAGGCGGACGAAACTTTTAGAAATTATTTGTATTCAAACACAAGGGACGGTACAAACACCGAAAAAAAAAAATCCGCCTATGACAGTCATTTTTGCGTCATCGCTAGGGATTACAATCCCGGTTACCTGTATCCCGAGATCCCGGGATCCTGCTTTATTTTTAATCCCGAAAATCCTGGGATTGTGTCTGCCAAATCCCGGAATTTTCGGGAATGTCTTTTTTTTTTTAAATCGAACAATTTATTCAGCTGAAATTAAGAAATATATTTATAGACTTCCGCTGTTGGAAATAAAATCATTTTTTATGAAATTTATGTATCATTGAAAAAGAATATATCTCAAAAACTTTTTACATATATTTTTAAGCGAATAAATCGATTAACATGGAAATCTTTTGACTTGCAAACATATGTAACCCACACAGCTATTAGTCAGGAAAGATGAAATATTTTTTAACACTTTCTAACAAAGTTGAAAAGTGTTTAAGACTTCGGTTTGTCTGTCCGTCTGTCCGCGCTCTAACTTCCGTAAAGATACTCGGATTGCCCTGAAATTTTCGGATTTTATTGACGTTTACCATAGCACGTTCCCTATTTCAAATGAAGTTTGTAGCATGTTTAGTTCATTTACAGGGACAGTCAAAAGTTTTCCGTTACATTACGGCCTATGGAAAGAAATCGTTTAAAATGATTTTTAATGATGTTACACGCTTTCAAACATAAGAAAATTGATATGCTTTTTTTTTAAGTTCACTGAAATATGCATTCTGTAGAATACGCGGTGCAAAGAATAGTTATTATTCATTTACAGGGCCATGCAAAAGAATTCCGTTACATGATGATATAGGGGTGGAGAGAATTGTTTGCGGCGTATTTTAATTATGTTAAATTATTTCATGTATAATGAAATCGATATACGTCGCTGAGGTTTACTATAACTTATTTCATGTATAATACGAAGTGCATAGCATTTACAGGGACACACAAAAGATTTCAGAAACTATATATTGTATCCGAAATAGTACAGTAGCGATTACTGATGGAACTGCATTTTAAATTATGTTATGCGTTTTTATGTTTCACTAAATTTATGCATAGCATATGGTGTGTATAAATGGTATAATTCATTTTCAGGGCTACACAAAAGAATTCGTAATGGTTACTGGGTATGAGTGCAAATTGCTTAAAAGTGGTTTTTAAATGAGTTATGCATTTTTACGCTGAACTGCATTTAGTTTACTAAGAAATGTTTGTAGAATATAGATAAAATGATATACAGGGTCACGCAAAGAATTGGATACATGACTGTCTATAAATGATAATTTCTGGAAATGCGATTTCAGTAGTTTTAAGAGTGTTTTAGTTTGAATTAAATTTTAGATAAATAATGGCGTGTAATAAGGGTATAGCAAGCTTACTAACAAAAGTATTGAAGTATGTTTTCATCTATTAGTATAAATTTCTCAAAGAGAAATTTCAAATTGTTACGCGTTTTCTTGCTAAACTAAATTTTCCCATTATATAGTATATATATATACACCTACTGATCAAATACAGGGCTATTCAAAAGAATTGGAATACATATTTGCTATTGACGGTAACTGTTGAAATCAGTTTTTCAAATGTTTTATGCGTTTTCTAAAATGTTTACTTAGTTATCTTATATACCTTATTTCCCTAAATAACGAAGTTTTGTTAAAGCATTCAGGAAGTGTTTGAAAGTGTTTCATAATCTATGCTTAACACATGATTTTTCTTTCTTGTTTAGTTTGATTTCACTCCGTTTAGGAGGCCGGTCGTTGCAGCAACTGGGAATCACAAAATTAGTTTTCGAATTAGGGCTTACTGAGGAGTGTCGCATTTTTTCATAGTCATTATTATGTTCTAACTCCTTTGTTTTTCGTGCGTTTACATTTATTTTGCTTTAAAGATGTCTAATGAAAAGGATTTTGTAGCTCATAGAAAATGTAATGATACATCTTCAGTATGGTACTACTATTTAAAGTCAAAAGATGGAAAAGGCGCTAAATGTAAAAGATGTAGCACAGTACTTAAAACATTAGTTGGATTGACTAAGGGGTTGCATACATATTTATCTATGAAACATGGTACTAAAGTTTAGAAAGATTTTAATATAATTTCTCTTCCCTCCACAAGTCAAGATTGCATGGAAGATACGTTGCTTTCTAAAAAGCGGAAAATAGAGGATTATTTTAGTAGCGATAACGAATCACTGGATTTAATTTTATCGCGAATGACAGCTAAAGACGGTTTCTCATTTAACGTTTTCATCACTTCAAGTGATTTAAGAAACTTACTGATAGCTAAAGGGTATAATTATTTGTCAAATCTGTAGTATTAATTCGAAATCGTGTAGCGAACGATAGTTCCATAATAAAGGAGTTAATTACAATTCAAATACAAACTTTTAAAATTTCAGGAAAAACAATCTTTTGACTTTTGACGAATGGACATCTACTGCGAACAAGTGATTTATGAATATTAATATCCATTCAATAAATTTAAATTTGAACAAATTATTGAATTTAGGCCTTATGCGCATACATGGATCTTTTACAGCAAAAGAGTGTATTGAAATGCTAACAGAGCGTGAAAACCAGTATGATATTTCATTAAAAAATACATTTTTGTTATCATAACTGGGACTTGGAGATGATATTTTAGATGCCTTGATATTTCTTAGATCATATTTTCGAAGAAGAATCGATTAGTTATGAAACAGTAAACTATTCAAACTAATATTTTTGTTCTAGTGCCGTGAATATTTTTTTACAGTGTACAACGTTTTCGAATTTTAACAACTATCATTATTTAGAAATTTAAACTATACATATGAGTAATTTCTTATTATATATGTTTGTTAAGTTCTTTTATAAAAGGAAAAAAAAAACCCTTCATGTTAGGAAAATCTTGAGTCTGCGACATCCTATAATTGTAATCTTTAATTACGCGGCTATGAGAATAAATCAAAATTTAATTAGTGATATTCATTATTTTTTAATATTGTAAATATTAAGCCATTCAAAAACTTGTTTAACAGGAAATAAAAGAAATTATCTAGAAGATGAAACATAGACATTTCATGTTTTTTTGTTACAATGTCAAACATCAACAGCATATTTGTTTTAATTTTCACTTGTTGTAATTTATCCTATACTTTTTGATAATTAATTAAAGTGAAAATTTTTTAACTTGATATATTTTCATATGTAAGTTAGATCATTGTTTTTTAATCTTCCACGCATGCGCAGTTAAAAATTGTTTCATACAAATGCCCATATATCTTCAAATATTTAATATATTCATGTTTTAATTGCAGTATACTGTTTCTACTGTTCTTTGTCAGGTTTAAGGAAAGTTGTGTTAAATTTGGTTGAAAACTCTGTATACTATAAACTTTTGAATTTTTCTCAGAAACGTTAACATCTTCACGAATATGAGTGCTATACTTACACAAATACACACAAACGTTGAACAGGGCTCACATAGTTATTTAATACAGTAGCATACCATTTTGATCATTTTTTGTTACATGAGTGATTGCGAATATTATTTTATAATTAAACTTATTATTAGCCCCCTAATTGTCCACTTGGAATAATGGTTATTGTCCTCTGTCAGGGTAGGAAATCAAAAACATATCTGAAGCGTTTTATTGGTTAAATCCGCATTTTATTCATTTTCTGATGGGTCTATACAGTAATCTGTATTTTCCCTTTACTTTCAACAGAGATGGATACTTCTGTTGCCACTGTGACAAAAAATTAATAAAAACTACAAAAAAAAATTTAATAACTCAGAAACAAATTGAGGTACAGCTTTCAAACAAATTGCAGTTAAAAATACATTTTTTTTCTCTATACGACGGTGTAAAAAGTAATATTGTGGGATGTTTAGAGGTTTAAGAATGAAATTTCATTTAAAATTGGTCCAGGAATATTAATGTTTATCCATGGCGTACGTAATGTATGACTAGCTCCGTAGAAGTTAAAAAATTTACAGTACCAAAAAATGTAATCCATGGCGTACGTAATGTATGATCAACTCCGTGCGATTTTTTATGTCTTAAATTTTAGTCTTTGAAAAAATCATTTTCCAAATGGACGTTGTAATTTGTTAAATTGCATTTATATATATATATATAGCGAAACAGCACCGAAAACTGGTGATCTGAAGCAATTAAATTAATAAAACTTTGTAAAAGATCACCATAAAATAAAAAACAAAACAAAGGACGCGAACTAAAAATTTTTCGAACTAAAAATATAACAGCTCGTCATCAGCTACAGTAAACACGTTTCCGTAAACGGACAAGTTCAAAAATGAACTGGAAGGTAGAGAATGTTGCAAAGAATGCGACAGATGACGCTAGCTGAAAGGAGCACATGCAGAAGAGAAAATTGTTGCCAAAAAAAAATAGAAGAGCAATTGATAGGGAAAAAAATGGAAGTAAAAGAAATAAACAAAATTAAAATAAAATAAAAGAAGTATATATATTTTGTGATTATTTGTAACATTCAAACGAAAATTGAGGTCATAACCATAAATCGCTCTCTGTAACTCTCTTAGAATACTCATCGAAAGATACTTACAAATTCCAACTTCAGGAACTTTAATGAACACCAGTGGCGCCCGGGGCAGGAAGAGATTTTGCGACCCCCCCCCCCCCCCCTAAATAAAAAAATAACCACATTATTTTTCCTCAAGACGAAAAAAAAAGTCTTCTTGGCTTGTATTGGAAGGAAAAGGTAGCTTCACTCTTCCTTGTTCTTGAATTCTTAACGAATTCAGCTCAAACACACGAAACTAAAATGCGTGGAACCCGATTATAAAAGATTTCTAGTTTTCATCAATACTGAATTTGAATGCGAACTTCAAAACTTACCGGAACGTTCACGGATATGGCTGTTGTTTTAAGCGTATGAGATTAGTAACAATGAAAATCCTTCTATATATATAAAAAAAAGTTTTGATTTGGAAATGGACCAATGAAAATCTGCATAGATATTTCCGGCAGATCGACATTCAATTTGAATGCTTAAGCATGGCCTTTCTTCGTTAATATTAAAAAAACTGTTGCATACGAAAATATGAAAATCGGTAGTATTATAGAGAAATGTTTGATAAACACGCTGATGCAGACAGTTTTCAAATCGAAGAATTATTTTAAGAGATATTTAATGCCAAAGTTGGACAAAATCGTTCCATTAAAAAAGTTTTATAGGAGCAAAAACTGTACATAGGAATTTAATCATTTTTAGATAATTTTATGCGTCAGAATTTCCCGGTGTGCAGACTGCATTTAGTTTTTTAATTTGATTCATTTTTTGAGGTTTTATTTCGATTTTAAATTCAAATTTTCAGCATTTCGAGAAATATTTTTTACATATTTTAGAAAATTGTATTAATTTAAACTGTTGCCAACAGTATAAACAGCGCAAACAATAATGTTTGCTTCAAATAAAAAATTTATTTTACACGTGACTATTATAAACAGAAAATATAAAAAGCAGGAACTCATTAAAAATTACGTCATTAAAACTATATTTACACGTGAATTTTAAAATAGAAAGAATATTGTAAAATAATAAATTCATTAACATGCGTTAGAAGTCTTAAATAGGAGAATTTACGTCACATTACACTTATTACTTAAAATGAACAAAAAATAATATTGCAAAACAGTTAAATTTAAAAATTGCGCGAGACATTTATTTGATGTTTTAAGATGATCATAATATTTCATTTCTAACAAAAGTATTTTGACGTGAATATTAAAAAGAGAAAGAAAAGTTTGGTGAAAATTACGTCAGATCATAATTGTCAGATTCAAATTATAATTCAATCTTCCGAAATCTTTTTAAAGCCGATCAAATTAGCGTGCTGTTAGAGTCCGCGGTGCCTGAACGGGGGTTGACGAGCGTAGCTCGTAGGGGGCAGAACCCCCTAGTAAATTTACAAAAAAACACATTTGCTAAAACTCATAAATTATGCCCGATTGTGGAAAAAGAAATCTTGTGTTTCAAAATGGCAATCCACTGAGAATTTCACATTGCTTTACTCATCCATTTTTTAAGATAAAAAGAAAACCAAAAAATGTTCTTGAATCCTTCTATCAAGACCTAACGATTATGCAAGAAATAAACTTGCATTTATAATTTTTTGTGTATATATATATATATATATATATATATATATATTTAGTTTGAATTCTTAAGGGGTCGCCATTTTGAAACAAGATGGCGATCAAGATGTCCAACGAATTTGTTCGAGATCTTAATAAATCCTTAACATATGCTCAATCACATCCAAATCGGTTTATAAATACGAGTGCAGTCGCATGACAATTATCCTACTTATATAGAGAGGTAATTACTAAATATAAACATGAAAGTGATAAGAATTAAAACCCTTTTATAATTCTAAATTTAAATTAAATTTCAAAAGTATAAGTTAAAATTCTTAAATTCGTTTTCCTAACTTTAAATCTTATAGTCCAAAATCCGTTTCGCCCTTTGTAACTTTGTTTTCCAGCATAATATTTATTACATTCACCATTAAAATCAGAGAGTAACTTAAGATAGAACAGGCTGACATTTGGACAATTCTCCTTCGTTTGTGGTTAAAGCCTTGTACGTCACAGATCCCGGGTCTTGACCACAGATCAATCAAGAGCTAATTAACCCATTAAACTAAATGTTCCTCCGAATTGATACTTTCACCCCCCTGCTGGAAAATATTACAAGTCCCAACATATTAGCATGAAAGCGCACGAAAAAGATAAGATTTTGCCCATTCGAGGTGCGTGCAACCAACGACCATGTAGGTCTCGAAATGGCTCGAGGGACATCCGACCGAACTCGTGAAGATGATCGTAAGATGCAGCAAGGAAATAAACGAGTTCGGTTCACAAAGAGGTTCCTGAGTTAAATTCTTTACTCCTATTAATCTCCCAGTTATTCCTTACATAGATAGATATAGCATATAGCTATAGCTTTCTCTGATGCACATGCGCTGAATTTAAGTATATATGAAATATATTTAACTTTTAAAACGACGAAAACAGCTATTTGTACTGGCCGTAGTAGGAAGACTGGAAAGTCCTGCTTTGTTTTTTATACGATTTAAGAAGGGGAAATTTGGGAGTAGGTCGCCCGCATTTTATGGCTTTTCTCAATGTCAATTCGACGGAAAAATGAAATTTCTAATAAAGAAAAAATAATGTCTTTATTTGTTTTTCTTCCAGCTAAATCCATTTTGCATTGGTTCACAGAAGCCCCCATTACATGAAAATATTCATAATGGAATACTAAGAACAAAAAAATCCGCGTGAAAACCAATCTTTGTGTGTGTGTGTTTGATGGAGATGGCTAGAAATATCCACCGCACGTGTAAGTCTGAAAATTTGAGTGAAGGTAGTTCAAAGCAGATCCTGATGCACATGAGGCTCAGATTTCTTATTTTTCGGTCTGTAATTTTTCTTAATTTTTTTCAAAAAATTGACAGCGACAGTACAAAAGTTCGGAGAAAGAACCATACAGTGAGGAACAGTCATTAAAAACCGAACTAAAAAGAGATCTTCTTTCCGCC
Organism: Maratus speciosus; assembly: GCA_963932465.1. NCBI lineage: Eukaryota > Metazoa > Arthropoda > Arachnida > Araneae > Salticidae > Maratus > Maratus speciosus. Next base: position 279,847,203 of record OZ010788.1, on the reverse strand, counting down.
CGACCCTTCCGTTTAATTTCCGAAAATCGATGGATCAGAGATTATATGACATATAGACAATCAACTTAATTATTAAACGTTGCCAAATGCTAAAAACATAATTTAAAATCATTTTATGAATATAATCGAAGATTATTAATGTGTTTTGTAGCAAAAGTCCCGTGATATGAGTTAAGAGTTCCTCTACGAGGGCTTTCCCTCTTTATTTACATTTAAAAGTATGGTTTCCAAAATACAGACTTCTTTTACCACCGTTATCGAACATTAACGGTGCATTCTTTTCTCGGATTCTATTGGCCAGATTTCAACGGGATTGATTCATTCAACTTAGCTTACGATTTTCTTGCAGTTTTAGCTCCATCTTCCAAACATGTGCGGCGCATTCCTATCTCGTGTTCTATAGACCCAATTTCAACTGGACTTTGCTCATTCACCTTATTTTAAGATTGTCTTACAGTTTATAGTTCTACCTTTCATAGTCAGCGGCATTTTTATCTGATGTTTCATGGGCCCGATTTCTGCGGAATTTTTTTTTTTTTCAACTCACCTTAAGATTCTCTTCAGATTTTCCTGTGCGTGCGCAACACGCCTGCTATACGGGGATGCAGAAAGAAGAACCCGTGCCGGAAATTCATTTGGAAGAGATAAATTTGAATGTAGGTTTTTAGCGGTTAGAGAAATATGCGTAGAAGGTCTGGTCTACGCTGCCGAAGACAGTGGGGACCCATCCCAGAGGTTCATTTTGAAAGATTCTTTATACACTTTTAAATTTTAATATGAATAGAGATTTTAATCATTCGCGGTTCGATTGGGAAAATTGATTGGCGGGTCAGCTTGTATACAAATGAATAATGTTATCTTTGATACCAGTAACGTAACGCCAAGTCGGCAGCAGGCCTTTTAATTTATAAACTGAACAGTTAGAAACTTGCATCATCGAGTGACAATTATGATCTCTCCATTCCCCCCACCTTCACTGAATTTCATCAAAACTTTCACACACACACGAACACACGAAAGAAAATGTCAACAATTCTTATTTATTTTCAAAGTATGTGAAATAATTTCGGTTTAAAGCTCCTCTCAATTTGGCGTCTCTTGTTTAATCACTTAGCTCTTCAATTCAGGTATGTAATTGTCTTAGGTACGAAGTGTGTTAAGCCATCCCTAGAAACATTTACATAAGCTTTTTCTTTCTTCATTATTTGGATATAACAAAATTTCTTAATAAAGAAAACATTCACACACACACAAAAAAAAATAAATAAAATAAAAATTAACAGTTTTATTTATTGACAAAATATGTGGGATAATTTCGGTTTAAACCTCTCTCAATTTGGCGCCCCTTGGCCTCGGCGCCCGGGGCGGCAGCCCCCCCCCCTTTCCCCCTTAGCTACGCCACTGATGAACACAATTCTACTATTTATCTAGTTAGATAAATACTGAAGTAACTACATTAGAACAGATTGTCTTTAGTCGTCGTCAGCCGCTCTGCCATGGATCGAAGGAATTAGGGTTTTTCCATTAAGTAGAAAACAGAATTATCCGTTCGGATGTTCGGAAACACTTTATTATTGGTCAGTAGAGTACAATACAAGTACGCATCCGCAACAATTCTATACAATATTTAATCCCTTTTACTACTCAAACTTTAGCAGTTAGTCACGTCATGTCATCATGAACTACATTTTCAAAAAGACGTTACGATATCGTTCTATATACGGAGGACACTCTTCCATACAGCAGACATAGTATTTTTAAGACAGCGGGTGACATGAAAATTGTGGCCTCCGACGACGATACGAAGAGATTTATACCGGGGAGCCCTGGACCTATGTCCCACATCCCCAGAGACATGACAACTTAGTGTACTGACACGGAATGTACTTCGTAGCAAGATGGAATGGAGGCGCAAGGTCGATTTCCCATTGGTCAGAGCCTAAGCTCCTTAGCAGACCAAAGCTGGACAGAACTACACTTTAAAGGCGTAAAAAAAGGACGTATACGGTCCTCCCGAAAAATCGCGCAAATCGACATTTGTAATAACAAAGTAAAAAAAAAAAAAAAAAAAAAAAAAATGATACAAAACAGATAATTTTAATAGCATGCATAGCGGAATTTTAAGATTGAGAAATGAAGCAAAATCCCTCGGAAGCAAATAATAAAAACAGGAAATGTTTTTAAAAATAGATTTTGAAAGGAAATAAAATATTAAAATACTAATTTTAAATAGAATGGAATTTAAGTAAACCAAATGAATGGAATATTATTTAAGATAGGGAATAATTTAATAAACTAGGATTGCAGAATCATTTTAGAAAGGAAATTTTTATGGAATAAATTTAATAAAGCGCCGAAATTTAATTTTCTTATTATATCTAACCTAAAATTTCAGTATAAAATATTACCATTTCTTAAAAATATTCCTTTCAATTCCAATGGACATTTTAAGAATGTAGTTTTCGAGATAACAGAAAATCATGACAAATGGTTGAGTGAATAACCACAAGGCGCAAGTTAAAGAATAAAACTGTTTGTTTGGCAATCCTTTAAATTTGTCGGAAGCTTTAATATGCATGTTGCACGAGATAAACAAAAAGTAATAATTTTTTCCCCAACTGTTTCCCCTATAATTAGCTTTCTTTTCGACAGCTGTTCCATTTTCTTTCTTCGGCTATCAGTATTTAAGGTTTTCATATGTTTACTCACATAATTATATAAAAACACTGAAGTTGCTTTCAAATTTTTACTCACATAATTATATAAAAACACTGAAGTGGTTTTCAAAAAGGTTAAACCATATATATATATATTGAAAAAAATACATCAGGAATTAAACTGAAACTGCAGGTGTGTAAACAGTATAGTATATGTCATATATTTCCGGGAAGATTTTCCCCGAAACCCCATGGGGGACCGTCTACAAATTGAAAAAGAACGAATATTTTTTGGATAACCCTGTAAAAACTAATGTAGCAAATGCGTTCAATCGCGAGATTATAAATAAGAGGCTTATTATAATATACTGTGTTCATTTTTATGAGGATAGAATTTATACTCGTAGAGAAATTAAGGTTTTTATAAAAATAGTCGCAAATTTCGTCAAGTTTTTCGCTTATAATTTGCAGAGTTCTTAATATAAAAAAAAGTTATTTTCAGAAAATATGACAAACAACATTATACACAATACTCTGCAATCAGAATTAAAAAATAATACAAATTGGATTAAAAATGAGCAGGTTTATTAAAAAATGTTCACTGTGCATGCGCAAATGCAATCAAAATATAATGTGCATAATGTATTAGTTAAGTATATAGAGCAACTTTTGTGAAAGTCTCAAAATCATAGCTTGAAAATTCTGACAATTATCGCCGATAAAATAAGCTCGAAATCCGTTGTTCCGAAAAGGAAGCAAAAAAATAAGGGGTTGTATCCAAATATAGTAGTACGTGCAATATTGTGCACGCTATCTTGGCACTAATCAACAGATATTTGATACAACCTCTCATCTTTTTGCTTCTTTTTGGGAACAACAAATTTCGAGTTTATTGTGTCGACGATAATTTTCAGAATTTTCAAGCAATGATTTTGAGATTTTCACAAAAGTTGCTCTATATACTTAGCTAATACATTATGCATATTATATTTTGTTTGCATTCGCGCATGCGCAGTGAAACATTTTTTAGTAAACCTGCTCATTTTTCATCCAATTTTTATTATTTTTTCAATTCTGATTGCAGAGTATTGTTTGCAATGTTGTTTATTATATTTTCTGAAAATAACTTTTTTTATATTAAGAACTGTGCAAATTATAAGCGAAAAACTTGGCGAAATTTGGGACTGTTTTTATAAAAACCTTAATTTCTCTACGAGTATACATGCTATCCTCATAAAAAATGAACACAATTAATAATTAAGCCAATTATTAATAATCTCGAGTTTGAACACCTTTGCTATATTAGTTTTTACAGGGTTATCCAAAAGATATTCGTTCTTTTTCAATTTATTCACTGTCTCCTATGGGGTTTCGGGAAAAAATCTTCGCGGAAATATATGACCTATACTATACTTTTTACACACCTGCAGTTTCAGTTTAATTCCTCAGGTATTTTTCTAGATATTTAACAAAACGTCTAAAATCGCAAGTGACCGGTCATCTTTGGTCATATAGTGTATATAAACATTAATGTTATTAATCCAGCTCCAATTTACATTTTTCCTTTCTCACACCAGACGGCAGCACAGTTATGGGTTTGTCAGATGCTCAAATGTAGCTCGTATGTTAAATTAGTCTTAACTATGTTTTCCATCCTGATATGCTGTAGTTTTAACTCCTAGAATGTATTCAGGTATTGTGCTCTAATAATTTTTAATATCCTGTATAAGGTGTATCTTTCTTTAGACCTCTTAGATTTTTATTATCTTTTTTCTGTAATGTTTGCGTTATAAGGAGCTAAATTTTGTCATTTTAGGCTTAATGCCGACAAAATTGGATGAAATAACGCATCTTCTATAAATGAACTCACAAGCTCCTCTGACGATTCTGTGTGTCATTCATAGTTTCTTATTTTACATACTGGTTTCCTATGTTCATTTTAAATTATCTTTAGAACTTTACCAATTTCTTCATATATTTGTGATTTCAAATTTATTATATGTATATATATAAGTTAGATTTTTCGCTAACAATGCCAATAGTCAGCTTTATATGAAAAATCACAACTATGTATTAAAATAAAATTTTGAAATTTATTAAAAGGGATAATTTCGTATTGGCCTCGTGCCAGCATTTAACCATCTAACAAGGAAGGTCTCCATACGGGCATATTCAGAAAAATCTGAAAAAATTACAGAGTGTTCTTCTCATGTGGATATATATGTTTATAAAAAAACATTTTGGCGGAACCCCGATAGAACGTTCGTAAAAAAATAATGAAATTTTCGTTTATTTGGCGATTTATCATCGGTTGGCGATGAAATGAAATTTCGAAAAATACTTTTTCATGTCGAATACTCTTTAAGATAAAAATATTTCATATTGAACTTGTTTAAATAAATTTAACTTAAATAACTGTAGTTTTGTCAGTTTTTGTTTGATCTAGCTATAGTTTTGTCATATATATATTTATAATAAAAGTTAAATATCAAATTTTATGAACTAAAACAAAATTTAAATTGTTTCAATATCTCAAAATTAAGTCCAATTGAGCGCTGTCGGTTAAATTTTGTTGCTATGGAAACGACGAATTCCTTGGTTTGAAATGAATAACTGCTAAATGAATCTTGCCTTTATTTTGGAATACGCTTAAATATATGAAAGTATTTTTTATAGATGAAATTGTTTTTAAAGTAATAAAATTAAGTAACAAGCAACATAAATATGTAATACGAAAAAATGTATTTATTAAACTCTCTCAATTTTTATGTGTAAATTCCTTAAATACTTTTTACACGCATTCTAAAAATCAATTAACAAACAATTTTCAGATGCATTAAAATCGTTTGCTTATGGCGAGGAAAAGTACTGCTCGCCAAATCGCGTGACGCTTTCGTCTTTTAGCGCCAAATACTCGAAAGTATTTTATTTTTTTACAGACTTTCTACTGTAATTCCGCCGCTCAATTTGACTGATCCTTTATTACATACATAAGTAGTTTAATTGGTATTTTTTTCAAAATATTCTGAGTATGCCCAGTATGGAGACCTTCCTTGTAAGAAAACGCAAAAGATCGCGAGCCTTTTTTCTTCCGATAATTTCAGTGGTTTAAGCGTGGTTCAATTACCTGTCTTAAATTTGTGTTTTATTGATATTTTATCATTTTAGTTATAAATTGGTAAAGATTCAATTTTGATATGGAATATATATAAGACGGAAACAAATGCTGAACTATTTTATTTGTATTAATTTAGTGCAAACAGGCTTATCTTTTGTAATCCTCTGTCTGTAAATGACAGAGATATAGATTTTTAAAAATTATGCTTGAAAATGATTTTTAAAACAATAAAAATTCAGTAAGTTGTGATACAGTTTTCAAACAAATTGCGATATAGTTTTCAAACAAATTCCATTTGAAAGTACATTTTGTTCTCTATTCCACGGTTTAAAAATTGAAAATGTGCGGTATGTAAAAATTTTTAAAAATGCAATAAAAGATAATAAAAGTTAAATTTAATCGTCTGCTGTTGCCTTTCGCAAAATGATGCCAGCGTTACGCACAGACACGTTTGTCCTTTAAAATATAGGTTGGATCCGCTATTGTAATTCTAATGGATGAACTAAGTTTATCACCTTGGTTGAGTTAGAAGTAAAGTACATTATAAAAAAAACTCGTGTTTGTTCTGAATTTCGAGGAATTTTTTTGTCTATAATATATCACAGAAGCTTATAGCAGTTACACCCATTAAATTTTTGTACGTCACACATTAAGGGGTCTCAGAACTCTTAAATCTTTGAAATTTTCGAAATTTTAGTTTTTTTAGAGGTTAACCTCCTATTTTTTCTGAACATTTTGATATAATTGTTTCCTTGAAATTCCTATTATAACTGAAGTTATGGCTTTTTACATTTATACACGTTCAATAGCTGAAGCGTCGTTTCGGAAACTTTGAAGCCATTTTTTTCCAAATGACGTTTTTGGGCATAACGCGATCGATATCTCAAAAACTTATAAATATTTTTTCATGAAATTTTCAAAACATATGTTTCATGTTAGTCTGTATAAACTGAACCTAAATTTTCCTTTTTATTGTTCAAAACAATATTTTTTTATACGATTATACTATTAAAATTTTCTTAATTTTGGATTAGCTAAATACAACTTTGTATTAAAAATACAAAAAAGCTTTAAATACAAATTTATTTAGGTTCAGGGTAATTATTACAATCTGAAGTATAAGTAGGCACCAAATTTTTCATTCTAGTTGCAATACTTATTTTGTAATCTTGCGCGTAAGCTGTTGTGCCGGTTTTTTGCTCGTCAAATGTCTAACAGTTTGGTGCCCCCCCCTCCCCTAATGCTAATTCTGCATATTATAATTTTTTAAATACGTGAAATGAAAGAACATACTTATATCTTTCATTACCAATTAAAATTGTGTCTTAAAATCAAATACGTTTTAAAATATTAAATGTTGAAAATGGTCTTTTTTTTTTTTCATTTTTTTCAATTTTAAGAGTCCTGAGACCCCTTAAGAAAAAAAAAAAAGAATATTAGAAACAATTTCTTCTGCTCTCTTGAAATTCATATACGATCGATCATATGTGTAAAGAAAAACTATGGTACTTATAAAAAAAATCCATTTAATATTGAATAAAAAAAAGACCCTACATCGAATATTTAAAAAAATATTTTTAAGGTATACTTGGATTAAGGGTAAGCTTTTTAAGGTAAATATTGATCATTTTACAAAGTGTGTACACTCCTTAGAGTGTCCAGAGAGTATGGTATCACTATTTCAGATAAAAAAATTTCCATTTAATATTTAAATCGCAGAATTTTGATAGGCTTTCTTTTATTCCAGAATTTGTAACTTTTTTCTGTGATTAAACAAGGCGAAAATTATATGCAAAAAATGCAGTAGAACTGTACGCACTCTGTATCTGTACCCATGTGTCAAATTTTGTGACTATAGAAATTCCTTTTATAAACATTAAATTGTTTCTAAAGACACGAGATCTTCATTTTATTGACATAAGACTAGCATTGGAAAAAACCATAATTAAAAAAAAAAAGGTTACGTACCAAAATTGTTCAAATGAAGAAATATTTTCGTGCTAATGGGTTTAGATACCGCACAAAATAGCAACAGAATGGCATCAAGCCATAAATATGCTAAATGGTTCTTGGTTAAAACTGATGTTTATTGAAACTCAACGGTATTCATGCAAACTTTTGCTTAAGGGATTACATACGTTTTTAACGTTCAAAAAATTGATTTTTTGTTTTTGACGGAAATTAAATCCTTATAGTGTGGATGATTATGGGCAAAAAGATTTAAAGAGATATATCATTTTTAAAGAAAGATATGAGCAAAAATGTGAGCTCGCGCAAAATCAAAATACGTATTGAATCCTAAAACTTTAAGCGCGATTTTCTGGGAACTACATTTTTCAACATGGACAGCATGATAGCTTGAACAATTTTTAACCTTTTTCGATAAAATTTGCGCTCATCTACGCATAATTAAATTGTCTAAGGGCCATTGAGCCGTTTTTTTTTATTTTAACTTTTTATATATTTCCAATAATTGTCAAAATTTTAAACTAAAAATGATTTCATGATTTAAACGAAAAATTTTCTATTTTTCAAAAATTCAAAAATTTGAACCGATGGGCCCTTAGCTATAATCTTATTTTAAAAGAAGAAACTAAGATTTTAATAATCATTTGTTTCTACAGGAAGTTAGGATTCTGCCCACCGAGTCCGGATATTTTGGTACAGGTCAACGCGGCTGCAGATTTCCGACGTAATGTGTGACGAATTATTCAACAACAAAAAATATTTTTAAATTCTTGAAGCAACAACAACGTGGAATTGTTAGTTTTTCAATTAATTTTACTCCCTTCCTAATTTTTTCCCCCCAAAATATCTCAGTTTTTCACACCCGAGAACGTATGCGACCCCTTAAAGGTTCTTACGGTGAGTTCACCTTCATGTATTCTAATATTACTTTTCAGGAGAATTGGTAACATCTGAATATATATATATGAAAGGAATCAGCTTGTACTTCATATTATATGTGGGTAATCATGGCAATAAGCTGAGGCAGTTTGTGCGGAACCTGACTTTATTTTCTGTAATAATACATGATATCATCTGAAGTCAGGTCCAGTGACTTGAGATACGTTAGGAGCAACAGCTCTCGAATTTCTGCGTGTTATTTAAGAGAGGATCCCATCATAATCAGACTTCCCTTTTTCCCTGCACCTCGCTTTTTATCAGCGCTAGTTTTTACTTTTTCCAGTAGAGGGCAGAAGTATCAAAGTGGGAGGCTTATTCTTTCATGATTGGTGCATTATCTTTTTTATAACTGTTTTTTATGTGGAGACAAAGACTCTGAACTTATGATTGCACAACAAGAGCCAATTCTAATTTAAATGTTAAATATTATTTATGAGGTACTCATAGTCTGAAGTGTCAAATCAGACAAAAGTTAATTATGATTTATCTGTTATCAATTTTCCACTTTGACACTAATTACACTAACATATTTACTTTAATTTATAGATTTGAAATTAATCCTTTGTTGTTTACAATTTGATTCTTAAACTATCTAGCATATCCTAAAAAACTCTGTTTGTTTATGCTATAAATATAATGATGCTTTACTTCCTTGTTCATGAGAGAGTTATTACTTTTATAAGTATTTTAAGATAGTTTAATATGTTTTATGATGACTGTCTTATGTCAATAAAGGGTAATTTCTTTTCCAACTCTGTTTCATAAATATCAATTAGTGTCAAATATTTTTATGATGAAGAAAATATTTTTATTTATTTGCTTTAAGAGTCTATGAAAAATAAGTTGGGTTGCCTGATTTAAAAATTAATTTAAATTTTGAATTTTAAAAAGGTTTCATCTTTTAAAAAGGGGTTTATTTTTATTTACTTATTTTTATCCTTTCATATATATATTATTTGAATATTTTACAATATATTCTTGAAATATTATTAAATAGTTTAGTGAAGAAAAATTATTTAAACAAACAAAAAGGCAATTTTTGTAGCAAAATTTTAAAAATTAAATAATAAAAAAGGAAATTTTAAAACCACATTTCTTTTACAATTTTAAACGTTTTGAATTTTTTTCTGCATACTTCTTGAAGTGGCTTTTATAGGGGCTGTGCATATATAACGTTATCATTTTAGGGGAGAGGGGGAGTCTGACACATGATATCGTGAGATATCTCTGGGGGGAGTGGGGGTTTGTCTTTTGATATCGATATCATTTTTGATCCGACCAAAATTCTCTCTTTATTTTTGACATGGTCTTTACATCAAATTAGTATGTTATCTTTTTCTAGTCTTATGTATTTTTATGAAAATACAGTTATTAAAGTCACTAAATTATTATAAATTTATTAATTCTAAAATATGGAATACCCCAACGTTTGATTTTCCTATTCTTCTTCATAAGTGTATACATGTATAATCGGTGTTCGAGAAACCGTATGCGAAGTACATTTGAAATTAAACTTGTGTTTATTAATAAATAAAAAAGAAAGATGAAGAATGCTGTCCACCTGTTTTGTTGATAAGAATTTCTATCTGCCCTCCTCCCTGCCGGGCAAGGACAAGAAGACATTATTACTATTGAATGCATTATGTAACAAAAAGGTATTATAAAATAATTTCAAATAGTAACTATTTCTTTTAAGTATTATTTGATATAAAGTTATTTCATATATAAAGTGATATTTTATTGACTTCTCCTCAGTTGAATCAATAAAGTATGCGAAAACGTAACCATTTTTGTTTATCACTCCAAACAAAAGAAATCAAAATTCCAAAGATAAAAAAAAATATAGACATTGATAACGATATCATTGAGGGGGGGGGGGGGGGTTGAGGAATGATAACGTATGATATCGGAAGGGGGGGAGGGGTCCAAAATTACCAAAAAGTTGATAACGTTATATATGCACAGCTCCATAGCTCTAAGGATCAGATTTCCAAAAAAATATTTATTTAAATACACACATATATATATATATATGACATATGTAAATAAAATAATGACATATGTGTGATTATTTCTCAATATTTTTTTTTTTTTTTTAAATAAACTAGGTATTTATGTTAATATAAATCCGATTCTTAGTTTAATCAAATATACCTTAAAAATTCCCCACCCCCTCCCACCTACAAAAAAAGAAAAAAAAAAGTAGTCAGTGAATTGAAAAATATTCGTTAAGGTTTGCCACTTTAAACATGATGATATATTGAAAAAGAACAACAACAAAACCAGAAACTGAGAAAAATGAATTTAAAGATTGCAACTTTGAATCATTTAAAGGATAATAGGTGAAGTAAACAGCCTTTTTCGTATATTTTTAATTAAAGGACCTTTACGGAACTTCGTGTTAATATAGTAAGGATACCTAAATTCATTTTAAGCAAAATGTTGGAAACTTAATATTTTCATCATTTTTTGCAAATGCAGGATATAGAGTCTCCTTAATATTCATATAACTTATAAATGCATAACTGCCGATCATTAATCATAAAATGTCTTACAGACGTAATGTTGATCTTTCATTTTAACTGAAAGATTTTAGATTATTATCATTAATCAAGGTGTATTATTATTTTTAAAATTTATTCACAAAAAGTTAATTTCAATTTTTTGAGAATTGCGTTGTTTTAAGGATTTTTTTTTATTTTTTTATTTTTTCAAAGTTCTCACGTACAATAAGAATGCGGAAAAAGAAGAAAAAAAAAATCCAGATGGCCAAGTCGGAGGGAGCCATTTTCAATATAAGATAAGGGATTTTTGACCTTTGACTTTAGCGAGTTTCAGAACTTGCGCTTTTATGCCAGATGAATCATATAGCCTTCCTCTTTTTTGACGGAAGGGGGTGTGGGGTGGGGGGAATGTGTTTTTTAAGGGGAAGGGATATCTTTTCAGATATATAAAATTTATTTAATATTTTGCCAGCACGTTTGTGGAATTGTGGAGCGGATTGATTTGTCGAAAAATTCAAATAAAGATCATTAAAATCATATATAGGGCCGTTTTAATGCATTCATTCCAGGTCAACTTTTGTGAACCTCTTACAAATTAAACAACATTTCCTTTGTTTTGTAAATTTTGTACTTCTGTCTTTTACGGTTATCTTATCTGTCTCTTACGGTTTTAAAACAGAATTTCTTGATGCTCCTATCCTATTCTTATCTAGACCTATAAAAATGTTATCATTAAATTATAAAATTTATTTAATCCTTTAATAGAAGTGGTTATAATATAAATCACTTATTTGAAATCAAAATTCGTGCCAAATTTTTTAAATAAATTTTTGAATTTTATAATCAATGTAATTTTTTTCTTAAAAATTGTGTTAAATTATTTACAAATGAAATTTTTCGTAATTTCTAGGGCATTTTCAACATTGTTGTAAAATATTGTTTTTCCACGAAAGGGTTTGTATGTGATAAAAAAGGCATAATACTTAATATTATAGGAATTTCATTAAACCCTATAAAAAAGAAATGTTTGTAATCTAAACCACTTATTTTTAATCAAAATTTGTACCAAAATTTGTTAATAAAATTTTGATTGTACAATGAATGTAAATTTTCCTTAAAAATTGTATTAAATTATTTAAAAATTAAACTTTTCGTAATTTCTAGGGCGTTTTCACCGTTACTCTAAAAAAATTGTTTTTTTTTTTTTTCCCGAAAGTGTTTGTATGAGATAAAAAAAAAAGCATAATACTTAATATATTATGTAAATTTTATTTAACCCTTTAAAAAAAAGTGGTTATACTCTAATTTATCTTGTTCAAAAAGCTTTATTTGTTCACAAAACAAAAATATTTTTAAAAGTAGGATTTCTCTTTCATTTGCGTCTGCTTAGCTTTCTTGATGTCAGATGACTGGGAGTGGAAAGTTTCAGTTCTTAAATGTCTCTATATTTCTCTTGTAGTGACATTTTATTTGTACATTTCCTAATTCTATAAATTATTTTAAAAAATATTTTATATAAAAAAACTGACTGAAGTTGTAAATGTTTTACAAAATCCTTATAAATAAATAATTCGTTCGTTGACTTTAATTGCATTATCCTTCTAAAATTTATTAATTGATTGTGTAAATCTTCTGATGAATTTTCAAATATTCGGGAAAAATATTTTAGAAATTGTATTTTTCCCGATTTCATAATTTGGGACATAAAGGGTTAAAGTTTTAAAATTATGATAACATAATGCAGGTTCTACTTATCCGTGGTCTATCACTAAGTCGGGGTCCACAATTGATTGTGTAAATCTTCTGATGAATTTTCAAATATTCGGGAAAAATATTTTAGAAATTGTATTTTTCCCGATTTCATAATTTGGGACGTAAAGGGTTAAAGTTTTAAAATTATGATAACATAATGCAGGTTCTACTTATCCGTGGTCTATCACTAAGTCGGGGTCCTGGGCCTTCTCCCCACTAGCTTGCTGTATTATGCAAGGTGGAAAATAGACAAAAACGAACGAAAACCAAAAAAGGTCACTCACCGATGCCCCTCCTATCGCAAGCGCGAACAAATCCATCAGCATCACCCACAGTCCGATGTCCATTCTTAATCGGAGGAGAATCACTTCTGCAGCTTCAACCCTCACCTAAGAAAAAGATCCCGAGGAGTCGAGAGCGTCCAGGCGTGAAGAAGACGCGATCGTCCAGCCGAAACGGCATCTCGAAGGACGACCTCCTAACGAGCCCCCCTTCCACCCCCTTTATTCATCATTTGGTTCATTCACGCTTTTGTTTTGCTGGATTCGATCTCGTACAAAAACCGGAATTCACAGATGCTACGTTTACTAGTGGTTATTTTTCTGTTTTTGATATATCGTCCCAAAAGATTTTTATTGCAGATAAAGTTGCTGGCAAATGCCGAAGAACATTTCAAAACTCTTTTTAGCGAACGTTATAGAAATCGCCCTTTTTCATTAAAGAGGCAATCATTTGTCTATACTGCGTATGTTCCTACAAAAGTATTTTGTGTAAGTGGTACGGATAAGCATTGTAAGATTTGAACTGCAATGGGTGACACAATCTGATTAAGTGTTTGTAGAAGGCATAGAAATTTTTTCATGAGCACGGAGGATAATGAAAAAGGGTTATGTTTCCATCTGCAATTAAAGGATATTCAAATGAGAAAGCTTTTCAATTAAAGTCAGCCCTAATTTGATGTCCTAAAGTATATACTCTATATTTCTATAGAAATTAATCCCTATTTCAGTTGATCTCATTTTCCAGTAAATAGTTTATTAAAAATGTTTGCATCCAAAAGTACATAAATTCAAGGAGTATCCCGAGGTAGGGGACATTCTCTCCCGGAGCATTGAAATATCTTTGGGATTGTGTGCTTATACTCTCGAAGAAAAATTCCCACGGCAACTCCTTGTCCTCCTCTCTCCACCTAGAGCTGCAGAAATCCCTGTCGGAAAGAAATGTCTGAATTAAACACCGACATCAATAGGTCTGAAATTTTCAGTGCAAGTTAATAATGAATTCCTTTGTCTTTCAACTGGCGAATGCTGTACTGAAATTTAAAGGAATGCCATTACAGATAAGTTTTGATCTAAACACCCTAATTTTCGAATTTCATTACCAGCAAGATTACTCGCATAAATTTTAAAACATAAAATTATTTTTACACGCCATTCTCAAATCAAAAAATCGTCGGAAACTGACAGAGTAAATATCTTTTCCATTAAAAGAATTACAAACTGTACCAACAAAAAAAAAAAAAAAATAAAATAAAAAATAAAAAATGTTAGCAATTTTTTTCGACTTCTTCTGTTTGTAAAAGACACAAGTAAATATATTTTTGGACACAAGTGTAGATAAATAAACAGCAAAATTTACAGACAATAAAGTATTAACCATTAAAGATTTTTTTTAATTAAAAAAAAATTACCTTAGATTTAGAATAAAAAGATAAAAAAATATAAAATGATATATGATAGGGTGTATCACACTTTTAATCCTTCTCCATCCACTATATCAATGCACGGTAGATGATTTACCAATTCTAGCTGGCCAAAAGTCGGTTTTTAAGAGTTTATCCTAACATAATAATTTATTTTTTGCCTGTTATATCTCAATAGTTAGGGCGTTGTACCCTGCTATTGGTTTTGATATAATTTTATGGTCCATAGACTAGTGAAAAGTTGGTGTTTCTTAGTTGGGAATGAATCAAACAATTTGAGTATAATTCCTTAATCTGTTACTTGAAGCGGAATAAAATATACTGCTCGAGTATGGACGCTTCCGAACAAAACATGGACTTTATTTTATCCGATTTATGTGCATACATTTTGCATATATCAGCTGTTATTTCATATTTAACTTCGCAAAAAACTCTGTATTTTTTATACAATTTTTCAGTTTTAATATAGAAAAAGTTACATGATAAAGAACGATTAAGCTTAATTTTTGATATGATTAAATAGTTTAGATTATTACCTTGTCGTTCCAATTTAATTTGTCTACCCTTAGGTGCCTCCCCAGTTTTTATAATTGTTTTTAGCTTAAATCTAAATAAATTTTGTTGAAATTTTAGTTCAAGTACCATTTTCTTTTTTATCAAAGACAGCAAAATTTAAGTTAGTCACATAAATAAACTTTTGCACCATTATGCAATGGCAACAAGATTTAAAATTTAACGAAAATGGGAATTTGGTTGAAAATGTTTAGTTTATAAAGGATAATTACAATAAAGAAGAAAGAACACATGAAGTTTTGCAAGCGCGAAATGTTTAAATTTATGACCAAATTTGGACAAAAGTTGCCAGTTGTATGTAGATATCTCCAAGACAAAACGATTAAAATATATTACTTGGCTGGAGATTTCAAGGTGATTACAAAATTGATCCAGACAAATTCTCCAAATTCAGATTTGATACAATGCAAAACATAATGTAGTCATTTTCCCATGATATCTTATGATTCCCATTCTTTACATAGGATTACTCTGTGTAGAGATAATTATAAATATACAACAGAATATACAACAAAGCAATTTTCATTAAAGCTGTAGAATGTTTGTCCCATATCTTAAATTTTAGGAAAAGAAATTTTAGGATTTGTTATAATAATACGAAAATAGTTTTATAACTTTAGCTTCCATACCGTTAAGAAATTATCATTAAAATTATCAAGAAGAACGTAAAATCATACGTCAATCAGATTATGAAACATTTTTCAACCCATTCGGACTACTATAATAAAACTTCATAGTTTAATAACATGAAAAACGATGACTAAGTAATAATTTGTAAAACATGTAACACGTTTGAAAATACAATTTCAGCCAAAGTCGAAAACATAACTGAAAATTGTGTACATCCCTGTATATGAACTATAGATTTATCATATAATTCACAATATGGTAAAATTTAGAATAGTTAGAGAATGCATAGCACAGTTGAAAATTCCCCGTCAGCAATTTCCGTCAATAAACGGAAATGTACTTCAGCTGTTTTGTGCAGGCCTGTATATGATTTATAGAATTTATACGCACTAAATAACATGCATCCACAACCGAAAACGCACTTCTTCCATCAATTATTGTTCATAGAGAGAAAAATATAACTAATTTATTTTGTGTGCCCCTGTATATGAAAGATGAATGCTATGCACATAATATTCAATAGTAAGCATCTTATAGAACACCTTGGAGATATATATCAATTTAAATACTTTTGAAATAGTGTAACCTGAACAAAATACACCACAAACAATTTTTCTCCATAGACCGTAATGTAACATATTTCTTTTTAGTGTTCCTGTAAATGATCAATAAATGCTATCCATACCATATTCTATAGCAATGATCTTGTAGAGCACTTCATAGATATGTATATAAATTTCAAAGTGTTTGAAATTATAAAACATCATTAAAAACCACCGCAAACGTTTTTTCCCCATAGGCCGTAATGTAATGAAATTCTTTTGAATGTCCCTGTAACGAAATTATGACTGCTACACGCTACATTTTGCACTACCTAATATTCAATAGTAAATATCAATAACATTTTTCAATTTCATGGCGATGCGACTATACTGATGCCAAAAATAATTTTGGCCAGCTGGAATCGGTAAATCTCCAACCGTGCAATGTCAGCATTTATAAGAAATTTTATTATAATCTAAAACCTAAAAGGAAATTAAACTGCACCATATTTCTCATACATGTTTATTTTTTTTTTCTTCTAAAAACTGCTGAAAACTGCTTTTCTCATCATGGTACAGTCGTGGGAAAAAAAAGGAAACAGCCCTTACTAACTCTGCAAAAAATTATCATAGAAGAAAGTTACTGGTACCACACGATTGGTTATAAACTCCACTTTTATATAAAATTTGCTTAGAGGGCCCTCTACATATTTAAACGAACCATAACTTTGTTTTTTTTTTCAATAACATTACACAATTCTGACAGCATAAATGAACTCAACACCCTTCAATTAGCGTAAAAACAAATTTTTATGTAATTCATGCGACATGTTTCCGAGAAATTAATTGCCGAAACGTCAGTGAAGGCTTACTGTGGAGACACGAAAAGTTTTGGTTTCCGTTAGTCTGTCTGTCTGTTAGTCTGTCTGTCTGTTCCGCGATAACTGCCGCAAAAAGCATCCGATCGGCTTGAAATTCCCTGGGCATGTTGATGAGCTCCCCGGATTTAGCTGTATAGTTTTGGGTTAAATTTCGTTCATTCGTTCGGAATATACAGAACATTTTATTTTGTGATATAATGCTTTTCTATGGGAAGTCAGACGATTTTCAAATTTTCATTTGTTGAAAGAAATCGTTCATATGAATAATAGATTTAAATGGTAAATTTTGGATGCTGAAATTTTTAAATAAGAGTATTAAATTATTCTTATTAGTTTGCAATTTTGTCAAAACATTTGTCAGAGCTTTTAAATTAGGTGTATAACTTATGATAGAATTTTATACATGTGTTCGAATAATATAAAACATTTTATTTTATGAATTTACTTATATTTCATTTTTTCTTTTAACCGTTGCGTAGCAACAGCATCTCATCTAAAAATATCATAAATGTGAAAGTATGTATGGTTTTTTGAAGTCAAATCAAAGCAAAAGGAATGAATTAATGAATGCCTTTGTATAGATATTTGCATATAGATTTATTTAAACGCAGAAATGAAAATAGTATTTATATACTATATAGAATAATATTTTCATTTATTTATTCAACTATTTGATTATAAATGAAAAAGTTCGTTATTTTCATACAGAATAAACTGACATTATTCTGTTAAATTTTATAAACTTTATTGTTGCCAAAAAAAAAAAATGAATAACAATTTCTCCCAAAGAGTTAATTTTAATTTGTAAGATTTTCACGTGCAAAAGAAAAATGGAATAAGCAAATTAAAAATTAAAAAAAGGATATATAGGACAGGAATGAATACATATAAACATTTCACACCAAATACCACCTAAAATAGTTTTTGTAGCAGTATTTTCCCAGCACTACGAAGAAAGATTCCTCGATTTACACGATTTTACTTGGCCTTCCTTTTCTCATTCTTTGCGATTTCATTTTCGCAATTGCGTGCATTAATTGGCACAAAATTTTACATTT
The DNA here is from genome assembly GCA_963932465.1 of Maratus speciosus. Lineage (NCBI taxonomy): Eukaryota > Metazoa > Arthropoda > Arachnida > Araneae > Salticidae > Maratus > Maratus speciosus. The sequence continues at coordinate 279,828,879 of OZ010788.1, read as the reverse complement.
TTATGACTGAGATATATGTAAGGCCATACAAATAAGAAATTCCGTATTGTCTCCTATAAAATGTGATAAAGTGTTGGTTAATCATATATGTTTTTATTAAGAGGAGCAGAGCTGCCAAGCCTCCGGCGTTCTGGATACCAGTATTTTAATACAGAAAATGTTACTTTATTTAATTGAAACATTTGCGCGATTTAAAAGAACATTTTCTCTAAGATAATAGTGATGTGCAAAAAGCTTGAGACTTGGCATGTCTGGTGGGGAGTGAAATGTTTTACTTAATGCATTTATCTCTATTTTAATGCTACGTGAACAACGTCCGTGTAACAGCTTGTAGAGTGTAAAATAAATTAAATTATTAAAATAATCCTTATTACGAAAAATGAAACAGAAAGTCCGGCTAAGGGAAATGAAATGTTAGTTAACCTTTCGTAATTTGACCTGAACATAGGTTTGCGTCAAATTTCAACGGTATTTGTAACATCACGATTTTAAATTAAATGTAGATACTATTAAAAGAAAATCACAAAAAATACTTAAAGGCGCCAAATCATGTTTATCTATTTAACGATGATGAATTATTAACTGTTAGGTTTAGAAGCCCCCCTACTTTAGGGTGATTTTAGTAAGTTAATGCCATCGAGTACATTTTTTGATATTTAGATTAGATCTTAGATATAAATATTGCAGAATGGTAATCAAAATTATTTTTTTATAAACAAAATTTATAAAGGTATTAGATTTCTAAATTAGATGTTTCAGTTTACATTTCCAAAAGTTCTTTATCCATTAGATACAGGTATTTGTGGTTAGCAGGCAAGTAAATACTGCTGTATGGATATTAGGATAACGTAAAATGCTTGACCGAATTATTGCTTATCCTTATAAATCGCAGTGTAAAAAGAAATCTAAGATATAGGGTAATCATTAACTCAATCAGTAGAAAATTACAAATGCAAAATAAATTACACAACGGGGGGTTCAGGGGGGCAGAGGCCCCCTGAAGAAATTTGCTTTATTATATAAAAATTACTAGAATAAGTAGCTCGTGAGAATTTCAGAATATCCTTACATAACAACGTTTTTAATTTAACGCTTTTAATGTCTGAAACCATCGAAATATTTTTTCCTTTTATAAATGTTTGTGTAATTTAAATAGTTTAAATTTTGTTTTTGTAGAAAGATTAATATTACGCAAAGTTTGATAAAAACAATGAGTTGCAGAGATGACGTTGAGGCTCTTGATCTGCAGATTTACTAGTTATTGCCGAAACGTCAGTGAAGGCTTACTGTGGAGACACGAAAAGTTTTGGTTTCCGTTAGTCTGTCTGTCTGTTCCGCGATAACTGCCGTAAAAAGCATCCGATTATCTTAAAATTAAGGCTGCATGTTGGTGAAATCCCCGGATTTAACTGTATAGTTTTTGGTTAAATTTGGTTCATTCGTTCGAAATATATAGAACTTTTTATTTTGCGACTTAATGCTTTCCTATAGCAATTCAGACGATTTTTCCATTTTTATTTGTTGAAAGAAATGGCTCATATGATTGAAGGATTTAAATGCTAAATTAAGGATGATGAAATTTCCTAATTAGAACCATACATTATTCATATTAGTTTGAAATTTTGTGTATACATTTGTCAAAGTTTTTAAATTCGGTGTATAACTTTTATGGAGGGATTTTATATATGTGTTTCAATGACATAAAATATTTTTTTAATATAAATTTTCTTTTTAAGCACATATTTAATTGTTTTTATTATCTTTTAACTGTTACCTAGCAGCGAACTACACCTAAAAATATCGTAAATGTGAAAGTATTTGTAATTGTTTGAAGTTAAATCAAAGTCAAAAGGGACGAATTAATGCCTTTGTGTCTTTACATATAGATGGAATTTACCACAGAAATAAAGAAAGACTATGTTCTATTTATTTTGTTCAAATATTTTTTCTTTTAAAGTAAAAAGTTCATTATTTTCATTATTTTCAATCGACATTTGCAATGAAATTTAACAATCTTTTTTTTTTTTTTTTTTTTTTTTTTTTTTGCTGTTGCCACGAAAATTCAATCCCAGAATAAAAATTTATCCTAAACATTTAATTTTGATTTGAAAGATTTTTATGTGCGAGAGGAAAATGAAATAAAAAATAGACATGAATACGCCTTCATATTAGAAATAAAGTGAAAATACGTAAAGAAGGTGAATTTGATCTTATATATCAAAAATAAAACGAATACGCTTTGAGGTTGAAATAAAAGGGGCTTGTGTTATGATATTAATTCTTATTATTAAAAAAAAATGTTACTAATATCTCATGGTTTATCGTCTGCACACAGCTAACAGAAATGTTAATTCTTAATCGAAAATTCCAATGAGAAAAAAACAACTTTTGAAAAGCAAATATATAGTAAATATAGAAACTGAATATTTCCAAAGTGAGTCTAAAAACAACGAGCCGTTAATTCCCAAATTGGCTCAACCGAGCCCAGCAATCTGATTGGGTAAAACTGATATTTATATAGTGGATAATTATATTTATTTTCTTATGAAGTAGTGTAATGTAAAATAGAATGCAATTATAATGACTTAAATTGATTTATTTTGTAAAATTTGATCAAAATCACAGTAAAGTAATCCAAAATATTAATATTAACAAAGGATCAGATTGCTGAGATCGGATGAGCCAATTTGGGAATTAACGGCTCGTCTAAAAACAATGACTTGCAGAGTTGACGTTGAGGCTCCTGATCTGCAGATTTACTAGTTTTAAAACGAGTGTATTTTAGGGGATGCATCCAAATTGAAGTTCCGTACTCGATTGTTGATCGGGAGAGCCCCCTTCATGATCAAGGCATCTTAAGCGGCACTCAAGCAGTCATTGAAGTCTGCTAGATTACAGGATAGCATAAGAAATTTCAAAATATCTGGTCACTTCTATCATGGACGGCCCCTTAACCACTTTGCCGTTTATTAAGCATCATTTGAAAACTACTTGGAAGAAAAATGTGAAATTTTGGATTTCCATAAAGCAGGACTTAATAAATCTAAATCCATTCAAAAATTTGTAGATTACAATTCATAATTTTTTCGAATATTATTTTCATAATTCAAAATTCATATCATAAAATTATAAAAATTGCAAATTCAACGTATATATGATTGGGTATTTTAGTATTATTGCCACACAAAAAATTAGCACATTAGAGTATAATTTCAGGAGATATATTAATGAAAATATGAAAATGTAATTTAACATTAAAAGACTAAAATTTGAATGTTTATAATTCAAAAACTTATCATTCAAATGACGTGAAATTTGGTGTCTAGGCACAGTTTGAACCGAAGATTTGAAATAGCTTGTTAAAACTGGGTATTGCCTTTGAAAAAAAATGAAGTTCTGGTTCGTTTTAATATGTAGTTGGCTCCTTAAGCAAAAGTTATATACATCATTTAAAAGTAGACTTTATTTACAATCTTTCGGTACCAGTAACTTTCTTCTACGATAATTTGTTGAGGAGTTAGTAGGGGGTGTTTACTTTTTTTTCCCACGACTGACATGACTGTTTAAATTCATCATTGAATTCATTGAATCTGCTTCGGTTTCACCTCAATACGTTTTTAATGCTGTGTCAGTAAAAAATGTTTGCTTATGTTTTTAGCAGTGGGTGGTCATTTAAAAGGGCTAGGGGAGAGCTACCGCCCCCACCCCATTTTCTACATTTTATAATAGTTTAAACCTCATATATTTATTTTACTCTTGATAAAATATATATATATATATATATATATATAATAAATCAGCGTTTTGTAAAATTATGGAGTATGCATGATAAGGAACAGGTTAAAATAGGTTTATCCGACTGATGTGTTACCGTACAGAAGTGTTATTCAAATCTGAATTGAAAAATTTTGCAAACAAAAATATTTCCATTTTACGCAAAAATAACTAGATAATTAGTAAATATATAATTTCATTAAAAAAATCCTATTATGTTGCAGTTACTCTATAAAATAATTTTCTGGCTAGTAATTACTTATAAATTTAGTGATATTCTTAAATAAAACGAAAAGTGCCCAGTTAAACTGATGGCATTGAGCTCACAGGCTATTCACACTAATTGTACATTATACTCTTATTTCAAAGAATAATGCCCTTCAAAAAATAAATGAAAGTGATTAGCCCCCTTTTCCCCCTTTTATACTTAACCAATGAACCACCAAATCTAATCAGAAAAGCTCCTTAACATAATAAACTGGTATACCAAATTTGAAGCGAATCAGATAATTCTGCATGAAAAAACCATTTCGCTAAATTAAGGGGGTATTAACTCCCACATTTCCCCTTTTATGCTTAACCAAGGAACCTTCAAATCTAATCAAGAAAACTCCTCATCAGAATGAACCTAGAAAAAAAAAAATTAAGTAAATAGGATAATTCTGCATGAAAAACCATATATCTAAATTAAGGGGAGAGGACTTGCCCCCTTTCCTCTTTTATGGTTAACCAATAAACCTCCAAATCTAATGAAGAAAGCGCCGTATCGGAATAAACCGGTATATCAAGTTTGAAGCAAATCGAATAATTCTTCATGAAAAACCCATTTATCTAAATTAAGGTGGGGGGGTCTAGCCCCCCCCCCTTTATGCTTAACTAATGAACCTCCAAATCTAATCAACGCAGCTCCTTAACATAATAATCCGGTATACCAAATTTGGAGCCAATCGAATAATTCTACATGAAAAACCCATTTATCTAAATTAAGGTTGGGGGGGGGGGGGGGTAGACCCCTTTTACCCTTTTATCCTTAACCAATGAACACCTAAAACTAATCAGGTAAGCGCCTGTTCAGAATGAACCTTAAAAATAAATTTGAAGCAAATCGGATGTTTCTATCAAGAGTTATCGCGTTACATACATACATATAGAACCGGCAGGCACATTAGCTCTCGGGCTTTGATAGTCTGTGAGGTAAAATGTAACTGGATAAAAAGCGCAGAGTATTTTTTTTCAATCAGTGAGTGAAAATTTTCTCTATCATTATTAACTTCTGTATTTTTACTTTCTTCTATCTTCAATAGAAGAAAGTATTGTAATCGAAATTTTTTTCGACTTCCGGTTTTCGACGGATTTGCATGTTTTAGGGGTCAGAGATTCCAAAAAACATATTTATAGAAAATGTCTGCCTGCTTGTGTGTCCGTCTGTCCGTCCGTCCGTCTGTCTGTCGCCATTGTACCATCAAAAAGTGTATGAAGTTATGTATAGAATTAAACCAAAATTTTATTATAAGTTTTTGGTTATGGCAAGCAGGTCCTCCCGGAATTTGGAAAAAATTCGCCGGTAGAGGGCGCTGATATAACAATTTTTGTGCGATTTTGAATATTGTACCATCCAAAAGTGTATGGAGTTATGCATAGAATTGAACCAAATTTTTAGTTTAAGTTTTTGGATATGACAAGCAGGTCCTCCCTGAATTTGGAAAAAATTCGCCGGTAGGGGGCGCTGTAAATGCGTTTTTTGTGCGATTTTGAATATTGTACCATCGAAAAGTGTATGAAGTTATGCATAGAATTGAACCAAATTTTTATTTTAAGTTTTTGGCTATGGCAAGCAGGTCCTCCCTGAATTTGGAAAAAATTCGCCGGTTGGGGGCGCTGTAATAGCGATTTTTGTGCGATTTTGAATATTGTATCGTCCAAAAGTGTATGAAGTTATGCATAGAATTAAACCAATTTTTTATTTTAAGTTTTTGGCTATGGCAAGCAGGTCCTCCGTGAATTTGGAAAAAATTCGCCGGTAGTGGGCGCTGTAATAGCGATTTTTGTGCGATTTTGAATATTGCACCATCGAAAAGTGTATGAAGTTATGCATAGAATTGAACCAAAAAAAAAAAATTTTCAGTTCTTGGCTATGGCAAGGAGGTCCTCCCTTAATTTGTAAAAAAATCGCTCGTAGAGGGCGCTGTAATAGCGATTTTTGTACAATTTTTGTGCCATTTTGAATATTGTACCGCCGAAAAGTGTATGAAGTTATGCATAGAATTGAACCAAATTTTATGTGTTTATTTTTGGTCATGTCAATTTTGGTCAATTCAGGTCCTCCCTGAATTTGGAAAAATTCTGCCGGAAGGGGGCACTATAATTGCGATGTCTGTACCATTTTCATTATTGTACCATCGAAAAGTGTATGAAGTTATCCATATAATTGAACCAAATTTTTTGTGCATGTTTCTGGCTAATGCAAACAAGTCCTCCCTGAACTTGAAAAAATTCCGAAAGAAGGGGGCGCTATAATTCCGATCTCTGTGCCATTTTCATTATTGTACCATCGAACAGCGTATAAAATTATGCATACAATTGAACCAAAATGTTTGTGCTTGTTTTTGGCTTTGGCCAACAGGTTCTCCTTGAATTTGGAAATATTGCGCGGTAAAAGGGCTCCGTGCTAGCGATTTTTGTATACTTTTCTTGATTTTTCGTAGTTCTATTGTGCATCGGCGGCTCATGCAGCGGCGGGAACTCGCTTCCTGCTAAGCCGGCTATTCGCAAACAGCTGATAACGAGAGAATAAGGAAAAATTAATAATTTTAACAAATATCATGATATAGATTAACTCGTTTTTAGTCCGTTTAATTGACTTGAGCAGAAATTTAAGATGAAAATCAAAGTTGGTATAGTATTGAACTAATAATATTGAAGTATTAACATGTGTAACTCGGTTTTGAAATATTAAGATGTATAAGATAGAAGAAAGTTTTGGGATTGGCACATCCAACTAGTTAGTTATGCGACTGCAGCAAATTTCATTAATCACTTGTTACAAGGCGTGTTCCTTGCTAAAATTTCTTTATTACCGTTTTGTAAAAGAAGAAATTCTCATTATGCACAAAATGCTAATATTGCTGCATTTCCTTTTATTCATTATCATATAGTGTATCTGCCCCGCACTGCCCGGAATTATACCTAAAATTACCCTAAATATAATATTCAGACCGAGCGATAATAATCTTAAATATTAGTTCACCCGCCTAGTGTTGCTCGGGCAGATGTAATAATCTTAAATATACAGAAAATCACCGTTGAATTTAGACATTTTTTTTCTCTGGGAGGGATCAAATCGACATTGGTAAAAAAAAAAAATCTGAGAAATGGACTTTTTTAAAAAAGGATTAGCAGAAAAATAAAATTCGCCTACGAATTCCGAATAAACAAAAAAATAAAGAGAAAAGTGCCCAGTTCAACTAATGGTATTGAACTCACAGGCTATTCACACTAATTGTTACTACTCTTATTTATGTCTATTTGTCATAAAATAGAACTCACTCTTTTTGAGCAAAACGGTAAATAATAAGAAAAGCGCCTTATAAACGTAAACCGGTATACCAAATTTGAAGTAAATCAGATAATTCTGAATGAAAAAACCGTTTATCTAAACTATGGGGGAGATTAGTCCCTCGTTCTCTCCCTTTATACTTAACCAATGAACCTCTACATTTAATCAGGGAAACGTCTTATCAGAATAAACAGGTATACCAAATTTGAAGCAAATGGATAAATTTGTATGGCAAATCCATTTATCTAAATTAACGGGGGGAATTAGCTCTCCCGTTCTCCTCCTTTATATTTAACCAACGAACCTCCAAATCTAATCAAGGAAGTTTCTTATCAGAATAAACCTATTTACAAAATTTAAAGCAAATTGGATAATTTTGAATGAAAAACCCATTTATCTAAATTAATGGGGGGTTAACCACCCGACCCCCCCCCCTTTGTGCTTAACCAATGAATTCCCAAAACTAATCATGGAAGCGCCTTATAAGAATGTATCTATTTACAAAATTTGAAGCAAATCGGATAATTTTGAATGAAAAAACTATTTATCTAAATTAAGCGGGTGATAAACCTTCGTTACCCCCCTTTATACTTAACCAATGAACCCCCGAAACTAATCAGGGAGGCGCCTTATCAGAATAAACCTATTACAAAGTTTGAAGCAAATCGGATATTTCTATCAAGCATTATGGCGTTACGTACATACATATACCTATATACGCACATACAGAACCTGCGGACACATTAGCTCTCAGGCTTTGATAGCCTGTGAGCTAAAAAGCAAAACATTTACTATATCGTTGGAAGAGCGCCAAATCTGTCCTATTCTAACGTGAATTATGATGCTAAAAATTTTAATTTAATCTGCGCGGAGGTAAAATATCGCAGGAGGTTAGGGCTCCAAACGGAATTTTTTAGGAATGTAAAAAATCTGCCACAAAAGCCTAAAAAATCTAAAAATCACATGAAAAATTAATAAAAAGAAATAGCGAAAAAATCCAATAATCTTTGCGCAAATTCTGAATATACTTTATCGAAAGGAGGACAAAATTGACTACATTGGGCTAAAACATTGAAACTGGATTCATTTTACTTAAGAAGAAAAATCGCCAGGAATCGCGACAAAACGCTAAAAATCTCTAAAAATACAAACATCGTAAAGCACAGAACTTATTGCAGATTGGGCTAAAAGATTAAAATCGGATTCCTTTTAGGAATGCAAAAATTTAAAAAAAAGCCTAAGAAAAATCGTTAAAGTCGCAGAACGTAAAAAAATGCTAAAAATTACATTAAAAATCGCTAACCATCGCATAAAAATTCGCTAAAAATCCAAAATTTGCAGAGTACAAAATTTACAAAATTAGGCTAAAAGATTGAAACCTGATTCCGTTTGTGAATTTCAAAAAATCACCGCTGAACGCTAAAAAACTCTAGAAGTTTCATACAAATATTAAAAAATTACTGTATAAATTGCGAAATTTTATTATTAAAAGGAAGACAAAATTTACTACAGTAAATTGGGCTACAAAACTGAAATAAGAAAAAAACGATAACAATCGTATAAAAATCACTAAATAATCAAAAATCGCAGAGGACAAAATTTACTTTTTTGCGCTAAAAAATTAAAACCGGATTGATTTTACTAATTTGAAAATATCGACGTGAAACGACACAAAAAAAGCGTTAAACATCGCATAACAAATTGTTAAAAAACCAGAGCACAAAATTTAATATAATAGGTTAAAATATTAAAACCGGATTCTTTTCAGAAATGTAAAAAAACTGCTGCAGAATACGAAAAAACTTTAATAGCCTATCGGAGCGGGGAAGAAACGCTAAAATCACATATAAAATCAATAAAACTTCGAAAATACGAGTACAAGAGTACAAAATGCACTATTTTGGGCTAAAAGAAATTCCTGTTATGAATTTAAAAATAATAATAACACTCCGAAAAGCGAAAAAACTCTGAAAATTGCATACAACAAATTAACGAAAAATTAAAAAATCGCTATACAATTTCCGAAAAAACTTTATTGAAAAGAGGACAAAATTCAATAAAATGTTCTAAAAGAATGAAATTGGATTTATTTTACTAATGTGGAAGAATTGCAGCATAATTGCAGCAGCGCTAAAAATTCAAAAATCGCAGAGGGCAAAATTTATTATCAACATTCTACTTTATTGGACTAAAAATTTGAAACCAGATTCCTTTATTGAATGTCAAAAATCGCAGGGAAATGCGAAGAAAATCGCTAAAACCCGTGAAACGTGAAATCGATAAATATCAAAAAATCGGAAAATACAAAATTTACTATATTTGACTTAACGATATTCTGTTTAGGAACTTTAAAAAATCATCGCAAAACACGAAATTTCATACAAAAATTCAAGAAAAATTTTAAAATTGCTGTACGAATTCCGAATGAACGTTATTAAAATAAAGACAAAATTTATTATTTTGGGCTAAAAGATTAAAATCGGTTTCGTTTTAGTAATGTAGAAAAATCACTACAAAACGCGAAAAATCGCATGAAAAATTCGCGAGAAACTCAAAAATCGCTGTACGATTTCTGAATAAACACCCGGCAAAATTTATTATACTGGGCTAAGAGATTGCAATCGAATTCATTTTACTAATGTGGAAATTGCCGCGAAAAAAAAAAAAAACTGCGTTATAAATCGCGCTAAAAAAATCAAAATATCACAAACAAAATTTACTATATTAGACCAAAATATTAAAACCAGACTCCTTTCAGGAAGGAAAAAAAATCATCGCTGAATGCAAAAGAATCTCTAAAAGCCGCGAAACGTGAAAAAGCGCTAAAAATCGTATAAAAATTTATAAATAGAACTGTGCAAAATTTACTATATTGGGTTAAATGACAAAAAAGGGATCCGTTTACGAATTTCAAAAAATCACCGCGGAAAACGGAAAAAAAAAAAAATCAGGAAATTTTTTTAAATTGTTCTCGAATTCCGAATATAGATTTATTAAAAAGACGACGAATTTTACTTTATTGCCTAAACAATACAAACCTGATTTCTTTAACCCTTTAATTCTCGCTCCCGTGATATTCACGAGCTGTGTATTTTATCCAGATTGTTTGATTTCCACCAGTTTTATAAAATCGTGTAATTGGCTTTATTATGGTATCACTTTACCTATCATTAAATAAGGTGAATACAATATAGCATGAAAAATAATAAAGATTTTCGCAAAAAAATCAAAATCTCATAAGAAAGTAATAAAATTTTTCGCGGAAAATTGAAAAGTCGTTGTATGAATTCCGATTAAATGTGATTGAAAACAGGTGAATATTTCTTTTTCAAAAAAGTGGTGCCAATAAGCAGTTTGAATTTTTAAACCGTAATTTAATGCGACCGTTAAGGGGTTAAAGAATGTCAAAAAATTGCCGGGAACCACAAAAAGAAAGAATAAAATATAGCATGAAAAATAATAAAGATTTTCGCAAAAAAATCAAAATCTCATAAGAAAGTAATAAAATTTTTCGCGGAAAATTGAAAAGTCGCCGTATGAATTCCGAGTAAATGTGATTGAAAACAGGTTTCAATCTTTCATCCCAATATATTAAATTTTGTTCATTGCAATTTTTTTAATTTTCCCGAATCTTTTATGTGATTATCAGCGTATTTTCGCGTTTCGCGGCTATTTTTTACAGATTTTTTTCTTAAATGGAAATAACTCTCCTTGTAAATTTTGCTACTACTGTGATTAAATTTAAGTTGGATGGTTCGTATAGCAACGTGAACGACCGACGATGCTGAAAATTTAATCTGTTTCCAAATAAACAAAAACAGGCTAATTCTATCTTCGATTGATTCTGGACTGGAGCTGATTCTCTGGATTTCATTTACGAGTGTCAAAAAATCGCCACAAAAACCATTTAAAATCGCATAAAAAATTTAAAAAATCGCGAAAAAATCAAAACTTGCTGCACGAATTTCGAATAAAATGTATTGAAAAGTGTACAAAATATATTATTGAGGTAAGAGATGGAGCGCAGATTTATTTTATAATTGAAAAATCGCCGCGAAACGTGAAAAAAGCTAACAGTCCCATAGCAAGTTGCTAAAATTTAAAAAATCGCAGTCCACAATATTTACTATATTGGACTGAAAGATTAAAACCGAATGCATTTCAGGAAGAACAAAAAAAAAATATAATAAAAAAATCACAACGGAACGTAAAAAAAAAAAAAAAAAAAAAAAAAAAAAAAATCACTAAATGTCCCGCAAACTGAAAAAAAAAAAACGCTAAAGATCACAATACAAGTTGCCAAAATTTGAAAAATCGATGAGTACAAAATTTACTTTATTGGATTAAAAGATGTTTACGAATTTAATAAATTTAGCACGGAACTAAAGAAAAAAAACCCTCTAAAAATCACCCATAAAATTCACGATAGTTCAAAAATTACTGTCTTAATTCTGAATAAACATTATTAAACAAGTGGGTAAGTGTGATCACAGATAGCACTGAAGGTTTCGTTAAATATTCCTTTCAAAACACTATATCCTTTTGCAAAATCTGTTAGTTCAACATTTCGCAATCAGGGGGCACACTCTATTCTAAACAAACCTGTATCCGAACGAAACTTCGTTTTACAACCTATCCGTAGATATATTAGTCGAGGGGATCGGGCCCACAGTACCCGAAATAGGTAGGCGGCACCTTGTGGCAAAAAGTGGAACTAAAATATGTAAGCCTATAGTGTATAATATAAAAGAGTGGTCAAAGGGTTTGTCATCAAAACGCCCCCCCCCCCCAAGTGAAAAGGGGGGAGGATAAAAAATTGCTTAAAATACACAAGTTAGAGCCCTGAGGAGTAAATAATATAAAACGTTTTTAAAATTTTATGATTTTTCGTGTGAACGCAAGTGTTCTGCTAAAAGTACGCAAAATTTCTAGTCTCCAACTTAATTAGGGGTTGAGTTAGAAAAATTGCCTCAAATATACAAGTTAGAGACCGGAGGGGTAAATAATATAAGACGTTTTGAAAATTTTATGATTTTTCGTGTGAACGCAAGTGTTCTGCTAAAAGTACGCAAAATTTCTAGTCTCCAACTTAATTAGGGGTTGAGTTAGAAAAATTGCCTCAAATATACAAGTTAGAGACCGGAGGGGTAAATAATATAAGACTTTTTGAAAATTTTATGAGTTTTCGTGTAACTGAAAGTGTTCTGCTATAAGTATGCAAAATTTCATGTCTCCAACTTAATTAGGGGGGGGGGGGAACTCAGTTAGAATAATTGCTTATACATAAGTTAGAGACCGGAGGGGTAAATATTAGAGAACCTACAATGGATAAGAGAAAAACGACATGATGGCAATAAATTCTGATTGGTCCAAAGCTGTTTTCAAACGCCGCAGGCGATCGATTTTAGCGCTACCATAGACATTACACAGGACGAAAATAGAGCGTTTTTAAAATTATGTAATTCATAATATTTTCACTCTTGTTTAGATTTTTAACACCAATTTTCAGGTTCAGAAATGTTTATATTATGGATATAAACGCAATTTTGTTGCAAATTTCATGCATTTTAAGGCGCACAACGATATCCTGAATGTGTGACTTCGTGAAATATATTAATTTATATAATTATTTATTAATTTCCCAGGCATCCTTAGAATAAATTGTGCACGGCGATAAGCAATATACATTTTAGAGGGGGATTATACATTTTTTTTTTTTCATTTTGTTTCCTATGCATTTTAGGAGTGTAAGAAATAAATTAAGTTTTTAAGTAATGTCGGATGAAGTAATTGTTTACATTTTGCTCCAAATATATGTATGAGCTAAGTTCTAAACCTTAACCTTAAAATCCTCCCCCCCCCCCCCCACCAAGAAAAAATATAAATATTTATGGCCGTTAAATTCTCATAGTTTTAAAAATTAACACTAAAAATCTCCTGAAAAGATAGAAAGAATTTTTTTTAATATATTGTAAAATAATATTAAAATACATAAATATATGAATGCATTTTATCTAAGCGCAAGGCATATTAAACCATTGGGGCGAATTTCCGCAGGTCCAATTGACCGAATTTCCGGACGCGACACCGCAGAAAAGGGAAACGTTGGAGACAGCAATAATTTATAATTCAAGTTGCAATTCATTTATCAGAAAAATAAATAAACTGTTACATCGAAAATCCCTTCATAATAATCGTACCTGAAGAATCGTGCTTTTGTGTTTAAAAATGATTCAGAAAGTTTCGCGTTGTTCAATGGGGGAATTCTTCTATAGTGAATCGCCTTATGTAAATTAAGGATAGAGACAACTAATATAAATTTAATACAAGTATTTTTTTTCTCAAAGTATTTCACAATTTTTTCCTTTTTCCTCGGGAATTTTGAAGGTTGTTGTCAAATTCAAACTAATTACTTTCTACTATGTTCAAGAGGTTATTTTTAACCGCATATACATACGAATTTGCAAATATTCTTTTCCGGTTGTAAGAAATCGAATTGCTTTTCTGTTTTTCGATAAATAGAAAAGTCTTCTCCTAAAATGGCAATAAGAATTGCACATTCTGTCAATTTGTAAGGCACTGCAGTCATGAAAAGTTCGTCATAGTAACTAATGGATTGTAATTGAAGGTAGCGACAAATTTTTAGGAAAATGGAAAACGCAGTGCCATTGTTTGGCACTTGAATAGTAATATCTAAAAATTTCATGCATTTCTGTGTAAAAAAGATTTCGTGAATGAGCCAAAGAGATTGGCATTTTTGGAAAGGCAACCCCCCCCCCCCTCAAAAAAAAAAAAAAGAAAAAAAAGAGACCACCTTTAATACATTATTAAATGGTATATGTTCACAGTTTTTTTATATTTTGGACAATATATAAAATTTAAATATTAATATTATATACTAAATTTGAATATTCATAAAAATATCCATTTTTGTTAAAGGGTGCTAAATTTATAAAGTTTTAAAAATAAACGCTAAAAATTTGTTATCAAAATCCCGAAGTTCGAGGAATATTAAAAAATGTTACTGATAATTAATGCGATTATGAATTCTGTTTTTGTAAAATCGCCGTTTATATTTTGTATTTTTCGGGCCAAATAAATAGATTCACACACACACAAAAATTAACATAGATGGTTATTAAATTCAAAAGGTTTAGAAAATTAACAATAAAACATAACCCCCCCCCCCCCCCGAAAGCGAAGAAATGTTAGAAAATGTTATTGATTAAAAACTTGCATAAGGCATGGATAGTTTTTTATTCCTTTAAAAATGTATTGTAAAATAGTACAGAAATGTGTAATTTTAGTTATCCAATTCAATGATTTTCAATCAAATTTATGATCTTTATAAATGACCAATCGACAAATTTCGTGATATATTGCAGCAACAAATTAACGAAATCAGCGAATTTTTAATGCAGCTTACGAAATCAATGAATTTTTAACGTGACTTGTTGAAGAAATTTGCTATATTTTATTCCACATTTGATAGAAATAAGTTCGCGATTTTTATCAGAAACATATTAAAAATATTTACAATTTTTTCAATAATCGATTGACAAATTCCACATTTTTTTTTTCTTTTTTTAAACAACAGTTTGGCAAAATTTAAATTTTTCTTCTTGGATCCATTAACGAAGATCACTATTTTTTTTTCTTCAACCGATTGATGAAATTAGAGATTATTTTCGCAATCAAATGATGAAATTTTTAGTACCGTAACAAACCTAAGAAATTTATTTATTTATTAGGTAGCTTTCTTTACAAAAAAGCTACCTATTGCAGCCGTTCGGAGGAAAGCGATTTCAAAAAATTTTGGTATATTTTCATCGATCATGACCCCCCAGACCCCGAAACCAACCTCCGTTCAAAATTGATATATATATATATATATATATCTGACCTATGTCACACTGTAACTCCCGTAATTATGAACCGATTTCGATGTAATTCGGTGTGTACATAGTACATGCCAATGTCTCGACCGAGTTCATTGGCCAGCTTCATCCGCCGTTTTGTTTCAAAATGGCGGCCATTTAAAATTTTTTAAAAAAAATTAAAACTTGAAATGTGGTACCAAAAAATTAAAAATGGAAAAATATTTTTTTCTTATGTATTTGACCTTTATACAAAGATTCCGGAGCAGTTTTTGTTTCGTCTATATCTTAAAAAATGGCTGAGTTATAGCATTTTGAATTTCTAGCGTGGCTGACATTTTGAAACGTCCTGAATTTTGTCACGCGATAAAAGGCGTATTTATGAACCGATTTGGATGTAATTTGGTGTGTACATAGTACATGCCAATCTCTCGACCGAGTTAGTTGGCCAGCTTCATCCGCCATTTTGTTTCAAAATGGCGGCCATTTAAAATTTTTTTAAAAATTTAAAATTTGAAATGTGGTACCAAAAAATTGAAAATGGAAAAATATTTTTTTCTTATGTATTTGACCTTTATACAAAGATTTCGGAGCAGTTTTTGTTTCGTCTATATCTTAAAAAATGGCTGAGTTATAGCATTTTGAATTTCTAGCGTGGCTGACATTTTGAAACGTCCTGAATTTTGTCACGCGATAAAAGGCGTATTTATGAACCGATTTGGATGTAACTTCGTTTATACATAGTACATACCAATGTCTCGACCGGGTTCGTTGGCCAGCTTCACCCGCCATCTTGTTTAAAAATGGCGGCCATTTATAATTTTTTGGAAAAATTTAAATTTGAAATGTGGTACCAAAAATTGAAAATTGAAAAAATATTTTCTTCTTATGTGTTTGACCTTGATAAAAAGATTCGGGAGCAGTTTTTGTTTCGTCTATATCTTAAGAAATGGCTGAGTTATAGCATTTTGAATTTCTAGCGTGGCTGACATTTTGAAACGTCCTGATTTTTCTCACGTAATAACAGGCGTATTTATGAACCGACTTGGATGTACCTTGGTGTGTACATAGTACATACAAATATCTCGACCGAGTTCGTTGGCCAGCTTCATCCGCCATCTTGTTTCAAAATGGCGGCCATTTAAAAAAATAAAAAAAATTAAATGAGATACCAAAAAATTGGAAAATGAAAAAGATTTTTTTTGTATGTGTTGACCTTAATACAAAGATTCCGGAACAGTTTTTCTTTCGTCTATATCTAAAAAAAATGGCTGAGTAATAGCATTTTGAATTTCTCTTTTGGCTGACATTTTAAAACGATCTGATTTTTGTCACGCGATAACAGGCGTATTTATGAACCTATTTGAATGTAACTTGGTCTGTACATAGTACATACCAATGTCTCGACCGAGTTCGTTGGCCAGCTTCATTCGCCATCTTGTTTCAAAAGGGGTGCCATTTAAAAAAAATTAAATTTAAAATTCAAAATGAGGTATTAAAAAATTGGAAAATGAAAAAGATTTTTTTTATGTGTTTGGCCCTGATACAAAGATTCCGGAGCAGTTTTTGTTTCTGTAAATGTGTTCTTTTGTTGATATCTTAAAAAATGGTTGTTCGCTGGCCAGATTCATC
This sequence comes from Maratus speciosus, assembly GCA_963932465.1. NCBI lineage: Eukaryota > Metazoa > Arthropoda > Arachnida > Araneae > Salticidae > Maratus > Maratus speciosus. Next base: position 279,812,040 of record OZ010788.1, on the reverse strand, counting down.
AGCCATCTTGTTTCAAAATGGCGGCCATTAAATTAAAAAAAATATATATATATTTAAAGTGAGGTGCAAAAAAATTAGAAATTGAAAAAGGTTTCTTTCTTAAGTATTTGATCTTGATATAAGGATTCAGGAGCATTTTTTGTTTGTATTTACCTTAAAAAATGGCTCAGATATAGCAGTTTCAATTTCTATTGTGGGTGACATTTTGAAAAATCTGATTTTTTGCATGCGACAGCACTCCTATATATTAACCGATTCCGATGTGAGTGAGCATGTGCACAGCAATTACTAAGGTCTCGACCAAGTTCACTGCTTATCCTCATCCACCATGTTGTCTTAAAATGACAGGCACTTTAAGAAATTGCCGAATTTGGCAGCCAAATATAAGTTACTTTAAAGAAAAGCAGCTTAGATAAAGCTGACTAATTTCGCGAAATTCTCAATCATTATATTGATAAAAATTAGTATTGAATCTCCTATATTCGGTTTCCACTAAATTGAGCTTCGTGTGTTTGCATGACATAAGTTGGCTTTTTTTAAATAAGGATTATGAAAGCTACCTCTTCCTCCCGGCACTGGCCGGAAGGACTTTATTTTTTTTTTGTATAGAATTGACAAAATTCGTGATAAAAAAAATTGCAGAATTCGGCCAAATTTAAAAAATATATTCACGGAAAAATCACATATATGAAAAATATAGGAAAATATAGGAAATATAGGAAAAATAGGAACTTTTTCAAATTTATAGGAATTATAGGAAATATAGGAGCGCTGATACGCCTGCTTAGAGCAACTTTTGTTATAATATGGACAAAAACAGAAATTAACCCACGATGATAAATATTTTGATTCGTCCTAAAAAAGGAGAAAAATTATTTTTTTTTAACCCTGCACGCAAGAACGCGCATTAAAATAATAATAATAATAATAAAAGTAGTCAAAGGGCGAGAACGCGCCAAGCAGGGAAAATCAGGTTTGCATGATTTTTCTTCCAGCCTCCACTTTTCTTCCAGTGAGCATGCGTACTTGATCTCATGACGTTTCTCTTACCTAGTTGGAGTTTCTCTAGTAAATATAAGACTTTTTGAAATTTTTATGATTTGTCGTGTGATCGCAAGTGTTCAGCTAAAAGTATGCAAAATTTCAAACCTCCAACTTAATTAGGAGGCCGAGTTAGAAAAGTTGCTTAAAATACACAAGTTAGAGACCAGAGGGGTAAATATAAGACTTTTCGAAATTTTTATGAATTGTCGTGTGATCGCAAGTGTTCAGGTATAAGTATGCAAAATTTCAAACCGCTAACTTACACTGTAAACTGAAATGTCTGAAATTCAGACACATAAGTGTCTGAAACGGAGTGTTCAATTTTCAGACATTTTAAAGTGTCTAAATTTTTAGGACGCTTGTATGTGTCTAAATTTAAGACACTTCAAACGTCTGAATTGCATCCATGTTTGACCACCTTTAATTTCTCTGCAAAAGCATTTTCCACCTTTTTTTCGGTAAGCCTTAATACACAGAAAAAAAAAAAATCCTTTAAAATATAAAAACTGTACCGCCAATCAAAACGCCAGTACAATTTACGTATTTTAGTGGAAATTTTCTTCAATTACCAGAAATATTTAAATTTTTTTTTTGAAATTTCTATATTTAAAAAATAAAAATTATGCTCTCAAGGAAGGGACATTTCACCTACATTTCAATGGGTCTCAGAGATTTTACATGATTCACTCATCTAATTCATTTTACAACATTAGCAATATTACACTTACCCATCGCGGGATACGAACTCATGATCTTATGGTCCGTAGACTATGCGATAATCCGTCTCGGCCACGCCTCCACAGCTAGGAAGTTCAAATATTGTTAGTCATTTGTGACTCACAATTTATTTTACGGAAACTGTAAATATTTTGTCAATCTGCTTATAATTCTGAAAGATTTCACACATCTTCTCTCTAGAATTTTGAATATTTTGCTTTTTAATTTCATGCGATGTAGAACCAGTAGAAATTTTTTTTACTTCTATCGAAGAAATTTTCAGAACACAAATATTATTGGTTATCAGAAGACACGTTATTTTTGAAATATTAAAATATTTAAAATGTTTTAACAGTGCGTATGTATATATATATATTATATATATATATATATATTTAATTCGGGCTTGTTCCGTTTCAGTTGTGTGTGGGGGGGGGAGGGCAACCTTTAAAAATAAAATCAATTTTTCATTCAAAAATAAATGCATTTCTTATTGCCAAAAGCCTGTGTTTAATTTTAATGCGAAGGTATGTATATATGAAAGTGTGTGTAGGAATATAGTGTTCTGTTTTCTTTGATTATTTCTTCTTTTTTTTTCGTTTGATCAGTGAATGATATGGCAACATTTTTGAAATTGGACTCATTACTTCCTCCTATATGCTAAATATTCTGAACAAAATTTCTCAGTTATAAATATTATGTATAATTTTTCTGCAAAAATAATAAAAATCATTGGTTTATGCAAAAATTTTTTGTCTTCCTTTTTTCCCTCGATCAAAATACAGCGTAAAATTTTTTGATGAAACTAATTTTCCCACGGTGAAATCCTGAAATCACGGTGAAATCATACCTGGAGTAGATCGATACTGAATCATTAGCTAAAAAGTTACATAGTAAGAATTTTCAGAAATATTCCATTTAGAAAAAAAAAAAAAAAAAATACGTTTGACTTTTCAAAAACACGTTCTAATAAGAATATGTTCGACTAATAATAATACGTTCGACTCAAACTAGATGGCGCTACTGAATTTGGTGTATTCAAGTCATTTTTCTCTTGGGAAATTTTCGTAATTAAACTTGACATTTTCTATCCAGGATTGCGATTTGGAGAGGCATATTTTAGAGGAGTATATGTGCTCAGATCTGGCCGGGTCTTTCTCTCATTTGATTTGATGGGACATGCCAGATCAGGTCATGACTTTTATTTTTCTGCAGACTGGAGCAAAGTCGTCAGTGTTGAATTCAGACACATTTCTTCGGGAGGGATTTCTGAGACTCCGGTGGGGGGGGGGGGGGGATTGCACTTTTTGACCATTGAAAACACAAAATCTCAAATTTTCCGGAGGGACATCTCTTTGCTCCGAGGGGAAATTTCTCTCCCCCGGGCCACCCCCTGAATTCAACACTGATAAGTCGTAACCAGCCAGAGGAAGCTCTGGAAAGTTTTAGTGGGTGTAATTCTGAATGCATTTAAGATGTTAAATAATGAAATACTGTGCTAAAATATATCTTAATTTTTGCGATTTTTTTGGTGTGTTTCTGTATTTGGATAATTTTAAAGTGTGTTTGCAATCAAATAATTTAAAGTTTTATTATTAAATTAGCAAAATATTATGAAGGTTAAAGTGAACAAGAGGTTACACCGTGTCTTAAATTTATAATTAAGTAAATTTCAAACATGCTATAATTTCGAATTTCATTATAAAATTTATAAAAGAGAAAAAAATTGTGTGACAAAATTAATATCTTTTCAAAAATTCCTATTTTTAAACCTATTAAAAAAATTAATAATAATCTTTCATAATTAAAAAAATAACAATATCTAGTCTAGTCTGGGAGGGGATTCAGCCTTCTTAGCTTCCCCCCCCCCCCCCCAATGCACTGGTTTGAATGCAACCAATGCACTGGTTTGAATATAAATAAATAAATCATGTCTAATATACATGTTTTTAGAAAATGCTGATTGTGAAATATATGGATTTGTCCTTGAAAGAGTATATTTTACCTTTTAAATGGAAAATTTTAAATACAGAAATATGCAAAAAATGGAAAATTTTCTGGAATTTAAGAAAGAAAATTTGAATTAAAATACGTAAATTGCCAGTATAATTTCCATATTTTAACGGATTTTTTTTTATATTGTATAAAGCTTACAAAAAAAAGTGAAAAATTGACTGCCTATTACCGAACTTCCAGATTGGTCAAAAATGGATGCGATTCAGATGTTTGAAATGTCTTAAATTCAGACGCATACACGTGTCTTAAAAAATAAGACACTTTAAAATGTCTGAAAATTGAACACTCCAGTTTCAGACACTTATGTGTCTGAATTTCAGACATTTCAAATTACAGTGTTTATGCCATGATCATATAGTAAGACACTTAAGTGTCTAAATTTCAGACACCTATGATGTCTGAAATTCCATATTCAGACACTTAAGTGTTTGAATTACTTTTTCAGTCACATATGTGTCTGAATTTAAGACGCCCTTATTTGCAGTGTAATTAGGGGCTGAGTTAGAAAAATTGCTTCAAATACACAAGTTAGAGACCGGAGGGGTAAATATAAGACTTTTTGAAATTTTTATGATTTGTCCAGTGATCGCAAGTGTTCAGCTATAATTATGCAAAATTTCAAGTCTTCAACTTAATTAGGGACTCAGTTAGAAAAAAAAGAGCTTAAAATACACAAGTTAGAGCCCAGAGGGGTAAATATAAGACTTTTTCAAAATTTTATGATTTGTCGTTTAATGTGAGGTGTTCAGCTATAAGTATGCAAAATTTCAAGTCTCCAACATATATAGTTTCTGCGAACGGGCTCTGTGACGGACGGACAGACAGACAGACAAAGGAGTGACACAAATAGGGTTTCGTCAAATGAATGAAACCCTAAAAAGAAGACAAAATTTACTGTACAGGGCCCCGGTAGCAGAAAGTGCGCGACGCGCGACGTGCGTCGCAGATTTATTTTGGACCTTGCAGATAAATTTGCCAACTTGAAAAAAAAAAAAAATATTTCCTTAAAAAAAAAAAAAAAAAAAAAAAAAAAGTACGAAAATTGTGACAAAAAATATCGCGAATTCGCCGAAAAATATCAATTTCGACAATCGTTATTATAAAAAAATAGGTAATTTATAGCCAAAGGGTCGCTATTAAAACGCGAATTTCGTCAAAAGAGCCAGGAAAAAAACATGAATTTCGTCCCAGGGTTGTGGAGAAAATGCAAATTTCTGTCACAGGATCGCGGAAAAAACATGTATTTCGTCGAAGGATCGCAGAAAGAATGCGAATTTAGTAAAAGGATCGCGGAAAGAACGCGAATTTAGTCAAACGATTGCGGGAAAAACACAAATTTAGTCAAACGATCGCGAAAAAACGCAAATTTATGTAAAACGATCGCGAAAAAACGCAAATTTATGTAAAACGATTTCGAAAAAACACAAATTTATGTCAAAGGATTGCGGAAAGAGCTCGGAATTTCGTCAAAAGATCTCGAAAAACGTAAATTTCAGCCAAAAAATCGCTGTACAAACTAGAATTTTATCCAAAAATCCAGAAAAAAACATGAATTTCGTTCCATGGGCGCGAGAAAAACACAAATTTCTGTCACAAAATCGCGGAAGAAACTTGAATTTCATAAAAAGATCGAGGAAAAGACAAGAATTTTGTCAGACAATCGCGGAAAAAACGCAAATTTCTGTAAAACGATAGCGAAAAAACGTAAATTTCTGTCAAAGGATCGCGAAAAACGCAGATTACTGTCAAAGGATCACGAAAAAAATAAAATTTATGTCAAAAGATCGGAATTAAATTTGCGGAATTTCGTCAAAAGATCGCGAAAAACGCAAATTTCTACCAAAGGATCGCTGTAAATACGCGAATTTCGTCAAAAGATCCCGGGAAAAACGGGAATTTCGTCCCAGGGGCGCCGAAAAAACGCAAATCTCTGTCACAGAATCGCGGAAAAAACACGAAGTCCGTCAAAGAATCGAGGAAAAAACGCAAATTTCGTAAAGGATCGCGAAAAAAGCTTATTTTTGTCAAAGAATCGCGAAAAAACGGCAAATTTCGTCAAAAGATCGCGAAAAAAACGAGAAATTTCTTCATAAGATCGTGAAAAACAGCAGATTTCGTCAAAAGATCGCGAAAAAACGCAAATTTCATCAAAAGCGCGCGAAGAAAAACACATAATATGTGCCGGTACCCCCCCCCCCCCCCCACACACACACACACCCACCCCTGTTGTAACATATCGGAAAATTTGCTGTGAATTTCAGAATTTTTTTTTTTTTTTTTTTTACTCAGAATCACATTTGGTATTAATCAGTAAGAACGCTGTTTATTTTAACACTCATAATGTTTGTACATAAGAAAATGTAACACGTTACTCCCGCAGACAATTTTCATCGCCCTAAATTGCTGTCGCAGACACGACCATAACTTCCTGCTACTGGGTACAGGGCTAAAGATTGAAATCGGATTCCTTTATTTATGCGGTAAAATCGCCGCGAAGCCTGAAAAATTGCTAAAAGGCGTATAAAAAATTAAACTAAAAAACGCATTTTTTAATCGTTATCAGTGTAAGAAAAATTGATTTGAATCTATCCTATTTACTTTTATCTTAGTGCTCAATTGCATATGAGAGAATAGTTTTTCAAAATGCATTTTTAAATTTTAGTTTCTGCAATTTCCCACCAAAGCCGCTACTAGGATTAAAAAAACAAAAAAAGAAACAACTATCACTGGAAATTTTTTAGTCAAACATAAATTTAGTCGTGACAGAATCTTTTCCTGAAGAATTGAGCAAAGTTCGTCCGTGGGAAATGAGTATGATTTGCATAATTACGCAATTATTTACTAGGGGTTCTACAGGCATCATTATCACAGGAATAAAAATAATGAAAACATTAATTTAATTATAGCAAAATAAAAGCTTATTCTGAAAATCTGAGCGAGATTCATTCGTGGAAAATGAGTTTAAATTGTATAGTTATGCAATTTCCCACCAGGGGCGCGACAAGCATAACAAATCCATCAAATGATAAAAAAAAATCTAAGCATACATTTGACCATGACAGAAGCTTATTCTGAAGATTTGGGCGAAATTAGTTAGTGAGAAGTGAGTTTAAATTGCGTAGTTATGTTTTTCCCCACCTGAGTCGCCACTAGCATAAAAAACAATATCATTTGATTTTTTAAAATCAAAATATTACTTTAACCATGGCAAAATCTTATTCTGAAAATTCGAGCGAAATTCGTTAGTAGGAAATGAGTTTAAATTGCGTGGCTTTGCATTTTCTCACTAGAGTCGCTACTAGCATTAAAAAAAAAAAAAAAAAAAAAAACCACACAGAACAACAACCTATCATTAGATTTTTTCTTTTTATTCAAAATATCAATTTAACTATGAGAAAAGCTTACTCTGGAAATCTGAGCGAAATTCGCCCGTCGGAAGAGAGTTTAAATTGCGGTGTTATGCAATTTCCCCCAGGAGCGTTACTAACATAAAAATTATCGCGTGAAATTTTTTAGCAAAATATCAATTTGACCATGGCAGAAGCTTATTCTGAAAATTTGATCGAAATTCGTTAGTGGGATAGGGAAGAGAGTTTAAATTGGTAGTTATTCAATTTCTCACCAGGGGCGCGACTAGTATAAAAAAATCTATCATAGGAAAATTTTTATCTAAACACACATTTGACCATGACAGGAGCTTATTCTGAAGATTTGAACGAAATTAGTGAGAAGAGAGTATAAATTTCATAGTTATGTATTTCCCCACCAGAGTTGACACTAGCATAAAAAACAGATCAGGTGAAATTTTTTATCAAAATATCAATTTGACCATGGCAAAAGCTTATTCTGAAAATTTGAACGAAATTCGTTAGTGGAAAATGAATTTAAATTGCGTAGTTATGCATTTCCCCACCAGGGTCGCTACTAGAATAAAACATATCTCTTGATTTTTTTAAATTATAATATCAATTTGACCATGGCAAAAGCTTATTCTGAAAATTTGAGTGAAATTCGATAGTGGGAAGTGAGTTTAAGTTGCGTAGTTATGCAATTTTTCACCAGGGGCGCGAATAGCATAAAAAAATCTATGATATGAAAAATTTCATCCAAACATACATTTGACCATGGCAGAAACTTATTTTGCAGATTTGAACGCAATTAGTTACTGGGAAGTGAGTTTTAATGGCGTAGTTATGCAATTTCTCATCAGGGGCGTGGCTAACTTAAAAACATATTACGTGAAGTTTTTCATTATAACATCAATTTGACAATGGCAGAAGCTTATTCTGAAGATTTGAACCAAATTCGTTTGTGGAAAAAGAGTTTAAATTGCGTAGTTATGCATTTTCCCACTGGGGTCGCTACTAGCATAAAAACATATCACTTGCTTTTTTAAAATCAAAATATCAATTTGACATTGGTGAAAGATTATTCTGAAAATTTGTACTAAATTCGATAGAGGGAAATGAGTTTAAGTTGCGCCGTTATGTAATTTCTCACCAGTGGCGCAAATAGCATAAAAAAAACATCTGTCATATGAAAAAAGTTATCTAAACATATATTTGACCATGGCGGAAGCTTATTTTGAAGATTCGAGCGGAACTAGTTAGTCGGAAGTGAGTTTAAATGGCGTAGTTATGCAATTTCTCACCAGGAGCACGACTAACTTAAAAAACATATTACGTGAAGTTTTTTATCATAACATCAATTTGACAATGGCAGAAGCTTATTCTGAAGATTTGAACCAAATTCGTTTGTGGAAAAAGAGTTTAAATTGCGTAGTTATGCATTTTTCCACTGGGGTCGCCACTAGCATAAAAACACATCACTTGATTTTTTTTAAAATCAAAATATCAATTTGACAATGGCAAAAGATTATTCTGAAAATTTGTACTAAATTCGATAGAGGGAAATAAGTTTAAGTTGCGCAGTTATGCAATTTCTCACCAGGGGCGCGAATAGCATTAAAAAAAATCTGTCACATGAAAAAAATTATCTAAACATATATTTGACCATGGCGGAAGCTTATTTTGAAGATTTGAGCGAAATTAGTTAGTCGGAAGTGAGTTTAAATGGCGTAGTTATGCAATTTCCCACCAGTGTCGCTACTAGCGTGAAATAAGATATCATTTAAAAATTTTTTATCAAAACAACAATTTGACCATGACAAAAGTTAATTCTGAATATGTGAGCGAAATTCGTTCATGGAAAGTGAGTTTATATTGGGTAGTTATGCAATTCCCCACCAGGGACGCTCGGGTACCTTTATTCGAATGGCAACACATCTTACAGTAGTAAACCGAACTTTCTGTGAAAAGTGTATTATATCCGGGGGCTTCGCCGCCTCCTCCCCCCCCCCCCCTTCCCGAGCTCTTCCATTCATTAATTCGTCTATCATAACTCATTAGATTTCAGTATTTTAAATTCTCTATTGTATTATTACCTTTCTAATACTTTCATTAATAATTAGTTTTAAGAGATTAATTATTCTTATACATTTTTATTAATTATTGACAACCCTTATTTATTTATCAACTTTTTTAAAAATGTCTACTTGAGTCCCTCCTATATTTTTTGAATGTGTAAAAAATACGGAAAGAAATGTGAACTGAAAAGTGCAACCGGAAGTAATAAACCGGTGTTGAATGTTTTCTACGAATCAACATCCTGTTTTACTTTTGGGGATAAAAGGATTGTTTGCTTTACTTTGGGTGTGATAAAACATTCGGCAGTTTTATTAATGAAAAACGTTTTACCAACCTTCACTACCAGTTTCACTTGACTGTAATCTTTCACTGTACTTAGCAGAAATTCTTGGTCAAGTTGGTTTTGGCAATGATATTTTGATTTTGGCTTACCCCGTTCGCTCAAGCTAGCTAGCCAGAGAAGCTTAGCTGAACAGTTATCATTTTTAGACTTATACCGCGTGGCAACATGTGCAGTAATAAATCCGGGAAAACTTCTCATAGTATTTTTCAATATGAGGTGTAATAGTTTTCAAAGTTTATAATAAGTAACGGTTATTTGATATGGAAACTGTACATCTGTAAATATCATCATGTTTGAATCTGGAAGAAGAAGGTACGTAACTTATTGTTTTATCAAACGTATGACTAATTTTTATAAACAACATTATTAATGCTGTAAGTTTCATTGTTCAATGTCTTCAGATTTCAGGAAGAGTTGTCCTCTAAAGGCAATTTGCAGACGATAACACTAACAATTCACCACTAATATTTTATAATAGTATAATATCTGTATATAAATGGGTGATCAATTTTTTTTTTCCCGGGAAAAGTTCAATATATAACACATCAAATGAGTTACTGAATCTAACAGCATCTTTGGCACACTGCCAAAAAGTACTGTTCAGAATTCTTTGAAGTGAGGATAGTTGAGTTTCATTCAAAATAGAGACACTCAAACATAGGGTTGCCAGTTTACACTAGAGAGTTCCAGTTTTATGCTTCTTTGACGGATCTGGCGATTTTATAACTTATAATATTTATAATATTTTTCCCTTGAAGTTTTAGTGCACTAATTTGTTAATAGCATGCATCTTTTCTATCCGATCATCTTCGTTTTTGGTGTGAATTCTTCTTTCAGTTTCTGCCCCATTTCTATATTTCAGTTAAGACCATGGAACCTTTGCAAGGGGCCCAGTACAGGGCCCCTTGAAGTTTTAATGCACCAAGTTTTTAATAACATGCCTCTTTTCTATCCGATCTTCGTCGTTTTTGGGGTGAATTGTCCTTTTGAGTTTTTGACCCATTTCTACATTTTAGTTATAACCCTGGCACCCTGTCAAGGGGCCCAGTAGAGGGCCCCTTGAAGTTTTATTATACTAAGTTGTTAATAACATGACTCTTTTCTATCCGATCTTCTTCGTTTTTGGGGTGAATTCTTCTTTCAGTTTCTGCCCCATTTCTACATTTCAGTTAAGACCCTGGCACCTTTGAGAGGGGCCCAGTACATGGCCCTTTGAAGTTTTAGTGCACTAAATTGTTAATAACATGCCTCTTTTCTATCCGATCTTCGTCGTTTTTGGATTAAATTCTCCATTCAGTTTGTGGCCCATTTCAACATTTCAGTTAAGGCCCTGGCACCCTTGCAAGTGGCCCGGTGCAGGGCCCCTTGAAGTTTTATTGTACTAAGTTGTTAATAACATGACTCTTTTCTATCCGATCTTCTTCGTTTTTGGGGTGAATTCTTCTTCCAGTTTCTACCCCATTTCTAAATTTCAGTTAAGACCCTGGCACCTTTGCAAGGGGCCCAGTACATGGCGCCTTGAAGTTTTAGTACACTAAATTGATAATAACATGCCTCTTTTCTATCCGATCTTCGTCGTTTTTGGGTTGAATTCTCCTTTCAGTTTGTGGCCCATTTCTACATTTCACTTAAGACCCTGGCACCCTTGCAAAGGGCCCAGTATAGGGCCCCTTGAAGTTTCAGTGCACTAAATTGTTAATAGCATGCCTCTTTTCCATCCGATCTTCTTCATTTTAGGGGTGAATTCTCCTTTTGAGTTTCTGACCCATTGCTACATTTCAGTTAAGACCCTGGCACCCTTGCAAGGGGCCCTGCACAGGGCCCCTTGAAGTTTTAGTGCACTAAATTGTAGGGATGCACCGGATATTGATTTTGCCGGATATCGGATACCGGATATCCGAAGCTCCTTTGCCTGCCGGATTCGGATATCCGGCCGGATATCCGATCGGATATCCGGCACTAGATATATTTTTAGTTATATGGTGAATTATTTCTTTATATAATGCCATCTCAGAACAATAAATTACAAACATGTTTCACACATCATTAAAACATTTTAAATGTAAATATCAGGCCTTGAAATTCAAGTTTTCCCAGGAAAAGAGTTTCCTACCCAACATTTATAAATGCAGGGGAGTTGAACTGTTAGAAAGGAAAAAAATCTTTTAACCTCATTATTTTTTATGTGCCACTTTAAGTAATGCATTTATACAGTCATGACAAAATAGCATTGAAATAATTTAAATTAAAAACTCAAGATTATTATTCAAAATTTTTATTTTATTAAAACAAAGGAACATAATCAAGCTTTATATATGTCGTAGGCTAATTGGAGAATCCATCTCCCTTTTTCCAATTAGCCTGATATTTTTCAGGCTTATTGCAAAGAGCCTAGAAAGCGTTAGGCTAATTGAAAAATGACCACTTATTAATTATCCGATCAGTGTGATATTTTTAGCTCACAGACAATCAAAGCCTGAGAGCTTATGTGCCCGCCGATTCTGTATGTACGTGTGTACGTACGTATGTACGTAACGCGATAACTCTTGATAAAAGTATCCGATTTGCTTCAAATTTTTTTCCTAGGTTCATTCTCATAAGGTGCTTCCCTGATTAGTTTTTGGGGTTCATTGGTTAAGGATAAAGGGGGGAAAGGGGGGCTTGTCTCCCCCCCCCTTAATTTATATAAATGTGTTTTTCATGCAGAAATATTCGATTTGCTCCAAATTTGGTATACCCGTTTATTGTGTTAAGGAGCTTCCCTGATTAGATTTGGAAGCTCATTATTTAAGTATAAAGGGGGGAAAGGGGGGCAGCCCCCCTTAATTTAGATAAATCAGTTTTTCATGATGAATTATTCGATTTGCTCCAAATTTGGTGTACCGGTTTATTAAGTTAAGGAGTTGCCTTGATTAGATTTGGAGGTTCATTAGTTACATATAAAGGGAGGAAAAGGTAATTATCACCCTCCCCGTAATTTAGATAAATGGGTTTTTCATGCAGAAATATGCGATTTGCTATAAATTTGGTATACCGGTTAATTATGTTAAGCAGCTTCTTTGATTACATTTGGAAGATCATTATTATGTATAAAGGGGGGGGGAAGGGGGGCAATTACCTCTCCCCTTAATTTAGATAAATGCGTTTTTCATGTAGAATTATTCAATTACCTCAAATTTGGTATACTGATTTATTATGTTAAGGAGATGGCTTGATTAGATTTAGAGGTTCATTAGTTAAGTATAAAGGGAGGAAAGGGGGGCTGGACACCCCCCCCCCCTTAATTTAAGTAAATGGGTTTTTAATGCAAAATGTTGGATTTGCTCCAAATTTGGTATAACGGTTTATTATGGTAAGGAGCTTCCCTGATTAGATTTGGAGGTTCATTAGTTAAATATAAAGGGAGGAAAGGGGGGGGGGTGCTTGACCCCCCCTTAATTTAGATAAATGGATTTTTCATGCAGAGATATTCGATTTGCTCCAAATTTTGTATACCGGTTTATTATGTTAAGGAGCTGCCTTGATTAGATTTGGAGATTTATTGGTTAAGTATAAAGGAGGGACAGGGGCTAGTGTCCCCTTAATTTAGATAAATGGGTTTTTCATACAGAATTATTCGATTTGCTTCAAATTTGATATACCAGTTTATTACGATATGGCTTCCTTCATTTGATTTGCAGGTTCATCGGTTAAGTATAAAAGGGGGGAATGGGGGGCAATTGCCCCTCCCCTTAATTTAGATAAATGGGTTTTCATGCAGAATTATCTAATTTACTTTAATTTTTTTTCTAGGTTCATTCTAATAAGGCGCTTTTCTGATTAGATTTGAAAGTTCATTGGTTCAGCATAAAGGGAGAAATGGGGGAGCTAATACCCCACCCCCTTAATTTAGTGAAATGGTTTTTTCACGCAGAATTATCTGATTTGCTTCAAATTTGGTATACCAGTTTATTATGTTACGTAGCTTCCCTTATTAGATTTGGAGGTTCTTTGGTTAAGTAGAAAGGGAGGCAACGGGGACTAATTCCTTCATTTATTTTTCGAGGGCATTATTCTTTGAAATAAGAGTATAATATACAATTAGTGTGAATAGCCTGTGACCTCAATGCCATCAGTTTAACTGGGCAATTTTCTTTTTATTAGGTTTATTAACGCATAACCCTACCCAAACCCGAAAAATAAATTACAACAGACCGTACCCCGATCCGAGCAAGACAAAATAATTTCAGTCTACATGCAAACCGACCCGAACATGAGAGTTCCATTTGAAAAAAACCGAAATCCCGAACCAAATCTGATAACCGACAAAAATATTCCAAAGATCCATAACCGGATTCTAACAAGACAAATTAGTTTCCGTGGACACGCAAAGCTACCAGAACCTAAAAATTCCATTTGAAGTCAACCTGAAACCCGTCCCGAACCAAATCTTAATCGACAAAAACATTCCAAAGAACTATAACCCGATGCAAGCCAGACAAAATAATCTCCGTCCACCGGCAACCCGATCCGAACCTGAAAGTTCTAATTGAACTCAATCCGAAACCTGGTTGTGGTCGATTTTCGGGTTGACTTCAAATGGAACCTTCCAGTTCGGATCCGGTTGAAAAAAAATTAAACTAAATTAGATAATTCTGCATGAAAACCCATTTATCTAAATTAAGGGGAGGGGCAATTGCCCCCCTTTCCCCCCTTTGATACTTAATCAATGAACCTCCAAATCAAATGAAGGAAGCCATATCGTAATAAACTGGTATATCAAATTTGAAGCAAATCGAATAATTCTGTATGAAAAACCCATTTACCTAAATTAAGGGGACACTAGCACCTGTCCCTCCTTTTTACTTAACCAATAAATCTCCAAATCTAATCAAGGCAGCTCCATAACATAATAAACCGGTATACGAAATTTGGAGCAAATCGAATAACTGTCCATGAGAAACCCATTTATCTAAATTAAGAGGGGAGGGGGGGGGGTCTAGCCCCCCTTTCCTCCCTTTATACTTAGCTAATGAACCTCCAAATCTAATCAGGGAAGCTCCTTAACATAATAAACCTGTATACGAAATTTGGAGCAAATCGAATAACTCTGCATGAAAAACCCATTTATCTAAATTAAGGGGGGGGGGTGTTCTAGCCCTCCTTTCCTCCCTTTATACTTAACTAATAAACCTCCAAATCTAATGAAGCCATCTCCTTAACATAATAAATCAGTATACCAAATTTGAGCTAATCAAATAATTCTACATGAAAAACGCATTTATCTAAATTAAGGGGAGAGGCAATTGCCCCCCTTTCCCCCATTTATACATAATAATGATCTTCCAAATGTAATCAGGGAAGCTGCTTAACATAATTAACCGGTATACCAAATTTATTGCAAATCGCATATTTCTGCATGAAAAACCCATTTATCTAAATTACGGGGGTGGGGGGATAGCCCCCACCCCCTTTCCTCCCTTTATATGTAACTAATGAACCTCCAAATCTAATCAAGACAGCTCCTTAACTTAATAAACTGGTATACCAAATTTGGAGCAAATCGAATAATTCATCATGAAAAACCGATTTATCTAAATTAAGGGGGGTAGCCCCCTTTCCCCCTTTATACTTAAATAATGAGCATCCAAATCTAATCAGGGAAGCTCCTTAACACAATAAACCGGTATACCAAATTTGGAGCAAATCGAATATTTCTGCATGAAAAACCCATTTATATAAATTAAGGTGGGGGGGGGACTAGCCCCCTTTCCCCCCTTTATCCTTAACCAATGAACCCCAAAAACTAATCAGTGACGCACCTCATCAGAATGAACCTAGAAAAAAAATTGAAGCAAATCGGATATTTCTATCAAGAGTTATCGCGTTACGTACATACGTATGTACACGTACATACAGAATTGGCAGAAACATAAGCTCTCAGGCTTTGATAGCCTGTGAGCTAAAAATATCACCTTGATTGGATAATAAGTGGTCATTTTTCAATTAGCCTAACGCTTTCTAGGCTCTTTGCAATAAGCCTGAAAAATATCAGGCTAATTGGAAAAAGGGAGATGGATTCTCCAATTAGCCCGGCTCTTTGAAAAGAGCCTAGGCTGTTTGCAAAGAGCCGGATTTCTCAATTAGCCTACGACATATATACCATGTCTATTTTTCAACCTTCACCTAATGTTATGGGCAGTTAACAATTGGATTGCTAAATGAATTTCTTAATTTAGATTTTATTCTATTTTGCGTGTTTTAGCCTCTTTCACAAGTTACACTTTTGACAAACAGTATAGTGCAACTTTTATAATTTTAGAAATTATCGGAAACACATGATTATGCTCTCTTAAAAAAATTTAGAAAACTTTGCAAAATCCGATGTCCATTAATTTTTAACTTACTTACATGAATAATGCATATCGGTGATTGTATTGTCAATATCCTATAGTGTTTATATGTCATTTCTGAACAAACTTGTTTTATTAGAATCCTTAATGGAATTATAGTCAAAACTGTAATCCCTGGTAATTTCGCTAATTGAACTATGTTCTATGCATTTGAATTTTAAATCCATATCCAAAGTTTGAAAAAGGAATAGTTAATTGATTTTTTCTATTACACGAGAAAAGTTTGATTTTAAAAAGTCGTGTCCTAATTTTAGTGAATTGCGAGAATCAACTAGTTTGTTGTTTCTAAATATGTTTTTTTTTTTTTTCATGTGCACCAGAAGTATCTCATTTTGTTTAGTGACCGACTATTGGCCAATTTGATAGAGCACAGTCTCCGGTGGCCGTTACTGCTCTTTTACTTATTTCCTATTTTGGGCAAATGGAAAACATCGCAAAATATGTAAATCGGTCATAGAAAAAAATATCGCTGATTTTATCAATCATGGTAAAAATAAATAAAATAATTTGTCGACCGGTCGCGAGAAAAAAACTGAAGTTTGTGGGAAATCGACAGCGGGAAAATATCACGAAATTGGTCAATCGATCACGGAAAAATATCATGAAATTTGCCAGTCCATCATGAGCAAATATGAAATTCCTCAGCCGGTCGCAGAGAAAATATGCGAAAATTTTTAATCGGATGCAGAAAAACAATCGTTACTTTCATCTGTATGTTGCAAGAACAAACAGGGAAATTTGCCAATCGGTCACAGAATAAAATGGCTAAATTTGTCAATTGATCACGAGAAAAAAAATTATGAAATTCACCGATCGGTCTCTAGAAAAAATCATGAAATTCGTCAGTCGGTCGTGGAGAAAAATCGCAAAAATTTTTCGGTTAGATGCAGAAAAACAAACATCAATTTTGTCAATTTGTTGCAAGAAGAAACTGTGAAATATGTCAATTAATAACGGGAAATATCACGAAATTTGTCAGTCGGCCATGAGACTTAATCGTAGTTTTACAAAGAAACATTTTCGGAAAATGATTTTTTGGAAACACAAGCCTCCCGTCCCCAATATTCTTTAGGACACGAATCCTGCCATCCCATCTCAAAAATTCAAGCCCTGTATTTGCCATTCAAGCCCTGTAATGCATATTAATAATGCTGTATAAAAAATGTAATTTAAACATCAAAATATTCTGTTTATTTGTACAATGAAAAGCTAATAATTGCTATTGGATTTGGATATGGGATTGACTATATTGATAATTTCTAATAATTAATTAATTTGCACAATGAAATACTGATAATTTGTATAACAAATTCTAACCAATTAATATACCTATAATTGTAGAGTATTTTCCACAAAGAAATACATACTTTCTTTTTATAATTTAAACATAAAATATCTACTAATATACCCATGATTAAAGAGTCATTTTCTCAAAACACAGGTTTAGTTGATGCCTTTTTTTTCTGTTTTAATTATTTGATACTGTTTTGCTTTAAGTAAGTCATATTTAGTTTTATTTTAAGTTAAATTACTTTGATATTTATAAGTAAAAAGAAAATTACTTTTAATTTTAAATATTTATAATGAAGTTACAAAAATAACTAATTTGATGTGCCAATCCCAAAGCTTTCTTCTATCTCATCCATCTTAATGTTTCAAAAGGTAGCTCCAAATGTTAATACTTCAATATTATTAGTTCAATATTATACCAACTTTGACTTTCATCTAAAATTTCTGCTCCAATTAATTAACCAGAATCTCGATCATGATATTTATTAAAATCAATAACTTTTCCGTTATTGTGTTGTACATCAGCTGTTTGTGAAATAGCCAGCTTAGCAGGATACGAAGTTCCCATTGCTTCAAGGGCCGCCAATATACAGTACCAAAAGCGAAAAATCGGGAAAATTTTACAAAAAAAAAAAAAAAAAAAGCTGTTACAGTGCCACCTTCTGGCGGAATATTTCCAAATGGAAGGAGAAACTGCTGGCCATAGCCAAAAATATACACAAAAAACTAGTTCAATTCTATGCTTAGCGTCATACACTTTTCGATGGTAAAATAATGAAAATAACACAAAAATCACTATTATAGCGCCCCCTTCCAGCAGAATATTTTCAAATTGAAGGAGGACCCTGATGGCCATAGCCTAAAATATACCCCCAAAAATTGGTTCAATTCTAAGCATAACTTGATACACTTTTCGATGGTACAAGAATGAAAGTGGCACAAAAATCGCTATTACAGCAACCCTTATGGCAGAATATTTCCAAATTAAAGAAGAACCTGCTGGACATAGCCAAAAACATACACAAAAAATTTTGTTCAATTCTATGCATAACTTCATACACTTTTCGATGATGCAATAATGAAAATGGCACAAAAATCGCAATACAGCGCCCCCTTCCAGTGGAATGTTTTCATAAGGACAAGCTGGCTATAGCCAAAAACATTCACAAAAAATTTGGTTCATTTCTATGCATAACATCATACACTTTTTGATGGTACGATGGCGACACACGGACAGATAGACATTTTGTATAACCTTGTTTTGGGATCTCGGACCCCTAAAACATCTAAATCCGTCGAAAACCGGGAATCGAAAAAATTTTAATTACAATACTTTCTTCTATTGAAGATAGAAGAAATTTAAAATAGGCCTGTTTAATTGTTAAACTTAAAAGAAAGAAAGAAAATTAATAAAGTCATACTTTAATAAACAACTTCAAATCTTGTTTTACATTCTGAAAGTAAAGGTACAATTTTCTAAAAGATGTAAACATAAATTCTTAAATTTATTATAAAGAGTTCAAATATCAATGTTAGGAAAGCTGGAAATTGTTTAAACTTTTGAGAATTACCTTTTACTCATGAATAGTGAACTTTCTTTCATATTTTGCATTATAAACAAAAGTTTTTCGGCATCGTTTGGGTCAAACGATTTCTCTTATCGTTAGATATTAACCTTGCTGCGTTTTGCCGGATATCCGGCATAGAAGTCGGATATCCGGTGATTGTGATTCGGATATCCGATGATATTTCGGATATTGAAAAATCAGCCGGATATGCCGGATATCGGATATTTGCCGGATATCCGTTGCATCCCTACTAAATTGTTAATAGCATGCATCTTTTCTATCCGATCTTCTTCGTTTTTGGTGTGAATTCTTCTTTCAATTTCTGCCCCATTTCTACATTTCAGTTAAGACCCTGGAACCTCTGCAAGGGGCCCAGTACAGGGCCCCTTGAAGTTTTAGTGCACTAAATTTTTAATAACATGCCTCTTTTCTATCCGATCTTCGTCGTTTTCGGGGTGAATTCTACTTTTGAGTTTCTGACCCATTTCTACATTTCAATTAAGACACTGGCACCATTGAGAGGGGCCCGGTACAGGGCCCCTTGAAGTTTTAGTGCACTAAATTGTTAGTAGCATGCATCTTTTCTATCCGATCTTCTTCGTTTTTGGTGTGAATTCTTCTTTCAGTTTCTGCCCCATTTCTATATTTCAGTTAAGACCCTGTAACCTTTGCAAGGGGCCCAGTACAGGGCCCCTTGAAGTTTTAGTGTACTAAGTTGTTAATAACATGCCTCTTTTCTATCCGATCTTCTTCGTTTTGGGGATGAATTCTACTTTCAGTTTCTACCACATTTCAACATTTCAGTTAAGACCCTGGCACCTTTGCAAGGGGCCCGGTACAGGGCCCCTGCAAATTTTAGTGCACTAAATTGTTAATAACATGCCTCTTTTCTATCCGATTTTCTTCGTTTTTGGGGTGAATTCTCCTTTCAGTTTCTACCCCATTTCTACAATTCAGTTACGACGCTGGCACCCTTGCAAGGGGCCCGGTACAGGGCCCCTTGAACTTTTAATGCACTGAATTGTTAATAAATTGCTTCCTTTATATCCGATCCTCATTTTTGGGATACTTTCTCCATTTAGTTATACTCTCGTGTCTACATTCCAGTTAAGACCATGGGCCCATCTAGGGTTCTGTAGTGCCCGGTCCAGGGCCCCTTAATTTTTTTGTGTGCCATTCGTTTTTCACACCCTAATTTTCTGACCTTCGCAAAGCGTAATTTTAAAGTTGAGTCTTAAACTCTTCTCCTTAGACCAACAATCACATATTTTTATTGGGGCCCTAGGGCCCGTTTTTAAGCCTTTTCCCAATTTTTTGCACATTTCTTTTAAATTATATTCTAATGATTAATTCGTATCCTATGCTTAATCTCAATTAATCGAAGATATAAAACGCTAAGTACTAAAACGTTGTAACATGTTTTCATGTTAGGGCCTTTTCTCAACTATCTGTTGGCCCCTTTTGAGCCCCCTGTTATAACTCCCTTAAAAATAATCCGATTCACCAGCCTTTTTTTTTTCTAACATCTTATGTTCTCCAGCTATTACATGAACGACAAAAAAATATATATATTTCAGTCTTCAACTACTACCAATTTTGAATATAAATCGTCTTCTTAGGGCGCTTGGCGCATCTTCTTTAACAATGATCCGAATTCCTTGCAATTTTCTTTACCATCGCTCTAGCGTCCTCAGATTACATTATAGCCGCGGCAGAAGTCAATGGAGCCTCCCAAATTAGGTTCATTTAAAAGAATTTCCAAAGATATAAAATCAATCAAACTTAAGTTTTGTTTAAGGTTATTATTTACAAACCCCGGGCAACGCCGGCGGGTCTGCTAGTAAAAGAATAAATCGCTCTGTGTGTGTGTCTGTCTGTCTGTGTGCGATGGTTAGCGAAAACTACCGCACGTAGAAGTCTGAAAATTCAGATGTGATTAATCCAAGACAGGTCCTGATACACCTGAGTCTCGGATTTTTAATTTTTTAAGGGCCGGGCCCCCTGGGGCCCCTTTCAGTTTTTATGCACGAAAACAATAACATGCCTCTTTTCTATCCGATCTTCGTTTTGGGGGTGAATTCTCCTTTCAGTTTCTACCCCATTTCAACATGTCAATTAAGACCCTGGCACCCTTACAAGGGTCCCTACAGGGCCCCTTGAAATTTTAGTGCACCTAATTGTTAATAACACGCCTCTTTTATATCCGATCTTTTTCGTTTTGGTGTGAATTCTCCTTTCAGTTTCTACCCCATTTCAACATTTCAGTTAAGACCCAGGCACCCTTGCACGGGGCCCGGTACAGGGCCCCTTGAAGTTTTAGTGCACTAAATTGTTAATAACATGCCTCTTTTCTATCCGATCTTCGTCGTTTTGGCGGTGAATTCTCCTTTCAGTTTTTGACCCATTTCTACATTTCAGTTAAGACCCTGGCACCCTGTCAAGGGGCCCAGTAAAGGGCCCCTTGAAGTTTTATTAAACTAAGTTGTTAATAACATGACTCTTTTCTATCCGATCTTCTTAGTTTTTGGGGTGAATTCTTCTTTCAGTTTCTGCCCCATTTCTACATTTCAGTTAAGACCCTGGCACCTTTGAGAGGGGCCCAGTACATGGCCCCTTGAAAATTTAGTGCACTAAATTGTTAATAACATGCCTGTTTTCTACCCGATCTTCTTCGTTTTGGGGGGTGAATTCTCCTTTCACTTTCTACCCCATTTCAACATTTCAGTTAAGACCCTGGCAGCCCTAAGGCCCCTTGAAGTTTTAGTGCACTAAATTGTTAATAACATGCCTCTTTTCTATCCGACCTTCGTCGTTTTTGGATTAAATTCTCCATTCAGTTTGTGGCCCATTTCAACATTTCAGTTAAGGCCCTGGCACCCTTGCAAGTGGCCCTGTGCAGGGCCCCTTGAAGTTTTATTGTACTAAGTTGTTAATAACATGACTCTTTTCTATCCGATCTTCTTCGTTTTTGGGGTGAATTCTTCTTTCAGTTTCTACCCCATTTCTAAATTTCAGTTAAGACCCTGGCACCTTTCCAAGGGCCCCAGTACATGGCGCCTTGAAGTTTTAGTACACTAAATTGATAATAACATGCCTCTTTTCTATCCGATCTTCGTCGTTTTTGGGTTGAATTCTCCTTTCAGTTTGTGGCCCATTTCTACATTTCACTTAAAAGCCTGGCACCCTTGCAAAGGGCCCAGTATCGGTCCCCTTGAAGTTTCAGTGCACTAAATTGTTAATAGCATGCCTCTTTTCCATCCGATCTTCTTCGTTTTAGGGGTGAATTCTCCTTTTGAGTTTCTGACCCATTGCTACATTTCAGTTAAGACCCTGGCACCCTTGCAAGGGGCCCTGTACAGGGCCCCTTAAAATTTTAGTGCACTAAATTGTTAATAGCATGCATCTTTTCTATCCGATCTTCTTCGTTTTTGGTGTGAATTCTTCTTTCAATTTCTGCCCCATTTCTACATTTCAGTTAAGACCCTGGAACCTCTGCAAGGGGCCCAGTACAGGGCCCCTTGAAGTTTTAGTGCACTAAATTATTAATAACATGCCTCTTTTCAATACGATCTTCTTCGTTTTGGGGGTGAATTCTTCTTTCAGTTTCTACCACATTTCAACATTTCAGTTAAGACGCGGGCACCCTTGCAAGGGGCCCGGAACAGGGCCCCTTGAAGTTTTAGTGCACTAAATTGTTAATAACTTGCCTCTTTTCTATCCGATCTTCGTCGTTTTGGGGGTGAATTCTCCTTTCAGTTTGTGGCCCATTTCTACAATTCAGTTAAGACCCTGGCACCCTGTCAAGGGGCCCAGTACGGGGCCCCTTGAAGTTTTAGTGCACTAAATTTTTAATAACATGCCTCTTTTTTATCCGATCTTCTTCGTTTTTGGGGTGAATTCTACTTTCGTGTATCTTCCCCATTTCTAGATTTCAGTTAAAACCCTGGCACAATTGCAAGGGGCCCGGCACATGGCCCCTTGAAGTTTTACTGCACTAAATTGTTAATAACATGCCTCTTTTCTATCCGATCTTCTTCGTTTTGGGAGTGACTTCTCCTTTCAGTTTCTACCCCATTTCAACATTTCAGTTAAGACCTTGGCACCCTTGCAAAGGGCCCGGGCCAGGGCTCTTGAAATTTTAGTGCACTAAATTGTTAATAACATGCCTCTTTTCTATCCGATCTTCTTCGTTTTTGGGGTGAATTCTTCTTTCAGTTTCTGCCCCATTTCTACATTTAAGTTAAGACCCTGGCACCTTTGAGAGGGGCCCAGTACATGGCCCCTTGAAAATTTAGTGCACTATATTGTTAATAACATGCCTGTTTTCTACCCGATCTTCTTCCTTTTGGGGGGTGAATTCTCCTTTCACTTTCTACCCCATTTCAACATTTCAGTTAAGACCCTGGCAGCCCTAAGGCCCCTTGAAGTTATAGTGCACTAAATTGTTAATAACATGCCTCTTTTCTATCCGATCTTCGTCGTTTTTGGATTAAATTCTCCATTCAGTTTGTGGCCCATTTGAACATTTCAGTTAAGGCCCTGGCACCCTTGCAAGTGGCCCTGTGCAGGCCCCCTTGAAGTTTTATTGTACTAAGTTGTTAATAACATGACTCTTTTCTATCCGATCTTCTTCGTTTTTGGGGTGAATTCTTCTTTCAGTTTGTGGCCCATTTCTACATTTCAGTTAAGACCCTGGAACCTCTGCAAGGGGCCCAGTACAGGGCCCCTTGAAGTTTTAGTGCACTAAATTTTTAATAACATGCCTCTTTTCTATCCGATCTTCGTCGTTTTTGGGGTGAATTCTCCTTTTGAGTTTCTGACCCATTTCTACATTTCAGTTACGACGCTGGCACCCTTGCAAGGGGCCCGGTACAGGGCCCCTTGAACTTTTAGTGCACTGAATTGTTAATAAATTGCTTCCTTTATATCCGATCCTCATTTTTGGGATACTTTCTCCATTTAGTTATACTCTCGTGTCTACATTCCAGTTAAGACAATGGGCCCATCTAGGGTTCTGTAGTGCCCGGTCCAGCACCCCTTAATTTTTTTGTGTGCCATTCGTTTTTCACACCCTAATTTTCTGACCTTCGCAAAGCGTAATTTTAAAGTTGAGTCTTAAACTCTTCTCCTTAGACCAACAATCACATATTTTTATTGGGGCCCTAGGGCCCGTTTTTAAGCCTTTTCCCAATTTTTCGCACATTTCTTTTAAATTATATTGTAATGATTAATTCGTATCCTATGCTTAATCTCAATTAATCGAAGATATAAAACGCTAAGTACTAAAACGTTGTAACATGTTTTCATGTTAGGGCCTTTTCTCAACTATCAGTTGGCCCCTTTTGAGCCCCCTGTTATAACTCCCTTAAAAATAATCCGATTCACTAGCCTTTTTTTTCTAACATCTTATGTTCTCCAGCTATTACATAAACGACAGAAAAAAATATATATTTCAGTCTTCAACTACCACCAATTTTGAATATAAATCGTCTTCTTAGAGCCCTTGGCGCATCTTCTTTAACAATGATCCGAATTCCTTGCAATTTTCTTTACCATCGTTCTAGCGTCCTCAGATTACATTATAGCCGCGGTAGAAGGCAATGGAGCCTCCCAAATTAGGTTCATTTAAAAGAATTTCCAAAGATATAAAATCAATCAAACTTAAGTTTTGTTTAAGGTTATTATTTACAAACCCCGGGCAACGCCGGCGGGTCTGCTAGTAAAAGAATAAATCGCTCTGTGTGTGTGTCTGTCTGTCTGTGTGCGATGTAGAGATGCAACGAATATTCGGCCGAAGCCGAATATTCGGCCCATTCGGCCTATCTGCCGAATATTCGGCTTCGGCCGAATATCAAGTCCATTATTCGGCCTTGGCCGAATAATACACTGTAATAAATGTTTTTATATTTACACAGTATAACTTTTTAATTTGACAATTTATATTCATCATATATAATGAAAATTTTATTTGAAATTAACTAACACTTTTTTTTCCATTAACTTTCATACTCCGAATGGGTTTTATCTACCCATTTTTATATAAGAGGCTAATTTAGGAATCATGTTAAAAAAAAATTATGCTGTATCAGTAAGTACAAAAAGTATCTGTAATAAGCTAACATAATCTGTTAAATTTAAAATTAATCTATTCAAAATTGTTTTAATACAGCTGTAACAAGCTAATTCAATTTTTTTTTTTAATCATAATGGGAAGTTTAACATTTAACCCTTGTTACATAAAAAAATATTTCTTTCAATAATATTTTGAATTATACCAAAAAGAACATAAATATATGATTGATTAGATATAGATGTATTATATGTATAAGATATTTAAGTCGTATATGTTGCAATAGTTAAGGGGTTTTTTTTTTGTTGTTTTTTTTTTTTTTAGTAAAATACGCTTAAAAGTGAAATATAATTTAAGTGATTTTTTTTAAGTCTGTTACTATTTCTTATTAAATAATGAAAGAAATGTAAATACTAAATTCTTTTAATTAGTATGCATTTACGTTTTAGATATTTTTTTCAAGAATAGCATTGTAATGCCTTAAAAAACAGTTAAAATGTTTTCAATAAACGTAGATTGTGATGCAGAAATAATAATAATCAGAATTCTCAGATGATAGTCTTTCTTTTTTTTTTTTTTTTTTTTTTTTTTTCGTAAATGTTACCTGCTTCTGAGAATAACCTCTCACTATATATGGTACTTCCTGGTGCAGAAAGGTACTTCTTGGCTAATTGTGAAACATTTAGAAAGTCTTCCAAATTTTTCGCCCACCACCCCAAAGGACGCTGTTGTCTTTCTAGTAGTGGCTGGGAAAGAAAATTACTAATTTCTTTTACTCTTCACATTGAGGCGCACTTTCTAAAGAGGCTTCACTGCTGACAGCAAAAAAAAAATAATAAAGATAAATAAAAAATTTGTTAATTGTGAGCTTTATAAAGTCTACAGTGATTTCTTTCCACCATTTTAGAGGATATTCCTTTCACCCTTTCTATCAGTGGTTTTTCTTAAGATATTAAGATTTTTTATTTTATTTCATCTGAAAGCTGAAACTTATGTTTCCTAGTACTTTTAAAATTTTTTCATTGTTTTAAAATGTAACAACACACATAATA
The DNA here is from genome assembly GCA_963932465.1 of Maratus speciosus. Lineage (NCBI taxonomy): Eukaryota > Metazoa > Arthropoda > Arachnida > Araneae > Salticidae > Maratus > Maratus speciosus. The sequence goes on along the minus strand of OZ010788.1, from coordinate 279,786,122 downwards.
TCTATTAAAATGTAACTAGACAGTACCTGACGAGGAACTTTTGCTAAGAATTTTTTTTTTTTTTTGGGGGGGGGGGGGGGGTTGAATTATATTATTGAGGCAATTTTTAGGCCGAACATGGCCGAATATTTTTTCAGAGTAAAATAATGCTTTAAACAATTAAAAATTTGTATATAAATAATTTTTTTAAAGAAAACAATACATTTTAAATGTGAAATATACAAGAATTGTGCATATAGTGCATACCATATTTTGTTTTTAGGCCAAAATAAGTTCATTATTCGGCGGCCGAATAGGCCGAATATTCGGCTGCAACTTGGCCGAATATTCGGTATTCGGTTATTCGGCCAAACCACTATTCGTTGCATCACTAGTTATAACTCCCTTAAAAATAATCCGATTCACTAGCCTTTTTTTTTCTAACATCTTATGTTCTCCAGCTATTACATGAACGACAAAAAAATATATATATTTCAGTCTTCAACTACCACCAATTTTGAATATAAATCGTCTTCTTAGAGCCCTTGGCGCATCTTCTTTAACAATGATCCGAATTCCTTGCAATTTTCTTTACCATCGTTCTAGCGTCCTCAGATTACATTATAGCCGCGGTAGAAGGCAATGGAGCCTCCCAAATTAGGTTCATTTAAAAGAATTTCCAAAGATATAAAATCAATCAAACTTAAGTTTTGTTTAAGGTTATTATTTACAAACCCCGGGCAACGCCGGCGGGTCTGCTAGTAAAAGAATAAATCGCTCTGTGTGTGTGTCTGTCTGTCTGTGTGCGATGGTTAGCGAAAACTACCGCACGTAGAAGTCTGAAAATTCAGATGTGATTAATCCAAGACAGGTCCTGATACACCTGAGTCTCGGATTTTTAATTTTTTAAGGGCCGGGCCCCCTGGGGCCCCTTTCAGTTTTTATGCACGAAAACAATAACATGCCTCTTTTCTATCCGATCTTCGTTTTGGGGGTGAATTCTCCTTTCAGTTTCTACCCCATTTCAACATGTCAATTAAGACCCTGGCACCGTTACAAGGGGCCCTACAGGGCCCCTTGAAATTTTAGTGCACCTAATTGTTAATAACACGCCTCTTTTATATCCGATCTTTTTCGTTTTGGGGTGAATTCTCCTTTCACTTTCTACCCCATTTCAGCATTTCAGTTAAGACCCTGGCACCCTTGCACGGGGCCCGGTACAGGGCCCCTTGAAGTTTTAGTGCACTAAATTGTTAATAACATGCCTCTTTTCTATCCGATCTTCGTCGTTTTGGCGGTGAATTCTCCTTTCAGTTTTTGACCCATTTCTACATTTCAGTTAAGACCCTGGCACCCTGTCAAGGGGCCCAGTAAAGGGCCCCTTGAAGTTTTATTATACTAAGTTGTTAATAACATGACTCTTTTCTATCCGATCTTCTTCGTTTTTGGGGTGAATTCTTCTTTCAGTTTCTGCCCCATTTTTACATTTCAGTTAAGACCCTGGCACCTTTGAGAGGGGCCCAGTACATGGCCCTTTGAAAATTTAGTGCACTAAACTGTTAATAACATGCCTATTTTCTACCCGATCTTCTTCGTTTTGGGGGGTGAATTCTCCTTTCACTTTCTACCCCATTTCAACATTTCAGTTAAGACCCTGGCAGCCCTAAGGCCCCTTGAAGTTTTAGTGCACTAAATTGTTAATAACATGCCTCTTTTCTATCCGATCTTCGTCGTTTTTGGATTAAATTCTCCATTCAGTTTGTGGCCCATTTCAACATTTCAGTTAAGGCCCTGGCACCCTTGCAAGTGGCCCTGTGCAGGGCCCCTTGAAGTTTTATTGTACTAAGTTGTTAATAACATGACTCTTTTCTATCCGATCTTCTTCGTTTTTGGGGTGAATTCTTCTTTCAGTTTCTACCCCATTTCTAAATTTCAGTTAAGACCCTGGCACCTTTCCAAGGGCCCCAGTACATGGCGCCTTGAAGTTTTAGTACACTAAATTGATAATAACATGCCTCTTTTCTATCCGATCTTCGTCGTTTTTGGGTTGAATTCTCCTTTCAGTTTGTGGCCCATTTCTACATTTCACTTAAAAGCCTGGCACCCTTGCAAAGGGCCCAGTATCGGGCCCCTTGAAGTTTCAGTGCAATAAATTGTTAATAGCATGCCTCTTTTCCATCCGATCTTCTTCGTTTTAGGGGTGAATTCTCCTTTTGAGTTTCTGACCCATTGCTACATTTCAGTTAAGACCCTGGCACCCTTGCAAGGGGCCCTGTACAGGGCCCCTTGAAATTTTAGTGCACTAAATTGTTAATAGCATGCATCTTTTCTATCCGATCTTCTTCGTTTTTGGTGTGAATTCTTCTTTCAATTTCTGCCCCATTTCTACATTTCAGTTAAGACCCTGGAACCTCTGCAAGGGGCCCAGTACAGGGCCCCTTGAAGTTTTAGTGCACTAAATTTTTAATAACATGCCTCTTTTCTATCCGATCTTCGTCGTTTTTGGGGTGAATTCTCCTTTTGTGTTTCTGACCCATTTCTACATTTCAGTTACGACGCTGGCACTCTTGCAAGGGGCCCGGTACAGGGCCCCTTGAACTTTTAGTGCACTGAATTGTTAATAAATTGCTTCCTTTATATCCGATCCTCATTTTTGGGATACTTTCTCCATTTAGTTATACTCTCGTGTCTACATTCCAGTTAAGACAATGGGCCCATCTAGGGTTCTGTAGTGCCCGGTCCAGGACCCCTTAATTTTTTTGTGTGCCATTCGTTTTTCACACCCTAATTTTCTGACCTTCGCAAAGCGTAATTTTAAAGTTGAGTCTTAAACTCTTCTCCTTAGACCAACAATCACATATTTTTATTGGGGCCCTAGGGCCCGTTTTTAAGCCTTTTCCCAATTTTTCGCACATTTCTTTTAAATTATATTGTAATGATTAATTCGTATCCTATGCTTAATCTCAATTAATCGAAGATATAAAACGCTAAGTACTAAATCGTTGTAACATGTTTTCATGTTAGGGCCTTTTCTCAACTATCAGTTGGCCCCTTTTGAGCCCCCTGTTATAACTCCCTTAAAAATAATCCGATTCACTAGCCTTTTTTTTCTAACATCTTATGTTCTCCAGCTATTACATGAACGACAAAAAAATATATATATTTCAGTCTTCAACTACCACCAATTTTGAATATAAATCGTCTTCTTAGAGCCCTTGGCGCATCTTCTTTAACAATGATCCGAATTCCTTGCAATTTTCTTTACCATCGTTCTAGCGTCCTCAGATTACATTATAGCCGCGGTAGATGGCAATGGAGCCTCCCAAATTAGGTTCATTTAAAAGAATTTCCAAAGATATAAAATCAATCAAACTTAAGTTTTGTTTAAGGTTAGTATTTACAAACCCCGGGCAACGCCGGCGGGTCTGCTAGTAAAAGAATAAATCGCTCTGTGTGTGTGTCTGTCTGTCTGTGTGCGATGGTTAGCGAAAACTACCGCACGTAGAAGTCTGAAAATTCAGATGTGATTAATCCAAGACAGGTCCTGATACACCTGAGTCTCGGATTTTTAATTTTTTAAGGGCCGGGCCCCCTGGGGCCCCTTTCAGTTTTTATGCACGAAAAGAATAACATGCCTCTTTTCTATCCGATCTTCGTTTTGGGGGTGAATTTTCCTTTCAGTTTCTACCCCATTTCAACATGTCAATTAAGACCCTGGCACCCTTACAAGGGGCCCTACAGGGCCCCTTGAAATTTTAGTGCACCTAATTGTTAATAACACGCCTCTTTTATATCCGATCTTTTTCGTTTTGGGGTGAATTCTCCTTTCAGTTTCTACCCCATTTCAACATTTCAGTTAAGACCCTGGCACCCTTGCACGGGGCCCGGTACAGGGCCCCTTGAAGTTTTAGTGCACTAAATTGTTAATAACATGCCTCTTTTCTATCCGATCTTCGTCGTTTTGGCGGTGAATTCTCCTTTCAGTTTTTGACCCATTTCTACATTTCAGTTAAGACCCTGGCACCCTGTCAAGGGGCCCAGTAAAGGGCCCCTTGAAGTTTTATTATACTAAGTTGTTAATAACATGACTCTTTTCTATCCGATCTTCTTCGTTTTTGGGGTGAATTCTTCTTTCAGTTTCTGCCCCATTTCTACATTTAAGTTAAGACCCTGGCACCTTTGAGAGGGGCCCAGTACATGGCCCCTTGAAAATTTAGTGCACTAAATTGTTAATAACATGCCTGTTTTCTACCCGATCTTCTTCCTTTTGGGGGATGAATTCTCCTTTCACTTTCTACCCCATTTCAACATTTCAGTTAAGACCCTGGCAGCCCTAAGGCCCCTTGAAGTTTTAGTGCACTAAATTGTTAATAACATGCCTCTTTTCTATCCGATCTTCGTCGTTTTTGGATTAAATTCTCCATTCAGTTTGTGGCCCATTTCAAAATTTCAGTTAAGGCCCTGGCACCCTTGCAAGTGGCCCTGTGCAGGCCCCCTTGAAGTTTTATTGTACTAAGTTGTTAATAACATGACTCTTTTCTATCCGATCTTCTTCGTTTTTGGGGTGAATTCTTCTTTCAGTTTGTGGCCCATTTCTACATTTCAGTTAAGACCCTGGAACCTCTGCAAGGGGCCCAGTACAGGGCCCCTTGAAGTTTTAGTGCACTAAATTTTTAATAACATGCCTCTTTTCTATCCGATCTTCGTCGTTTTTGGAGTGAATTCTCCTTTTGAGTTTCTGACCCATTTCTACATTTCAGTTACGACGCTGGCACCCTTGCAAGGGGCCCGGTACAGGGCCCCTTGAACTTTTAGTGCACTGAATTGTTAATAAATTGCTTCCTTTATATCCGATCCTCATTTTTGGGATACTTTCTGCATTTAGTTATACTCTCGTGTCTACATTCCAGTTAAGACAATGGGCCCATCTAGGGTTCTGTAGTGCCCGGTCCAGGACCCCTTAATTTTTTTGTGTGCCATTCGTTTTTCACACCCTAATTTTCTGACCTTCGCAAAGCGTAATTTTAAAGTTGAGTCTTAAACTCTTCTCCTTAGACCAACAATCACATATTTTTATTGGGGCCCTAGGGCCCGTTTTTAAGCCTTTTCCCAATTTTTCGCACATTTCTTTTAAATTATATTGTAATGATTAATTCGTATCCTATGCTTAATCTCAATTAATCGAAGATATAAAACGCTAAGTACTAAAACGTTGTAACATGTTTTCATGTTAGGGCCTTTTCTCAACTATCAGTTGGCCCCTTTTGAGCCCCCTGTTATAACTCCCTTAAAAATAATCCGATTCACTAGCCTTTTTTTTTCTAACATCTTATGTTCTCCAGCTATTACATGAACGACAAAAAAATATATATATTTCAGTCTTCAACTACCACCAATTTTGAATATAAATCGTCTTCTTAGAGCCCTTGGCGCATCTTCTTTAACAATGATCCGAATTCCTTGCAATTTTCTTTACCATCGTTCTAGCGTCCTCAGATTACATTATAGCCGCGGTAGAAGGCAATGGAGCCTCCCAAATTAGGTTCATTTAAAAGAATTTCCAAAGATATAAAATCAATCAAACTTAAGTTTTGTTTAAGGTTATTATTTACAAACCCCGGGCAACGCCGGCGGGTCTACTAGTAAAAGAATAAATCGCTCTGTGTGTGTGTCTGTCTGTCTGTGTGCGATGGTTAGCGAAAACTACCGCACGTAGAAGTCTGAAAATTCAGATGTGATTAATCAAAGACAGGTCCTGATACACCTGAGTCTCGGATTTTTAATTTTTTAAGGGCCGGGCCCCCTGGGGCCCCTTTCAGTTTTTATGCACGAAAATAATAACATGCCTCTTTTCTATCTGATCTTCGTTTTGGGTGTGAATTCTCCTTTCAGTTTCTACCCCATTTCAACATGTCAATTAAGACCCTGGCACCCTTACAAGGGGCCCTACAGGGCCCCTTGAAATTTTAGTGCACCTAATTGTTAATAACACGCCTCTTTTATATCCGATCTTTTTCGTTTTGGGGTGAATTCTCCTTTCAGTTTCTACCCCATTTCAACATTTCAGTTAAGACCCTGGCACCCTTGCACGGGGCCCGGTACAGGGCCCCTTGAAGTTTTAGTGCACTAAATTGTTAATAACATGCCTCTTTTCTATCCGATCTTCGTCGTTTTGGCGGTGAATTCTCCTTTCAGTTTTTGACCCATTTCTACATTTCAGTTAAGACCCTGGCACCCTGTCGAGGGGCCCAGTAAAGGGCCCCTTGAAGTTTTATTATACTAAGTTGTTAATAACATGACTCTTTTCTATCCGATCTTCTTCGTTTTTGGGGTGAATTCTTCTTTCAGTTTCTGCCCCATTTCTACATTTCAGTTAAGACCCTGGCACCTTTGAGAGGGGCCCAGTCCATGGCCCCTTGAAAATTTAGTGCACTAAATTGTTAATAACATGCCTGTTTTCTACCCGATCTTCTTCGTTTTGGGGGGTGAATTCTCCTTTCACTTTCTACCCCATTTCAACATTTCAGTTAAGACCCTGGCAGCCCTAAAGCCCCTTGAAGTTTTAGTGCACTAAATTGTTAATAACATGCCTCTTTTCTATCCGATCTTCGTCGTTTTTGGATTAAATTCTCCATTCAGTTTGTGGCCCATTTCAACATTTCAGTTAAGGCCCTGGCACCCTTGCAAGTGGCCCTGTGCAGGGCCCCTTGAAGTTTTATTGTACTAAGTTGTTAATAACATGACTCTTTTCTATCCGATCTTCTTCGTTTTTGGGGTGAATTCTTCTTTCAGTTTCTACCCCATTTCTAAATTTCAGTTAAGACCCTGGCACCTTTCCAAGGGCCCCAGTACATGGCGCCTTGAAGTTTTAGTACACTAAATTGATAATAACATGCCTCTTTTCTATCCGATCTTCGTCGTTTTTGGGTTGAATTCTCCTTTCAGTTTGTGGCCCATTTTTACATTTCACTTAAAAGCCTGGCACCCTTGCAAAGGGCCCAGTACATGGCCCCTTGAAGTTTCAGTGCACTAAATTGTTAATAGCATGCCTCTTTTCCATCCGATCTTCTTCGTTTTAGGGGTGAATTCTCCTTTTGAGTTTCTGACCCATTGCTACATTTCAGTTAAGACCCTGGCACCCTTGCAAGGGGCCCTGTACAGGGCCCCTTGAAATTTTAGTGCACTAAATTGTTAATAGCATGCATCGTTTCTATCCGATCTTCTTCGTTTTTGGTGTGAATTCTTCTTTCAATTTCTGCCCCATTTCTACATTTCAGTTAAGACCCTGGAACCTCTGCAAGAGGCCCGGTACAGGGCCCCTTGAAGTTTTAGTGCACTAAATTTTTAATAACATGCCTCTTTTCTATCCGATCTTCGTCGTTTTTGGGGTGAATTCTCCTTTTGAGTTTCTGATCCATTTCTACATTTCAGTTACGACGCTGGCACTCTTGCAAAGGGCCCGGTACAGGGCCCCTTGAACTTTTAGTGCACTGAATTGTTAATAAATTGCTTCCTTTATATCCGATCCTCATTTTTGGGATACTTTCTCCATTTAGTTATACTCTCGTGTCTACATTCCAGTTAAGACAATGGGCCCATCTAGGGTTCTGTAGTGCCCGGTCCAGGACCCCTTAATTTTTTTGTGTGCCATTCGTTTTTCACACCCTAATTTTCTGACCTTCGCAAAGCGTAATTTTAAAGTTGAGTCTTAAACTCTTCTCCTTAGACCAACAATCACATATTTTTATTGGGGCCCTAGGGCCCGTTCTTAAGCCTTTTCCCAATTTTTCGCACATTTCTTTTAAATTATATTGTAATGATTAATTCGTATCCTATGCTTAATCTCAATTAATCGAAGATATAAAACGCTAAGTACTAAAACGTTGTAACATGTTTTCATGTTAGGGCCTTTTCTCAACTATCAGTTGGCCCCTTTTGAGCCCCCTGTTATAACTCCCTTAAAAATAATCCGATTCACTAGCCTTTTTTTTCTAACATCTTATGTTCTCCAGCTATTACATGAACGACAAAAAAATATATATATTTCAGTCTTCAACTACCACCAATTTTGAATATAAATCGTCTTCTTAGAGCCCTTGGCGCATCTTCTTTAACAATGATCCGAATTCCTTGCAATTTTCTTTACCATCGTTCTAGCGTCCTCAGATTACATTATAGCCGCGGTAGAAGGCAATGGAGCCTCCCAAATTAGGTTCATTTAAAAGAATTTCCAAAGATATAAAATCAATCAAACTTAAGTTTTGTTTAAGGTTATTATTTACAAACCCCGGGCAACGCCGGCGGGTCTGCTAGTAAAAGAATAAATCGCTCTGTGTGTGTGTCTGTCTGTCTGTGTGCGATGGTTAGCGAAAACCACCGCACGTAGAAGTCTGAAAATTCAGATGTGATTAATCCAAGACAGGTCCTGATACACCTGAGTCTCTGATTTTTAATTCTTTAAGGGCCGGGCCCCCTGGGCCCCTTTCAGTTTTTATGCACGAAAACAATAACATGCTTCTTTTCTATCCGATCTTCGTTTTGGGGGTGAATTCTCCTTTCAGTTTCTACCCCATTTCAACATGTCAATTAAGACCCTGGCACCCTTACAAGGTGCCCTACAGGGCCCCTTGAAATTTTAGTGCACCTAATTGTTAATAACATGCTTCTTTTATATCCGATCTTTTTCGTTTTGGGGTGAATTCTCCTTTCAGTTTCTACCCCATTTCAACATTTCAGTTAAGATCCTGGCACCCTTGCACGGGGCCCGGTACAGGGCCCCTTGAAGTTTTAGTGCACTAAATTGTTAATAACATGCCTCTTTTCTATCCGATCTTCGTCGTTTTGGCGCTGAATTCTCCTTTCAGTTTGTGGCCCATTTCTCCATTTTAGTTAAGACCCTGGCACCCGGTCAAGGAGCCCAGTACAGGGCCCCTTGAAGTTTTAATGCACTAAATTGTCAATAACATGCATCTATTCTATCCGATCTTCTTCGTTTTTGGTGTAAATTCTTCTTTCAGTTTCTGTCCCATTTCTACATTTCAGTTAAAACCCTGGCACCTTTGCAAGGGGCCCAGTACATAGGCCCTTGAAGTTTTACTGCACTAAATTATTAATAACATGCCTCTTTTCAATACGATCTTCTTCGTTTTGGGGGTGAATTCTTCTTTCAGTTTCTACCACATTTCAACATTTCAGTTAAGACCCGGGCACCCTTGCAAGGGGCCCGGAACAGGGCCCCTTGAAGTTTTAGTGCACTAAATTGTTAATAACTTGCCTCTTTTCTATCCGATCTTCGTCGTTTTGGGGGTGAATTCTCCTTTCAGTTTGTGGCCCATTTCTACAATTCAGTTAAGACCCTGGCACCCTGTCAAGGGGCCCAGTACGGGGCCCCTTGAAGTTTTAGTGCACTAAATTTTTAATAACATGCCTCTTTTTTATCCGATCTTCTTCGTTTTTGGGGTGAATTCTACTTTCGTGTATCTTCCCCATTTCTAGATTTCAGTTAAAACCCTGGCACATTTGCAAGGGGCCCGGCACATGGCCCCTTGAAGTTTTACTGCACTAAATTGTTAATAACATGCCTCTTTTCTATCCGATCTTCTTCGTTTTGGGAGTGACTTCTCCTTTCAGTTTCTACCCCATTTCAACATTTCAGTTAAGACCTTGGCACCCTTGCAAAGGGCCCGGGCCAGGGCTCTTGAAATTTTAGTGCACTAAATTGTTAATAACATGCCTCTTTTCTATCCGATCTTCGTCGTTTTGGGGGTGAATTCTGCTTTGAGTTTGTGGCCCATTTCTACATTTCAGTTAAGACCCTGGCACCCTGTCAAGGGGACCAGTACAGGGCCCCTTGAAGTTTTAGTGCACTAAATTTTTAATAACATGCCACTTTTCTATCCGGTCTTCTTCGTTTTTGGGGTGAATTCTACTTTCAGTTTCTGCCCCATTTCTACATTTCTGTTAAGACTCTGGCACCCTGTCAAGGGCCCAGTACAGGGCCCTTTGAAATTTTAGTGCACTAAATTGTTAAGAACATGCCTCCTTTCTATCCGATCTTTTTCGTTTTGGGGCTGAATTCTACATTCAGCTTCTGCCCCTTTTCTACATTTGAGTTAAGACCCTGGCACCCTGTCAAGCGGCCCAGTACAGGGCCCCTGGAAGTTTTAGTGCACTAAATTGTTAATAAATTGCCTCTTTTGTATCCGATCTTCTTCGTTTTTGGGGTGAATTCTCCTTTCAGTTTCTACCCCATTTCTACATTTCAGTTAAGACACTAGCACCCTTGCAAGGGGCCCTGTACAGGGCCCATTGAACTTTTAGTGCACTAAATTGTTAATAAATTGCTTCCTTTTTATCCGATCCTCATTTTCGGGATACTTTCTCCATTTAAAGATACATTCCAGTTAAGACCATGGGCAAGTCTAAGGTCCTGTAGGGCTCGGTCCAGGGCTCCTTATTTTTTTTTGTGTGCCATGCGTTTTTCACACCCTTATTTTCTGACCTTTGCAATGCGTAATTTTAAAGTTGAGACTTAAACTCTTCTCCTTAGAACAACAGTCACATATTTTTATTGGGGCCCTAGGGCCCTTTTTTAAGCCTTTCCCCAATTTTTTGCACATTTCTTTTAAATTATATTCTAATGATTAATTCGTAGCCTATGCTTAATCTTTACTAATCGAAGATCTAAAACACTAAGTACTAAAACATTATAACCTGTTTTCATGTTATGGCCATTTCTCAACTATCAGTTGGTCCCTTTTGGGCTCCCTATTATAACTCCCTTAAAAATAGTCCGATTCACTAGCTTTTTTTTTCTAACAATATCTTAGGTTTTCCAGCTATTACATAAACGACAAAAAAAAAAAAAAAAAAAAAAAAAAAAAAAAAAAAAAAAAAAAAAATTTCAGCCTTCAACTACCATCAATGTTGAATATAAATCGTCTTCTTTCGGCCGTTGGTGCATCTTTTTTAAAAATTATCGGAATTCCTTGCAATTTTCTTTACCATAGTTCTAGCGTCCTCAGATTGCATTAAAAACTACTAAAAAGTGGTTTTATACACTTAAGTCCCTTCCAACTTGGGGCCCGGTACAAGGCCCCTTGAAGCTTTTGCACCATAAATTATTAATAAATTGCCTCTCTTAATCCGATCTTCATTTTTGGAACCATTTTTCCATTTAGTTATTCTCCAGTTTCTGTATTCCAGTTAAAATCCTGGGGCACCTTAGGCTCCTGTTGGGCCCGATCCGGGGCCCCTTGAACTTTTTGTGTGCTATGCATTTTTTATACCCTAATTTTCTCACCTTCTCGTTGCATAATTTTAAAAATTGAGTCTTGGACTCTTCCCCTTAGACCAACACCCTCATATTTTTATTGGAGCTCTAGGTCTCCTTTTTAAGCATACCCTTTTTTACCCCTTTTTTGTGCATTTTTTAAAAATATTATTCTAATGATTATTTCATACCCTATGATTAATTTTGACTAATTGAAGATCTAAAACGCTAAGTACTAAAACATTTAAACATGTTTTCATGTTAGGGCCCTGCTCTCAACTAACAGTTGGGCCCTTTTGGGACCACTGCTATACCACCCTTAAAAATGGTCCGATTCACGAACTTTTTTTTCCTAACAACTTCTTAGGTTCTCCAGCTACTACATGAATAACAAAAAAAAAAAAAAAAAAAAAAAAAAAAAAAAAAAAAAATATTGCAGACTTCAGTTACCACCAATTTTGAATATTAATCATCTTCATAGGGCCTTTGTTACAGCTTCTTTAAAAACTATCCTATTCTATTGCAATTTTCTTTAACATTGTTTTAACGTCTTCCAGCTACTTTAAAACCCCTAAAAATTTTTCTTATACCCAACTACATTCCAGTTAAGACCCTGGCCTGCAGGGCCCGGTCTTTCTTTATACCTCAGCTACCACCTTTTTCGAACATTCATCTCCTTTTTCAGCATTAACTTACGTCTACTCACTACAGCCGTAAATTAAAAATCGCGTTACTTTAAAGGTTACTTTAGAGAAGAGATTTCATCCGTTTATTAAACATTGTATTAATGCTAACTAGAGATGCAACGAATATTCGGCCCATTCGGCCTGTCTGCCGAATATTCGGCTTCGGCCGAATATCAAATCTATTATTCGGCCTTGGCCGAATACTAATACTAATAAATGTTTTTATATTTACACAGTATAACTTTTTAATTTGACAATTTATATTCATCATGTATAATGAAAATTTTATTTGAAATTAACAAACACTTTTTTTTCCATTAACTTTCATACCTCGAATGGATTTTATCTATTTATATAAGAGGCTAATTTAGTAATCATGTTAAAAAATTTTTATTGCTGTATCAATAAGTACAAAAATATCTGTAATAAGCTAACATAATCTGTTAAATTTAAAATTAATCAATAGAGTCAAAACATACACTAGTGTCGTGAAGGAAATTTTCACCTTGTTATTAATAAACTTTATAACATACAAACATGCTTATTATAACTACTTAAAAAGTGACATAAACAAATCTCATAGATCTCAGGGTTGCGTTAAATAATATTTTTTATATGTTTCTGTCACCTTTTTGAACTACACACGTTGAACTAATTTCTTCTTAGGAATTTTTAACTCATTAATTTGTATATCAGTTAATCTTGAACATGCTAATGGCGAATGATTAAAATGTGTAAACGATTTTTTTACCTACAACAATGAAATCATTTATTGATCTTTGGTATGTTAGAGCATCAGATATTGTTAAATGCAATGAGTGTAATTTGCTTTTCCTTACAGATATTTCCTTCCTTTGAATCTGAAAACATTCACTATACACTTCTTAATAGTTCTATCTGCTGACAGTAAAGAAAAAAAAATAATGATAATAATGATTAAAAAAAAATGTTAATTGTGAGCTTTATATAGTCTACAATGATCTCTTTCCACCATTTTAGAGGGTATTTCTTTCATCCTTTCTATTAGTGGTTTTTCTTAAGATATTAAGATTTCTTATTTTTTATTTTATTTCATCTGAAAGCTTGAAACTTATGTTTCCTAGTACTTTTAAAATTTTGTCCTTATTTTGAAATGTAACAACAACACACATAATATCTATTAAAATGTAACTAGACAGTACCTGATGAGGAACTTTTGCTAAGGATTTCTTTTTTTGGCTGAATTATATTATTGAGGCAATTTTTAGGCCGAACATAGCCGAATATTTTTTTCAGAGTAAAATAATGCTTTCAAAAATTAAAAATTTGTATATAAATAATTTTTTAAAAGAAAACAATACATTTTAATTGTGAACTATACAAGAATTGTGCATATAGTGCATACTATATTTTGTTTTTAGGCAAAAATAAGTTCATTATTCGGCCGCCGAATAGGCCGAATATTCGGCTGTAACTTGGCCGAATATTCGGTATTCGGTTATTCGGCCAAACCACTATTCGTTGCATCACTAATGCTAACAGTGATTCATGAAATTTACTAGGTGAGGAGGCTTCTTCCACCGCTTGGTGGCGCGTTATTTCCTCGGGTTTAAGGGCCCAATTTCCCAATTAAGGGCCCAATTATATCAGTTGTAAAAGCTACGGGATTAAATCTAAACCGTAACAAACCATCAAATATTTCAGGATACAAATTTGGACCTACATGCAGGCAATTATTCAAGGACAGTGAGCCTGTGTCATGAGCAGAGGCTTCGAAAACTATGCGTAATCTGCTCGTTGTCCTATCAGTTCTAATTATTTCTCGATGAGGTAAATAAAAAGTTACATTTTGTTTTTCTTCAGGATCTGAAACTAATTCAATAATACCTTGTTTCAAATAATCTGCTAACACCTCCTTATACTCAAAAAATAATTCAGGGTTTTTAATCAATCTTTGTTTGAGTTTAAAAAATCTATATTCTGCAATTTTCCGATTGTCATTTAAACATTCCCTTTCAAGCTTCCACGGAAATCGAACTGTATATCGCTTATCATTGTATTTAATTTCTGACTCAAACTGCTTCATAACGTTGTTTTCTGAAAAATCTGAATCCTGTTTAGTATTAAAAAGGCCAGATGATTCGATATTCCAGAATTTTTCAATCTGTTCAGAAATAAAAATTTTTTCTACTATTACATTAAATGCTAAGGGCGCATAACTGTCAGTTGTTTTTCCCTGTAGACACCAACCAAAAATGGTGTCGACAGCTACTAATTTTTTATTCAAATGTTTTATATTTCCAGTAACAATCTCATAATAATAGTCAGCACCTATAAGTAATGTAATGGGTTCTTTGGATGTGGGTGTGTCCGCAAGGGTTAAATTTTCAAATTGTTTACTTTTCATCAAATCATTGATTTCAGGTGGGGGGATTTCAGTAGCTGATATTTGATTGGTGACTAGCGCTTCTATATCTAATTTTGAATTAGGTACATTTTTATTTTCAATAGTTAGTTTAACTACTTCAAAGGTTTTTTTCAATGGGGTTCTTATTTCCAAATGTAAAAACCGACAATTTTTCTTTTCTTATTGCCTGTAAATTCAATTTATTTGCTATTTCTTCAGATATAAAGGTTCGCATGCTCCCACAATCTAAAAGTAACCTAATTAGAGGTTGTTTTCAGTTTGATTTTATTTTTACACAACAAGTTTGTAGAAGAATTTTATTATTCTCTGTAGAGGAAATAGCCGAAATTACTTTTTCACTAGCTTCATTTTCATTACCTTTTAATTCGGGTGTGTTTATTTCTTTTATTAATTTAGATTTTAGGCATATCGTTTGATTATGTCTGCCTGAACAGTTCTTGCAACTAGTTTTAGAGTTACAATTTTTGATAACATGTTTCTTGCCTAAGCAAAGGTAACATCTTCCTTGAGATTTCAACAAGTTTCTTTTAGTGTTTACATCAACAGCCTTACACAAATCAGATGAATGTTTACTATCGTTGCAAAAAATGCAATGATCCTGCCTATCTGAGGTCGATTTATCATTCGAAATGTTCATAAATTCACAAGTAGATTTAAATTCAGATTTTGTTGTTTGACTCTTGATTTTTGTTTTATTATTTTCAAATGCTTTCATTCTCGAAAAAAATGTGTGTTCTCTGTTTTTTATTTCAGTGTGCAGAAAATCTAATAATTTATGTATATCTGAATGTGTTAAATTACACTGGGCAACAATTTCTAACAAATTTCATGTATCAAAATTGAAAACCCCCAATTCTTAATGAATTCAACGTGCTGAACACGGATATAACCATGAAAACTGTTTTTTGGCTCTTGTTTCTGAGATTAAGGGGTGCAAAGATATAATGAACCTAAATTTTAAATGTCACTTTTACTAAAACATTTTAAAGAATAAACTGATTTATTGCGCGATATAATAAGTAATATTTCATTTTTAGATGTTCACGTGCATATATGAATTAATAAAACGTGTAATAAAATAAACCTTTCGAAAAAAAATAAGAATTTCAAAAAATAATATAAATAAATATTATTGGTAAAATGCAAGAATTTGTCCTCTATATCTCCCTCTAATTCTGCAGTACATAAAATTACATCGAATGATCTAAATGATCGTTTTCTTGATTTAGATCTGTCGAAAGACAAAGCAGAACTACTCGCATCAAGACTACGACAGTAGAATCTTTTGGAAGAACATGTCAGAGTGTCTTCCTTTCGTAACCGACATATAAAATTTCTACATTATTTTCAAAAAAATGATAATATTGTGTTCTGCTCGGATATTAAAGGCTCGATGAATGAATTTGGATTAACACTTGATGCAAACGAGTGGCGTCTATTTATAGATGCGTCCAAAATAAGCTTAAATATGATTTTGCTTCATAATGGTAATGAACTACCATCCATTCCTATTGCATATTCTGCACACATGAAAGAGACTTATGAACACCTGCAACAGCTCTTACACCTAATTAAATAGACTGAAAATGAATGGTGTGTCTGTGCTGACTTGAAAATAGTTGCGCTTTTGATGGGTCTTGAACTGGGATTTACACAATTTTGTTGCTTCCTGTGTGAATGGAGCAGTCGTGCTACAGATTTACACTATATCCAGAAAGGCTGGCCTCCGAGGCTCTATTTGACACCTGGAAAAATTTATATCAAGAAACATTGCTTCTTTTTTCAGAGAAAATTATCTTACCTGCTCTACATATAAAATGGGGTATTATGCAGCAGTTGGTTAAAGCTATGGATACAAATAAACCAGCTTTTGCTTACTTGCGTACAAAATTTCCCAGACTGAGTGAGGCAAAATTTAGAGAGGAAATTTCTGTGGGTTCACAGATTAGAGATATTGTCAAGGATCCGAAATTTGAAAACCTGTTAAATCATGATGAAAAACAAGTATGGGATTCAATCTGTCACGTTTGCACTAATTTTCTTGGAAACGTCCGATCCGAATATTACGAAGATCTTGTTAACGAAATGCTTGCCTTATATCAGAAATTTGGATGTCGAATGTCTTTAAAGCTACATTTCTTAGATTCCCACCTGGATTTCTTCCCTGTTAACAGCAGAAAATTGAGCGACGAGCATGGTGAACGTTTCCACCAGGATATGTCAGCGATAGAACAACGTTATCAAGGAAAATGGTCTGCGTCTATGCTTGCAGACATCTGCTGGACGATTTTTAGAGATAATCAGAACGTGGAATATAAGCGAAAGACCAAGCGATTTCTTCAATAAAATTGGTAAGACTGTACTTTTTGTCGTCACCTTTATTTCTTTATAAATTAAATTGGAAACAAGACATACGATGCATTATTATTAATGTGTTTTTTTATCCCTATCATACAAAGTAAAATCTCAACATAACAAAATAACAAGAGCCAAATTCCATTTTTTACTGCCATATTCATGATTAGCAAGTTAAATTAATAAATATTTCGACACTTTCATTCAAGATACATTTTCATTGTTGTCCAGTGTTATCTACATTTTGTCTATTATATTCCAAAGCTAATTCTGCCGGTATTAATTTTAAAATTACGGCGATAAGCATGGAGCCATAATTTGCTGGTTCGAGTCCTAATGTGGACAAACATCGAACATTTATTTCTATATCACTGTGCAATTTTTTCAATTTTTGAATTTCGTTAGCCTTATAAACAGGAGATAAATTAAGAAGCTTGTTCAGGTGATGATTAATTATCACGTCTTTTTGACCATAACGCGATTCTAAAACTTTCAATGCTGCGTCATAATTAGCTTCTGATATTTCAAAACCTTCTACAGCATTAGCCGCAGCTCCAGATAAATAACTCTTCAAATAATGAAATTTTTCAATTTTCGAAAGCGATTTATTTTCGTGAATTGTATTTTTAAAGGTATTAAAAAATGAAATAAATTGCGTACAGTCGCCATAGAATTTTTGTATATTGAGTTTTGGCAATTTAACAACTGAGTTTTCATCCTTAATCACATTCGATTTTAAATCTTGACTGTTATTTAAATCAACATTAACAATTTTTTTGTTTTCGGTTAATTTTTTCTTCACCCGGAATTTTGCAACTGATATTTTATCCACGTAATCATAAACAGAATTGATTTCGGTTTCATAGTCGTCTAACCCTAAAAGGGGCTCAATTTTCTCGTCAACTGACTTCAATAATTCTGCTTTAGTATCTAACTGAATAAATAATTCTTCTAAATTATCAAAATTTATTTTACTATCCTTCATAACATTTTCTATATTACTAATCAGCTTTGTTACTGCTGTTCTCAAAACTGTACGATTCTTTTTCAACTTTTCTAAATCAGACATTTCGAAATAAAATATGAAAGACTTCTTACCTTTGCCGTCTTCTTATTACTTACTATCCTCTAACATTAAAAAGGTAACAAATATATTTTTTTTCTTTCTTTCCCGGCGTGATGCACCATGAAGAAAATTTCAAAGACTGTCGAACACAAAATCAATGAAGGAGGTGCTTTCTGGATTCTTTTCTTGAATTATTTAATGAATATTTACAGATATGGTTTCATACATATTTACAATAAGAATTATCAAATACTTGATCTGGTTTTTCGAAATAAGGGAGGCTTAGCCTCATCAACAAACTGTAAAAAATTACAGCGATCATGCTTTTAAAATCAAAACATCGCTTCGTATCGTTCCAGCCACAACAATCACGAAGTCGCATTCTAAGGTAGGATGCGCGCGCATCGCGCAACCTTCGTTCCCATGCACTCTAAAAAATAGTGGGAACGTTTACTATTTTAACAGGAACATTTCTGACTGTATCGGATATGTGAGAGCTATTTCTATTTTCCGAAACAACCGGGAATGTCCCTGGGTGTTTCAGTTTACTACTTTCCCTGAAGCAGTGAAAGCGCCTGTACGCATGCGCTCCAAGTATTTCACCACTATTTCTCCTTACGCTGAAACCGTAAGCAATCACCTAAAGTGAAAGTAAACTCGTATTCGTATGTAAGAGATGGCGACGTAGGGAACTTTACCCTTTACCACGTGTATTTGAATTCGTTTTATTTTGAAAAAAAAAACCAATATTATAACATTTTTGTTATATTTTGTGGGTATTTTTTATTGCGTTTTAAAATTATGCGCGAAATGTACCTTGGATATTATCAGTGGACTTTTTCAGAGCTTTGGAAATTTAGTATTATTGAACACGGAACGATCGTAATTCTGGGTAAGTGTTTTTTTTTTTTTTTATCATCTACAGTATTACTTTTACTTATTATTATTTATTTTTACTTACTTCTTTATTAGTTTTCTTTGTTGCAATACACGAAAAGAAATTAATAACCTATTTATTTTTTAATATATCAGACTTTGTTTTATCTGTTTTTTTATTATAATCATGGAAGACGGTAGTATTCCGAGTGACGCAGCCTTAAGCCTAAAATCGTATCGTATCGTATCGTAGAATTCGTAGATGGCGGAACTCATATATACAGCTAACTTGACATCAAAGAAAATGCGAAAAGCCGCCTGTTAATAACTCATCAAATATAGGTCCTATTGTTCTGATTTTTTTTAAACAGTCTTATATCTGCAGTCTAATCCTATTCTGAATTTTTTACAATTCTACGTGCAGTATATTTTCAGATCTGTAAACCCATTTTGAAAGCAATTTCGATGGTGTAAGTTTGTCTTTTTTTTTTCTCCGAAACGGTCTAGATTTTTTTTAAAACATTAATATATAAAATGAATCTGTTTTTGACGAAGTGGATAAGACTAACCTAGTATCTAGGAAAACTCTTAATTTTTATATAATCCGCATGAAAAAATGGACTTCTTAGGATCGCGGATTACATGTTATTCTATGGGCTAGCAGACAGAACGTTGCACATCGGTTTTGTGCGGTTTAGGTCACAGTTAAAAATCTGAATATTGACAATAAATCTTTTTTTAAACTACGAAAACAGTTTATTATGTGCTTTAAAATACTTAGACTGATTTTTTAAAATGGAGCAGTATTTTGTAATTATAGGTATTTTATTTCATTGTTATTCATAGTAAGTAAACATTTTTTAAGGAGAAAATATTTCACATTTTAAAAAAAATTCTCGTATCGAAATTCGATATTTATCGAAAATTCTCGTATCGAAATGAAAATTCATCGCGTTCGCCATAAGACTTCGCCATGTATCACTACGCGATACGCGAAGTTGACTGAAGAAATAAGAAATATCAAAGATCTTGAAATGGTTATTCCAAGGGGAGAAAGTGAGTACAATTTCTAATTATCCAGACAGCATTCTTTGCAACCGATCCTTTCTAATTAGTATAATGTTCTGCATTGTTTTTATTTTCAACAATACTTATAACTGTTTTCCTTATAAAAAAACGTTCATGTGTGGCATAGGTATTTCTTGTGATATGTGAGTGTAATAAAGATAGATTACTAATTTAATTTTGAGTTTTCTTTTAAAGAAATTAAACAAAATCTTTCATTTTTAAAGAACGCACAATTTAAATAAAAGGTATGACGAAATCAAAATTAAGATTTCCAATCCCGTTTATAAAATGATTCATTTGCGAATCATTTCTAATAATATTATAAACGAAAATTGGCTTAAAATGACATCTTTCGTTTATTTATTTTTTTTATACAACTCTTTTCAGATTCAAAAATTAAAGCATCGTAGTATTTTATTTTTATAAAATTTAACCTAAAGGGGAAAAAAAAATTCTTATTGCCGTTTATCTCTGTAACAAAAGAAAAAAAAAACAAAACACCTGAAGCATTTCTTTTAGGCTAATTGATTACAGCCATGGGTGCAAGACCTTGAGTCTCAGGACTGATTTCAGTCTTGGACATATTTTTGACTGATAGTAAATTCTACTTTATATACTTAAATTATCACGATTAGATCAAAATGAACCATTTTATCCTGACTGGTTGTTTTGAGCTCCTAAAAGTAAAAATTTTCATCATGATACTTTTCCTTATTTAGTAATTAAAGTTTATAGATAAATAAGATAAAACAGCTTTTTTGCAAAAGTAAGATACTTGTTTTTATTTAATTTTAAAGTTAATATGCTTAAAAGAAAGCTTTAAATAATTTACTTTTAAAAAATATAAAAGTAGCCAGCTCCCTTATATGGTATTTGTGGTAATGAAGTATAATTGTAAATAAGAACAATTCAGAACATGTTACTATTTAGAAAAGATTGGTTTCACAAAATTTCATTAGCAGCTGCATTGTAGCTGCCATGATAATTAGACTTTGTATAAACTAATAAAGTTATTACTCAGTAACCATTTCAATTAATATATTATTCTGACCCGCATCTTAAATTAAATATTAAGTTTTTATTCTGCTTTCATTAAACCAGTCACTATTCTGTAACATTCCGCATATTCCGACTACAAAAACTCTTTTTATCAATTCCACCTGTATACTGGAGGGTTGCCGTGCCACTTACAGAGTAGCGCGTTTATCGCCTCGTTGTGCAATAACATTTGAAAGATCACCACACTAACATAAAAAAGTAGCAATAAAAGAAAAACAAAATTAATCAGTTGATTGTAAAAAACCCGCTCCATTCTCGGTCGGGGGAGGAACATCACAAGAAAAAAAAACCTCGCGAAATTTGACAGTATGTCAGGGGGGGGGGGGAATCCAAAACTTCATGAAAATAGTTGTAACTTTTCTAATAAATATGTTACACATAACATATGGTAGTAATAATCAGTATATCTGATGTAAATACAAGTAATTTTTTAAAATAAACTATTTAATGATTTTTTTTATCCCTATTACTGTATTTGATTAATAGTAGTTCAAGAGCCATAATTTTATATTGTAAAATCCTTAAAAGCACTTTGCAAGCAGTCCTTGTTCAATCACAAAAGCCTGCCACTAAAAAAATTTAATGCAGAAGATGTAATGTATTTCTCAGATATAAACAATGAATTTTTCAGTTAAGAATCACATGTATTTTACAAATATTGCTATTTCTTGGAACACTAAATATGATACATTATCGCCTTTAACACATTATTTTGGAGTAATGAAAACATTGTTATTATATTAAAATTTTTTGTAAATGAGTGTTATAATCAGAGCAGCTCATGACAGGTTTTTCTTGCAGCACTAAAATGCATGCTTTCCAAAAGTTTTTTTTTTTTTTTTTTTTTTTTTTTTAAATATAAATTTTTGCTTTATTTAATGGAATAAAATTCTGCTAAAAATAAGGCAAAGATTTCATTATTAAAAATAGTGAAAAAGAATAAATTGGCCAGCCATGCATTTAGTGTTCCCAAAACTGTCAGTCATGAGTTACCACTGTCTACAATGATTTTGCCCAGGCATATTTGGATGTTATATTTCAAGGTAATATCTTTATTAAGGTAATTTAATAATGTGTGATCTATACCTATTATGTAAAATTTCATAATTTGCACATTTTCTGGTTCCAAGGAATGTAATTTAAAGCATGTATACGAAGTAAATTTAATGATGTATGAAATGTGATCTATATAATGCAAAATTCTATAATACGCACAACTTCTCATACCAAGGTGTGCATTATAAAGATCTACTGTATTCATATGTAGTTCACACATCAAAAACCTTAAAGATTTAGTATCTGTAAGAGGACATTATTACAATTTTATTTTTTTCATTCTGTAGCACAAATTACTCAGCTTAGAATTTGCCAATCAAAACATTGCCATCTTGATTTTTTTCCACTGTCTTTATTTACCTCAGAAGTGATTAAGATTTTTTTATATTGTAAATCCTAAAGGTTATAATAGCAAAAAAGCATCTTTAATCCCTTGGGAATGAGCGACCGGTATACTTGGCCACTTAAGGTATTCAGAATCCTTCATTATTCTCACCACTTGTTTTTAATTGTAAAGTTTATCTTCTTTAATGGGAGCATTTCTGTGATTCAATTACAGAAAATTTTCTGTTTTTAAAAACCTGTAGTAAAAGGTTAAAAATTAACCAAAGGGCTCTTGTCGCGAAGGGGTTAAACATCTTGAATTACAGTGAACTTTAATAACCCTTGGCTTTAATTGCCAGTACTCTTCCGATTGAGCTATCTGTACGACAGCCCAGCCAACACAATATTCACTCAGAACAACTATTATCATGACATCAATTGATTGTGAGAAAAATAATTAAAAGTGTACATGATTATATATTTTATTATTAAGCAACAGACTTTGCAGATCCGATTTTCTAAAAAGCTTTAAAGATTGAAATCTCTAGGCTGGAGTGGGAAAGAGGTAATTTTGAGGAATAGGGGGATAATTTATATAGAAGAATTTTCTGTATAAAAATAAAGATTTAAATTTTTTTAATGTTGGGGAGTAGGGGGAGGGAGAAGAGGTGAAATGTACAGTCGTGGAAAAAAAAAAGTAAACACCCTCTACTAACTCCTTAACAAATTATTATCGTAGACAAAAGTTATTGGTGCCGAACGATTGGAAATAAAGTCTATTTTTAAATGATGTATATAAAATTTGCTTAGGGGGCCATCTACATATTAAAACAAATCCAAACTTCATTTTTTTCAATGGCAATACCCAATTTTAACGAGATATTTCAAATCTTCGGTTCAAACTATGCCTAGGCACCAAATTTCAAGTAATTTGAATACTAAGTTTTTGAATTATAAACATTAAAAATTTAGTGCTTCTAATGTTAAATTATATTTTCATATCTCCTGAAATTATGCTCGTAATGTGCTAATTTTTTGTGTAGCAGTAATACTAACATACCCAAACATAAATATGTTGAATTTGCAATTTTTATAATTTTATGATATGAATTATGAAATTAATATTCGAAAAAATAATGAATTGTAACCTAAAATTTTTTTGATGGATTTAGATTTATTAAGTCCTGCTTTATGGAAATCCAAAATTTCACATTTTTCTTCCAAATAGTTTTAAAATTATGCTTAAAAAATGGCAAAATTATGGTTTAAGGGCCCGTCTATGATAGAAGTGACTAGATATTTTGAAATGTCTTACGCTGTCCTGTAATCAGCCCCACCAGTGGCTGAGAGGTTCTGCTCTCGAAGCTGGTAGACGGGAGGTGCTGGGTTCGAACCCAATCGCGCCCGTCGGCCTAATCGTTCAGAGTTTTCGTGGTTTTCTTCGAACCTTGGATTTCCAAGCGTTAATACGGGTTAGGTTCCCTTAGAAAGACCCCCACGAAGGGCACTCCCCCTGGGCCCATATCCCTCGTGCAGATAATTGGCCGTCATAAATACAACCAACCTGTCCTGTAATTTAGCAAACTTCATTGACTGCTTGAGTGACGCTTAAGGTGCCTTGATCAAGAAGGGGGCTCTCTCGGTTAACAATCGAGTACCGAACTTCAATTTGGATAAAATATCAAAAATAATCAAATATCAAAATATCTTCAAAAAATAATTAATTTCTCGGGAACTTATAGTACGAATTGCATAAAAATTTGTTTTTAGGCTAATTAAATTGTGTAGAATTTATTTATGCTGTAAAAATTGTGTACTGCTATTGAAAAAAAACAAAGTTATGGTTCGTTTTAATATGTAGATAACCCCTTAAGCAAATTTTATATACATCATTTAAAAGTAGACTTTATTTCCAATCGTTCGGTACCAGTAACTTTCTTCTACGGTAATTTGTTGAGGAGTTAGTAGGGGGTGTTTACTTTTTTTTTCCATGACTGTACATTAGGGAAGTTAGAGCTTATTTATTTATTTATGTTAGTGAGCAACAAATGTTGCAGATTTTTTTTTTCAAACTAATTTTTGAAAGATTTTATTATTTAGGTAAGCTGGAGAGGTGGGTGCAAAAGCAGAAGTGGAATCTTCGGAGCTCATGGGATTATTTTATATGATTTATTATTATTGTTAATAAAGAATTTTAAATAGGGATGGTGAAAGATTATTTTATATAAAATTAAAGAATGTTTAATTTTTTTGCACTAGGAATGAGAAAAGGGAGAAGCAGAAATTTGTAGTTTTGGATTTAATATAAATGTATGGAATTACTTTTATAAGTGAGCGATGATTGTTATATATATATATAAAGGTTTAAAGAGTAATATTTCTTGCTATTTTTCTTAACAAAGTAATTTTTTTATATAGTAAAATTTAACATAGCTTTTTATATCTCTGAAGCAAACCAACAGAAATACCCTCTAAACATGCATGTTGTACATTACTTCCATGTCTTAACAAAGAGTTCTTATAAAAATCTCATTGCACGATGCTCTTTAAAATTGAAGTATGGTCATCCTTTTTTGCGGGGAGGGAGGGGGGAGAGATTGAAGGTGAATTGAAATCCTGACTATGAATTCTTTGTATTGGTCTTTAATTTTTTTGTGTGTGTTTATTGTTTTATTTTTTTTTTCAATAACCTCAAAAAAGTAATGATATCAATGCAAAAACCCTTAACGGGTTAAAAGTTTGTGACGCAGCACTTTATCTTATGCTCTAAGAATTTTACATATGGAACTTAAAAATAATGATATCAAATTTTGAGTGACGCTATGATATTAATTATAATCTCTCTATATATTATTTATTTCATCTTTTTATTTTTTTATAATCGCATGTGCAAAAATTATGTTCAATTTAAAAAAATGTATAAAAGTTTATTCATTGATGCTTTAACATTTACACCTCTCATAAATTCCAAGTATGAGTTTTAAAAGATATGATATCAAAATTTTAGTGACGCTTTGATGTGGCTTTAAACGATTTGTTTTAAAATTAAATTTAAATTATTTTTGTTTTGGCTAAGATATATTCACACATCTAAATAATAGTTTTAATTTTCCAATATGCTTTAAATATGTCACTTTCACTGAATTTATATAATGCATTTAAATGTATTTATTTGAATAAATTATTTTATCCTTTGTCCAATGCTATTGAAAATTTAAAATAAGATTTGCGTAAATAATTTTTTTGCGTCATTGTATCCAAACTAAGGAAAATGTATTCAAATGGATACTATGAGGCAAAAAAATTATTTACGCAAATCTTATTTTAAATTTTCAATAGCATTGGACAAAGGATAAAATAATTTATTCAAATAAATACATTTAAATGCATTATATAAATCAGTGAAAGTGACATATTTAAAGCATATTGGAAAATTAAAACTATTATTTAGATGTGTGAATATATCTTAGCCAAAACAAAAATAATTTAAATTTAATTTTAAAACAAATCGTTTAAAGCCACATCAAAGCGTCACTAAAATTTTGATATCATATCTTTTAAAACTCATACTTGGAATTTATGAGAGGTGTAAATGTTAAAGCATCAATGAATAAACTTTTATACATTTTTTTAAATTGAACATAATTTTTGCACATGCGATTATAAAAAAATAAAAAGATGAAATAAATAATATATAGAGAGATTATAATTAATATCATAGCGTCACTCAAAATTTGATATCATTATTTTTAAGTTCCATATGTAAAATTCTTAGAGCATAAGATAAAGTGCTGCGTCACAAACTTTTAACCCGTTAAGGGTTTTTGCATTGATATATATACATGTGTACATGCAAATAAGATAATATAGTTAAACTTGATGTTCATACTGATTGCGGTATCGTATTCTCCTTTTCACAGCGTGTTCTTAACAAATTATTAAATGCGTTATAACTTAAAAGAAAATTTACGTGTTATATTTTAATCAAACAAGCTGAAGGTTCATTGTCATTTTACTTCTTTATTATTGATTGCTTTTATGTAAAAAGTACAGTATTGTGAGTAAAAATAAGCAGTAAACTATTCTTACAATTATAGAATTTATTTTTATAAATCATTACAGTAAATAGAATTGATTCATTTGTTTTGCTGTTTCCTAAAAAGCTTTCCAAAATTCATTTTTTATATTCACCTTTTTCTCCTCAAATTTTGATAGAAAAATAAAAAGAATCGTTTCAAGATCATTAACTTGTTTAGTACTCAGGTTCAGATATGTAAATTCCTCCCCCATCCCCCCCTCCCCCACACACATACTTTTTTTTTTCTTTGCTTTGTTAATGCTTAAAATTAACCATTGCATTTTTTGCGATTTGAATTTTACTTTTTCATCTAAATGTTCTTGCTTGAAAAGAAAAATGTTTTCTTCTGATTTTGCAAGACTGAATTGTGACAAAAAAAAAGATACTATTGTTGTTATTTAACTTATGCACTTTACAGTAAACAAAATTGAAAATTTCTAGATTATTAACCATCAGCTTATTTTATGAAAATATAGTACACAAAATTTCTTGCTTTAAGTTATAAGGCATTTTAATTTATTAATATTATGCTGTGATAAGCATAATACGATATTAAATAAACAATAACATAAATTGCAATCATATCTTATTTACATGCACTAATAATAATATAATGTTATGCATTAAAATGCCTGTGCAACAAAGAAACGCTAATAAAGAACTAAAATAATAAGTAAAAATAATGCTGTAAATGATTAAAAAAATAAATAAAACGCTTTTCGAAAGAATTTATCATTCCATTTTCAATAATAATACAGTTCAGGAACTTTAATGTTACTTGTTAATCCGCATGATTAAAAAAATATCACTGCAAGATGTTAAAACGCAATAAATTTTATCTAAATTATGAAAAAGGTATAATAATATTGATTTTTTTTTTCAGAATAAATCCAAGCAGATATATATATATATCACAAAATCCATTTTACTAAACTTATCCCCTTTCACAAAATAGTCTTCAATAATTGAATGTTTAAATACTAGTGATCAATTCAACTTGAGTAAATAATTAAAATTCATATAAAAAAGCTCAAATCAAATGTACTAAAACTACTTGCAGGTGCATTGCACATAATATAAAATTATTTAAAATATATTATATCTTAAAAATACATTAAAAATTTTAAGGTACTTTTGAGATATCTCTAATGTATTTTAAATGATTTTATATTATATGTATGCACCTGCAAGTAATTTTAGTACAGTTATTTGTGCTTTTTTATGTAAATTTTAAAATAATCCTCGTCTTCAGAAAGGTTCCATATATATTCAGAAACCTTTCCGATTCGTAATAAAAGGTTTCCTATACATTCAGAAACATTTCTTAGTCTTCAGAAAGATTTCATATGTATTCAGAAACCTATCCGATCAGTAATGAAAGGTTTCCGATATATTCAGAAACCTTTCATTGCGAATCGGAAATGTTCCGCATTATAGTATCGTGCAGCACAGGTCTCCGTTACTTTCGGAAACGTTTCTGAAAAATTTTTACAGTGTGGGGAGCAGAGAAAGTTTCTCTTCAGCGTTTTTCACGATTTCCAAAATAACTATATCTCAAGAATTGATGCACGGAATTTCTTCAAACTTCATATTATGTTAAGCCTTGACATAAATAGATACTGATAAGATTTTGGCGTATATTGCCCAACAGGTAGTGCCACTACGCTGCATTTTTCACTATTTCCAAAATAGCTACATCTCAAGAACTATTGGACGGAATTTCATCAAACTTAATATTATGTTAGACCTTGACGTAAATAGATGCTTATAAGTTTTGGGTGTATATCACTCGACAAATGGCGCTGTTATGCTGTGTTTTCCGCGATTTATGTGCAGGCTATAATCACGAAAGCTAATGCAAAGAATTTCATCAAACTTCATATTACGTTAGACTTTCACGTAAATTGATACTGAATAAATGCTGATAAGGTTTTGGGTTATATCTCCCAACAGGTGGCGCTGCTATGCTCATTTTCCCGATTTCCAAAATAGAGAAGAACCTCAAGAATTATTGGACGGAGTTTCATCAAACTCAATAGATCGTACTCTTACGTCTCACATTCCATAATCAATTCAAAAATATATCGCAGTTAACCCTTTGAAGAAAAAAAATCGAAAGGGGCGTTTTTCCGAAAAACGTTTTTTCCCGTTATGACAATTTTAGAGGTACCGACAAACCAAAAATGTGCTCTTAAAGCTGAAACATTCTTCTAATCGATGGTATAATCGGTTTTAAAAAATATGAATTTCAACCCTTTCAAATATACCGGTGAACGCAGATCACTTCGCGCCTCACGGAGACTGTATTCTTTCTACGGTAAAAGCATTGTAATTAATTGTCCACATTTTATCAAAATATTTTTAGAGCATCTCAATAGACCAGATTTACATCACATACAAAATTTCGAAACGTTCGGACGGGTAAAAAATATTTTTACAAAAAGAAAAAAAAAAATGCATGAAAATTTCGACGAAAAAGAACATACTAGGGGTGCACCGAATAGTGATTGTTGCCGAATACCATATATCGAATATTCGGTCTACAGGCGAACCGAGTACCGAATATTCGGCTAGCCGAATACTAACTGTTAGGCCGAATACCGAATATTCGGCTAGCCGAATAGTAATTATGCTGCCGAATATTGAATATTCGGTTTGTCGAATATTTTTATATTTCAAAGTTTAAAGGTATTAAAATGTTAAATTCTAAAACAATTTTACATGATATTTAAAACAGAAACTTTCATTTTGATAAACAAGAGCTGTTTTGAAGTAAACTTTATGCTGAAAAAAATCTGTTTTGAGTTATTTAAGATGAGAATAGTTATAAAACTTTTTTATTTAATAAAATTTTAAATTCCATGGCTTCTTCTGTGAATTAAAACAAATGAATAAAATTTTCTGAAATTCTAAAACAAACATTTTAAAATCAAATAGAAATTGTAAAAAAATTGGAAGAAGAATTGTACAAGATCATATATTATTTGTTTGTCAGGAAGAGATTAAAATAAAAGTAAATAAATAATACAATCTATTTGAATTTTATATGGTGGCAACTCAGCAAGAATAACTGTTCTACTCCCTTTGATTAAGCAAAGAAGTTTTTAAATGCGTCCTAGATCGGTGTCTGGAGTGGGCGATCATTTTCAGAGATTGTAAATGTTATTCTTAGAATCTTAGGAAGAAACAGATTATTTACTGGACAATGTTCAGGTACTTCCATTTGTGCATAATTCTTATGAAAATCCTTGCGATTGGTTTATTTTCTTAAGTAACGCTTAACAACAACAAGCAGCAAATAAATAATGTAAAAACATTTTCTTTCATTTAAATATGATTCTGTTTCTAATTATTCTGAATATCTTTATAAGTTGATTGTTAAACGTAGAATTTGTATAAGGTTCGGTTCGATATTCGGTCAAATCGAATGTTCGGTAACATGATCGAATAGGCCAAATACCGAACACATGCCGAATTTTCGGGGCATCCCTAGAAAATACTAATAGCATATACTTTCAATTCAAATTTTTCGCGATTTTTTTTCAATTAAAAATATAAATTCAGAAAAATGGAGTTAAGAGGCTACTTCAGTCAGGCGAAAAGACCCGTTCGCTAATGCTAATCCTATGGAAGAAATTTATAAAGATATCTCGGTTGCATTTCAATATTTTTAAATGATTTCTTTTG
Organism: Maratus speciosus; assembly: GCA_963932465.1. NCBI lineage: Eukaryota > Metazoa > Arthropoda > Arachnida > Araneae > Salticidae > Maratus > Maratus speciosus. Next base: position 279,756,209 of record OZ010788.1, on the reverse strand, counting down.
CATTAGACAGCTGAGATAGATCTGTACAAAGGTTGTTTCTTACTTTTTCAATTTTGTTTACAGATATTTTTATGGGGACACTTTCATTTTCGGAACCGGTTTCGAAAGTGAAAACATCCTCATAAAAAAAATCTGTAATGAAAATCGAAAAAGTAAAAAACGGCCTGCATACAGATTGATCTCAGCTATTGAATGCAAAAGAAATCATTTAAAAATATTGAAATGCAACCGAGATATCTTTATAAATTTCTTCCATAGGATTAGCATTAGCGAACGGATCTTTTCGCCTGACTGAAGTAGCTTCTTAAACATAAACAATCATACAAATCAACATAATTCATTTAAGGTTATTATCATGGGATCGGACAACTCCAGGAGGGTCAAATAGTATATAATAAAGTTTTGTGATGGCCAGAACATACTAGTTCTAGTTGGAGTAATTGAATTGAAATTATTGTTGTGAAAGTCCATCTCATTCTTTCTTTTCGTGATTTTGCAAATACATAAAACAGATTTTAGTGACTCTATTTTAATGTAATTTTATTAACTCATTACTTTTTCGATATATATGTTACCGTGACAGCCCATACATGAAGTACATGTCGGCAAGCTCCGCATTGGTGTAACGACGAATGTTGCTCAAAATCCAAGCGAAGAATGACGATTCAAGTCAGCGAAGCGCTTTCTTCCGCCTAACACAGCAGCCCCTCAACTGCCTCAGCGCTGCATTTCCGCACCCACATTCCGATACGAAATCGTCTTATTTAGGTCCCCTCTACCTTCCTGTACAGTTTTGACATATAGTTCTGTAACCCTGTGTGTTTTCCTAAATATAGACTTCAGTTACGACCATTTTTAAACATTAATGACGCGTTCTCTTCTCGGGTTCTATGGTTCCGATTTCATCGGGAATTGATTAATTGAACTTAGCCTACAGTTTTTAGTGCCACCTTCGAGCGCCAGAGGTGCATTCTTTTCTCGGTTTCTATGGGTCCGATTTCAACAAGCTTTTTTCCCGACCCCCTCATGTGATATATCATTGGAAAGCACTTTGAACCCTCTTTCATATTATGTACCTCCCATCTCCCAATTTCCTCCTCCCTTTTCCCCGGGACACTTTTCCAACTTTTTCCGATTCCCTCATGTGATATATCATTGGACTTCTCTTTGATCACTCACTCTTTCATATGGGAACTTTTCTAACATTTCCCGAACCCCCTTCATATGATATATCATTGAAGCCCTTTGCCATCTCTTTCATATTATGAACCTCCCGTCCCACTTCTCCCAATTTGCTCTCGTTGGGGTACTTTTCTACCTTTTTCCGACCCCTTCATGTGACATATCGTTCCTTTTACCCTGATACCCTTTGACCACTCTTTCATATAATGCACCTCAAGCTCTCGCAATTTGCCCACCCAGGTGGTACTTTTCTAACTTTTTCCGACCCCCTTATGTGATATATATCGTTGGACAGCCCTTTGAGCAATCTTTCATAATATCCACCTCCCGTCCTCCCCATTTGCCCCTTCCCTTTTCTAACTTTTTTGGACTCCTTCATGTGATATGTCATTAGACAGTGACTAATATATCTACGGGTAAGTTGAATAACAGAGTTTCATTCGGATATAGGTTTGTTTAGAAAAGAATGCGGTCCTGGCGGTAGAAAGTGGAATTAACAGATTTTGCAGAGCGTGCGCACCGGAACCAGGTCTGCTATACGGTGCCGCAGGCAGCGGGGACCCATGTCAGATGTTTGTATAGAACATATTGCGCCGGTTATGTTTAGATTATAGTCAAGTTACGGATAGGTTACAGTAAGATTACGGTTAAGTTACGGTCAGATTACTCTTAGAACACAGTTACGTTACGGTTAGTGTTAAGTAACAGCTACGTTAGGGTTAGGTCACGTTTAGTTTATAGTTAAGTTAGAGTTAGGTTACGGATAGGTTACTGTTCCGTTACGATTAGGTTGTGCCTCCTGATGGTGAAAGGTGGAATTAAAGGTTTTTGCAGCGCGTGCGCAGCATGCCTACTATACAGTGCCAGAGGCAGAGGGACACGTGTCGGAGTTTTGTTTAGAAGGTGGTTTGTTTAGAACAGATTGCGCCCCTGGCGAAGGAAGGTGGAACTAAAATATTTAGCAGGGATTGCGCAGTACGCCTGCTGTACGGTGCCGCAGACATCGAGGACAAATGCGGGGTGTTCGTATAGAACATATTGCGTCCCCTGAAGTTGGAAGGTGGACATAAAGTACTGTGACGTTTTATCTGCGAGGACTCAGAGACCAGATGCCCTAACGAAATAAACATCGTTAATTTGAACCTCCAGATGCCTCCTATAACTTCGCCTGTCAGTTTCACCAAAAACCAGATGGTACATGTAAACAGTTTTAATCATGTAAATATCTGGAGAAAAAAAGTGCTGCGTAAAAATGTGATAAACTGAACTTGTTGACTAAGATGAGTCAAGACCACGTGGGGTATTTTCGGAGATGAACGGAGGTCAGAAAACCAAGGCCCCGGAGAGGGGGAGTATCTGCTGTGACACGACCCGAGACGGTCGAGTTCTCGGTCCTGCCGAAAAGGAGCGTCTCGCTCCGGGAAAAAAATTAACTTTTTTCGCCGTGTAAATATTACGTGTGCTTGTTATGTGTGTGTCCCGTATCGTCTAATAAAACTCTGAAAAAGAAACGAACGCCAAGTTCTTTGAATTTCTAGTAAGAGCCTTTCTTAAAATGAGTTCATATATGACGGTACAGCTGGTGTCAGAGTTTGGGATTCGAGTTCTTCGAAAAATTGGGCGCACACGCACACAAGGCCTCTGTCGTTGTTACCCACGGAAGGAATGATAAGGTGAAAGCTCATTCTTTCGAGAAAAAAATAGAGAGCCGTCCTGGTTTCGGTTTGTGAAGAAAGAGACAGTTTTGGAAGTTTCACCCGGTCACCTGAGAGAAGAGAAGGGGGTTGTTTTCACTCCCCTGCTGGAGGAGAAAAAAAAAAGCTTGGTGTTATCTGGTTTCGGTTTTGGAAGACTTGGAGAAAGGAAGACTTGAGAAATCCTTACCCAGCGTCGGAAAAAGAGGAAGATTGTTTTTTCCCCCGTCTGTGATCAGCTGTTCGACTGCGGAAAGGAAACAGAGTTACAACGCCGCTGTTTGGTGATGAAAGGATTGCGGAAGAGTGGGAAAAAAAAGAAGATAATTCTGGTTGTAAATGTGAGTGGGCCCCGTTTTGGGTCGAAGATAGTGCTCAGGTGTTCCGCGCCTGTGGATATATTGTTTAGTGGACCTCAGGGTCAGAAAGTTTGTGTTCAGTGAGCCACCCGGCTGAAGAAAAAAAGTGGATTACCGGTTAGTGTCTGAGCCTTCAATTGGGGTAAGTCACAATTTTGAATTTGGAGTTAATGTATAGTGATTTTTAATTATTTAAAATTGCTGATTTTGTTGGGAAAATTCAAAAACGGGAATGACAAAAATTGAACAGGTACTAGTCATGGAAGTGAGTCAGTATTTACATTGCTGTGTTATTGAAAGAAATTTTATGATTGATTGTGATTATTGTTAATATAGTATATATATATTTTTTTTGTTGTTGTATTAGTGTAGAGAAGTACCTTTTTATAGAGAAATTTTGTTTGAAAAAAAAAAGGGTTAGATATGGCTTTCCTGGGTAAAGGAAAAAAGGAACATATAAAAAAGTTAGTGGATGAACTGGAACTTCACAGGACCGGAAACGAAACTCGGATTCAGTTAACGCACTTGGTGCTGGAATCTGAGGAATATGAGGAAGAAATAGTACGGGCTCTGTATGAGACTATATTAGAGACAGCTAAGGAGGAATTAGAACGGGAAGAAAGTCAGCGCGCACGGTTACAAGCTATCGAGAGAGAGGTTTCTCTCTCGATAGCTGAGGATGGAAATGGACATGTTACGTAAACAGACATGGGAGCGTGATCGAACCATTAGGAAGGAAGAATTGGAGCACGAGAAAGAATTAAAGGAATTGGAATTAAAAAATAAATTCGAGTTAGAAAAACTAAAAATCGAGAAAGGAATTGCCCCGTCTTCAGTAAATGCAAATAATATACATTCGCGTTCCCCTGAACAGAACTTAAAAAAATTAATCCCGGATTTTAATCCAGAAAAAACAGATATTAGCTTGTATTTGGTTCTGTTTGAACGCCAAGCAAAACGGGATGGGATACCGAAGGAAAATTGGGTCTCTCATTTAATTGGGCTTCTGCCAGTAGACATTATTTCCATTATTGCCAGACAACCCGAAACAGAGTCAGAAGATTACGATAACGTAAAAGGTATATTGTTAAAAAAAATTTAAATTAAACCCAGAGAGTTTTCGGCAGAAATTTGTTAGTCACCAGAAGTCGCAATCTTTAAATTGGCAGGATTTCGGTTTCGAAATCCGAAATTATTTAAATGAATGGCTAGCAGGTTTAGGAATAACTTCTTTAGACGAACTAAAAGACCTTTTGGTCACCGATCAGATTAAACGGCGTGCGACGTTTGAAATGCGTGAACATTTCATTGACAAATGGCCACAGCTTAAGACCGAAGCAGCGATAGTGGAATTATTGGATGGTTATGAGAGTGTCAGAGCGTCGTTTAAGAAAAATCGGTACGCTGAGGATGGAAATACGCGTCCGAAATCGGATGAAAAACAGGTAGAAACAAAGAGTGAAACTCTCCTCCCTGGTGCGTCAGCCCAACGCGGTACCATGAGTCGGGAGAAAGCATTCGAAAAAAGAGTGGAGCGTAGATGTTTCCATTGCAACTCCAGGAACCATATGCGGAATTTTTGTTCAGAATTGAGAAAAAATTCGGGATCGCGGAATACGAGTGAAGATATTGAAACGGGAGCGAAAGCTAGAGTAAGCTATGTAGGAGTGGAGAAGTTAAATTCTAGATGTGTCTGGGCTAAACAACAGAAGGCCGTAGGCAGAAGTAAATTACCACTCATTGATATCAATATTTTGGGCCGAAGGGTTAAGGGAATAAAGGATTCGGGTACGGAGTTATCGGTTTTTCGAGGCGAATTGATTCCAGATCAATATAAAACGGGTGAACAGATCGAGTTAGTTCCGGCCATCGGAAAAATTCGCAGAGCAGATCTGGCGAAGGTTCCAGTTTCTTTGTGGAACGGGAACCAGCAAAATTCACCTAGGATTTATATAACGGCAGCACTGGTGCCGGAATTAAATTGTGAAGCTTTGCTGACACCTTGTATTTGTAGGCGTTTATTTAAATTGAGAAAATCGGATCGCAGGTACGCGAGGGGGAATAATTCAAATACCAGGGTGCCAGAAAAAAATAAAGTTGAGGATGCAGGGTTAGGTAAATTTAAAACTGGAGAGAGTTCGAAAGGCAATGCGAAAATTGAACCCGAAGTGATAAATAAGGCATCAGAAAATCGCGAGCAGGTCAAAAAAATAAACTCTAATTACGAAATTAAAGGTTTGGAAGAATTTGATTCAGAACAGTTTAGTGAAACTCCCATTGTACCGGCGAATAACTTAGAGGTTATTTCCGATGAAATTGGTGAAGGAAAACAAATTTTAAAATTTCCTGTACGTGATAAATCGTGTAGCAGATTACCCGAAAACACCCTTGAGATCACAAATTTGGTCAGGGAGAAGGATTTTTCTGGCGGTGTTGTGGCGACAATCCCGGTTCGAGAGCGAGAAGTGCGAACGACGAAAAGAGGGAAATCGGAGGAATGGGTTCCGATCGCGGAATTGGGTCAATTCTTCTCGGACGAAAAAGAAGAACGAGAAGATAAATCCCGTATCTGTTTTCAATTTTTTGGAAAACATTTCTGTTTATATGTAAGAGAGTTTTAGACAGAGAGTATAGATTAGGGATGTTTTGGTTTGTTTATTTTGTTTTGTTTTGCTAAGAGTGACTTATGTATTGTGTTATTTAGTTTATAGAGTGTGAATATGTGTTTATTTTGAAAAGAGGTTTTTATACAACCCATTTAAAAAAAGAAATTGTTCATTGTATGAAACTTATAAAGTAAACGTGAAAGGATTTCATATGTTAAAAAGAAGAGTTAAGTGTTTTTATGAAAGACTGTTGTTTCAGTATTTAGAAGTAAGAGGATTAGAAATATAACTATTCTTGGATATCTTAGATATTAGATTATAAATGCTTTTATTTTTTGGCTTGGGGAAAAAGAAAAAAAAATTGTAATTTAAGAAAGTTAATAAGTTGAAATTTAGAAGTTGTAATTTGAATTGGAACTTGTATTTTGAGTTAGAAATTGTATTACGTACAAAATCGTTAGAATATACATTTTGGTTCTTAATGTTAAAATTGTTAATATTAATTCTTTTAAACTCCTGTAAATTGAGAAAAAAAAAAAAAAAAAACTCTTGTTTTGAACAATTAAAGGGTAAGAAGAACCTTATGATGGAAGTACTGAAATTTTAGTTACTGATTATGTTAAAAAGGTTTTTTTAAATCAGTTAGTGAAGGATTGTATTGCTATATGTCTGTGTAGAATACAGAGCTTATATATTATTAAGAATAGTTTGAGTGTTTGTTTTATTATTGTGTTAAAATTCTTTTAAGTAACTTATTGTACATAAAAGGTTTAAAAGTGTTTGGTTTTATTAGTGTATTAGAATTCTTTTTTAAGATTATCCATATATATAAGGAAATTATATATATTAGTATTGTTTGTTATCCATGTGAACACGAGAGAGCGAACCTTATCGTAATTACCTGTGATGTTTAAAAAACCTTATCTATCCTGTTTAGGTTAACGGAAAATTATTAATGAAGGTACTGGTTTGTTATAAAATTGTTGAAGTGCTTATTATAAATCTTAGTATTATTATATAACGGTGTGCAATTGCAATGTGTTTATTACTGTATTATTATGTTTGTTGTGTGTTATGCTGAATCCCTTCCATGGTAACGAAGTACTTTCTGATAAATGTTTTGATTTTAAAATTTAAAATTTTATTAAATTTGGAGCATTTGTTAGGGATTGCATTAACTCCGAATTTCACAATGATTGTGCACCCGAGTGTGGAAATTTTTCCCTTTGGGAAAAATTTATATGGGGCATGGAGGGACTGTGACGTTTTATCTGCGAGGACTCAGAGACCAGATGCCCTAACGAAATAAACATCGTTAATTTGAAACTCCAGATGCCTCCTATAACTTCGCCTGTCAGTTTCACCAAAAACCAGATGGTACATGTAAACAGTTTTAATCCTGTAAATATCTGGAGAAAAAAAGTGCTGCGTAAAAATGTGATAAACTGAACTTGTTGACTAAGATGAGTCAAGACCACGTGGGGTATTTTCGGAGATGAACGGAGGTCAGAAAACCAAGGCCCCGGAGAGGGGGAGTATCTGCTGTGACACGACCCGAGACGGTCGAGTTCTCGGTCCTGCCGAAAAGGAGCGTCTCGCTCCGGGAAAAAAATTAACTTCTTTCGCCGTGTAAATATTACGTGTGCTTGTTATGTGTGTGTCCCGTATCGTCTAATAAAACTCTGAAAAAGAAACGAACGCCAAGTTCTTTTAATTTCTAGTAAGAGCCTTTCTTAAAATGAGTTCATATATGACGGTACAGTACCTTGCAGCGCGCCTGTTATACGGTGCGGGAGGCAGCAGGGAACCGAACCGGAGGATCGTACGGTTCGAGATTCATATTTTCGAAAATTTTCATTAGAATTTGTGACTCCGATGTAATTACATACAAACTTAAGGTCAGGGTTGTTTGGTTTAAACCACGCTGGTTTAAACCAATGTTTTTTTTAAAAAAAACATGCTGTTTTTTTTTCATCTGTTTTTTTCTCTTTTTCCCTAATGTTTTCATTTAATTTACACATTATTGAAAAATGCAAAATCCAAGTTATGCAGAAACTACAATCAAAACTTTAGAAAAATGATGAATTAATAAACTTGTAAAGTGACAAACATTTTTAGCCAATCAAACTTTTCTTGTAAGCTTTAAATCTACATGGCATACTAATTTTTCTAAAACTAGCTGGGAAAAAAAGTAGTTAGTTTTCTTTCTTTTTCTTCTCTTTCAAGTCTTTTATTTTTAAAAATAGCCAAAATGGCAGATTTGAGCTAAAAATACACTTTTACTACTTAGATTGCTTGATTAGTTAAGATTTGCTAAGGATTACATTATGCCTCAATGATGACATAATCATAAGTAATTCTCTCCATTGGTTACTCTCTGTTCTGTATGCTAATGAATGATTGGCTGTGAGTTTTCTTTGCTGTATCATGGCTATTGGGTTTAGTAAGTATTTGTTATTCTTGCATTCCTACATTGCGATTGTGGTTTTGCATTATGATTTTATTCTGTTACCAGCAGGGTTGGCATGGTTTAAATCAATTGGTTAACCAACTGGTTTTTTTTATAAAAAATCAAATATAAAATTTTCTCAATTTTGTAATTTAAGTGTTTCAAGTTATTGGATATAAATAATTTCTATTTTTAACCTGGGATGTAGTGGAGGGTATACGACGTATACCTTCTGAATTTTTTTTAAGATTGACAAGTTTTGTAAATCTACTTTCCATTTTAAGATAAATGTTTTCAGTAGTCTAAAAAGCTGGTAAATAGGTATTTCTGTTTATTTTACTGTTGCCTTTTTTTTTTTTTTACCTGGCAGTTTCTGAGAAGTGTCAAAAGACAATATACAATACTTCTTGAAATGTGTAAAGACTCTACTGCTAAATTCAAATCATTCCAGGAATTCTTTATAAAAAGCTTAAAAGATAATAATTGTTCATGTAGTGAACAGAAAAATAAGATATCTCAGATTGCAAATATTTCAAAGAAATTATTTTGAATAGCCATGGGAAAGTATATTGTATTTATGGAACTACACCATATATTTATTTATAGTTACAGTAATCAAAAGATTGTTTATTAAGATTTTCAAGGTATCAATGTTTCACTATGTAGAGCATTTTATTCATGGAACATAAGACATAGCTTTTACTAAAAATATTTAAATTATTTCAATTTTCTACATAATTACTGTAATTATTTAAATTTAAATTATTTTAAATGAAGTTATATTACTTATATATCCAACAATGTTTATTTTTATCAATAAATATGCATGTATATGTAGTAGGAAAGTATATTTAAAAAAACCCGGTTTAAACAAAAAAAAAAACGGGTTTTTTTGTTTTTTTGAAAAAAACCCAGGTTTTTTACCAACCCTGCTTAAGGTTTATATCACGGGGCTGGGCAACGCCGGGTGGATCAGCTAGTAAATAATAAGTCAGACCCACATTTTTCTTTTGTTTCTAATTTCGTATATAATACTAAAGAAAAAAGTATTGGATTCGTGAAACCTTCCGACTTCTTCTTTTTTTTTTTTTTTTTTTTGGCGGATGTACGCTGTTTAAGATGTCGTGAATACGATTTCTATATTTTTGAAAAATGTCTGTAGCATTTTACACAAATTTTATGGCCATTCTAATTCAAGAACTGACGTGCGGAACTTTAGCACACTTAGACATTGGCTTAATTTGGTATGATTACATTTATATTGTTCAACAGGTGACGCTGATATGCTTGTTTTTTTTTTTTTAATTACGATTTTCGTCATAAGTATATACCAAGAACTAATTCACAGAATTTTAGCGAAATGTTTAACGTTAGGCCTTGAAATAAGTTGGTGCTAATTACATTTTGATGTATATCGTTCACTGGATGGCGCTACTATGCTATATATTTTTTATAAATGCTGTGATAGTTATATCTCAAAAACGAATTTCATATCAACTTCATATTCAGTTAGATCTTGATATTGAATTTTGGTGTACATTGCTTAATAAGTAGGGGTGTTGTGCAATGTTTCTCACGATTTCATTCATAGTTATATCCAGACTTGTATAAAACCAAAAACTTTCTGCGCACGCAAATATTGGGTCAAAAACTTTCTGCAAATTAAATTAATGTTTAATAAAATAATGTGTTACATTATTTTGACGATATTAATTAAAAACAGTAGCTTTAAAGTAATTTCCATTTAAATTAAAAATTAATCGATATTAATTAAAGTATAATTATTTTAGTTGAAAAAAATAATAAAGCTAAAAATCCATGATAAGAAAAGGGGAATTCTTATCAATTATTTTGTCAGTGCATTTAGAAACAGCCCAATCCTTAATATCTATTTGCACAAAATACCAGTCATTCTGTTCACAGAAAGAATACGGCATTGCTTCTGAAACAACTGAATCGCATTTTATAGGGAGAGGTCTGTTCATAGGTATCATTATTAAAGAGAACTGATGAGGGGATGAAAGTGCACTAAAGCCATTTTGGAGCACCTTTGGAGCAGCAAAAATCTGCTTTTGGAGCAGTAAAATCCAGTTTTGGAGCAGCAAAAATCTAATTTTGTAGCAATAAAATTAAAATTCTGTTTTTGGAGCAGACTCAAATTCTTATGCTAATAAACTCCTAAAAATTAAAATGATTGCTATCTTGAAAATATTTTCACATTTGAAAGAATAATTACTCAGATAAAATTTCTGCACACATTTTGCTAACTCTGGGCTAACTAAACGACAATTGGGTACAGATTGCAATAATGAAAAATTAGCAGCAGGAAGAAAAAAAAAATCAGTTTATTTTGCTTTAAAAAATATTATTTTAGAGCAATAATTTTAATTAATCAAAGGAAAGCCTATGAATACAACATACAGGACTCCCACTCAACTTTTATAGTAAAAAATGGTAAAAGGGCATTTTTTTTTCAAAAAAAATGGACCAAAAAAGACCATATATTTCGCATAAAAAGGAACATTTGGGGACCTAATTTCAGCAAATCGTAAAATAAAATAAACAAAATCCGCGCAATCATTTCACGAAATTAGCGTTTTTAGCGATCCTTTGAAAACATTAACGTGATTTCACAATCTCTTGCCAAAATGTGAGTGTTTTTGCGATCTTTTGCCGAAATTCAAGTGACTTTCACAATCTTTTGAAGAAATTTACTTATTTTTCGCGATCTTTTGACGAAATTCGCTTGTTTTTCGCGATCTTTTATCGAAATTCGCGTGTTTTTGCGGTTTTATGACGAAATTCGCGTATTTTTGCGGTCATTTGACTAAAATCGCATATTTTTCGCGATCTTTTGTAGAAATTTACAGGGGTTTTTTTCTATCTTTTGACCGCGTTTTGTTAGTTTTTCTACGAAACTAGCGACCCTTTGAGAAAATTCACGTTTTTTTCGCGATCTTTTGACGGAATTCGTGTATTTTTCGCTATCTTTCGACGAAATTCGCGTGTTTTTTCCGGTATTTTGACGAAAGTTGCTGTTTGTTTCGCGACTTTTTGACGAAATTCCCACTTTTTTCGGAATCATTTGACTAATATGGCGTGTTTTTCGCGATATTTTGATAAAATTCGCAAGTTTTTCGATTTTGACAAAATCCACGTGCTTTTCGCGATCTTTTGATCGCGGTTTTTTCATTTTTTGACGAAATTATCTTTTTTCTTTCAGGATCCTTTAAAAAAATTCGCGTTTTTTTCCGCGGTCCTTTGACGAAATTCACGTTTTTTCCGCGATGCTTTGACGAAAGTGGTGATTTTTTTCTGCTAACGATTGACGAAATTGTTTTTTTTTTCGGCAACCATTTGTTGAAATTCGCAATATTTTTAAGTGATATTTTTTATGCCTGAATTTTCGGGTTGATGGCCGATTTTTTTTTTAATTTTCGGAACCGAATGCCTTAAATTTTCGGAAAATTCGGAACAGAACTACCCCTGGCAAACAATAAATAAATCATACATAAAATTGGGAAATATTTCTAATATTTCGGTATGTTTTTTTTTTTTGTTTTTTTTTTTTAAGTTACAAAAACAAAAATTACGTTTTTTTTTTTTCTTCAAGAAAATTTTTCGCAAAGTTCCGAATTTTGCGGAAAACTTTCCGCGCACGTCGTGCGCGTGTGCGTTTATATTGTGCAACTCTGGTTATATCTCGGCATCTATTGGATAAAATCGTATTAAATTTAATAGAACGTGCGATATCTACAAAAATGACTATGTCGTTGAATTACGATATGAAATTATGATGTTGGAAATTATTATTAAGAGCAGATGAAAGAATGACTGGTCTGTTTCGGCCTATCTTGATAGGATAGCAGAAATAGTTGCCAGCTCGTCATTTTGGTGGTACAATCACGTCATCGAGTTCCATGGTGAAATAAAGTGCTAAATTAAAGCTTAAACATCGTATTTTTAAAAAAATATTTTGGTCTGCCTAAGCATATCCTAATAGCAAACCCCTTTCAGACTAAAATTTATGACAAACAATGACGTCATATAGTATTATTGATACCCTATAAATATAATATATTACAGTATATTGCTTTATATATTGCTAGAGCATCGACTTGCAAGATGAATTAGTTATTTAGGAAAAGTTTATTAACAGTACATGAAAGACTGATTGATTTGAGTGGGCATATACGAGCAGAAAGGGGCGCCAATTCGTCATTTTGACGAATTATCACGTCACCGAGTTTTGGCATGAAATTTTTAATACGTTCAAGATAGACATTCGTACAATACAAAAATTTCAATCTGCCTGGCGATTTCTTGGTATGATATGATCAGAACAGGTCACAAACTCGTCATTCGAGTTAGCGCTCCCTACTGCTCATATCGCATCAAGATGCGCAGAGGCAGACCAGTCATCATTTTATCTACTATTAATAAATGCTTAGTCTTGTACTACATCGTAATTTTATCTTGGACTCGGTGAGTTACGCCTTTTTGTCACCGCTACCCGATTTAAAAAGGTTATTTAACGAAATCTCTGTCGCTTTCTTCAGCTGTTAACTTCCGGTATGTGTCTAATACGAAAGCATCGCTTTTAATAAATTTTAAAATTTGATTTGAATACATTATTACTACTTTTCATATTTAAAAATGCTTTTTGGTTTTGATAGTGGCAATCTAAAAAAATATTTATATTACACGTAATTTTTTTAAATGTTTCAATAAAAAAAAAAAAAAAGGTTTTCACCTATATTCCGTCTAATTATTATTGAATTTCGTAATTCTTCAGTTTGTTTGAAAGTGATTGAGCCTCTCTTACAGTTTTTGAATTGTTACGCTACTGGACAATATCATTACAGATTACACTAATGAAAGAAATTGCTACAGATTAATTTATTCTTATTTTATTCCGATGGTTATTCTATCCTCTCATTAATGCACTTGTTGTTGTATTTACAGCTTTTGGAAAGATACACCTGGAAAAGCTGAAAGTGTAAGACTTGATTTAAACCTCGTTGAAGCTAATAACAAAACATTCAATCAGTTTTGGTACGGAAATATCATTCAAGCTAAAAGCCATTTTTCTTACCATTCGTCACCTTCAGTAACTGATGATAGCAACGATTATGGTTATGCAGAAGAATCATATGTGGACAACAGCGAGGCATTTTCAGACACCTTTCCCCGAGGTAAATTTAATTCAGAATTTTACAACTTATGCATTAACACTTTATGTCCCAAATTATGAATTCATGAAAATTCATCTTCTAAAGCATTTTTCGTGAATTTTTGAAACGACATCAGAAGATTTACACAATCATTTAATAAATTTTACAAGGATTCTGGCAATTAAAATAAATGAATTGAATTTAAAGGGAATTTGGAATTTATAGGGATTTTATACAATATTTATAACTCCACTCAAATCTTTTATTTAAAATATTTTTTTTAGTATTTTTTAGAATTAGCAAATGTACAAATATAACATTACAATAGAAATAGAGAAATGTTTCCGAACTGAAACTACCCCCCCACCCCCCCAAAAAAAAAAGTCTTTCAACGTCAAGAAAGGTGAAAAGATGCAAAGGCAAAATAAATAATCCTTTTAAAAATATTTTTGTTTGTGCAACCAATAATTCTTTTGGAACAAGATAAAGTAAAGTATCTATAACTCATTCTAAACTGTATTACTAGTAATCGATGTACAGTGGCTCCCAAAACTTTTCGTACACTTAGGAATTTCAATGAAGTAGTGCTCTATCCATTAATTAAAATTAATATTTCAGAATGGGCATTTATGAATAAAATGTATGAATTATTCTTAACAAAACTACATAAAATATTTTAAAAACATAATAAAACTTTTTTTAAGAAATCAATAATAAAAAAAATAACAAAAAAGTTACATCACAAGAGTTTTCGTACGCTTTAAAAAATCGCTACATATTAGTAAATATTGTAATATTTCGTTAAATTAGACTTAGTAGGATATCCTTTAGCATCCACAACTGCTTTTAAATGCCTGGGAATAGATTTCTTTCTTTTCTTTTCTTCTTTTTTCTTTTTTTGTAATTTGATATGTTTGGGTAATATTTGAATATCATGTTTTAGTATTCTTTATTCTGTAATTAATTAAAATACTTTAAAGAGGAGTCATGCATTGGATCCATCCGATTTCAATTCCGGCCATATTCATTTATTTTTTTAGCGCAATTTTGATTTTGACCTTTTTGCAATTGAGAATATTTTCAATATTTATGGTTGAAAAAAAATAAAGTGTTAAGTTTAAAATCCAAATTCAACGAATTTCAGTTTTTATTTTTGTGCATTATTTTGATGAAAAATTAATTTTCACATGCTTGGACAATATTTGAATAGTTTCAAATTATTATTATTTTGTAATTAATTAGAAATACAGTATGACTTCAAAAATCCGGGATCAAAGCCATCTTTTCCCTTCCTTTTTCTTCTACACTTTTAAGTTATGGAAGTATAAAAATAGCAATTGTTTATGAACTCAAGATCGAAAGAAAAGATGCAAAAAAAGATTATTTGTCTTTTTTCCAACGTCATAGACTTTGGCAAATGCATGGTACAATATATAGCCAGAACGAATTTTCGGCAACGGCGACATCGATGACGAGAAAGAATTCTCAGGCTTTCACATTTCCCGTGAAAAGGCTCCCATTTATGAGATGATAACACGCAAAATCTGAAAATGCATTAAGTGTAATAAAAAAAGGATATAGATGATTGGCTATGCATTGACGAAAATGCACCAACAACGAACAATAAAAATAGCAACAACGGGCAGCGAGATTGCTGACGCTGTGCTAAATACAAACACCGATAATGCTAGTAGCAGCTCAGAAGATAAGGTGTCACTAGAAAAATGCATAAATTTGACTGGAGAATTAATATATTCTTTAGAGGAACAAGACTGTATTTCCGAAATAGACATTCTTCATTTGTATAAAATATAAGGAAAACTTTTTAATGAAGGGGCAAGAAAAATGAACCAAACAAAATTGACATCGATGTTTCCGAAATTACACGAGAAGAAATAATTTCACTCAATTTTAGATTTTTTTTCTATAACATAGCAAATATCAATTAAAGTAAGTTTTTTTAATATTTAATTTTCTCTTTTTCTTACATAAATTATCACTTAATAATGAATTAAATTATGGCTAAATGCACCATTAAGAATATAGTACTACTTTTAATATTCCTAGTTGCTATTTTTGATATTCCTTCAAAAATCCGGCAGGGCCTCGGTCCCGATGATGCCGGATTTTTGAAGTTATACTGTACTTTGAAATAGAGTTCTCTATCGGATCGGGTAAGTCGATATTTACAGCGGAATGGAAGTAGGGGGGGGGGGGGAGGGACATTTAAATATATTTTTCTGTAGATCTGCGATTTTCTGGTTTTTTGAAGCTTTCTGATCATTAAAAATTATATGTTATTTTATTGCTAATTTTACAGCGTCTCAACGGTCACGAAAAAAATCATGAATTTCAACATTTGAGTGCTTCGAGGTACATACTTTCAGTCCTTCTCCATCCATATCTATGTTAAACAAATTTTATTATAATCCAAAAGCTAAAAAGAAGTAAAACTGCACCATATTTCTCATATATCTTTCTTTTTTTTAATTTTTCTTAAACTTCTTTTCACATCATGATAAATGAATAGTTAAGTTCATCATTGAGTTCATTGAATCTGCTTCTGTTTTATCCCAATAAATTTTCAATACTGTGTCAATAAAAAAAGTTTGTTTATGTTGTTGTTTGCACTGGGATACGATTTGGCAGGGATGGCGGGTGGTGTTGACCCCCTAAGGAATTTAGATTGTAGCAGCCACAAGATAAGCAAAAAAAAGAAATCCTTTCCTTTTTTATTCTTAAAGAATGAGTTTATCAAATTTATTAACACGTTCGCTGCCATCTACAAGGACACTCGCATAGTTGGCAAACTGACTTTCCTTGCCAGCTAAGACGTTATTCGGGAGTAGTTGTTTATCTAGTTACGAGTTATCTTGCAGTTGGCACAAGGAGCAAAAATATTCATTCATATGTCAACAACGAGTATACTCGTATAAATTTATTTATTGCTAAAAGTAACTCGGGTGTAGTTGTTCATGTAGTTACGAGTTATCTCGCAGTTCAGCTACAAGAAGCAAAAATATTCTTTCATATGCCAACAACGAGTATACTCGTATAAATTTATTTGTTGCTAAAAGTAACTCGGGTGTAGTTGTTTATATAGTTACGAGTTATCTCGGAGTTCGGCTACAAGAAGCAAAAATATTCTTTCATATGCCAACAACAAGTATACTCGTATAAATTTATTTGTTTCTAAAAGTAATCTGCTGTATATAATATATATATATATATATATATATATATATAATAAAACAACAGGAAATATTTTAAAAGCATAAAAATGCGCAGTATGGCGTGTTTGAACACAGATGCTCTATCTTAGCTATGGAAGCGAACGTTTTAAAATAATTCATTAATTTTTAAATTGCGAAAAGTCGAGGGTCTTTTGACATTCCAATTTTTTTTTTTTAATATAGCTTTTTTAAAGTTATTTGGAAAACTAAAAACTAGGTATATTATATAATACAAGGGGAGGGTGGTGACATAAAGACCTTATTTTGTCAGTATAAATTAAAAAATATGTTCCATATTCTAAAGGTGATATCGGTGTTAAGTCGATTTATCACTAAATCGCGATGATAGATGGATGATAAATCGATTGTAAGATATTTCTATTTCGCCCAGTCCCATTAAGACCAAAAATTATTTTAATTTGGCTTGTAAGGAACATTAGGTAGATGTGGCTCAATATACGCAACCACGACCGCGCTTATCAAGTTCGAGGGTTTGGGTTGTGCGGGCTCGTTTTCGGTGAAGGTTTCCATACGCAGAATTTATCAGAAAGTGCTGGGTGTTACAACTTACCATTTTGTTGCGCAAATTTGACTATAGGTAATTTGACACTACAGTCTCAAACGTTCTGTCTTCGTTTAGCAATTTTTTTCCCTTGAAATTACTGCTGTATTATGCTGGGACTGTTTGCCTAGTTGTGATTATATGCTATAAATACTAGTTATATGTGTAATATTCTCGAAATAAATTTTGTATCGTCCTAAGGGCTGTTCTAAATCAATTTTCGATTTACATGCATCCCATAATCGGAACAATATAATTTTTGTTTCTCAAGCCATTTTGAAAATACCATTTTTCATAGCTTCTAAAGCAACCGAGCGTTATTTTTAACAAGAAAGAAAAATCATGAGTTTAGCATAGATTATGAAACACTTTCCAACACTTCCTTAATGCTTTAACAAAACTTCGTTATTTAGCGAAATAAGGTATATAAGAGAACTAAGTAAACATTTTAGAAAACACATGAAACAATTAAAAAACTAATCTCTGCAGTTACCGTATATAGTCAAATATGTATTCCAATTCTTTTGAACAGCCGTGTATTTGATCTGTAGGTTAATATATATACTATATAATGGGAAAATTTAATTTAGCAAGAAAACTCATAACAGGTTGAAATTTCTCCTTCAGCAGTTTATACTAATAGATCAAAACATACTTGTATACATTTGTACAGCCGTGTAGTTAATCTAGTACCTTTATTACACGCCACTGTTTAGCTAAAGTTTAATTCCAAGTAAAACACTTTTAAAACTACTGAAGTCGCATTTCCAGAAATTATCATTTATAGACGGCCATGTATCCAATTCTTTGCGTGGCCCTGTATATCCTTTTATCTATATTCTACAAACATTTCTTTGTAAACCAAATGCAGTTCCGCGTAAAAATGCATAACTCATTTAAAAACCACCTTTAAGCAATTTGCAGTCATACCCAGTAACCATTACGAATTATTTTGTGTAGCCCTGTATATGAATTACAGCATTTATACACACCATATACTATGCATAAATATAGTGAAACATAAAGGCACATAACATGTATAAAAATGCATTTCCAGCAATCATCGCTACAGTACAGTTCTTCGGGCACAATATAGTATCTGAAATCTTTTGTGTTTTCCTGTAAATGCTATGCACTTCGTATTATACATGAAATAAGTTATATTAAACCTCAGCGATGTATATCAATTTCATTATACATGAAATAATTTAACATAATTAAAATACGCCACAAACAATTCCCGTCACCCGTATATCGTTCTGTAACGGAATTATTTTGTGTGGCCCTGTAAATGATAAATAACTATTCTTTGCATCGTATATTCTATAGAATGCATATTTTAGTGTACTTGATAAATGCATATGAATTTTATTATGTTTGAAAGCATGTAACATCATTAAAAACTATTTTAAACGATTTTTTCCCATAGGCCGTAATGCAACGGAAAAATTTTGACTGTCTCTGTAAATGAACTAATCATGCTAGAAACTTTATTTGAAATAGTGATCGTGCTATGGTAGAGGTCACTAACATCCAAAAATTTCAGAACGATCCGACTATATTTACGAGAGTTAGAGCGCGGACAGACGGACAAACGGCCAGACAAACCGAGGTCATAAACGCTTTTCAACTTTGTTGGAAAGTGTTAAAAACGGTCTAGGGTAAAGTGGTGCAAGAGTGCGCGGTGCACAAGAGTAAGCAGAGCGATTATTAGATCCCAAAACAGAGTTTTGCATTTAGCTACAGTTGTAACAATTTTTTGTTATTTTAACAAACAATGTTTTTTATTTTTATAATTTTTTTCCTATTGTTAATGATTTCTTTTTTAGGTTTTAGAACGGAACTGAAAGGATTTTATATCAACGCAGGAAAATTAAAGTTAATTCCTCTTTTTCCAACCATGACGCAGGAGAAGAAGCGCGTGAAGAAAAAGTTTCCGAATTTGAAAAATATGACTAAGAAGAAAAAACGTGATGCTAAGCAAACGATACTGCTGAAAGAACTGAAGAAAATGAAATTTCCACTCCTCCTAAAGCATAAAGAGTTGACACCAGGAACTATCCAAAATAAAAACTCTAATGTCAATATATTAGCTTCTTCCCGAATGATATCTAAAGCAGCAACAAATGCTGAAACTAAGAATTATGCTGAACTTACACATACTACTAAGCATTCATTTCACTAATATTCAACTATCAAATTAAGAACAATAGTACAAGTCAAAGTAATCGGTATTTTTACAGTATAGGGGCTTGGCGCTTTTTAAAAAGGTTGGCGTAATTCGGTTTCAGAAAGTGAGATTTCTTACCTAATGACGACCCTACGAAAACAAACTTGAGCTTTGTTTATGCATGAGGACGTGGGTTTCAAAACTTGCCTTATCCAGAAAAGCAAGTTTTGGGAAATCGCAAAAAACTTCTGTGTCCTTTGGTTTTCATTATGTAAACCGAGATTTTACAATGGCAAAAATGCACGATAAATCTAGTATATATTTTTTTTCAGATTGGTGCGTTTTCGGTGTAGGTTTACCAGTAGAATAGATTGATAGAGAAAACAGAATTTTTTTAATTTTGGGATAAGGCGAGTTTTGAAACTCACGTCCTCATATTTATATATAAACTTTTTATTATTATATATATATATTACTTGTTTTTATGTACAATTTACTTCTGCTTGTATATACAAATAGATAAATTGCTTCATTATGTTAAATAAATTGTATAACTATGGAAAAAAATTGTTTGTAGTATATATGAAACAGTGAAAAGATTGCCAGAAAATATATTGCCAAATTTCTTTCTCTCGCCAAGTCCATTTTCGCTATTTCGGCCGGGTCCCTTTACTGGAAAAGTACCAAATAATTTATAATTTCCCAGAATATAAATCATGATTAGTCCATATGTTAAGAATAGAATTTAACTGAAAAATAAAATTTATTTGCTGTGAACAACTACGCTACAATTTTACGCTACTTGCAGTAAATGCATCTTTTTGATTCCTTTTATGAAATGTAAATTTTTGATCAAGCATGTGTTTTACTTCTAAAATAAACTATTGTTATATGAATAGGAATGTGATATAATTATTAAACCTTCCTGTATATTATTCTTGTATTTAATCAAGCGCATGTTTTACTAGTAAAATAAACTAAATGCTATGTACTACATTATTATATAAATATTCTGTGAGGCAATGCATACAGTAAATGCATATTTATGATCTCTTTATTGAATGTAAATTTTTGATCAAAAATATGTTTTAGTTTTAAAATAAACTAAATTATTATTTGTAAATAGGGATGTGATATAATTATTATACTCTCTTGTACATAATATATAGGTCATAACCCCTCTTAGATACATATAAAATGATGACGTATAATAATTATTAAAAAGACAATTTCAATTCAATTGTAGAAATGATAAATTGGAAATATGATGGGTCATAACCAAACAATACATATAAATAACTAAATAATGCAAAATATTAATTTTTCATATAAATAATAATGTGTTCACTGAGTCTCCCAAATTACGTATGTGGCTTGTCACAGCTCTACACTATAAAAAATGACAAACGTTCCTTTATTTACGAAAAGGTACTATAACCATGAACGAAAATAAACAATAACCTCTTCTGAGTTAGCTAACTAATATACAGGCTACAGGGTGTACATAAATCAATATCGAAACGTTTTACATGACTATTAAAAGAAAACAAAATAAAAGTACAACCTTGTTCATCGGAAATCAAAAATAACAGTTGAAAGTTTAAATCCAACACACACTGTAAAAAAAAACAACAACAACAACAACAACAAAAAAAAAACAAGAAAGAAAGAAAAATTATGCGTAAGGCATAGATTATGAAACACTTTCCAACAATAGCTTTAACAAAACTTCGTTATTTAGGAAAGTAAGATAACTAATTAAACATTTAAAAAATTGATTTCAGCAGTTACCGTCCATAGCCAACTATGTATTCCAATTCGTTTGATCAGCCCTGTATTTGATCTGTATGTTGATATATGTACTATATAATGGGAAAATTTAGTTTAGCAAGAAAACGCATAACAGGTTGAAATTTCTCTTTCAGCAATTTATACTAATAGATGGAAACATACTGGAATACTTTTGTATAGCCCTGTACTTTACCTAGTACCTTTATTACACGCCACTATTTAGCTAAAATTTAATTCAAACTAAAACACTCTTAAAATTACTGAAATCTCTTTTCTAGAAATTATCATCCACAGACAGCATGTATCCAATTCTTTGCGTGACCCTGTATATCATTTTACCTATATTCTACAAACATTTCTTAATAAACTGAATGGCAGTTCAACGTAAAAATGCATAACTCATTTAAAAACTACCTTTAAGAAATTTGCGCTCATACCCAGTAACCCTTACGAATTATTTGAATAGCCCTGTATATAAATTATGGTATTTATGCACACCATATAGTATACATAAATATAGCGAAACATAAAAGCATATATCATAATTGAAAATGCATTTCCAGCAATCACCGCTCATGTACAGCACTTCTGATACAATATAGTATCTGAAATCTTTTGTGTGTCCCTGTAAATGCTATGCACTTCGTATTATACATGAAGTAACTTATAGTAAACTTCAGCGACGTATATCAATTTCATTATATATGAAATAGTTTAATTAAAATACACCGCAAAAATTACCCCCCCCCCCCCTCCCATATCATTTTGTAACGGGATTCTTTTGTGTGGCCCTGTAAATGAATAATAACTATTCTTTGCACCGCATATTTTAGTGCACTTCATAAATGTATATAAATTTTGTTATGTTTGGATGTGTGTAACATCATTAAAAATCATTTGAAACGATTTTTTCCCTTTGGCCGTAATGCAACGGAATACTTTTGACTGTCCCTGTAGATGAACTAAACATGCTACAAACTTCATTTAAAATAGGTTTCGTGCTATGGTAAATGTCAATAACATCCAAAAATTTCAAAACAATCTGAGTATATTTACGAGAGTTAGAGCGCGTACAGACGGCCAGACAAACCGAAGTCATAAACACTATTCAGCTTTGTTGGAAAATGTTAAATTTCCGTCAAGATACGGAAATAGTACCGGCGGGCGTCTCGATTGGCAGTACAGTTTCCGTATTTTAGTCCGTTTTCTTTTTACAGTGCAATTATAAATGGTCAATGTGAGCCCCTCCAGAAACACGAACGATATCGAGGCGGTGCAATAGCTGATCCCGCACTTTTTTCAGCATCATATCCGATGTAATTCTTTGAATGGTTGCAGGTCTGCGTATCCTGAAAATCACATGAAGGCTAAGGGCCATTGACGAAGACAAGGTCCTGGGGTGCTCGGCGATCTATTGCCATCTTCGTAAACTTTCGACTGTTATTTTTTATTTCCGATGAGCAACAAGATAATACTTTTGTTTTGTTTTCTCTTAATAGCCCTGTAGAGTTGGGATATTAATTTATGTACACTCTGTATTTTCGAGATGAAATGAAGTTTGTTTAGCTGCCACTGATTTTCTGAAACATTTTCGTGTGGTTTTTATAGTGTACTAATCAGTTTTCTCATATCGAAATATGGGTTTTTCAAAAGCTATTAATTCTCAATTAAACGTTTTCAGCTTCGTAATTCAATTTATACATTCAAGAGTAACAAAATAATATTAATTTTATTATTAATGCTAATGCTGCTAATTTATCATGTTTGTCTGTAAAATATGTGTGTTGAATGTGAAAATGTTTACTTAAGAATTGATAGAATCCGAAAAACTTATATCCGGGTTGAGAAAATTGATTGTAAGAACCACTGTAAGAACCACTCAAAAACGTTTCTAAAAATTAATGGCAGCAAAAGAAACTTCAGTTTTATAAATGCTTCTTTTAAATTTCGAAACTATATTAGTTTCTGAGGTTTCTGAAAATAAAGAAGTTTTGCGGAATCCTTAGTAAATCGGAAGAGGGTATTATATGTTTTCGCTCGTGGTTATATTATGTTTTCCTACATTAAGAAACGTCTGTCTGTTTTTACAGCGTAGTCTGATCCCCTTATATAAGGTCTTTAAAATTGATTTAGTTTTTTCTTTTTTCATGATATGTAATTGTATTTTTAATTCAATGCATTATAAACCTAATCTCAGGTTCAGTTTCAAAGGGTAATCTTATTTATTTATACTGGGTGTCCTAAAATGGACTGACTGATTTTAAAATTCAATAACTTGAAAACGGTGATAGCTGTTACAGCAATTGTCGCAGGAGAGTAATGTATGATCTCGGGAGTTTTTTTGCTGTGATTTTCAGTCTTAGTTTCAAATATGAGCTATAAATGGAGTTGCTAACAGTAGACGCTGAATCGAGACAGAAAAAGCGCGATGAAATCAATGGTGGAAATAACGGAGGTAAAACGTATGGAGTGGGTCTCATTCGTCTATACAATCTTGTTTTTCGGGCCCGATTTTGAACTCCATCGGTTTCATTTGGATATTGTTGGTGTCAGATTCGGATTCAAAATTAACGTCACACCCAATCATACAGACTAAGTTCAGAATCAGGAACCTAAGAACAAAATTTTATTTCCGAATAAAACCCACTGCATACGTTTCACCTCCTTCGATACCATGGCTGAGTGATTTCTGCTTCTGCCCCGATTGAACGTCTACTGCTCGCAACGCTATCTATCGCTGGTAATTGAAACTAAAACCAGGAATCACACTAAACAAACTCCCGACATCATACATTACTCTGCTTCAAGAATTTCTTTAACAACTGTCACCGTTTGCACGTTACTGAATTTTAAAATCAGTCAGTCCATTTTAGGACACCCGGTAGTTTTATTTGATAAATAACTACTGTCGCCTCACAAGTACGTGGGCAGAAAATTAATACATACCATCTAAATAACCAAAAGATAACAGAAAAATAACTTTTAGGGTGAAATAGAAGTTTAATAGTCAGTTTAAACGTATTAATACGTTGGAAAGGATATCTGTGAAATATTTTTAACTGTGAAAAACCAGAAATGTAAAGA
Source organism: Maratus speciosus (assembly GCA_963932465.1). Classification (NCBI taxonomy): domain Eukaryota; kingdom Metazoa; phylum Arthropoda; class Arachnida; order Araneae; family Salticidae; genus Maratus; species Maratus speciosus. Next base: position 279,731,905 of record OZ010788.1, on the reverse strand, counting down.
TCATGTTATCAGTATCGTTGACATGGTAAAAAAAAGGTAAGGAAATTAATAAAATGAAGCAGTTACACAAAACTTAATTCAGCAGCATCATTCAATTCAGCATAATGTTTAGTGTGTTACAAAAATTTACGTCTGATCTTGGGGTATCTTTTTAGTAGACATCATGATTATGAATAATACTATCTACACAATGTAAAAATGCAATTTTGGTAAAATATCTCTCAAGATCTGAGAAAATACTGGCATGACGTTGGATAAGTCCAAAGTAATATAGCACTGAAAATGTATGTTTCTGGCAGAATGAGCATTTTTTTTTTTTTTTTTTTTTTTTCTTGCAATATACAGACTAGCTGTTTAACCCGTTCTACGCACAGGAGTTCATAAATTTAATTCTAAAACCAAAATTAAAAATAATATTTTGCCGAATTATCATGTTGCTATGGCAGCAGGCGATAAAACTGTATCTTTGGAATCAGGGAATAAATAGAACAAAATGTTTTGTTGACGTTTGTGATAAAATGATTTTCTTTATTTTTATAAAAGGTAATAATTAAGCGCAATTAAATAATCTCTAATTATCTGCATGTGAGGTAAAAGAATTGTCGTAATACCCGCTACAGCTCCTTAGTATTGCAGAGTGGCGTACGCAATATGTATATCTCACATTGCAGTAAACGTTTGGAACTGATTAGAACTCGCGCGATTACGGGTTGAACATAGAAAAGGTGAAAATTCGTCAACAACATAAAATAAAAAAAAATCTATTTAAATTTTTCGAATTTTTTTGCCCCAATCGTTCATGGGCCACCTACAAGCAACCTGTGTGCCGAATTTAGTAGTCCTGCGCCCTGTGGTTTCCGATTTTTTGAGGTTACTTAGATACGGGCACGGTTTTTAATAGGGTAGAAGAGTTCAGGCTTTTTTCTTTTGCGGCGCCTGAGACCGAAGAGTTGAAATTTGAGCCAGCCCGAGTCCGAAAAAATTTTGTATTAATAAATCTGAATTTATAAAATACTAACGATGCATTGAAATTGTTGTGCAGAAAAGAATCTTTCTAAACATGAAAACGACATAAATGCAAACATTTTGGAAATTGTACGTCAAACGTGGCAAATGAGGTGCGTTCGTACTATAACTAGTTTTATAAATATTCAGATCTTGGTGCAATAGCTGTTTCACTCTTACGAAAAAATGCATGAATACAAAATTTATTACGATTATATATATTAAATTCAGCCATACGGAAATAATATGACCCCATCTTAAATAGGACGTCATCACCATGGCAACATAGAATCATTACCTATCATGGGATATCATTGAATTAATTACGTAAGATAGGATTTAATAAAATGAAGAAATTTTTTATTAATATCTTTTTAAGCTTTGATTCGATTTTCATAAAATTTGCAATGACTCGACAAAATTATGCAACGATTATATATATATTGAATTTCAAACCAGTCTGTTGGGTAGTTTTTGCGCTGCAGACGGACCGACAGACAGACGGACGGAGCAGGAGACGACTGTAGGTGCTACGTATTTATATAATTACGAACGCACCTAATAAATTTTATTAGTTTTTACATATTTTAAGTGTGGTTTGCTACTGTTTTTTTCTCTTTTGCTGCAGTCTTCCAGAAGATGTCGAAATTTTAATATTATAAACACATTCTATCTGACATTTTTCTCCTCTTTCAAATACTGATTAAAATTATTGCTTTAATTATTGTATTGTAAGTTAACAGTTACTAAAAAGAATGAAAAGTTTGCTGAAATCGAATTGTATCACGATTTAGTAATATAATTAAAAAACTTTTTATATATATTTGACGAGAAAAAGATCCCGGTTTTCTCAAAAATGACCGATAATTTAAAAATTCAATAACTTGCAAACGGTGACAGATATTAAAAAAAATTCTTGCAGGAGTGTTATATAAGATGTCAGGAGTTTGTATGCAGCGATTCTGAGATTTAGTTAAAAATAGCATCGATAGATGGCGCTGCAAGCAATATCCGCTAAATCTAGGCTCGATTTTTCAGCCTCTCTCTTCTTCCATGCGAAAAAAGGAGATTAAAATGGATCCCGAAGTACCAAAAATCGGGTCTGGACTGTGCATCGATTGCTCTCAGCGCTATCTATTGTTTGAAATTAGAACTAAAATAAAGAATCGCAGTAAAAAAACTCCTGACATCACATTATGCATAACCCTCCTACAAGATTTTTTTTTAAATATCTATCACCGTTTGCAAGTTATTGAATTTTAAAATCATCGGCCATTTTTGGGACACCCGGTACAATGACTCAAATTTATATTGAGACTAGGGCTGGATTATTTATCAATATATCGACAGGTATTGATATTTCTTAACTATTGCAATAACAATATCTAAACTTTGACTCTGTTGATATATCCCAATAAAATAACAGTGTTTAGCAAACACTGCAATTACGAGCACGAGCCCCGAAAAAAATATCGTCAAATATCTCAATACTCAATAAAATAATAATATTTTGCGCTGGCCGCCAGAGCTTCGAAAAAAAAAAATCCATGCCAATGTCTTCAACCTCCTGCCTCATCCAAAACAGAAAATCTACCTCGATAATCTTTCTTTCCACTGATTATGTATATTATAAATTATCCCAATCATTGCAATACTTTCCTTCACTGTAAACCTAGATTTCGTTCGACTGTGAGCGTAAAATACTGAATAACACTTATCGTCCGTTGTCGCGTTTGATACAGAAGATAGCTGGTTATCATAGAGTCTATACCTGAGGAGCTGAAATGCTCGGTTTGCGAGCAACCAATCAGAGTCCGCTAATAGAAAAGTTTCGCCTTTTGTGTACGAACAACGACCAAGAGCGTGTTCAGAAGTGCATTTCGCGCCGCGCGCTCGCTCAGAAGTTTATGTCATGGAGTAGGTCTTATCGAAGAAAGGAATTTTAACATAATTCAATTATTTCATTATTTTTAATGGTTCAAAAAAGGTAAAACCAACGACTATATTTCTTTATCCTTCCAAAACATGGTTTTCGTAACAGGACTACATGCCTATGTTCACTCAGATAAAATCTAAAATAGTCGGGGAAAACATCACGTGACCTTCTTTATCTACTTTAGCCCATTTAGCATTTAAAATTAGTTAACCAACCGCACACAAACTCCGCGCAAGCTGCTCAAAGAAATTGTGTGGGCGATTTGATCACGTGATTGTGCGTTTTCTGCTTATGTGTTATTGGTTGTGCTTTGTTTGGTAGGTTGATTGATACAATTTAAGAATTCAACTGGTGATCTAAAAATTTCAACAATTTTCTTTTTATTTATTTAAAAATGATTTATCAGTTGATTTATGTCTTCCGTGATAAATAAAATGCTGTTAGTAAACCAAGATTGTGATATCAACATATGAGATTTGTTTGTAATCTACTATACTGGATGGATTTCAATGGAATTTGCACTGCTAGTTAGACAGTTTTTCAGAGAAGGTTTTAATATATATATTTCTTATTTTATGATTGCATATTTCAATACCGTGTGGATAACAGACCAAAATACATCATCAAACATGAGAAATAAATGGCATTCAAAATTCTGTTAGTATAAGCAAAATACTTATTTATACTTTCAGTAGAAAATTTATAAACATTCTGATCATACTTTATTCACTACAAAACTAGACAGCAGACCTATATATTTTATCTCTTTAAAAAATATATGTACAGGTATTTTTAGTTAAAATAATCTACAACTATTACATTTTATTTTTATAATGTTCAAAGTAAAATATGATTTCCAGCCTAGTCTCGATAAAAATTCACTCGTAAAGTATTCAAAAAAAAAAAAAAAAAAAAAAAAAAAATCAAGGAATTATCGTACGTGCAAAAGGATATTTTTGCACAATATATATTATTTTTTCATTTGGATTTGCTTAATGTTTATATCATTATACATATACATATATAATCACTTAGAAACGAAACTTTAAATATTTAAAAGGCGTTCAGATGTAAAACTTTCATCTCGAAATACCTCATTTTCTCACATTTATATAAATATTTTATTATTATAATAAAAATACACGTGCCTCTGTATAATAAAAATAAAAAATATATCTTCATCAAAAATATCTTATTCATTATGAAAAATATAAAACAACCAATAAACAAAACAAAAAAAAATTATGATTACAATGTGGGACTAGAAGGATCCGAACCCAGAACCCCTAGTCTCGAGTTCGCTGCCTTATCCATTCAGCCATGTAGCACACGTTCCTGTTACAACAAAATATCTTTATAATTAGCACCTTAATTAATCAAATCCATGATCTGTTCCTGAACACACTACGTGTTATTCCATCCATGATATTCACCCACTCCATGTTCCTGTCTCCTGAGCTCGCGCGCGTAACGCGCGTGCAGCTTGAACACACTCCTTGTTGGTGAAAAGCTCAAGGTCAAAGCGATGATTGGTTGCTTTTAAGAAGAGCTTCCCAGACAGTAACGCTTATTCATATTGTACTTTGTTCTTTCTTCTTTGCGGTTTGTCGTACTTTCGTTAGAGCGAAGTTTTTTGGAGCAAATTTAATATATCCTGTCTTAATACTCTTCAGCTATGAATGAATATTTATCAAAAAACAAAATTTAAATTAGTATAAAACTATTCCGAAATGTGATTTGAGTATTTATATTTTTTTTAATAAGTTTCAATGTCTTTTTCTTGTTGTAAATAGGTAGGAAGATATTAGAGTGATTTTTTTCTATTAAGAATAAACTGATTCCCTAGAGAAAGATTGAAAAATAACACTTCTGTTGCGTCTATCATCCACTGAAACCTATTTAATTACAAGTATATTAGCGTGACATGTGGGCGTGAAATTAATTTTAGTTTTTCCTGAGCTTCCTCTTTTCCTGTGCTAATTAAAATAAGATCGTCAACGTCCTAAATTTGAGAATATTTTATTTTAGTTTGTATTTTATAATTTTCTCAGTTATTCGCAATGTAATTAAATAGTTAAAATATTACTGATAAATAATGCAATGCGTAGGTAGAATAGGAAAGTACTATTCTTGAAGGAAAATACTTTGAAACAAATGGTATAAGTGTAAACAGATATCAAACATTGGTTTCTTTTCCAAAATATTTTTTTAAATAAATAAATATACATATTTTAATGATGCTTTGTGAACATATGGCTATGAAACATTGATTCGTTGCTCACTACACCTGTTTTTACTTAAATTGCTGCTATTATATCATTTATGTTCCGAAATTAGAAAGATTTCTATTTTTTCACAATTTAAAGTAGTTATCGCGATATATCACCAGTATCAATATTAACTCGTTGATATATTGTGATATTAAATTTCTGGTATCGTCCAGCCCTAATTGGGACATACGAAATTTTAAAACCTCTTTGAAGTACATAAAGTATTATATGTTTATCTGCTCCTAATTCTTTTCACATGGTGTGTTGGAATCATATCTTTGTTAGGTTTTTATCCAATTTTTTTCCTTTTGATTTGAAATATTCAATTTTTATTCAAGTCATTCCACTCTTATTATATGTATGTCAAGATTTTTCAGTTATTTAAGAAATAAGTTAACACTGAAAAAATCTATAATTTATTAAAAGTAACTTATGAAGTTACATAAGAATTGGGACACCATTAATTTATGCAATTGGCTTAGCATTCGATATTTTTTCGGTATAATTTCTAAAAAAAAAAAAAAAAAAAAAAAAAAATATGATTTAAAGTTTGCAGCCGATTGTTCTTTGGAGAAGTATTCTTTTAGCTCCCCGTTAAAGGTAAGTGTGGAAAGTTCTTACAGAATGATTATGAATTCTACCAGAAATCCCATAATACAATATTTTAATATTAATTATTAGCAACTTTGTAAAAAAAAAAATGTTTTTGCTTAACTTTCATCTATTTGAATGCTATAGAACGTTAAAAATAGCAAGGAATATTTAATGATTCTTTAAAATAACTACTACGTTTTAAACTGCATCAAAAACACTGATTTTTTTTTAACCCCTTAACGCTCGAATTAAATTACGGTTGAAAAATTCAAATTACTTATTGGCACCACTTTTATGAAAAAGAAATATTCACCTTATTTAATGACAGGAAAAACGATACTAAAATATAGCCAATTTCACTATTTTATAAAACTGGTGGGAATCAAACAATTTGAGTAAAAGACACAGCCCGTGAATATGACGGGAGCGAGAATTAAGGGGTTAAAGGAAATTTGGAAAAATTAAAAATATTTTCCCAGCAACATCTTTAACTGAATTAAAAGCAAGTTTTGAAATCAAAGTTTATCCCTAGTTAATCAGATCAGCCATCTAACCTTATAGGTACACTGGAGAAACAGCAAGAAGAAAATTCAAGGGGTGTTGGAATCATATCTTTGTTAGGTTTTTGCCCATTTTTTTTTCCTTTTGATTTGAAATTTTTTCCTTTTGATGAATTTTATTCTAGTCATTCCAACGCAAGAAATATTTTCTTACCATTGGTTAAAAAAAAAATATGAGGCAAAATTTCGTTATTCTCTGATTTATCAGAATTTATTTCTTGTTACTTGTCCGTAGCTAAAAAATTTGATACTCTTTCGGCAAACTTTAATTCAAAAATGTTATTCTGATTCAACTGAAAGTTTTACTTCTAAAAAATTCTGGGATTTGCTTGATTTCCCTTAGAAAATATTTTCGGTGTCTCTGTTATAGTTTAAAACATAGTCCATATTTTAAAGAAGCATCAAATATTCCATGCTTTCGTTTTGTAGCATTAAACAAAGTTGAAAGTTATAAGAAAAAACAATTTTTGAAAGCTGTTAATATTTTTACCAGTATTATAATGTTTTATTACAGGACTAGCGAAACCCGCGGCTTTGCTCGCGTAATAGTTGAAATATGCTAAGTGATATTTGTATACCTAATTTTTATTAGAAGGTATCATACTTTTAGGAATATTTCAAAAATTACTAATTAAGACACAGTTTGACTAAACTTCATTATTACACTGCATTAGGCAGAAAACAGACTTAAATTAATAAAAATAATTAAAACTAATTCTAAATAAATGATAATTTAGAAAGTATTTTGAAGCTTTTATGCTCATTTCATTCGCTTATTTCAGTATTCATTTGAAGTTTTTAATTTTTTAGAAACCGTTCTTAGTACGCATTTACATCGTAAAATTAACGACCATGTCAAATTCCAAGCTTCTTGTCTAACGGTTTACCACCTCCCTGGTTGTAGTGGCACTAACATAAAATGCTTATGTTGCAAAGACGATTGTCATCATCAATTTGCCAAAATTAATTTTGAAATCGGTTTGGTATTTCTAATATTCCGTAGAAAGGGTAATTTAGAAAGTTTTTAAGGTTTGGTTTTTTTTAGAACGTTTGTTGTTCCTGCCAACCCACAGGTGGTAGTGGCACTCGCATAAAATGTAGCCCATGTAGGATCAAAGACTGTCATTATTGATTCGCAACCATTACTTTTGTAATCGATTTATTATTTCACTGATTGCATAGAAATCGCAATTTAGGACTTTTTTTAGAATGCTTTTCGCTCCTTCCCTTCGCTTCACCCCTTTTACATTTCGAATTAATTTTCGACTGTTCTTAGAGGGCATTTATATTTTATGAGTAACCACCATGCCTTATTTAAAGTTTCTAGCCTCTTCAGTATCAGAGAAATCGCAATTTAGAACGTTTTTTGCTCCTGAAACCCTCTGGTGGTAGTGCCGCCAACATAAAATATAGCTTATATTTGAGCAAGTTTTATCACATACTATTTGCAACGATTATTTTTGAAATTGGTTTGGTATTTCATAAGATTGCATAAAAATCGTAATTTAGAACGTTTTTAGAAAGCTTTTCGCTCACTTCATCCTTTTAAATTTTCTTCCGACGGTTCTTGGAAAGCATTTGCATCTTTTAAGTAATTACCATGCCAAATTTCAATATGTTAGGTCCCTTAGTATCACAAAAACGCAATTTAGAAAATTTTTTGCTCCTGCAACCCCCAGGTGGTAGTGCCAAAAACATAAAATATAGCCAAAGTTGTAGCAGGTACTTTCACCATCAATTTGCAACCATTACTTTTGAAATCGGTTTGATATTTTCTGAGATAGCGTAGAAATCGCAATTCAGAAAGTTTTTAGAACGTTTTTGCGCATTTTCACACCTTTTAAATATTGAATTCTTTAGAAACTGTTCTTAGAGAGCATTTACATCTTATAACTAAGTACCATGCCTAATTTCATGTTGCTAGCCACTGGCAGTATCATAGAAATCGCAATTTAGAACGTTTTTTGATCTTGGTTTTTTGAACCTCCAGAACTGACACCAACAAAAGTAGAACCTATGTTAGAGCAAGGACTGTCAACATCAATTTCCAACCATTACTTTAGAAATGGGTTTGATACTTCCTGAGATTGCTTACAAATCGGCATTTAGAACGCTTTTAAAGCACTTTTCACGCATTTTCAGCGTTTTAAAATTTCGATTTTTTAAAGAAATGTTCTTAAAGATCCTTTATATCTTATAGGTAACTACCATGCCAAATTTCATGTTTCTAGGCCCTTCACACAAAAATCATATTTTTTGAACGTTTTTGCTCCTGCAGCTGCTCCCTCGTTTGGGGTAGTGGCATGGCACCGACATAAAATATAGCCTATGTCGAAGCAGGGGTTACCACCATCATTTCGACACAATTATTTTTAAAATCAGTTCAATATTTCCTGAGATTGCGTAGAAATCGCAATTTAGAACGCTTTTCGCGCATTTTCACCACTGTTAAATTTCGATTTTTTAGGAAATGCTCTTGGGGATCATTTATTTCTTATAAGTAACTACCATGTTAAATTTCATGTTTCTAGGCTCTTCAATAACACAAAAATCGAATTTTTAGAACGCTTTTGTTCCTGCACCCCCTTTGGGTTAGTGGCATGGACATACGATATAGCCTATGTTCGAACGAGGACTAACACAATCATTTTGATACCATTACTTTTGAATTCGGTTTGGTAGTTCCAGAGATTTGCTCGAACAAACAAACAAACTTTACTTCTTTATAATATTAGTATAGATAGATTCGGAATGTTTTATTATCTTTTTTGTGGATATCGTAGTCATTTTGTAAGAACTCGCCATTCTTACCTCGATTTAGAAATATATACTGTAACTAGGGGCTCTACCTCCTGCAAGCTACGCTCGCTAACCCCCGTTCAGACACCGCAGAATCTAAAAACACGCTAATCTGGTGGATTTTAAAAATATTAGAGAAGATTGAATTATACTGAAAAAAGCTGTGCAGATCTCCCTGTAAACGGGTTTCCATTCAATTCCCTTTGATTGCAAAAATTTAAGGGCGAATCAGTTGCTGTTAAGACATCTAATGGTTGTTTTCGTTTTTGATTAAAGAGGATCAGTTAAACATTTGAAAAGAAGCTAAAATAAAATAAATTAAGTATAAGAGTCTTTGTCTCCCGGTATTTTAAAACAATCTCTATAACAACAGCCTAAGTCATGTGACTATCATCAACAGTTTTAGGTGGACCACTTCGCTTTTTACACTCTAGGTGCCATTTTAGGTAGATTTCGTATGAAATACTACCTATTGGGAGCGTTCCTATGTTGGAATTTCTGAAAAGTTTTGCAGATCTACACCGATCATGACCCCTAGAACACAAAACCACGCTCAGTAAAAAACTTTATCTATCTATCTATCTATCTATCTATATACAGTAGCGCTCAAAAGTATTTTGACAACCTTATATTCTCTCTTTTTTTATTTAATATAAAAATGTAAAAGAAAATATATTCCCTATAATTGAGAACACTATGACTGCAATTATTTAAATGTATCAAGTTTCAACTTGTTTCTTTACAATCGGCGCCACCGAAGAAATATGACTCCTCCTTAGCTCAAAAGTATTTTGACAATTAGTTTGCATTTAATTGTTAAAGGTGTCAGTGGCGCTATAGCTTCGATTAGTGTTTATATTGACTTATTGTGATTATTTTTAAGGATCAGGAATGCCGAAAAGTAAAAAATATTGAAGTGATTCTAGAAAAGCCGCTGTAAATGCCCTTAAGAGAGGTAGACTGCAAGCAGAACTAGCTCGTTCTTTTAACGTGCCTCGGCTACTTGTTATTACATGGAATAAAGTTTATATACAGAAATACATCGAAAATAAGCCTCAAAGTGGCCATCCGAAAAAAAAAAACTTGAAATGTTGACTATATTATAAAAATGATATCTACAAGTGATTGTCGTAAGTCCGCTGTAATAATAAAAAATTAATTGAAAGAAAATTACGGCATAGACATACACGTTTCATCAATCAAACGACGCCTAAACCTCTATGGTTTACATGGTAGAAGACCAGCAGAAACACGTTTTTTATCTACTAAGAATAGGAAGGCTAGAGTTGCATTTGTAAAACGGCGTAACCCTTTCAGGGGCAAAGCAATTCCATTGCTAGAGTGCTGATATTAATGATTGACACCGGAATTTGAAAACAAATTTATTTTTAAATAAGAAAAAGCTATATTTCACACACATAATAAACCGAATTTTTTTTTAACCAAAATTCTGGTGTCAGTCATTAATTTCAACACTTCAGCAATAGCATTGCTTTGCACCTGAAAGGGTTATGACGTTTTACAAATGCAACTCTAGCCTTCCTATTCTTAGTAGATTAGAAACGTATTTTTGCTGGTCTTCTGCCATGTAAACCATAGAGGTTTAGGCGTCGTTTGACTGATGAAACGTGTATGTCTATGACGTAATTTTCTTTCAATTCATTTTTTATTATTACAGCGGACTTACGACTATCACTTGTAGATATCATTTTTATAATGCAGTCAAAATTGCAAGTTGTTTTTTTCGGATGGCCACTTTGAGGCTTATTTTCGATGTATTTCTGTTTATTAAAAACTTTATTTTATGTAATAACAAGTTGCCGAGACACGTTAAAAGAACGAGCTAATTCTGTTTGCAGTCTACCTTTCTTAAGTGCATTTACAGCGGCTTTTCTAGAATCACTTCAATATTTTTTACATTTCGGCATTCCTGATCCTTAAAATTAATGACAATAAGTCAATATAAACACTAATCGAAACTATAGCGCCACTGACACCTCCAACAATTAAATGCAAATTAATTGTCAAAATACTTTTGAGCTAAGGAGGAGTCATATTTCTTATGTGGCGCCGAATGTAAACAAACAAGTTGAAACTTGATACATTTGAATAACTGCAGTTATAGTGTTCTCAATTATAGGGACTATATTTTCTTTTACATTTTTAAATTAAATAAAATAAGAGAGAATATAAGGTTGTCAAAATACTTTTGAGCGCTACTGTATATCATTTTCTTCTGGACACGATAACTTTCGTAATTCTGCACCAATCTCTTCCAAACTGATACATAAAATCAAAGGGCATAAAATCTCGGTCAAGTTCGTTAATGGGCAATATCGGACCAAGGGGATGGAAATAGGGTGGGGTTTTGTGAAAACCGAAAACCCCCATAACTTCTTAATTTTTGTACATATCAAATCAGTTTAAAGTTTTTATTACTCCTAAAAATATGGCCAAAATTTTATGCATCACAGATTTTTGATAAAGTTAAAAATGGGCTCAAGGGGCGCAAAAAATAGGGTTTTTGAGAGAAAAAAATTCATAACTTCGTCAATTCTCAAGATATCAGTTCCAATTAATTTTATTATAAATCTCCTTAATATTATCTACAACTTTTATATTCACAAGTTTTTGATAGGACCAATTCGTACCGCAAAAAGAAAAAAAATTAAAAACGAAAACAAAAAGGGGGTTTGAGGAAGTAAAAAATCCATAACTCCATCAATTCAAAAGATATAAAATCCCCATGAATTTATCATATATCTTCTTAATATTGTCTACAACATCTATATAGACAAGTTTTGGATAGGACCAATTCTTACAGCAAAAACAAATTAAAAATACATAGCGGTTGAAGAAAAAAATCATCTAATTAAGGGTGTATTCAAATCCAAACTGCGTATTTTCTGACTCATTTTACAATTCATTTTTGCTCTCAAAGGCTTCCAATTGGTACGTTTTCTTACTCAGAAACTATATAATGTACAGTAATAGTCGAATTTTTGATAGAGGCAGAATATATTTAAAAAAATGCTGTTAAAGTGGCATTTTGAACCGAATTTCCCGAAGCGGATTGTGTTGGAAAAATCATTGCATTAAGGATGCGCTCAAATCCAAACTGCTTATTTTCTGACTCATTTTTAAATTCATTTTTGTTCTCAAACGCATTTAATTGGTAGATTCGCTTATTCAGAAACTATATAATGTACCTCAATGATCGATTTTTTGATAGACGCAGAATATATTTCAAAAAATGATGTCAAAGTGCGCATTTTGAACGGAATTTCCCGAAGCATCACTTTCTTCTGGACACGATAATTTCCGCAATTCTGCACAAATGTCTTCGAAACTGATGCATAAAATCAATCGACATAAAATCTCGGTCAAGTTCGTTAATGGGCAAAAGCGGACAAAGGGGATGGAAATAGGGAGGGGTTTTGTGAAAACCGAAAAACCCCCATAACTTCTTAATTTTTGTAGATATCAAATCAGTTTAAAGTTTTTATTACTTCTAAAAATAGCGCCAAAAATTCATGCATCACAGATTTTTGATAAAATTTAAAATAGGCTCAAGGGGCGCAAAAAATAGGGTTTTGGGGAGAAAAAAATTCTTTACTTCGTCAATTCTCAAGATGTCAAATCCAATAATTTTATTATACATCTCCTTAATGTTATCTACAACTTTTATATTCACAAGTTTTTGATAGGACCAATTCGTACCGCAAAAAAAAAAAAAAAATAAAATAAAATAAAATAAAAACGAAAACCAAAAAAGGGGTTGAAGAAGAAAAATTTTCATAACTCCGTCAATTCACAAGATATATCTCCATGAATTTATCATATATCTTCTTAATATTGTCTTCAACATTTATATAGACAAGTTTTTGATAAGGCCAATTCTTACAGCAAAAACAAATTAAAAATACATAGCGGTTGAAGAAAAAAATCATCTTATTAAGGGTGCATTCAAATCCAAACTGTCTATTTTCTTACTCATTTTTAAATTCATTTTTGCTTTCAAACGCATCCAATTGCTAGATTCTCTTATTAAGAAACTATATAATGTACAGTAATGATCGATTTTTTGATAGAGGCAGAATAAATTTCAAAAAATGATGTCAAAGTGGGCATTTTGAACAGAATTTCCCGAAGCGATTGTGTTAGAAACGAAAAATATTGCCCTACTGAGAAAATAATTGTTTATTAATCAAGTTTTAATTAATTGAAAGAAGAATAAAATCACAGGTCGCTTATAAACCTTTTCAAAAATCACGTCAGCATGTTTCATATTTTTTTTTATTAAAAATGAATCTGAAAATGTGTCAGAAAATTTCGAGTTGTTGAGTATGGAAAAATATTTTTTTTAATATCGCCTTAACATGATTCTGATAAAACCAGCTATTTTATAAAAAGGAAATAAAAACTCACCAAAAGCAGACAGATAATATTGTTAAAGTGGATTTATATCTAATAATAATTTAGTTTTTGTTGGTGAAATTAGTATACTTAACTTCGAAATCTACCTCTGCCTGTAGGCCGGGCCGTCAGGGATTTTTTGTACTTTAATGTTAGCCAGGCACAGGTGATAAGTCGTCAAATATTATTCTATCGCCATCATTTCATCTATATTATAATAGTTCAAGTCGTCAACTGCCATAAACAAATACGGTCTGATCCCTTCGCCGTTCACATGAAAGTTTGGCAAAAATATCATATACGTCCCATATTGGCGTGATTTTTTAACGACGCCAATTTGGGGAACGCATCAACAGCATAAACAGCAACATCCGGCTTATCATATCAAGCAAAATAACGATACTTTGGCGCCAGTTATATGTCCGTCCCGTATATGATATTGGCGTCAGAAAAAAATCGCGCCAATATGGGACCGTAAGTTTTCCATTTTGATAAAAAAATTAATTTTTTTTTCTCGAATAAAACTACATAAAAGTTGCCATGAAAGATATCGCAAAGAATTCTAGGTACTGTTTACGCTAGCAGGATGCAAATATCGCCAATAGCTTTTTTTTCAACTCTCCAGTTAGCATTTTTTTTTTCGAGTGGTAATATTTGGCCAGATACGCACCGCAGGTTTGGCGTGATTTTTATATTTTTACGAAAATTTGGCGAAAACCTCGTTTTCAAATACCAGTTACATATGCATTTTTGGTATTCCTTAGATATCCCGACGACCAAAAATCTATCGCCAAAGTATAAGATTAAATGCCAATAATGGTTGATCGCAAATGTCACATTTACTTCACTTTAAGAAAGTTGCACGTGTTTACGTCATCAAGTGATTTTTATTTCGACGTTTTATTCGTATATTTATTAATGTCATACTAATTTATTTATTCTTTCGTTATTTAAAATAAAAATTATGTCAATTTGTATAATTTGGCGAGTGTTTTGGCGATTTATATAAGTTGGCGAAATTGTTCGACGGAATAACTAAGTAGTACTGTATTTCTTAATTATTTTCTATTGTTTTCTAAAGGAAATATCAAAAAAATAATTAATAATCATAGAACAAAATAATTTATATAATTTGTAAAAAGATATAAAAGTAAATAAACATTTATTATCAAATAAACAACAATAGCCGGGTTACCATGTCTACCTCTTCTGAAATATATAAAAAAAAATATCTGTTTGATTAAAATTTGAGTTGCCATCGTTAGAAAAATGTATATAAAATTAGAAAAAAAATAATATTCCGAAAACTAATTCGAATTTAAAAATTCTAATACCAGTTTTAAAATCTGCGGATCAATATTGATTTTTGGTGTTAATTTCATCGCAAGGTATTCCATAGTTTAGGAGAAATCGCCGTGAAATATAATCAGTTGTTTAATCAGTCGATTCATACTTCCGTTTCATAAATTCGTTTCAATAGGATTTTATATATATAGGGTAGATATACGAGTATACAAATTCTTATGTCACTTCATTTTAAACCCTTTTCGAATAAATGACTTTATTTTTTAAAAAGGTTTGAATATATTTTTTTAATAACTAAAAAGTCTCTAAATTCATATATATAACAGTACATGCGGGAAAAATTTGAAGTCGATCCTTCAACATTCTGTGGGCACTGTTTTTATAGATGTTTCAAAAATGCAAGTGTCCCGATGCGCACTCATGTTCAAAATTATGATTATTTGTATATTTTATCGAATTTCATGTAAAGTACTTAACTCTCCGGGTGTTGCCTTTCGGCAACATACCCAATTTAGGCTACTAAAATACTGTTAGAATAATATTGAAGCTATAATGCCTAATGTTGCCAGTAAAATACATTCTGAAAATATTATTAAATCGATTTTCAACATTTAGATGGCAACACTTGTGCTGTTTAAGAATAAAGATAGATTTATTTTTTCAATTGTTGATAAATGTTGTTTTATTTTTTGTTTGGAAGCTTGCGAAATACCCTATTTTGTTCTGCAGTGAGCAAGTAAAATTTATTTCTTGCCATAGTTAATAAAATTCTTGAGTGTTTAATATTATAGAATTTTATCAAGGAAGATTATTTTTTCAATTAAACACCAGTATTGCTGATTAGTAACAAACACCTTTTCAGCCGTAAACCATACTTAAAACAAAATATGATTTTTTGAAGTATTTTTCCCATGATTTATTTAAAAAAAGAAAGCCGAAAAACATGTTTTAAATGATTTTTGAAAACTCAGGCATTTAAGGGTTAATGAAAGGTAAAACTATTGCTTCGAAACAAACATGCAACTCTTTAGCGTCGCATACGTAAGCGTACACTTGTATATGGTTGGAGAGAGTAGAGGAATAGGCTTTATCAGAGAGTGTAGCAATTTTCGTATTTTGTTCTCTCGCACACCTCGCCGAATACCTTGGTGTTTTTTTGCAACATTCGGTGAAATTCAAAAGCAAACAAACAATAAAAATGAGTAACCTCCAGCGTTTGGATGACGGAATGAGGTGGCGAATCGCAGGGAGACTGGAAACAGGGCAGTCTAAAGTGCAGATTCCTAGAGACTTCAATGTAATGCCCAGCGTCACGTCCAACTTATGGAAACAGTTTAAGGATACTAGATCCATATAGAGAAAGCCTGGTCAATGTTGTCTAAGAGCCACGACTGCCAATGAAGATCGCTATTCGTCTGTTACAGCAAGTGGTAACAGGAGTGCAACAGCTTCTCAGATCTCATGGCCTTTATGCGGCCACAGGAAGATGAGTTTCAAGGGTAACTGTTTGCAGAAGGCTACATGACAAAGTATTGTTTGGAATAAGACCTGCTGTTTGCGTCCCGCTCACTTCAGCTCACAGGAGAATCCGTTTAGCATGGTGCAGAGATCATCGACTTTGGAACAGGGATCAATGGAGGACCTTTCTATTCACTGATGAGTTTCAGTTCAGCCTAAACACTAATTCTCGACTTACTTTCATCTGGAGAAAACCACCGATCCGATACCTGCCTTCCAACGTCCGAGTAAGAACCATTATGGCAACGGAAGTCTAATGGTCTGGGCAGGCATCATGCTGGATGGGCGCACAATACTCCCTGCGCTTGGAAAAGGCTGTGTGACTGGTGTGAGGTGCAGGGATGATTTAGTACCCTATGTTCGCCTTTTCAGGGATGCAGTTGGACCTGATTTCATTTCAATGGACTACAACGCGCAACCAGATAGAGCTCTTCTCGTCGGCGAATTTCTGAAAAGTGAGGATATTCGCTAGATATATTGGCCATCCAGGCCTAAACCCTATAGAGCATTCTGGGACGCGCTGGGGAGGACAACTGGAACTCGCTTTCGACCTCCCAGAACCACCCAGGGCCTGAAAACAGCGTTTCTGGACGTCTGAGACTAACTGCCACAGGGACTCATAAACTGCTTGATTTCCTGTATGAAGTCATGTTGTGAGAGCTGTATAACTGTAAGAGGGAACCATATCCCTATTAATCCATTTTTTGGTTCAATATTGTAAGCTCTATTTTTATACCTTCTGACACTGATGAGTCTTACGCATGATCTGTGTATTATAACTGTTGAATAGTTATTTTTTTTTCAATTCCTACTATTAGTTCACACTCTCCCTATATATATATCTTGTTCAAATTTTCAATCGTTAATAAAATACTTATTATTCATTCACTCAAATTCAAATGCATTTTTTAAAACTTGTAGTGGATGACACTTGATGTTAATATAGTTTTTTCAAATATTAATTCATTAATTAAATTTTATTAATTAATTTTAGTTTTATATGGGAGACAAAATGGCAGCCATTGGTTATTGAACAGCATTAATGCATCTCCATAGCTATAAGGGGGATTACCATAGGGAGGGACCCTGTTCTGTCGCCAAATACCACCAAGTTAATCGCCAACTTGGCGATATATCCTCAAATTTGGCGACCAAAATGAGTCGCCAAAAGTGATGCTAGCCTGGTGATACCTCTAATATTTCGCCAAATTCCCATAGATTTCCATTGTAAACCAGAAGGGTTTACTTGCTTATAGAAAATCAACAAATTGTGATATTTTAATGCAACAAAAACTAATATTAGCTTAAGGGTTTATATTAAATTTTTCTTTGATAACCTAAGTAGGAATTGACTTTAAATTTTTTTTGTATTATATTAACCTATGTATTTACCTAATTTCATTAAAATCTGTCCAGTAGTTCTTGAGATAATCGACCAAATCTGAAAATTCTCTTAATTTTGAACACCAGTGTAAATGTGAGCCACTGTAGCTGATGTTTCCAAATTAGTTCTGATTGTCTTTATGTTATATTAACAAATATTTATAAGATATACAATCGTAATTCCAGTTATAAAATATTGCAACATTTTAAAATTAATTTTATAACAGCGACGTTTCTCGTGATAATCGAATAGAAACCTCACATGTAAAGTAAAAAATACAAAATACGTAGCAACATGGTATAAGAAAATTTGTTATGTTTTGCCGTACAAGGTGTAAGTTGAAAATTAGTAATTTGATGTTTCCCCAACATTATAATTTAAAGATTTCGTCAAAGTTCAGTTAGCTACACGGAAGCAGATATACGTTTTCAAATAATACATTTCTTTCCTAAATATTAATTTTTCTTTATCTGTTGCACCGTCTTTTGTTTCTGATTATTGAATTCAATCGATATTGCTAACATATAATTTAAATTGCCTCAAGAAATAAGTTGATTAATTTATTTTTATGTTATGACAGACAAATTAGAAATCGTCTGCTTAGTATTCATATCTCAGAATTATTGATAAGTTATTCCACGAAAATGAATTATTTCGAAGGAGATAGCCGTAGGTAAGAAAATCATGATTCTTTACTTTCTAATTAATTAATTAGTTAAATGTATATAAGCTAAAAAACCGAAATGATGCATGGAGCGCATTTTTTAATTGGAGGTCTATTTTCAAATTTTTATAACATCGTGCAATCATACCTTATAACGATTAAAGTAATTTACGTTATTCTAATTTCGCATTTAAAAAACTAAATTAAAGTAATTTACGTTATTTTAATTTCACTTTTAAAAAACTAAATAAAAAACTTTCTAAATTTTAATTACTAACTAGCGTAGCCATCTGATGTGTTGCGTTTGCGTGGCATGAGATCTTTTGAAGTTTTTGATGGACAGTTTAAGTTAATTCAACACTTAGAAGTGATTTATAGTATTAATTTTATTAAATTTCTTATTATAAGCATGAAATCATGTTTCCAATGTAAATGAATTAAACATTATGAAATTTAGAGTTTTTCAAAATACATTATTTTGATCCAATTATAGTAGAATGACTTTATATGATGATGGCGAAATACTTGAAGTAAAATTCAATTGATTAGGATGATTTTTGATAAAAATTTAGAAAGCTTGCCATTATTACTATGCTAAATTTTGTTTATTTGTCTAACTCGTCTAAACTAATTCATACATGCGTGTGTCGTCAAGCTCTGTAGTTTGGGTGGGTTGCTGGTTTCAGTTGCTATCAGTGTTGCCAGGTGTCCCGACTGTCAGAAGTTCCAAGAGTCCCTATTAGGTAGCTTTCATTACAAAAAGCTACCTATTGCAGCCGTTCGGAGGAAAGCGATTTCAAAAAATTTTGGTATATTTTCATCGATCATGACCCCCAGACCCCGAAACCACCCTCCGTTCAAAATTGATATATATATATATCCATATATATATATATATATATATATCTGACCTATGTCACACTGTAACTCTCGTATTTATGAACCGATTTCGATGTAATTCGGTGTGTACATAGTACATACCAATGTCTCGACCGAGTTTGTTGGCCAGCTTCATCCGCCATTTTGTTTCAAAATGGCAGCCATTTAAAATTTTTAAAAAAATTTAAAATTTGAAAAGTGGTACCAAAAAATTGAAAATGGAAAAATATTTTTTTCTTACGTATTTGACCTTTATACAAAGATTCCGGAGCAGATTTTGTTTCGTCTATATCTTAAAAAATGGCTGAGTTATAGCATTTTGAATTTCTAGTGTGGCTGACATTTTGAAACGTCCTGAATTTTGTCACGCGATAAAAGGCGTATTTATGAACCGATTTGGATGTAACTTCGTTTATACATAGTACATACCAATGTCTCGACCGAGTTCGTTGGTCAGCTTCATCCTCCATCTTCTTTAAAAATGGCGGCCATTTAAATGTTTAAGAAAAATTTAAATTTGAAATATGGTACCAAAAAATTGAAAATTGAAAACATATTTTTTCCTTATGTATTTGACCTTTATACAAAGATTTCGGAGCAGTTTTTGTTTCGCCTATATCTTAAAAAATGGCTGAGTTATAGCATTTTGAATTTCTAGTGTGGCTGACATTTTGAAACGTCCTGAATTTTGTCACGCGATGAAAGGCGTATTTATGAACCGATTTGGATGTAACTTCGTTTATACATAGTACATACCAATGTTTCGACCGAGTTCGTTGGCCAGCTTCATCCTCCATCTTCTTTAAAAATGGCGGCCATTTAAATGTTTAAGAAAAATTTAAATTTGAAATATGGTACCAAAAAATTGAAAATTGAAAACATATTTTTTCCTTATGTATTTGACCTTTATACAAAGATTTCGGAGCAGTTTTTGTTTCGTCTATATCTTAAAAAATGGCTGAGTTATAGCATTTTGAATTTCTAGTGTGGCTGACATTTTGAAACGTCCTGAATTTTGTCACGCGATGAAAGGCGTATTTATGAACCGATTTGGATGTAACTTCGTTTATACATAGAACATACCAGTGTTTCGACCGAGTTCGTTGGCCAGCTTCATCCTCCATCTTCTTTAAAAATGGCGGCCATTTAAATGTTTAAGAAAAATTTAAATTTGAAATATGGTACCAAAAAATTGAAAATTGAAAACATATTTTTTCCTTATGTATTTGACCTTTATACAAAGATTTCGGAGCAGTTTTTGTTTCGTCTATATCTTAAAAAATGGCTGAGTTATAGCATTTTGAATTTCTAGTGTGGCTGACATTTTGAAACGTCCTGAATTTTGTCACGCGATGAAAGGCGTATTTATGAACCGATTTGGATGTAACTTCGTTTATACATAGTACATACCAATGTCTCGACCGAGTTCGTTGGCCAGCTTCATCCTCCATCTTCTTTAAAAATGGCGGCCATTTAAATGTTTAAGAAAAATTTAAATTTGAAATATGGTACCAAAAAATTGAAAATTGAAAACATATTTTTTCCTTGTGTATTTGACCTTTATACAAAGATTTCGGAGCAGTTTTTGTTTCGCCTATATCTTAAAAAATGGCTGAGTTATAGCATTTTGAATTTCTAGTGTGGCTGACATTTTGAAACGTCCTGAATTTTGTCACGCGATGAAAGGCGTATTTATGAACCGATTTGGATGTAACATCGTTTATACATAGTACATACCAATGTTTCGACCGAGTTCGTTGGCCAGCTTCATCCTCCATCTTCTTTAAAAATGGCGGCCATTTAAATGTTTAAGAAAAATTTAAATTTGAAATATGGTACCAAAAAATTGAAAATTGAAAACATATTTTTTCCTTATGTATTTGACCTTTATACAAAGATTTCGGAGCAGTTTTTGTTTCGTCTATATCTTAAAAAATGGCTGAGTTATAGCATTTTGAATTTCTAGTGTGGCTGACATTTTGAAACGTCCTGAATTTTGTCACGCGATGAAAGGCGTATTTATGAACTGATTTGGATGTAACTTCGTTTATACATAGTACATACCAATGTTTCGACCGAGTTCGTTGGCCAGCTTCATCCTCCATCTTCTTTAAAAATGGCGGCCATTTAAATGTTTAAGAAAAATTTAAATATGAAATATGGTACCAAACAATTGAAAATTGAAAACATATTTTTTCCTTATGTATTTGACCTTTATACAAAGATTTCGGAGCAGTTTTTGTTTCGCCTATATCTTAAAAAATGGCTGAGTTATAGCATTTTGAATTTCTAGTGTGCTGACATTTTGAAACCCTGAATTTTGTCACGCGATGAAAGGCGTATTTATGAACCGATTTGGATGTAACTTCGTTTATACATAGTACATACCAATGTTTCGACCGAGTTCGTTGGCCAGCTTCATCCTCCATCTTCTTTAAAAATGGCGGCCATTTAAATGTTTAAGAAAAATTTAAATTTGAAATATGGTACCAAAAAATTGAAAATTGAAAACATATTTTTTCCTTATGTATTTGACCTTTATACAAAGATTTCGGAGCAGTTTTTGTTTCGTCTATACCTTAAAAAATGGCTGAGTTATAGCATTTTGAATTTCTAGTGTGGCTGACATTTTGAAACGTCCTGAATTTTGTCACGCGATGAAAGGCGTATTTATGAACCGATTTGGATGTAACTTCGTTTATACATAGTACATACCAATGTTTCGACCGAGTTCGTTGGCCAGCTTCATCCTCCATCTTCTTTAAAAATGGCGGCCATTTAAATGTTTAAGAAAAATTTAAATTTGAAATATGGTACCAAAAAATTGAAAACATATTTTTTCCTTATGTATTTGACCTCAATACAAAGATTCCGGAGCAGTTTTTGTTTCGTCTATATCTAAAAAAATAGCTGAGTTATAACATTTTGAATTTCTATTGTGGCTGACATTTTAAAACGACCTGATATTTGTCACGCGATAACAGGCGTATTTATGAACCGATTTGGATGTAACTTCGTCTGTACATAGTACATACCAATGTCTCGACCGAATTCGTTGGCCACCTTCATTCGCCATCTTGTTTCAAAAGGGTTGCCATTAAAAAAATTAAATTTAAAATTTAAAATGAGGTATTAAAAAATTGGAAAATTAAAAAGATTTTTTTTTATGTGTTTGGCCTTGATTCCGGAGCAGTTTTTGTTTCTGAAAATTTGTTCTTTTGTTTATATCTTAAAAAATGGTTGAATTATAGCACTTTGAATTTCTAGCATGGCTAACATTTTGAAACGATCTTGTATTTGTCACGCGATAACACACGCATTCGCCTATTTCGATGTAAGAAGGCGTGTGGATAGTATACATCAATATGTCGACCAAGTTCGCTGGCCAGCTTCATCAGCCATCTTGTTTCAAAATGGCGGCCATTAAATTAAGAAAAATTATATTTAAAGTGAGGTGCAAAAAAATTAGAAATTGAAAAAGGTTTCTTTCTTAAGTATTTGACCTTGATATAAGGATTCAGGAGCTTTTTTGTTTGTCTTTATCTTAAAAAATGGCTCAGATATAGCAGTTTCAATAACTAATGTGGGTGACATTTTGAAAAATCTGATTTTTTGCCTGCGACAGCACTTGTATATATCAACCGATTCCGATGTGAGTGAGCATGTGCACAGCAATTACTAAGGTCTCGACCAAGTTCACTGGTTAGCCTCATCCACCATGTTGTCTTAAAATGGCGGGCACTTTAAGAAATCGCCGAATTTGGCAGCCAAATATAAATTACTTTAAATAAAAGCAGCTTGGATAAACTTACTAATTAAGCGCGAAATTAATAACTAATTTCGCGAAATTCTCATTCATAATGATTTAGTATTGATAAAAATTAGTATTGAATCTCCTATATTTGGTTTCCACTAAATTGAGCTTCGTGTGTTTGAATAATATAAGTTGGCTTTTTTAAAATAAGGAATATGAAAGCTACCTCTTCCTCCCGGCACTGGCCGGAAGGACTTTTTTCAATTTTTTTGTAGCATGCTATTTGTTAGTCTGCATTGAATGAAACTTCACACTGTAAAACCTGCAAAAAGAGAACTTGTCTATAACGGAAATTTATATGATTCTACCAAAAAGAAATGCCTTACAAATGTACCTCTATGACGGAAACCTATCTAATTCCGAACGATCCCTATTGATTATGTTTTTACAGGTTTTATTGTACTTTGTTTAGCGAAACAAAAATTCTTTATAGCGGCATCCTATCTTAAACATATTAAAAACGTAACAATATCACATTCCCTACCGAAGGAATACCACACAATCATAACTGTCCAATGAGAAACCTATCCAAAACGGTATTTCTTTCGGTTACCTAGCTATTCCACTTTAATATATTTTACTGCAAAATATTATTATGTTT
The DNA here is from genome assembly GCA_963932465.1 of Maratus speciosus. NCBI lineage: Eukaryota > Metazoa > Arthropoda > Arachnida > Araneae > Salticidae > Maratus > Maratus speciosus. The sequence continues at coordinate 279,708,160 of OZ010788.1, read as the reverse complement.
ATTTAGAACAATATAACTTACTAAGGCGGAATCTCAAATAACCAGATACATATTTAAACAGGTTTCCGTCTTAGTAGGTATAATTTTATAGTATTCCTTCTGACTGGACCATATATTTTTTTTAAGTTTAACCCTTTCCGGCGCAGTGATCTCACTGCGGGACCACCTAAATTTAAATCGAAAATTACAAACGGCACCAAGAATATTTTACTAAAATTTTGCTATTATAATGAAAGTTTAAAACAACAAGTTTTTATTTTGTAGGAAGTTCGTTTGTAAATTCTGGTGTCAGTCAGTCATTTCATCAATTTACGAACAGAATTTTCTTTGCTGGGAAGGGTTAAGACAGGATTCTGTTATAGACAGTTTTTTTTTTTTTAGGATTTACTGTATTTTCATAGGATTTACTGTATGTCCCTATTTATACTCCGTTTTCCCTCCTTTTTTTTTCTATTTTTGCCCGGCTTTTTGTGACAACGCACCTGGAAGCAATAGTTGTTATACTTTACACAAAACTTTTAATAGGAACATATGGACTATACATTTGTTCAGATTCGATGCTCAAAGTTCCACGTTGTATCATAGTCCATGTATTTACATTTGAAACAATTTTGTAAAATATTATTTCATATGGATAATAAAATATATGGATAACATAATAAAATCTTTCAGTATTTCGATAATAATTTTAGTAAATGTGTAAATAATTCATATGATAATTCTTTACCTTACTTATTTTTAAAAGAGATTGTAAATTAAAAATTATTAAATCGATTTATTCAAACGAAAAAGACATTCATAATTTCGGATTGCAGACGATATCCCATTATTTACATTTTACTCTGCCTTTTTTTACTATCTTCTATCTTTACAAGAGCAAAATATCGGATCTATCTGTTTCTATGGGACAAAAATTTTGTGGGTTCTCTATCTCAAGAACTAATGCACGGAATTTAATAAAACTATATATTCAGTTAGACCTTCATATAAATTGGTACTGATTAGTTTTTGCTTTAAATTGCCCATCAGATGGCGCATCCAATACCTCATTTTTCAGGATTTTCGCAATAGCTCTATCTCAAGAGCTAGAGCACGGATTTTCATCAATCTTCATAATGAGTTAGAAGTTGGCATAAGACTGTTACTGATAAGGCTTTGGTGTAAATCGCCGAAGAGGTGGTGCTGCTATGCTGCATTTTTTAGAATTTACACGATTTTAGCGATAGTCATTAGCTCAAGAATTTATGCACGGAAAATGGACCGTGCATAAATTCGGAATTTATGCACGGAATGCACGGAATTTATTCAAATTTCATATCCTGGTAGACCTTGACATAAGTTGGTGCTGATTAGGTTTTCGTGTAAATCACATAGCAGGTGGCGCTGCTATGTTGCATTTTTCACTATTTTCGCGATGCTGTATCTCAAAAACTAATGACGGAATTTAATCAAAATTCATATTCTATTACACTTTCACATGAATAGATCCTTATTAGGCTTCGGCGTATACTGCCTAACAGGTTCCTCTTTTATCCTCTTTGATTTGGGATATTTCGTTGCAGACATGTAAGAGGTGGGTGCCGAAATTCAATGATTTGTTTGAAAATGCGATGATATAATATGAAAATGATATCTCCTTTTTAAATGCACACAATTCAACGAACTTATACCTTTAGAATCCGCATGATGGGCATAGATTGCCATTTAATTTTGGCACTGTGATAGCGAATTTTGAAGTATTAGCATACATGGGACAGGAGAAAGTTTTGGGATTGGCACATCCGACAAGTTTTTTTCTTTCTTTTATTTTTACAAGGAAAAAGTACTGGATTCGTGAAAAATTTCGATTTCCGGTTTTCGACGGATTTATACGTTTTAGAAGATCCTGCACACAATTTGACTGTTTTCAAATAATATCTGTCCGCGAGTCTGTCTCTATGTGATACAAAGTTAGTGGGTTGCTCTTTCTCTAGAACTAAAATGCACGGAATTTAATTAAACTTCAGGTTCAGTTAGATCTTGTTATAGATTGGTGATGATTTGGTTTTGCTGTTAATAGCCCAACAGGTGACGCTGATCTGCTGCATTTTTCACGATTTCCACGATACATATGTCTCAAGCATTAATGCACGGAATTTCACCAAACTTCATATTATGTTTGACCTTGGCATACGTAGTCGCGGGTTCGGTTTTGGTGTAAATCCTCCAACAGACGGCCCACCTATACTTTATTCTTTCCGCTTTCCGCGATAGCTACATCTCAAGAACTTATGCACGAATTTTCACCAAACTTCACATTCTGTTAGACTTTGAGAGAAATAGATCGTTATTAGGTTTGGGGGTAGGGGAGACCAGGGTACAATGGACCACGGGGTACAATGGTCCACCCCCAATTTTTGATATTACTTCTGTTTCTGAATGCTTCATATTTTTGTACATAGATGGCAACCCTGCGGTGGTAAGAAGAAGTTTAAAACCTTGTACATAGCTGACATTTTAGCCATTTTATTCTTGATAGTTGATTTGAGACAGGCAAATGTAAATATTTTCAGTGAAACATATCTTCTTTTTTTCATTAACCCAGCAGTAGTCGCGTGTCGGTCTTTTTGCCGCCCATATAAATTATCTTTTCCTAACTCATATCCCCTTACAAATACAATGGTGAACTACCAAGTAGCTGACTTTAAATGTTTCTCCAAAACTATAGTGAAGTAACAAGACATCTCTGTTTTACCTTCAGGTACCATTTTAGAAGCAAAGTTGAAATTGGTGGAAAAGTCTGCGCATCGATCACTAATGTCAGTTAATTTTTACTTTTTCCCATTATACCAAATCTTGTGAAGAAGTTGTATAATTTAAGTAAACTGCAAATTTATAACTTCATTGAAATGTAATATTCGAATATTACAATATTCGAATATAAGTGACAAATGTTTCTCAGTTTTCATCTTTTGTATACAGGGAGTCGGCGGCAAAAGGACTGAGCGTGACTAATAACGTTCTGAAAAAAGACGCGACTACTTTCGGGGTAAAGATTTGTAATTTGGAAGACATTGCTCAGCACAATAAAACGATAAGACAATAATATTATCAGTGTTCTCGCTGCCTTTTGACCAACATTAGCGATTTGGCGAATAAAAAATAAAAAACAGTAGCCAAATGAACAGAAATGTTAGCAAAATAGATCCGGCTTGAAACACTGAAAAATCTATCATTAATCCTTTATTGTATCCCACTTTTTTCAATCTGTTCTAAAATAACTTAAGTTTTTGTAATTGCTTATACAATAGGAAAAACGGGGTGCGCATGCGTCAACTCTTGAAGATGGACCAGCGCGAGCTCCCGATGTTTGGCTAATTTTTACAGGAGTGGGGTAAGCTAGGTCCTTGTACTGTATATCATTCTTTTATACTCTTTATGCTCTTCAGTTTGGTATATGATAAGTGTGAATATGTGTAGGGGTTCCGGAGATATAATTCATTAAGCTTTCTCTAACTTTCTTTTTCATATCTCCAATGAACCAGGCATTAGCCACCTATTCATTGTTTCCTGTGCTTTACCCTGTATATAAAATGTAATTAACTGATAAATTAGGACTCTATAGACTGTTAGTTTTCCAAAGTTACCTATTATGTGTGATTATCTCAAATACTTATGTTGTTTTAAACATATGAAGTTCATGTACATTTTACAGTATTGGAGCCATTTTCAATAGCTACCATATTTGACATGCATTAAAATATACTATATCTTACTATTTTCTTAAAATGTTCAGTCGATTTGTGCACATTGACTCCTGTAGATCAGTTTTGTATGTGGTTTTTTTAAGTTATCTCAAAGTTTTCTCATATCACCGTGCATTTTAAAATGTGTTCTTTTCGACTTTTTGTGACAGAAACAAGATGGAGGCTCCATGGGATTAGCATTTCAGTGTTTACATTTTTCTTAACGTTAAAAGATAATTCTTCTTCTTTTTTTTTTTTTTTTTTCCCTACTGCTTAGTCAATTTGTTATTTGATTGTCACTTCTCGATTTTTGCTTTTCATTTTCCCATAGGTTTTCATTAAGTTGTTTACTTTTTTAAACGTAATTTTTAACTCTTAATATTGCTCTTTTTGAAGACTTTTTATGCTTTTTATTTAGTTTTAAATTTCAAATTTATTAGCTGTGGAAGTTTTTTCATTTATCTTATCTTTAAGAATTTTTAATTAGCATTTGTAATTTGGAAATTTTTATTCTTTCGCGTTTGAATGGTTGGTGGATGACTATTATCACAAAAGGCTATTTGATTTCTGAAAGTTTAGTTGCAACTATAAGAATAATTTCCTAGATTGCCTCTATAACGGAGTTAGACATATATGTTCTGCTTTAAACTGTGGTTAGAAGTGGATGTGATTGGTTAAAACTTTCAGATTTTACTGTCTTGAGTGTTATAGTACCTTTTAAAGTTAATATTGAGTGTGTTCAAGAAGCACGCGCGCAGCGCGCGCGAGCTCAGGAGTCAGGAACATGGAGTGGGTCCATATCATGGATGTAGTGTGTTCAGGTAGTGTACAGGTAGGCACGTAGTGTGTTCAGGAACAGATCATGGATTTGATTAATTAAGGTGCTAATTATAAAGATATTTTTATACAGAAGCATCGTGTGCCAGATAGCCGAATGGATAAGGCAGTGAACTCGAGACCAGGGATTCTGGGTTCGAATCCTTCCGATCCCACATTGTGTTACAATTTTTTTTTGTTTTGTTTATTGGTTGTTTTATATTTTTCATAATGAATAAGATATTTTTGATGAAGATATATTTTTTATTTTTATTATACAGAGGCACGTGTATTTTTATTATAATAATAAAATACTTATTTAAATGTGAGAAAATGAGGTATTTCGAGATGAAAGTTTTACATCTGAACACCTTTTAAATATTCAAAGTTTCGTTTCTATGTATGTATATGTATAATGATATAAACATTAAGCAAATCCAAATGAAAAAATAATATATATCGCACGTAGGATAATTCCTTGATTTTTTTTTTTTTTTTTTTTTTTTTTGAGTACTTTACGAGTGAATTTTTATCGAGACTAGGCTGGAAATCATATTTTACTTTGAACATTATAAAAATAAAATGTAATAGTTGTAGATTATTTTAACTAAAAATACCTGTACATATATTTTTTAAAGAGATAAAATATATAGGTCTGCTGTCTAGTTTTGTAGTGAATAAAGTATGATCAGAATGTTTATAAATTTTCTACTGAAAGTATAAATAAGTATTTTGCTTATACTAACAGAATTTTGAATGCCATTTATTTCTCATGTTTGATGATGTATTTTGGTCTGTTATCCACACGGTATTGAAATATGCAATCATAAAATAAGAAATATATATATTAAAACCTTCTCTGAAAAACTGTCTAACTAGCAGTGCAAATTCCATTGAAATCCATCCAGTATAGTAGATTACAAACAAATCTCATATGTTGATATCACAATCTTGGTTTACTAACAGCATTTTATTTATCACGGAAGATATAAATCAACTGATAAATCATTTTTAAATAAATAAAAAGAAAATTGTTGAAATTTTTAGATCACCAGTTGAATTCTTAAATTGTATCAATCAACCTACCAAACAAAGCACAACCAATAACACATAAGCAGAAAACGCACAATCACGTGATCAAATCGCCCACACAATTTTTTTGAGCAGCTCGCGCGGAGTTTGCGCGCGGTTGGTTAACTAATTTTAAATGCCAAATGGGCTCAAGTAGATAAAGAAGGTCACGTGATGTTTTCCCCGACTATTTTAGATTTTATCTGAGTGAACATAGGCATGTATTCCTGTTACGAAAACCATGTTTTGGAAGAATAAAGAAATATAGTCGTTGGTTTTACCTTTTTTGAACCATAAAAATAATGAAATAATTGAATTATGTTAAAATTCCTTTCTTCGATAACACCTACTCCATGGCATAAACTTCTGTGCGCGCGCGCGGCGCGAAGTGCACTTCTGAACACGCTCAATGAAAACATAAGGTATGATGCATTGTGGGTTCGACTTGGCTGTCGGATGGTATTGTCCGACACCTATTATAACTTTTATTTAATGATTATTTTTAATTGATTTTGGATACTTATCTTACATGGTGTTATGGATATTTATGGATGTCGGATAGCACTATCAGGTACGGTGTTGTAGATCCTATTTTGTAGCATGAATGTCTTAACGTTTATTTAAACGTTTTGTCGGATGAATGTTTCAAGCATCACTTTAGCGCATTTAAGTAATACTTTTACACCAGTTATTTCTATAAACCTTTTATACTCCATCAGTATTGTCATCGTTGCGCACTTAGTAGCCATTATTATTACAGTTTTTTTTTTTTTTAATTCTTTTTTCTAAATGTTTCCACAATTTAAATATTTTGATAATTTTATCCCTAGTGGAGCATTGTGGGTATCTCCTTTGATTGCTAAGTTTTTAACCCTTTGTGAGCCAATTTTCTTCCCTGCATCAGTTTTTTTTTTTTTTTTTTTTTTTTTTTTTTTTTTTTTTTCCCAATTGCATTTCTTCCCCTTAATCTCGTGTTTAGGCTCTCGCCTTCCCTATTCGGACTATTTTGGGTACAGGGTTTCTTTTGGCAAGCCCCATTTTATTCTATCTTTATCAGGGGGGACGATGGAGGAGGAGGGGGGAGGCTTTCACAAAAAGTTTTACCATTTCCATAGTGTGAGATGTCATTTTAAAGGTCTCGGCCTGTGCTTCTCAATTCCGGTATCCTTTTTTTTTTTTTTTTTTTAATCTAGCTTCATTTTTTGGCCTGTAGGTGGCACGTTTCAATTTTTTTTTTTTTCATATTATATAGTATAATTCTTTAAGGTTACTTGATTTATATCCGCTTGATGGGCTTGACAGAGGCTGCTCAATTACATCATCATCTATTGCAATGCTACCTTTTATAAACAATAGGGGGCGCTATCTTCCTAAATTTTGATTTCTCTTACTAAGTATCCCTTGTCACATATCTTTTTAAAGGTCTGGGAATAATCTCTTCATTTTTAGAAGTAACTCTCACTTTATTCTCTTTTTAGCCACTAGGGGCGTCCCCAGGCCAATTCCACTTCTCCTTTGACTATTACAATATGGGTATTTACTATTACTGGTTATTTATATGTATGTGAGGAATAAAGGGAGGAAGGGAAAGAAAAAAAAGAAAAAAAGAAAAAAAAAGGGAAAGGGAGAGGAAAAAAAGGGAAAGGGAAGGAAAAAGGAAAAGAGAAAGGAAGAGGAAGGGAAGGAAAGGGAAAGAGGAAGGAAAATAAAAAAAAAACAATATATATATATATATATATAAGAAAAAAGGAAAGAAGGGAAAAAGAAAAGAAAAAAAAGAGAAGTAGATAGGTGATTGTTTGTGTATAGGGGGAAGGAAAGAGAAAGAGAGAAAAAAAAGGGAAAAGGGGGGAAGGAAAGGAGAAAAAAAGGGAAAGGAGGGAGAAAAAAAAGGAAAAAGAAAGAGAGAGAGGGGGTGGAGGAAAGGTAAAAAAAAGGGAAAAGGGGAGGAAAAAAAGAAAAAAAAGGGAAGAATAGGGAAAAAGGGAAAAATTTGAAAAAAAAGAGAGAGGGGGGGATATAGGGAATTATAACCTATTCAATTATGTACATCATTCATACTTTTCTGATTAATTTAGATGTCCAGTTCCTCCGAGCTCCTCTCCCTCTTTTCGTGCCGGCTCCCACAACAGTCTCTTATAGCGTTTTTAGCTCAAGTGCGGCCAGGACTTCAATTTACGGTGGAGCATCTCATATTTGTTATAACATGCTATAAAGTTTCAAGTTCTTGTCCACCAACTAAAGCTCTAACTGCAGTTCTGGTCGCTGCTCATTAATTATATAATTACATATCAACTATTATTTTATTTGGGTTGGGGGGGTTTGGGAACCATTCTGTATGGCGCGCATTTTTTATTTTTTTTATTTTTTTTTTCTACCAGCCATTTATTTTCTGCCTATGGGAGATGGATCGGTACTCTAAGTGTATCATTTTGTAATTAGTGAATAAAAGTTTTGTGTATATGCTCCAAACTAATTTTTAATTATCTGGTATACATGTATAGATATTATAATCTACTAGTTTAATATTTATATATATTTATTTCTTCATTCTACATGAACATGAGCTTCAATAAGCACAGGAAACTATCCTCTTTTTTCCCCCTTCTTCATTTGGCAAATAATAGACTATCACTATCAATTACTTATATTATTTTATTTATTTTAATATTCAAAATTGTCCTTCAGCAAAAGTATCACTTTCTTTTCACTAAGTCATTTACGATAGTCAAGGCTATTGGTTTTTACTTTTTCCTATCTATATTCCTTTCTTTCTACGATATACGATGGGGACCTAGAGATACCTCAATCTATCGTTTACTTTTACAATAATCTATTATACAGAACGATCCGTTAAAATAATATCAACTATCTTTATTACTTGGGCTATATGTTTTAACATAATATAAAATGAATGACTCTATGTTATGATACAAGTTTACATATTTTGAATTGTTCTATTGTGGGGACTTAACGAACTCAAAATAATATATAGTCACAAGTATGCTCTAGTAACCGGCCTGGACATAGAAGAAAGTGATAAGAATTTGAATAAGTCTTCCAAAACAGAAACTTTGTATGAAATTAAAAGTTCACTAAAAAAATCATCAAAACCGAGATCGAATTCGACACCGGACAAACTTCCACTATTAAATCAGGAGACAAAGTGGTCAAATAAATCCACTCTAAAGCGTACACGACAAAACCCCAGTCAATCTTCACAAGCGCTAAAGTCAACCCCAACAAATAAAAATGTAATGAAGTTTAACATAGAAGTAGCGAAGACACTTTCAATAACAGAGCTGCTTGAAATTCACAATGGTCTTCTAAAATCACACGAAACAGGATCCAGTAAAGAAGTCGACAAATATTGGCAATTAATTCAAAAAAACATCCAAATCATTGAAAATCAGCTACGAAACGCATCTCAACAATCGCAAGACCTAAAACAAATAATAACCGAAAAGGAAGAGTGGTACAACAAGGCAATCGACCTGGAACAAGAATTAAAAGACAGAAAGCAACAATTTGAAGTTTATATACAACAAAAAGACAATAGAATTCAAGAACTAACTCGGGAGATAGATTCTCTGAAATCATACAATGAATTGTCCAACAAGGATGAAGCAGGAATTTTGAACTTAAAAGAGAAAGAAATTTCTAATCTCCACCTAACGATAGAAGAAAAGAATCAACTAATTAAAGAGTTAAAAGAAAAATTATATACCCAGTCCCAAAAAAGATCACAAGGAGGACTCCCTTCAATAAGAGAAATGGTGATAGATGAATCTATACTTCAAGATATCAACCAAAAATTACATTCAATTGAAGCAAATACAGAATTCTTAAAAAATTCGTTTCAAAGCCCATTAGAAAAAATCCCAACGGTCAGCCAACAACATTCACTATCATCAAAACCTCTGTATTCAGAGAAAATCAGTGCGGTTTATAAAAATCCAAAAACCACCTCTGAATCCGCCATACTTTTAAAGAAGACACAGGCAACAAAAACTTCACTCCACACAATTAGAAATCTTCTTAATACGGAGACAAAGAACATTCCGGACCCCTCCCTAAAATCTACTGTGAAACAGCTCGTGATCGAAAAACCTTAATTATAAGATCCAACAGTGAAGAAAATACTGAAAAAACCCTCCGAATAATAGAAGGAATTGAAAGACTTAAAGATATCACTGAATTAACGTACAAAACTATAAATTTTAAGAAGATAATTGTTCTTGGAATCCCTTTATTTACTCAACCAGAAGAAGTCACAGAGAAAATCTTGAAAGATTATGATCGAGAAATCCCAATAGCGATACATAAAAAAATTCACCGAGAAAAATCACAAATTTACCATTTGGTCCTGGATTTAGATATCAATTACGCCCGTCATCTGACGAAGCAAGGCCGTATCCTGATTGGATTTAATTCCTGTAAAGTTGCGGATTATCGCCCAATAATCCGCTGCTCGCAATGCCAACGATATGGCCATACAGGTAACAACTGTAGATTTGAAGCTGCCTGTGCTATTTGTGCGTATAATCACACAACAACAACTTGCCCAAATAAAGAAGATCCTAAGAAAATATGCTGCATCAATTGTCTGAACACAAAACATGATTTCCCACACAGAGCGGATTCAAATAAATGTCCATTATTTAAACTTCGATTTCAATCGAGGAAAACCTTCATAAATGTATCTGCTCCACATTCAACCAACTAAACAATACAAAAATCGTTTCATCAAATACAAACAAAAACTCAAACTCACCTTCATTTCCAAATTCTACTCAAATTTCTCATCTCTCGGACTCAAACTCTTCTCCGCAAGGACAACATCAAAACATGCAAGTACCTTCAACAATTAATCAGATATCATCATCCTTTAAAATAGCACAGATTAATCTTCAAAAGAATAAAAGTGCAACAGCTTCACTCCTTCAATTCTTAATTCAAGAAGACTACAAAATAGCATGCATACAGGACTCCAATATAGTCAAAGGAAGACCATATGGCCTTCCCTCAGGACTTCCTTGCTACTCTTCAAAAAAAAAAGAATTGCCAAATAATAATCATAGATACATCGTTACAACATATAAGAGTTCAACAAAATGATAACTCAGTCTTCGTGAATATCTCCTCAACAGAAGGACAAATAACTATAGGCAGTCAGTATTCCGCACCATCGGCTAATTTAAAAGAAGATCTACAAGATTGGGCGAACACGTCGGGTATGAGTTCAAAACTTCTGTTGCTGGGTGATTTGAATGCTCATAGTGTCCTGTGGGGGTATGAGAATGATAACGAAAAAGGACAACACCTCATCAATCATCTCAATATGATGCACTTATTAGTCCTAAATGATCCTTTCTCAAAACCAACATTTGAAACCACGCATTTGAAAGGTTGGCCAGATGTATCACTAGCATCCTTCCCACTGTTCCCAAAAGTTTCCTTATGGACTGTTGAGGATGATATGCACTACGGTGACCACAGGCTGATAACCTTGTATATGGATATCCAAACCCCGAAGCTTCCAAAGCGTAGATATCGGACAAAGAATGTCTCATTGAAAAAATTCAATAGAAAATTATCTAAATCACTGCAAGAAAGAAATATAACTTTCCAGGATATAAAAACGACGGGGGCATTTGAAAAAGAGTACGACAACTTTATAAATATAATAACACAAACCTGTGACCATACTTTAAAGAAAAAAAACTCCACATTTAAACCAACAGTTTCTTGGTGGACAGCGGAACTTAGGAAAATGAGAAGCTTTGTTAAAGCACTTTATAGGAAAACAAAACTTTTGTCTGCATCAGAGGAAGACATGATCAAATTAAAAAAGTATAGAGCACTCTATAAAAAGAAAATTCTGGAAGCAAAGAAAACAGCGTGGAGTTCTTTTTGCTCAAATACCAAAGACCCCTTTGGGAAACTTAAAGACGGCATTTAGAGATTTTTACAGACGGGAAGTCTACGCTCTTTCTGATTCCACTACAGAAACCCACTCAAGACAATCTTTTTATGCAGAAATTGCCAATTCAATATTTGGTCCTTCGGACTTGCAACCGCATCAAATTCATCCGCGCTCAACCCAGCCAGTTAATCCATTTATACTCCAAGAACTAAAAGCTGCCATCTTCTCGTTCAATCGGAATAAAGCACCAGGTCCTGATAATGTTGACCATCTGATTGTACGAAATATTTACCACTCACATTCATCTCTATTACTGAATCTTTACAATACTCTATTAAACTTAAATTACTTCCCAAAAAGTTGGAAAATTGGAGAACTAGTCTTTTTTCTAAAGGCAGGTAAGGACCCACAATCTGCTCAGTCATACAGACCAATAACTCTACTCCCAATTCTGGGGAAAATTTTTGAAAAATTATTATTAAAACGAATAAATTATCATTTTCGAAATTCGACAGTTCTACAGAGTTCTCAACACGGATTCTTAGAGGGTAAATCGGCTGAATCAGCGATACAAGAAGTTCTCTCAACAATTGGCTTACTTCAACAAGAAAACAACTACATTTCATTAATATCATTAGACATCCAAAATGCTTTTGACAACTTACCTTGGGACGCAACAATCCAAGAACTAGAATTTTTGGGGTTGGAGGAGCCATATGTTAATATCCTGAAATCCTTTTTATCTCACAGAGGAGCGAAACCAAATTGGCTAGCACAAGAAATTCATTGGTTTAGGAAGGGGTGCCCACAAGGTTCATGCTTTGGGCCCTTCCTATGGAGAATCTTCCTAAACGCTCTCTTACGCCATTTAAAATCGTTAGGTTACATAATAATAGCTTATGCAGATGACATTTTAATTATATTAAATGGTAAAACAAGGCGAGAATTAGAAAAATTAGGAAAGGACATCTTAGATTATATTAGTAGGTGGATATCAAATCACAACATGAAAATATCTTACAATAAATGTAAAGTTCTCCACCTTAGAAGACCAAAATTTTTGAAAAGAGCTCCAACACTCAAAATTGACAACCATTCATTAAAAAGTGAGCCAACTTTAGAATACTTAGGTATCGTTCTGGATAGTACGTTGTCGTTTCTCCCCCATTTACGAAAGAAAAGGCAGGAAATTACACAACTTTCCCAAGACCTATTGAAGTTTGCCTCAGCTTACGGAGGGGTAAACAAATTAATTCTGAAGATTTGGTACAATAGTATCTTGGAGAAGAAAATCACGTATGCTGCAGCAACTTGGTTTCACCGGATAAGCAAAGCCCATGGGCTTCGTCTGATCTCATCAATACAATACCAATGCCTGTTATTAGTTTCACGTGCCTACAGAAAAACTTCGGCGGATGCCCTTTGTGTTTTAACAGGTATTCCGCCCTTGGCACTTCAACTTGAATATATAGCAACAACAGGAAGAGTCCTACGTCTTGGAATCCCGACAGGAAATCAAGAACCAATATTTTACCAACCAAAAATGAAGTCAGATCAAGTTGAACCATTTAAAGAATATTTCTTTCAAATAGATCCAGAAAATACTCCACATGTAGAAATAAACATTTATACGGATGGTTCCAAGATGGAAGATGAAACTGCATATGCCTTCTGTGTGTATCAGAGAGGAGAGTTAATCCACGAGGATCAAACTAAGTTAAGTAAAGAAAATACTGTTTTTCAGGCAGAACTCCTGGCCATAGAAGAGGCTGTGCTGTGGATTAGGAACTCCCCTCATAAAGAAGTATTAATACACTCGGACAGTCTCTCAAGTCTCTTAGCAATAGAAGATGTTTTTTCAAAAAATCTCATCGCAGTACAAATTATCAAACTACTCCAAGAAACAAGAAAAAAGATCTTCTTTAAATGGGTCCGTGGACATGTGGGTAATGTGGGGAATGAGCATGCAGATTCTTTGGCAAAAGAAGCAACCAAAGCCACATCACATGCCAAATACAAATTCTTTCCCAACCCTCCTTCTTATTTGAAGAAGCTTCTAAAATCATCTCTACACGAACAATGGCAGACTCGCTGGGACTATGGTACCACAGGACGGTACACATACGCTTTAGCCCCAAAAGTCTCGGAAAAGAGAATCCTGCTGCATAGAAATCTTTTTCTGTTTGCCACTAACCACGGCCCATTTTCATCATATAAATTTGACAGGGTTCCTTCTCCATTATGTGTATGCGGTCAGCGAGCTACATCATTGCATTATATCTTTAACTGTACCCTTACATCATATTACCATATAAGAAAATCTCCAAAAATTTCTTTGTCTCAGTGGTTCTCAGTGGTTTTGTCAAATCCATCATTTTGTCAAAAGATAATTGAATGTATGAAAGTTTTAGAAAACAACCATTATTTGTTTCAAAATGTTTTGCCATTTATAGATGATGATGAGAACGTATCTTAACAAATAGACGATACCACCAATTCAAAATAAACTCTTAGCCACAAACAACACGATTGAACTATAATTGAACTGTTGCAAGAACAATAGACTTTTGAACTTTTGTGTGTGTATATAATTATATAATATTCATCATAATTATTCACTATTTTACCTATTTTTTATATTCTACATTATTTTTAAAATTATGAATCTCTTTCTAATTTAGTATACATATACGTAGCTTTTATTGTATTTTTGCAGAACGCCCAGCTTTGCAGAGTAATTGAGCTTTTGCCGCTCCAACAAGTTTAAAAATCCTATTATCTATTATCTCATGATCTTATTAATTACAAATATCTAAATTTCTCTCGTAAACGCCCAGTAAAAATTGGGCTTTCCATCGTGTATATATTGTACTTATACTGTATTTAATCTTAATATTCTCAATTGGCTTTCCTGTAGGTCCCTTCGGGCCTTTTATTTATTATTATTATTATTATTATTATTATTTATTTATTTATTTTTTTTTGTGTGTGTGGTGACGGCGGTAGTAGATGGAAACCGCTGGGTGGGGCTTGTGAGTGCTTAAGCCATTTGGTAGGCCTCCCCACCTAGCTGACCCTGCTTATACAATAGAAATTCGAGTATCCGCTACAGAAACTATTAAAATAAGTACATTCTAAATGTCTCCTAAATGTGTACATGTATTAGACATTCTTTTACCTGTCTAAATAAAAATTAAGTACAGCAATTTTTGATTTACCGTTGTGAAAATAAATAGTATAGTAATTGGCTTTTTTCAACACCGCATTCCAGCAAAAATTTTCTCTATTTGGCGCTTAATGCAAGTAATTTTTTTTGCGTTTTTACTGCCGCGACGCTAGAGCATAGATAGTGATTAACTGACAATATAAAAATACCTATCGCATAATCCTTTCCGTGTCTTTGCCTGTTGTTAAACTAAATTGGTGTTGAGTCAGTATCTCTCTCTATAAATAGAGCAATGTAAATGGCACGGTGCGATTGAACATGTAAAGCGACACCAATCGTTCAGTAACGCGCCTAAGAATCTCGACTGTATTGGCACACCACACACAAAAAGACACAAACTGAGCACTCGCAATTTGGCGAATTTGACATTTGGTTTACTCGCAAAATGAAGAATTTTGTCGCGATTTGGCGCAATGGCGAGCGGCAGTGAGAACCCTGAATATTATTATACTAGGGGGCTCTGCCGCCTGCAAGCTACGCTCGCCAACCCCCGTTCAGACACCGCAGAATCTAAAATCACGCTAATTTGATAGGTTTTTAAAAGATTAGAGAAGATTGAATTATAATGAAAAAACCTGTAGCGATTTCCCTGCAAACGGGTTTCCATTCAATTCCCTTTGATTTCGAAAATTTAAAGCCGAATCAATTGCTGTTAAGACATCCAATGGTTGTTTTCGTGTTTGATTAAAGAAGATCAGTTAAACATTTGAAAAGAAGCTAAAATAAAATGAATTAAGTAAACAGAGTCTTTGCCGACCGGTATTTTTTAACAGCGTTATAAAACGATTGATAGAATACAATTTTCTACAATTACTGCAATTTACTGCTTTAACCCCTTCAAGGGCGGTGATTCATTTTTGGACTACTTAATTTTAATTCTTAAATGCCACATTGGCACCAGAATATTGGAATGAAAATTTTTCTTTCATTAAGTAAGTGAACAAATCTTGATTCTGCTATAATTATAACTAACAAGGATTATGCCGTTATCAGCTCTCTGGTGCTAGATAATACCATTGTAATTTCTTTAAATGTTTTAGATAAAGTTGTTTATATCGGCTCTCAGTACTCTCCCCCTAGTGGTAACTTAGACAAAGATTTCAATGATTTGAGTAACCATTTCGAAAGTTTTGATAATATGCTTCTAGCTGGTCACTTCAACGTTCCCCTGCTTGAACTTGGCTATTCTCGTCAATCTGAAAGAACGGAAATTCTGCTAGAACATCTTATGGATAAGAACTTAGTTATCGTCAATGACATCGACGCCCCTTATTCCTTTGTTCAAGGCTCTCTGCATGGTAGACCTGATCTTACATTGGCTGGACTGGAAGTTTGCTGTGATATACAAGAGTGGATGGTTGATGACAAAAATTTCTCTTTTAGTGACCACAGGTATATAGTATATTCTTTGGGTTATACACCAGTTGGTAAAGCAAACACTCGCTTCAAGACTAAGAATAAAAGTTTCAAAAAATTTAATGCTTATATAAAAGATTCAGAAAATGGCTGGCTAAAGGGTCTTATCGAGGTAAAGAACACAGAGGAATTAGACGTACATGTAAAAGATTTTATCTCTGATGTCACCAGAATTGCTGAGAAGTGCTTTAGAAAAGGTGTGTTATCACAAAAATCGACTATTAGGTGGTTTACTCAGGATTTGAAAACACAGAGGAATAAGGTCTCTGCAATGTATAAGCGTTATGTTAAGAACCCGAATGATAATGATATGAGAGAATCTTACAAGAATGCACGACGAGCTTATAATAAGAATGTTAGAAGAGCGAAGAAGACTTCTTGGGAAAATTTCTGTAACAAAACTAACGATTCCTTTGGAACTCTATATAAATTTGTATCTGGGAAATCTACAAGGCGTACTGACTATATTTTTACTAAATTAGATGATTCTGAGTGTTTTGACTCCTACGACGAGGTCGCAAGGTCACTGATGGTGGAGCATTTTGGAATAGATAACGTACCTGCAAATATCCATGATTTTACATCACAGGTTTTTAATAATGTTGATTGTAAGGATGTAACTAATAGAGAGCTAAATTATGTAATTTCAAAGCAAGATAATAACAAAGCTCCGGGCTACGACGCTTTGGATGCATCCATAGTGAAAAACATTTGTAGAAAGAGTAAAAATTATGTTAAAAGATTGCTAAGCGTCTGTTTAAAGTTTGGACACTTTCCCGAACTGTGGAAAAACGGTGTTGTTATTTTCTTCCGGAAACACAACAAAGACGGTCGTTCAGCTAGGTCTTACAGACCTATAACTTTACTTTGTATCTTTGGCAAGTTGTTAGAGAGGATAATAAAAATAAGTGTAATGCCGAAATTAGAATCTTTAAATTTCCTTGATGATGCGCAATTCGGATTCCGGGAGAAAAGAAGTACAATTTCTGCCCTTGAGCATTTGAGAAATCTAGTAAAGAATAACTTAAAAGATTATAAATACTACGCGATGACATCTATAGATATCCAGGCTGCGTTCGATGCAGTAGTGTGGGATATTTTGGCTAATCTGATAGATTCACTACCCATAGCAGCATATCTGAAGCGCATCTTAAAGAATTATATCAGTAAAAGAAAGATTGGCTTTAAGTTTACATATGGCATTATCTGGTTTGTTCTATATCGGGGCTGTCCTCAGGGCAGTTGCCTTGGACCCTTATTATGGCTAATTGTGGCGGATTTTCTTATCAAGAAATATAGGACAAAGTATCAAGAAATTATCTCTTATGTCGATGATTTTACTATTTTTGCAGGAGCTGATACAAGACGGGAACTTGAAATACAGATGAATGCACGGATCGCATGGTTCAAGGAAATCTGTGTTGAGTTGTCTTTGAAGATTAGCGGTGAAAAGTGTGTAAGCATGCTTTTTGGCCGATTCTTACTTGAAGAAAGACGCCCTATATTCAAGATTGATCGTAACAGTATTCCAGTTAAGGACACAATTGATTATCTTGGAGTTACGATTGACAGCAAGTTTAACTGGATTGCGCATATAGAGAAAGTTAGAGAAAAAGTGAGAAGCTTGACATCCAACATCAAGAAGACTGTGGTTAGACATAGGGGATTACAGGCGACCTACAGAAAAATTTGGTATTGTGCTGTTATAGAGAAACAAATAAGTTATGGATATGAAGTGTTGCTGCAGGATCTTAATATTCATGGCAAGAGTAAACTGAGTTCTAGTCAACGATTGGGCCTGCTTTCTATCATCTCGGCGTATAGAACAGTCTCCACAGCGGCATTATGTGTTCTGGCAGGCGTCGCCCCAATCTATATTTAGTTGAAACATGGTGTGATAAAACATAAGGTCCTAAATGGACAAATGAGTATTTATGATGGTGACATAGAAATCAAGAAAGATAATATCATGCATGACCTTGGTACCTGTGATTATCCAGATTATACGAGTCTCAAAAACCTGATAATAACTGATAAAAGTGATCATTATTTTATAAACGAGAAACACCCATTCATTTATACAGATGGATCTAAGATGGTGGAGGGAGTCGGAGCAGCGTTCACAGTACTATATAATAATAATTTTATCTTTGATTTCAAGATCTCTCTGGATGGAAGAAACAGTATTTATCAAGCAGAATTAACTGCTATTAGATATGCTATTGATTGGTTTATGTCCTCACATTTTGCTATGGCTTACTTGTTTACAGATAACAAGGCTTCCACACTTGCTCTTCAGAGAAACTTTCCTGTTAATAACATTGTAAAGAACATCTATGATAATTTCAATAGTCATCCAGAAAAGGAGCTTGCCCTAGGATGGACAAGAGCACACATTGGTAATCCAGGAAATGAGAGGGCCGATGAATTGGCAAAAGCAGCTATAGATCCAGCGGTTGCTGATGTAGTGGAAGAGGTGAAATTTCCTATCTCATGGGTGAAGAGGATTTGTTTGGAAAATATACGTAGTGATTGGCAAGAAGATTGGAGACACAGCGTTAAAGGAAGTGGCACCTACAAAGTTCTTAAAAAAGTAGATGACAGTTTTATTTGTGTGAGCCAAGTTATTCAATATTTTGTTTCTGCTCATGGAAGCTTCCCGGAATATTTGTTTAAAATTGGAAAAAGAAGTAATGCACTCTGTGATTGTGGCAGCGTGGGTAATGTACATCATTACCTTTTTGGCAGATGCCCTGTGGCACCATTTTTCTTTATTTTGATAATTCACAAAGTATCAGTTATAATTTCAGAAGAGTCCTATTTGACAAGAAAAACTACAGCAAGTTATGTGCGATATATAATGCACTTAATGCAAAGTATTCTTTTATAAGATATCGGTTCTAAAACAGTCTATTAATGAAAATTTTCAAGTATTATAGTTACCAAGTTCCACAAGTATTATCAATCTCCCTTGTATTTTAAAACTTTCGATTTTAAAGACTCAGATTTTATGAACATTATGTACAGACTTTTATTTTTACTGGACTCTCTAATATTATTGAACTTGTTCATATACAGTGGTTCTGGTGGACACGCCTATTCTTCACGTTGTGAGTGCTTGAACATTTTATCTATTACGCAACCCTTGCTGGTAGCTGTAGTGCTGTGGATGGATTCCTACGTACTGGCGGACTGATTATTGATCTTCCTGCGTAGTGGTTGTTAATCATTGGCTATCAGTTTTTCCTGCATTTTATGAACTTAAGTTTTTAAATATTTTTGATTTTAAGGGCTATTTATTTTATTGGACTATCTTCAGTTATTGATATTGTTTCTGTTCTTCAGATGGTTGTGGAGTTACCCATAAACCCACACTCTTGTAAAAGTTGCATGGTAATCTCTAAACATGCTTTTTGTATATTGTTGATCATAGCGAGTTGCTATGTTTTATTTTTGTATAAGAGTTTATGCTTTTGTTATTTATTTTGTTTTTATATATGCCGTTGGTTTGCCCGGTCCTTTGGTAGTGCGCAGAGCTGGATTGTGGAGAGTTTTTCCCGCCAGGACATTAGTTCCATAAACCTCACGGTTGGAGTCCTAGCTGGGTGTCAAAAAAAAAAAAAAAAAAAAAAAAAAAAAAAGTAAGTGAACAAAAGCATTTTCGTATTACGAAATTTTTTTGTAAATTCCGGTGACATTCACTGGTTTCAACATTTTACGAATAGATTTACCTTGCTCTGAAAGGGTTAATGTATTTATTATTTTAAAGTTTCTTTTCTCTTTTAATATTCACGTGTAAATAGAATTTTCAAGACATAATTTTCAATATTTTCCTGCTTTTAACATGTACTCATTTAATAGTAATTTTAAAGTTTTTTTTCTGTTTTTAATAGCCATGTGTAAATAAATTTGTAATCGTTAGGAAATATTATTCTTTGCGCTGTTTTTAGAATTGAAAACAATTTCTATAATAATAGCCTACGTCATTTGACTATCATCAACAGTTCCTTCGCTTTTCATAAGAAAGGTTTCGATTTTGATTAAAGAATCAAAGTTATTTTTTCGTATAAAACTACATAAAAGTTGCCATGATCGCAAAGAATTCTTGATAGTTTTATGTTAACCGGGCTCAAATCCCGCCAATAGCTTTTTTTGGTACTTTTCCGTTATACGGACACCATGCCAAAATGTATGCTAATGCACCAATTATTTCAACCCTGATCATGAAAAGGATTTTTGGTACTACTTAGTTATCCCGTCGACCAAAAATCTATCGCCAAACTGTAAGATTAAATGCCAATAATGGTTGATCGTAAATGTCACATTCACTTGACTTTAAGCACGTTACACGTGTTTACGTCATCAAGTGATTTTTATTTCGACGATTTATTTGTATTTTTATTAATGTTATACTAATTTATTTGTTCTTTCGTTATTTAAAATAAAAAGTATGTCAATTTGTTAATTAGGCGAGTGGTTTGGCGATTTATATAATTTGGCGAAATTGGTCGACGGTATAACTAAGTAGTACCGGATTTTTATTGTAAACCATGCGAAACATTGTGATTTGCTATTATTTGATACAAGGGGATCGAACCCGAGCTTCTCGGGTTACAGAATATAGGTGAAAACCATTTTATTTTATTTTTTAACTCTAATTATTTTTTTACATGTAATACCTATTTTAGATTGCTCACTAACATCAAAAAGAATTTTTATATGAAAATTTCAATTATGGACTTAAATAAAGTTTCGAAATTTATTAAAAGCGATACTTTCACATGTCACCGCATGCCAGGAGTTATTAAACCAAGATTTTTCGACTTACGTCAGTCTTTCTGATCATTTCGGTGCTTTAAGCGCGTGGTTCAATCACATGTCTGTTAAATTTGTTTCTTATTTACATTATTTTATTTCTTTTTCTATAGAGGAAGTTTCAATTTTGTTATGGAACATTAGACGGAAACAAATGCTGAACTTTTTATATTGTTTTAAGGGCAAGCGGATTAACCTTTCGTAATCGAGCTACACGTGACAGAGATAAATTTAAAAATAAATTATGATTGAAAATTTATATATGTATTACGCTATCGTACGTGGCACAGAAACCATGATTATTTGTTAATTGTTTAATGGCAAAACCCAAATGAAACGCATCTCATTGGTTATTTTGTAATATTTTTAAAAAGGGAATAACAATAAACAAATAAAAAGTTTAATTATTAACTATAGAACAAAAAAATTTATACAATTTGAAAAAATAAAATAAAAAGTAAATAAACAATTTATTAATAAATAAACAACAACATCCGGTTTACCATACCAAGCAAAATAACGACACTTTGGCACCAGTTAAGTACCCCGGTGCGTATATGACATTGGCGTCAGAAAAAAGACGCGCCAACGTAGTGCATATATGACACCTGTGCCGTCTTTAATTCATCTAATTTAAAATACAGTAAATAAATAAATGAAGGCACTTTTCCAGTATAGGTACTTGGCGAAATAGAGAAAAGGTCCATGGTGAGAAAAGAATTTTTTTTCTAGCAACCGATTTAATCAATATATTTTTTTCAAATAAAACTACATAAAAGTCGCCATCATGATCGCAAAGAACTCGTACTTTTATGTTAGCTGGGCGCAATTCTCGCCAATATCATTTTTTAACTCGCCAGCAGCATTTTTTATTTTTCGAGGGGTAAATTAAAACAATGCTTTGATGTTGAAATTAAATGGCTTATGGTATTACTAGGGGGCTGTGCCCCCTGCAAGCTACGCTCGCCAACCTCCGTTCTGACACCGCAGAATCTAAAAACACGCTAATCTGATAGGTTAAAAAATATTATAGAAGATTGAATTATACTGAAAAAAGCTGTGCAAATCTCCCTGTAAACCGGTTTTCATTCAATTTCCTTTGATTTCAAAAATTTAAGGCCGAATCAGTTGCTGTTAAGACATCCAATAGTTGTTTTCGTGTTTGATTAAAGAGGATCAGTTAAACGTTTGAAAAGAAGCTAAAAATAAAAGGAATTAAGTGTACAGAGTCTTTGTCTCCCGCTATTTTATAACAATTTCTATAACAATAGCCTAAGTCATGTGACTATCATTAAGAGTTCCGGGCGAACCACTTCGCTTTTTATATTCCTGGTGCCATTTTGGTACTTTAATGTTAGCCAGGTGCAGGTGATAAGTCGCCAAATATTATTCTATCGCCATCATTTCATCTATATTATAATAGTCCAAGTCATGTAACTGCCATAAATAAATACGCTCTTATTCCTTCGCTTTTCATATGAAAGTTTGGCCAGATATCATATACGGCCCCATATTGGCGCGATTTTTTTCCGACGCTAATTTGGGGAAAAGATCAACAGCATAAACAACAACATCCGGATTATCAAATCAAACAAAATAACGATACTATGGCGCCAGTTAAGTACCCGTTGCGTATATAACATTGGCGTCAGAAAAAAATAGCGCCAATATGGGACCGTATGTGGCATCTGTGCCGAAAGTTTTCCATTTCGATTTAAAAAAATCAATTTTTTTTCGAATAATACTACATAAAAGCATTGTTGCAAAGAATTCTTGGTATTGTTACGCTAGCCGGGTGCAAACCTCGCCAATAACTATTTTTCAACTCGCCAGTTAGCATTTTTTTTTTCGAGTGGTAAATTATAACATTGCTTTGAAGTTGGAATTAAATGTCATCGTTTGTTACATCGTTTAATATTTGGCCAGATGCCATATACGCACCCGGTTTGGCGTGATTTTTTTTAACGAAAATTTGGCGAAATCCTCGTTTTCGAATACCAGTTGTTACATATGTATTTTTGGTACTACTTAGTTATCCCGTCGACCGAAAATATATCACCAAACTATAAGATTAAATGCCAATAATGGTTGATAAATGTCACATTCACTTGACTTTAAGCAAGTTACACGTCTTTGCGTCATGAAATGATTTTTATTTCGACGTTTTATTTGTATATTTATTAATGTTATACTATTTTCTTTGTTCTTTCGTTATTTAAAATAAAAATTATGTCAATTTGTATAATTTGGCGAGTGGTTTGGCGATTTATATAATTTGGCGAAACGGGTCGATGGAATAACTAAGTAGTACCGTATTTTTTAATTATTTTCTATTATTTTTTTATTTTTAAAGGAAAATAACAAAAAAAATAATTATCTATAGAACAAAACAATTTATGTAATTAAAAAAAAGAAAATAAACATTTATTATTAAATAAACAACAATAGCCGAGTTACCATGTCAACCAAAATAATGCCATTTTGGCGGCAATTAATTACCCCGGTGCGTATATGACATCTGTGCCTAATATTTTTCTTTTCATTTCATTTAAAAAAATAAAGAAGTGAAAGCCATTTATTTTAAATGTTTCTGCTTGTATTAAATAAAATGATAATGAAATACAAATTGAATTATGAATAAAAGTAACATGATAAATTTCTTAGCATACATTTAAGGGAGGCCAGACTTCTCGCCAAATTAGTTTAAAATAGTAACCTTTTCTAAAATCTGAAAAAAAAAAAATATGTGTTTGATTAAAATTTGAGTTGCCATCATTAGAAAAATGTATATAAAATTAGAAAAAAATTAATATTTCGAAAACTAATTCGAATTTAAAAATTCTAATACCAGTTTTGAAATCTGCGGATCAATATTGATTTTTGGTGTTAATTTCATCGCAAAGCATTCCTTATTTTAGGAGAAATCACCGTGAAACATATCAGTCGTGTAATCAGTCGATTCAAAGAATCGTTACATTTCAGGCGTTTCATATATTCGTTTCATAAATTCGTTTCATTAGGATTTTATATATATAGGGTAGATTTATTCTTTTTTATTTTTCTAAAGAATTTTTTTTTTTTTTTTTTTTTTTTTTTTTTTAAGTGAAAGTCATGAATTTTAAAGGTTTTATTTTTAAATTAATCCATTCTAAATAAAATGAGAAAGGATTATATTTTAATCTGAATTAACGAAGTATGCAATAAAAATACGACGGGTACAATGTTTGGCGATTTATCACCTGTGCCCGACTAACATAAAAGTAGCGAGTTCTCGATTTCTCTATCAGAATCTTCCAATTTGGCGAAGGATTGAGCAAGTAAATTAAATTATGAATAAAAGTAACATGATACAATGCTTAGCATACATTTAAGGGAGACCAAATTGGTCGCCGCGGGCGGCTAGTTATTTTAAAAACCATAATAACTCAGTCAATTAAGATACAATTTTCAAACAAATTGCATTTGAGAGTAGATTTTTTTCTCTGTTTGACGGTTTAAAAATTTAAAATGTGTGATATTTAGAAATTTAAAAAATCGCTGACATAGCACGTATTTTAATTTCAATTTTTTTTTTTTAGTTTTTATGAGAAAATGGCAACAAAAAGGTACAGAAATATAATATTTTCATTCTTCCGTGATTATTTTCCCTTTACTTTCAACCCTCCACGACTTTCAACAGAAATGGAGTTCTTCAGTTGCCAGAATTACAAAAAATGTATTAAAAACTACAAAAAATTAATATCTCAAAATTAAATTCAGATACAGCTTTCAAACAAATTGCATTTAAAAGAGCATTTTTTTCCTTATACGACGGTGTAAAAATTTAAAATGTGCGACGTTTAGAAGTTTAAAAATTTGCAATGGAGAAAATCGCAAAACCAAAATTTTATTTCAAATTTCAAAGTGCTGTCATTCGCAGAATGACGTATGCGTTACGCACAGATATGTTTGTCCTTTATAATATAGATACTTTATTGTATAACAGCTATTTATTTACTTAGTTTAAGTATATATTTGTGATTTAGTAATAGTTCGTAAAAGCCTGTAGTTTCCAAATGTTATATTTTTAAAAGGCTCACTTTACTATCGACAGTGTTTTTTCTTTTATTTTTCAAATGTTTCAATTCAGGTGATTTTCATTCTGCGCAAACTATTACGTTTGGCGACAATGGTGTCCGTATAACGGAAACGTACCATTTTTTTAACTCGTAAGTTAGCATTTTTTTTATTTTTCGAGTGGTAAATTAAAACGGTACTACTTGGTTATCCCATTGACCAAAAATCTATCGCCATACTATCTATATTATAATGGACAAACATATCTGTGCGTAACGCATACGTCATTCTGCGAATGGCAACACTTTGAAATTTGAAATAAAATGTTGGGTTTTGTAATTTTCTCTACTGCAAATTTTTATACTTCTAAACATCGCACATTTTAAATTTTTACACCGCCGCATAACGAAAAAATTTCTCTTTTAAATACAATTTGTTTGAAAGCTGTATCTCATTTTAATTTTGAGATATTAATTTTTTTGTAGTTTTTATTGCTTTTTTTGTAATCGTGGCAGCTGAAGTACTCCATTTCTGTTGAAAGTAAATGCGGAAAAAATGAAAGTAGTAGATTGCTGTATCTTTTTTGTTGCCATTTTCTCATAAAAACCGAAAAAAATTGAAATTAAAATACGTGCTATGTCAAGAATATCGTCTGCTATAAAACCCAGTGAGTTTTGGCTTTATTTCGTTTTTATTTATAAATTAAATGATTTTGCCGTGCCGGCTCCATTGCGAAATAGTATTAATAAACAATTTGCGCATAAAAAAAAGTTCAGAATTTCTCTCAGCTAATTTTCTACAACGAAATTAAAGCTTCATCAATAAATAAATAAAAGAATAATATAAAAAAGCACGAATTTAACATACATGTAATCGAACAATTTAAATTTTTAGAGCCGAATTGGGAAAAATATGTGCTTTTAAATGTAATTTGTATGAAATAGGCAACTGTTAAAGTAAAAGAGAAAAAAATAATCTATATATTGAAAACACAAGATAGCTTTTTTAGACATCTTCCCTGAACTTTCAACTGTACCAATTTTGCTAATAATTATTTTTTTAAATGAGAGCTGTTCATTTGTAGATGGCCTCGCACTAGCTATTTTTCTAAATATTTTCACTTTTGTATTTTCAATTTAATTTGAAAACTTTTTTGAAAGTTCCTCAAAATGGTAGTCATCGTATTATTTCCCCTGTTGCACAAAAAACGAAATATTGGAGTTTATTTATCCTTATTCATACCATTTACTCATTACAATTAAAATAAATTTATTTTAAGTCTGAACAGAAAATGACGTCACTATTTAAAAAACATTTTCGTTCATAAAGCTAATGTTACGATATATTTTCTTTCGACTAATACCGAATTTGAGACACTTGGCGTAATGCTTCAGTAAATGACATATTTAAAAGAAAACAATCCTTTTCTTTGATAAAACAATATATTTTTACACGAATACATCTAAAAGACATCAGTTTCTGGAATTTGTACTTCGCGGTACTGAAATTAGACCCTCAGGCCAAAAGAATACATTTTCATATGCAAAGTTTTAGCTGACAAACGGAACTCCACGTTTGAAAATCTATCTATATTATAAAGGAAAAATACGTCCGTGCGTAAGGCTGACATCATTTTGAGAATGGCAACGCTTGACGATTAAATGTCGGTTATGCAATCTTTGCCACTGCAATTTTTTGAATTTCTAAACATCGCGCATCTTCAATTTTTACACCCGTTATAAAAAGAAAAAAAATCTACTTTCAAATGCAATTTGCTTGAAAACTTTATCTTAATTGATTTATTTATTATGTCTTTTTAAATAATTTTCAAGCATAATGTTTTTTAATCTATATCCATTGCGCACAGGCTCCATTACGAAATAAGCCATTTGCACTTAAAATAATATAAATAATTCAGCATTTGTCCCTGACTAATTTTTTATAGCGAAATTAAAACTTTATAAATCTATTATATTAAAAAGTGACTGCCAGTTTGTATATCACAGCTGTTCCTCCTAGAATATGGAATGTTGGGTGATCAAATTAAATCCAGTTATCCGCATGGGTCCGAGGATGTTAAAAGTGGTCGTAGAATTTTTAAATTTGATTAGTTTTCGAGATATAAATTTTTACGTTATTTTTATGACATTTCTGTAATGATGGAAACTAAAATTGCTCCATTTTTGTGGATAAAAGAGAGAAAAGGGAAAATGACAAGGATTATTAGGTATCATTGTTTGAAATCATTTCTAAATTGAAATTAACGTATATTTGAATAAATAGTGAAAAAATTATTGTAGCTTTCAAGAAAATTTTACGAAATGTGAACTCACACATATTCAAGCTTCAGGAATCCGTTTATTTTAGAAACACAAATTCTACTCTCGACTGGAACATTGAGATAAATTCTGTTGACGTCAAAAGAAAAAAAATCGTTATTTTCATTTAATTTAAAATCGTAAAGTAGATTTTCAACTATTGCCTTAAGATGGCTAATAAAACATTGCAGAAGCGGACATTAAAAATGAAATGTTTTAGCGAGAAAAAAAAATTCTTTAAATATTTATTTTAATTCATAAACATAAAATGCTTCTGAATAAATTCGTCAAAACAAATTCATTTTTGTATAAGTTGACCGAAATGACATCATTTCTACCAACTCCAAAATTCAAAGCAAAATCTTGGAAGAGCGAAAAGCTCTAGGCAAATAAAATTATAGTATATGTGCATTTTTATTGGAAAAGTTTTGATTTAAATTGTAAATATAACTTATTATTTGAAATATTGTATTTAATAAAATTAATATTGTAATGGCTTTCTAAATTTACAATACAGTTAAGATTTCATTTTTCGCAAAAAAGATCGATTATCTCATGCAATTCAAAAGCAACACAACGGGTTGCTACGCAACTAGTAAGATTAAATGCCAATAATGGTTTATCGTAAATGTCACATTGACTTGACTGTAAGGAAGTTACATGTGTTTACGCCATCAAGTGATTTTTATTTCGACGCTTTATTTGTATTTGTATTTTTATACTAATTTATTTGTTCTTTCGTTATTTAAAATAAAAATTACGTCAACTTGTATAATTTGGCGGGTGGTTTCGAGATTTATATAATTTGGCGATATTGGTCATTTGCTTTGAATTTGAAATTAAATGTCATGATTTCTTGCATTACTTAATATTTAACACAGATGTCATATAAACACCGGGTTCGGCGTGATATTTTTTACGACAATTTGGCGAAAACCTCGTTTTCGAATACCAGTTACATTATTTATTTTAAATTATTTTCTATTGTTTTAAATTATTTTCTATTATTTTTAAAAGGAAATAACAATAAATAAAATTAATTAATTAATAACTATAGAACAAAGCAATTTGTAACTTTTTTTTAAATAAAAAGAAAATAAATGTAAATAAACATTTATTAATGAATAAGCAACAATGGCCGGGTTACTATGTCAGGCATAATAACGCCACTTTGGAGCCAATTAGGTACCCCGGTGCGTATTTGACATCTGAGCCTAATATTTTTCTTTTTGTTTCGCTCAAAAAAAAAGAAGTGAAAGCCATTAATTTTAAATGTTTCAGTTTAAAAGGAATGTTTTGTATTAAATAAAATGATAACGAAATACAAAAAAAGTATTTTTCTAAGGAGATTTAAGGGAGGCCAAACTGGTCGCCAAATTAATTTATAATTATAACCTTTTCTGAAATTTGAAAAAAAAATATCTGTTATGATTGAAATTTAAGTTGCCATCATTAGGAAAAAAGTATTTAAAATTAGAAAAAAAATTAATATTTCGAAAACTAATTCGAATTTAAAAATTCTAATACCAGTTTTGCGATCTGTGGATCAATACGGATTTTTGGTGTTAATTTCATCGCAAAGTATTCCATATTTCAGGAGAAAGCGCATTGAAACATAACCAGTTGTTTAATCAGTCGTTTCATAAAATCGTTACATAAAATCGTTTCATTAGGATTTTATATATATAGGGTAGATTTATTGTAACTAAAATAAGTTAATATAAAATTTCTTTTTTTTTAATCAATTTTTTGTCAATCTTCCATATGGAGTACAATGGACCATGGTCCATTGTATCCCAGCTCTGCATCCCATGTTTTTAAAAGTTAAACATTATATGTGAAATTAAGAATTAATAAATTATTTTATTTTTACTGTGTAAATTAACTAATGATTCATGTCGTGTAATACATTTTTGAAATATAATATATGCTTTCAAATTTCAAAATTAATCCAAATTAAACATAAAACATTAGTAAACAAAAGATTTTATTCGAGTTTTTTTTTTTCACCTTATTTGCTTTTTATAAACATCCAGTTAATTCTGGATTCTTGCACTTTTACAAACATTCATCCATATTAAATTAGATTTAAATGAAATAGTACAATGATTCATCATAGTACAAAAATTTTAGCGAAAAAAAAGAGTTAAGCAGATTGGAAGTGTAACATCAGCCAAACGAGGACAACTGGTGGCAGTTTGTATTGGGATAAGTGCATTAGGAAATGCAATTTCACTTTTTTTTATATTTCTGATAGTTCATTTTAAAGATCGCATGCTGCACAGAGGTCCTGAAGGTTCAGCAGGTTCTACAAATCCATCTGGTTGGACGAACTCTGAAAACTTTCTTTCATATATGAAGCATTTCATAAAATATGCTAAATGTGTTAAAGAAATAGTGATACAGAATGCAGTGATGATCAAATTTCACAGAATGATGTTAATTTTAGTAAAATAAAAGCTGGCAATTACATTTTTGACAAAAGACAGTGATTCATTTTGTTGGTTTAGTAATAGAAAAAAATGATGATTCTGTTTTTGTGAAATTCATGTGCCGAAAATCAAACCAAAATGTATTTATTTTCCCCGATATTGTTGATGAATCTCTTATAAATGATCAAGATATTGTAATGATTCTTCCAGATCCTAATGTTTCACAAGAAAGCAGCAGACTTTCAGTGACACAAATATCTTTTGGCACATAATTTGCTAACTTTAATATTTATTAATCTTATATTATATCTATGAAGTTAAGACATAAATAAACAAATTATGAGATATTCTATGTTTCTTCTTTTTAAAAAATGTACTACACTTATTTTTTTTTTCAAAATTACATGTGGTCCATAGAGCCCCATGCTGTGGACCATTGTATCCTGGCCTTGGGGTACAATGGTCCATTTTGACACTTGCAATTAAAAAAATATATATAAAATAAAGTATACATAATTAATATTTTTGAGTGGATGTAATATAAACTTTAATATATAGATAACCTGCATGCATTTGATAATAATAAAAAAAATCGACAGTTTAAGAGTAAACAGTCAAAATTTACAAAAGTGTTCCATTGTACCCCGGTCTCCCCTATACCGTGCAACAATTGTCTCTGCTATGCTCTGTTTTTCACGATTTTCGCGATATATCTCAAGAACGAATAGATTGTAATTTAATTTTGGTTGCATGCGACTTGATTTATAAGGAACAAAGTTTTGTGATGGCTACAACATACTAGCTACGAGAATGAAGTAATTTAGTTGCCATCTTCAGAGAAATTTTGTTAAGAATTAAAAAAAAAAAGACTAATATCTCGGAAACTAATTCAAAAATTTAAAATTCTGAGTGTTTATATGACATCCTCGAATCCATGCGGGTAATTGGTGACTTCATTGCGCTATGTTACATATTCTAAAGGAAGAGATACAGACAGTCAGTTTTTAATATAATTGATTCGTTTAAGTTCGTGTAGAATATGTGACAATAATTTTATGATTGAGCATTTATTGAGTGGAAATCGTAGATTAAGGAATGAATTTTAAGTATGATCAGTGCTTCAGGTAATGCTTCTTCATCCGTTATTTTACAAAATGATCGCACATATTATTTTTATTTAATTTGTTGTTGGTCACCTAACTGTCCTTCGTCTTCAAACCTTCACTGAAAAATATGAGGCTAAACATGTTCTTTATATTACGGAAATTCCAAAGTCATTTTTCAAGTAATAATCTAGATATTCGATAAAACGTCTAAAACCGAATGTGTTCGGTGACATTTAGTCATATGGTATATATTTGTGGATATAGGGTGATCCCGCCAGTAGTTGATACCCTTCCAGTACTTGATCAAATTTTTGAAATATTGCGCCATTTCAGGCGGGAATGAGTTTTACATACACTCACTGAACATAATATTTTTGTTTAAATGTTGGAACACCTGTTGTCACATTGTTGTCAGCTGCCTGCTGTAAGAGAAGCCATTTTATAAATTTTTTTAAATTTGAAAATGTAAAAATTTAGTTTTTGATTAGTTGGACACGATTACGGCAAGTTCAAATAATCCACTTCCATCTTGTTTATTTCAAAGAATAGTTTTATATGAATTATTGGTTATCACAGCCAAAGCATGATATTTTAAAGATTAATTTTTGAATTTTCGGCTGATTTTTTCGATTGATCAAATACTGGGAAAATGGCAATTAAAGAAACTATTTACTTATAATTTTGTATTTAATTTCAGCAGATTACATTTTTGCCCATTATAGGACATTCATTAAGGGTTGTAGCAATCATGTTAGTTTACTTCTAAAACTTAAAAGGAAGGAAATATAATAAAAATCTCCGTAGCACCGACCTTATTTGATCAACTACTGGCTGTGTCAACCTAGATACGATTACCATAAGTATTATATAGTATTATATATACCGGGTGTCCTAAAAAGGACTGACTGATTTTAAAATTCAATAACTTGTAAACGGTGACAGATATTTAAAAAATTCTTGCAGGAGGGTTATGCATAAGGTCAAAAGTTTTTTTTTACAGTGATTTTCAATTTTAGTTCGAATTACAAACAATAGATGGGGCTGCGATCAATAGACGCTAAATTCAGGCTCGATTTTTGGTACTTCGTGGCCCGCATAATACATTTCCATCTCCTTTTTCTGCATGGAACAAGATAAAGGACCAAAAATCGAGCCTGTATTTAGCGACTATTGCTTACAGCGCCATCTATTGTTTGTAAATCGAACTAAAATCGAAAATCACTGTAAAAAAAACTTTTGACATTATGCATAAACTTCCTGCAAGAATTTTTTTAATATCTGTCACCGTTTGCAAGTTATTGAATTTTAAAATCAGTCAGTCCTTTTTTATGTAGAAATCGTTATTAAAGATTTAATATGTTACTTATATGTTAAAGTTTCAATTTTAACTCAGTGATAGGAATATCAATGGGGAACTCGTTGAATATGTTGACATTCCAAAATTTATTTCATTCTCGACTGCAACTTATCTATTTACGGTAACCCAATTTTTTTCCCTATCCTCCACTCAAATCATTTCTCGAGTTAAGTCTGCACCGCATATGTTCGGTCCCTAAAAACATCCAATTTGTGTTTAACTAGAACGACGGTGTAATCTGCTGTGCTGAGGAGCACCAAATCAACAAAGCCAAATTAAAGGAACTAAGTTACGCAGGAAATGAAGGATTATTAAAGAAGTGCCTCAGGCATGACAGTCGGGGTACTTGTCACGTAGAACACTGCCATGCGGTGATCAGGCGAATTTCGTCCCTCAATCAGGATGAAAATCTGTTCAGCTAGGCATCCGCCCAGCAGGTTGGGCTGGTCAGCGGATCCCCCCCCCCCCCTCAAGAAAAAAGACAGTAAAAACAAAGCAAATATCTGAAGTCATGGTTAATAAACATGTTTTAGTACTGTATTTCATTAAAATGCATATTAGAATTTTATATGAATAAAAAATTGTTGTATATGGAGCATTCTAAAATCTTTTGACTTTTATGTCCCTGAATAATAATTTTTATTTTAGTACATGTTCTTATGTTTTTTTTTTTTTAAATTCATATACTGGGGAACATCCTATTGTATGATTGCACAAAAATATTAACGAGATAAATAAGTTTTGGATGATGTTGGGGGTCCAAACATCTAGAAAACTCCTATACCGTCGTCCCGTGTCCTTGATGCTGATTTTTAAGTTTGGAGCTGTCTGGATAAAATTGTTTCAATAAAAATAATTCGATGTAATTTTTTACTGATACTAGAACTATTGTTTTATATAAATAAGTAGCTATAAATTAACCTGCACACATTTTTAGAGTTGTTATTATTTTTTAAACTCTGTCCCTGGGTTTTAGATTCCTTACCATCCCTCTTCTAAAATTATACGGAAAATCACTTCAGATGCAGCCACAGAATTTCTTTCAAGTTTTTTCTCTAGAGAAATAATGTCTAAAATTCTTTGGCAGGAAATTTACTGTAGAATTTAAATCAGCATTTAAATATATTTTTCAAGCATCGTGGCTTTATTGATAGTCTCACCGTCCCCAAGGTTTATTCCTGCACTTTTCGAGGTAAATTAATTTTTTTTTTAATTTAATCCAATGTAAATAACTGTTTCTAAAAATCAATGAAGATTTTGGCTACCACTTAGTCTTAACATGATCTGCCTAAAATAGGTGGTAATTTTCCTTGCCGTTCCATCCTTACCGTCCCTTTTTTTCCCCCATTTCGACCCTTTTTTCCTATACTATCCCCTTTTTTTACCTTACCACCCCTTCTTTAATACCCCTTTAAGACAATGTTATACCAAAATTTTGAACTAAAAATACTACATTGTCATTATTTCTTATTTGAATGTCCTGTGTGTACTATGCAAATTCATTATAAGTAAAAATTTAGAAAAAAATAAAAAGTTTTAGTGGTAAAATGGTAAGGAAAGTTAAACTCGCAAGTTTAACTTAAACCTCAATTAAATAAAAATTTTTTCGCTGCTGACCACTTTTTCTTTATTTTGAATCATTAAGGTATTCGACTATCAGATTAAAATTTTTATTTTAGCAAGTTTAATTTCACCAGATTTTTATTTCCGAAAGTCAAAAGATTGTGAGAATGCCCCATATGTCGTTTTAAAAAAATGATTAATCCATTCACTGACTCATTATTCGAATATATTTTAGAATGAAAACATTCGTGTTTAACTAGATATTGATTGAAACATTTATTAAAGATTTAACATTGGATGATAACAAACAAAAGATTTAACATTAATGGGAACTTAACTTTGTAATTTTGTGTAATTGGTCACATTTATTTCATGCTAATCTAATAAAATATATCCTTTCAGCTTTTTATTACAGACAACTGATCCTGCTAAAAATATTCGAGTTGAAATAAAATTACAGGAAACTAATGACAAATTTTATAACGAAATACATTATTCTGATTCTTTGAATCCAGTTTCTCAGCACAGTTCAAGTGAGCATAAAGAAAATGTAAGGGCGGCTACTGTTAGACTTTTTGGTGAATACATTCAAGATACCTTCATTGACGATTCTGATATATTCCAAGATACTCTTCCATTTGGCATGGAAACTGAATATGAGGGATTTTACATTAACAAAGGACCTTTAAAATTG
Organism: Maratus speciosus; assembly: GCA_963932465.1. Classification (NCBI taxonomy): domain Eukaryota; kingdom Metazoa; phylum Arthropoda; class Arachnida; order Araneae; family Salticidae; genus Maratus; species Maratus speciosus. The sequence continues at coordinate 279,673,639 of OZ010788.1, read as the reverse complement.
AAACGATGTGTCCGCGAAAATACTGAAGGCGATGAGAATGGAACAAGTTCCGTAGAAAAACTGATTTTATGCAGAAATGAACGAGTTGTTAACAGGAAAATGCCCGATAAGTTGAGAAATAATAAAAAGAATGGTCTAAAAGAAAATCGGCCGAAAGTCAAGCAATGTATGATTCGTCAAGATCATGTTTATGCAAAATTAATTTTAACTAATGTCGTAGATAAATAATACTTACTTCTTTGACAGTGGTTCGTTTATTATTTTTTTGTAATGAAATAACAAAGATTGTAATAATAAAGAAGAAAAAGTAAACACCCTCTATTAAATCTGCAACTAATTATAATAGAAGAAAGTTACTTGTACCAAACAATTGGAAATAAAGTCTACTTTTAAGGTATCCGAACACCTTTAAAACGTAATTTTCGATTTTTCATTTTTGCAATAATATTAAAATTGAATCTTATCTGTCGAAATCTGCTTAAATTTTGTCTGTATCTAAAATAGAACCCGAGTTACAGCCGTTTAAAGTTGTAGCTATTAGAGCTTTTGAATTGCGTTTAAAAGTTATTTTTAGATTTTTCTCAAAATGAAGTTTTTCAGATTTTTGCTATACGCAAAACATCCTAAAACAAAATCTTATGCATGAAATGCCACGAAATTTTCTGTACTTCTTTTACAAATGTCTTTTGAGGGAATAGACTACACTCATGATAATATATTAAAAAGTTTTATATTTACACTGGTATAAATGTGAAACTTGAGACAAATTTTGCAAATTTTTCATTACATTACTTTAACTGCCATATAATCTGAAATAGAGAAGCGATTATAATATGTGTTGTCTAAGTCCCAGAGAAAGTTATTCTGTTTATTATGCAATTTACAAAATGTCAATACATTGTTTTATTTTTGAGTTATCACGTTTTGCAGAAATGTCAATTTTTGATATAATTTTGACTATTTTTCTCTTTAAAAAAATTATTTCTGGGTAATTTCTAAAATTTTCATATTTTTTTAAAAGTTTTAAAGTAAATGTCATTATAAAAAATGGATAACAAGAGAAAATTTCAAAAATTTCAAAAAATCACTTCCGAAGGTGTGCGGATACCTAGGATGTCTATAAAATTTGCTTAGGGGATCATCTACAAGTCAAAACCAGACCAAAATTTAGTTTTTTTCAATGGCAACACCCGATTATGACAATACATTTTAAATCTTCGGTTCAAACTATGCTTAGAAACGAAATTTCAAGACATTTGGATGATAAGTTTTTGAATTATAAACGTTCAAAATTTAAAGCTTCTAATGTTAAATTACATTTTCATATTTTTATTAATATTTCCTGAAATTATAATCCTAATACGATAATTTTTTGTGTGGTTAAACACAAAAAATACCCAAACATAAATACATTGCATTTGTAATTTTATGAAATTAATATTCGAAAAAAATATGAATTTCAACCTATAATTTTTTTGATAAATTTATATTTATTATGTCCTGCTTTATGCGAATTCCCATCTTCAAATTTTTCTTCCAAGTAGTTTTCGAATTATGATTAAAAAACATCAGAATGATGGTTTAAGATGTCTATGATATGAGAAAAGCATAATTTAAGATAAATATATTTTACTCTTTTTATTGAAACATTTGGGCTGGCAATAGTCGAAACATATTAATTGAGTGAAATGATCATATTGGCAAGAAATAATGCATTAATAGAAATGACAGTCATTCTGTAGCATTTCATCAATTGATTACCGAACTTCAATTTGGATACAGCCCCTAAAATATGTTCACTTTAAACTAATCGTAAGAATTTCATGAAAATTTGTTTTTAGGCTGATTGAAGGGTGTAGAATTTATTTAATGTGTTAAACTTAGTTATTGCTACTGAAAAATACAAATTTTGGGTTCATTTTGATATGTAGATGGCCCCCTAAGCCAATTTTTAATACATCATTTAAAAGTAGGCTTTATTTCCAATCGTTTGGTACCAGTAACTTTCTTCTAAAATAATATGTTGCAGAGTTATAGCCTCTACCTAGATCGAGTAACACCTCTGGTTTTTTTACGGCTACACAGCTGTTTATATGGATCTATATTTGTAAAAAATACAGTTAAACAATTCTAAGATTCTATATTTATGGAAAAGAAATAAAAGAGTCAATAATTTCAACTGCCTGTTATTAAAAAAAGTTTTTTTTTTCTATAATAGTGAAAAATTACAGCTATGACAATAAAAATAAATGCATGTTTAAAATTTTATATTAAATTTTCAAATTGACCATTTTCATTAATTGGTACATTATTGAAATAACATTTCACAAGAATTTTCATTTTTAACAAGGGAAGTTACATTTAATTATTTTGCCATTGGTTTGCTTGGATTTTTTTCAGAAGATCCTGTTTACGCGAAATATATACGAATATATTTTTAAAAAATGTAGCCATAATTTTGCAAATTAGATTTTATCGTTATATTTCAGTTCTCATTTAGACCATTTTTAAGAATGTCCTTCGTACTAATATACATCTAAATAATAGATTCAGTGGTGATTTCAGCTATTATAAAGCAGATTTTTTTTATTTTAAAATCATTACGTTTGTGAAGAATTCATTTTGGAGATTGAACGAGTTTCTTAAATGTCTATTTTTTAGAGAACGAATTTTGTGAAGGATCATATGTTTTAATGTGATTTTTTTTCCCTAGATAGATCCCTGCTTACAGATCAGATTTCCCATGTTAATGTTTTCATGTAGGGCACTGAACAAGAAAAAAAATTATAAAGAACGGTACCATAATGTAGCTATTATAAAATTTTGAATATATTATTTTACAAATGAAATGTCAATTTTTCCACTTTTTAAAAATTAAAAAATACCCCTTCAGAAAACGTCCCGGAAAAAACGTTTTCCCACCCAAAATTTCCTATTTTTTTACTTTCTTGACAAGAAGAAAGTATTGGTTTCATGAAAATTTTCGAATTCCAGTTTTCGACGGATTTACACGTTTTATGGGTCAGAGATTCCAAAAAACATGTTTTTACAAAATGTCTGTCTGTGAGTCTGTCTGTCCGTCTGTCTGTCCGTCTGTCTGTCTGTATGTGACACAAATTTTGTGGGCGCTCTATCTCAAGAACTAATGCACGGAATTTAATAAAAATTTATATTCAGGTAGTCCCTGATATAGATTGGTGCTGATTAGTTTTTGGTGTAAATTGCCCTGCAGGTGGCGCTGGTATGTAGCATTTTGCAGGATTTCCGCAAAAGCTCTATCTCAAGAACTAATGCACGGATTTTTTTATAAAACTTCAGATTCCGTTAATCCTTGATATGAATTGGTGCTGGTAACGTTTCGGTGAAAATCGCCCAACAGATGGCGCTGCTATGCTGCATTTTGCAGCATTTACACGATTTTCGTAATAACTCAATCTCAAGAAATAATATACGGATTTTCATCAAACTTCAGATTCAGTTAGTGCTTGACATGAATTGACGTTTTGCCCCTTGTGGTGTAAATCGCTCAACAGGTGGCGCTGCTATGCTGCATTTTTTGAGATTTCCGCAATAGCTCTATCTCAAGAACTAATGCTTGGGTTTTCAACAAACTTCAGATTCAGGTATACCTGGATATGAATTAGTGCTGTTTATGTTTTGGCGTAAATCGCTTAACAGGTGGCGCTGCTATGCAGTATTTTCCACGATTTTCACAATAGCTCAATGTCCAGAACTAATGCACAGATTTTCATCAAACTTCAGATTTAGTTAGTCCTTGACATGAATTGATGTTTTGTACCTTTTCGTGTAAATCGCTCAACAGGTGGCGCTGCTGTGCGGCATTTTTTGTGATTTCCACAATAGCTCTAGCTGCAGAACTAATGCACCGATTTTCATCAAACTTCAGATTCCTGTATACCTTAATATGAATTAGTGCTGTTTGTGTTTTGGTGCAAATCGCTCAACAGGTGGCGCTGCTATGCTGCATTTTTCAGAATTTCCCCTACAGCTCTATCTCAATAACTAATGGACGAATTTTCATCAAACTTCAAATTCAGGTATACTTTGATACGAATTGGTTCTAAATTGATGTAATTTCTTTTACTATTTAAATGATTTAATTGACGTGATTTATATAGAAGAAAGTTTTGTGATGGCCACAACATACTAGTTTTTTTTTCTGATCATTCCCATCTCTATGCTTGACGTATGATTTTTCGTTCTTGTTTCAGTGATTGCCATTAGAAGGAAAATTATATGAACAATTTCAAGGAAAAATCAGAGTCCCAGTACTTTTATTAACTATTTTCTCACTTCTTAATTAAATAAATAGTTAAGTCATGTATGCAGTCTTGTTCTGATAAATGCCAAAAAAAAAAAAAAAAAAAAAAAAAAAAAAAGATGTTTTGCATCGTTTCATACGATTAAAGAGGAAATTTTCTCAATATTTTTAGAATCTCATGTAATTTATAGATATATGAAAAATGAAATAGATTACTGCTCATACACTGGAATATTACAATACGATAATACCATATTAATTTTTTAATTAATGTTTTTGTAGAAATAAAATATTTTCTTCCTCGTTTAAGGCCTAAGGGGAGACACTTTTGGGGTCGAATATTTCCGATAGATGGCTCTGATTACAACAGGGTATCAGGAGTTTGGCAAAAGGGCGGTTTTTACTGAAGAAAAGGTAAGCGCTTTCCTGCCAAAATCTGGTAATACTGATCACCCCTTGGAGGTGTGCTTCCAGTTGAACTTCATAGCAGAAATATCCAATCGTAGTACCTCTTGGATTGTTTACAAAAGAATCAAACAAGGTCAAATCTTTTCAGAGAGTTTTTACGGGACTGGAGTTTTTTAAAGACCTTTTTCGGATCTGGTTTCATAAATAAAATAGCAAGAATTACTTCTTGTTGTACGTAAAAACACATACCTTTTTCCTATGAAGGAAGGACAACATTTAAAAAGTTTCTCTTGTGGGGCGAAGATTTTTTTTTCTCAATCATCGGGCAAATGCCAAGCTCCCGTGTCTTTTTATAAGATTCGAAATAACGATTGCCTCTGTATAGCTTTCTCTAGATTTGTTTTTAAATGTTTCTTTGTGATAAAAAAGCAAATATAAACTTTATTTCTTACAGACAAAGTTGATAATAATTGTGCGGATTGTACAGATTTCATGAAAGTAACCTTCAACGCAGAAAAAAATTATTTGAAATATTGTTAATGATAAAAGACAGCCCCTTATTATCGCATAAGCAAATCGGGACTTTGCCCAGGGGCCCCCAAACCCATATATTAATTATAAAATATTTACTTTCCACCCCCCCCCCCCCAATTCCAACTCTGAAAATTTTCAAATACAAAACACGAATTTCATCTTTTTTAAAAGATTCTACTAAACTCTCTGAAAAACAAATTTCATTTTGAACACACAGAACTCAATGTTTTCGCAAAGCTAATCTCAACCACTATTAAATAAGAATTAATATTTTGATTTTAATAGATTGTATTAGCAATGAGCTTAAATCATATCTAAACTATAGTGGTAGAAAATAATCAGTTCTAACTGTCATGAGCTAAATTTTCTTCTGTATTCAAAGTTTTTTTCTTTTAACTTTGAGTAAACATGAAAAACAAACCCAAAATTGCCATCTTTTTAGATTTATTGAAAAAACACTTTTTACTTGTGAAGTAGAATGCATTTGATTTGATATTATATTGTGTGTAGTTTAACTTAAAAAGGTGTAAAAGAAACTAACTTGATAAACACATATTTACATGTAAGACTACATATTTAACACTCTTCCATAAGTTGAACTTATTAAATTCATCTTAAAGTAGTATAACAAGTTGCTAAAGTTATATAAAAGAGTTTTGTTCTGTACTAAGAAAAATGTATTTTTATTAATTAATGTACTTAATTTAGAATTGACGGAACTAAGAATTTTCTTTTTAAAATCCAAGGTGCGAAAACATTGTTTATGTATTACAAATATGACTGACAACCAGCTCTATTTGAATAATGTTGCAACGATTCGAATGGGGCCCCCTAATTTTATCTTTGCCCAGGGCCCCAATTAGTCATGTCGGGGCCTGATTAAAGGACTTTCGGAAAAAAAGAAAAAAAAAACATGCATATTAAATGTGAAACTAGTACTATTTTTCATGCATTTTATTACCTTTATTGTATATTATTCCATGATATTTGCAATTAAAAAATAAATTTTATTAGTTCAGAATTGCAATACAAGTTGAGTGTCATAAACTGATTTCCCAGGGTCCCGCGCGACGCTGCGGCGGTCCGGATTTGAGGAGCAAAGTTTGATGGTGTTAGTAGTGTTATTTATGACGGCCGATTATCTGCACGAGGAATATAGGACCTAGGGGGAGTGCCTTCCGTGGGGTTCTTTCTAAAGGAAGCTAACCCGTATTTAAGGAAGGATTCCCAAGATTCGAAGAAAACCACGGAAAACTCCGAACGGTTAGGCCAACGAACGCAATTGATTTCGAACCCAGCACCTCCAGTCTACCAGTTTTGAGAGCAGAACATATCTGCCACTGGTGGGGCGGAGCAAAGTTTGAAGTAGAGATCTGCACGGGCCGGAATTTCTAGGCCCGAGCCCGGCTTGGTCCATACAAAAGTCTATTAAATGAAGCTCGGTCCGTCACGATTCGATTTCTACAAAACATTCGATTTTTCTTGATATGCAATTATGATTCTTTTAATAAATAATACATACATATTTGTGGGGAAATTTTGCAGTATATTTTAGAATACTAGGTGTTGTTCGCAGGATAGTAAATACACAATAGCAACATTAATGATTACTTAGACGCTTATACTTTCAACATTTAAATAAAGGTTCATTAAAAAAATTAATGCAGTTCAGAATAAAAGAAAAAAAAAGATGGTTAAAAAATATAGCTTTCGAAGCTGTATAATGAAAAGTAGATTTATATTTTTCTGAAATTTACTAAGGCTGTTTTCAAATGTTTTCAGTGTTTTAAGGCTACTTTCTTCATTTTAGTTCGGAAGCGCATAAAATTGGCAGATGTTCTTATTCAAAAGCTATGTATTATAATAGCGTTTTCCATTTTTTGATAAAGGCAAAAGATCTTTCACAATATATTGTCAAAGTTGGCGTTCTGAATATAATTTCGCGGACGCGATAGCACGGCAAAGGAAAAAAATACCTGTTGTCAACTCGTTAAGTAATTTATTTATCAAAAAATGGATAACGCTATTCTATTCCAAATCACTTCAGTAGTTAGACTCGTCAGTTTTATGACTTTACATTTAAAAATGTGTCAGAAAGTTTTGCATTGTAGAGCATGGAATTTTAGAATCACCTTAAAGGAATTCATTATCACTATTACCGTATTTTATGGAAGAAACGCCGAAGAAAAGGAAAAAGAAAAGCATTTTGTAACGGCTGTCTTAACAAATCAATTCTTGTAAATGCTTCATCATTATTTACTTTTTCAGAAGAAACGTGACATAATTATCTCTTGATATTTTCTCTATCACGAAACTATACACTATGATGAATATTGACAGAGTGTGCTTTAGCAATATTTCATTTGTCTGAAAGTCCTAGCATACTGATATCCCAATCGCGCCCGTCGGCCTAATCGTTCGGAGTTTTCGTCAGGGGCGCGCCGACCCAGTGTGCAAAGTGTGCACCGCACACAGGCGCCAGAATACTAAAGGCACCAAATATTTTAGGCGAAGCTGAAATATTTGAAATTTTTTTATTTAATTTAAATTTATTAAACTCGAAAGTGGTTTATTTCTGATACATTTATGAATTTATTTTTATTTAAAAAATATATAAAATTTGCAGATGTTTTTCAGCGGCGTAGCTTTAGGAGGGATAGGGGGGGGGGGGGGGGGGGGAGTCTCAAGCCGAAAGGCGCCAAGGTGTCAAAAGATCAGTTGAATGTTAACGGCCGAAGGGCGCCACATAAGTTTTAACGGCGCCTTCAAGCGACTGAAATACATTAAAAAAAAAGAAGCTAGAAACTTTACAAATTCGGAAAGGAAACCGCGAATGCCGTGTTTGGCATCCCTGCTCTAGATCAGGCTTTTCCAACCTTTCCGAAAACAGGATGCGCATTGCAGCTGGTGGCAAATATGGATGGACTCCATTATTCAAATGACTGAAAATATGTAACACTTGTATCTTATTGTAGTATTAGTAGCGATAGACATACTGACGATCAGGGCTTAATTTCTAACAGAAAAGTACCGGAGCCCTAGTATTTTTCGGTACCGCTACTAACAACCGTACCGTTCCCCCCCGCCCCCCTGTCACTCCAATCTGCATATTTATATATCGTATATTATTTGAAAAATTTAAAGCATTTTTTTTTTATTTAGCAAAATAAAACTAGTATGTTGTGGCCATCACAAAACTTTCTTCTATCTCATACATGTCAATGCTTCAAAATTCGCTATCACAGTGCCAAATTAAATGGCAATCTGTGCTCATCATGAGAATTCTAAAAAGATGAAATTCCGTGCATTAGTTCTCGAGGTGTCGCTGAAATCGTCTAAATCCAGCAAAATGCAGCAATGCAGCGCCACCTATTGGGTTATTTACACCCGAACCTAATTATCATCAACTTATGTCAACGTCTAACTGAATATGAAGTTTGAGGAAAATTCGTGCATTAGTTCTTGAGATAGAGCTATTGCGCAAATCATGAAAAATGCAGCATAGCAGCGCCACCTGTTGAGCGATTTACACCAACACATAATCAGCAGCAATATTAATCAAGTTATACTTTAATCTGACGTTTGATGAAAATTCGTTCATTAGTTCTTGAGATAGAGCTATTGAAGAAATAGTGCAAAATTCAGCACAGCAGCGCCACCTATTGGGCGATTTACACCAACACGTAGTCAGCATCATTTCATATCAAAGAGTAACTGAATCTGAAGTTTGATGAAAATGTGTCCATTCGTTCTTGAGATAGAGCCGAGGATAGAGCTATTGCAGAAATCGTGTAAATCCTGCAAAATGCAGCCTAGCAGCGCCACCTGTTCGGCGATTTACACCAAAACGTAAACAGCATCCATTTATGTCAAGGACTAACGGAACCTGAAGTTTTATGAAAATCCGTGCATTAGTTCTTGAGATACAGCTATTGCGGAAATCGGGAAAAATGCAGCATAGCAGAGCCACCTGTTGAGCGATTTACACCAAAAACTAATCAGCACCAATTTTCATCAGGGACAGAGTTGGGCAGTATCGAAAATACATGTATTTGAAATACATTTTCAAAATACATTTGTATTTTGTATTTTAAACGGACTAAAGGAAAGTATTTTGGTAATGTATTTTGAAATGATTTTTCCAAGTATTTTGTATTTTAAAAATACTCAAAATACATTTCTGTCGATTTCAAGCTGCTTTTTTAAAACCGCAAAATCTAAGATTCACAAAAGCAAAATACGTGCCTGACTGTTTTGTTTCGTCTTAGGATTATAATGAATGCATCTGCTCTGCTGAAGTATTTTTGCTGAATGATTACAAAACGTTCTAGTTTTTATAGTTCTAACGTTGCTATGAGAATGAAAAACTACTGTGTGATAAACAGGAAGAATCATTTAGAGTATTGCTGTGTATTCTATTTTTTAAATACCATAGAAATATACTGCAGTTAGTTATTTAGGAGACTCATGAAAGAATGACTCAGCCGCCGCTGGTAATGTATCAAGTGAATTAATTATTTGGGATAATACAGTTGCGCTGTATTAGGCGGGAATTTTTTAAAAAATAATTTCTGTTGATAATGTTGTTAAAAAGGTAACGCATTATGCATGTGTAAAACAAGGTCTACTTTTATAAGTGGAACTTTTCAAGCCACAACTAACTTTAAAACTCATTTAAAGGTAAGATTTTTGGTTTTATAACGGTTATGCATTGATTGAAACATTATTTTTTTTATAGCTCCTTTGTATTCATTGTATTAATGTTCAGGTGTAATTTACCCCACTCGTGATATTTATTAAATGGAGAATGAATTTTATTACATAAATATAGTTCTATTTATTGATATATTTATTATTACAAATACAGTATGTATGTGTTTAAATACAGTTTTACAATATAAATGAGATATTCAATACGTTATGAAAATTTAAAGTCATTTTAATAAAATCACTTATTCAAGATTGATGAAACTTTAAGACAGACCACGACGAAGAGCGATGCATTGATTACAGGCACTTGTAATTTATTAAACTCTAAAAGATCATTACTAAAGCTCACTACTAAAAGAAAAAAATAAGAAAAAACATTATTTGGTGTCATTTCCGCATATTATGATATTCCTAGGTCTTAAACAAAAACATTTAGCATGTTGTTTATTTTATATTTCTCTTTAAATTATTTCTTATTTTTTATTCATGTGAAGCACTCATATTTGAGTTGCAGTGATCGAGGCATCTATCTATATATATATCTATCTATATATATATACAGACTTCCAACAAAGGGGGTTATGCAATTCGTGTATATCCATGCATAACTCTTGAACTAATGCTACGATTTTCAATCTCGCTCACTCTTCTTCTACTTTTTTTTTTTTTTAAGAAAGGGTTTAGTTTGAAGGTGACAGCGTTTCGATTTCAACAGGACAATACTATAAACCTTTTTTTGGTTTTATAAGCGTTAACTTTCGTAAAAATGAAGCTATCATCACGAAATTTTAATATATCATCCATCGTGTACTGCACGTCAAAATGAGCGATATTAAATAGCTAAGGGAATTAAGTAAAATGAACGTGAATTACTGTTCTGTACCAAGTAAGTAACCAGATTTTACCCGAACGCACATCAACCAGAGATGTCGTTTGGGTCAGGTGGAAGCTCATTCTTTCATTGTGGGTCGGGTTCGAGTTGGTTTGACCCTAATTCGAGTTCTGGTCTGTTCTAGTTGACACTTGCGGGATGGGTTTGAAACAGTGCTGAAATCGTAAGAAAAAACTCACGGTTTCCTGCGGATTCAGCTCCAGCTGAAAAAATTGCACTTTTAAAATCCTTAATAAGAGTTGTCGGGAGGGGGGGGGGGAATCTATGTTCTTAATATCCTCATCTGAGCAGTCTCTCTTAGTCTGTGAAAACAGAGGTAGGCGCTGTAACTTTATGATTAAACAGAGAGTGTACAGAGCTTCTTAAAAATAATCCAGGTGGTATACGGCGTATATCTCCGTATATTCTCCACTACATCGCTGGTTTGTTAACCTATTTTAAAAATAAACTTCACTATATTGTTTAAAATGAAAAAAAACTATTATTTTGTCTAACTGTTACTACGCAAACATACACGGCCCGAAATAACAGGTCTCGGCCCGAGTCCAACCCGTAGAAAAATCTTTTTAGCCCGTCCCGTCCTGTACAAAATAAATAAATAAATAAATATTGGCACAGCCAGGTATAAAAGCTAAAAGTTCGGCCCGATCCCAGCTCGTACAAAACCTTGATTAACCCGGTCCAACTGAATTTCAACAAAATATTGATTTTGACACCGATATGGTTAAAAATCGTCTCGTATGAGGAATTCTGACAAAAAATACTTATTTTAGCTTTTTTTCATGTTTATACTTTTCATTTTTAAGAAAACATGCTGGACTGCGATATTTATCTTTTAAATGTATCTGTATTTGTATGGAAAAATCTTAGTTATCATTTAAAATCTAATCCACATTCCATGGTGTGGAGACTTAAATATATGAAAAATGCTATAGCATAAAATCTTCCAAGACGGAATCGACAGGAAAGGAGAATATCCGTTATAGACAGGTTTCGTTCTTAGCAGGTACATAGTTTGTTGTAAATGTATTCTTTTCGCGCGTGTTATTATATTCATTTTGCATGGATCAACACATTTTTCAGTTTTACACATGATTCGTCTTAGGCAGGTTCTTTTTCACAGTTTCTTTTTCTGTGCTTTAACTTCATTGCCTAGAGATACTATATGTACTATTCTTTAAAAATAATAAATTTAGCAATTTAATTGTAGAATAATGGCGATTTTTAAAAATATACATTTTGTGCAAAAACTGTTGGGCCGTGCCAGATTTTACTGATTTTTGCATAGGCCAGACCAGGCAGGGACGGGCCAAACATTTTCATACGTGTTGGGTCGGGACCGAGCTTGAAAATTTTGGACAGTGCAGACCTCTATGAAGAATGAAGTTCAGAATCTTGATTATCCCCACCAGTTCTTTTTTATTGTAAATTTTGCCATATTTTATCAGGACGTTTTCTTGATCCAATTAGGCCAAATTTTCTGTTATGAAAAACCGATGATAAAAGATTAAAAATTCTGTATAAGATGCTCATCCCCAAGGGACTAAGCCTCGATTCAGCCCGTAAAAAAAAGAAGTCAGGCCCGAACCGGAACGAATGATGTCGAGGTCCTGACCGGCACAAGCCTTCAGAAAAACATAAAACCCGTGCCTGACCCGGAAAGAGTGAAATCCAGGTCCGGCTCGATCAGAGTGTTCTGAATGAAAATTGGCCTGCCAGGCACGGCCGGTGCAGACCTGTAACCTTATGCCCAAACTTTTAAAATTTTAAATGTATTTTGTATTTTCAATGTATTTTGAAAATACATGTATTTTGTATTTGGATATTTTAAAATTCGAAAAGTATTTTGTATTTTGTATTTTAGGTTCTAAAACTAATGTATTTTGTATTTTGTATCGAAAATGAATTTTCGATGTATTTTGCCCAACTCTGATCAGGGACTACCTGAATATAAATTTTCATTAAATTCCGTGCTTTAGTTCTTGAGCTAGAGCGCCCACAAAATTTGTGTCACACACAGACAGACTCACAGACAGACATTTTTTAAAAACATGTTTTTCGGGTTCTCTGACCCCTAAAACGTGTAAATCCGTCGAAAACCGGAATTCGAAAATTTTCATGAATCCAATACTTTCCTCTTGTTAAGATAGAAGAAAGTAAAAATTAAATAATATCTATCAGCATATACTTAGCTGTCAACTATTCCACTTTCTAGTTATCACTCCTTTTAAATAGTAATCTTTGCCTAATTTTAATGTTAATTAATTGCAGAATTCTTCGATTAAGTATGGTAAGGATTATGATTCGGAAATAGTGTTAACACAAAAAAGGATAGTTTGCAGATACGCATTTTTAAGAAAAAAATAAAATGAAATTTACCGAAATTAATATTTATTTGCTGAAAAATGGACTAATGTTTTTCAATTTCCTATAAAAGGTGCATATCTTAAACTATAATCGATTCCTGCTGATTAGCAGTAGTAATCTTTTGTGGTGAGTTCCTGAAAATCAGATTAGATTAAAAATTTGACACAGTTATCGGAAAGATTCGGTGCTTTTATACAAAAAAGGGGAAACACTGCTTGATTGCTTTCTATCAGAATAACTATACATGGCAGTTATATCTACTTACAAATGAAATTGACTTCGTAAATCTGCAGAGCAGAACCTTAGCATGGGCAATGTTCATGATACAAAATAAATAGAAAAACCACTAACGTGTCTTTTATACTCGTACGCAATAGAAGACAAAAAACCTCAAACTGATGTTCGTTGGCTAAAAACAGAAAATATTCTTTTCAGGTTAGATATATCTAAATATTAGAAAAAAAAGCCAATAAAAAATTACCCTACTGTCACAAAAGAAAATCGAACTGAAAGCAAATTCATCGTTCAGTCTCTTGAGTGGCGACGTATCAACACGTCGCCGACATAAATATGAATGTAATTAATTTGAAATAGGAAAACATGATTTCTGTTTTCCCTTCATTTTGATCAAAATAGCATTAAAATGATTTGAAATAGAATATAACACGTAATTTTGAAAGAGGAAAGGTTTTTTTCCCCCCTATACATGAATAAATGCAATTTTGAATGTAATTGTATTGCACAATGATAAAGCAACATAAGCCCCAGGTTATGCACGGTTCCCATGTAAATTACCGAAAAAAGCACAAATTAATCGGCTACATACAATTGAAACAATAAATAAGTAAAACAGGATATAATTTAAAATGCAATGCTTAAAAAAAAATTAAAAGCGCCATTCGATTCCAAACCAATTTAATAGTCACGCCTATCATTTTATGCTTTTACGCATAAAAACGAGCCCATGAATATGTAAGAAAGTTTCATGTTGTTCAGGAGGTAAAAATATTTTTTAGAACAACTTCAAACTGAATTACGTTTCATGGAAATTTCAATTGTATTTATTAGATTTGCTTTGAACAAAGAATAATCGGTCAAGTCCGAGTTTCACTCGCGTACAAAAAGTTCCGTACAATAAATTTAAGCGTTGACTTTGTAAAAAAACTTGCCATTGTTCTATTAAACATTTATCAATAACTGAATTCAATTGGAATGAAAAAGGGTGACTATTTATCGTTATGATTCGCCTTACCTAAAACAAAGACCTTGTACAAAGTTTAAAGTTGACATTGTGACAAATGCGCCTTGAAAGGATGTTTCAAAGTTGCATCGCCGCCTTGATCTGTGATGCCTTTATCTAGAAAGGTTATTAATTAATATCTGCTAATTATCCAATATCCTTTTTGAAAATTATTATCAGCAAGCCTTGGATGATTTCGTGACGATGAGTACCTCGAACTCCCCCTAATTTCCTCACTGAGCGCACGCAAAGTAAAGTTTATGTATAACGGAAAAGTGCGATTTTCTGAAAAACTATATGACCTAGGACAGGGTTGGCGAACCTATGGCACGCGTGCTAGAGTTGGCACGTAAGACAATTTCTCTGGCACGCGAAAAAATAAATTTTATAATTATTATACAGATGAAATTTAATTTCTATTATAATGAATAAAATTTTGTTTCATACGGACAGACTATCACAAATAAGGCAATTATTTTTGCATGAAAAGAATTTTCTTTTCTTGCGATGTTATGCAGCGTTTGCGACATGTATTTTGCCCTTCTGTATTATTTTTATAATGCTGTACTTTTCAAATTAATTTTTTTAGACAGTCCCTTCAGTAAGATGGCAAATGGATCCAATTTATAAAACTATCAAAATATGAATCAGGTATAAAGCATTCTCCATCGAACATACAACAGTAAAAATCTCATCAATAATTTATTGATACAATGCTTAATGCAACTTGGATAATCATAACTAGATGCATAAATAATAAGGTCGAAAATTTCTAAAATAAAATTTCGTATTTTTATTTCCTTATCATAGTGAAAATTATTACATAAATGAATCATATTTACGAATTAAAATTTTAATTTAATGGTTTATTCAAATATGCAGAGAAATAGCATCTGATTTTTTAACTAGCGTTTTGTATAAACATCGTACTTTGCAAAATTATTTTATGTCAAAATGTGGCACGTTACACCATTGATAGATATTGTTGGTGAATTTTTGGCACGCGCACGTAAAAAGGTTCGCCGATCCTGACCTAGGATAATGCTGCTTACTTGCTTAATGACAAAATTATTTTGCGTTTGCGTATTCGGGATAGAACATAATACAGTGAAACATCTCTGTAAGGGCTACATACCGTTCCATCGAAAATTGGCCCTTATGAGGTGTGGCCCTTGAATAGGGGTGACAAAAAAAACAACTAAAATAAGGAAATCACAACCTATGTAGGTGAAAAAACTGTTTATTAACATTTTCAAACTCTATATATATGATTGAAAACATTTTCTATTGAATTTTGTTTACTTTTCATAATTTTTTCACAGACAATTTTGGTTTCTCATGATTTTTTTACTTTATGGAACAAATTACTTAAATTTGCATAATTTATTAATGCCTTAGAATGAGATATTAGTGCATTTATTTATGCTAGCGTTTTTACACACAAGTGCAAAAATTGTGCTTCAATATGCATTCACAGTTTTAGTAAATGTGGAATCAGTTTTTCTAGATAACCTGTTATCCTTTGTGGGCCCACAACAAAGGGTCAAGTTTTCCCTCCAACCCAATCCCTACAGGTTGAAAGGTCTAACAAAGTGTGAGGAACACATGTTTGTCGTCCTTCATTGTGTTTCTAAATCCTCCCCATCTCCCCCTGCCTTCTTTGTTGCAAGTGTAGTTGTCTGCTGAACTCTTACCTTTTGGTTCAGAAATTCAATACACCTGTTTAAGATTTAAGGCACATGTGAAAAAAATGGCCTTTATGAGGGGTAGGTGCGGCCCTTAATAGAAGTAAATTTAGCATTATGTCTATGGGAAAAATTTTCGTTCCTAAAAATATTGGCCCTTAATAGAGGTGGCCTTTGACTAGGGGTGGCTTTTAAAAGAAGTTTCATTGTATTAATTTTCAGCAAAAAAAAAAAAAAATTATAATTGAAATCAAAAAGATAAAAAAATCCGAAAAAGAAGGAAGGGTTAAGCATGTGACAAGATATAGATACGTTTTGACAATTATTATATAAGCAGCATAGCCGTTCTATATTTGCTAATATAAAACCAATCGTTCTAGGACGGGGGAAACATTTAAAAATGCACCCCTAATTATGATCTACGTGTGGTAATTGTTTAAATCGCATCTTACAATAAAAAAATTATAATTAGCTCCGTAATTAGAGAAAATATTTTTCTACCTTTATGTATATTTACCGTATTACGAGCACCCCTTTCCTTGTGTCATGGTGCTACCATTAATTATTTGAACACATTTATATTTCTTAATTAAAGTTTGTTTGAACTGCTTTAAGTACAAATATAAATAAAGACTAACGCTTAAAAATTCGGGGAGAGATGGTAAAAGCTAATTTCTTAGGAGGTATGCCATTGTGGTGGGAGGTAGCAAGCAGCTGAAGCACCCATTTTTTAGGGATGTCCGTTATTTACATAGCTGTCAACATTACTTATTTTTAAAGTCAAACAAAAATATTTTGAACAAGAAATTTAATTTATTAAATAAAATAAAAAAGAACCCCATAGAAACAAGGCACATTTCATTAAACAAAATTTCAGGTTCAAAATTTGTTTATTTGACCTGGAGAAAACCCCGGAAGGTTGGCTTGGCAGGTATGTATTTATAGTTATTGATTTTTTTTTTTTTTTTTTTTTTTTGGGGGGGGGGGAGGTGTAGGAAGGAGGGGTTTGGGTATATGGGGCGCTAAGTGAAGTTCTGCACACAGGCGCCGGATACTTCTGGCGCGCCCCTGGTTTTCGTGGTTTTCTTCGAGCCGTGGATCTTCCATGCGTTAATACGGATTAGGTTCCCTTAGAAAGACCCCCACGGAGGGCACTCTCCCCGGGCCTATATCCCTCGTGTAGATAATTGGCCGTCAAAAATCAACCCAACCCTCCCAGATAGCATGAACAATTGCAGCAAGATTAATTTTTTCTTGATATTTTCTTGTCACGAAAAATTTGAAGTAATAATATTGCCGCAAGGACATTACTAGGTAGACGGAATATAATCAATCGCTTTCTTGCAACGCAACTTTGCTCTAAACCTGATACAACACTGTCATAAAATAACGACGTAAGCGAAAAATTCCTTTTGTTGGAAGGAGAACAGATATAAACGCGCATGCGCGGAAATTTTACAAAGACAAAATTACAACACTTCTTTATTGAATTCCACGAAGCAGCGCCATTGGATTAGCGTTCAAGTAAAGAACCCAGATACAGTACCGGACCTCAAATCCGGACTGGTCGGGACCGCACCCGTTCCGGATTTCGGAATTTTCCGGATTTTAGGTCCTCAACCAAAATAAATAAACAGATACAGTACATGCCCTTGGCAAAATTTTACATGCCACTATACCGCGAATTGCCATGTTAGGCTTAGTGTAAATAAAGCCAAAAATACAAATTACAAAAAGTAATTCAAAATAAAAATAAGTTTAAAAAAAAATACTATTACTGCATATTCTTAGAAATATTAAAGCATTTTTTTAGAAAATGAAAATGCGTTGTTGCTCGCGAGTTAGGCCCAGGAATCTATATCGCGGATTGCCGTATGAGGTATAAGTAAACAAACATAAACATAAATTAAAAAAAATAATTTAAAATAAGGATAAGAACTTTTTTTTAATCCTGTACATCACATTATTAGGAACATAAAAACATTTTTAAAAATGAAAATACATCGTTGTTTGCGAGAGCCGAATTAGGCTCTTTATTAACCGCCATTTGTCCCTAAGTTTGCTCTGAAACCATAGTAACGAGCTCCCAGCGACACGGTTTCTTTCCTTAAAAATAATTATCTCCGTTGCTAATTGACGAATTTCTTTCAAATTTTCAGCAAGTTACAATAATAGTGAATAAGCTTGTGTAACAAATTTTTATTAAATTATGATAAGTTATTAGAAAGCTAGTGTACCTCTTAAAAAAAAAAACACTAGATGAAAAGAAAGTAAAGAAAAACGACATATCTATCCGCTGTTTGTTTTGCTTATTCAACATGTTTATTTAACTGCGTGAAGTGGAAAGTCAACATTATCAGAATGAGATCATTAGCTTTCGATGGACAGCTTGTTTTGTTATGGAGAAAGGAACTTTGGGTAGATTTTTTTTTCTCTTTGAGTTAAAGAAAAGAATTTTTTAGTACGGTGCTTACAAACAGAATTTTTTCGAAAAATGAAATTTGTTGAACATATTAAAAGTGGGGGGGGGACATATAAATATTATAAATATATTCTACGAACCTTTTTAAAAATAATTCTTTCTTGTGGTTATTTATTTATTCTTTTTACATTTTCTATATAAATGAAGAAAAGGGTTTCTTTTTAAAATAAATTCAAAATGTGTGCACACACTAACTACGATAATTCTGTTAGAAAATTTGGATTAAAACTAATGAATGAATGAAAAACATTGCAATAAAATAAAATTGCTGATTCTAGTTTGGCTCTGCACTGTGTTACGTGCGCACGTAGCGCCATCTATGGACGTTTTTACGAAATATTTATTCGAGATCATCGCGGAATTTCAGTTTCTTTTTTCCATTCCGGATTTTGGGTCGTCCGGATTTTAGGATTCCGGATTTGAGGTCCGGTACTGTATAAAGGTATTTATTATTTTAATTATTCAAATGTGATTCGGATATTTTTGTATTTTCTCTGTACAAACTACAACTTATTTCGTACAGAAATTTTAATAAATTAAAAAGTTATGTTTATTTACTGAGGAATGCTTACATTTTTTAAATAGTTTGGTTTTGATCCATGTTAAGGCATTATTGAAAATTTTAATTTTTAAATGAATTTTTCTCAAATTTAAGGGGAATTTCTAAGATATCGTTTTAATTAATATTTGCCGTTTTTCTTGCTCACGCCGATCGAGCAGTGTTGAATTAAGATATTTTTCTCCGGGATTAATTTCTGCGGCTCTGGAGGGGGGGGGGGGGGGGGGGCATAGAGATTCGGTGTGGAAATTGCTTATTAAAAAGCATAAAATATCAAACCTTCCGCGGGGAATTCCCCTCCTCTTGAATTTAGCAGTGCGTTCGAATGTATTTTTAAATTTAAATTATCTTTTCATGGCCATTAAAACCCTTTCTATATATAAATATCAAGTATTTTAAACAGTTTCTTAGTGTGCTATTCTCCATGCTTCTTATCATGGACTTCTATTGTATCGCTATTTTCTAATTTTTATTAAAGTTATTAACAGTATTTCCTTCCGGCGTCAGTTTTATTTAATTCTTTAAAAATTTCTCTTTTCTTTTCACATAACTGCTTGTTAATCGGATGTGTATAAGTCGTTTTATTTCCAATTTTTCTTAAATTTTAGATACGAATATTTTGAAATTGTTAATTTTTCGCGACAGCAAACCTGGGCTTGAAATGTGCAGAGCAAATCTGAACAATATTCCGGTTCGTAAAATTATGACAAATATTGATCTGGTTTGCAGTGTTGTAATCGAGAAAAAAATCAGAGGGTGTACGCTAAAGTCATGAACGTCATGTCTAGAGTATATACGATATAGATTTATTCGAGAAACCGGGAGTATACGGAGCTTTTTAAAAAAATCCAGAATTTTTGCAATGAATTAGAGCTAAATAACTAAAATGCATTGACTAATTACTTAAACTCTCCCCCCCCCCCAAAAAAAAAAGTTATGAAATAGCTTTGTGTGATACTTAAAACCTCGGATACCATAGCACCAAAATATTATTTTAATAGTTACAAAATATTTTTTTTTGATAATTAAAACTTTGGACCTTAAAACATTAATTCCATTGTTATATTGTTAATGTCAGATTCGAAGACTATTTATTTGTGTTATTATTAAAGATGTTTCGTTTTGAATCTTTTTCACGTGTAAAATAGTGTTCAACTGCATCTTTATTTATTATTTTCTTCTATGATAACAATCTTTAATAAAATGTAATTCTTAAAAACCGACACTAGTCACCCGAAGTAAAATTTAACATTCAAGCTAATGTTAATTCTATGGACAGTTCTTTGCATATTTTGGGCTCACATTTTAATATTTTTTAATATTATTTTTTGCATAGGATACACCTGGTTGATATATATAGTTGTGCAATCGTACCTTTTCGAGCTTTTATGCAATTTTTTATATGCAGATACTTTCAATTTTGAAACCTGTTCTGAAAGTGAAGCTGTACTCATATAAAAGAAAACTGTAACCAAAACCCAAAAAAGTACAAAAGCACAACAATATATGGGAAATTCTCACAACTCACAATCTTTTGACTTTTATGTCCCTGAATAATAATTTTTATTTTAATACGTTTTTTTGTGTGTGTTTTTTTTTTCATATACTGGAGAACATTCCATTGCATGATTGCATATAACAATATTAACCAGATAAATAAGTTTTGGACGATGTTGGGGGTCCAAATACCAGGAAAACTCCTATACCGTCCCGCCCCTGATGCTGATTTTTAAATTTGGAGCTGTCTGTATAAAATTGTTTCAATAAAAGCAATTCGATGTAATTTTTTTCCGAAACTGGGACAATTGTTTAATATAAATATTGTGCAAAAAATTAACCTGCACACATTTTTACGGTTGATATTATTTTTTGAACTCTGTCCCTGGGTTTTTCATCCTTACCGTCCCTCTTGCTAAACTTATACAGAAAATCACTTCAGATGCAGCCACAGAATTTTTTTTCAAGTTTTTTTCTCATGGAGAAGTATGCTAGAGAAAGAATGTCTAAAATTCTTTGACAGGAAATTTACTGCAAAATTTAAATCAGCATTTAAATATCAATTTCAAGATCGTGGCTTTATTGGTAGTCTTACCGTCCCCAAGGTTTATTTCTGCACTTTTCGAGGTAAATTAAGAAAAAAAAATTATTTAATCCAATGTTAACAACTGTTTCTAGAAATCAATGAACATCGTGCTATCACTTAGTCTTAACATGATTTTCCTAAAAATAGGTGATAATTTTCCTTACCGTTCCATCCTTACAGTCCCTTTTTTTCCCATTTCCTCCCTTTTTTCCTATACCTATTTTTTTATTTTATTTTTTTTTCAAAAAAAATTATGGCCATTTTTTTTTCCCATTCTGACCAGAAAATCAGAGTTCTAACTTTTTACGACTGCTATTTCATCTTCATCCAACACTTCATTTATAATGGCTGTTTCGTAATAATGGAAGCCATCAGTCCATCAGAAGAAAATAATCCTTTCCAAAGGTATAATCCTTCATTTGGCGCCCCTTCGTTCTGGCGCCCGGGGCACATGCCCCCTCTGTCCCCCCTTAGTTTCGGCTCTGACAGCAGGTCCTAAGCCTAGATCCTTGTTGACCAGGTCTGTGCTTTCCCACTGGTATAATACAAAATTTAAAACTATCCCAGATGATGCTGTTACAACAGAGTGTGGTTTGTTTTTTATATACTGCTTTACCGAGGCACGTCCTAAAAAAAGGAATCGTCTGCTTATCTATGGAAAATTTTCCCTGATCTCCTGGTAAATTCAAGCAGACACTACGGAATCTGTCGAGCATTTGCTGAACTTTCTATAATTTATTATTTATTCCTGGTGGTTTACTTGCTGTGTCGACAAAATGGAATGAATTTATCAAACTTAAAAATCAATCTCGTGGTATGCATATAAGTCATATAAAACTTATAAATCATATATGGCATCTATAACTGAGAGCAGAAACATACAGTTCGTTAAATGTGCATCTTATATATCTAATACTATTCATTTTAAATAGAAATCATGAATAGTACAAACCTATTAATTTAAAATTGGTCAGCTTTAAAAATGTAATTAATAAAAAATAAATTGCTAAAAACATAAGTTAAAAAAATCACTTAAAATTTTTTTTATATATATTAGGAATTGTATCTATTTTGGAAATGGTAAATGCCGGACCCGCACAATTGTGTGGTTCATTTGTTTTTCAACTTTTGTGAAGCATAATTAAATTTATCAAAGACAAAATCAATTAAAATCATGAATAAACTATATGAAAAGAAATATTAAATCCAAGCAAACATTATAAATCATATTTAAATGAAATTACGACAGCACATACTTTTGGACTATTGCTGTCAGATGATATAGTCTTTTTAAAAGCAGAAAATATAACCCTGCATTGTAGATGGTACCCCCTAGTTGTGTCTTATCAAAACATCTAAAGCCAATTAACTCATATAAATGTGCAGATTTGGTTTTAAATCGCACAAAAACAGGAGGTAGTCATTCTCTTTTACTTTAGTAATCGCCCGTACAATTGTGTGGGTCAGGGCTTAAAGGGTTAAGAGGCTACTTCAGTCAAGCGGAAACACCAATTCGCCAATGTTAATCCAATAAGAGAATTTTTTTAAGGTAACTCGGTTGCATTTCAATATTTTTAAATGATTTTTTTATATACTTTCACCTTTCGAGCCGGTATAAACAGTGAAAAGAGTGAAAGTGTCTGCACAAAAAAAAAAAAAAAAAAAAAAAAAAAAAAGAAGAAAGAAAGAAAATTAAATAAAAACTTCAACGAACTTAAAATAAAGTAAAAACCGCAATTGCAGAAATTTACCTCAGCAAAGTCTTTTTAAAATATAAAAATACAGACGAGATATTTTAAAAAATATATCTCGTTGGATTAACATTAGCGATTCGGTCATTTTGCCTGAAGAGTTATAATTTGTGATCACCTTTAGAACTAAATCTAAGCAGGATTCTTGAAAACAGTGAAAATTTAACTTGTAACTTTTAAAATGCACTCTATTGTTTCTCTCTTTTAGGATGCGAAGACACGGAAATAATATATAGAAGAATGTTAAATAATTGTATGTTAATTTGGTAAATATTATGTTAATACTTTGTATTAGAATATTATTTGTAGCTGTGTGAAAATAAACTTTGTAATTTAATAGACTGTATTGTTTTATTATAACTTTGTTCTTTTTAAATTCTTGAAACTTTTCAAATATTTTGTTTTTGTGGAATTATATTTAATCAGATTTGTGAATAGGGGCCATCCAGAAAGGATGTCACGCTTGGAGGGGGGGGGGAGGGGTTCGTGAAATTGTGACAGTTTGTGACAAGGGGGTGGGAGGGGGTAAGAAGAAGTCTGACATCACACATTTTGGTTAAACATTAGAGGTCTTACTAACATTGCATAGATATTAGAGGACTTACTATTCCCGAGGATGAGTGCGATGCCAAAATGCCTGTGTACTCTATGGACGAGCATATATTTTCTCCAAGGGAGGAAGAGTCGTTATAGTAAATGATTCGGAGTAATTTCTATTTTATGATTTAATATATAATTTTATAAATGTTCATATTAATGTGACAAATGAAATGTTATGGCAATTCCATTTAAGTAAAACTAATATTGAAGCTTCTTCTTCAAAATCAATCTGTTTTAAAGTATTTTGTGTTCATAAAGTAAATATAGGATTTAAAAACCAAATATATTAAATTCCATTTCAAATTCTAAAATACCACTGTTTTCAATTGCTCTTTCATATTAATATTTTATTATTATTGTATATTATGTTTTTTGTTGTAAACCGTAATCTTATTTCATACAAAATAAATATACGAATCAGTTTTATTGTTATGCTCACAAATGTCATTAAAACACATAGTTAAAGTTCAAAAATAAAATTTGAAATATGACCTATAACATAGTGCTTTGTTTCTGAGCTGCAAGTATATATTTACGTAATATAGCGTGACATGTGACAAGGGGAGCGGAGGGGGTATGGTGAAGAGTGACATTTTGTGACAAAGGGAAGGAGGGGGGTTAAAAATGTTGAAAAAAAGTGTGACATCATTTATGGATCGCCCCATAGGGAAATTTTAATTTTAAAATTAGTTTTTTTTTCCTTCTGGAAGTTAATAAGTTTTAGCAATATATTCCACTCTGGCCAAAAAGAAATGAAAATAAATTATGTTTTCTTTAACCCGGGAGAAATCGCTAGTGAGAATACCCAATTGCTTTTCTTTTACTTTACACTCATATAATATCAACTTTTTTTGGTTGGCTTAGTACTTTTATTCACAAAATAGGTAAAATAATTGAAAAACATTTTGAAATTTTAATTAAAACGAAAAATGATTTAAATAAGAGTCTTAAAAAAGTACGACTGTGAGAGAAAATCTCATGCAGCGAGTTCTCCCGGGTTAATAAAATTATATATGAAATTAAAATTGAGGGTGTGTGTTTATACTCATCTAGGTTTGCTTTGCATTGGTTATGTACACGGACCACTTATTTTTAGATAATGTTTTTAATTACCTTCTAAGAATTAGAAGGGAATAAGCAACTAATTGAGAATTGGCGAGTCTAATAAAACTTCTAAACAAATTAAGGTATATTATTGGAAGTTATTGGGGCTTACCAGGTAGTTGAATGGTTAGCCCTGTGGCCTCCGATTCAACTATGTCGGGTTTAATTCCTGCGGTTGTGGTAGTATATTTGTGGTGATTTG
The DNA here is from genome assembly GCA_963932465.1 of Maratus speciosus. Lineage (NCBI taxonomy): Eukaryota > Metazoa > Arthropoda > Arachnida > Araneae > Salticidae > Maratus > Maratus speciosus. The sequence continues at coordinate 279,648,740 of OZ010788.1, read as the reverse complement.
GAATCTACTTTAAACTATAAGTCCTTGTTTACTCGGTCTATGTAGCATAAAAATGTCAAGCATTTGACAAACCTCCGATTATATGGAATCCTGCACAAAACTCGCACAACCTTCAAAAGTACGACTATTAGCGTACAGATAAAAAATATACAATCAAAACTTAAGTAGAAATGCGGCAACTAGTGACCATTCACCAAAGTTTGGGAAGAATTTCATTTTGATACTAAAAATGAATATTCGATGATTCCTTAAAAAATAAAGTTCTTTTATCATGTTTTGGGGGCATTTTTAACTCAGGGAGCGGGAGGGGCAAACTAAATTTTTTTTTAGGTATGTTAAGAGACAGGTATCGTTTATTATTATTATTATTATTATTTTTAATGGAATGATTACCATTTGCAAATTGATACGATCATTTGTTGCATAGTTACGACAAGTTTTATGAATACGAAGTCGAAAACTATAATTTGGTGCAGGTACCGTAGGTTTTTACAGCAGCAACTGATAGCCATTCAAGAAAATTTATCTGGTAAGAACTTCATTTTGGCACTAGAAATGTAGATACGAATTGTTCCCCCAAAATAAAATGAATCATCGTGGGGTTCTTTTTGAGGAGGAGGGGGGGGGGGGTGGACTTTAACACGCATGGGCGAACAGAACTTATTTTTAAAATGTCAAATGGGGTATCGTTTGTCGTTAATTTTTTTATTCTGAATCAAATGATATCGCAAGCAAGCCGATACGATCATTGTTTACAAAGTTAGGCCAGATTATAAGTAGTGGATTTTGGTAAATTTAATGACTTTGAAATAAACTCAAAATTATCCTGATTTTGACTATTGCTATTTTGAAGACATTTAATAGTTTTGAGATGACTTAATATGATATAAAAAACTCTTTTTAAGCGTAAAATAAATGTGACAAAACTATGTAAAAAATAAAATATAATTTTCCACTTTGCATTGATAAAATCTTTTCTGTAACTTTCTTATAGATGTTCGTATCGACTTGCCGATAATGTTATTCAAATACATACGAAACGATATCCCACTTGACCTATTTAAAAAAAGTAGAATTTTCCCCCCTCGAGCTAAAATGCCCATCAAAAAATGCCCCCCCCCCCCCCAAAAAAAAAAAACACAGTAAAACAACTTTACATTTTGGAGACTCATTGGATCTTAATTTGTAGTGCCAAAACGAGGTTTGTCTCAAGCTTTCGTGAATAGCAATCACTTGTTACTGTAAAAACCTATTTTACCTGCAAAAGACTTTGTATTAATAAAACCTGCTGTAACTTTGTAAGAAATGATCGTATTGACTTGCTGATGATTTCACCTGATTCGGAATTATAAAAAACATAATAAACAATATCCCATTTCACCTACTTATTTATTTATTTTTAGTTACCCCCCTCCCTGAGCTAACAATGCCAATGTTTTGCGCACAAAACATGATAAAACAACTTTATTTTTTTAGTACTCATTGGATCTTCATTTTTAGTATCAAAACGAAGTTCTTCCCAAATTTGGGTGAATGGGCATCTGTTGTTTCGAAAAATCCTATTTTACCAGTGTACTACACGCAAAATTTAGAGAATTGACAATATTTCAATGAAATTACTACATATTTGTAGCTATACATGTCATGACAAGATTCCGAGTTTGCAATTCATTTGCAGATGTTCTGACATGACAATATTGCAAATTTACAATGCGTTTGCAAATAGTCTGACATCGCAATATTACTAGTTTGCTATGAGTTTGCAGTAAGATTGATGCAACAAGATTGCAACTTGCACGACAACTTAGCTGCAAGTTCAAAGTATGGTGACTTCGGAGTTTGCATAATCTTGTTGCAGTCTTGTTATGAACTTTCAGACTTGTCATGCTGAGCTTGCTGCAACATTGCAAATCTGCAAAGTAAGATTGCTGCAAATTTTCTGCAAACTAAAATTGCTATCTGGGCTAGCATACTGACCCATCAGTCCGATGATAACATCACCCACAGAGTCTGTGACCTCACCTTATCCTCTTCGGACCTGGAGTATCCTATAGGATACACATCTTTACAATTTTTTTCCCTGTATATAAATAATGATTAATAAAATGAAAATGGTGTGAATGGAATCTTCAAAGATAGCCAAACTAAAGCAAAATAGCAAATTGTTTCTTATAGCGCATTTTTCTGCCACAAAATGGTATTTAAAAATGACTTGCAGCAAAAATGAGGGAAATATACAAAAACGAAAAGTAAATAATTTTTTTATTTGTTAAAATACTATACGGAGAGCCCGTTAAAAATAAAAATTTATTAAATGCATGATTATTTAATATTTTTCATTATTTTTTCCATTCAAAACAAAAGAAAATATCCTAAAAAATTATCAAAAAATGTATTTATTGTGTCCCATGTGCCATATATGATATATCAAATTTTATGTACAAAAATTAAATTAAATTTTTTTTTGCTTTTCAATCTTTCTTAGTTATCACTTTGCGAATATAAATTCATAACTGAAGTAAAAAAATATATGAAAATAAACCCTGGGACTGGGATCTGAAGAGGTTAAGAAAAGAGCTTCATTAGTGAGAGAGCTTCATTAGTGTCGCCATCTATGAGTTAAAACGGAAATCAATAGCATTGCGCCTGTGACATTTTCAGCTGATGGGTGAACTATACGTGTATTTATTAAAATAAATAAATAAAAAGCAAAGAATAATATTTAAAAGTAAAATAAGACATGTCATAAGATATTATTTTGACCATACTGAACAACATAATATTGATGATTTTACTAAAGGTTATTGAATAACATCAAAATGTTTTCTTTTATATTATGAACATATTTGAAATGAACATATTTCTAGCATAGCTACATCAAAATCTGAAAGAGCATTTTACGAGTAAACTTTCATATTTATAAAAATAATTTTTATTAAATTGAGATTTAATTACAAATATCTAGTAATAGGAATAGTGCTCACATCAGTGCTTTTTATGTTTCGCCGATTTTTTAAAATTGTTAAGCTAAATTCTTTATTTGCCTTAAACTATAAAAAGAAGAAGAAAATAGGAATATGTAAATACAGGGTGAAAAGTAACTTGGAACAAGAAGTTTGGAAAAACCCCTTCAAAAAGATAACCCTTAAAAAAAGTCTATCTTTATTTTATTACAAAAGAAATATTCTAGTATTTCAAGTTTTGGATGATACAGACATCTGTAACTAATAAATATTTATAAAATATATTTAAGAAAACATTTCGAAGAATTTGCTATCTAGAATCTTTTGAATAAACGTATAATGATAATAATAATAATAATAATAATAATTAATTAATTAAAAATAAAAATAAATAAATACTGAATTTATGTAAAAACAGCTTAAAACTGAATTCTGTACACAACCTTCTGTATTATTATTTATTAACATACTTGGTAAATCCTCATGTTTTTTTTTAACGTATTCATAAAGTCCTTTTTCAGCGGCCCCACCAGTGGCCGAGAGGTTCTGCTCTCGAAGCTGGTAGACGGGAGGTGCTGGGTTCGATCCCAATCGCGCACGTCGGCCTAATCGTTCGGAGTTTTCGTGGTTTTCTTCGAGCCGTGGATCTTCCATGCGTTAATACGGATTAGGTTCCCTTAGAAAGACCCCCACGGAGGGCACTCCCCCCGGGCCTATATCCCTCGTGTAGATAATTGGCCGTCAAAAATCAACCCAACCCAACCCTTTTTCAGCGCATTCACAATATCACGGATTTTAACGCCCTAAACTTGATTTTTAAATATATTCTCGTTTTTATCGAGTCTTTTATAATTCAGATTTGTTGTAGACTATGAAGCGAGACATTAGTTTATTCTAAAAACGAAAGTTTATTTTTATTTTTATTTATTTATTTATTTATTTATTTATTTTTTTTTTTTTTAAATATTAGTTAGATATAATCTATTAATTACAAAAGTTTCATAGTTTTTTTACTCCTCCCTGCCCCCATGTCAATCAATATCGTACTGGAGTGATACTTTCCCTCATATTGTAGCCCCACCAGTGGCTGAGAGGTTCTGCTCTCGAAGCTGGTAGACGGGAGGTGCTGGGTTCGAACACAATCGCGCCAGTCGGCCTAATCGTTCGGAGTTTTCGTGGTTTTCTTCGAGCCATGGATTTCCATGCGTAAATACGGGTTAGGTTCCCTTAGAAAGACCCCCACTAAGGGCACCCCCCCCCCCCTCCGGCCTATATCCCTACCGTAGATAATCGGCCGTCAAAAAGTCAACCATTCCTCATATTGTAACGTAAATTTTTTGCAGCCTTTAATTCAGAGCTAATTTTGAGTAAAAAAATCATTGCGATTATTATTTTACTATAACTTAAATCTTTTATGAGTGTGTATACCCATTAATAAGAATTAAAATAGTCTCAATAAAAGCAAAAGTGCATCATCTGTTTAAAATTAAAAATACTTTTTTTTTCAATAGGCTATCGACGTTTTTAATTTTTTGTGAAAAAAATTATGTTTTTATTTTATGTAAAAATCTTTCATCTCAAACTCCTAGTAGATTTTACCTTAGCTCTCCTTTTATTTAAGGCTCCGCTGCATTGAAACTCCCCGATCGCGAAATCCCATGCTAGCTTATGGGAAAATTTGAAGCTCGATGACTCATTACCTAATATAATTATTAAAATACCGTTTCACCATCAGAAAGTAGACGTCAGATGCCGATGATGTGCGTTTTTAAAAATTATCTCCGTAAATTTTAAGTACATAAAAAATCCCTATAAACTTTGAAATTTCCATTTAATTAAATTTTATCATGTCCCACGACAGCATGTCCCAGTTGAAATTTAGTATATTCCGCCGGAAGGGGCCGCTATGATAGCGATTTTTGTGCCATTTTCCTTATTATATCATCGGAAAGCGTAGGAAGTTATGCATAAAATTGAACCAAACTTCATATGTATGTTTTTGATTACGGTCATGTCCCAGTTGAAATTGGGGATATTTCCTCGGAAGGAAACGCTTTGATAGCGATTTTTGTGGGATTTTTCTGTTGTATCATCCGAAAGTAAATGAAGCTATTGACAGAATTGAAACAAACTTCATCAATACGTTTTAAACTATGGGCGTCATGTCCCAGTTGAAAATGTGGATATGCCCGCATAATGGAGCTCTGTGATAACGATTTTTCTGCAATTTTCTCGATTTTTTGCAGTTTAAACAAAGAATTTATGTTTAGATGCAATGTAACAAGCCTGGTGTCATTTTAGAGAAAACCCTCCTGAAGGTGACGCTGTGATAGCGAATTTTGTTCGATTTTCGTCACGGCCGCGTTAGCTGTTGAAAAAATCTCTGCCGGCTCGGCCTACAGGCACAGGTAGATTTCGAAGTTAAGTACTAATTTCAGCAACAAAAACTAAATCAAGATTAGAGAGGAACCCAGTTTAACAATTTTATCTGTCCGCTTTTGACGAGTTTTTAATTTCCTTTTTCTGTAAGAGTTGGTTTTATCAGAATTTTTTTTCAACCCCTAGTTTTTTCATCCCTTCAGATTATTTTTAATAATATTATTCATCAGTAGAGTTCATCTTATCAATAACTTTTTACTACAAGAGTTACAGATAATATTAAGAAGATGTATATAATAAATTTAAACCGTGTGGTGGTTGTTTCATTAAATGATCCACACACTATATTTTAAATTCTGACGTTCTTTTTACTGAGATACGCACGCGTTTAATAATGCAACCCTATATACAGCATCTCTGAGTGTTGTCAAAAATTTTCCTCACCCAGTGATACTTTTTTATAGCCTTAGTGGCGGATTAACGGAGATGTGATTTTTTTCTTCTACAATCCCCCCCCCCCACCCGCCCCCCCACACACACACCTTTTTTTTCTGCGAGAGTTGGTCCTATCAAAAACTTGTCAATATAAAACTTGTAGATAATATTAAGAAGATTTATAATAAATTAAAGCGGATTTGATTTCTTCTGAATTGACAAAGTTATGAACTTTTTTCTTCTTCAACCCCCCCCCCCCTTTTTTTTTCGTTTGCTGTAAGAGTTCGCCCTATCCAAAATTTGTCAATACAAAAGTTGCAGATAACAGTAAAAAGATTTGTAATAAATTTAAGTGGATTTGATATCTTCTGATTTGACGAAGTTATGAATTTTTTTCTAACCGTATTTTTTTTCTCCCCTTGACGCCAATTTTAATGATATCAAAAATCTTTCATGCACAAATTTTTGGCAATACCTAATTTTTTGAATTCTTAAATTGTACGAATCATTCGGGCATCCGCAAAAACATAGTTTCCAACCTTTGTATATGTTTTTAATCAATTGTTACCAAAAATTTTGTAAAAAGAATAGAATCAAAAGCATTGGAACGTCCACGGCAGAAAAAGATTTTTGCTGATTTTTTTTTTTTTTTTTTTTTTTTTTTTTTTTTTTTTTTTAACGGAAATATAAGTGTGATACACCAATTTAAAGCTAAAGAGTTGAGGTATATGAATTTGTAAGTTTTAATTTCATAAGATCAAGTGCTTACTGAAAATGAGCTAGATACTAACGGCATAAAACTACATTTACATTTGAGCTTAAAATACAACTTATTGAAATGTTTGATTTTTTTACTTTTTAGAATTCAATAAAATTACTATGCGTTCAAATCAACAAACTGTTATCATATCTTTAAGATCTACATAAGTAAAACCATTAGATAATGTCTTTAATATATTTTTGGCTGTATTTAAACGTTAATACTTAAATGTCACAAGAGTAACGGAAAACATACAAAAGTTTTAATAAATAAAAAACTACTTAAAATTTTTACCCAAAACTTCTAATTCTCTGATTTCGAGGTATAAGATATATTTTACATTAAATATTTTGTTTATAGTATGCATGGAATAGGCTCTGGGGAGATGTCACAAGAGTAACAAAGGTCTGTGTTACAAGAGTAACACATAATACTTTTGTCGATAGTTTGATATAAAACTGCGTTACAACCAAAACAAACAGAATACTTAAAGTTTTTTTTTTTCTTTGTTATTAGAGCAGTTCTTGAAATAGTTTTAGCTATAACTAAGGTTATTTTGTAAATTTTAAAGAATATAAATTATCTTTATTAGTGTTTTTTAATGGGTGGATTTATTTTTATTCATTTTTGGTATTACTTAAGATTATAAAATAATCATGACAAGTAATTAAAGATATAATAAAACAAATCAACTCGTGTCATTTTTGTGTGCTCTCTTTTGGTTTGAAGCACATGGTCTTTGATTAGATATTTTATAGGCTTTGTAAAGCTCAGTGGCGTAGCTACATATTCAACGCCCTGGAGCAAGTAAAGTTTGTGCGCCTTCTTGTCACTCAAAAAAGTTCTGAATAATTTTGATTTGAAGTTACATATATATATGTATGTGTGTGTGTGTGTGTAACTAGCTGACCCGCCCGACCTTGCCCGGGCCCGTTATAATAACGTAAACAAAACTCAAGTTTGTATGATTTTATATATTCCGAAAGTAGATCAAATGAACCCGGTCTTAGGGGTGGCCCACTGCCTTCGGTAGTGTCTAGTGTGTTCCTGACAAGCCTCTTTCTGAACTAACCTGTGGCCTGGGTCCCCGCTACCAAAGGCAGTGTATAAAGAAAGGGCAGCTGACGTCACTGTTGGTCGAATTACAGTTGGTCAGCAAGAAAAACTTGTTCATTCATTATGGTTCCTACAATACACATGAACTCCAGGAATTTGATTGATCTTTAACAGACTGATTTAACAGATCTATGATATGATTGCCCAGCGTCACCAAGTTGATTCCCGCAATGATCGCTATGATAAAAACGTAGTGGTAGATTGATTGACGGAAGTGTTTTTTGTAAACATGCCCTTTCTTTATACCAGGAGTGTTCTGTACGCGCCGGAGACAATCGAAAACCAAGTTGAATGAGTCAAACCCCGTAGTAATCGAACTCATAGAACCCGAGATAAGAATGCGAATCCTGGCGGTGAATCTATAATCTTTAAAACAGTCGTAAGCTAAGTTGAATGGACCAATTTCCGTTGAAATAGGGCCCATAACAACCGAGAAAAGAATGCGCCGTTAATGTTCAAAAATGGTGGTAACAGAAGTCTAAGACAAACTTTATAATACAGAAAGTAGCTGAATCGTAATCTAGGTTGAATGAACCAATTCCCTTTGAAATCGAGCCCCTAAGAACCCGAGGAAAGAATGCGACCCCAAGCAGTGGAAAGTGTTTGTGGCCCCCACCCCCTGTAAATTTAACAAATTACCTTTAACATTAACGTGATATTTAATTCACGGCTGCAGTGAGTAAATGTAAGTTGATGCCGAAAAAGAAGATTAATATTCGAAAAAGGTGGTAGCTGGAGTATAAGAAAATTTTTTAGTCGTTTATAAGTAGCCGGAGGACCCTCGAACTATGTTAAAGAAAATTGCAAGACAATCGGATAATTTTTAAAGAAACTGCATCAAGGACCCTAAGAAGGCGATTAATATTCAAAATTGCTGGTAGTTGAAGTGCGATTAATTTTTTTGCTATTCATGTAGTAGCTGGGGGACGTAAGAATTTGTTAGGAAAAAAATCTTAGTGAATCGGACCATTTTTAAGGGAGCTATAATAGGGGGACCAAAAGGGGCCAACTGATAATTGAGAGCAAGGCCTAAGGGGAAAACATGTTAAAATGTCCTACTACTTAGCACTTTAGATTTTCAGTTAGTCGAAATTAAGTATAGGGTATAAGTACTAATCAAGTACTAATCATTAGAAATTTTTTTCAAAGAAAGGCTTAAAGAGCCCTAGGGTCCCAATAAAAATATGAAGGTGTTGTCTCGGGGAGAGAAGTCCAAGACTCAATTTTGAAGTTATGCAATGAGAGTGTGACACAGTTAGGGGGTAAAAAAAGCACGGCGCACAAAAAGTTACCCTAGGGGGCCAGTATCTTAGCTGAAATGTAGAAGCGGAAGAAAAACTAAATGAAAAAAGAGCTGCAAAAATGAAGATCGGATTAAAAGGAGGCAATTTGTTAACAATTTAGGAACTTTAGGAACACAAAAACTTCAAGTGGCTTTGTACTAAGCCCCAGGGGTGGTACAGAACTGGAATGTTGCTGGGCAAAAGGAATTTTTTTTAGTATTTTATATAGTAGTCAAAGGACGCTAGAACAACGTCAAAGAAAATTGCAAGATAATCGGATCATTTTCAAAGAAGCTGCACCAAGGGCCCCAAGAAGGTGATTAATATTCAAATTTTGTGGTAGCTGAAGTGTAAAAAAATTTTTTGTCGTTCGTATAGTAGCTGGATTTTCTAGGATGTTGTTACAAAAAAAAGTTAGTGAATCAGACCATTTTAAAGGGAGATATAATTGGAGGTCCAAAAGGGGCCAAATGATAGTTGAGAGCAGGGCCTTAAGATGAAAACATGTTAAAAGGTTCTAGTACTTGGCGTTTTAGATCTCAATAAGTCGAAATTAAGCATGGGGTATGTATTAATCATTCGAATAAAATTTTGAAGAAGCGCGAAAAAAAGTGGGGAAAATTCTTTAAAAAGGGCACTAGGGGCCCAATAAAAGTGTGAGGGTGCTGGCCCGGGGAAAGGAGTCCAACTCTCAATTTTAAAGTTATGTATTGAGAGGTTGACAATATTAGGGCATGAAAAATGCATGACGCACAAAAATTTCAAGGGGCCCAGGGTCTTAACTGGAATGTAGAAACGGAGAATAACTAAATGGGAAAAGGGCCCCCAAAACGAAGAAGGTCGGGGCAAGTTATGAGCAATTTAGGGTATAAAAACTGAAAGGTGCTCTGGGGGACCGGTCATAAACAATTAAAAATCTGAGCTCCAGGCGCATGAGGACCTGTCTTGGACTACCCTCACCCAAATTTTCAGACTTCTACGTGCAATAGATTTCGTTAGCCACCACATACAGAGCGAAACTTTCTTTTATTAGTATAGACTAGCTGACCCACCCGGTGTTGCCCAGGCCCGTGATAATATTCTTAAATGAACTTGAAATTTGTAGGATTTTATTTCTTAAGTCTGTTCTTAAATCCAAAGGAGCAACTTTATGACATACGTTTTAATTAATTTTTGCTCGAGAACGCATGAAACTAGCAAATGTTGTTATTCAGAAACTTTGTAATCGAAAGATGTTTTCCTAATTTTTTGTAAGTACAATAGATCTTACAGAAAACACTGACAAAGTTGGCATTTTCAATGGAATTTCCCGACGAAAGCAGAAAAGCCAGTCAACGAAGGGAGAAAAACATCTTGTCATATATCTTTAACACGACTTTGTGTGAAATACGCGCTCCAAAAATCGGTTAAAAAAAGCAGCCCTGCTCTAATTTATATACAAAATTGATGACTGCCGCCGTTCTGATTATCACATTTATAGACAATGTTGAACAAGTTGGAAATTGCTTGTCAAACTTGGTGCTTTCGTACTATAACTAGTTTTAAAAATATTTTTTGCACCGCATATTGTACTGAATGTATATTTTAGTGCACTTCAATAAGTGCATATCCATTTCAATTTCATTCTGTTCGAAAGGCTGTAACATCATTAAAATGCATTTGAAATACTTTTTTTCCCACTGACCGTCATGTAACCGAAAACTTTTGACTGTCCCTGTTATTAATGTATACATCCGATTTTCATAAAATTTGAAATGACTCGACACAATTTTGAAACAATTATATATTCAAAATTTCAGACAATTCGGGTAGTAGTTTTTGCTCAATTATATGCGGACAGACGGATGGACAGACAAACGGACTGAACGACGACTATAGGTGCTACGTATTTATATAATTACGGATGCACCTAAAAAGGCCCGTTTTCATATTAAAATGTAATTTTTTACAAAAAAGAATGTTTGACTTACATTTTCTTTGCTGAAAATATTCTTTATAAATATTTTTGTACAAAGCGCAAAATTCAATATAATAAAATTTATTATAGAGGAAATTACAATCACAGCATTGTACGAATACACGAAACCTATACACATTTCAAACAAATACTTAATAAATGATTTTACAAATAACTAAATAAAATAAAATACGTATATATATATATATATATAAAGAGAGGCCGCGCTCTTTGGTACAAGATAGACTGAAAATTCTTGGGACAGACCATGTCCAAGCTGGTCACAGAAAAAATTCCAGAATATATACGTTAATGTTTAAAAGATTTAAATGGTCCTCTGAAGCAAAGAAACTTTCAAGAAAAAAAAAATCAATTCTTCTGCCTTGCAAAGAGAAATAAAAATCATTAATAAAAAATGCTTCAAAAAAAAAAAAAAAAAATGATTTAATATTTTTCATATCTAATGCTTATAGAAATTTAAACCTATTAGTTTCAGTTGATGGAGGGAGCAGCTTTACCTGGTTATGGCGCACCGACCCGCAGGTCGGTTGCCCGGCGGGCCAGTCTGAGCCTGCCAGAATGTGACTTAATTTAGTAAAATTCTATTTTTTTATTATTATTGTTTATAGGCCTTGTTTCGGCATAGGCGGAATGAAAATTTATTGAAAATTATGTCTTTAGAAAAATGTTTAAGCTTTATGAATGAAAGTGCACGTTTTCTTTAAAACACGACGTCTTTATCACTAGTGGAAATATTTCGCCTCTGTATAAAATTAGGAACTAAGTTTTTATTCATTCTTATACTGTTTTGAACAAACAATATTTCTGTAAAATGTTCAGAAAGTTGAATGGAGTAACTCCAAACATTTTCATCCCCCCCCTTTTTTTTAAATCGAAAATTCATCGACTACTAATATGTGCTATCAGATGGCGGTGGAATGTGCGCGTGTGTTGAGGGAGTAGGCACAGGATGATTATGGCTTAAGCAAACTCACATTACTATGTTCGAAAAATATGTTTTACTTTATTTAATCCTAATATTCTGAGATAAATAAGGTTTAATGAGGAAAATTACTGTTAGAAAAAGTGGTGTAATTTTGCATAGGCTATAATCAGGCCCTAAGGAACACTTAATTTGGTACTTAACTTTTCTCTCTTTTTGAAGGTTATCGATTCTGCATTTGACATTTGCAATATTTTCAAATCTCAAAAACAATACGCACAAAATTTAAGTTGCTGTTTCCCACTCCCCCCCCCCCCACCATCTACATTTTGTCGCCATGGGCTGATGTAGAATATGTTTAAATCCGTCTCTTATTATTGTTTTGTAATCTGTATTGATGCATGTTTAGTTTCCACAAAACAAACAAAAAGAAAAAACCTTCAAAAATTTCATTTATTGGTTTTCGTTTGTAAAATGGTCAATAATTTTCTTCAACTTGTCACGCCATATTTTTTCTAAACCGTAAAATAATTTTCGTAAATTACTACTGTTACATCGTACCTATAGGTTTCTCAGCGGTGAATTCTTTGGCTACCATTATTTCCGTACAGTAATCATCATGATAAATGTCTAAAACATTTCTAATAGAAATGTACCAGAAAGATTACTGTTTGGAAATAGTAGTAGCCGATGTTAAATAAGTTGAATAAGTTCTGTTAAATAAGTTTTGATTACTTTAAGATCTGAAAATCTTCAACAGTCGCCTACGGAAAAGTTACAGAAAAAAGTCAGGCATGCTGAAACGGTGTTGGAGAAGTTACTCGAGGCTGCAATATGGTATCAATTAAAATTAAAACTTGGTGAATAGAAGTCATTTCTTTTAACTACGTATGAAAACATGTTTTAAATCGAAATAGTTGAGGTTAAACACAATGTAAAATATCATAGAAATATGCTGATTGTAACAAGGTTCATCTATAATGTCTGATTAATAATGAAAAAATATACAAATATTTTAAGAATTCTTTATTTCGCTTTTTCTAATTTTGCGCCCTGAGGATTCGTGCGCCTGGAGCAGTTTGCTCCAACTGCTCCACGGTAGCTACGCCCCTGGTAAAGCTTCGTTTACTAAATTCTGCTGTATAACCTACAGACGTTCTTATAGTAACTCTTATGGAAAGGATTCTGATAGCATATTTTAAAGGCAAGATTTTAATACACGCTTCTTATACACGACATTGTTTTAAAGAGCAGGAAAAATTCTGCTAAGCGCCAAAAATTGTAGATAAAAAATAAGAATGAAATTGAATATGTTGTTGTGGGAAAGAAACAAAACAAAATATATTACGATAAGGTGAAGAAAAGTCTTAGAACCAGCAAAAGCTTCAGCAAGAAAATGAAAATATTAAGAAAAGGAAAAAGTAGAGAACTAGCTAACCTCAGATACTGTAACGGAAAAAAATCTAACTCCACAGCTTGAATTTTATGTCGATGAAGATTTAAGAAGAGGTCATTCTTCAACTAAATCTACGTTAGTTAAGTGTGAAAAAGGTCACATAATTTCATCAATTCTAGGGGACATTTAATAAGAGAATACGTTTTTTGTTTAAAGAAGCTTTCCTAAATTGAAAAATTGGAGATTCCTTTGCAGTTTTAAAGCCTAGTTTCATAAAACAATAGAAAATTACTCATCAAAATATCTCCATTTGCTGCTGTCACGAAAACATTCAAGCAATTCATAATGTAGTAATTGGTGTATTTCCTGCATTAAACATTCCTGTGATGGATTTAATGACTTTGTCTGCCGTGATACATGATAATTAGAATTTAGGAATTCCGAATACCTAATTTGCGGAGATAACATCGAAGAATTATTTGAAACGGAAGTCCATAATACAGAACTTCTTATAAGTTATTGTAAATAGCAAAACGTTGATAGACGTTGACCCGGAGCCGAACAATTTTTGATGCTCCAGCTCCAGCTCCGCTCCTAGAGAAAATACTGTGGCTCCAGCTCCGGATCCGGCTCCAACTCGGCTCCGACTTCGCGCTTTTGAGTTGCAGATTTTAATTTACACGTTTAATTTTTTGCTCACAAATACTTTCTACCTTCATTAAAGATCTGACAAAATGCATTTTTCTTCTCATCAAACTTCAAATGCTTGTTCAGAAAGTATGACATCTTTTAGCTTTTGCTTTTAAAATAGAAAGTTTGGTGGAATTTTAAACACAAAAATCTTAAATTTCTTCTACACTTTTCAAACAGCCAAAATTGTACAACTACACATGCAAACAACAAGCGGCCATATTTGTTTTCGAATAGTGTTGTCACTTAGTTCAAGTAGAAAGTAGAAGTAAGGTAGTGTTACCATGTTTCGAGAAGGTTTCCTTCTCTAATAATAATAATAAAAACCTAAAAAATGATATAATTAAAATACTGAATAATGATGTACAGTAGAAGATCTTTATAACGCAAATCTAAAAACGCAAGGTTGTGCGTTATATAGAATTTTGCATTATATGGATCACATTTCACACATAATTAAATTTACCTTATAAACACGACCATATAAATCTGAAACATACCAAAATACATTAGAGTATCTTTATACTGCACTTCTTGTCACCAGGAATTATCCAAATTATGAATTTTTGCATTATATGATCATTTTATATTGTTTATTTTATAAACATGGCCCAACTATACCTGGACTCAATCATTCATTATATTACTCATTTCCAAAAATATAATATTTATTGTAATAATAGCAATTTCTTTTCATTAAAAAGTTTTGAATTAAGGAGATAAAGTTGAATTAATGTATCAAATGTAGTTTTCTAGAGAGTAGCAATTTTTACGATGTGGGATTTCAGGTGCTTCTTACCTGCAAAATTCATTGTTTACATCTGAGAAGTTGTGCGTTATATGGAGAATTGCATTATATAGAATCGCGTTATAAAGATCTTCTACTGTAATTAAAATATTTTAAGCCTAGAAATTTAAAAGACTGAAAAAAAAAAGATTTAAAAGAATATTAAAAACTAAAGGAGCCCTGGAGCTGGGGAAAATGTAGAGCTCCAGCTCCGGCTCCAGCTCCAGGGAAAACACAGCTCCGGAGCGCTCCGGCTCTGGGCTCCAGCTCCAGCTCCGGGTCCCTGCTATTGACTAAACGTTTATCAACACCTTCTCAATTCTGTTACTTTTTCAAAACGTTGATAAACGTTTTGAAAAAGTAACGGTTAAAGAAACCATTTCTGATTGTTTAAAAATTTTCGAAAGCAACTAAATCCATTTCTGTGGCACACATTCATTGAAACTTGTACAAGGGATTATTTTCGTAATGCCAAAAAAAAATAACCATTTCTGAAAGAATAATTATGCCAGTGG
Source organism: Maratus speciosus (assembly GCA_963932465.1). Taxonomy (NCBI): domain Eukaryota; kingdom Metazoa; phylum Arthropoda; class Arachnida; order Araneae; family Salticidae; genus Maratus; species Maratus speciosus. The sequence goes on along the minus strand of OZ010788.1, from coordinate 279,633,516 downwards.
ATTTTCTGGAAACTGTTTTATTTTCATGCCAAGACGAAATTTTGGTATGAAATACTACATTTCTGGTCAAATCCACAAGCGACTGTATTTTCAGCTTTTTATTTAGTATGATCCCAATAAAGTAAAGTCTTATGCTATTATTTTAGACAATGTAACTCATAATCAATTTTTTGTAAATGCTTTCGTATGTAAAATTTCAACATTGCATCTTTAAGGGAATTTGTATTTTCCTAAAATGTACCTGTTTTACTTTTTTATATGATGGTTGTGCTTTCCAATAAAAAAAAAATACATAACTATGCAAATATGCCTGCAATGAATCTGACTCCTTTCTCAATTAACTTAATTGGACATATTTTTTTTTCAAATACTCCTGGTATAGATGCTGTAGATTTATTTTGTGTTGTTGTCTAATGATATATATGGAATGAAGTGCGTGCTAAAAAAGCAATTCTAAGATATACTGCTTATTTTGTCAAAAGAAATAAAACAATAAAGTTTCATTACTTTGTGAGAAAATACCAGCGAAGGGCATTCAACAAATACAATTTGTTAAAACCATGAAAAATGACACTATCTACTACAAACCTTACATTAACATGATTCGTACAAAGAATTTCTGTTTCATTAAGTAAATCATGATACAGGAGAAATTACAAGTGATATTATTGATAAGGAAGAGCATTGATAAACTTATTCTGTTAAGTAGCAGAAACTGAGAGGTTGCTATGTGGTTATAGTGTTTGTTAATTTTAGAATTTTTTACATTATTTTATGTTATTTTAAAATTAAACCATCATTAAAAGTTGTTATGTATGGAAAATAATCTTTTTAACTTATCTGGGAGCACGGCAGTGCGTCCGCCAAGTTCGCACAAGCCGTAAGCTACCTTTTCCTGAACCATTTCGGCATATTTTTCACCCCCTCATAACGTCGTTTTAGGGAGAGATATAGAAATTTTTCTTTTATACACATGTTCATACGGTCAAACTGAACTAAGGTTCCACAGTTTCATGTTTCTGTATTTAGTAGTTTTCGAAATATTAAATTCCGAAAAAGCGCTTTTTTGTCACTGACTCACTTCGCATCATCAAATAACTAAAGTACTTCTAAAAGTCGTAGAATCATGAAATTTCACAAGTAAGTCGGGTTTGTAGCACAATTAACCAGAAAAATCTGAAAACACAGAATTTTCGCCTCTAAACCCTTCAAACAGGGGGTGTTGATTTGGCCGCAAACAGTTCCTTAACGCATTCAACTGCGCCAATGTTGGTCGCCAAAACTGAATTAAAGAGCTTTGAAGGGGGCACGTAATTTCAAGCAGAATAAAATTTTATATACATGCTTTTCCAAAGATGTTTGTTAAATAGAAAAAATGAATATACCTAAAAATTTTAATCAGTATAGGTTAGGATATATTTACGATATTAAAACAATAAAACATTTAACAAAATATAACCGCAATTCGGTACGTTTCCGATATAGTAGCCCTGGCGAAATACAGAAAATAGCCTTGACGAGAAAAGAAATTTGATAATAACGTATTTTCTGGCAACCTATTTACTGTGTAATATACACAAGCAATTTTTTCCATATGTATACAATTTATTTAACGTAAGGAACCCGTTTATTTATTTTTATATACCAACATAAATAATTTGTATATAAAAATAATATTTTATACATGTATAAATAAAATGTTTATATGTATATTTCATCAGTTTTGTTTTCATAGTTGTTTATATCATTTGGCAACATATCTCAGTTTCTAAAGTCCGAATTCCGCCAAGATTTTAAAAAAAATGCCAAGGCCCCTATAGTGGAAAAATATCCTAATTCCATATGAAAGTTTAAAAATCTCCTTTTAATTAAATGAAATGTGTAACTAATAAACTGTCTTTAACGATGTGCGACAGATGCGGCGTCCGAAGTCCGCTGCTAATGTTATTATATTGTATTATTAGCCTGCTTACTGTTAATTTAATGTTAATTTTAAATCTGTAAAAGAAAGATTATAGTTATAGATAAGATATGTTAGTCGCCAAAACCCTATTACAGAAAATTAGCCTGAGTTATAAAGGTGTTACATGATTTCAAGCTGAATGAATTTTTATATGCTTTTACAAAAATCTAAATAAGGCAAATCTTTCAGTTTATCTGTCCATCTTTCTATCTTTTACTTCCTTAAAACAAATTTTATTAAAGACCGGGAGGCGTCTGCACAGATCATCACCTCATCCAGTTGACGGCTGAATTTTAGGATTAGTTAAATATCGATTAGCGTATTGAAATGTAACTGGTCTGCCAAGTCGTATCTTTGTGGAAACCACCTACAGACCCGATTTTACGGGTTAATTGGTGAATTTTCCATTGTGTTTTCCTGCACTCATTCCTCCATGTTTCCAAACTTTTGGATGCAGGAAAATACAATAGTAAATCTATCAGTTAACCACTAAAATTAGGTTTTCAGGTGGTTTCTACCAAGATATAACTTAACAGACCAGTTGCATTTAAATATGCTAATCTAGTTTTAACTAATCCTAAATTTTTAGCTGTAAACTCGATGAGGTGATGGTGTGTGCAGACGCCTCCCGGTATATTATAAAAGTCGGAATTCTAATCTCAATAGCACTCTGGTCAATCTGGCAATTATCCCTACTATTTATGGAACACTATTCCTTTAAGTGCGTTTACTGATGTTAATGAACTTATGCATATACATCATACATATTATACATATGCATATAATACGTAATACATTTGCATCATAAATATTATAGATATGTGTATAATACATAATACATATGCATCATTATGACGTCAGAATAAACAAAACATTTTCTGTCGCCAAATTTGAGAATTGACATGATATATTACCAAATTTGGCGAAACTTTGCTAAATGTCGCCAAGCTTGGCAAATATTTGACGCTAGTGGCTATTTTTCAATGATTTAATTATTAATGCGAGCCATCTATTTTTATTTTTCCGCATATCATGTGAATAGTTAAATGATATAACGTATGAATATTTCCAAAGTGCTAATAGTTTCGTCACTGCTCAAAACCTCTGCTATTGTTATTATATTGTACTGTTATTATACTTACTGTGATTATGTTCTTACTCTTTACACCGCTAAAACTTCTGTATTATATAAAGAGAATTTACGAAAACTATTAAAGTATTGAAACTACCAGTTCTCCTTATGATTATTATAATTCTATAATATGTAACCTGCTAATCGATATGTACGTTAGAATGAATCTTCTATAATCCGGTTCCTCGCATTTTAGTTTTCATGTTTCGAATAAAATTAGCTAAAATCTTAAATCCACGGCACATTGACTAATTCTTCAATATGACCAGATGAGATGAATGATAGATTTTCAAATGGATCATGGCAGTGAGCCGGTAGACCTTCCGTTCTTCCGTAATCGAGTCTATTGAAAAGGTTAACGTGAAACAAAAAAATATTAGCATCAATATGGTTTAATGTAAATGCAGATATCGTCAAAGGATTTCATAAGAACCATTTCACTTGTACCCAGTCGTATCAGTTCACCCAGTCATATCGTAATACAACAATTGGCAGTGAACCCAATTAGAAAAGATTACTTAATATGATTAAAAATTTCCGCATTAGAGAACGAATTGTAACTGCTAAAGAAACATGCATAAGTGAGTTAAGATATATTTGTCACGAAAGATAAAATACATAACAATACAAAATGTATGATGTGCTTCCATGAACGTAAAGAGTTCTTGATTTCTCTATCAAAAGCTTCCGACTTGGCGAAAGAATTGGCAAGTACATTAAATTATGAATAACAGTAACATGATGCAACGTTTAACATGGAATTAACAGAGTAAATGCTGCTTGCTAGAGGCGGCTAGTACTTTAATATAAAAAGAAATAAAGTATACATTTGTAAAGCTCAATAAAATAAATTTAGGTATTTTTATGTTAGCCGGGCGCAAGTGGCAAATCGACAAATACTGTTCCCAACTCCATTGTGCAAATTACATTCATTTCATTTAAAAATATAACCTTTTCAGTCATCTCATTTAAAATAGATGCATTTCCCTCATTTTATTCAATAGAATATTTAACATAGAAATAAATATATAAATAAGAAATAATAACATAAACCAAAATATTTTATTTGAAAATCAAAGCATTGTTTTTAATTTACACATGTGAAAAATGAAAACTGCTATTGACGAAAAAACAAAAGGCTAATGAGGAGATTTGCTCCGGGCTAATATAAAAGTACCGAAATTTAAGTTTTTACTTTCTTCTATCTTCAATAGAAGAAAGTATTGTAATCGAAATTTTTTTCGACTTCCGGTTTTCGACGGATTTACATGTTTTAGGGGTCAGAGATCCCAAAAAACATGTTTATAGAAAATGTCTGTCTGTCCGTGTGTCCGTGTGTCTGTCGCCATTGTACCATCAAAAAGTGTATGAAGTTATGCATAAAATTGAACCAAATTTTTATGTTAAGTTTTTGGCTATGGCAAGCAGATCCTCCCTGAATTTGGAAAAAATTCGCCGGTTGGGGGCGCTGATATAGCGATTTTTGTGAGACTTTGAATATTGTACCATCCAAAAGTATATGAAGTTATGCATAGAATTAAACCAAATTTTTATTTTAAGTTTTTGGATATGGCAGGTAAGTCTTCCTTGAATTTGGAAAAAAATTCGCCGGTAGGGGGCGCTGTAACAGCGATTTTTGTGCGATTTTGAATATTGTACCATCCAAAAGTATATGAAGTTATGCATAGAATTGAACCAAATTTTTATTTTAAGTTTTTGGATATGGCAGGTAGGTCCTCCCTGAATTTGAAAAAAATTCGCCGGTAGGGGGCGCTGTAACAGCGATTTTTGTGCGATTTTGAATATTGTACCATACAAAAGTATATGAAGTTATGCATAGAATTGAACCAAATTTTTATTTTAAGTTTTTCGCTATGGCAGGTAGGTCTTCCCTGAATTTGGAAAAAATTCGCCGGTAGGGGCGCTGTCACAGCGATTTTTGTGCGATTTTGAATATTGTACTATCCAAAAGTGTATGAAGTTATGCATAGAATTGAACCAAATTTTTATTTTAAGTTTTTGGCCTTTGCAGGCAGATCCTCCCTGAATTTGGAAAACATTCGCCGGTAGGGGGCGCTGTAACAGAGATTTTGAATATTGTACCATCCAAAAGTGTATGAAGTTATGCATAGAATTTAACCAAATTTTTATTTTAAGTTTATGGCTATGACAAGCAGCACCTCCCTGAATTTGGAAAAAATGTGCCACTAGGGGGCGCTGTAATAGTGATTTTGCATATTGTACCATCGGAAAGTGTATGAAGTTATGCATAGAATTGAACCAAATTTTTATTTTAAGTTCTTGGCTATGGCAAGCAGGTCCTTCCTTAATTTGGAAAAAAATTGCGGGTAGGGGGCGCTGTAATAGCGATTTTCGTGCCATTTTGAATATTATACCATCGAAAAGTGTATGAAGTTATGCAGAGAATTGAGCCAAATTTTTTGAGTTTCTTTTTGTTCATGGCCTGAAGGTCCTCCCTGAATTTGGAAAAATTCCGCTGGAAGGGTGTGCTATAATTACGATGTCTGTACCATTTTCTTTATTGTACCATCGAAAATTGTATAAAATATGCATACAATTAAACCAAATTTTTTGTGCATGTTTTTGGCTTTGGCCAACAGGTCCTCCTTGAATTTGGAAATATCACGCGGTAATGGGGCTCTGTGATGGCGATTTTTGTATACTTTTCTTGATTTTTCGTAGTTCTATTGTCCATCGGCGGCTCGTGCAAAGGCGGGAACTCACTTCCTGCTAAGCCGGCTATTCACAAACATCTGATAACAACAGAATAAGGAAAAACTATTAATTTTAACAAATATCATGATATAGATTAACTCGTTTTTAGTTCATTTAATTGACTGAAGCAGAAATTTAAGATGAAAATCAAAGTTGGTATAGTAATGAACTAATAATATTGAAGTATTAACATGCGTAACTAGTTTTTGAAATATTAAGATGTATAAGATAGAAGAAAGTTTTGGGATTGGCACATCCAACTAGTTTCATATTAATATAGTTTAGAATAATAAACTTGAAAAAAACATACAAAAAGTAGTGATATCCCAACAAAAAGTTTTCGGTAAAAAAAAAAAAAAAAAGCGCCAAGTTCTCCTTAATGTTTCGGCCAGAAAAAGTAGTGATATATGAAGTTCGCACAAGTTAAAAGCCAAACATCCCAAATCTTTCATTGAAAATGGCTTCCTGCGACTTGGCCGTTAATGCCTTCGAGAGAGTTTTTCAAATATTAAAGTATGTACAAATGAGTTACATGCCAACTAAATTTTTTGATTATTTTAGCCATTTTGTGGCACAAAGTACAGAAATAAAATACACATTTGAAAAAAGCATTTAAACAACTTCAATTTATTTAAATGCTTATAAGTTAAAAATAACAAAATACTTGTATTCAGGAGATAATATCCCTAATTGCTAAAACATAATTAGTATAAGCTTTTAACAGTTTATAAGCCGAATACCTCTTAATGTATGCAAACAGACTATAATAAATGTTCAAACGAAAGGAATCTCTTTCGTCAATGCACAAGATTTCAATATTATACAATAAAATATAATGTAACATATTGTGAGATTTGAAATAAGTAAATTTTGTTTTATTTCTTGGGTTTTACGTTAATGATTTTAGCTTTAGACCGTACAAAATGGCAATTAAACCACAAGTGGACTAAATGATCTGTAATCAAAACTAATGTTTGTTGAAACTGAATGGTAGTTATCAGAAATCTTTTACTTATAATGTCTTTATGTGAATTTGCCTCTTTGCATTCTAATATTTGCATTCTAATAATGCTTTTAATATTTAAATAATTCATAAATGCGTAATATTTCCAATCATTAATTTTGAAATGCTGTAGAAGGCATTAACGGCCAAGTCGCAGGAAGCCATTTTCAATGAAAGATTTGGGATGTTTGGCTTTTAACTTGTGCGAACTTCATATATCACTACTTTTTCTGGCCGAAACATTAAGGAGAACTTGGCGCTTTTTTTTTTTTTTTTTTTTTTTTTTTTTTTTTTTTTTTTTTACCGAAAACTTTTTGTTGGGATTTTAATTATTTTGTTTAGTATTTAAACTGAATTTTTGCTAAAATTACATTATGGACAAAATGTTACAAGAGTAACACTTAGCATTTTGCAAAATCAAATGTAACTAATTCATGTGTTATCAGATGAGTTCAATGATTAGTGCTTTTTAAAAAGCTACAATTACTCAGCTATATTCTGTAAATTTTATTTCTATAGTCTCATATAATTCACAGAATTTCTGCGTCAAACACAATTTTTGAAAATTGCATTTTTTTGTGGTCACAAGAGTAACAAAATTTTCATTTATTATCTAGCCAAGTAAAATGCTTTTTGTTACAAATTATATATGGTTTTTGAAAGTAAAGTACATGTATTTTTAAGAAGTTGCATCAAATTTATCTTAAATATATTTTGTAATAAAAGAATTGGAAATATATATGGAAATTTGCTCTGGTGGTCACAAGAGTAACAGCGGACGTTCCCATAGTTACCAAACTTCATAATTTTTTTTATCAAATATCTTCAGAAATTTTGAAGATAAAAAGAATTTTTATATTTTTATGGGGTTCTTAAATTAATTCTAATGAAAATAAGAAACTTCTTTTCCGATACAAAATCTGGTTGAATTTGAAGAAAGACAAGTTGGAAATTGCACGTCAAACGTGGCAAATGTGGTGCGTTCGTACTATAACTAGTTTTATAAATATATTTTTTGCATCGCATATTGTACTGAATGTATATTTTAGTGCGCTTCATAAGTGCATATCAATTTCATTCTGTTCGAAAGGCTGTAACATCATTAAAATGCACTTGAAATAATTTTTTCCCATTGGCCGTAATGTAACGGAAAACTTCTGACTGTCCCTGCAATTAAACTATACATCCGATTTTCATGAAATTTCAAATGACTCGACAAAATTTTGCAACAATTATATGTTTAAAATTTCAGACCATTCGGATGGGTAGTTTTTGCTCTGCTATATGCGGATGGACGGACAGACAGACAGATAGGCGGACCGAACGACGAATATAGGTGCTACGTTTTCAACAAAATTTTGCAACAAATATATGTTTAAAATTTCAGACCATTCGGTTGGGTAGTTTTTGCTCTGCTATATGCGGATGGACGGACAGACAGACAGATAGGCGGACCGAACAACGACTATAGGTGCTACGTTTTCAACAAAATTTTGCAACAATTATATGTTTAAAATTTCAGACCATTCGGTTGGGTAGTTTTTGCTCTGCTATATGCGGATGGACGGACAGACAGACAGATAGGCGGACCGAACGACGAATATAGGTGCTACGTTTGCAACAAAATTTTGCAACAATTATATGTTTAAAATTTCAGACCATTCGGTTGGGTAGTTTTTGCTCTGCTATATGCGGATGGACGGACAGACAGACAGATAGACGGACCGAACGACGAATATAGGTGCTACGTTTTCAACAAAATTTTGCAACAATTATATGTTTAAAATTTCAGACCATTCGGTTGGGTAGTTTTTGCTCTGCTATATGCGGATGGACGGACAGACAGACAGATAGGCGGGCCGAACGACGAATATAGGTGCTACGTTTTCAACAAAATTTTGCAACAATTATATGTTTAAAATTTCAGACCATTCGGTTGGGTAGTTTTTGCTCTGCTATATGCGGATGGACGGACAGACAGACAGATAGGCGGACCGAACAACGACTATAGGTGCTACGTTTTCAACAAAATTTTGCAACAATTATATGTTTAAAATTTCAGACCATTCGGTTGGGTAGTTTTTGCTCTGCTATATGCGGATGGACGGACAGACAGACAGATAGGCGGACCGAACGACGAATATAGGTGCTACGTTTTCAACAAAATTTTGCAACAATTATATGTTTAAAATTTCAGACCATTCGGTTGGGTAGTTTTTGCTCTGCTATATGCGGATGGACGGACAGACAGACAGATAGGCGGACCGAACGACGAATATAGGTGCTACGTTTTCAACAAAATTTTGCAACAATTATATGTTTAAAATTTCAGACCATTCGGTTGGGTAGTTTTTGCTCTGCTATATGCGGATGGACGGACAGACAGACAGATAGGCGGACCGAACGACGAATATAGGTGCTACGTTTTCAACAAAATTTTGCAACAATTATATGTTTAAAATTTCAGACCATTCGGTTGGGTAGTTTTTGCTCTGCTATATGCGGATGGACGGACAGACAGACAGATAGGCGGACCGAACGACGACTATAGGTGCTACGTTTTCAACAAAATTTTGCAACAATTATATGTTTAAAATTTCAGACCATTCGGTTGGGTAGTTTTTGCTCTGCTATATCCGGATGGATGGACAGACAGACAGATAGGCGGACCGAACAACGACTATAGGTGCTACGTTTTCAACAAAATTTTGCAACAATTATATGTTTAAAATTTCAGACCATTCGGTTGGGTAGTTTTTGCTCTGCTATATGCGGATGGACGGACAGACAGACAGATAGGCGGACCGAACGACGACTATAGGTGCTACGTTTTCAATAAAATTTTGCAACAATTATATGTTTAAAATTTCAGACCATACGGTTGGGTAGTTTTTGCTCTGCTATATGCGGATGGACGGACAGACAGACAGATAGGCGGACCGAACGACGAATATAGGTGCTACGTTTTCAACAAAATTTTGCAACAATTATATGTTTAAAATTTCAACCATTCGGTTGGGTAGTTTTTGCTCTGCTATATGCGGATGGACGGACAGACAGACAGATAGGCGGACCGAACGACGAATATAGGTGCTACGTTTTCAACAAAATTTTGCAACAATTATATGTTTAAAATTTCAGACCATTCGGTTGGGTAGTTTTTGCTCTGCTATATGCGGATGGACGGACAGACAGACAGATAGGCGGACCGAACGACGAATATAGGTGCTACGTTTTCAACAAAATTTTGCAACAATTATATGTTTAAAATTTCAGACCATTCGGTTGGGTAGTTTTTGCTCTGCTATATGCGGATGGACGGACAGACAGACAGATAGGCGGACCGAACAACGACTATAGGTGCTACGTTTTCAACAAAATTTTGCAACAATTATATGTTTAAAATTTCAGACCATTCGGTTGGGTAGTTTTTGCTCTGCTATATGCGGATGGACGGACAGACAGACAGATAGGCGGACCGAACGACGACTATAGGTGCTACGTTTTCAACAAAATTTTGCAACAATTATATGTTTAAAATTTCAGACCATTCGGTTGGGTAGTTTTTGCTCTGCTATATGCGGATGGACGGACAGACAGACAGATAGGCGGACCGAACGACGAATATAGGTGCTACGTTTTCAACAAAATTTTGCAACAATTATATGTTTAAAATTTCAGACCATTCGGTTGGGTAGTTTTTGCTCCGCTATATGCGGATGGACGGACAGACAGACAGATAGGCGGACCGAATGACGAATATAGGTGCTACGTTTTCAACAAAATTTTGCAACAATTATATGTTTAAAATTTCACACCATTCGGTTGGGTAGTTTTTGCTCTGCTATATGCGGATGGACGGACAGACAGACAGATAGGCGGACCGAAAAACGACTATAGGTGCTACGTTTTCAACAAAATTTTGCAACAATTATATGTTTAAAATTTCAGACCATTCGGTTGGGTAGTTTTTGCTCTGCTATATGCGGATGGACGGACAGACAGACAGATAGGCGGACCGAACGACGACTATAGGTGCTACGTTTTCAACAAAATTTTGCAACAATTATATGTTTAAAATTTCAGACCATTCGACTGGGTAGTTTTCGCTCTGCTATATGCGGACGGGCGGACGGACAGACAGACAGATGGACGGACCGAGCGACTATAGGGGCTATGTATTTATATAATTAAGAACACACCTAAAATACACAAAGGTTGGCAGCTATGCTTTTGTGCGTGCCCAAATGATTCATAGTAAAATAATTCATTCTGCCCATCACTACATGTTCCACCTTATAAAACGGCAAAGTCTTGTTACAGCACTCTGAATGTGTTGGAAAGTGTTTAATAATCTATGTTTGACGAATGATTTCTTTTTTCCTCTTTTGAAACGCACTACTTTCGCCTTGCTCTCGTTTAAATTGTCTGGCTATTTGTCGACTGCCTGTTTTCCCTAATGCAAAAATATTCTCTTGTTCCGAAATTCAATACCTTGTCAAAGTAAATAGCCGTGTTTTACTTTAAGAAAATGCGACTCAGTTTTTTTACACAAATACATAAAATTTTTGAATATTTTTTCATTTGCAATTTTTTTAAAAGCACGAAAATCGTATGTTTTTTCCCTGGTAAATTCTCTTTTTAATTCATTCTATTATATAACTTTAAACCAAGTTATGACCACCGAATTTTAAGACAAATTAAAGAAAAAACAGATTGAAAAGTTTTTAAAAAACTGAGAAAAATATTCATAAACGATGTAGTGTAATATGTATACAGGGTGCTTGTAATCTGTTTTCATAAAATAAGAAAGGGGATAGTATTCATCGAAACGCATATTTTTTTATGCGAAAATAGGATCGCAAAGCACTCATTTTGCCAAAAATAGAACGTGTCTCGCTCCAATCCGAATTTCGTTCACAACTTTAAGAACATTGCCCATATAACCATAATTATTCTCCGGACACCCTATATCGGAGTTAAAGATCCTGTAGTTATATTATATTTGAAGTATTCACTGAATATCCAAAGGATACAGAGAACGAATTATCCAATTACATTCTCCTTGGAAAATTCTGTGTATTTTATTATAGGACGCACATACGCATTTGGTTTCTTCCTGAATTTCTTTTTGCTTTCTTTCCTGCTATAACTGTCCGAGAAACGTCATAAAAGTCATGTACAGAATGTGTATATGTGTGACACATTGCCATCTAGAGACTATCCCATGACTGTCTGAAGGACAATTTCGACTATCCAGATGATATCGGCTATACTGTATGCAGGGTTAGCCTAAATGATTCATCGGGTTTCAAAAGACTGCTTATTTACAAGTATACGACGTACAAAGACGTGGGATGCATGAAAAGGTACTTACACTCATCAAGTTTCTGGTACAAATTTTCAATGTGTGCGCCTTTAGTCACCCGGCACACATCCCAACGGTAATACAGTTCCGCCCATGCGTCTGTCAATGTTCGTCACAGCAGCAGTGATGCTTTCCTGCAATGCTTGCAGCGTTGTTGGTATTGGGGATACATAAACATTGTCCTTCACATAACTTCACAGGAAGAAATCACATGGCGTGAGATCTGGTGACCTGAGGGCCCCTGGAATTAGAATAACATCACCCAGACTAGCGAAACATCACCATTGCCGCCATGTTGTACAGTGGCGCCACAGGCCTGCCATCTAGCGTGTACGCAAGCCACGAGGAGGGCTTTTAAACTTGGTGAGTGTATGTATCTTGTCATGTATCACCCGGCTTTGTAGGTCATATACCTCTCAATAGACAGTGTTTTGAAACCCGATGAATCATTTAGGCTAACCCTGTATGACACCCACAGTATACTTTGAGGGCAGCAGTGGGTTGTCAGGATAAGGATATCTTAGCGAAATTTTAACTGACTGATTTTATTTTGTGCGAAATGGGATCATTTCATAGGAAGTTGCGAAGTGCATTACAATTCAATCATTGCAATTCTAAATTGTGGAACGGCTAATTCAGTGTTATATGCACGAGAATGGGAACAATTTCCAGCACTTCACCTGATGTCGTCACGTTTCACATATAGGAAAGTTATTCTGTGGAAATATCTGCATGCTACAATGTTTCCATTATTGTTAAAAGTGTCTACGAAAATACCAGTTTGGCTTGGAATGAGACATCCAGTATTTTTCACAGAATAAGTGGTTTATAACCTTGGTTTCCTACCTACAAATTAATTGTTTTAAAGAGTACAATCGTCTACCTTAATTTGCAAAGAAAGTTCACGAATAGCCTCTATTTTACTAAAAGATGGAGATTAAGTAATATTACTTCTCTCCGAGTCAAAGAATTGTATTTTATTTTCTAAAGGCTGTTTATTATAATCAACTATAATTAGCCTTCAAAATAAAAAACAAATTCTATGTAATTAAACTGGGTGTTTTAAGAGGAAATGTTCCTAATGTCTTCCAAATGTCTCTATAAATTCTATTTAACATTTCAAGTTAGTTGTAATTTGAATTTCTAATAAAAGTGCAGTAAAAAGCATTGGTGCGATTGGAGAATTCCTCATTAGAATAACAAAAGTCTAAGCAATACTCATTTTCATTCATTTAAAACTATTTCTCTAAAATAAGTTGTTCGAGTTAAAATTAAAATTTCAGCACACAAGACCATTTGATTTCAACTGATTTTAAATGATGTAGACAATGAAAACTTCTGTTAAACATACGTTTAAACTTTATGCTATTATATATTATTTATTATTTACTATATTATTTACTATAATGCTATTTCAAATATGAATAAAAATTGCAAAAAAGCTAATATCGGTACAGTTAAAAAGATATTTAATGAATATAAAAATAAAAATAGCTTTTTTATAACACTTTTATACAAGCATTCAATATATAGGGGAGAGTGGGGAGGAATGGGACACTTTTTACAAAAATAAGAAAATGAATTTTGTTTGGCAAGAAAACAAAAATTTCAATTTATAAAGTACAAGATGAAACACCTTTTAATGTTCCTAAACAATATAGAAACATAACAATGCAAAAACAATTTTATAATTAAGGAAATTGTAAGTTTCAAAATGTGTCCCATACCTCCCTACTAACAGGGAGGTATGGGACAGCTATAAAACACAGTATGATAAGGCACAACCAGTCTTGTGTTGGCTACATATACAGTCTAACAAAGGTTGTAGGTTAATAAATCTATTTGAAATGCAAATAGTATCTAGGCTGTCTGACCAATCATTTGTGGAGCTGGCAATTTTAAAAGAACATCTGTATTCTCAACATAACTTACATCAAGCTGTCCAGGAAAATGAAATCTCCAGCTTTCATTCTTTTTTCTTATGAATTGTACATTAAAACCAAAATTGTCCTCTACAGCTTCAATTATTCCTATATAATTTATGTCTGCTTTCTTGGCATAATGCTTAACAAGAACAAAATCATTTACACCCATGTCAACATTATCATTAGAGCAATTGATTGCCAACATTACAAATTTTTAATCTTCAGTGGTAAGGCATAAAAGTGAATTTCTGTCTCACAATATAAAATCTAGTATCTTCATCATTGGAAGTTTCTGAAAACTAAAAAAGTATTTCTTTTTTGCTTCTTTTCCTTGTTTATTTTATGTCTCTGGCTTAAGTTTTAAAATATTGTCTTTTCAATCTTTCAGTTATTTTTCTTTAAATTTAATCTTTTTAAATAAAATATTTGCATATTATTAGTAATTTACATTTATCTTATTCAAAAGAAGGAACTGGACTTGTCCCATTCCTACCTCTACTGGTATGTCCTATTCCACCCCACTACCTTCTTTTATGTTAAACTACTTGTATAAACAATAATATTGCTTTTAAGCTTAGTTTAAATTATGGATAATATACAGTAACATGCTATAAAATAGGTAAACTATTACATGTACACATAAACAACTCAGTAATACACAGCCAGCATAACAGGTATATGAAGCAAATTTACTTTTGATTCTTGAAATAATCTTTTTCTTTATACAATTGTAAGCTTATGCAGATGAACAACATTTTTCTACTGAATATTGGGCTACCAAAGCTTCATGTGTGTGATTGATGAAATGTTTAGAATGATACATAACGAGAAAAACCTACTGTCCCATTCCACCCCACTTTTTCCTATCTTAAGGGGGCTGGTCAGTCAGCTTCCGATCTCCCCTCACTAATGTAAAGTCTATGGTCATTTGATGTATTCGTATATTTAAAATATCTCCTCGGGAAATTAATATTTTTAACTTCTATTTTTTGTGTACACTTCCTAAAAGATGTCTCTTTTTTCTTAATTCTCAAAGTATTTCAAAGTATAGAGTTAATTTTATATGAAGAGTTAAAATCTTACTCGCAGTTTGCCTGATTTTAACACATAAAATATTAAATTCAGCATAGATTTTAGAAATATTTTGAAAACTAAGAAAAAAAAGACGTTTTAAGAAGAGTACACAGAAAAAAGATGTTAAAATATGAATTTCCCGAGAAGATATTTTAAAAATACGAATGCATCAAAAGTCCATAGACAATATTACGGAGGAGAATTCCGAAACTGATTGATCAACCCCTTAAAACTCACAATTTCATGACTGCAATTCATGTTGTTGCTGAACATTTCCATTACAATACATGCATTTGGTGTGGGTACCGATTATGGAAAATTTGTGGCTTATTTAATACTTGGTAGAAAGTATGAACTAAGTGATTTTATTTTTTAAATATGTTCAGTTTCTTTTTTAAGATATTGCGGTAGGAAAGAATAAAGCATTTTTTAACTATCTATTTAGGACTTTCAATTAATTTCTTAATGTATAATCATAATTTAAATAATATTAATTGATCATTAACTTCTGAAAATATGAAAATATTGTATTGTTACCGGTAACATACAACTGTACTCAATTTTTAGAACTCTAGCGGTGAAAAATGAATTAAAACATTTCATCTTTACATACATGAACCAAGATAAATAAAAGCGAGTAATAATCAAGATGTATTTACTTTTGAGTATTATCTCGGCTTATAATAGGCTAAGAACAGAAAGTTCTCAGTTTTTGAAAAGCACAAATACCCCTTTTTAGGTGCGTTCGTAATTATATAAATACGTAGCACCTATAGTCGTCATTCAGTCCGTCCGTCTGTCCGTCTGTCCGCATGTAACAGAGCAAAAACTACCCAACCGAATAGTCTGAAATTTCAAATATGTGATTGTTGCAAAATTTTGTCGAGCCATTTCAAATTTTATGAAAATCGGATGTATAGTTTAATTACAGGGACAGTCAAAAGTTTTTCTTTACACTACGGCCAATGGGAAAAATTATTGCAAGTGGATTTTAATGATATTAGAGCCTTCCGAATGATCTGAAATTTTAAAGATATAATTGTTTCAAAATTTTGTCGAGCCATTTCAAATTTTAGGAAAATCGGACGTATAGTTTAATCAATGCAAAAACCCTTGACGGGTTAAAAGTTTCTGACGCAGCACTTTATCTTATGCTCTAAGAATTTTAAATATGAAACTTAAAAATACTGATATCAAATTTTGAGTGACGTTATGCTATTTCTTAAAAAATATATTTGTATTTATTTCATCATTTTATTTTTGTTTTATTTATAATCGCATGTGCAAAAGTTATGTTCAACATGAAAAGCTGCATAAAATTTTATTCGCTGTTGCTTTATCATTTACATCTCTCATAAATTCAAAATATGAGTTTTAAAAGATATGATATAAAATTTAAGTGACGCCTTGATGTGACTTTAAAAGGTTTGTTTTTTAAAATTCAATTTAAAATATTTTTGACTTGGTTAAAATATTTTTTTTACATCTACACAATACTTTTAATTTTCCAATTCACTGTTAAATATATCACTTTCATTGAATCTATACTATGCATTGAAATGTATTTATTTCAATAAATTGATTTATCTTTTGTGTCACGCTATTCAAAATTGTGAGTAAGATTTATGTAAATGGTTTATTTGCGTCAAACTATCCTTTTTCATACATTTCATGTAGTTTGGACACAATGACGCAAAGAAACCATTTACATAAATCTTACTCCCAATTTTGAATAGCGTGACACAAAAGATAAATCAATTTATTGAAATAAATACATTTCAATGCATAGTATAGATTCAATGAAAGTGATATATTTAACAGTGAATTGGAAAATTAAAAGTATTGTGTAGATGTAAAAAAAATATTTTAACCAATTCAAAAATAATTTAAATTGAATTTTAAAAAACAAACCTTTTAAAGTTACATCAAGGCGTCACTTAAATTTTATATCATATCTTTTAAAACTCATATTTTGAATTTATGAGAGATGTAAATGATAAAGCAACAGCGAATAAAATTTTATGCAGCTTTTCATGTTGAACATAACTTTTGCACATGCGATTATAAATAAAACAAAAATAAAATGATGAAATAAATACAAATATATTTTTTAAGAAATAGCATAACGTCACTCAAAATTTGATATCAGTATTTTTAAGTTTCATATTTAAAATTCTTAGAGCATAAGATAAAGTGCTGCGTCAGAAACTTTTAACCCGTCAAGGGTTTTTGCATTGATATCATTACTTTTTTGAGGTTAGTGATAAAATGATTAAAAAAAGATACTTATGGAATTTAATGCAGATTTAATTTTTACTATTTTATTACAATTTTCCTTATAGCAGTTTGTATATAAAAACAACTGGGTAAGTATAATCGCAGATCGCACAGAGGGTTTCATTTGATATTCCTTTAAAAACACTTTATCCTTAAATTAATAAATCCAAAATGTTAATTTATAATTATTAAATCCTTACATAGATGTAGCACCAATAGTTCCAATTTTCATGGGGCAGGGAACGCACTCTTTTAAACAAACCACCTTCCAATTGAAGTCATCAAAAACCAAGTTGAATAAGCGCAGAGCCCGTTGTGTTGTTTGACAAACAACAGTCTCATGTCCCCTCCTTCCCCCCTTTTTCAAAATTTTTCAGATAAGTACCTAAGAATGGAACCGAAATAATTTTTTTCTCTTCAGAAATTACGATAAAAAAATAGTATGCAGTACTCATAAATTTACTTTAATGCTATATAGGGTGATTATTAAGTTAATTATAACGTTTGGAATCTGTTGCATTGATGTTCGAAAGGTTGTTTCTGAGTTATGGAAGCTGGACCCATAAGGCGCCATAGAGGGGCGAAGGCCGCTAGTGTCTATCATAATTATATCTGCCATGTAGACTAATTGCGATATTTAATCAAAATAGCCCCCCCCCCTCCTCATCCCCGGAAATATAACAAATACAAAATGTGTCTTTATAAACCTATCGTCAAATAGGTTTTTATTTCTTTTTCCCTAAAAAAAACATGATTTTTATATCCGTAACGTAAATAGCGGACGAAGCCCGCTACTTCCTATCATAATATATATTTTTAATAATTTTATATAGTCTATAATAAAAATCAGACTTAAAATAGTCTAGTTCCATGAGTACTTGTAGTGTCAGTTACATGCTACGATTTTTGGATACCAGTATTTTAGAACGGGAAAATGTGGCTTATTTTATCGGAGATATCTCATTAATTGAATAAGGTGAAGCAAACTTTTTGAAAAAAAGGTGGCCAACAAGCATGGCAGTTATCAGCTATGTGACTTTGTGCTAAAGTCCATTAATTTGATCTGCTTTAAAAAGATTACGGAAGATTGAATTATAGTAGAACCTGGATTAACCGAGCTTCGATTAATCGAGGTTTCTGTTAACCGAGCCGATAACAAAGTCTGATTTTTTTTTCCCCTTTTGAATGAGCCTTAAAAATAACCACACTCTTTAGCTCACTGTCCGTGCTATACAGGCCCTTCTGCCCCCAAAAGCCCTCAACTCCAAAGAAACATTGGACCCTGAGAAGTAAATAGCGAACAATGCTTTGTTTCCAGTGGCTGTGTGAACTTTCGTAAATTTTTCAATTTGCATTTTAAAATTTACTACTGGTAGTTGATTTTCTTTTTAAATTTGTTAAGCTGTGAAACAGAACTTTACATATATTTACTTTTATTATTTAAAAAACGTTCTATATATTTTTTTAAAAGAGATGTTAAATTCGCAAGCACGGCGAGTTTTTACACACAGTTTCTATTAACCGAGATTTCCGATTCCGATTTACTAACAGTCCCAATTAGCTCGGATAATCGAGGCTGCTCTGTATAATTAAAAAATCAATGGCGATCTTACTGTAAACGGGTTTCCCTTTTACTGAGGGATTTAAAAACCGAATCAGCTGATGTTAGTTGCTGTTTCCCTGCTTGATTAAATAAGATTAGTTAAACATTTGAAAATTACCAAATATAAAAGGAACTAAGTCAACAGAGTCTTTGCTTTATGGTATTTTTTAACAACGCTATAAGAAAATGATTTTAAATAAGAGATTTTAAATGTAACGTTTTAAATCTGACATAATTTTCACCCAACTTTCCTTTCTCTTTGTAACATTCAACTGAAAATATTTTTATTATTAGAAAGATAATATTATTATTTGCGCTACCTTAAAATTAGCAACTATAGTTAAAAATATCATCTCGAAATTTGAAATAAATCTCTCATATAAATATATTTTTTAATTTACACTGTTTTGCAATATGTTTTGCAATGCGTTTTGTAAACTGTTTTGGCCACTTTGGCCAATATGACGTAATTTCCTCCATTTACGACTTTTAACACATATCAATGAATTTATTATTTAAAAATTTTCTTTTTCTTTTAATATTCACGTGTAAATATAATTTTTATGACGTAATTTTCAATGTTTTCCTTCTTTTAATGCGTAATCATTTAATTCTAATTTGAAAATAATTGATTATTTTATAATTTTCTTTCATTTTAAGTAAGCATGTGTAAAAACAATTTTTATGACGTAATGTTTAATATTTTACTGCTTTTAACACGTTATTATTTAATTCTAATTTAACCCTTTGAGCTCCGGGTTATTAAAATTTTAAAAATATGCTAGAAAAACACTTAAAATGTGATTAGGGGACTGTCTGAAATTGAACCATGTTATTAAAAAAATTTTTAAATACCCCCTTTAGGCTGGGGGACGTGGGAAGTTTTTCCACCATCAGAGCTCTAGCGCATTCATTTCAACACGCAAATGCAAGAAATGACGCCTCAAAGTTATTCTAAAATTACTATAATTGCTGAAATTTCAAATATTTTAAGCAGTTACATTGTTTAAACAAATTCTAAGACTATTAAAATATTTTAAAAATTTATTAAATGAGAAAATTCAAAATTTAAAATTTTTTAAATCATAATATAAAAATACAAACTAATCAAATTTATAGATGAAACAGATTTTAAAAATATTTAATTTTTATTTAGAAATATTTAAAACATAATAAACTCGTCAATCTGCTAAATTAAACACAAATTTAAATTCCTTGGAATTAAATTATAAGCATCTAAATTTTGGTTCTGAAACACTGTCTGGTATGTAATTTTAGTGCTGCCATCTAGTGACAAAGCACATTGTTGTAGTCCTTAGAGCTCTGCTGGTAGAAAATTCTACCATTACTTATTTCTATCCACTGTAATTATTTAAATTTTCAGTTTAGTGATTTGCATGTAATTATTATTAAATGTTTGATGTGTCCAAGAGAAAAAAAATGTTATCTCCTTTGAAAAATATTTCTTTATAATGCTTGAAAAATACAAAATTTCTAAACCTTCAAAATTGGAGTGTTTTTAAGGTCGCATTAAAAACCTACTAGATATTTGCAGAGAATAGTGCTGCCATCTAGATTTTAAGAAGACAAGTAAAATCTACAAAACCCAGTTTTTGCAATTAAAATGGAGACTTTTTGAAGGAAATTAAAAGATTTTGATTTTATGTAGGTGAAAATTCACCCGGCAGAGCTCAAAGGGTTAAAAGGATTTTTTTCTGTTTATAATAGTCACGTGTGAATAAATTTTTAATTTAAAGGATGTATTATTCTTTGCGCTGTTTTAACATTTGGCAACAATTTAAAATAACCTTTTCTAAAATATGTAAAAAATATCTCTGGAAATTCTGAAAATTTTAATTTAAAATTGAAATAAACCGTCAAAAAATTAGGCAAGTTAAAAATAATAAATGCACTCTGCAAACTTCGAGTTTCTATTGAATGATTAAATTGAATGAAAATGATTAAATTCCCATGTATATTTTTTTTTCCTATGAGACTTTTTTAATGAGACAATTTTATCCAGATTTAACATTAAATATCTCTTAAAATAATTCTTCGATTTAAAAACTGTCTACTTCAACGTTTTTATCAAACATTTCTCTATAATACTACGCAATTGCGTCAAAAGATGGCGACACCAGATTTCTGATATGCTTATTATGTAAACTGTAAATATTGCAAAGTTAAATAAAAAGAATTGTCTCGGCGTTATCAAACTTCATTGATATTTATAAATAAAACATTTCAACTAAATTATTTATTATAAAAGAATTATTACATCACAATAGCTTTTATGCAAGGAAAATAATAATTATAATAATAATAATATTATGGATGTCAGTGATTATATATTGATTGACCGTCATAATAATAAAAAATGATATTATAAAAAGAAGAGCTGAAATGAATTATTTTTTTACGTTTCTGATCGTGTGATTTATATTCAAATAATAATTATTAATGTATATTTTTTGTAAAGTGATTGAAATTAAATATATTTATAAAATTTATGGTAATATTTTTATTGTTGAAAAATTGCCAAGAAAAAATCATCATCAAATTGGCGTCATTATAATTGTAATTTTATTTAACTTAATAGCAATTAAAAAAATTACAAAGGAACTGAGAATAATGGTCAACTAGCAGACTTAAAAAAAAAAAAAATTCACATGTGAAAACACGTACCAGCGTGTATCGAACTGCCTACCTTAAGGTCAGTAAACGATGGCCCTTAGCCACTCAGCCAGTGGGAAGACAAAATTTTTCTCCCCAAAAGTGGTTAAAAAGAAAGCATGTGTATGAATACAGTGTCATGCAGTTTCGGTGAAATTTCCATAGAATGGCGAAGAAATATAGTCCGATTTTTCATGCGCATTATAAAACGAACAAGAGTCTTGCTGGAAACAAGTAAATTGTTATTTGGTTCATCTGAAACATATTTATTTGATTTTTAAAAAATCGCCCGTGTCATTTTCGAGAGAAAAAAAAATCGAATTATTTAACGAACGAGAGTTTTCCCAGAAAAAAGAAAAGTGTTATTCACCTCGCCTTAATCACATTTATATTAGGTATCAATTTAAAAATAATCGTTAGAACCGTTTTCGAGATTTTCAAATTAGGAACTTCCTCGATATTATACCAACGATTTCACTTTAAAAATGACTATTTAGATCTCAAAATATACTGCACGTAGAAATGTAAAAATTTCAGTATACGATTAGACTGCAGATATAAGACTGTTCTAGAAAATTCAGAACAATAAGACGTATATCTGCTGAGTTATTAAAAGGCGGCTTTTCGCATTTTCTTTGATGTTGAGTTAGCTGTATATATGAGTTCCGCCATCTACGAATTCTATGATACGATACGATACGATTTTAACGATACGATACGATACGATTTTAGGCTTAAGGCTGCGTCACTCGAAATACTACCGTCTTCCATGATTACAGGGACAGTCAAAAGTTTTTCTTTACATTACGGCCAATGGGAAAAATTATTGCAAGTGGATTTTAATGGTATTAGAGCCTTCCGAATGATCTGAAATTTTAAAGATATAATTGTTGCAAAATTTTGTCGAGCCATTTCAAATTTTAGGAAAATCGGATGTATAGTTTAATTACAGGGACAGCCAAAAGTTTTTCTTTACATTACGGCCAATGGGAAAAATTATTGCAAGTGCATTTTAATGATATTACAGCCTTCCGAATGGTCTGAAATTTTAAAGATATAATTGTTGCAAAATTTTGTTGAGCTATTTCAAATTTTAGGAAAATCGGATGTATAGTTTAATTACAGGGACAGTCAAAAGTGTTCCGAAAAAATTATTGGAAGTGCATTTTAATGATGTATCAGACTATGCACGTTATGAAGTGCAAAAAATTATACATTCAGTACAATATGGGGTGCAAAAAATAATTTTAAAACTAGTTATAGTACGAACGCACCTCATTTGCCACGTTTGACGAGCAATTTCCAACTTGTTTATCATTACTGTTAAGATATGTACATTGTACAGTCGTGGAAAAAATAAAGTAAACACCCCCTACTAACTCCTCAACAAATCATTGTAGAAGAAAGTTACTGGTACCGAACGATTGGAAATAAAGTCTACTTTTAAATGATGTATATAAAATTTTCTTAGGGGGGTCATCTACATATTAAAACGAATCTAAACTTCATTTTTTTCAATGGCAATACCCAATTTTAACGAGATATTTCAAATCTTCGGTTCAAACTATGCCTAGACACCAAATTTCAAGTCATTTGAAGGATAAGTTTTTGAATTATAAACATTCAAAATTTAGTGCTTCTAATGTTAAATTACATTTTCCTATTTTTATTTATATCTCCCGAAATTATGCTCCTAATGTGCTAATTTTTTTTGTAGTAATAATACTAATATACCCAAACATAAATAAGCTGAATTTGCAAATTCTATAATTTTATGATATGAATTATTAAATTAATATTCGAAAAAATTATGAATTGCAACATACAATTTTTTTGATGGATTTAGATTTATTAAGTCCTGCTTTATGGAAATTCAAAAATTTCACATTTTTCTTCCAAGTAGTTTTCAAATTATGCTTAAAAAACGGCAAAATGATGGTTTAAGGGGCCGCCTGTGATGGAAGTGAGTAGACATTTTGAAATGTATTCTGCTGTACTGTAATCTAACACGCTTCATTGACTCCTTGAGTGGCACTTAAAGTGCCTTGATCAAGGAAGGGGCTCTCTCGGTTAACAATCCAGTACGGAACTTCAATTTGGATATAGCTCTTAAAATACTCTCGTTTTAAAATAATTAATTTCTCGGAAACTTATGGTACGAATTGCATAAAAATTCGTTTTTAGGCTAATTGAAGGATGTAGAGTTCATTTATGCTGTCAGAATTGGGTACTGCTATTGAAAAAAAACAAAGTTATGGTTCGTTTTAATATGTAGATGGCTCCCTAAGCAAATTTTATCTATATCATTTAAAAGTAGACTTTATTTCCAATCGTTTGGTACCAGTAACTTTCTTCTACGATAATTTGTTGAGGAGTTAGTAGGGGGTGTTTACTTTTTTTTTTTCCACGACCGTACTTCTCTTTTATATAACTTTTATTTTACGAATGTACCAATGATCAATCACTGCGCGACAAGAAATGTCAGTAAAACGAGACACTCTCAGAGACTTCGTCAGACGCACAGGATCAATACATCCATCATAAGACATGGCTCATTGAGTTTGAAACACAAATCGTTTAGGGGCTTTTTTTTCATTTTCGGACAAAACGTCTGTTTATAAAACGTCCAAGATTGCATGAAAATCATTGGCGCTTGGAAAGTGCATTCAAATAGACCAGGGGTCGGCAGGTAATTTTAAGTGGGGTCCTAATACATTTGAAAAAATATATCGAGGTTCAGAGAAAAAACAAAACAAAAAGAGATATAGGTACGTATTACAGAAAAACCTCTATAAAGCGACCACGTTCCGTTCCAATGAAAATTGGTCGCTCCAAGAGGTGGTCTCTTAATGGAGATCATGTTTAAATCTAGATTTTAATTGTTGAAAAGGTAAGAATTAATGTTATTACAATTTATTTTTCACATTAGGAAAAAATATGAAAATTTAAGTATCAAAACAAAAGTTAATTACATAAGTCAATTACTGTAGAGTTTAAAAAATGAATACAATAACCTTTGCTTTGACTTTATTGTTTTATCTTTCATAACTTTTATTTCCAAATTCATCCGAAGTACAGTAAAAAAATGCCAATTTTTTGTGGACGGGAACAAATAATGACGATTTCATTAATTTATCTATTTCTTTGAGAGTTTCTTCACAAAACAGGGCAGGAGAGTTTATTGACCGTCATTCTTAATTCGTCATCAGAGTTAAATTCATTGCCTAAAAAGGCACAAAGAGGTTTAAATATTTAAAAGTTACCGGAATAAAAAAAAATTCTAAACTTAGTTTAGAAGTCTGATGAATAAAGCGCTCTCCGGAATTATTTTTCTAATAAAACCTTCTTCAAGCGACCAGGAACAAACAGAATTGATTTTATTTTCTTCAAAGAAAGCGGTCGCTCATGGAGGGAGTTCAACTGGCATGGTCTCTGAATGGAGGTAAAATTAGTATTGAGCCTATGGGAATAAATTTCGTTCTATGAAAAAATGGTCGTTCAGGGAGGTGGTCGCACCGGGAGGTTTTACTGTACTTTAAAATATTTATTTATATTTTTACATACATATAATAGAAAATAGAAAAGTCGGGTTTTCGATCCGAAAAATTACTGTATACACAGGTATACGTTCTGAAAATTTTTACATACACACAATAAAATAAAAAAGGCAGGCATTCGTTGAAAGTCTAATGCGAAAAATTACACTTGCGGTCTTGAGCCTGTTTTTTATAGTTTGGTTCACGTGGTGAACAGCTAATGGGAAGTGTGTCTTCATGGCGGGCGTCCTTTAATCTCGAATGTTATTTGTTCTTCAAAAAAGACATTTTGGAGAAAGTTGTTTCACATACATATGTGGTTGCAAACATAGTAGCCAGGTTAATAGGTAGTTTTGTGCAATTTTCATACTTTTCTGAGACATGTTTACCTCAAAATTCTTCAGGGGATGCAGTTTTGTACATTTGCAAGGAAATAACTTCTTGCAAGTCAATAATCTTCATTTGAAGTAAAAGTTTTTCAAGACTGAACAACTTCGTAGCCACATCAGTCCATTCTGCGGCTAGGTCAATTTCATAAGGCGATTTAAAGAATTGAGACAATTTACCTATCTCTGCAAAGTCTTGAAATCTTGCTTCCAATTCCTCCACAAGATCTGACATAAAACACCGCGGTGTGTATTTCTTAATTCTTCTTTTTATATTCAAGAATTGTTGAAAAATGAATAAATTCTTCATATGCAATATCTTTTTTAAAGATATCCAGCTTGCGACGAAAAGCAACACACTTTGTATCAGATCACTTATTGCTGCGTAATGCAATGTTGTTCTGTCCACCCAGTCAGAAATTTGTTATTTTCTTTGTCAGCTTTATGCTTATTTGGATACATATTGATTCACAAAACATTATTTTAGCACACAACAATAACAACGCAAATAAACGAATGCTCCGCACAATATCGAAATCTACGACTGACAAGACGAAACCACTCCCTCCCGGCCAGTCACACCGCCGCGCATATGCACCAACGCAGACGGTCTGGTCACTCCTTCCCACCGCTGCGCAGTATTTTGTGTTTCACATCATAGAAACTATGCATCACTATTAAAAAATCAAATTAATCGCGCTATTACTTGTAAAATATAAGAAACATTGATAAGACTATCGCTTAAACGTATCTATTATATGTAAATATTAATACATTATTTTTTCAAAATTGAAAATTTTTGCAGGTCCAGGCTTCGACCTTTCGCGGCTCGATTGTGAACCGCGGTCCGACTGCTGCCGACCATGGAAACAGACTGTACACATTTTCACTAATGTACGCAGTGGAGAATTCAGGGAATGGCGCGGGCGAGACAGCCCCCTTCCAGGAGCATCGACCCCCCCCCGGAAGTTTTGGTCTTTTATGCTTACATCTTATATGTAGTCTAAAGTGCAAAATTCCTCCCACATAAAACAGTAAAAACCCTCCCGTAGAAAAATGTCTGAATTAAACACTGAACGTGCGTTTAACCAGTGGCATGTAGATAGAATTGGCAAAAAGGTATGTTGTGCATGGAAATGCATTTCTTGTACGCAAACAATCACGACAATCGTGTACGTGATTTATCTGTATTGTGTCAGTGGTTGAAAAATTGCCCTAGTCTTCAAATTATTTGGACAAAATATTTCCAAATCGTACATGCACACTTTTTAAACAATTTCTCTTGACAGTTGTTATAAGAAAACGTACGTAAGTGTGGTCGCAGATCGCACAGAGCGTATCGTTTAATATCTCTTTTAAAACACTTTATTCTTAAATTAACAAATCCAAATTGTTAATTTAAAATTATAATTTCCGTACATAAATGGCAGCATCATTGCATTTTGCAATGCCCCCCCCCCCCCCGGAAATCATCCACTACTCTATTTCAATTTTTTATATTTAAATAATAATATTTATAAGAGGACTCCTTCAAAAAACCGCATTTAAAACGGCGAGGGGGGGAGAGGCATCGGATGTGTATAATATGAATAAGTTTTTATAGACCTATTTAACGATTCGTCAAATGAGAGGTGGCCCTTAAAATTTCGAAAAGTTTCATACACCTATCTAACGATATGTCACATGAGTATGAGTGGTGTCTTTAAAATTTCGAAAAGTGCCCCGGGGGAGCATCGGATGTGTATAATATGAATAGCTTTTCATTGACCTATCTAACGTTATGTCGCATGAGGGGTGGTCCTTAAAATTCAAAAAGTGCCTCCGAGGTAAAGGGGGGGGGGTGAGGGGTATCGGATGTGTATAATATGAATAAGTTTTCATTGACGTATCTAATGATGTCACATGAGAGTAGGGTTGCCAAATTTATCTCAGAAAAAAACGGAAGATTTTGATTGGCGCTAGTTAGTTCTGTTTTTTTTTTCACAATATCGTCATTTTTATACGATACTAAACTATGTTGAATGTGAAAGTAATGTTTTCGGTAATAAATTTGTTTAAAAAGAGGTTATTAATCGTATTAATCATTATTTTCCAACTGTATTTGTCTTACATTATTCTAGTAACATTTTAAAACTAAATTTGCAGTCATGTATTTCATTATGAATGAAAAATTAATTGAATTGTGAGAACAAAAATAAATCAAAACATTATGTTCGATTCATTATGATTCAATGATGATCATGGAAAATTTAGTAATGGATACCCTACAAGAATAAATGTTTGTATTTAAGCATAAAGGGGGATAATAAATCAAACAAAATATTAAAAATTAAAATACACATATAATAAATTAAAATTTTTATAATGTAGATACTTATAGTCTATAATAATGTCATGTTAAGATTATTTAATCCTATACCTAACCGAAGAGTTTGTGAATGCGCAATTAATATTGCAAAATATCCCAAGTTCTTGTCATTCTTGTTGGAAACAAGCCATTTTTACATTTGGTGTGCATGTGTATAACTTTTTTTCGGCAAAAGGTAAAAATATGATGCAAACTGAAAAGGAAAAAAAATCTTCAAACTATCAAAAGTAAGATGTAGTAGAAAAACGGAAGAAATCATCGTACGGTATAAATTTAAACATACATTGTACAATAGGCCTGAAAAATGCTAAAAAACGTCAACTTACGGGAAAAACGGACAACCTGGCAAACCTACATGAGGGGTTTACTAATAAATTTAGAAAATAATCCCTCTCCGGAATACCCTCCCCTCCTCCAGGAATTGCCCTCTCTTTCAAATATTTAAGGTAAAAAAATAATATTGATAGGGAACTCAGGGATAAAAAACACATTCAAAACGCAATAAACAGTTGATCTGAAGAAAAAACAGAAAATAGCCCCCCTCCCACCCAAATTACACGCACCCTCGCTTTATAAAATTTTTAATATTAGTTATAAACCATGTCAAAGTTTAAAAGCGACCGGTTAATTAGTTTTCCTAATTTTAACAATTTCGCGCCAATAGGCCTCCCCGGAGAACCCTCCCCTCCCCTGGTATTTCCCACGCTTTCAAATATTTAATGTTAAAAAATAATATTTATGTAAGTGCTCACTGAAAAAACGCAATCAAAACGCAATAAATAGCTGATCTGAAGAAAAAAGGGAAAATCCCCCCTCCCCCATCCAAACTCTACACACCCTCACTATATAAATTTTGTATTTATGTGTTATAAACTATCCCAAAGCCTCACCGTGCTTTTTTTTAATGGAGATAAATGAGTTTGAAGAAATTGAAATTTTTAATTGTAGAAAAAAGTGGTATGAAATCAGGCATCTATCTCTATCTTTCAAATATTTATGGTTAAAATATAATATTTAAAGGAGAGCTCGGTGAAAAGAACGTGGGCTCAGTGAAAAAACCGCATTTAAAAAGAAAAAAAAACAGCTGATAAAAAAACCCAGAAAAAAGCCCCCTCTCCCTCCCCTTTTCACCAAAATTCAACTCTAGCTAACTTTATAATATTGTTAGTATCTAGTATCTATACTAATATTATAAAGAGGTAAAAATTGTTTATTTGTAGGAGGTAAGCTCTGGAACTACCGAACCGATTCCAAAAGTAATGGTATCAAAATGATGGTGTTAGTCCAACTTAGAACATAGGCTGCATCTTATGTCCGTGCCACTGGCCAAAAGGGAGTGCAGGAGTAAAAAAGGTTCTAAAAATGCGAATTTTGTGTTACTGAAGGGCCTAGAAACATGAAATTTAGAATGGTAGTTACTTATAAGATACTAATGATCTCTAAGGACATTTCTTAAAAAAATCGAAATTAAAAAGGAATGAAAATGCACGAAAAGCATTCTAAAAAACGTTCTAAATGGCAATTTTTATGCAATTTCAGGAAGTACTAAACCAATTTAAAAAGTAGTGGTGTCAAAATGATGGTGACAACCCTTGCTCCGACATAGGACACATTTTATATCGGTGCCACTACCCCTAAAGTGGGTGCAAGAGCAAAAAACGTTCGAAATTGCGATTTTTGTGTTACTGAAGGGTCCAGATACATAGAATTTGGCATGGTAGTTACCTATTAGATATAAATTATCTCTATGAACATTTCTTAAAAAATTCGAAATTTAAAAGGGGTGAAAATGCGCAAAAAGCGTTCTAAAAAACGTTCTAAATGGCGATTTTTACGCATTCTCAAGAAGTACCAAACCGACTTCAAAAATACTGGCGTCAAAATGATGGTGACAACCGTTGCTCCAATATAGGCTACATTTTATGTCGGTGTCAGTGCCACTACCCCTAAAGGGGGTGCAGGAGCAAAACTAATGTTCGAAATTGCGAATTTTGTGTTACTGAAGGGCCCAGATACAGGGAATTTGGAATGGTAGTTACTTATAAGATATAAATGACCTCTAAGAACATTTCTTAAGAAATTTGAAAGGGGTGAAAATGCGCGAAAAGAGTTCTAAAAACGTTCTAAATGGCGATTTCTACGCAATTTCAGAAAGTATCCAACCTATTTCAAAAGTAATGTTGTGAAAACGACGATGACAGCCCTCGCTCCAACATAGGCTGTATTTCATGTCGGTGGCATTACCCAAAAGGGGGTGAAGGAGCAAAAAACGATCTAAATTGCGTTTTTTGTAATACTGCAGGGGCTAGCAACTTGAAACTAGGCAAGTAGAGGGAAAAAGGGGGTTCGATTGGTGGGGTGGTGGAGGTGGAGGGAGAATCATACTATAGTAGGACGAGGTTTCAGAGAATTTTTTTCGATTGGAAAGGATATTTTTTATTTAATCGTGTTACAGTAGGAGAAGGGGTAGGAGGGATTAATTTTTTTTTTGAGGGGGGCTTAATTTTTGAGAGGGGGGCTTATGGAGGATTATCATACTACAGTATGCTAGGGGAAAGAGGGACTCCTGCGTGTTGAGGTGGTATGCTAGAGTAGATGGATCCCCCCCCCCCTCGCCCCCACCTGAAAAATTAGATTTTTTTTTTCTTTAATAGTGTCGGCCTCTCTCGATGAGAAAGTTTTCATGTGTTGTAACATGTTTAATTTTTCGTTTGTTTTGAACTTTGTCAAAAATAGTAGGTTAGTTTTGATGAGATTAAACTGGAATTGTATTATTAGATGAAGGTTCTTTTATAAATTTAACTTGTATTCTTATTGAAAGGTTTTTATGAACAACTCTGTTTTTGGAAAAACTTTAGTGAATCTTTGAAAAAAGGAGAAATGTTATGCTTTGCATTATTGAAAAAACAGTAAAAAAATTAGTAGTCTCATCTAGTTTTAAGTCATTTGATGAAGATCTGATTGCAGTGGAAAGGATTAAACACAGTTTAATTTTGCATCGTCCTGTATACGTTGGGTTTGTTATATTAGTAATGTTTTCCTTACGGGTTTCGAACTCTGAAACTCCCCATTATTCGAATTTCTGTAATGAGAATCTAGATGGAAACTTGAAAAATTTCATTTAGAATTGAAAATTGTTAATTATTATTATCCTCTTGTTGCTAGTTCATACATCTCTTTACCTATTCGCCTGGTTTCGAACCTACAATCTTCCCATTATTAGGTTATTTCTATAACCATTGGGCTGGGCGGGCCTTATTGTTTTTTCACTTGAATTTTCTTTCTTTCAGTTTTGTGTCGACTTCTTTTTAAAAATCAGTGGGTTAATGATTTTACGTTAGAAGAAATTTTAACAAATTGTTGCTATTGAATTTAGAAAAAATGAGAAATAAACATTATATATTTTTATTATCGTGCACTTCGAGAAATTATTTAATTTTCAGATGAATGGGTTTTGCTAACATTTATTCATTTTAGTATTTATTTCAACATTGGGGAAACTATTAACAGTGTGTTGCCCCTGTATTACGTACTAAACGAAATTAAAGACTGTTGCCATTGAATTTAAAGAAATAAACATTCAATTTTTATATATTATGTACTTCGAGAAATTAATTCATTTTCTTAGATTTAATAATGCCTTCTTCAACTTCGGGAAAGTATAGTAATTTGAACAAAAAGATAATTTATAAACAGGATTTTAGGAAAGTAATGAAATTTTAAGGTAATGATATATATATTTTTTTTCAATCTGGATTTTCTCGTGCAGTTAATGAACTCTTTCATTATCACTCACCCAGAATGTTTCTTTTTTACTTATACTGTAACAAAATTTATGGATTTTAGTTTAAAAATATTCGCCTTTGAATGGATTCGAACCATCAACCTATTCATTAACGGTGAATTGCGCTTACCAATTGCGCCACAAAGGCATTAAAATGATATACAATTAAACCAAAACAAGTTTATTCCTAAACTTTTAAAAACTAACCAGTTCTTCAATTTTCAAAGATATGTGGTCATATCTGTTTGTGGTCATATCTATTTGTGTGCTTGTTGTTTCGATCATACATAAACAGGATGTACTGTTTCTAATCTGGATATAATGATAAAGCGTATTTCCGTACTATGTGAAAAACAAGATAATAGTTCTTTTATTCCATTGTATTAGGAAAACAAATTTTCTTAATGGGTCACTATTTTAATTAACTAACAATAAAGAAATGAACCAGATTTTTTTTATAACACTCGCATTTCAGTAGGATTCACAAAAAAGTTAACCATTTAATGATAAAAACAGGTTAATTCAAAAAAAAAATGAATTTATAAAATGATTCATTTTGTACACTTGCTTATTAAATGAACACAACAGTTTATGTATTAAATAGTTAACGCGTGATCTTCTTTTTTCTGATGCGCCACCTACATTGATTTAAGTGTAGTTGGTTTTCATTTCACGTCATTATTCCGTTTTCTACTGTTTTGAATACATGTGCTGTATTTTTCGTCCTCGCACAGTTAAAACAGTTTTTAAATGAATATGCATGTTATTAATGATACACAATCGCCTATTGTCATCAATTCGGATAAGATGAGTGAACAGGAGATAAAAGATGTGCCCGTTTCGATTAGTAAAAGTATTCCTGCTTCATCACAAATGTTTAAATTGCCTTATATTTGTGGAAAATGTAAAGCAGAATTTTACGAGAAACATGAGTTTTTAAAACATATGAACAGTCATTTAGAAAAAAAACTTTTTATGTGCGACGTATGTGGAATGTTGTTTTTTCGAAAGAGTTCTTTAATGGAACATATGATAATTCATCGCATGACATCTACCATGTACCAATGTGAAACATGTGGTAAATCTTTTTCAAGAAAGAGTGTGTTAATCAGACACGCAAAGTTTCGTTTAGAAAAAAAGCCTTTGAGTTGTGACAAGTGTAAGAAAACATTCGTTCAACAATGTGATTTACGAAAGCATTTGTTAATTCACATTAAAGACCGAAAATTTCATAAATGTGAACAATGCGAAGAAACGTTTTCGAGAAAGATGGACTTAAGGAATCATCTTAAAATTCACATCATTCCGAAGAAAAGTGAGCTTTCCAAGCAATTCAAATGTGATGATTGTGACCAAGTTTTTTCTGATAAATCCGACTTAGTTGAACACAGAAAAATTCATCTTTCACCCACCGAACTTAAATTGGAACAGCGTAATGGATTGATTAAGCAATTAGAAGAATTAACACTTCAATTAAGAACTTTGCAAAATGAAATACCTTCTTCAAATATCGAATTTTCAATGATTTGAAATAGACATATGTTTTCATTATACATATGCAATCATTTTTGTAACTAACGAAAAATAAAATTTTTCTGAATTGGAAAAACGTGTATGTTTTCATTTTAACAAGATGTCTTAGTATTTTATTGCTCCCACTACAAATGATCTTGATATTTTTTTTTTCTAAGTGAATGAAACTCTAATAATATTTTGGAAATACATTTTTTATTTTTAAGTTTTCTTCATTTAACTCACTCTATTAATTTGAAACCAATGCAAAATTAAAGTATATTTTAATAAAGTTAAAATAATAAAGTTCTAACAATAAAGTTTTAGTAATATTAATGAGTAGCATTACGAATAATTGTAAATGAATTTAATCATCTACTAATTAATCAACATTTTTGAGGGGATATATTAAAGGAAGTATGTATCCACTCATTATTTTATTCAATTTCATATGAGTATGACTACATCGTAATAAAAACTATTTTAAACAATCAACTTCTATTACTTTTGTTTAGAGGGATTAGAAAATGAAGTTATTTAAATTATTGTTATCTTTATTACATATTTTTTTAAGTTTAATTAACAAATAATTAATTTAATTAATTTGAGTATAATTATCATTTTGGTATAATTATCATTTGATTATATTTATCCACTCATTATTTTAATTATCCACACACTATTTATTTTAATCAAATTCATGAGAAAAAATATAATGAACTTGCGTTTCATTTTCCATGTGTTGCCATTCACAAGTTTAAAAAATAACTATCATAACGAAATATTCATGCTAGCATTAATCATGCTTTTCGGTTTAATGATCAATTTGAAAAATTTACTTGATACCGATTTTTAACTGAAACCGTCACTGATTTGAATTCATATAAATATAATTATTCACAATTTTAATTAATTTCATTTGAGTCTAATTAATTTAATTTGAGTATAATTATTCACTCATTATTTTATCCATTTCATATAAGTATAATTATAACTTCCACTATATATTTTAATTAATTTCATATGAATAAAATTATTATTTGTACTGAACTTGTGATTCACTCATCGTGTGTTGCCATTCTCAAGTTTGAAAAATATCTAACATGATGAAATATTCATACTAGCAATAATCATGCTTTTCGACTCAGTCGGCGATTTGAAAATTTAGTCGCTCACGGTTTTTTAATTAGTACGATTGTTTCTAACTGAAACCGTCACTGATTTGAACTTATGTTAATAATCATTTCGAAATAATCTCAATCAGTTTACTGTTGGCTTTTGATCAGACTATACCACATACCGTTTGCTATTTAAAATGGCTTGTGAATTAAATATGCTGAAAAGATCTCCCCTAGAAATGAATTGCGTAGCAAAGTATCAACGTCTAGAATCATCTTTGGATACTGATATGAAAGAATTAAATCTCCCAAGTTTAGAATTTTGTAATTCAAACGAGAACTGTCCAACATTACCCTCAAACAAGGATTTACATGCTGCAGAACCCAAGTTCGATATGGATTCGACGACCCCAATATTCACTCATAATGATGACGACGCAACTTCTACTATGAGTTTTTTAGACACCATTTTTAATGACGTAGATTTTAAAAACTTGGAATCCTCTCATTTCCCCAAGTACCTCAATTTCATCATCACAAGAACCAACAAATGCTGTTTTGAATACAATACAAGATCCCCTTATGAAAGACATTCCCAAAAGCAAACCACGCAATTTTAGCGTGATTGAAATCAAGTTGAGTGATTGTGTTTATTTAATTTTAAAACATTGCACCAAACGATTTTATGTGTATATCGGGGAGTTTAAACGCAATGTGATTAGAAATGAAGAAATGATGACGAAAAATAGACTTTTGATGGACATTAATACGTGAATTTCAATCGAAACTTTTTGCTTTTAATTTGAAATATAAATCCTCATCATTTATTGCTAATAATACTCTGTTGGTAATGAATCACAATAATAGCACTATGCGAATTAAAAACTTGATGAATTTTTCACATTTTGACTTAAACGATTGCCAATTATTAAATTTGAAGGATAAAGTTCATCATTTTAACAAGAAGCTTTTGCAACACATGTATACAAATTATCTACCACGTTTAATTAAGCAAAAATGTACACTAGGTGACGTAACCATCGAAAATGAATCTGCTTTATTTTCAAAGCTCATCAAGTGTATTGAGAGTAATGTAGTGTACCGTCGTGAGTCAGGAATGCAGGATGGTCTAGCGACAAAAAGCAATTTATTAAAGCAGCACGGCACAGCTACAAAAAATATTCAGAAGTTAAGATGAAGATATTGGGTTTCACAAATTAGGGCTTAAGTAAGCCCTGTCCGCAGTATTGTCAGTACTGCGCGTGGGTTACAGCTTAGAGTACTGTGTACTCTGTCCGGAGATATTAGTTGCGCAACCTGCCCTTAACCTGGACAGACCTACGCCGGGAGCGTAGAAAAGGAAAGTCTTCACTTTCGAAGTTTTCAACCGAGAGTCCCCGAAACGGCCTCAGGCCTTTAGGTATATGTAAGTTAGATTTCTTTGATATCCGGCGGCACTTGAGAATGCTTGAGGAGTGTTTCAAGTATTGTAAGAATTATTATACCCAAAATGTCTAAAGCTAAGATCTTGGCTTAATATATGATTTCCAGTCTGACAGTTGGAGAGAGTTGAAGTGGAATATATTGCACGTTTAATTGGGTTGTTAAAGATTTTATGATACACAAAATGTATCGGTCTTGTAGCAAAAGAGGGATATTTAGGAGCCACATCTGCTTTTTTTGACAGAGTGCTATTGAATAAAACCAGGACTTTACAGTCCTCCCCTCTTAGCAAGAATTTTTCTTAAAGGAAAAATTCATATAACCAGGGTTTAGTCAACACAGAAAAAGAACTTGAGTTAATCTGGATTTTTTTGGCAAACAGCCTTAACACAATTTAAGTTGAATTTAAAATTTAAATTTTTTGAAAAACCCTTAATTAGAGGACAACACAAGTACCCATAAGGAAAGTTCACAATATAGAATAAAATAGACACACGGTCTAATATTACATTTCAACATAAACAACTTGAACCTTCTTATGGAAAGAATTTATGCAAATTCAGAACATTTCTAAACTTGTTATTTTAAACATTAAAACACAAACACATATGTTATAGTTGCATAACATTCTTAAATATTAACATTAAAATAAAATAGTAGAAATTCAATAAACAAAACTTTCTACTCAAAAGATGTTCACACTGTTTATACATCTTACATTTCCGACAGATAAAACTTCCTTCCGAAAAAATGGCAAACCATGCCGGGTTTCTCTTTTTGCTTTTCTTTTGAACGGGGGAGAATTTGACCTATATTCGTTAACTCCACTAACCGTTCCGCAGCTTCTAACTCAACCCCGGGAGACGACAATTTTACCATAACACAATTAGACAAATCTCCCTTTTTAACTAACTCTGGTTGTTTTATTGTGTTTTGGGGTAATTTATCGCTCAGGATATTAACTGTAGGATAATCCAAAGTTTGTGGTTCTTTACAGAACAACTCTGGTTTAGACTTTAAATTATCTACCTCAACAATGTGATTTTTGGTATCACACTGATCTAAATCTTCCAATTCTTTTAAATCGGAATGCCCCGCATTTCGCATGAGCTCCCTTTGATTACTTTCCACATAATATATCAAATCGGGTTCATATTTTGGGTCGTCTTTAAAACCTTCTCCAGTTTTAAATTCACTTGACCCTACTACATCAACCATACGTTTTTCCTGCACATTTTTATCTACCATGCGCTTCTCTCGCACATCTTTATCAACCCTGTGCTTTTCCCGCACACTTTTCTTGGAATTTCTACAACTCATATGCATGCGATTGTCCTTCCTCAAATTAAATAATCGCTTACAGACGTGAGGCGTTACTAACGCTTGACAATTCAATCCCGGCACTATCGCTGCCGTAATATAAATCCTGGGAGAGTTTTCTTTTCTCTCGTTCCATAAGGAAACTGGTACTTTCACCAAATCTGCCCTATGAATTTTTCCTATTGCGGGGACTAAATCTATCTGCTCTCCCGTTATATATTCGTCTGGAATTAACTCACTTCTGAAAATGGTTAATTCCGTTCCGGAATCATTTATCCCATTAACTTTTTGTCCTAAAACATTCAGATCAATGACTGGTAAATGACTATTTTGCACGAGTTTTCCTTTCTTATCCCAAAAACCTCTAGAAGTTAACCCTTCTACGCGCATACAGCTCACTCTACCTTTTGGTATCGTCTCATCTTCTTCGACAGTATTTACCGATCCTGAATTTTTATTTTTATACAACTCTGGACAAAAACTCTTTAAATGTTTCTCCGAATTGCAAATGAAGCACCTACGGCTTACCTGTCTTTCGAATGCCCTATCGCGAGCAGTGGCTCTGCGTGTGTCTGACACACTAGTGAAGGGAGTATAATTTGACTTCGCTTCTCTGTGCAATTCTTGATGCGGCGGACGCGGCTTTTCGAATTTTGCGTACTGATCCTTTCCCATCGACACTCTGATACTTTCAAAATTGTCTAAGAGCTCGACTATTTCGGATTCAGTTTTAACTGACGGCCACTTATCCAAGAAGTGTTCTCTCATTTCTGACTTAGCGCGTTTTTTAATTTGGTCCGCAATTAAAAGATCGATAAGTTGATCCATCGATTTTATTTCTAAACCTGCAAGCCATTCTTGCAAATAATTCCTTAACTCAAAACCGAAGTCCTTCCATGTGTCATTCGGACGTTTGACGTACTGTAAAAATTTAATCTTAAATGATTCTGGATTTAATTTATATCGTTTTAAAAGAACTTTCTTAATATGGTCGTAATTCTCTGCTAAATCTTCTGATTCACGAGCTATAATTGTAACAACATCAATTGGTAATAAACTAATTAAATCGGACACCCAATTTTCTTTATTAATTTTAGCCCTTTTAACCTGACGTTCAAAAAGAACTAAATACAAACTAATATCTGTTTGATTCGGATCAAACTCGGGAATTAGTTTTTTAAGGCTGGGTTCCTTGTTTATGGGGCGGTTGATATTCGCTGATTGTTCGGAAGCAGAGGCACTTGATTTAAATTTCAATTTTTCTAACTGAAATTGATTATCCAATTCTTTTTGCTTTAACTCCCTCTCCGCATTTTCTCTTTCACGTTCTAATTCTAAGCGCTTAATTTCTCTGTCTAAATTTTCCTTCCTAACTAATTCCTCACGTTCCAAATTCTCTTTTCTCACTAATTCCTCACGTTCCAAATTCTCTTTTCTAACTAATTCCTCACGTTCCAAATTCTCTTTTCTAACGAATTCCTCAAGTTCCAATTTCTCTTTACGAATTCTAATCTGCTCCTCTTTATGTAATTCTTCCAGTTTCTCCTGGAGAATACTATCATAAAGGGAACTTATGAAGTCCTCATCGTAATCTTCTAGGCTTGTAATTAAATTTTTTAACTGTAATGGGGCTTCATCGCCCTTTAAAGGTATTTCTAGTTCATGCGCCAATTTAATAATGTCTTTCTTCCTTTTTCCCTTTCCCAAGGAAATACATATTTCCTCACTAATTATTCTCAATAAAATATGAATAAAAAATATTACAGAATATTACAATAAAAATTAATTTAACACTTAGCAAAATTAAAATTCCTATCAATAAAATAATTTTACTAAAACATATATTCCAAGAAAATTCGACATATACAAAAATCAGAAAAAATATCAGATATTTTATATACTATAATATATAATGGAAACTTTCATTAAAAGATATTGCGTGTACCTGTAATTAAATTTAAGTTCAAAAATTTATAAGTTTTTCCCCAACATATATATATTTAAATATTAAAATAATTCTTTTCACACTCAAGAACTTTTTGAAATGAACTGACTTACCCCACTAAAATCCTTTAGACACGAATGAATGGTAATCCAAATAGGCTGTAAACACTTCCACAAATGCACAATATCGCGCACAATTCACAGAATCACACTGCACTAGGGAACACACGAGCTCTTCTTTTCTCACAAAAATAGGTCATAACATAATCCTTTTTTCACCACAGCTGACGGGAGTCAAGGGTCGGAAAACACCTTCACACTTCTTCACTCGCACACGAGCTACGATCTTGAATTTCCTTGCTTCTGTCAACACTAAGAGAAGGGAAATCTTCGTTCAACACAGAGGGGTCCGAGAGATGAAATTCCGTCTTCGCAAGATGAAACTTTCTTCTCTTTTCCGTCTGCAGAAAAAAACAGCAACTTCGGACTTGCTTCCTAATAGACCTAGGAGCTTCTACTTCTCTTCATTCACTAAAGAAAATTTCTTCTAGAATTCCTTCATTAACTTCTTCTGAATAAAATAAAATAAATCCCAGTTCGATGACACCAGTTTACTTGCTGTACCGTCGTGAGTCAGGAATGCAGGATGGTCAAGTCACAAAAAGCAATTTATTAAAGCAGCACGGCACAGCTACAAAAAATATTAAGAAGTTAAGATGAAGATATTGGGTTTCACAAATTAGGGCTTAAGTAAGCCCTGTCCGCAGTATTGTCAGTACCGCGCGTGGGTTACAGCTTAGAGTTCTCTGTACTCTGTCCGGAGATATTAGCTCCGCAACCTGCCCTAAGCCTGGACAGACCTACGCCGGGAGCGTAGAAAAGGAAAGTCTTCACTTTCCAAGTTTTCAGCCGAGAGTCCCCGAAACGGCCTCAGGCCTTTAGGTATATGTAAGTTAGATTTCTTTGATATCCGGCGGCACTTGAGAATGCTTGAGGAGTGTTTCAAGTATTGTAAGAATTATTATACCCAAAATGTCTAAAGTTAAGATCTTGGCTTAATATATGATTTCCAGTCTGACAGTTGGAGAGAGTTGAAGTGGAATATATTGCACCTTTAATTGGGTTGTTAAAGATTTTATGATACACAAAATGTATCGGTCTTGTAGCAAAAGAGGGATATTTAGGAGCCACATCTGCCTTTATTGACAGAGTGCTATTGAATAAAACCAGGACTTTACAGTAGTGACTATTTTAAACCAAATTTATGAGTGTGTAGGATGTATTTTTAAACACGAAAGCATGAGTCTTCATACATGTTTCACATTTAATAATCGGGAAAAGTTTAATCAACTAGGGGACACGGTATTAATGTTAGTGAATTTCGATTATGTTGTTTCTATGAATAATTTTCTTATGAAAGCGAAAAAGAATATTTCGTCATCTATATAATCTAAGGTTGATTATATATTATGTTATCTAACATAATTTGTAATTATGTATACTAGAGGTATATATAATTATATATACTATAAATATATATATATATATATATAAATGCTAAGTATGTATATAATTTTACATACTAAGTATAGATAATTACAAATTATGTTAGATAACATAATATATAATCAACCTTAGATTATATAGATGATGAAATATTCTTTTTCGCTTTCATAAGAAAATTATTTCTAGAAAATAATAGACAGTTAAGTAAAACTTCTTAATAAGAATTTCGATTACATCATCTAATTAAAAATAAAAGATCTTTCATCTAAACATACTAAAAGATGATGATTGTATTCGGTAATGAAAGTTTGCAGATATAAAAAGATAGGTTTTAAAATTATATTAGATCTTTCCAATATCAAACGTGTAAAGAAAATATGTAGTTCTTTTTTAATATGAAGGAATATAGAGATTAAAACTTAACGAACCAACACAAATGAAGACTGAGTTGGAGATGGGAAACTTGCAATCGGTTTATCAGATGTTAGAGGAAGTCACGTGATGATATAAACATCCGGTCAGTTATCTGCAGTGAGCATTTCATCTGTAGGAGCGAGACATGCCAAGCTTCATTTTAAATCAATGCTATTTGTAAGTAGATATTACTCTAATATTTGAATATAAATGAATTTGTATTAAAAATGTAGATGTAAAAATTAGAGTTTGAAGAAATAAAATAGATAAGGATAAAGAAAAGTTTCATTAAAAAAGTAATTTTATAACTTATAATTAATTTTAAACTAAAAAAATGATTATTCTTAAGTCGACCATAGTATACAATTAGTCATATATACACACATTATGTGATATATAACTATCTACTTTGTTATACATACACATTATGTGATATATACTATGTGATCTATATTATGAGATATATAAATACATACTATGTTAACATCAATAACTCATATTTTCCAACTTGTATACAACTGAAAATTAATAACACACACACACACACACACATATATATATATATATATATATATATATATATGTGTGTGTGTATATATATATTTTAGAAAACTTGATGATTTTTTTTTTTTTTTTTTTTTTTTTTTTTTTTTTTTGCAAAACTTTTAAATTATTTTTTAGAAAACTGAATTGATTTATTTTTTTGTAAAACTTATAAAATATTTTTTTAGAAAACTTAATTGAAATTTTTTTCTTTTGTAAAACTTATAAAATATTTTTTAGAAAACTTTTTTTTTTTTTTTTTTTTTTTTTGTAAAACTTATAAAATATTTTTTAGAAAACTTAATTCAATTTTTTTTTCTTTTGTAAAACTTATAAAATATTTTTCTACACTTGTAAATAATTTTGAGCTAGAAAAATCTTTGTTCTTATATGAAACATAGTATATACTATGTTACATAGTATACAATATATTACATTGTGAACATGCTACATATTTATGTGTAGTATGTAAGCATGTTTAAAAAATTTATACAATGAACAAAAAATTTTAACTAATGAAAATTTTTAAAAACTTTTATAATTTTATTTCTTAAATTGTAAAACTTTAAACTTTTTTTTTATAATTTTTTAAAACTGATAAAACATTTTTGTAATTTTTAGAAAACATAAAAAATTTATTCAATGAATTGAACAAACAAAAAATTTTAACTAATGAAAATTTTTAAAAACTTTTATAACTTTATTTCTTAAATTGTAAAACGTAAAAAAATTTTATATAATTTTTTAAAACTAATAAAATATTTTTGTAATTTTTAGAAAACTTATTTTAAATTGAAAACTAGTATTTTTTTTTTCTAACTTGTAAATATATAATTGAACTAAATTGAACTAATAAAATATTTGTTCTTACATAGTATATTTTTCTAACTTGTAAATAATTTTGAACTATTAAATAATTGTTCTTACATAAAACATACTACTTATCTATATGTAGTATGCAAACATAAAAGCATGGATAAAAAAATTTTACAACGAATAGTTTAATTTAAAAAAATTTTTTTGATTAATTGAAAACTTTTTTATTTCTGAAATTGTAAAATTTAAAATTTAACTTGAATTGAAAAAATTTATTTCAAAATATATTTTTAACTTGAAGTGAAAACTTTATTCTAAAATTGTAAAACTTGAAAAATATATTTCCACTAGATTTGAAATTTATTTCAAAAACTATTTTCTTTTTTTAACTTGTAAATATAATTTTATTAAATTGCAAAAGTAGAAAATTTTATCTTCATTATTAAAAATATTAATAACTTGGAATTCATTTTAAATTCAAAAAATAAAAACTTGTATTTATACATTTTGATTAGGTAATTGTTAATTTCTTTTTTTTCCAATATAGATTGTCATAATTAAAAGATAGACTAAATGAATAAACATATACATTTAACAAACAAAAACAGCAAAATTTATTATTTAAACAATACATATTGTATAGTTTCTACATTGATGTTACATAAAAAGTTTGTACTAACACATCCAGTTCCGTTTAAAAACATAGAAACAACATAATCGAAATTCACTAACATTAATACTGTGTCCCCTAGTTGATTAAACTTTTCCCGATTATTAAATGTGAAACATGTATGAAGACTCATGCTTTCGTGTTCAAAAATACATCCTACGCACT
The DNA here is from genome assembly GCA_963932465.1 of Maratus speciosus. Taxonomy (NCBI): domain Eukaryota; kingdom Metazoa; phylum Arthropoda; class Arachnida; order Araneae; family Salticidae; genus Maratus; species Maratus speciosus. The sequence goes on along the minus strand of OZ010788.1, from coordinate 279,590,237 downwards.
CATAAATTTGGTTTAAAATAGTCACTACATTACTCTCAATACACTTGATGAGCTTTGAAAATAAAGCAGATTCATTTTCGATGGTTACGTCACCTAGTGTACATTTTTGCTTAATTAAACGTGGTAGATAATTTGTATACATGTGTTGCAAAATCTTCTTGTTAAAATGATGAACTTTATCCTTCAAATTTAATAATTGGCAATCGTTTAAGTCAAAATGTGAAAAATTCATCAAGTTTTTAATTCGCATAGTGCTATTATTGTGATTCATTACCAACAGAGTATTATTAGCAATAAATGATGAGGATTTATATTTCAAATTAAAAGCAAAAAGTTTCGATTGAAATTCACGTATTAATGTCCATCAAAAGTCTATTTTTCGTCATCATTTCTTCATTTCTAATCACATTGCGTTTAAACTCCCCGATATACACATAAAATCGTTTGGTGCGATGTTTTAAAATTAAATAAACACAATCACTCAACTTGATTTCAATCACGCTAAAATTGCGTGGTTTGCTTTTGGGAATGTCTTTCATAAGGGGATCTTGTATTGTATTCAAAACAGCATTTGTTGGTTCTTGTGATGATGAAATTGGGGTACTTGAGGAAATGAAGGATTCCAAGTTTTTAAAATCTACGTCATTAAAAATAGTGTCTAAAAAACTCATAGTAGAAGTTGCGTCGTCATCATTATGAGTGAATATTGGGGTCGTCGAATCCATATCGAACTTGGGTTCTGCAGCATGTAAATCCTTGTTTGAGGGTAATGTTGACCAGTTCTCGTTTGAATTACAAAATTCTAAACTTGGGAGATTTAATTCCTTCATATCAGTATCCAAAGATGATTCTAAACGTTTATATTTTGCTACGCAATTCATTTCTAGGGGAGATCTTTTCAGCATATTTAATTCACAAGCCATTTTAAATAGCAAACAGTATGTGGTATAGTCTGATCAAAAGCCAACAGTAAACTGATTGAGATGATTTCGAAAAGATTATTAACATAAGTTCAAATCAGTGACGGTTTCAGTTAGAAACAATCGTATTAATTAAAAAACCGTGAGCGACTAAATTTTCAAATCGCCAACTGAGTCGAAAAGCATGACTACTGCTAGCATGAATATTTTATCATGTTAGATATTTTTCAAACTTGAGAATGGCAACACACGATGAGTGAATCACAAGTTCAGTACAAATAATAATTTTATTCATATGAAATTAATTAAAATATATAGTGGAAGTTATAATTATACTTATATGAAATGGATTAAAATAATGAGTGGATAATTATACTACAATTAAATTAATTAGACTCAAATGAAATTGATTAAAATTGTGAATAATTATATTTATATGAATTCAAATCAGTGACGGTTTCAGTTAAAAATCGGTATCAAGTAAATTTTTCAAATTGATGATTAAACCGAAAAGCATGATTAATGCTAGCATGAATATTTCGTTATGATAGTTATTTTTTAAACTTGTGAATGGCAACACATGGAAAATGAAACGCAAGTTCATTATATTTTTTCTCATGAAATTGATTAAAATAAATAGTGTGTGGATAATTAAAATAATGAGTGGATAAATATAATCAAATGATAATTATACCAAAATGATAATTATACTCAAATTAATTAAATTAATTATTTGTTAATTAAACTTTAAAAAATATGTAATAAAGATAACAATATTTTAAATAACTTCATTTTCTAATCCCTCTAAACAAAAGTAATAGAAGTTGATTGTTTAAAATAGTTTTTATTACGATGTAGTCATACTCATATGAAATTGAATAAAATAATGAGTGGATACATACTTCCTTTAATATATCCCCTCAAAAATGTTGATTAATTAGTAGATGATTAAATTCATTTACAATTATTAGTAATGCTACTCATTAATATTACTAAAACTTTATTATTAGAACTTTATTATTTTAACTTTATTAAAATATACTTTAATTTTGCATTGGTTTCAAATTAATAGAGTGAGTTAAATGAAGAAAACTTAAAAATAAAAAATGTATTTCCAAAATATTATTAGAGTTTCATTCACTTAGAAAAAAAAAATATCAAGATCATTTGTAGTGGGAGCAATAGAATACTAAGACATCTTGTTAAAATGAAAACATACACGTTTTTCCAATTCAGAAAAATTTTATTTTTCGTTAGTTACAAAAATGATTGCATATGTATAATGAAAACATATGTCTATTTCAAATCATTGAAAATTCGATATTTGAAGAAGGTATTTCATTTTGCAAAGTTCTTAATTGAAGTGTTAATTCTTCTAATTGCTTAATCAATCCATTACGCTGTTCCAATTTAAGTTGGGTGGGTGAAAGATGAATTTTTCTGTGTTCAACTAAGTCGGATTTATCAGAAAAAACTTGGTCACAATCATCACATTTGAATTGCTTGGAAAGCTCACTTTTCTTCGGAATGATGTGAATTTTAAGATGATTCCTTAAGTCCATCTTTCTCGAAAACGTTTCTTCGTATTGTTCACATTTATGAAATTTTTCGTCTTTAATGTGAATTAACAAATGCTTTCGTAAATCACATTGTTGAACGAATGTTTTCTTACACTTGTCACAACTCAAAGGCTTTTTTTCTAAATGAAACTTTGCGTGTCTGATTAACACACTCTTTCTTGAAAAAGATTTACCACATGTTTCATATTGGTACATGGTAGATGTCATGCGATGAATTATCATATGTTCCATTAAAGAACTCTTTCGAAAAAACAACATTCCACATACGTCGCACATAAAATTTTTTTTCTAAATGAATGTTCATATGTTTTAAAAACTCATGTTTTTCGTAAAATTCTGCTTTACATTTTCCACAAATATAAGGCAATTTAAACATTTGTGATGAAGCAGGAATACTTTTACTAATCGAAATGGGCACATCTTTTATCTCCTGTTCACTCATCTTATCCGAATTGATGACAGTAGGCGATTGTGTATCATTAATAACATGCATATTCATTTAAAAACTGTTTTAACTGTGCGAGGACGAAAAATACAGCACATGTATTCAAAACAGTAGAAAACGGAATAATGACGTGAAATGAAAACCAACTACACTTAAATCAATGTAGGTGGCGCATCAGAAAAAAGAAGATCACGCGATAACTATTTAATACATAAACTGTTGTGTTCATTTAATAAGCAAGTGTACAAAATGAATCATTTTATAAATTCATTTCTTTTTGAATTAACCTGATTTTATCATTAAATGATTAACTTTTTTGTGAATCCTACTGAAATGCGAGTGTTATAAAAAAAATCTGGTTCATTTCTTTATTGTTAGTTAATTAAAATAGTGACCCATTAAGAAAATTTGTTTTCCTAATACAATGGAATAAAAGAACTATTATCTTGTTTTTCACATAGTACGGAAATACGCTTTATCATTATATCCAGATTAGAAACAGTACATCCTGTTTATGTATGATCGAAACAACAAGCACACAAATAGATATGACCACAAACAGATATGACCACAAATCTTTGAAAATTGAAGAACTGGTTAGTTTTTAAAAGTTTAGGAATAAACTTGTTTTGGTTTAATTGTATATCATTTTAATGCCTTTGTGGCGCAATTGGTAAGCGCAATTCACCGTTAATGAATAGATTGATGGTTCGAATCCATTCAAAGGCGAATATTTTTAAACTAAAATCCATAAATTTTGTTACAGTATAAGTAAAAAAGAAACATTCTGGGTGAGTGATAATGAAAGAGTTCATTAACTGCACGAGAAAATCCAGATTGAAAAAAAAATATCATTACCTTAAAATTTCATTACTTTCCTAAAATCCTGTTTATAAATTATCTTTTCGTTCAAATTACTATACTTTCCCGAAGTTGAAGAAGGCATTATTAAATCTAAGAAAATGAATTAATTTCTCGAAGTACATAATATATAAAAATTGAATGTTTATTTCTCTAAATTCAATGGCAACAGTCTTTAATTTCGTTTAGTACGTAATACAGGGGCAACACACTGTTAATAGTTTCCCCAATGTTGAAATAAATACTAAAATGAATAAATGTTAGCAAAACCCATTCATCTGAAAATTAAATAATTTCTCGAAGTCCACGATAATAAAAATATATAATGTTTATTTCTCATTTTTTCTAAATTCAATAGCAACACTTTGTTAAAATTTCTTCTAACGTAAAATCATTAACCCACTGATTTTTAAAAAGAAGTCGACACAAAACTGAAAGAAAGCAAATTCAAGTGAAAAAACAATAGGGCCCGCCCAGCCCAATGGTTATAGAAATAACCTAATAATGGGAAGATTGTAGGTTCGAAACCAGGCGAATAGGTAAAGAGATGTATGAACTTGCAACAAGAGGATAATAATAATTAACAATTCTCAATTCTAAATGAAATTTTTCAAGTTTCCATCTAGATTCTCATTACAGAAATTCGAATAATGGGGAGTTTCAGGGTTCGAAACCCGTAAGGAAAACATTACTAATATAACAAACCCAACGTATACAGGACGATGCAAAATTAAACTGTGTTTAATCCTTTCCACTGCAATCAGATCTTCATCAAATGACTTAAAACTAGATGAGACTACTAATTTTTTTACTGTTTTTTCAATAATGCAAAGCATAACATTTCTCCTTTTTTCAAAGATTCACTAAAGTTTTTCCAAAAACAGAGTTGTTCATAAAAACCTTTCAATAAGAATACAAGTTAAATTTATAAAAGAATCTTCATCTAATAATACAATTCCAATTTAATCTCATCAAAACTAACCTACTGTTTTTGACAAAGTTCAAAACAAACGAAAAATTAAACATGTTACAACACATGAAAACTTTCTCATCGAGAAAGGCCGACACTATTAAAGAAAAAAAAAATTCTAATTTTTCAGGGGGGGGGGGGAGGGGGGCGAGGGGGGATCCATCTACTCTAGCATACCACCTCAACACGCAGGAGTCCCTCTTTCCCCTAGCATACTGTAGTATGATAATCCTCCATAAGCCCCCTCTCAAAAATTAAGCCCCCCTCAAAAAAAAAAAAAATTAATCCCTCCTACCCCCCTCCTACTGTAACACGATTAAATAAAAAATATCCTTTCCAATCGAAAAAAAATTCTCTGAAACCTCGTCCTACTATAGTATGATTCTCCCTCCACCTCCACCACCCCACCAATCGAACCCCCTTTTTCCCTCTACTTAGGCATGGTAGTTTTTTATAAGATATAAATGATCTCTAAGAACATTTCCTAAATAATTCGAAATTTAAAAAGGGTGAAAATGGACGAAAATCGTTCTAAAAAAACCTTCTGAATTGCGATTTCTACGCAGTCCCAGAAAGTACCCAACCGATTTCAAAAGTAATGGCTGGAAATTGATGATGAACGCCCTTGCTCCAATATAGGATCAATTTCATGTCGGCGTCACTACCACCTTGCGGTTGCCTTTTCAAAACCTTCTAAATTGTGATTTTTGTGATACTGAAGGGGCTTGAAATTTGGCATGGTAATTACTTATGAGATGTAAATACTCTCTGAGAAGAGTTCCTTAAAAATTAGAAATTTAAAAAAGGTGAAAATGAACGAAAAGAGTTCTAAAAACGTTCTAAATAGCGATATCTACGCAATCTCAAGAAATATAAACCGTTTTCAGAAGTAATGGTTTCAAATTGATGGTAACAGTCCCCCTCCAACATAGCCTATATTTTACGTTGTTGTCACTACCACCTTGGGATACAGGAGCAAAAATTGTTCTAAATTGCATTGTTCGTGTTACGGAGGGGGGTCTAACATTTTAAATTTGGAATGGGAATTACTTCAAAGATGCAAATGCTTTCTAAGAAATGTCGAAAGAAAATTCCAAATTTAAAAGGACGAAGTGAGTGAAAAGCGTTCTATAAGTGTTCTAAATTACGATTTTTATGCAATCGTATGAAATACGAAACCGATTTCAAACATAATGGTTGCAAATTGATGGTGATAGAGCCTGCTCAAACATAAGCTATATTTTATGTCAAGGGTTGCAGGAGCAAAAAACTTTCTAAATTGCGATTTCTGCGGTACTGAAGATGCTAGAAACTTTAAATATAGCACGGTAGTTACTTATAAAATATAAGTGTCTTCTAAGAACTGTCGAAAATAAATTCGAAATTAAAAAGGGTTGAAGCGAAGGGAAGGAGCGAAAAGCATTCTAAAAGAGTCCTAAATTACGATTTTTATGGAATCTCAGGAAATAATAAACCGATTACAGAAGTTATTGGGTGCAAATCAAGAGTGATAGCCCTTGATCCTATGCGGGCTATATTTTATGCCGGTGTCACTACCACCTGGTTGGCAGGAACAACAAGAAAGCCTTTAAAAACATCTAAATTAATTTTTCTATAGAATATTAGGAAATACCAACTGATTTCAAGGTTAACGTTTGCAAATTACTGGTGACAGTCTCTGTTTCAACATTTTTTGAGACATTCTATTTCAATTCTGTTTCGGCATTTTATGTTGGTGCCACTAACGCCAGAGAGGTGGTAGACTATTAGACAAGAAGCTTGGAATTTGACATGATGGTTAATTTTAAGATGTAAATGTGTTAAGATGGTTTCTAAAAAATTCAAAACTTCAAATGAATACTGAAATGAGCGTATGAAATGAGCATAAAAGTCTCAAAATACTTTCTAAATTATCATTTAATTGGAATTAGTTTTCTTTCTTCTTATTAATTAAAATCTCATTTCTGTCTATTGCACTTTTATAATGAAGTTTAGTCAAACTGTGGCTTAATTTGTAATTTTTGAATTATTTCAAAAAATGTTCTTGTAATTTTTGAATTATTTCAAAAAGTTTTTTTCTAATAAAAAATAGTCATGCAAATATCACTTGGCATATTTCAACTATTACGTGAGCAAAGCCGCGGGGTTTGCTAGTCTGTTATAAACTATCTCAAAGTTTAAAAGCGATCGGATAGTTAGTTTTACTAATTTCTACAAATTCACGTTCATTATCTATACGTAAACACATTTCTTTTATAAGTTTAAAAATCGATTTTTTGATAAATCCAAAAATTGACATATTATTAATTAGCGTACGATTATTAGAAATCCTGGCTACGCCATTGAAAACAGGACAGTTGTCTAACAATAAAATCGCTCTACTATTTTCTGAAATTAAACTCTTCTTAAAGTTTTGCTTTACTTGCAGTACAAAATGGTGAAAAAAACAGTCCTTAAACAAAGCTGCTGTCATCCATGCTTTTTTCTGAGCATCATAATGTACAGTGAAGTTTAAGACTCTTGTTAAAGCTCTGAGTTTTTTATATTTACCAATCAAGAAAGGTGTCAGTTGGTGATCACCAGAAGCATTTGCACACAACAGAACAGTCAATATGTCTTTATTTTCCTTGAATCCCTTAGCACATTTTTCATCTCCACCTGCCAAAGTAGACGTAGGCAAACAGCGCCATAAAAGACTGGTTCCATGAGTATTGTAAACTTGACAACAGGTTAATTCCCACCGTACAACAAGGTTTCCAAAAGTGTGCTTCCATTCTTTAGCGGTGTTTTCATCAACTGATCTGCTCTCTCCTGGTACATCCAGTTTTCGGATTCCGTGCCAAGTTTAAAATTTTTGAAGCCAACCATCGGAAAACACACAAACACTTTCTAGATTCGGATCAAGATAAAACTGTTTTGTTTGATTGATTATCATGGGCCGAATCACATGTTTTCCCTCTGATCGTTTTGCACTAAACCAAGCGTATAAAACATTTTCAAGAATTTCAAGATTTGGCTTCTAAAAGTGTCTTGATTCCGTATTATTTGACGTTTTACATTAAAGTTCAGTTCTTCCTTTTGTTTTTAAATGTCATACATTGTCGAAGAACCAATTGAACTAGCTGAAATCACGCATTAAAAAGCTTGTTTTCGCCTTTTTCGAGACGATTAATTTTCTCTAGTTTTTGCAGTATAGTGAGAGTCACATGCTTACACTTATTAGTAGTTTTATTATCACTTGAAGTGCTTGGTTTCGAGAACATTTTACGCCACACAGTTATTGTGCCAACGTAATCACTCTAGAAAACAGAATACGCGGTACTTAAAAGTACAACCTGTCACGATACACACTGAGTGAACTAAACTAAGCACACAGTAGCGCGACCTAATGGCCAACGTGAAGAGACCCCTGAATCTTGAGTGAACTGCTCGCAACCTAGTGATCCCATTGCACAGAGATCGTAGAGAGAAAAACGCGGGCTATCGTGCCGGATTATAGAATGTGCCGAACCATAGAATGCCGGATAAAAGAGCTTCTACTGTACATTGAAAGCCATCAGTTTTAGAGCTCCCTTCGATGGCAGATAATCTAAACTTGCAGACGTCTGTCTGTCGCCTTCTCAAAGAACGAAAATAAAAGATTTTTTACTCGATTTTTACGGATTTTTCGCGTTTTTGTCAAGATATCGATATTCTGTCTAATCTGTGATCGAGATAAATATTCGAATTTCTGAAAGCTTATCTTTTTTCACGTCCTGTTGTCCTAATTTTGAATCCATAGAATGACTAGAAAAAGTTATAGCGACTTAAAAAAGTCGACAGTCCATATTTTTCGTTAAAACCACACCTGCTTGTAATCATTTCTGCGAGAAAATCTTGAGGTTTCAATAAGTAGATGTCGTATTTACTCGTGTATAACGCGCACCCCGTACTTTACAAAGAAAAAATGCGAATTTTTTTAATCTCGTATATAGCGCGCATCATAAATTTGATAGTCCAAGAGCTCTTAAACATTTTAGGGAAGGTATTTGAGGCACTCTGAAAATTTGTGCAACACTTCTTTTGTAATGCCTGAATACAAAATCGAATGTCTGGCTGAAGGATCGTGGCCCAAAAACTGTGCCAGACACGTGTCAAGTGCCATTTTTTGACTACCCAAAAAAGGTATTTGAGGCACGCTGAGATTGAGACAGAATAATATTTATACTTAGAAAAAAAGATTTTGAAAATGACAGACTCATTTGTTGGCACTTTCTACTTGCCAGACAACATAGAATGTTAAAGGAGAGTGCCAGTAAAGCTGGACTTGCGGTGCCTCGCTGAAGATCCATTTACTGACTTACGATACAAACAAAGCGTAAACCGCGTTGCATCTTAAAATGAATTTCAACTGGATGCGTGCGCAATCACAACAAATCTAACTGTGATAGGCTCTCGCAAGACCACGTGACTCATAGCAAGCATGCAGTTATAAAAATTTTGGAGTGGTAAACATGGAAAAAAATGTGTTATTTGCGCAAAAAGCGACGAAAAAATCATTGTTTTTAGTGAAAAAACGCTACAAAAATGGTCTGAAGTAATGAAAATTCGGCAAAAACATAGGTTAAAATATAAAGATATTATTTTACCATTCAATGCTAATCTGAAAGAGGGTTATCATAGACATTGCTACAAAAGTTTCATCGCTTTAATGAAGAAATACGGCGACGACAACGCTTCAGGAATATCCAATGTGCCTTCTTCTATGAATTTCGTGGCAATCGGACTATATTTACTAGAGATAGATCACCGAGGGACAGACAGACAAGCAAACCAAATTCACAAACACTTTTTAACTTTGTTGAAAGTGTTAAAAATGCTTATTAAACTTATATGCTTATTAAATGCTTATTATACATATGTATGTTTTAAAGTATCAGTAAAATTTTGCTGCGGAATTTCAGTAGAAAGCCTTTAAAAAAATAAATTATTTTCGATTATTTGGCGCTAAAAGACAAATGCGCACGCGATTTGGCGGGCAAAAAATTTCCTCGCCAAACGCGAATATTTTAATGCATCTGAAAATTGCTTGTTAAATGATTATTCGAATGCGCGGTACTTAATGAATTTAAACTTAAACAATGAAACATTTTTTTATTTTTTCTATAAGCTTATGTAATATATACAAGTTGCGTGTTGCTGAAGATATTTAATTTTCGGACGGTTTCACCGGCTGAATAAATTTAAGCGCACTTTAAAAGTAACTGTCCGATTAAGAACTATTTCATTATACATAAGTCGTTGTTTCTATGACAACAATACTTTTCTTATGTTGACCCCAACACTAACACTATCGAAATCAAATTGACAGTGCTTAGAATCGGCCCTTAACTTTCAGTTTGAAGCAATTTTAATCAGTTTAAATTTCGTACTAACCGTCATTAAACGATCGTTAAATTTCATTACATGTACGTACATATAAATATATATGACAAAATCATAGCTATAAAAGTATACTTATTTAACTTAATCTTTCTTAAACTAGTTCCGTATAAAGAGAAGACAAAGTTTTTTATTAAAGAGTATTTTTCATAAAAGTTTCGAAAATTTTCTAGGTATGCACTTATGCAAACCTTCCTAGTTAAAAGTTTCTAAAATTATATGAGGTTAAAAAAATATTTGGTGTAAAATGTTTCTTTACATTCATTGAGGCAACTATTGAAATTCATGCAGGTAATAAATTCGTAGACGAGCTGATGCTACAGCTATTGTCTTGAGCTATACAGGTAAAAGATATAAATAGTACACATAAATATATTCTATAGTTCGTACAATGAGTGTTTTCATCTATCCGATAGAAAAGATTTATTTTTGTCAGGGACTATAAATGTCTTACACTATTTGTGAATATATTATTATAAGGAATCCTTCTATATATATAAAAAAAGTTTTGATTTGGAAATGGACCAATGAAAATCTGCGTAGATATTCCGGGTAGATCCACATCCAATTTGAATGCTTAAGCATGGCCTTTCATCGTTAATATTAAAAACACTGTTGCATACAAAAATATGAAAATCGGTGGTATTATAGAGAAATGTTTGATAAACACGCTGATGCAGACAGTTTTCAAATCGAAGAATTATTTTGAGAGATATTTAATGCTAAATTTGGACAAAATCGTTCCATTAAAAAAGTTTTATTGGAGCAAAAACTATACATGAGAATTTAATCATTTTTAGATCATTTTATACGTTATAAGTTCCCGGTGTGCAGATCGTATTTATTTTTCTTACTTGACTCATTTTTTGAGGTTTTATTTCAATTTTAAATTCAAATTTTCAGTATTTCGAGAGATATTTTTTACAAATTTTAGAAAATGTTATTAATTTAAACTGTTGCCAGTTGTATAAACAGCGCAATCAATAATGTTTACTTCAAATAAAAAATTTATTTTACACGTGACTATTATAAACAGAAAATATAAAAAGCAGGAACTCATTGAAAATTACGTCATAAAAATTATAATTACACGTGAATTTTAAAAGAGACAGAATATTGTAAAATAATAAATTCATAAACATGTGTTAGAAGTCTTAAATAGGAGAATTTACGTCATATTTACGTCACATTACACTTATTATATAAAATAAACAAAAAATAATATTGCAAAACAGTTTAAATTTAAAAATTGCTCGAGACATTTATTTGATATTTTAAGATGATCATAATATTTCATTTCTAACAAAAGTATTTTTACGTGAATATTAAAAAGAAAAAGAAAAGTTTGGTGAAAATTACGTCAGATTATAATTCTCAGATTCGAATTATAATTCAATCTTCCGAAATCTTTTTAAAGCCGTTTAAATTATCGTGCTGTTAGAGTCTGCGGTGTCTGAACGGGGGTTGACGAGCGTAGCTCGTAGGGGGCAGAGCCCCCTAGTAAAAATAAAATTATACTATACCTAATGAAGAAAAAGGCACATTGAATATTCCTGAAGCGTTGTCGTCGCCGTATTTCTTCATTAAAGCGATGAAACTTTTGTAGTAATGTCTATGATAACCCTCTTTCAGATTAGCATTGGATGGTAAAATAATATCTTTATATTTTAATCTACGTTTTTGCCGAATTTCATTACTTCAGACCATTTTTGTAGCGTTTTTTCACTAAAAACAGTGATTTTTTCGTCGCTTTTTGCGGAAATAACACATTTTTTCTTACTTTACATGATTAGTACTCCAAAAATTTCAGAACTGCATGCTTGTTATGAGTCACGTGGTCTTGCGAGAGCCTATCACAGTTAGATTTGTTGTGATTGCACCCGCATCCAGTTGATCTTAAGATGCAACGCGGTTGATGCTTTGTTTGTATGGTAAGTCAATAAATGGATCTTCAACGAGGCACCGTAAGCCCAGCTTTACTGGCACTTGCGTTTAATATTCTATGTTGTCTGGCAAGTAGGAAGTGCCAACAAAAGTGTCTGTCATTTTCAAAATATTTTTTTCTAAGCATAAATATTATTCTGTCTCAATCTCAGCGTGCCTCAAATACCTTTTTTGGGTAGTCAAAAAATGGCACTTGACACGTGTCTGGCACAGTTTTGGGGCCACGATCCTTCAGCCAGACATTCGATTTTGTATTCAGGCATTACAAAAGAAGTGTTGCACAAATTTTCAGGGTGCCTCAAATACCTACTCAAAAATGTTCAACAGCTCTCCTACTATGACATACAAGTGCTTAAATGACCAAATGAATTTCAGTAAAGAAAGTCGAAACAAATGTTACGTCAGTCCAGGAAAGAAGGCGAAAATCTATCTGTAGACCATGCAGGGAGTGAGTGTAGTAGGGAGTGATTGACGGGGGGTAATAGTGAGGGACGTCTCATGCTGTGGCGACGTCACTCGCTTTACGAAATACTTGAGAGAATCTTTTGACAACGTGCGAGTAAGATGGATAATCGATGTAGCTATATTGCGACATTTAAGTTGAAAATACACTGATGGACAAAACTTAAGGAACACTGTTATTTTCAACGATTACAGTTAGAAATAGATCCGCAGCAGTATGTGTAAATTTGATTGAATGCGGGATGTACTCTGTTTTGTGAAACTTATGCAAATTGACAGTAGACACTGTAAACGCAAACGTCTGAAATTCAGTTAAAAAAAGTGTCTTAAATAGATGGTCACATTTTAAGAGAAAAAATGGTGTCTTACTTTTTAAGACACCTTTTTGCATTTGAAGTTAAGACATTGAAAACGTCTTAAAACGCCGCCAATTTTAAAACACTTGAAATGTCTTTAAAAGCCGCCATTTTTAAAAACATTTGAAATGTGTTAAAAAGCCGCCATTTTTTAGACATTCGAAACATCTAAAATGAGTTCTTTTAAGACACTAACATCTTAGAAGATGTTTTTTTTCTCTTATTTACACTGTCTCATTGACAGCAGGCTTAAAACTTAGACTTACAGTCAAGCTACAAAGCAAAATAAATGTTTGCCAATTATGGAAGACTACAACAGACTGCATTATTTATTTTTATTTATTTATGTATTTTTTTTTTTTTTTTTACATTCATCAGATTCGATGCCAAGATATATTAATCCATTTTCAAGTATTTAAACATATTAATTTTTATTTGTTTACATTGGAAAATAGTTGAAAAAGTTTATTAATCATTTAGTCAATGTAAAATATTAGACATACATACAAACATATACAATCTATGGAAAAATAACATATTTATGTTATTTTTCCATAGATTCAATATAATTAAAAACGAAAATCCTCACCCCTTCAACATTGTAGACAAGTTAAATATAATGTTATTTTCTAATCGACAAATCCCCCCTCCTCTTTACGAAATTTTTCTATGCTTCATAAGGTAAATCCTAACAAACTTTAATATTTCATTTAGAATTCAAGGAAAATCTGCACAAACACAAATCCGGGCACATTTTCATAAAGAAACATTTGAAGCATATTTAAAATTTCTGATAACACTGTTTTTTTTTTTTTTTTTTTTTTTTTTTTTTTTTTTTTTTTAGTAAGGTGAAATTATAATAATCATTTGCATATGATTTTATTATTAAAAATTATCTTGCTGTAAAATATTAAAATCACTTAAGAAATCATTTTATGATACAACAGTTAATAATATGCTTGTTAAACAGGAGTAAATATTTTAAATAATTTTACACATCATTTCAAATTATTATTAAATTCACCGTTCATATATAAATATTTCCCATCAGATAGAAAAATCTTAAAACATTGCATGTCTTTTTGCTTCAATTTAACATATAAGCGCATTTAATAATTAAAGTTGTCAAAAATTTATATGTTAATTCATTCATGTTTCCATTGGAGGGGTAAAAAAAGCTTACTTAATACAGTGTGTTTCAAAAATAAAATAAATGTTTACGACTGTTGAAGTAATACATATAGTTAAAAATGAGACCATTATTTTTTTAGACAAAAATAAATAAATATGATTAAAGTTTTTTTTTTATATAAGAAAATAAACTGCGTAAAAACACAGAGTTAAGGGGATTCTTTGCGCAATTGAAAACACCCGCTCCGTAATGTTAATTCTATGGGCAGATTATTTTCGAATTTCTCGTTTCAATTTGAATATTTTTATATTAACCTATTTGAATCTACCCTATTTGAACCTATTTTATTCTATTTGAATATTAACCTGCCCATAGGATTAACATTACGGAGCGGGTGTTTTCAAGTGCGCAAAGAGTCCCCTTAAACAATACTGTACTGCATTTTATAATACGAAAAAAAAAAAAAACCCACAGAAAACAATAGCGTAAATATTGATTAATATTATTTTAAAATCTTAGACATAAATGTATACTTTAGAAATGGAACCTCATAAAAACATAGATCACATTAATATTTGTTAAAATCAAATTTGTTCTAAAAATAATATAACATATAGAAAACATTAGCGGAACAAAATGGAGTATTATATTTTATAAGTCTCTTACCCTTTTGCATAGTATACGTTTTCTAGTAATTTATAATCCTTTGTTTAGATGGACGGAATATTTTTATATCCAACAAAGATTTCTAGATAACTGATTAGTATATATTTCATTTAAATTAACCAGCTATCATAGAAAACCCAATTAGACTAAAGATTAGAATTTCCACGAGGTTCACATACGCTGCATTTCTTTTACATGTGCCACTGGATTCCACAGAGGATAACCTATCTAAGCTGCCAGGAAGGGTATTGCATTTTCACTTTAAAGGTCTCGACAACAGAGATTGAAATGTTTATCCACTGTTCATTTATTCGCATTTCACAGTGATTTTTTGACATTCATAGGAGGAATTCGTATTCGATTCGCGCACGATACACAACAAATATGGCGGGGATAATACAGTGCAGTGAATGTCTGTAATTGGATATCTTAATTTAAGACATTTCACTGTATTAAGACACTTTACATTAGTTCATTTCTACACTCTAAATTAAAATGTCTGAAATTCAGACACTTAAGTGTCTGAAATGGAGTGTTCAATTTTCAGACATTTTAAAATGTCTGAATTTTTTCAGACACTTTTTGCGTCTGAATTTCAGACACTTCAAACGTCTGAATCGCATCCATTTTTTTGTAAGCATCATACGTAGCCATGTTTGACCACGTTGAATCCTGGAAAAATATTTGGCTGTGGTCCTGCCCCCCCCCCCCCCCAATACAGCCTGATTTTTTTGGTGCTCTCAGTTTTGGTATACAATTTTCGTTACGTTGATAATTTAAATCTTTTACGACATTGTACTGATTATAATCAATATCGTGAACTTCAGGAGTAGAACAAGATTAAAAAACAAAAAATATTTATCTAAATATTAGATTTTTTAAAATTTATTTTGTTTTTAACCTTATTTTACTTTAAAAGTTCAAAATATTGATTATAATCAGTACAATTTCGAAACAGATTTAAAATATAAGCTTTACAAATATTGCACATCAAATTTGGGGGCACTACAGTCGTAGGGGGACGGGGCACTTCCCAGTTTGCCCTTCCTTTAATCAAGAAGTACTTTTGCAAAAAACGCAACCCTGCATTATAGTTGTCTAAATTGAGATGTCCGGTGTTCGGGAGTATCCGTTGTGGAGGTTAATGGAGATTCTCGAATAGCGAACACCTCTATTTAACGAATACTTTTTTAATCAGCAGACATACATATTTGTATATTTTTACCTCAAAAAAGTAGACATCTCCAATTATCGGACAAATTCCGCGGTCCCGAAGTGTTCGCTATTAAGGGCTTTTAAGGTACATAGATAAATATATATATATATTTTATAATCTTGTCCTACTCTAAAAGTTCAAAATATTTATTATACTCGGTTGAATGTGGAAAAAGATTTAAAATATCAGATGTACGAAAATTGCAAAAATCCCACCCCCCACCCCCCCAAAAAAAATTAAAATATAAAAAAATATATTGCCACATAGGCAATTTTACATATACATCACTTGATAATCACAACAGCCATTTAACTATGAATAATGAAAATAAATAAATAAATATTCTACTTTAATAACATTGGGGAAAAAATGACTTTGGTATTTTGTTAAATATATTTGCGTTTTTAAACTTGTCCTACTCTAAAAGTTCAAAACTTTCATTATAATCAGTGCAAGATTTAAGATATCAGCTTTACAAAAATTCATGCAAAATCCCCCCCTCCCCCCCCCCCCCAAAAAAAATGAATACTTATTTAAAAATTATGTTTTTAAAAAATTTATATTTCCACATGGACAAGTTTTTATGTAGATCAGAGGGTACTCACAAAAGCTATTCAACTATCAATAAAAACAAATAAGTACATATTCTATATTAAAAACATGAGGAAAACATAACTTATTATTTCCAAACTTCTTTCGTCTTAAATATATACAGTAACATCTGTCATTTTTGTATTTTTCGTATAAGTGCATATAAATAAAGTTACCACAATTTTAAATACGAAATCTAGTTAGAGGTTTTTACTTTTTCCCATTATAAATTTCAAATTACTTTTTTATTAAAAATAATAAAAAAATCAGTATTAGAGTTGATTGCAAATCAAATACATATGTATATTTTTACAGGCAGGTTCATATAATAGACCAGTCTCATTTACTTTATTTATCTTTTTTTAATCTGCGGTTTTATGCCAGGAAGTAAGAAAGCATTAGGTCAACTTTCAAAGTTTTTTTTTTCTTTACTTCCTTGTGGCCGTCATTTACTGCGAGATAAAAATTATCCATTTGAAACTAAGAACTGACATTGAATATATAATTCGTAATAAAAAAGAACGTCATAAGTTTAAAAATATATACTTCTAGAATTAGTGGGGTTTTTTGCGAACAGATTCAAAACTAATTAAATTTCATGCAGGATTTTGTTTAGTACAATAAATAAAATCATAAAATACACTAATTTTACTACTATAAAGAAACTTACTTGAGTTGCTGCAAGAGGTAAGAAATATTCCTCGATTTGAAATTTTAAAAACTACCACAACCACAGTGAGGGAGAAAGACTTTCATCAGTTTAAAAGGTAATCCCATAATACATCCGACTAGCCATATTTAAAGGATGAGATGTTTCATCCTAAAAACAGGACCCGCCAGACAAAAGTTTCTTTTTTTTGCCAGTTTCGACAGGACGAAGATGAATAACACAATATTATTGATATAAATTGATACGAGTTAACACTAAGCCCATTGCACACGCTTTGTAGAATTTCCGGGTGTAATCTTCAACCGCCGTCTACTTCTGTTCTGTGTCTATCCCGCCCTTGTATCGACGACAGCTTCTAAGAGACATTTGATGTCGAGCACACACGTCAGATGTATGTATTCAATAAATAAATACTCCAAGTTAATACGAATTAAAATCACAGTACTTCACATTTCGCAAAAAACGAATTAAAATACACGCGTACATAAAAACAAACTTTGTTTGAATTACAATGTATACCACTTCGAACGAAGACATCTAAAACGCATGCGCAACTGGGAGTGCTAGTGCCCCCTGGTGGTTATTGCGTCGGAAGAATCAAAACATCTTAAATTAAGACACGTTTAAAGCAATGAAGTGTCTTAAAATAAGACGTTTGCGGATATTTTAGACATTATTCTCAGTTCGTTTACACCATGGTCATAGTAAGACGCTTATGTATCTTAAATTAAGACATCTATAGTGTCTTAATTTTCAGATTAAGACACTTAAGTGTCTAAAATTCTTTTTCAGTCACATATGTGTCTAAATTTAAGACGCTTCTATTTGCAGTGTACTACCAGTCCATTAAGACTCACAAGTATCATAAATTAAGGTATCTATTATGTCTAAGCTCTATATTAAGACATTTACGTATCTTAAAGGCTTTTTCAGTCGTTTTTCTGTCTTACTTTAAGACTCCTTTATTTGCAGAGGAGATAAGAGATTTTAGGCAATCGGCGGGTGCTGTGACTTGTCATTAGATATAAAAATCGAAGGAGATGGAGTGAAGCTTAAATTTTGAAATTTTGAACGTGTCTTCGAGCCATCATTTAGATGATATTACACGTGGTAGAATAATCGGAAAGTTGGAAGAAGGATGCAAAATGAGAGATGTTGCCCGCGAATTTAACATCGCGCACAGTATTGTTTCTAGGCTATGGGCGGCATTCCAAAAGAGTGGAACTTGTACTAGGCGCACGGAAGGAGGTCGTCCTAGCAGTATGATGTCCGAAGAAGATCGCTATATTGTTATTTCGGCAAAAAGAAACCGACGCAGCACAGCTGGTCAATTAGCAAATCAACTTTGTGCTGCCACAGGAACTAAAATACCGCGGAAATCTGTTGCAAGACGTTTGAAAAACGGTGGACTATACGCCCGAAGAGCGGTTGTGTGTGTTCCACTCTCGAGACGCCAACGTAGCGCCCGCTTACAGTGGTGCCGTATGCATCGCAATTGAACTGATGACGACTGGTCTACGTGCTCTTCTCGGACGAGCAGTCTATCGTCTGATTGTAGACGTAAACTGATATGGCGCGAGGTTGGCAGTGCTTACTGTTGCGAAAATAAACTAGAAACAGATCAATATGCGACTTCAAGTATCATGGTGTGGGTAGTCATCATGTTTAATGGCCGCACGGATCTCTATGTGCTTGATCAAGGGTCCATGACCGGTAGACGGTATATGGAAGACGTCCTGATTCCACATGTTCGACTTTTTCGAGATGCGTCGGCGAAAAGTTTCGTTTTATGAACGATAACGCACCTTGTCATCGCACACAGTCTGTACAAGATTGTCTTGAGGCCGAAGATATCCATCGCTTAGACTGGCCAGCACGTTTCCCTGACCTGAATCCCATTGAAAATATATGGGATGGCTTGGAGAGACAATTTCCTCCCACAAACAAGGAAACCCTCATCCGTGCAGTGAAGGAGGCATGGGGCAACTTGCCTCAACAGCTACTGAATCATGTTGTTCTGAGTATGCCACGCGGTGTTGAAAGTTGTTTCGCGTTACACGGTGGCTACATCCCTTATTGATATGGCACTGACGATTGTTAATTGTGAGCATTTTGCTTTGTTTGTATAGTCATGTTTTCGGACAATATTCACGTTTCAGAAAAAGAACATCAGGTACCCTGTATACATCCTTTCAATAAAATTTTTATATTAAATCCTGTGTAACATTCTGTTAATAATATTGTTTGCTTCTTGACCCACAATCTCGCGTAGATTCTCATTTATGTGTACATTTCTTCTTGTTCCTTAAGTTTTGTCCACCAGTGTATTTGAGTATGCAAAAGAAAATGGTAACCGTGCTTCAAGTCGGAAGTTCGTCGTAGGTGATTCAAGTGTGAATAGACTGGCGGAATATGGAAGAAAAACTGAAAAAAGCACCAACCAAAAAGCGTGCTTTTTGGGGGAAATTGTGTAAATATCCGAAAGTGAAGAAGTAGCTTTTAACTCATGTAGCAGATTTGTGGCGTTCAGCGTACTCAGTCTCGACGGAAATGTTGATGTTCGAGGCTTGTAAAATAGCTAGGAAAATGAATATTCCACGAGAAGATTTCAAGGGGTGTTATGGCTGGCCACGACGCTTTATGGTCCGTAACAATCTCTCTATCATGAGAAGAATAACGCTATCGCAGAAGCTACCGGAAGAATACGAAGAACAGCATACCAAGTTCTTCCAGAACATTATAAGGCTACGAAAACAAAAGGGATACTGATGTCACAAATCGGCAATGCAGATCAAACTCCATTGTGGTTTGATATACCGGAAGCCGAAGATAGAAGCGTTCAAGTGCGCACAGCATAAGCAGACAAGAAACGATGCACCATTATGCTGGCCATTACGGCTGACGGCCGCAAGTTGACACCATATGTGATTTTTAAATGTAAAACTATCCCAAAAGAATCTTTTCCAGTCGGCATAATTGTATTAGCACAGTAAAAAGAGTGGGTGACGGATGAGCTCATGAAAAATTCGATTAACGTTGTGTGGGAATGTCGGCTAGGTGCTTTACGTCAGCCATCGATGCTCATCCTGGACAGCTTCCGTGGACACACGATGCCTGGAGTAAAAGCGAAAACTCGTCGCTCAAGTGATTTGATTGTGATACCAGGTTGGATGACGAAAGTTCTGCAAGCCTTTGACGCTGTCATTAACCAAACATTTAAGGTTGCATTTCAGCATTTCCCTACACCTGTTGGATTACAACAACAGATCACAACTTCCCTCCAAGCGGGAGAATGAAGCGTCACTCCCAACTGTATGTGAGTGAATATGTGAAGCTTGGAATTCCATCTCAGCCGAGATGATAATAAAGAGCTTCAAAATGACTGGAATTTCCAATTATATGGATGGAACTGAAGACGATATGATTTTCGAGAATATTGACTGTGCCAGTGATGACGAGGACAACAGCAGTAGCGGCAATAATAATGGCTAATTAGCGTTTAAATAATGCTACTTGCTCTGTTGTATAAAAAAGTGCAAGGAGTGAAATAAAGGTGCACCAATACTTCTATTAAGATTTTTCCAGTTTTAATTTGTTCTTTGAATACATTTCTTGATTCATATGTATATTGTGTGATTACATCGAGCAGTAAAAAATTATTCCGTGTATAACGCTCACCTGGGGTTTTTGCCCAAAATTTTTGAAAAAAAAATGCGCGTTATACACGAGTAAATACAGTACTTTTGCTGAAATATGAAATCCGTTCCAATTTTTAATTGGTATTTTTTAATTAATAACGTCCGTTAATTACGACTTTTTAAAATTTTTATGATTTGTCGTTTGATCTCAGGAGTTCAGCTATAAGTATGCAAAATTACAGATCTCCAACTTATACAGTTTCTGAGAACGAACTCTGTGACAGACAGACAGACAGGCAGACAGAGAAGTGAGACGAATAGGGTTTCGTCAGATGAAAGAAACACTAAAAATGGATTTATGTAAAGTTATATTTATATTCATAAAAAATGTTATTTGAGAGAACCCTTGGTTACTTCTTTTTGAAATAAGAAATAAGTTCGAAATGGTTTCGCGTTTTGTAAATTGTAGCGATTTACAAGTATATTAAAACGCAAGAGTATAGGCAGCTCTGAACATGAAACTATTGCAAATGACCATTGAGGATCCGTTAAAAGAATCCAGGATGTTCAGATAACATCTAGGCAACTAGGAATTCCACGGTGTTGTTGGGCTGCCACAGGCGACTAATTTTATATTCTGTTCGCACCACTATATTTAAAAAGTAAATTTTGTAGTATATTTCTCTTGCAAATGTTGACAAAGCGTATGTAAATGATTTTTGTCTTGAAAAAGTGGTTCGAAATAAAATTGGCAGCCCTGGTGTTGCCGCAGTACTTTTGATTTTCCCCATATTTTGTATGCGGAAACCTATATAGAAAAGAAATTAAAATCCGTTTGCGAAATAGTTCTACCTTAAAAATCTTTGTCATGAGAGAGAGTCGAAAACAGGGACTTTATGAAATTCAAAGGTTTATAAAATCTTGCATTTTTTCTGAATTAGTAGAGATAAACAAAATTTTAAAAAGATGTAAAATCTGCAAAATGTTCTCTATCAGATCATGTAATGGTGGATTTAATCATTTTATTTAACAAATTTTCAGGGTTTAGTTAGAAAAATATTTCTGGATTTCGACATAATATTCACTGAACTGTACTTATAGCCAGGGCGCGAAATGTACCGGAGCAAAACGGAACGATGTTCCGGTTCGTGAAATTGGGACAAATATTGTTCCGGTTCGTGAAAGTATGGAAAATATTGTTCAGGTTCGTGGAATTATTAAAAAATATTATTACAGTTTCATACATATACCTTACTATGCTATGCTCTGTGTAACGTTTTTTTTCTAATTATTTAGAATCTTGAATGCAGTTTTTAAAATTTGTTTTTCTGCGGTTAAATATGAATTTGTTATATAGTAAAGTCCCGATTATCCGAGTTAATATGGACCAAGCTCACCTCGGATAAGCAAAACACTCGCATAAATCGGAATTACACAAATCGTCTCCAACTAAGGAGATGAAATATAAATTTTCACTTAATTCATTCATTTTTATGGTACTTGTAGCATTTCTTTGATGTACATTTCCGTTACTTTTAAAAAATACGGGGAATGAAATTGCTTATTTAAAAAACCCTTGATAGTTTTTTGTTTGTTAAATGTCAATTTTGCTGGAGTTTTTTTTTTTTTTTTTTTTTTTTTTTTTTTTTTTTTTTTTGGCTGGAGTATTACGCTACTGCATAGCTACCTATTTCTAAGATTTTTTTTGTTACCTCTAAAACTTACCAGTAAATATTGCCTAACTCAATCGCCGGAATCTAACAATTGTCAACGATTAAATATGGCAAAAATTTGCATTCAATTTTAGAGGTAACAAAACCGAACAGATTGGCAGCTATATGGTTCTATTAGTGTCATGAAAATTGCAGGTGTAGCTTCTTCTTTCTGCTCAAAGTATTATTATTTTTTTTCAATCGAACTAATACCTTTCGAATGGATCATTTTCTTCTGATGGACTGATGGCTTCAATTATTATGAAACAGCCATTATAAATGAAGTATTAGATGAAGATAAAAGAGCAGCCATAAAAAGTTAGAACTCTGATTTTCTGGTCAGAAGGGGGAAAAAATGGCCATAATTTTTTTAGGATCTTAAATTCGACGTAATCACCACGACAACTTAGAATTTTTACCTATCATGGGATATCATTGAATTAATTACGCATGATAGGATTTAATAGAATGAAGAAAACTTTTATTAATATCTTTTTAAGTTTTGGTTCGATTTTCATAAAATTTGAAATGACCAGACAAAATTCTGCAACTATTATATAGATTAAATTTTAAATCATTCTGTTGGGTAGTTTTTGCGCTGTTATATGCGGACAGACGACGACTATAGATGCTACGTATTTATATAATCACGAACGCACCTAAAAAAGTTTGTAACTCCCATACTTTTATTATATCAGAATAATTGCAATTTGCTGAGAAAGTTAAACTATGGATTCAAATGTGCCACATAAAAAGGAGTAAAATATGGTTTTAAAAATAAATATTCTTTGCCATTTTCTAAAACTGCCTCCAGAAATATGCATATACTTTAGACAGGAAGAGAAATAAATGAGTTTCGTTTTCTGAAATACAAAGCTACTTTTACAGTCTAGGATGAAATGACAAAGCCTGGTACTGTTCAACAATGAAATATTTGCACTTTCAAGAAAACATATTGAGGTTGAAAATTAAATGAACAACTTCTTTGTGTTATAAAAGGGAAATTTATGTATTCTTATTTGAAACTTCTAGTTTCTTAGTTCTGTAAATTTACTTTACTAAAGCTGAAAATCCAGCGGACACACCAAGTATAAGAAAAAATTCAGAGAAATAAATGCTGTTTTTAAAAATATGTTAGTGATTTTACATTTAATGTTCACAACCATTTCAGAGTTACAAGAAAAATGAATTTATCTGTTATTCGCATTTTAGATGAGTTTGTAGTGGTACTTAACATGAAGACTACTAACCCTTCACTGCACGATTTTTTCTATTTGTATGAACAAAAATTATTTAAAATCTATATATCGATCTAATAATGGGAAAAATAGTAAAAATAATTAAATTTCAAAATTTCAGCTAAAATTTGATATTTTATGGCGCGTACCTTATGTACACAATTAGGATTTTAAAATATTGTATTGCTATATTTTAAAACTAAATGAGCTTAAACTAATTAATTTTATCTGCTTTACACTCTGCAAATTTATTTATATTAATATTTTTAAGTATTCAGTAAAAATAATGAAAGTAAACTTTACCTTAATAGCTCGATCGAAACTTTTTTTGTTTCCAAAGAACAAATTCTAATTTTTTGTCAAATGCAGCCATCTGACATGGACAAAATAAGTGTTATTCCATTCTTTGGGCTGTTCTTGACCAGGGATAGAGATCATATTCGCAAAATTCATGGCACATAATAAGAATTACAGTGTTTTTAGGTATGTGCCAGATGTGGCACGTGATGCAGTGAAGGGTTAACAAAATTCTTTTTTTTTTCTCATCGAAATATTACAACTTAAATTTAACAAGTTAAAGCATTTAATTTTTTCTCGCTGATAAGGCATTTTTAGTATATATATTTTCAAGGTTTTCTTTTTCCTTTCTTTTTAAAAAAAATATAACGTACAATTTTTTAATGCGATAATAAAGGTGTATTATAAAAATCGTTTTTCAAAAAACTTTGAAATGTAATTTATGAATTTTGTTTCAGTTGCCCAACAAATTTCATATCGTTAATACGCTATATACCGTGATTACTCGCGTAATAGTCGCACTTTTTTTTGTCATTTTTTCATTGTAAAAGTCTAGGTGCGACTATTATGCGGGGAAATCTACAACACAATATTGTACACTCTAATACTAAAACATTACTGGTATAAAAACCACATTATAATAAAATTATTAACTAACTAAATGTTTCCAGATTATCTGCTGTTTATTAAATACCATTTTTCTTTTTATGGTAATAATTTTATAGACATAAAATTTGCAAATAATCTTTGTGAAAATGTTGACAAAAAATTCTCATAATAAATCACTTTCACTGGTATCAGTATCCCTATTGTAATATTAATCGATGTCTGAAGAACGGGGTGACCATTGGATATGTCAATGGGAGTGATAGAATAGATGAATCCATTATGAATACTAGCTCTGGGAAGAGTACAGCTGCCAATTTTCTATTTTCTAGATAAAGGTCAAATACGCAACTGCGGCTTTTATGCGAAGAAATTTTTTTGACGATTTTTTATACTTCAAAACGGGGGGTGCGACTATTATGCGAGGGCGACTATTACGCGAGTAAACACGGTAATAAAACTCGATTATATATACAGTTAGATTTTACAGCTTTAATATCTATCTTATCTGTGTAGCAAATAAAAAAGAAAAAAAGAAAAATGCCCAATTAAACTGATGGCATTGAGCTCACAGGCTATTCACACAAATTGTATATTATTACTCTTATTTATGTCTATTATTCATAAAATAGTAATCACTTTTTTTGAGCAAAACAGTAAATTAATTAAGGTGGGATTAGCTCCTGTCCCCCCCCCCCTTTATACTTAACCAATGAACCCCCAAATATAACCAGGGAAGCGCCTTATCAGAGTAAACCGGTATACCAAATTTCAACAAATCGGATTATTCTGCATGAAAATCTCATTTATCTAAATTAAGGGGATGGGTGTTATCGAATTAAGAAAACTCGCTTCACACAAATATAACACTGGGAACAATTTTTACCAGTATTTGGAAACTCCTTCTCGATAAATATCTTTGGTATCATTTGATACACCACCACCACCAACAATGGCAACCCAACAGACATTTGATTTCGAACCTTTTATGCCAACATTAGAGAGTTTATTAATAAATCGTAAAAAAATATATTTAATACATGAGAGAAAATGTCCCATGTTTCTCATCCCCTGATTTCGACCCTTTTATGCCAATGCTAGAGAGTTTATTAATAAATCGTAAAAAATGCATTTAATACATGAGAGAAAATCTCCCATGTTTGACTTTTGTTCCATGTTTGACCCCCCCCCCCCCATGATTTCGAACTTTTTATGCCAACACTACAGAGTTTCTTAATAAATCGTAAAAAAATACATTTAATACATGAGAGGAAATCTCCCATGTTTGACTTCCCATGATTTCGAACCTTTTATGCCAACACTAGAGAGTTTATTAATAAATCGTTAAAAAATACATTTAATACATGAGAGAAAATCTCCCATGTTTGACCTCCCATGATTTCGAACTTTTTATGCCAACACTAGACAGTTTATTAATAAATCGTAAAAAAATACGTTTAATACATCAGAGAAAATCTCCCATATAGAGATTTAAAAAAATAAAGCTTACAGTGTAATTCACTTACAAAAAATATAAAAAAAGAAAAGAAAACAAAATCAAGTATGATGATACAGGAAGAGAAAGGGCTAAGACTGCATAAGCAATTTGCAACCGGACGCACTGTGCTCATGATAGAAGTAATATTTTGAACATCTGAAAATTTTGATTGGAAATGGAGGCTTTACTGGAATTAAATTGGTAATATTTAGATTAATTCCTGACGAATTATTGCGTACTGATTTAATTTTAATAAGAACTCAAATAAATATTCCCATTCTTTAAAATATTATTTTTCTTAAAATAATTTATCAATTTCTTTTACATTATAAAATTACAAATTTTTCAAAATTTTAGTTGAATTGATTTGTGAAATCAATTTTGACTTCACTTTATGTTGTTTAAACTGGAAATCGTAACCAAGATCTTCTTCATAATTGACTCTTTAAGGTTTACCTTTAAATTGTCCTGCTTTGTGATGCTAGAAAATATATTGCTGAAAGTTTTTCTATAAATATTAAATCAACCTCTCTAAATAAGAATTTAAAGATTTGTTTCTTTTCTTTTAGAATTTAGTAGTTACATTGCTTTTTATATTAAATGACTATCGTAACGAAAATAATGTGAAATAAAAAATACACTGCTCAAAACAATTAGGGAACACATGGTTTTAACGAAATTACGTAAATATTTACACCGATAAGTAACGTAAAATAAAACATCCATAATATAAAGTGCTGTAGAAAACAGATAAAGAAAACTTCACACGTAAATTAAAGTTTATGACGTCAAAAACTGGAAAAAGGTGATACGTGCAGAAATCGGGATTTTGCGGAAACGTCTGTTTCACTGCCTCAGCTGTAAAATTCAATTGCCCAGCTTGTGTTTTGAGAAAAGGTGGCTTGAAAATGTCACAACAACATGATTTACCGCAATCCATGGCTTGGCGTGTTATCGGGACAGTTGAATTTGGGGAAACACAACGAAGTGTAGTGGACGCTGTTGGAGTCGCAAAAAGTGTCCATGAAATGCTGTGGAGTCGATTCCAAGACACATGGAATGGTAGTCATCGACAAGTGCAAGGTCGAAAATGTGCTAACACAGAAACTGATGACCGATATATCCTGTTAACAGCCCGTCGAGACGGTACGGGCAATGCTACTCAGCTGCAAACACAGTTGTTCTTGGCCAAAAGACGGAGGGTGTCCAGCCAAACAGTCCGAAATAGGCTTCATCAGGGTGGTCTCTATGCACGTAAGTCAATGGACTGTATTCCGTTGACCTCAAGCCACTGTGCGGCCCAAAGAAGGTGGGGAACTGAACATCGAGTTTGGAGGCAACGTTGTTGGAGTGAAATTCTGTTTACTGACGAGTCCCGATTCAGTCTGGATGTGACATCTGATGTGTTTTGGCATGTAGAGAAAGAGGCACTCAAAATAATCCCACATTCGTTCGTGAAAGATCACATTACAGACGAGATGGGTAGATGCTCTTGGCTGGAATTAGCATAGGTGGAAATACGGGCCTGCATATCATTCGGAATGGCACTTTGACGGTCCGGAGTAATACAGACGAGATACCGAAACCTCATGTCGTATTTTATGTTGCAGTAATTAGTGATTTCTTTTTTCCCTGCATGATAATGCCAGACTTTATACAGTTCGTCTTGTGGAAAACATGCTTGAAGCTAAAACAATACAGCGTATGGAATGACCAGCATGCTCTCCAGACCTAAATCCGATCGAGCATGTTTGGGACATACTCAGATGACGCATTGCTGCGAGACCGAGGCCTCCTTTTACTGTCCGCGACATGGAGATTGCAACTCTTGAGCATTGGAACAGTATTCCCCATGTCTTATCGATAACCTTATCGCATCCATGGAAAACCGGTGTGCAGCAGTCTTAGCTGTTCGACGAGACCACATGCCATATTAAAAATCTTGCATCATTTCTAAACAATACTTTTTTTATGATTTACATGAAACCAAATTATTGTCCTACAACTATCTTTTCATGTTCTTTTCATCTTTTCAAAAAATAAAAGTTCCCTTACCATTTTTTGCGTCTTTTTTTATGTATTGCGCATTGCTAGCCCATACATTGCTGTTTTGCTCTGTTCTCTTCACTTTTTTGTTTGCTCCCCTAATTTTTTTGAGCAGTGTAAAAATAATTAAAACATCTGAAAATTCTGGAAAAAAATTACTTTTGTTTCTGAAATGAAATCACGTAAAATTTAGATTAATACCATACAAATTAATGAGTATTGACTGAATTTTAAAATAATCTCATTTATATTTTAAAACTGAGAACTTTTCCTAATTTTAGTTGAATTCATTTTGGGAATTAATTTTCATTTTCGAAATATTATAGGGCATTATTTAAGATTAAAACTTCAAAGTTTCTCTTTAATTTTCTTTTGCTTTTTGTTGTCCTAAACAAACACATTCCTGAAACTTTCTCTATAAATATTAAACGAATTTCTCTGAATAACACTCTAAAGCTTTGTTATTTTTCTTTTGGAACATCGCTTTTTCCACGAAATGCCTGTCATAACAAAAAGTTATTATGGGAAATGAAACATAGAAACAGTTTGAACATCTCGAAATTTCAGAAGTAAATGAACGTGTTTCTGAAACAAAACTCTATAAATGTAGAATGCTTTGATGGAATATGTAGAAAGATTTTTCTTCACAAAATTAAAAATTTCGCCTTCTTTTCTCAGTTTTGAATGAATTTATTTACAAGCCACAAGACTAATTTAATTGAATCAAACGCGATTCGAAAATGATCAAACACAGTTCAATTATAATTAGATTAATGTGAACATTTTTTAAAAATAAATTTAAATAATGTAGTTGAAGAGTTTTTTCTGTGCACAGTTTTAAAAAAAAGAAAAATAATTATTAAAACTTACATATAACTGCTTCCAAACATTTTTGTTTTTACTCAACATTTGAACACAGTAGTGGACTATTAAGCCATTATGCTTAAAGGTCAATTCATCATAATGCATTATGATATTACGGACGAACATTTCTAAATCTATATGGATCATAACATCTATAAGCATACGTTTTTGCACGGTCATAATTTTTTAATACCACTATTTCCGAATAGGAGTCTTCGCATTAGGAAATTGCAGAGTTTCTGCAATTAAATAAGAAGCCGGTTACAAAAAGGAAATAGGGATAGTAAAGAAACTTATCGTATTCGTGATGAATATCCCGGTTAAAGATTGTAAATTATGAAACGTATGTTAATTCATTAATTTAAATTATAAAAAGTATCTGTAAATGTATCTAATATCTAGTTCATTTACAGCTCTCCTTTTTAACACTTTCCAATAAAATTGAAACGTGTTTATGAATTCGATTTGTCTGGTTGTCTGTCTGTCTGTCCACTCTAACTGGCGTAAATATATCGGGGTTGTCTTGCAGTTGATATGCGTTATTGTAGCTAGTTCACCATGGCATGTTCGGTATTGAAAGGGGTACTCAAACGAATTTCGTTACATTTTGGTCAGTGGGAAAAATCGCTTGTAATGTATTTTAATGATGTTACACTATTTCAAACATAATTGAAATTGATACACATCACTAAAGGTTACTACAAGATGCTTATTATATAATGCAATGTGTATAGGATTTATCGCTAATTTAGGGGCCACGCAAAATAATTAGGTTACTACATTGTCAATGAGCTATAATTGTTGGATGTGTGGTTTCAGTTGTGCTATGAACATTTAAATTTAACTAATTTTTTACATATTACTTAACGTGTGTAAATCCTGCAGATCGTATACAAAGCTGCACAAAAAAATCCGTGTTACATTCTTTTATTGATGGAAATTGATGAAAGGGGATTTCAGATGGTTGAATTAGACATCACCTTTCATCTTATTAAATTTTGAAGTTTTGTTAGAGTATTCTGAATGAGTTGGAAAGTGTTTCATAATCAATGCTTCGCACGCGATTTTTCTTTTTTTATTGAATTTGTATTTAGTAAATTCTATAATCTTTCTAAAGTTCTAAACTTTTCAACGAAAGTTTGAACTGAGTACGAATCTAATAGTAATAAATATAGATTTACACGAAATTAATAAAAAATTATGGACTGTAAAGCTTATGATGCTTATTGATAAAGTTATTTCAAATAATAACGGAATGCCTTTTGACATAATAATTTCCCTTACTGACAAAGCAATTGTAAATATATCTAATATCTAATGCTCTTC
Source organism: Maratus speciosus (assembly GCA_963932465.1). Lineage (NCBI taxonomy): Eukaryota > Metazoa > Arthropoda > Arachnida > Araneae > Salticidae > Maratus > Maratus speciosus. Next base: position 279,559,778 of record OZ010788.1, on the reverse strand, counting down.
TCTCCCTTTTCAATTTTTTTCAGTAAAGTAAAAAAAAAAAGATTAAAAGTAAAAAAATTCTCAAAGGAAGTTTAGATAAAATAGGAATGTAACAATAATAAAAATAAATTTACTTGAAAATAATGAAAATTCATGTACTCTAAACCTTGTGATTTTTTAAGCCAATAACCTCGCTAAAAGTTCGAAAATTCTCTTGGGAAATTTGAATGAAGTAGGCAAGAAAAAAAAAACAAAAAAACACGTCTTTACCTGGAATTTTATTTGTGACCTATTTTAAAGATAAAAATAAACTAGAATTCTAGAAACATTTCAAACATTTCAAATAAATCAATCCCGATAAAACATTTTTTAGCATCTTAAAAACTTTTCTCGGATTTAGCTAAGTTTTCCAGAAAGTGGTGGGCCGGTCAAAGACAGTCGATAGATGCATTTTTTAAACAAAGAGTTTATAAATGTGAATTTGCTTTTTCCATTTATAACAATTTTGATAAATGTAAACAGTGATGGATTTAGAAAATGTTATACGCAAACATTCTTGTTGTCTTATGACAACATGAAATATAATGATGAAGAAAAAGCAATTTGAAAAACAATGTTTTTCTCGGTATTAAAACACCTGCGTATGTTGTAAATATTTTTATTTTTAAGTAAAACTTCAGAAGAAGTTTACTTTGAGATCAACATTGTGCTTTTAATATTTATTGAGACATTTTCATTTGTAATAATAAAAAAATGAATATACAGGGTGTCCATTCTTAACGGTGTCAAATGGCTAATTCCGAAACCGTTAGGAATAGATATTTCCAATTACAAAAATGTTTTAAATGAGGTGAAGAAGTATTTTAAAAGATACTTTAAAAGCGATTTTTTACTATTTTAAAAGCGAAGGCCAATAAAATCATTTATCAAAAATTACAAAATTAAAATTTTTATACAGTTTATTTAGTAAAAGTATACTAACAAAGAAGTAAGACAAAAAAAATATCCCATTCTTCTACGATTGAAACTGGCCGAGTAATAGCTGTATAAAGTTGAAGCATAATTTTTTGTTACGAAATAAGGGTCATTCACAAAGTTATTAGAAATACAAATAATCGCCATATATAAAAAATAGCTGAGAGTTAAATTAACAATACAATATAAATTTGAAATCTATTTTCATTCTGATATATTAAAAAAAAATTGCAGCCTGTACAAAAAATACAAGTTAAAAAATAACAGAATTTTTGTTAAATGAAATGATGAAAAGCAACAGTCGATATTCTTTACAAAATGATGTATATTTTAAAATGTTATCAGATTATCTAGTCTCAAACATAATTAAAAAAAATTAAAGTTATCTTAAAACTTGCTCGAAGTCATTCCTTTCAGTTGCAATGCAGAAATATACACGCGAAATAAATCTTTCTAATAGGGTAATTCCGGGATTTATGCCGCACTTTTTTTTGAACTTGTGTATAAAGTAGCATGGTGGAGAAAAAATAAAAAAAAATCATGCTGTGCTATTTAATGTTAAATATACAACGCGTGTAGTGCGACAAAAAAATTCAAAACAAATTATTAATATTTTTTAACAATTTTTTTCTAAAACGTTGCACTGCGGCGGGTCACCCGCACATTCAGGCTGAGACGCCGCACTTGTGCGGTAGTTATGCCGCGCTTATACTAAGAACAGAATGAAATTATAAATAAAAATATGTAATAAAAAATTCATATCTGGGCTATAATTAACGATGTAATAACAAAATGAAACTAAATGAGTACAATGAAACGTATTAGTAGATTCAAATCAAAAATTGCTGCCTACTTTCACTATTAAAATTATCGACTTATTTTTTTACATTAAATTTTAATGATTATTTCAGCAACAACGTAACATCAATGTATTAGAAGGGGAAAAGTAAAAAGTAAAATTGTGTTTACATAATTTATTTGTTAACCCTTTCGGGACCGTTGGCTTTTACAAAAATTTTATTCGGTTTGTACCACTTTTTTAAAAGAGTTCCCTTTACTTAAATAATCATGAAAATGCTCTAATTAAACAAAGCAAATATTAGTTTTCTTTTTTACTGGTGCCAGAAACAAATTTTGTAAACTCTTTAAGAAGGTGCTTATATGCACCTACGGTCCCGAATGGGGTAAGAGACCTGTTTTTTCGACTACAATCTACAGAAAAAGTGTCGAAAAAGTACAGTCTTTATGTTACTACATTTAAACACATAATACAACGAAGCTAATTACACGTCCTCTTTTTTGGAGTAGTTTGCAAAGAACGTCTGCGTTACGCGTAATCTAATTTTTCATTATTATCATCGTGACTTTCATCTTTCTTACCCTTTTTAATTTTTATTTCCCCCTTTTTCTCCTTTGGTTTTAGAAAACTTGATAACATGCCTAACATGGTTAGTCTGTGCAAAAAGGAAAGGAAAAGTTAATAATACTTAATCATCCCGCACAAAAGAAACTGCGGCATGTATACCGGAATAGCAGTGTGGCATGTATCCCATTTTCATGGTGCAGACATAAGCCATCACAGTTACCAGCAATCGCTAAGGGGAATGTCGTAAACATACACACAGTACTCTATAGAAAGGCTACATTTAGTTTTGACTTCGAAATCATGCATGCATTTAGTAATTAGCGCATGAAAAGCATTTAAACATAACGTGTTTATCATAACGTGTTAACAGTGAAATCATGCACTTACGTCAAATTAAGGATTGTACTTCTACAAGGAAACATCGAAATGGGATTCACGCTATACACTGGTTAAAGTAATCTCATTGCGCACCTATACTGTGCGTTTGACGATCATCTATCGATAATTACAAGAAATACAAGGGGTGCGGCATCTATCCCGTATGCGGCGACTCTCCCGGAGTTACCCTACTTTAAGCACTTTGTGTACTGTTCCTCGAAGAATGGCCCAACTCATTTGTGTTTCAGATGCAGAAAACTGGCATGTAATGCAAAGTTTCATAACTCTGCCAATTTTAGAGTTGAATGAATGGGATTTTTTTTTTGTCTTACTTGTTAGTGTAAAAGGAAATTTTTATTAATTATCACTTATAGGACCGGGGTACTGTATAAAAATTTAAATTTCGTAACTTTTTAAGAAATATTTTTATTGATCCAAACGACTTTTAAAGTAATTTGTTACCTCATTTAAAACATTTTTGTAAGTGGAATTATATATCTATGTCTAACGGTTTAGAAATTAGCCATTTTACACCGTTGAGAGTGGACACCCTGTATACAAATTGTTGATATTTACACAAAAATATAGAAACATGTAGCATGTGTTTTTGATCTGATTGTTTTCCTTTTCACTTTTGAAAAAGTTTATGTCTGTTACTTTAAAAGTTTTAATGTACAATTGGACAAAGGTAAAACAAACATACATACATTTTAATTACCAAATTATCCTAAGAAAAAAAACGAAAATAATCGTTCGATCGGAAATTATGTCTTCTTTAAATTTGTGTTAAAAAAACATGCTTAGGGGGGATCATCTAAATAACGAAATTGTACTGAACTCTGAAATTTTTAAAACGAAAACCTTATTTAGACAACATATTTGGCTTTCTCGGTAATTTCACCTTAGCATACCAAATAGGAAGTCAATTTAGGAAAAGTTTAAGATATATGAAGGTTTAAAATTTGTAACTCCTAAAATTAAATTCATTTGTAATCGTTGCAAAACAGGTTGCAGTGTGGATAATTTTTTCATCTTAACTAAAAAACTACTTAGCAGAAAGAGCTGTTTTGGATTCGCATTTTGAAACTCCTGGAAATCGCATATTTGAATCTTCTAGAAATATCTATTAAAGCATTCATAGGTTGCGAGTTATGCTTCCCGCATTTGAATTTGCTTTGCAACGATCACAAAAGAATTTAACATTAGAAGCTCCAAACATTAAACTTTTATAAATCCTAAACTACTTGATCGTATGATTTTTCGCTTGGTATTCTATAATAAAATTTACACGAAAAGTCAAATATAATGTTAAAATTAGGTTTTCGTATTGAAAATTTCTGAGTTGGATAAAATTTAATATGAAACTCTGCTCATGATTATGAATTGCTATAAAAAATTTAATATTTCATAAATATTTTGTTAATGTAGGTATTTGTTGTCATACGTGTTATTATGTAGCTCATTTTCTAATCATTTAGTTTCATAAATATCTATCTTTTCAAATTAGTAATCGTCCAACCGTTTTAAACAAGTTAGAAATTGCACTTCGAACGTGGAAAATAAGGTGCGTTCGTATACTATAACTAGTTTTATAAATATTTTTTGCACCGCATATTGTACTGAATGTATATTTTAGTGCACTTCATAAATGCATACCAATTTCATTCTGTTCTAAAGGCTGTAAATGCACTTGAAATAATTTTTTTCCATCGGCCGAAATGTAACGGAAAACTTTTGACTGTCCCTGTAATTAAACTATATATCTGATTTTCATAAAATTTGAAATGACTCGACAAAATTTTGCAAAAATTATATATTTAAAATTTCAGACCATTCGGTTGGGTAGTTTTTTCCCTGTTATATGCGGACGGACGGAATAGACAGACAGATCGAACAACGACTATAGGTGCTACGTATTTATATAATTACGAATGCACCTAAAAAGGACTTTGAACTCATTCAACTTTTTGAGACTCGAGTTTCAGATGAAAATGATAGTCCAGGCAATAGAGACCGTATAGGGACTCTACCTAGCAAAATTAATGGTAGTACTGGAAATCGGGTTTCTAGATGTTTTTTGGGTCGCTGAATCCGAATTTGTAACTTCCCACCAAAATTTCCCCCGGCAACCCCCCCCCCCCCAAATTTTGGTAAAAAGCCCCCCCCCCAAAAAAAAAAACGTTTTCATAAAAAATTCCATTTTTTTATTGTTTTAGGGGAAAATTAGCTAGAAATTCAGAAAGTAGACAAAATTTACAACAAATTAGATATATGACATTATGACTTAGGATGAAGGGGAAGGGGGGATCTGCCTCAGAACATGCGCCGCAGTGCTGCGTGGACTAAGTTGCGCAATTCCACTTAACCACTCACACGTTTACATTAGCCCTCTCATCTTCCCTCCGAACTTTCTCTATAAGGTTTACTTTAAGTTTTTTGGGTCGCTGAATCCGAATTTTTAACTTACCCCCAAAATTCCCCCCCCCGAACCCCCCCCCCCTCCCCCCTTCCTAATAGTTGTTTTTAACTTAAATTTTTTATTGTTTTAGGGAAAAGCATTACAAAATTCAGAAACTAGACAAAATTTGCAACAAATAGGATATATGACATTATGACGTAGGATAAACGGGGAGAGAGGGGGCTGCATCGGAACATTTCCCGCGCGCTTTTCTCAAAATACAAATTTTTTCAAAAAATCAATTTTTTGGGGGGTTGCCGGGTGAAATTTTGGTGGGAAGTTACAAATTCGGATTCAGCGACGCAAAAAACATCTAGAAAGCCGATTTCCAGTACTACCATTAATTTTGCCAGATAAAATCCCCTATTGCCAGGGCTTCATCATTTAGTGCACGTAGCGCCGAGTGCATGTTCCGAGGCAGCCCACACCCTCCCCATTCATCCTAATTCATAATGTCATATATCCTATTTGTTGCAAATTTTGTCTAGTTTCTGAATTTCGCAATGCTTTTCCCCTGAAACAATAAGAAATTTAAAAACAACTATTTGGGGGGTGGGGGGGGGGGGGTGTTCGGGGGGAAATTTGGGGGGGGAAGTTAAAAATTCGGATTCAGCGACCCAAAAATCTTAAAGTAAACCTTATAGAGAAAGTTCGGAGAGGAGATGGGAGGGCGAATGTAAACGTGTGAGTGCTTAAGTGGAATTGCGCAACTTAGTTCACGCAGCAGCGCGCGCATGTTCCGAGGCAGATCCCCCCTTCCCCTTCATGCTAAGTGATACTGTCATATATCTAATTTGTTGCAAATTTTGTCTACTTTTTGAATTTCTAGATACTTTTTCCCTAAAATAATAAAAAAATTGATTTTTTTAATAAAAACCTTTTTTTGGGGGGGGGGGGGGGCTTTTTACCAAAATTTGGGGAGGTTGCCGGGGGAAATTTTGGTGGGAAGTTACAAATTCGGATTCAGAGACACAAAAAAAATCTAGAAAGCCAATTTTCAGTACTACCATTAATTTTGCTAGGTAAAATTCCCTGTTGCCTGGACTAGGAACCATGAAAGTAATTAAGTTTTCGGTGGCAGTTGAACAAAGTACATTCACTTTTAAATTAGAGGAGCTTCACCCGCTTCACTAGTCTGTTTGTCCCAAGGGAATATCGAGTTAACTGAACGTGGGGATAATGCCTTCACTGCTTTCGGCAGCGTACATCGCTACGTCTTGAATCAAGTGAATCTGGAATCATTGTGATTTTTCATTTAAAAACAGATTAAATTCTAATTTTCCGTATCGTAATGCTTGAGGCATGATTTTTCTTTCTTTCTTTTTTTTTAAGGCGAACATTTAAAAAAAAAATATTAGATCATAATACATCATACAATCACGTGATAAATATAATACGTGATAAGATATAATCACGTGATTTTTAATCTAAAAATTTTCTTAGAAATTGTTCCTTTTGGATACATATTATGATATATTTCATATGCATTTTAAGAAAAATTGCGATAGTCTCATTTGGATTTATTTATAGAATGTTAGCAGTTTTGGGAAAATGTCTTTAAGACATTGAATGCCAAGTCTATTTTGTCTGTCTTTCCATTTGGGCCACGAAATAAGATTCCCATTACACAATCTATAAGTGTCAGTCACCGATGACTGACGCGGTCTAAACGGAAAGTTCAGTGTCATTCACCGGTGACTGAAGCGGCGCTCAACGTGCTAAAATTTACTTAACCCTCGCAATTACCTAATTCTCATATGAGGCTTCTAGCTTAAGGGGTCTCAGAACTCTTAAAATTGGAAAAAATAGAAAAAAATACCATTTTCAACAGTTAATATCTTAAAAAGTATATGATTTTAAAACACAATTTTTAGAGGCATAAAATGTATAAGCAGGTTCTTTCCCTTGATATATTTAAAAATAAATACTAGATGGAGAATTAATATTTATAGGGGCTTCAAACTGTCAGAATTTGGATTTTCCATGCATAAATACGGGTTAGGCTCCCTTAGAAAGACCTCCCCACGGAGGGCACTCCCCCTAGGGCCTATATCCCCCGAGTAGATAATCGGCCGTCAAAAATCAACCCAACCCAACCCACTCAAACTGTCTGAAATTTTTCGAGCAGAAAATTGGTACGACAGCTTTACGCGCAGAGTTACAAAATAAATTTCGCAACTAACATGAAAAATTTCGTGCCTAATTATACTTCAAAAAGTAGTTATTACTCTGAATCTAAATAAATTTGTATTTAAAGCCTTTTTATATTTTTAATACAAAGTTGTATTTAGCTAACATAACATTTTAAAAATATCAACTGTATAATCACCTAAAAAAATATTTTTGCGAAAAATAAAAAGGAAGTTTTAGGTTCAGTTTATACAGACTAACATGAAACGTACGTTTTGAAAATTTCATGGAAAAAAATATGGAGAAGTTCTTGAGATATCCCGCGCGTTATGCCCAAAAACGTCATTTGGAGAAAAATGAATTCACAGTTTCAACTGTTGAGCGGGTATAGTTAAAAAAGTCATAAATTCTATTCTAATGGGAATTTCAAGGAAACAATTATAGCAAAATGTTCTAAAAATATTGGAGTTTAACATATAAAAAACAAAATAAATTTCGAAAATTTCGAAACTTTGAGACTATAAGCGAAACCTTAAATAATAAAAATCAGCATTTTGAAATCGATTTTTTTTCAGTGATATCTCTTAAACATACAGGCCTAATGTATAGCCTAAACCTTTTTTGTTTTTTTTTCTTATACAGTCATGTATAACATTTTATCTATGCCAAATCAAAAAAATAATTTGTGAAATCAAAATTCATGAGCGGGAAGGTTAATCATTCAATGTTTCAAAAGTATGATAGTAAGAAATAAATTTTTCCAAAATTTCATTTGTTTATTTAGTATTTTATTTAAAATACTCGAAAAATAATGACATAGTTGTTTTCAAAAAGTGTCAAGTATACTTTAAGTTGAGAAAAATAAAGCAATGCATAACTATAAGTTACGTATATTATTTATTCGTAAAATAGAAAATTACACACAAAAATTACTTTGTAATGTAAAAAACATTTTGTAGCTAATAATTATCTAAGATATTTGAAATTTAGGTAAAACTACTTAATGAAAGCAAAAATGACACAAAGAATGTAATCCGAAGATTTGAATGACATAATTTTAATTAAATTTACGTGCATAATTCATTTGGTTAAAGAAGTGAACTTATCAGATTTTATTTATTTTTCTTTTTTGTTACTTTTAAATAAAGCAACGCCTATCAAAATACTCAGTTGTTATTAAATAGAAGCAGTATTAGTGAGTAAGCGCTCGGTCTTTATTTCCAATCAGCATACCTTTTTAAGTGAGGTAATTAGAAAGTTGTTTTGAAAGAAAAAAAAAAAAGATTTAAATACAGGTTTCCCTCGCTTTAAGGCGGTTCTAAAAAGAAAAAGAAAATCCCACACAACAATGGGAAACTTTTATATTTTTCGATTAATGTTTTCTAAAAATCCAGTCTGGCCGCGCCTGGCCGAGATTTTAACTTTTTTCTGTGTCGGATCGAACTTTTAGTTTTTATACCGGGCTGTGCCAATAATTTTTTTGCACGGGCGGGCTCGGGCAGAACTTTTAACTTTTATACCTCACCTGGCCATTAATTTTTTTTATATGGAAAGTTCATGCTCGAGCCTAACTTTTAATTTTTATACCAGGTCGGGCAGGGCCAATTTTTTCTATGGGTCGGACCGGGCCCGGGCCAGTTAATTTCGGCCCGTGCAGATCTCTAGGGCAGACCTCGAGCCTATTTCGAAAGCACGTTTAACGTAAAATCTATACGCTGCTATTTTATGGCCATAAGAAGAAGCACTGTCTCAAATCGACTTTTAATAACGTAATTTGCGGATGATCCCAATCTTCATTCCAAATGTATCAATATCATAAGAGCCATTGCTATGACTTCTTATTCGACCTTGAATTTCTAAGTCAAATTTCTCTATTTGCCAACTAGTTTTATAATTTTGCCAAGTTACCACAATTAGAAAATATAATGTAGTTATTATTTGTAAAAAGTTTAATAATTTTCCTTATTAGATTTGTAACTTTTGTCAAATCTATCTGAAACAGAAAAAGTATTATAGTTTTTATTAAAGCTTTAAACAAATTTTCCAAGTGAAGTGTAACTGCATTCGTGAAAGTTTCAGGGAGTTTCTCCCCCCCCCCCCCCCGTTTAGCGAGGGCGATTGAATATCATGTCACCCAGAGGGATATGCTTAAGTGGTGTAAGTCGATTTTTAAATCTCTGACAGCTTTGCAGCTATCAATGGGAAATTTTTTGTGTCGAATTCAGGAATGGATAAGGAAAGTTTTCCTAAATGAAAATTTTACCCTACGGGGGCGTAAAAGTGTAGTTTTTGTATTTTCACAAATAGACCCCCTATGGAGTTGCAATTTATGTCATCAAATTTTTTACCTTTTTTTTTATGAAACTTTGTAATTGGAAGTATGTGTCTAGGGGCAATATTTAAGGTAATAGGCTATTGTTTCGATCTTTATGAATCATAGTGTAAATTCCGTGGCTGACGAAGAAGACAAGCGACCGCACAGCTCAGACGTGGACCGCCTGGGTCACGTGATGCACTTTTCGGTGGGTGCTGGAAAAGCAAGAATGGAGTTGCACGAAAAGGACATCATATGGCTCCAGCATTCCGAAGGGATATGAACGGAAAACGTACTATTGCAGACCGTCTTTTTCATCAGCCTCGATGCATACATATATTTCGAAACTGGTAGTTTGAATAGTACTCAAAATTGTTTAAATGTTCGAAATATGTCATTAACTCAAATAATGTCAATAAATCAAATTTTATAGAATTTGATTAGACAATAGATTTAACGATGTAGTATTCTTTGTCGGGATTAAATCGGGTATAGTGGGGTAATTTCAGGATCAATGTGAATTTATTTTATAAAACATAATAATTTGTGTTTAGAATTTTGAAGTTTATAATGTATGCTTATACCATGTTTCTCATTTAAACTAATTTTGATACACTAGACAGACTTGACTACATTAAAACAGAGAAATTAAGTTAAAAATATACATAAAAATATTTAATTAAAAACAAAAATATACAAAAATAGACGTTTCGCTGTGCAATGCACAGCCTCATCAGTACAAACATCAGCAGTAACAGAATATCGAAGATGTCCTAGACACAGTCAAAGACAAAGTTATTCTTTCAAAAACACAAAATATTCCTTCGGAATCGAACCAGAATCGTTGAGCGTGTAAGAATACAGTCTAGTGAGCCAATTTTCCATGAATAATCTGTAATGATAAGCGTTGAAGTTATTTTTCAAAATCAACGAGTTTTTGAAGGATGGGGTGTGGTCCGTTTCAAAGGGCTGATGTACTAATTTAGAATTTAATTTTCCACTTTTAAAAATGCCGACATGCTCTTAAGTCTTATCTCCATCGATCTATCCGTCTCACCTATATGTACGTTGTCACAGTCGCTACATGGAATATTATAAAAAACTCTGGTTAATTTTGTTATGTCATATTTATATTTGTACCTATTTAAAAATGAACTCAATTTATTGAATGGTTTAAAAGATACCCAATGTTAAAAGATTTAAAAACAGATGAAACTTTCTCCGAAACAGTATCGTAATATGGTAACCAAACAAAAATATTAGGTTTAAACCGTTGAAAAGGGGGATGGGTTGAATTTATAAACAATGTTTCTCATTGTTTAAATGTGAAAAAATTTCAGATAACTAAATCTCTGTAAAAAAAAGATTAACTAGTACTTTTTCACAAATTAGTAAGCAGAACCAACGACTTCAAAAGCATATTCTTTTAAAACCACCTGTTCTACACACTCAGAAATCTTTCTTCAATTCACGGAAATATTCCTGGCAGCACTGCTGCCGGTTTATATCTAAGAATTGGAGAAAATTCCTTCCTTTTTTTCCGTTCTAGTACAGAAAATTTTCGTAATCTGAAACAAAGAGTTTTTTTTTAAATACTCCTTTCTTTCTTCTGCAGATCCAGTTGGTTTTAATTGTAATCGCCAGTCTCGAGTCCATCACTCGGCCAGTGAGCACTCAGTTGAGGGTGAGTTTAAAATGAAGATAAGGGTTTTCTTCAAATAGGTGATTGATAAAGCTTGTTAAATTTCTTCTTCAGAAAGCTCGGAAATTTAAAGTTAATTGCTTGAACATTTCATTGTTTTGAAATAATGGTTGGTGTTTTAACACTTATAGAACGATAGAGGATAAAAATTATTACGTATTAGACATATTTTAAATAAGGGATAATTTGATTGTTAAATGTAAAATATTAATATTATATTTTGAATTAAATTCGATAAGAAATGTTTGCTTTTTTGAATAAATTGAATTTTTTTAACTTGATTGAACTACTATATATTTTTTTAATGTGTTCGTTTATAATATATTTTACATACGAATATATATATATATTTAATGCTCTAAAAATAAATTGCGAATAAGTTTAAATGAATAAGAAAATTGCTATTTTATGAAATTCTAAAGCATTATTTTTGTTTGTTTTTGAATAAATTAGAAATATTAATTTATTGAATTTTCGGTTTTTCACTTAAAAAATAAATACGGACTTTGGTATTAATACAGCTACTACGCATGCGTACAAGTAAGAAACGGAATTTCCCCTCTTTTTCAGACTTCGAGGAAGAATTAACGGAAAAAACATGCGTTCTAGAAGTATAAAAATTATTTGTTTAAAAATGACGGATAATTTAGTGTATAAAGACGAATTTTTCTGACAGTGTACATCTTTCTAATTCAGATATGTTTCGTTTGATTTGTTGAAAATAATTTGGCTTAAAAGGTTAATGTTAAATGGCAGTACTTAATATATAACTGTAATTTTTAAAATATAGAGTAATTTGGGTATGCGATCTCATTCTAGAACCAACACATAAACTAATATGGTTGTTGTTTTTAGAAATTCATCGCAGCTGTGCAAGAAAAAGATCCATAACAGAAGATGACTGTAGAAGATGTCAAGAAGGGCTCATCAGAATATGCTGCTTATCCTAGATTTAGGATTAATAAATTTTCATTAATAAACCTCTGAAATGTGTTTTCTATTTCTTAATATATCTACATTTATCTATAGAAGGATACCTTATGTATAATTAGAATATAAAACAAATAGTTTTTTATTAAGGGAAGATTACGATTCATGAAAAGAGGTAGTTTTTTTTAACATTTTCTTTTTAAACATTTTTTTAAAAATCCCTATAACCTGTAGAATAAGTTCCAAGAATGATTAGGTTAAATTCGAAATATCTAAGAAGTTACAGGCAATTGAAAGAGAACGCGGAATGGCTGAAAAACAGGTATACGAGACTTGGTGAGAAACAGCTTCACCCGCGCTGAATTCTTTTCTTCCTAGGGATAAATTCAGAAATCGCGGAATAACAATAAATTGAAAAAATATAACGATTAACTAAAATTTTTTATAATCTTTTTCTTTAGTAAAATTTAGTAAAAACATGTTTTCTTGAAACGGCATTTTTCAGCACCTTGTAATGTTGCGTTTAAATGGATCAACCGGTCCATATTTTTCTTTTTGGAAATTAAGGATTATGTATTTTGCGGGGCAATGAACCTTTCATATATAAAAAAAAATAATAATTTAATAATTATATTTTTAAGCCACGTTGAAGCTAGAGCAAAAAAGGCGAAAGAATTACCACTGTTTGAAACGACTACTATTTCACAAACTTTTCACACTAAAAATAGGTTAATATCCCCCCCCCCCCACCTTTCCAAATTCAATATGATTTCTGAAATTTTTTTGAAAATTTAATTTTATTTGTGTCAGATGACTTTGACAAACTGTAAACTATACGATGACGCGCACACAGGATACGCATACGCAACTGACACTATCTCTATCAATTTTAATAATTTCTGTAAAATGAAAATACTTTTATAGTAAAATCTGTGAATGATAAAAGGGTAAATGGGTAAATTCAGTTTCTGTGTTACTTTGTTCTTCCTATTAAAAAAAAAAAAAAAAAAAAAAAAAAAAAAAAAAAAAAAACGAAGTTGACCTACTTTTTGAAACAATGAAGATCTTTTTAATACAAATTATAGTAAAATTTCTATATTCACCTGGTAATTTGAGCGTAGCTATTTTTTTATTTAGTTACTAGGGGCCTTAGCCCCCTGCAAGCTACGACCGCCAACCCCCGTTTAGGCTTCTCTCTCTAAAAACATACTAATGTGCCCTATTTAAAAAATGTTACCATGTTACGGAAGATTGAATAATATTATCAATATAACGGGGACTATCTTCTGCAATCGAGTTGCCATGTTTTTCCGTTTGAATGGGCATGTTTCGGTTACACGGCCACATCCATCCCTGTCGCAATAAATGACGTCTGTTTTCGGGATTGATAAGCAAGACCAATTACACATTTCAAAATCAGCTTGTATAAAATGGTTAGGTTAAAAATGTAAGCTATCTTTCTGAGTTCTATAACGGCGCTATGGTCATTATCCTTTCTTTAGGTTTGATGTTAAAAAACTCCGTCTGCTTGGGAATAGCTTTCAGATCCACATATTAAAAAAACATTGTGCTTTTAAATTTTACGTTTATATTTTATGCTTTGATCGAGTTTTAGATAGTTCAGGAACAGTTATAGCTTATTCATGAATTCTGTTATTTTTTTTTAAATACGCTATCATGCATATTTTCATGTTATTTTTACAAAGTATATTGTTTGTATAAATTAATAAGAATATCCGAATTTTCTAATAAGTATTTATCGAATAGTAATTCATACAAAATAAATCGAAAGTATTTTGCGCATACATTTACCTGTATTCATGTTGCATCAAATGATGCAATATACAGCATAAACAAATTTGCTAGCCGCTCTGCTTTTAAACCATGAGACGTCAGATTAAAATTCTAATAAATTAAAATCGTCTTAAATGTATTGTTCTCATATATGACGTAACTTTCACTATTAAATGCATTTTTCATGTAATTTTTTTAAAATCTTTTAAGATTCACGGATTCATTATTTAACTTAAAAGTATTTTGAAATATTATTAGTTGAACTTTTTAAATATGATCTAATATTCACTTTTAAAAGTTTTTCACGTGTAATAATTTAATTAGTTTAGGTACTTTAAATATTACGATATTTCATATTTGAGCATTTTACTTATGACCTAATTATTACCTTTAAGTGCGTTTCGTGTGTGATAATTTTATTATTTTAAAGTTTTCGTACTTTTTTAATATTTACGTGTAAATACTTTGATGTAATTTTCCTTATTTTTTTCTTTTAACACGTGATAAATTAAAATTTTCTTTCTGTTTTTAAGATTATTTTTGTCACTTTCTCTTTAAAATTGATAAGAAAACCTTTTTTTCTATATCTGTGGAATTTGAAGGTGACAGACGATTTTTGGTTTCTAAAATAAACCGATTCCTGATGATCGAAATGTGACAAAAAGTTTTTTTTTTAAATTTCCTGAAAAACATAATTTAATCACAATATTACTTCACTATCGATTGAAATAAAATGTAATTTCAATTTCAATTCGAAAATGACGAGAAAGAAGAAATCTAATAACTTGTGTTTTTTCCCCTTTCTCTCTTTTTCCCACAAAAATGGAGTAATTTTGTTGCCATCATTACAGAAATCTGATTAAAAATAGAAAAAAAATTAATATCTAAAGTAAACTAATTCAAATTTTAAACTTCTATTACCACTTTTGAAACCTGTGGATCAATAGAGATAATTGGAGTTAATTTCACCTCTAAACGTTCCATATTTTAGGAGAAATAGCTGTGAAACATAATCAGTCGTTTCATTAAATCGTTTCATAAATTCGTTTCAATAGGATTTTATATAAATAGGGTAGATTTGAAGAAATAACAAGGGAAATAAATGTAACACATGCTTAGTTTCGTTACAGAAGAACACATTGCTTAAATAAAAGTTAAAAAAATAAATAAAAAATCCTGCCATTTGCAGAATTTGTGTAAAATTTTAAAGTTACAAACATGCGAATTTTACATCTATTTTTGACAATTTTACCTATCGTCTGAGACACGGCATATTATTATACGTTATGAAATATAGTTTTTAGCTCTCATACTAGAAATTTATTTATTTTGTAAATTTGATGCTGCTGAAACAGATTAAGTATATCAGTCTGAATTAATATACAGCTTCTTACTCGGAACTATCACTAAAGTTTATCGGGAGATAAGGAGGAAGGATTATAGCTAAGAAGATGGAATCTGAAATCGCCTGAGTGACACTGGCAGAGACTTAAGATAGACAAAGTTTAGAGATTATTTCTCGAAGACAAACTATAAGAGATCTAGAGCAGCTGTTCCGAAATACACGCAGAAAGTTATTCGATCTGTTTGATAAATTAACCTTTCACATAATGTAAATAAATTCTTTAATAATATTAACTTTAATTATAAAGTATCTCTATATAATGAAGTTTTCATTATATATATTATTTTTATTTCCAAACCCTTCTTTTTTATAAAAAAATTGCATTTAATTTAATCTTTTAAATTATATTTATAAATTCATTGCGCCCTGTTCCTAAATTTATTTATGATAACGCCTTAATTAAATGTTTACTCATTCATTCGATTTCTCTGTAGATGTATTTTTAATGAAAATATATAAAGAAAAGCAATTTATTTTCAATCTGCGCTTTGACATTACTTATAAAGAATCGTTACTGTTATGGATGGATTTTAACAATCAACATAAATCTTGTAATGTTCAACAGTCATAAGCTTTCTTTTCATTAAAGCAGATATAGGTAATAAAAAATTAAATACATTAAAATCATTTTTGTTACGAAATTATTTAGTTAACAGAGGCGTCCGAACGTCCTTTAATATAACAAGATTTATGAGATAATTACTATCACATAATAATTTCCCATCCTATTCATCTGCTAAATTTAATTGGGCAGATGTATTTATTTCATGTTCTTACATAAACATTTCGTAGATTTTCTGTATGTGGGTTTTGAGGTTACTGGATGATAATTTGGCGATGGTAAACCTTTCCCTGTTTATTGCCAGCAATTTAAAATGTCGCCATAGGCTTTCATGTAACGGTCGTTGGTTTCTGTCTCTCTCTGCATAATGATATTGCCAAATCTGAAAGCATACGAATGTACTGGCGAAACCATGTCAAGGATGCTGTAACATCTATACTGATTTTTAGTTCAGTTCTTGGTTCAGTTGGATTTGAGATGATTCTCTACGAACCTGACCAAAATGTAATCTCCACATAAAAATTGTGTTCTAGTGGTCACTCCCTGGGAATTCACCCTGTGTGCTGTTCCTGCAATAAACAATTTGAAAATATTGCTCTTGAGTGGTCAGTCTCTTCTGCGTACCTTGATTATTGTGACAACGCAATCGATTATTACTATTGAAAAGGTTCTGCTTTAATTCTTCATCGTACTATATTTTATAAATATACTATTTAGATACTATAAAAACAGATATAATCTATAATATAATTAAAAAGCTTCTTAAAGATCGTAAAAAGAAGTAAAGCAGCACGCGTTTCGAATGAACATTGTCTTTCAATATCAGGTGTATAAGATACGGGGTACTGCTTAAAGCAGAAGCAATACTTCTTTCAAAGCGACAGAACGTCTTGTTATGCTATCTAGCATAAATATTCTTATAAACTGTAATTTATGAAGAAAAATATGACAGATTAGTTTTTTTTTCAAATAAAATCCTCGGCAGATTGCATTATTGTAGACTTAATCCATATTACTGTTTTATTTGTAAAATTTCTCAAAAATTATTAAAATACCTGAAAAAGAAGATGATAGAGTGTACATATGTACTAAAAAATCCCGGGACTAGTAAGGATTTTTTTTTATAATCAAAATTGGATTTTCTTGTTTAACATAGTTTTTTTTCAAGAGCGATACATTTATTCCAACTGTCCTGTAACCGTATTACATTTCATATAATACGATTTCTAAAGGACTTCAACATACGCACCAGTTTTGGATTCGACATCCTCATTTGACGCAAATTTCTACCTCTGGAACCACGTCTTCAAGTTAGGAAATAACATTCGCTAGAAACATATCGAAAGAATACGAGGGATGATGGAGGAATTCGTAGTTTGATACATTCAATTTTTTTATCGCTTTCATGGAGCAGACGCATTTTCTTGGTGAAACAGCACTTTTTTTGCCATGTGCAGCGTTATCTTTTTGATTTCTTTGTATCCAATAATGCTGCACAATGCTCTATCAAGACGGCTTTTCGTATTTAAAGAAAGGAGTAAGCAATATAGCCAAATGAAAGCAATATAGCCAAATTGCTTTCAGGATTATCGATACGTTGCCGTTTCTGGTCATTTATTAGAAAACGCTTCACCCATTTCGCATAAAGCTTTTTCATATGCAAATGCACATACAGAATATTCCTCACACATTCTGTTTTTATTTTTACGATGTCAGCTATCTCTCTACTTTCATTTTGTGACTCATCCTTAACAATATGTTGATTTTTTTTAGTATTTTCTAGACTGGATGGCTCAATCAGTCTTCCAGAAACTGGGGTATAGTTGGAGGTTATATGGCCACATTTAAATTTACCAAACTATCGCCAAGTGGTTGTTTTTGACAGAATAGGTGTGCCTTAAATCCTCACAAGCCATTCTTGGGTTTGGAGTGAATTTGTTTTCTCCAGAAAGCAATGTTTAATCAAAATACGAAATTCTCTTTTGTTCATCGTTTTCACAAAAGCCAAAAGTAGTGTAATTTACAAGAATGCAATTCGTACAGAAATGACCGAAACGCCATGTAAACTTGCCATAAATCTTCTGAAGGATAGCACTTTTTAGAAAACACATAGGTAATTTGTTGGAGCATGTGCTATTAGCGAGTCCCGGGATTGTTCACTCCATGTAGTAGAAATAAAGGTATTGTTTGTTTTAATTTACTCTGCTTTCCTTTGCAGATTGAAAAAAAATATGTCTTAAACTGAATTTGAAAGATTTTTACTCCCAATCTAAAACATGCTTTTAATATTATTACTAATTTTCAGTAGTGCCAAATTTTGAAAAATAGTCGGTGGGCTCAAAACATTTTTTAGTAAAATAATACAATAATTTTCCCCCATAGTGTGTATGTGTGTGGAGAGAGAGAGGAGGGGGGAGCGAAAGATGATTAAAGATGATAATTAGAAATAAAAATATTTTTTTCTAAGTAAAATTTTAAATTATTGTAATCTACCCTATATATATAAAATCCTAATGAAACGAATTTATGAAACGAATATATGAAACGACTGAAATGTATCGTTTCTTTGAATCGACCGATTAAACAACTGATTTTGTTTCACGGCGATTTCTCCTAAAATATGGAATACATTGCGATGAAATTAACACCAAAAATCCGTGTTGATCCACAGATCCCAAACTGGTATTAGAATTTTTAAATTAGAATTAGTTTTCGAAATATTAATTTTTTCCTAATTTTAAATACATTTTTTCTAATGATGGCAACTCAAATTTTAATCATAACAGAATTTTTTTTTCATAATTCAGAAAAGGTTACTACTTTAAATTAATTTGGCGGCAGTTGGGCCTCCTTTAAATCTATGCTAAGAACAATGCTTTTTTTGTATTTCGTTATCATTTTATTAAATGCAAAACTTTCATTTAAAAATGAAACATTTAAATTGATGGCTTTCACTTCTTTAAAAAAAAAAAAAAAAAAAAAAAAAAAAAAAAAAAAAAAACGAAAAGAAAAATATTAGACACAGATGTCATATACGCACCGAGGTACCTAATTGGCGCACAAATGGTATTATTTTGATAGACATGGTAACCCGGCTATTGTTGTTTATTTAATAATAAATGCATATTTACTTTTATTTCTTTTATAAATTTATATAAATTATTTTGTTCTATAGTAATTAATTATTTTTTTGCTATTTCCTTTTGAAAATAATAGAAAATAATTAAAAAATACGTTACAATGTAGTAGTTATTCCGTCGCCCAATTTCGCAAATTATATAAATCGCCAAACCACTCGCCAAATTGTACAGATTGACAAATTTTTTATTTTAAATAACGAAAGAACAAATAAATTAGTATAACATTAATAAATATAGAAATAAAACGTCGAAATAAAAATCACTTGATGACGTAAACACGTGTAACTTGCTAAAAGTCAAGTGAATGTGACATTTACGATCAAGCATTATTGACATTTAATCTTATAGTTCGCGATAGATTTTTTGTCGATGGGATAACTAAGTAGTACCAAAAATACGTATGTAACTGGTATTCGAAAACGAGGCTTTCGCCAAATTTTCGTAAAAAAAAAAAAAAAAAAAAAAAAAAAAAAAAATCATGCCAAACGTACATGCCGTGCGTATATCTGGCGAAATATTAAATTGTGTAACAAACCATGACATTTAATTTCAACTTCAAGTCAATGTTTTAATTTACCACTCGAACAATAAAAAAAAATGCTAACTGGCGAGTTGAAAAAAAAAGATATTGGCGAGATTTGCACCCGGCTTTTTTTTCTTTCGGCACAGATGTCATATACGGCCCCATGTTGGCGCGATTTTTTTCTGACGCTAATGTCATATACGCAACGGGTACTTAACTGGCGCCAAAGTATCGTTATTTTGCTTGATATGGTAAGCCGAATGTTGTTGTTTATGCTGTTGATGCGTTCCCCAAATTGGCGTTGGAAAAAAATCGCGCCAATATGGGGGCGTATATGACATTTGTTCCAAACTTTCATATGAAAGGCGAAGGGATCAGATCGTATTTGTTTATGGCATTTGATGACTTGAACTATTATAATATAGATGAAATGATGGGGATAGAATAATATTTGGCGACTTATCACCTGTGCCTGGATAACATTAAAGTATCAAAATGGCACCTAGAGTATAAAAAGCAAAGTGTTCCGCCCGGAACTGTTGATGATAGTCACATGATTTAGGCTATTGTTATAGAGATTGTTTTAAAATATCGGTTGACAAAGACTCTGAATGCTTAATTCATTTTATTTTAGCTTCTTTTCAAATGTTTAACTGATCCTCTTTAATCAAAAACGAAAACAACCATTGGATGTCTTAACAGCAACTGATTCTCCGTTAAATTTTTGCAATCAAAGGGAATTGAATGGAAACCCGTTTACAGGGAGATCTGCACAGCTTTTACAGTATAATTTAATCTTCTCTAATATTTTTAAAACCCATTAGATTTTTAGATTTTCAGATTCTGCGGTGTCTGAACGGGGGTTGGCGAGCGTAGCTTGCAGGGGGCAGAGCCCCCTAGTTTAATTATAATTTTATAAATAATTTTATTAAATTATATTCTTAAAAGTTATTCCTTATAAACACATTAATATTTATTTTAAATAACTTTGGAATTGCTAACTGTTGAAAGTGCAAAAAACATTTGTTTTCGCGAGAAAATTTATCCGTCCGCTAAAGGGGTTTTCAAAGCTCCTGTAAGTCTAACTGATATCCTTACTATTTTTAAAACAAAACTATTTTGAAAACGTTAATAAAAACAAATTTCATTTCAGCGATTAAATAATTAAAAAATACATTACGAATTAAATCAATTGAAATTGAGTGGGCGGAGAGATCAAATTACTGAGTGGGCTCGCGCCCCATGAGCTCATATAAGTTGGCGCCACTGCTAATTTTAATATTAACATAATTTCATCATTAGTTTTATAAGGTTCATTAGTCTTTATAAAACCAATGATCTTTATCATTTCTGAAAGAAATAAAGAATTCAGCGAGAATTATTTAGACATAAAAATTAGGTTTCCTTTCAACGAACACTTTGAGCTTGTACAAATATTATCTGAAAAGAAAATCTGACATTTTTGTGTAAGATTTTTTGCTGATGCTTCAACATAGTGATGGGCGATTCCCAAACATTTACCAATCGAAAAAAATCTTCATCGTAAAAAACAGAATCGATACAGCCATAGATTACTTTCGAGATTCTTCAATCGATTATTAAAATCATTGTTTTTACATGTTTATAAAGCAGATTTTATTAAATACATAGTAACTGAGAACAGATGGAATTAAAAAACAGCAATAATGGAGAGGATAATGGAGCCACAATAGGGGAAAAGTCAGGTGACGGCGTCCCCTGGTTGCAAAAAGTTGAAAAGGTGCTAGTAGGTATGGGATGGTAAGGGGAGTTTAAGTATAAAAAATTATAATTTTTCGGCAATTAATAGAAAAATGGTAAAAGAAATAAGAATCAAAAGCACCTACTTGTGGCAAAAACATGAACTAAAAGGATGGTAAATGTGATCAAAATTTTTGATTCATTTTTCTACGTCATTTGAGATTAGATCTATAATCACCCCATTATTAGAAAACCCTCTACTGGAATACATTAAACAAACCCCTCCCCCGGGGAGCAAAGTGGGGCAAAAGAAAGTGCATAATATGAATAAGTGATCAAAGGACTTTTCAACGATATATCACATGAGGGGTAACGGCATAATTTAGAAAAGTGTCCCCGCGCGGAGGCAAAGTGGGGGGAGGGGCACGAGAGGTATATAAAATGAAATAGTAGTCACAGAGCATTCCAATGTTATATCACATGAGTGGTGCAAAAGATAGAAAAATTCCCCCACAGGATTCCAACTATCGCGCCCCCCGGAATGCACCCTTCACCCCTCTCTTTGAAAGTTTCATATATTATAAATTATTTATTGGAGGGCTCCGTTAAAAAAATCCGATCTAAAATAATAAAAGCGCTACGATTTCAAAAAAGTTCGAAAAGCGCCTCCCTCGGGGGACCAAATTGGGGAGGGGAGAAGAAAGCTCATAATATGAAAGAGTGGTCCGAAAACGTCCCGATTATATATCACATGACGGGTCCAAAAAAAGTTTGAAATTTACTTCTCCTAAGCGGGTTCACTCTTTCTTCCCAGAATACACGCGGAAAGAACGTGGGCCTCAGTTTTAAATTTTTACATTTAATAAGTAATATTTACCGGTGGGCTCCAGCAAAAAAACACATTTAAAATGATATTTACAGTAGAAATCGCTACGATTTAAGAAAATCACACCCTAATCTTTCGCTCTCCCGAAATTCAACTCGGAGAGGAGAAAGGATCATAATATGAAAGAGTGGTCAAAGCATTTTCCGATTATGTATCACAGGAGGGGTTCCGTAAAAGTTTGAAAATTTATCTCCCCGTCGGTCCACTCTCGCGCTCCGCGGATTTCACACACCTTCCTCTTTGAAAATTTTATATTTAATAAATAATATTCATCTGAGGGCTCCAGGTATGGGGCTGCTTGACAGAACAAAAATAAGAGAAACATTGAAAATTCGGGGCAAAATGATGCTAAATTCAACAGTAAACTTTAAAACTAGGACTATACAGAACTGAATACATAAACCTCTATGCCTCCTAACCCATATCGGTTAATAACGAAAAGACATTGGATAAGCCGATGCACTCCTTCGAGAAATTATGACTTAAACCAGAAATGCGGTAAGTTTGACTCAGAAAGCTTCATTTCTCTCTCTCTATCTATCTATCTCGCATTTCGGCTAATCTCATCTCGATGATTTTTCCGTCATCTCGACTTGTGGCTTCTCGATGATTCCTCTCACGCTTTTCAACATTTCATATGTTGGCCGAGAATGAGAAATCAATTTTCTTCGCTTCTCGATATATTGTTCTCGAAAATTGTGTTTTCACACGTTGGCCGAGAACGAGAAATCAATTTCTCGACCTCGGCAGAGAAGAGATGTGCGAAGATTTATCGAGAAGAGGTAGACTAAGGGACCAGACAGAGAAAGAGGCATGACAATGAGCTGTGAAATGAAGTCCTAATTTTTAAAGTTTCTCTTATTTTAACCGTACCAAGCTCTCCGATAAATATTATTTATTAAACATAAACATTTCAAAGAGGAAGATGGGTCGGGTGAATTCCGGGAGCGTGAGCGTGGAACCATGCGGTGAGCAATTTTCGAACTTTTACTGAATCCTTCCTGTGACATATAATCGGAAAGCCCTTTGACCACTCTTTCATATTATGAACCTTTCATTTCCCGAAGTTGAATTTCGGGGGTAGGGAGGGGGCGAACAAATTTTTAAAACCGTAGCGATTTCTATAATAAATGTCATTTTAGATGTGGTTTTTTTGACCGGTAAATATTATGTATCTACCCTATATATATAAAATCCTAATGAAACGAATATATGAAACGGATATTATGAAACGACTGAAATGAAACGATTCTATGACACGACTGGTTAAACAACTGATTATGTTTCACGGCGATTTCTTCTAACATATGGGATACTTTGCGATGAAATTAACACCAAAAAACCGTATTGATCCGCAGATCTCAAAACTGGTATTAGAATTTTTAAATTCGAATTAGTTTTCAAAATATTATTTTTTTTTAAATACTTTTCTCTAATGATAGCAGCTCAAATTTTAATCATAACAGATATTTTTTTCATATTTTAGAAATGGTTATTATTTTAAACTAACTTGACGACCAGTTTGGCCTCCCGTACATGTATGCTAAGAAATGTATCATGTTACTTTTATTCATAATTCAGTTTACTTGAACAATCTTTCGCCAAATCGAAAGATTCTGATAGAGAAATCAAGAACTCGGTATTTTTATGTTAGCGGGACGCAGGTGATAAATCGCCAAATATTTTTCCCGTCGCATTTTTTTTTGTATTTCATTAATTTCATTTAAAATATAATCCTTTCATTCATTTTATTTAAAATACAAAACTTAACCGGGCACCTAACTTAACTTAAGCACCGGGGTACCTAATTGGTGCCAAAAATGGCATTATTTTGATTGATATGGTAACCAGACTATTATTGTTTATTTAATAATAAATGTTTATTTACTTTTATTTTCTTTTTTTTTAATTATATAAATTGTTTTGTTCTATAGTTATTAATTTTTTTTGTTATTTTCTTCTGAAAATCATTAAAAAATACTATACTACTTAATTATTCAGTCGACCAATTTCGCCAAATTATATAAAACGCCAAACCACTCACCAAATTATACAAATTGACATAATTTTATTTTAAATAACGAAAGAACAAATAAATTAGTATAACATTAATAAATATACAAATAAAACGTCGAAATAAAAATTACTTGATGACGTAAACACGTGTAACTTGCTTAAAGTCAAGTGAATGTGACGTTTACGACCAAGCATTATTGACATTTAATCTTATAGTTCGCGATAGATTTTTGGTTGACGGGATAACTAAGTATTACCAAAAGTACATATGTAACTGGTATTCGAAAACGAGGTTTTCGCCAAATTTTCGTAAAAAAAAAAAAAAAAAAAAGTCACGCTAAACCTGGGGCGTATATGACATCTGGCCAAATATTAAATAATGCAACAAACCATGACATTTAATTTCAAAAGCAATGTTTTAATTTACCACTCGAAAAAAAGAAAAGAAATGCTAACTGGCGAGTTGAAAAAAAGCTATTGGTGAAATTTGCACCCGGCTAGCGTAAGAGTCCGTAGAATTCTTAGCGACCATGGCAACTTTTATGTAGTTTTATTCGAAAAAAAAAATGATTTTTTAATCAAAATGGAAAACTTTCGGCACAGATGTCATATACGGCCCCATATTGCCGCGATTTTTTTCTGACGCCAATGTCATATACGCAACGGGTACTTAACTAGTGCCAAAATATCGTTATTTTGCTTCATATGGTAAACCGGATGTTGTTGTTTATGCTGTTGATGTTTTCTCCAAATTGGCATCGAAAAAAAAAAATCGCGCCAATATGGGGCATTATTCAAAATCGCGCTATTATATTTAAAACCGATCAGATTAGCGTGTCTTTAGATTCTGCGGTGTCTGAACGGGGGTTGACGAGAGCAGCTTGCAGGGGGCAGAGTACCCTAGTTAAATATAAAAATTTTAAAGTAGGGGCTGCGTGAATTCAGGGGCGAAAGAGCCCACAATGAGGGGGGAATGGGAGCAATTTTCAAACTTTTTTTTGAACATGTCATGTGATATATCACAGGAAAGCTCTCAGATCAAGCTTTCATATTATGAGAATCCCCCCCCCCAATTTGACCTCCACGGCAGGGGTAGTTTTCAAACTTTTTTGCGTTTTCATCATTTTAGATCGGATTTTTTTACAGAGCATCCGGTAAATAATATTTGTAATATATGAAATGTCAAAAAGGCGGTTGTATTCCGGGGGGGCGATAGTTGACCCCCGGGGGGAGCACTTTCCTAACTTTTGCCGACACCCAACATGTGATATATCATTGGAAAGTCCTGTGACCACTTATTTGTATTAAGGACCTACCGTGCCCTTTTCCTCACTTTGCCACCTCGGGAGGGGTGACATTTTTCTAAATTTATCCGACACCCGTCATGTGGTATATCGTCGGAAAGGCCTGTGACCACTTATAGATGTTGTGCACCACCGGTGGCCCTCTTCCCACTTTTCCCCCACGGGAAGGCACTTTTCTAAATTTTGCTGACACCACCTCATGTGACACATTGTTGGAAAGACCTGTGACCACTTATTCATGTTATGCACCTCCCACACCCCTCCCTCTACTTCGTTCCCAGGGAGGCACTTTTCTAAATTTAGCCAAGGCTCCTCATGTGACATATTGTTGGAAAGTCCTGTGGCCACTTACTCATATTATCACCTCCCGCACCCCTCCCCTTTTCCCCCACGGGGGCACTTTTCTAAATTTAGTCGGGACCTCTCATGTGACATATCGTTGGACAGATTAGTGACTACTTATTGATTTTATGCACCTCCGGTGCCCGTTCCCCCACTTTGCCCCCAGGGGGGCACTTTTCTAAATTTAACCGAGACCCCTTATGTAACATAGTAGGGAAGGATGTCCAAATACCGGCTAGGATCCAAATACTGGCTATTAGATTTTTCTGAGAACTGAGCGTAGTACAGCCTAGTGGCGATACGCAGAGTTTGCACCTTTAATTGAGAGAAGAAAGTTATTAGAAGTACGTCGCTGAAGTCTGTCTCATTGAATAACAGAAAGAGCAAATGTGTCAAAATGACGAAATCTGGGACATCAAAAGTTTTTCATGTATGTGATTCTCATTTAAAAATAAATAATGATTGTATATTGCTTTGACTTGATGACTAAATTATTTTCTAGAAATATTTATGTCTCAAATGCCAAACGCATGTTATTGGTATTTCACTATATAAATGAGTAATACCTGTTTTAACTTAAATATAGCAGTGGTCAAAATACTGACTACCTAGAGTGATCGAAGTTCCGGCTAGCCGGTATTTAGACCTCTCTGGGTTTGCTGTGCTTGAGGGGGAGGAATAAATTAATTTGGATCACAGACGCTGTATTCTATTGCTGTGTCATTTGACTGTTACAATGTATTGCTAAAATGGATTTTTTTTAAAAAGTTTTCATGTTCCACAAACAACACCTCAAAATTTAGCAAACGAACGCACCTAAATACGGTGGCGCATCCTAAATTAGGAAGAAAACCATACTTACCACCAGAATTTCAGGAAGAGCTAGTTTCGTATCTTTTGACTATGGAAGAAAAATTTTATGGATGCACTCATAAGGATATGAAAGGTATTGGTTATCAACTTGCGGTTTGAAATAATGTTAAAACTAATTTTAAGCCAGATAAAGCTGAACTGTATTTCGTAGATTTTCTTCTAAAGCGGCACAAAGTACGACTGTCCATTCGCAAGGCAACAGGAACAAATTTTGTTAGAGCCATAGGTTTCACGAAGGTAAACACGTCCATAATTTCTATAGACTCTGTTAAGAAGTTTACAAAGACAAAAATAATTACGCCGGATATAATCTACAACGTGGATGAAACAGGCCTATCCATCATACAAAGCAAAGTCGCTGTTGTTGTTGGATGTACAGGCAAGAGACATATCGCAGCTTTAACTTCAGCGAAAAGGAGAACTACTATTACGACAACTGCCTGTATGAGTGCTGCTGGACATTTTGTTCCATTTTTTGTGATATTTTATCGAAATAGCATGAGCGACGTTTTGATGAAGGGTTCTCTTCCTGGTGGATACAAAGTAACCTGTTCACCGAATGGTTTCTCATTTCATTGAGAAATTCAAGCCGACTCACAGTGGGACGCTTTGACGATCTAGGTGGACAAAATTATTTCGTAGAAGTTTAATTAGTTTTTGCTGATTTTTGAATGCATCATTAATAAAATACTCAAACAGTGATAACTATTTGGTTATTTAACAACAATGTCTTAAAACAAAAAAAACAGGGTGCCCACTAAAGTCCATTCCCACCCGCTTAACTGCTGAACGACTGTATGTATATTCATAAACGTGGTGTCTAGGTATAGTAAAGAAGATATGTGCTACTAGATGAGACCGCTTACAGCGCCATATGGTGCAAAATGACGGCATTAGCCTTCCTATCGCGAAAACGGTTCGAAATATGGGATACAAGTGAATGACAAATTTGTAAAGCATCATCGATTTAGTTCGAAAGGACACCTTGTGAACATGAATGCTAAATAAATTTCGTTCTGAGAATGAATCTCTTTTTCGAGATAGGAATACTAACTCAGCTGCTTTGCACTAGGTGACGCTGGAAGCGGTGTCATCTGGTAGAGCATAGTCACTTTACTATACCTAGACACCACTTTTATGAGTATAGCTGTAACCGTTCGGCAATTAACAGCGTTGGAAGGACTTTAGTTTGCACTCTGTATAATGCATTACAAATAATGCGTTAAACATACTTATTTTACAATTAAGTAAAAAACAATTTAATGCACACATGTACGTTAACATTCATTTCTTTTTTGTATTTTTGTCTACTCAGAATTTCTCGAGAAATTTGTGTAGTCATCCTGAAAAATAAAAATTTTTAAATAAAATCATATTAAAAAACTTTAATGTTTTCTGATACCCTGTTAAACATATAAATGCTACCAATATTACTTTCGGTTGAAAAAATGCTGTTGTGTGACTAAATAACCAATACAAATTTTATTCAATTTGAAATAAAAATTCTGAATATAGACGGTAATATATTCGAATTTTTCATGTGTCCCTGTAAAAGAAATACAACTGCTACGCACTTTGTTTTCAATTTTAAAAATGTTATTGTGCATCGCAATAACCTATAGTAATTTTGTAAAAAAATAATTAAAATTTCTGCTTTTTAGCAACAATTTTTCAGCGATTTTTTGCATGGCCCTGTAAAAAATGCATAATTTCTTCGTTCGTCAAATTATAATTTAATAGAATTGTCATCGGAAAAACACATGTAAGCAAAGTTTCAGCTCAATCAGATTATTTAAAGTGGTTTAAAATTGCCTTGCAAGATTTGAATTAATCTTTTAAGTAACCCTGTAAAAAAAGCGTAACTGCTACGTTCCATAAATTATAATAATATTGCATTATCATAAGAATTACATATCCTGAGCAAAGTTTCAGCTCAATCAGATTATTGAAATTGGTTTAAAATTAACTTGCAAATTTCAATCTAAATTTTTGCGAAGCCCTGTAGAAACAGTATTCTAAACAAACTTCTATGTTCTTTAAATGATAATAATATTGTATTGTCATTCAAATTACACATGTATTCATTGTTTCGTCTCAATTGGATAATTAAAAGTGATTTAAATTTGACTTGCAAGATTTGAACTAAAGATACATACATGCACTGGAAGTTAATATGATGCTTACGAATTTGAATATTTCCAACTGAGCGAAAAAATGCCCAGGCTGGGAATCGAACCCAGATCCTTGGCTTACAAGGCCAATGCTTTTCCGTTTAGTTAATATGATGCTTGTTTATTAATAAAAACTTACTGATCTGCAGCTATCTGCAGGAGTTTGTTTAATTTTTCAATACTTTAGGAATGGCACTTTGATTAAAAAAATGCTTATAGCTGAATAATGCTGAATAATTTGTTAAAAGTCAATATGAAATTTGTAAACAACATTAAGGATCATCCAGAATTTGAGCCTTTGAAAAAAGCGGTAAAGCGGGTTTAATATCGCTTACTTCCAAACAAAAATGTGTTAAATCTGGCCTTGGCATAGCTGTGACATTAGATCAGCAAACTCGTGCTTTCAAATAAAACGGAATAGTCACGACGTGATTTCAAACTTAGAGGAAGATAGTGCAACTTTTAAAACTCCCTCAAACCAAATGCGCAAATGGCTACTTTACAGTCACAATTAATCGACACCTGTGATTTTTTATGCCAAAACTAGTACGGATCTCAAAAATACAGACATTCAGCTACCAGTACACGCGATAATCGCGATAATTTCGAGATAATCTGAAAAATGAATTTAGTCCACATAGATCATCAAAACGTCCCACTGTGCGACTGAAGACGCACCCGTTTTGCTTATTTTGCATTGCCACTACAGTCATGTCCGAAATGTCGAAATAACTGACATGGCTAGAATAAACCATTTTGGTAATCATCTCTCTGCCTTCTCATTCCACGTATAATCTTCAACCGCTTTATAAAATCTTTATGGGTCTGCTTAAAGTCCACCATAGCGAAGAAATCAGGCGGTAGTTGCACCATACTGGCAAATGTGTTTAAGTATATGATGTGCTAGAACTATTTGGAAAAACCTAAGAGTTCCTACAGGAGAGATCGCTGTAAGCGGTTTCAAAGTGACTGTAATTTATCCTTTAAACAAGAATATTTTTAGTGACGCCTATTTCTTAGCCATTCAGATTGAGACAGAAAAGATATGCATCATTTTTTTGGACTCGCCACGTTCCGAAACTTCAACCATGCGTTCACTGGAGGCTATTCCTGGACCATCATACATCTCCACTGGAGTTTCTGAGACCCAATCTCCAACATCGAAGTCACTGAGTTCTCATGAAATAATTCTAGATTCATTTCGCAATATACAAAATGCAATCATAGCCGCAAGTCTTCAGGAGCGATACCGGTTGCTGGATCACCTCATAAAAAAGCGCTGTTAGACACTCCAAAATTGCCTGAAATAAATGTGAAGAGAAAAAGAAAAATGACAGAGGAAAATTTACGGAAAAAAAACAGGCGAAAGAGGTAGAAATTGGATTTAAAAAAAGTAAAAAAAGGAGCTATCCAACAGTGAAAGATGATGAATTTGTGTCTTCTGCTCTGGTGCTTTCTCTGTGGACAAGAAAGGGGAATTCAGGGCTTAAGTTTAGAATGCGACATGTGGGCCCATAGCGACTGCACCGACGCAGAGAGTGATTATTATGTTTGCGATTTTAGGTAATAAAGTTATCTACATTTCCAACAGAAAGCTTTTTTTTTTTTAAATATTAAAAAACAAAACTAGGATAAAAATGGAAAGAAGAAGGTCAGAGATAGGCGTTAAGATTTTGATAAAATGAACGAAAATGCTTGTTTATTAAAAATTACATATTTTTTGTACATAAGACAGGTTATTAATCAATAAAATTCCTTAAAACAATGCTCTTACCGCTTAATAATTGAAACTTTCACTATTTGTGTGATTCTTTTGAAAAAAAAAATCTTAGTTAGCCAGTATTTAGATCCCATTTTCAAAATTCAAAATTTGCAGACTTTCGGAATTTAATCAACTTTATAATGTACTTATAACTACTTAAAAGGTGACAAAAACATATAAAAATATTATTTAATGTAACCCAAGATCTTTCGAACACACACGCGTTCATTTTCAAAGGGACAAAGATTGACTGAACAGAAATACATTTTAAAAACAAAAACAAAAATAGTACGCATGCGCAAGCGGAGTTCAGTCCATTTCTCTGCAGAGGAGTGAAAAGATCAGTTCATATTATTAGGAGGTCGTGAAATATTTAGGATATTGTACCAAATTGCAGGAATATTATAGGAAAGGGCATCGATCCGATTATGAAAAAGCTGGAGTCTACATCATCCCATTCAGCACAGAACAGCATAAGAGTTTATTCTATATTGGTATGACCTGTCGAAACTTTAAGGAAAGATTAAAAGAGCACATTTCTGATATTAAGTTTAACAAACCAAATACAGCTTTATCCAGATTGCATCAAACAGAAAATATTAAGATAAACTTCGAAAAAGCTAAAATTATCATTTCAAAGTCTAACCACTACTCATCAATAATCCGTGAATCCATTGAAATTTTACTTAGAAGTGATAATGCTTGTAACGATGTCCTTTCCTATAATATTCCCGCAATTTGGTACAATATCCTAAATATTTCACGACCTCCTAATAATATGAACTGATCTTTTCACCCCTCTGCAGAGAAACGGACTGAACTCCGCTTGCGCATGTGTACTATTTTTGTTTTTAAAATGTATTTCTATTCAGTCAATCATCTTTGTCCCTTTGAAAATGAACGCGTGTGTGTTCGAAAGATATTGGGTTACATTAAATAATATTTTTATATGTTTTTATATGTTTTTGTCACCTTTTAAGTAGTTATAAGTATATTATAAAGTTTATTAATAACAAGGTGAAAATTTCCTTCACGATACTAGTGTTTAAAATAGTGTTTTGACTCTATTTCAGAATTTAGCTTTTTATAAACAGAAAACGCCTTTTAACCTGGTTATTTTTTCTCTAAACAGGTTAAAAACATACCAAGGTACCCTGTCGTGACTTTTCCTTTTACAAATTTTCAAAATTGTAGGGTCTAGATTAAAAATAAAAGTGATAGCTGGTATTTGGATCTTCTCCTCTACCTATACTATAAAGAAAAAAACATGTCCGTGAGTAACCCTGACGTCATTTTGACGATGGTAACGAATTGACCAAAATGTTTCGCTTCTAGTAAAACTTTTTAATTTTTAGCCATATCACAATTCAAATTGTTACACTGTGGAATAGGAGAAAAATATACTCTCTAATGCGATTGGTCCGAAAACTGTATTTCTAGCATTTCTAATGGAATGAAACGAATTGTTGAAAGATAAATACTGTCATAGTCGCCACTTTATAGTTGGTAACAAGTTTCTATAAGAGCTACTGTAGTGAAACGTAGAATAATAATACGATATGGTTATTGTTCACCTATTGTTACCATATATTGATGTAACTTTTTGTTTCGAATAGAAACTAGTCGGATGTGTCAATACCAAAACTTTCTTCTTTCTCATACATATTAATATTTCAGAAAGATGTTACACATGTTTATCCTTCAGTAATATTACTTCAATACTACGCCAACTTTGATTTTCATCTTAAGT
Organism: Maratus speciosus; assembly: GCA_963932465.1. NCBI lineage: Eukaryota > Metazoa > Arthropoda > Arachnida > Araneae > Salticidae > Maratus > Maratus speciosus. The sequence continues at coordinate 279,527,299 of OZ010788.1, read as the reverse complement.
TTCTACTTCATTTTACTATTTTTTACGGGCCCGGGCGACTCCCCACCGGGCGGTTCAGCTAGCATTTAATAAAATCAATATTTATCGCTATTCTGTTAGCTGCTTGTGAATCGCTCGTCGCTAGCTGGATGCGAATTACCCGTCGTGGCATGAACAGCCCATGTACACCTTATCAAGGGTCAGCTAGGTGGGGAGGCCTACCAAATGGCTTAAGCACTCACAAGCCCCACCCAGCGGTTTTCATCTACTACCGCCGTCACCACACACACACACACACCAACACACACACACACACACACACACACACACAAAAAAAAAAAAATAAATAAATAAAAGGCCCGAAGGGACCTACAGGAAAGCCAATTGAGAATATTAAGGTTAAATACAATATAAGTACAATATATACACGATGGAAAGCCCAATTTTTACTGGGCGTTTACGAGAGAAATTTAGATATTTGTAATTAATAAGATCATGAGATAATAGATAATAGGATTTTTAAACTTGTTGGAGCGGCAATACTCTGCAAAGCTGGGCGTTCTGCAAAAATACAATAAAAGCTACGTATATGTATACTAAATTAGAAAGAGATTCATAATTTTAAAAATAATGTAGAATATAAAAAATAGGTAAAATAGTGAATAATTATGATGAATATTATATAATTATATACACACACAAAAGTTCAAAAGTCTATTGTTCTTGCAACAGTTCAATTATAGTTCAATCGTGTTGTTTGTGGCTAAGAGTTTATTTTGAATTGGTGGTATCTGTCTATTTGTTAAGATACGTTCTCATCATCATCTATAAATGGCAAAACATTTTGAAACAAATAATGGTTGTTTTCTAAAACTTTCATACATTCAATTATCTTTTGACAAAATGATGGATTTGACAAAACCACTGAGAACCACTGAGACAATGAAATTTTTGGAGAATTTCTTATATGGTAATATGATGTAAGGGTACAGTTAAAGATATAATGCAATGATGTAGCTCGCTGACCGCATACACATAATGGAGGAGGAACCCTGTCAAATTTATAAAGATATGATGAAAATGGGCCGTGGTTAGTGGCAAACAGAAAAAGATTTCTATGCAGCAGGATTCTCTTTTCCGAGACTTTTGGGGCTAAAGCGTATGTGTACCGTCCTGTGGTACCATAGTCCCAGCGAGTCTGCCATTGTTCGTGTAGAGATGATTTTAGAAGCTTCTTCAAGTAAGAAGGAGGGTTGGGAAAGAATTTGTATTTGGCATGTGATGTGGCTTTGGTTGCTTCTTTTGCCAAAGAATCTGCATGCTCATTCCCCACATTACCCACATATCCACGGACCCATTTAAAGAAGATCTTTTTTCTTGTTTCTTGGAGTAGTTTGATAATTTGTACTGCGATGAGATTTTTTGAAAAAACATCTTCTATTGCTAAGAGACTTGAGAGACTGTCCGAGTGTATTAATACTTCTTTATGAGGGGAGTTCCTAATCCACAGCACAGCCTCTTCTATGGCCAGGAGTTCTGCCTGAAAAACAGTATTTTCTTTACTTAACTTAGTTTGATCCTCGTGGATTAACTCTCCTCTCTGATACACACAGAAGGCATATGCCGTTTCATCTTCCATCTTGGAACCATCCGTATAAATGTTTATTTCTACATGTGGAGTATTTTCTGGATCTATTTGAAAGAAATATTCTTTAAATGGTTCAACTTGATCTGACTTCATTTTTGGTTGGTAAAATATTGGTTCTTGATTTCCTGTCGGGATTCCAAGACGTAAGACTTTTCCTGTTGTTGCTATATATTCAAGTTGAAGTGCCAAGGGCGGAATACCTGTTAAAACACAAAGGGCATCCGCCGAAGTTTTTCTGTAGGCACGTGAAACTAATAACAGGCATTGGTATTGTATTGATGAGATCAGACGAAGCCCATGGGCTTTGCTTATCCGGTGAAACCAAGTTGCTGCAGCATACGTGATTTTCTTCTCCAAGATACTATTGTACCAAATCTTCAGAATTAATTTGTTTACCCCTCCGTAAGCTGAGGCAAACTTCAATAGGTCTTGCGAAAGTTGTGTAATTTCCTGCCTTTTCTTTCGTAAATGGGGGAGAAACGACAACGTACTATCCAGAACGATACCTAAGTATTCTAAAGTTGGCTCACTTTTTAATGAATGGTTGTCAATTTTGAGTGTTGGAGCTCTTTTCAAAAATTTTGGTCTTCTAAGGTGGAGAACTTTACATTTATTGTAAGATATTTTCATGTTGTGATTTGACATCCACCTACTAATATAATCTAAGATGTCCTTTCCTAATTTTTCTAATTCTCGCCTTGTTTTACCATTTAATATAATTAAAATGTCATCTGCATAAGCTATTATTATGTAACCTAACGATTTTAAATGGCGTAAGAGAGCGTTTAGGAAGATTCTCCATAGGAAGGGCCCAAAGCATGAACCTTGTGGGCACCCCTTCCTAAACCAATGAATTTCTTGTGCTAGCCAATTTGGTTTCGCTCCTCTGTGAGATAAAAAGGATTTCAGGATATTAACATATGGCTCCTCCAACCCCAAAAATTCCAGTTCTTGGATTGTTGCGTCCCAAGGTAAGTTGTCAAAAGCATTTTGGATGTCTAATGATATTAATGAAATGTAGTTGTTTTCTTGTTGAAGTAAGTCAATTGTTGAGAGGACTTCTTGTATCGCTGATTCAGCCGATTTACCCTCTAAGAATCCGTGTTGAGAACTCTGTAGAACTGTCGAATTTCGAAAATGATAAAAAAAATTCGTTTCAAAGCCCATTAGAAAAAATCCCAACGGTCAGCCAACAACATTCACTATCATCAAAACCTCTGTATTCAGAGAAAATCAGTGCGGTTTATAAAAATCCAAAAACCACCTCTGAATCCGCCATACTTTTAAAGAAGACACAGGCAACAAAAACTTCACTCCACACAATTAGAAATCTTCTTAATACGGAGACAAAGAACATTCCGGACCTCCCTAAAATCTACTGTGAAACAGCTCGTGATCGAAACACCTTAATTATAAGATCCAACAGTGAAGAAAATACTGAAAAAACCCTCCGAATAATAGAAGGAATTGAAAGACTTAAAGATATCACTGAATTAACGTACAAAACTATAAATTTTAAGAAGATAATTGTTCTTGGAATCCCTTTATTTACTCAACCAGAAGAAGTCACAGAGAAAATCTTGAAAGATTATGATCGAGAAATCCCAATAGCGATACATAAAAAAATTCACCAAGAAAAATCACAAATTTACCATTTGGTCCTGGATTTAGATATCAATTACGCCCGTCATCTGACGAAGCAAGGTCGTATTCTGATTGGATTTAATTCCTGTAAAGTTGCGGATTATCGCCCAATAATCCGCTGCTCGCATTGCCAACGATATGGCCATACAGGTAACAACTGTAGATTTGAAGCTGCCTGTGCTATTTGTGCGTATAATCACACAACAACTTGCCCAAATAAAGAAGATCCTAAGAAAATATGCTGCATCAATTGTCTGAACACAAAACATGATTTCCCACACAGAGCGGATTCAAATGAATGTCCATTATTTAAACTTCGATTTCAATCGAGGAAAACCTTCATAAATGTATCTGCTCCACATTCAACCAGCTAAACAATACAAAAATCGTTTCATCAAATACAAACAAAAACTCAAACTCACCTTCAATTCCAAATTCTACTCAAATTTCTCATCTCTCGGACTCAAACTCTTCTCCGCAAGGACAACATCAAAACATGCATGTACCTTCAACAACTAATCAAATATCATCATCCTTTAAAATAGCACAGATTAATCTTCAAAAGAATAAAAGTGCAACAGCTTCACTCCTTCAATTCTTAATTCAAGAAGACTACAAAATAGCATGCATACAGGATTCCAATATAGTCAAAGGAAGACCACATGGCCTTCCCTCAGGAGTTCCTTGCTACTCTTCAAAAAAAAAAAGAATTGCCAAATAATAATCATAGATACATCGTTACAACATATAAGAGTTCAACAAAATGATAACTCAGTCTTCGTGAATATCTCCTCAACAGAAGGACAAATAACTATAGGCAGTCAGTATTCCGCACCATCGGCTAATTTAAAAGAAGATCTACAAGATTGGGCGAACACGTCGGGTATGAGTTCAAAACTTCTGTTGCTGGGTGATTTGAATGCTCATAGTGTCCTGTGGGGGTATGAGAATGATAACGAAAAAGGACAACACCTCATCAATCATCTCAATATGATGCACTTATTAGTCCTAAATGATCCTTTCTCAAAACCAACATTTGAAACCACGCATTTGAAAGGTTGGCCAGATGTATCACTCCTTCCCACTGTTCCCAAAAGTTTCCTTATGGACTGTTGAAGATGATATGCACTACGGTGACCACAGGCTGATAACCTTGTATATGGATATCCAAACCCCGAAGCTTCCAAAGCGTAGACATCGGACAAAGAATGTCTCATTGAAAAAATTCAATAGAAAATTATCTAAATCATTGCAAGAAAATAATATAACTTTCCAGGATATAAAAACGACGGGGGCATTCGAAAAAGAGTACGACAACTTTATAAATATAATAACACAAACCTGTGACCATACTTTAAAGAAAAAAAACTCCACATTTAAACCAACAGTTTCTTGGTGGATAGCGGAACTTAGGAAAATGAGAAGCTTTGTTAAAGCACTTTATAGGAAAACAAAACTTTTGTCTGCATCAGAGGAAGACATGATCAAATTAAAAAAGTATAGAGCACTCTATAAAAAGAAAATTCTGGAAGCAAAGAAAACAGCGTGGAGTTCTTTTTGCTCAAATACCAAAGACACCTTTTGGAAACTAAAAAAGACGGCATTTAGAGATTTTTACAGACAGGAAGTCTACGCTCTTTCTGATTCCACTACAGCAACCCACTCAAGACAATCTTTTTATGCAGAAATTGCCAATTCAATATTTGGTCCTTCGGACTTGCAACCGCATCAAATTCATCCGCGCTCAACCCAGCCAGTTAATCCATTTATACTCCAAGAACTAAAAGCTGCCATCTTCTCGTTCAATCGGAATAAAGCACCAGGTCCTGATAATGTTGACCATCTGATTGTACGAAATATTTACCACTCACATTCATCTCTATTACTGAATCTTTACAATACTCTATTAAACTTAAATTACTTCCCAAAAAGTTGGAAAATTGGAGAACTAGTCTTTTTTCTAAAGGCAGGTAAGGACCCACAATCTGCACAGCCGATGTACAATATAACTATGAAAAATTGAGACAAATCGCTATTACAGCGACCCCTTCTGTTGGATGGTTACCAAATTCACGTGGGGCCTGCTGGCCATAGACAAACATACACCTGAAATTTATTTAAATTCTATGCATAACTCCATACGCTTTTCAATGGTACAGTAATGAATATCGCCATTACAGCGACCCCTTCCGGCGTAATATTTCCAAATTCAAGGAGGACTTGCTGGTCATTGCCAAAAACATACACAAAAATTTAGGTTCAATTCTATGCATGACCACAAACATTTTTCGATGGCACAATAATGAAAACGGGCACAAAAATCGCTACTACAGAGCCCCCTTCTGGTGGAATATTTCGAAATTCAAGGAGGACCTCGTGATGCCAATCACGCATACTTGTCTCAATTTCCTTCAGAAATATTAATTATTAAACGTTATAGCTATTTTAATCAGCCTCTCATTTTCCTCTAAAATGAATCCATCTTTATCGTTAAACATTCTTTCTTTTAGTATTTCCTTTTTCAATCTTAATAAAAGGCAGATAAAAGTATTGCAAATTATTTCATCATCTATTGCATCTTTTGAAAATAAAAACATTTAATTTACCTGTGAAATATTATTTATAATATTATTTTAGGCTATAATATTAATTTTGCCTCTCATAAATAACGCACTTCACTTATCTGTTAACATTATCTCATATAATATAAATCAACTAGTTTCGTTTCTTTGTGTAAGTCAAATGTCTACGTTAAGCAATATTTATTAGTAACTTGCAATTTCCCAGCAGATTTATTTAGTTAATAAATTATAAATATAAATAGCATCATCAATGCGCAAACAACATTTCTAATAATCAAAAAGTAATTTCCTTTTAAAAAACCGCAGAATCAATGTTTTTCTTACTTTCAATCTAAATGATGTGATGATTTATTGAAAATGTTATTATATTGTTTGATTAAATGATAATATATGTCATCAGATTTATTCTATTGGGTTTTTAATTTTTCGCCAAATTCTGTCTTATTTTTATCTTTTTGATAAAATGTTGGCGAGTTTATCTAATGTTTGCCAACGCAACAAAACTGGGATGCACTGCTGTTTCGCGACAGAAGATCCTTACAAAATTATATTATGTACTAGTATGTCGTGACACCTCCCTGCTTTTTAATTTCTGTATGGCCTTATGACTGGGAACATGTATGGACCATCAATAAAAAGAATATTGTTGTGCTAATTGGACTGGCAATTTATGCTCTTTACTTCCAGGCTTAATATGAAAATTTTTCAATTTTTTTTTCATACGGGATTGGAGCTCAATTGATTGGGTTTTTTTGCGCAAAGGGGTGATGTACGCCATGTACATACCGGCCAATTTTCGAAATCAAAAGTATGGGGGTTTCTCCACCTGCTGGCCATGGCCAAAAATATACATAAAAAATTTAGTTCAATTCATGGCATAACTTCATAAACTTTTCAGTGATACAAAGAGGATACACAAACGGACAGACAGACATTTTTTATAAACATGTTTTTCGGGATCTCTGACCGCTAAAGCATGTAAATCCGGCGAAAAAAATTTCGATTACAAAACTTTCTTCTTCAGAAAGAAGAAAGTAAAAAGAAGAAAATCAAAACAAACAAAAACACAGGGTTTACATTTAATAAAACACATCTTCTCATCACTGTAAAAAAAATCCTTTAAAATACGGAAATTGTACTGGCATCGAGACGCCAGTACTATTTCCGTATTTTAACGGATTTTTTTTCAGTAAATTCCAGAAAAATTTCCGCTTTTTCACAAAATTTTCGGAAAAACTTCCTTTAAAATACGGAAATAGTACTGGAGTCTCGATTGTCAGTACAATTTCCGTATTTTAACGGATTTTTTTTTTTTTTTTTTTTTTTTTTTTTTTTTTTTTTTTAACAGTGTAGTATGTGTTTTGCATCAAATTCACAAACCAAAATACATATATATGCATAGATAAGCATAATAATTTATACCTACCGAATACTTTTCAGTACTTTAGCGGAATTTTTTTCCGTAAATTCCAGAAAAAAATTCCGTTTAAATACGGGAATAGTACTGGTATCTCGATTAATGAAAAGACCTTTACTAATCCAATAATCTAAGAAATCGAACAAGTGCTAGTAAGTAAAACAAATACGTTATGTTTCCGTTCAATTTATTTCACGCTAATTCAATACCCATAAATCAGCAAATTTATTAACATTTATTTCAATTTTTAAAAACCTCAAAGGAAATTTGCCTAAAGCAGAAATATGCAAAAATTGTGATATCTCCTCAAATATACACTTTTTTTCAACTTAAAAGAGAAAAGTAAGATGCTACAAAATTTTCAAATACTCCAAAGCAGATAAATAATTGAAATGATATTTTTTGAGCTGGAAAGCTATTTTTGACCGCTAACTTTAAGTGAATTGCTAGAAGGCATCCGAAAATTGTCACTAAATGTAGGTTAAAAAGTTCAAAAAGTACATAAACTTGTTCCGACCCCAGTAGCAATTTCAGATTAAAAGAGAAAGTCTTGATTTGGAAGTATATTTAATGCAAGCATCATGATCTATTTATGAAGGCATTGAATGCAGAAAAGGGAAATGGTGTAAAGAAAAGATTGGGAATCAAAATATTTATTTTGTTAGTGTCTTTTAGTCACAAAAGTATATTTAATAATAAAACAAAATTTTTCTGCAAAATGTAAATACAAATCTAATAAGAAACGAGTACGAAAAATCACGAATCAAGCACTGATAATGAACATTCAACATTTTCAGAATTATTTAACGAAGCTTCCCTGTTTAGTAAGATTAAAAGAAAATATCGCAGTAAACATTTTAGAAAAGGCATAACACATTTGAAAACCAGATTCCATCAATTACCACCCATAGCCGGAAAAGCAGTTCAATTTTTTGTGCAGCCCTGTATTTAATCTACAGATTTGGGTATATTCTACATAGTATGCTAAAACTTAGTTTAGTAAGAAAATCCATTTGAGGTTAAAAATTCACCTTCAGCGATTTCTTCCAGTATACAAAAACATATTTGAATTCTTCTGTACAGCCCTGTATATTACTAACAGATTTTTATATGCGTCGCATATTAAGCTAAAATTTAATTCGGGCTAAAACATAGTTAAAACAACTGAAATCTCACTTCCAGACATTATCACCACTAGAAGGCCATGTATCCAGTTCTTCGCGTGGCCCTGTATATGATTTTATTTATATTGTACAAACATATCTTAGTATAATAAATATAGCTTTACCTTCAAAGTGCATAACTTAATTAAAAGCCGCTTTTAAGCTATTCACGTTGATACTCTGCAATATTTACGAAATCTTTTGTGTAGCCCTGTATATGCATTTATACACACTACATAGTAAACAAAAATTTTGTTAAATTTAATCACGAATACCATAAATGAAATCGCTTCTCCAGCAATTATAGCTAACAGATAGTACTTCGGATGCAGTACTGTATCCCAATCTTTTGTGTGTCCCGGTAAATGAACTATAAATGCTATGCACATCATGTTGTACAACATACAACAAGTATCTTGTAAACTAAATAATGCTATAAAAAGTGAAAAACGTTTCCTCGCACAAACAGCGGCATTTTCAAAATCATTCATGATAGAAATATTTTCAGAAAATTTTAAAAACAATAACTTGATAAACAATGTCACGAGACATCATGCATGATGAAAAGCAGTGCAAACATAAAATCTATATATACATTACGCTATCGTGTGCGGCCCAGAAATCGCGATTATTTGTCAATTGTTTAATGAGAACGTCATAATGATACGCATGTTATTCATTATTGAACAGCATTTAATGCATCTCCATACCTATAAGGGGGTTATCATAGGGGGGTGCGGTTCTGTCGCCAAATGCCACCAAGTTTGTAGCCAACTTAGCGATATCTCTAATATTTCGCCTAATTCTCATAGACTTCCATTGTTACCAATAGGGTTTACTTGCTTACAGAAAATCAACAAATTGAGATATTTTAATGCAACAAAAACTAATATTAGCTTAAGGGATTATATTAATTATATTTAAGGGAGACCAAGTAAATTAAATTAAGAATAAAAATAACATGATACAATGCTTAGCATGCTTTCCCAAACATAAAATTTAAGGGAGACCTAACTGGTCGCCAAAGGCGGATAGTAAAATGAAATTGGATATTTGTGAACATGAATTAATTTTTACTATTGATTCAGTATGATTAATGCTCATGATAAATGCTCAGATTTTGTTTTCTGGTTTGTTGTTAAAACAAAATACTAGTATTTTCTATGAGAAATTGTGTCGTCAGCGTTATCATGTGATTTCAACATCTTTATAAATGTACTGCAAGTACTAAGACATGATTAGGTGTTATTTTAATAGTGAAAAAGTGAGTATCCAAATAAAGTTTCAACGATGGAAGATGCTCATCTATGTTAGATATAAGTGATAATTAATAAAGTACTTTTAACTAATTATACGTTCTTTTCTGCTGAAGTCCTAATGCTTTTCGGATCCATATCGATAAGACCACCCGGCAGCAATCAGCTGTTGTAAACAGTGTTGATTTCAGGGGTGGCCCGGGGGGGACATTCCCCTCACCGAAGCAATGAGATGTCCCCGCCGGAAGATTTGAGATTTTGTGTTTTCAATGGTCAAAAAATGCAATTTCTCCCCCGGAACACTATGATGTGCCCCCCTCCCCCCCCGAGCCACAGAAATATCTCCTGGAGAAAAGTGTCTGAATTCAACACTGGTTATAAAATCCCTGTACTTCAGCCGGTATCTATTAGATAAATAATGGCATTCTGCTGGTAAAATTCCATGAATTTGGGAATTATGAGTTGTTTTCAAGGAGTTTTCTAATCAGTTATAAAATGAATTAAGATCACGTCTTCATTTTCTTTAGAATGTTAGGAATAATCGTAATACATATATAATATACATCGAACAGTCAGATTTCGTGTTTGTGATAAAGTTTGATTGTACCATTTCTTTATGAATCCAATAAATCAGAAAACTAATAAACAAAAAACTTAAAGGTAGCTTCATTTCGGCAATAAAATATAAATAAATATAGATATAAAAAAATAAACCTATAGAATCCCTTTATCCCATTTTTCATTTTTCTCGTTTCTGCTTTTCATTCACCAGTTTTGTTAATATTCCTTTTGCTGCGCTATTGTGCTTCTTTTGAATTACATTTTTGCTTTAAAAAAATCTTTTTCTTCCTAAAGTATAGTTTCTTTTAAAATATAAATATACTTCTTTGTGAGTCACTCATTTTTTTGAATCAACGCTTTTAGTTGCGAACGCGAGATATTTATGTTTCTTTCACCAAAGAAAATTATTTAAAATCTATGTATGTAGTCAATTTTTTTCGAAGGCGATTAGCATTTTTATTGCTGATTTCATGTTTTATGAGAAATCATTTTTTTTTTTTTTTTTGGTAATAAATATTTTTTATGAATTAGTATCTAACAACAATGAATGGTATTATGCCCTTTATTTTATTTTTTTTTATATTTCCTCTTTATATATTATCCGATAGTTTATTAGTTTTTTTTACTGATAATTTATAAATACAGTAAATATTCTGAAATCCAAATTTTTAAAACTCGCAACAACTTCCTGAAATCTGCACACAATGTATGAGAAAAGTACAGTAATGAAACATTTTTAATCAGCACAAAGGCAGCATTTAAGTATGATTTTGTGGTTGAACTATACCTTGTTAAGGCACACTGTATTGTAAATGAAAGAGTTGCAACTGTGGTTTACCATGAAAACAAATTGCTTCTGTTGACGAGTACTATCATCTCCGCTATACATCATTATTATTTATTATTCCAACATAACTGCTTTGAATGCCATTTTTTAAATACCCCCCCCCCCCCCCCCCAAAACATTCCCTACAAAGTTATTTTAAAATAATCTAATATCTATTCAATAAAATGTTTAAAAGCAAATAATTCAAAACTAAAAGACTTCAATAAAAAGTACTCTGTCATCTTAAATCAAATCATTTGAGGATTTAAGTGCTTTAGAAAGTCAGTGATAAACTTCGCAAGACTACTTTTTAAAAAAAAAAAAGATCGACTGGAAACTCCATATTGCTAAAGGTGTTCCATTATTGTTTCTCCAAAATTGTCAATTCAGGTATTGCTGACGGGTAGAAATTTTAAACTTGATATATCGACTTTCAAGTTGTCTGTTTTTTGTCTTTTTCTGTTTTCACTTGTCAATTTATTAAAATTATTGAACATCTGATATTTTTCTGTTTAACGAATGCATATTGTATGCATGCTCAATAGAATATACATTAGTTACTTATTTTATGAATAACTTAAATGTAGAATCTAAATATGTTACTTAAGTCCATTAAACTGTATAGAATTTAAGAAAGACAATTCAAGTTAATTTTTAATGTTTTCAATCAAAACTCAAATAAAAATTAGCATATTTAAAAATAACAAGAATGAAAAATCATACAACAGGCAAAGTTTATGAAACACTTTCCAATACTAAGATAACGTTATTGAGATATTTTATTTTTTAAGACAAAAGAATGAAATATGTAAAATATAATTTAAATAAAATGCTCAGCAAACGATTTTTTCCCATGTACCATATAATGTAACAGAATTGTGGGTGTCCCTGTAAAGGAACTATAAATGCTAAACTCTTCAAATTCAATAGCGGACATTCTACAGTGCACCTCATTCATATGTAAAAATTCTTGCCGTTCTGAGTATATGTACGTAAGTTAGAGCACATACAGACGAACAGACCGATAGTCAGATGTACAAATCGAATACATAAACACTTTTCAATTATGTTGGAAAGTGTTAAAAACAATCATTTCTTAATTAATGAAGAGCTGATTTAGCAAGGTACAAAGTCACAGTTATACCTTAACAGGCCAACAGTCAGATGTACAAACCGAATTCATAAACACTTTTCAATTATGTTGGAAAGGTTTTAAAAACACTCATCTCTTATTAAGAGATGAGTGTTTTTAAAGTTTTAGCAATTGTTTTAGAATTATTTAGATTAAAGTTTTAGAATTGTTTTAGCAAGGTATAAAGTCATAGTTATACCTTGACAGACCGACAGTCAGATATACAAACCGAATTCATAAACCCTTTTCAATTATGTTGGAAAGTGTTAAAAACACTCATCTCTTAATTCATCAAGAACTGATTTAGAAAGGTATAAAGTCAAAGTTGTACCTTGACAGACCGACAGTCAGATATACAAACCGAATTCCTAAACACTTTTCAATTATGTTGGAAAGTGTTAAAAACACTCATCTCTTAATTAATCAAGAACTGATTTAGCAAGGTACAAAGCCACAGTTGTAGATCAGTCTTTAGTATATCTTAATTAACTCTCTAGCAGTTACAAAGCACTCTACTTTTTTATTCCAATATTTATCACTCAATAGGAAGAGTGATAACTACCTAACTAAAAAATCTAATATTTCATACCAATATGTTTTTTTTCGAATGAGGGATACAAATAAATTGTGAAGTGTAGAAATGGAGCACTATGAAAACGTATGAATAAATTATTTGTTTTTAAAGTAAACCATAAAAACGAGTAACTCTGATTTCCTGCTTTAACTCTTTATGCCACAACGGTACATTAAAGTACCATTAAAATAACTTCTTATAAAATTCTTTTAATACATCGATTAATAGTGATACATTTTAGAATGAGTTAAAGATACTTTACTTATCTTATTCCAAAAGCATTATTGTTTGAACAAAACAAAAACATTTTTAAAAGGATGATTTCTTTTTCATTTCCATCTCTTCAGATCGACGTTGAAAGATTGTGGTTGAAAAGTTTCAATTCGGAATTATTCTTATATTTCTATTGTAAGAGCATTATATTTGTTCATTTCTTAATTCTATAAAATACTAAAAAAATATTTTAATTAATAGATTTGAGTGAAGTTATAAATATTGCACAAAATCCCACAAATACAAATTCAAATAATTAATTTTAATTGGCAAAATCCTTCTAAAATGTATTAAATGACTGTGCAAATCTGTCGTAGTTTAAAAAATTCAGGGAAATGCTTTAGAAGATAAAATGTTCATGAATTTATAATTGGGGGCTTAAAGGGTTAAGCAATCAACTTACTTACAGCATAGCACTTTCTGAATGACTTTTCATCTATGTATCTACCTATCTATGCATTTATTCATCCATTCACTCATCTATCTGCCTATCTAACAGTCATATTCTCTAATATGTAATATTTGTTTTAATGATATATGACATTGTTTTAATGTCTTTTTTTCACGTATTTCGGTAATTAAAGCTATCAAAAAATAAATATATGTTCATTAAAAAAGTAATTTAATTTATATTAAGGGTGCTTAGTATTTTTTGAAACGATTTCACTGTCAGGAACACATGAGTTTAAATTTTTATCCCATTAGCATAAAACTTTAATTAAACAGCAAAGAATAATATTTTATATGTATAAAAAAGCCATTTAGATGCGATGCAAATATCTGGTACTGAACTTTAAAATCATTTTTGTATTTTTTATAATTCCTTTTGCAAGCATTTGAAAATAATTGCTTGTAAAATATGAGTAATTGAATTTGAAGTGTTCAAAACATTCAAATCAGTAAAAAAGACTTTTGATAACGTGTTAAAATTATTTTTTGCACTTTCAGAAAAATAAAACGTATTTTTTAAACACAGGAAAATTTATATTGCAGTGATTTCACGGATTATTTATCGTTTTCATCAAATGCTATTATATGAAAAAAAAACCGTTTTAACACCCGATATATTTTTAGGGAAGTTTTTATAAGCGAATCGTTTTGAGAACGATAAAATTAAACCTTTCTTTTTACGTACAGTCCTGGAAAATAATGTTAACCCATCACTGCACGATTTTTTCAATTTTTATGAAAAAAAATATTTGAAATTTATATATCCGCCTAATAATGGGGAAAATAAGGAAAAAGAAAAATTAAATTTCAAATTTTCAGCTAAAATTTGATATTTTATGGTGTGGACCATATGTACACAATTCGGATTTTAAAATATTGTATTGCTATATTTTGCAACGAAATGACCTTAAAATAATTAATTTTATCTGCTTAACGCTCTGCAAGTTTTTTATATTAATATTTTTAAATATTCAATGAAAATAATGAAAGTAAATCTTACCCTAATAGCTTGATCGATTTTTTTTTTTTTTTTTTTTTTTTGTTTCCGAAAAAGAAATTTTAATTTTTTGTCAAATGAAGCCATCTGACGTGTACAAAATAAGTGTTATCCTTTGGACTGTTCTTGCAGGGGCGTAAATCCTGGGGGGGTACGGGTGGGTGCAACCCCCCCCCCCCTACGAAAAAATCAGTCGGAAAATTTCCCGTTCGATCGGAAAAAGTACGTTTAGTCGAAAAAAAAAATGGTATTAACTTATAAAAGCTTATAAATTGGAAAAATGAAAAAATCAGTCGGAAAAATTCTCGTTCGATCGGAAAAAAGTAAGTTTAGTCGAAAAAAAAATGGCATTAACGTATAAAAACTTAAGAATTGGAGAAATGTTTCTGTAGTTTTTAATTAGTAAATAAGAAAAACAAGTTAGAGCGAAGAAAACCTATAAAATTTTATTCTTAGTCGGATTTTTTTCCCTTGTAGTTTTTAATTAGAAAATTAGAAAAAAACAATTTAGAACGAAGAAAACCTATATAAATTTATACTTAGTCGGAAATATTACGGATTTTATTTTTGTGATTAAAACTATATAGAAAAACTTTGACTTGTCAAATATTGTGAACTCGAAAACCTCGATATGAAGAAACAAAATATTTGTATACATATTCCAGCAATGTTAATATTATTTGTAACCTTGATATTTTGATCGAAAACTTTGATATTCCGAACTTTTTTCTGTTCCCTTTGACTTCGAGATCCAGCTGTATTTATTTATAGTCGGAAAGTTTTTAGTTTAGTCTAGAAATTTTAAGACATACTGATTGAAGTGAAGAAACTTCTAATTTTTTTTTTTATCTAACTTTAAATTTAGTTAGAAACGTGTATCACGGAATTTAGGTGATATGCGATGAAAATTCAAAACTAAATTGCAAATATTTAGAACTTTACCCTATCAAAATCTGGATATTTTCCACTCTACACGAATTTTACCTTTAATCGAAAATAATTATGGTTTTATTTTTTCTATTAATTTTGTGTTTTCTTTTTATTTTACTTAAAAAAGATGTTAATTTCTTTTTTTAACTTTTTTACGTAATTTTAGATTGATTTAAAAATGTGTTTCAAGAAATTTATATGATACCGGATGAAATTGAAAACACCCAAATACTTTAAATTTTTATCTCGAAATAATCTGGATATTTTACAATCTATACGAGTTAACTTCTATCAGAAATAATACTTTCATTTTCTTTTTCCTTTCTCAATTGTATTCGATTTTTTTTATATATAATTATTATTACTGAATTTTGTTTGGTTGGAAAATACAGGGGTGACAACTAATTTTTACTCTGTTTTAAAGTATGTCGTTAGAAAGAATTAAGAAATCCCGTATTTTTGGCACATTTTTGTCTTTAAAATATTCCCCAAGCAAACAGATTTCAATTTTACTTAGAAAGAAACAATTTTAACCTATTACTTACGAAATTATTAAATTTTATAGATGAAATTCACAGGATAATTATGACTTCGCGTGTCGTATTGAGATAGTCAAATAATTTTAAGGCGCTGATGTCGATTCTTTTCGAATTATTAATAAATTTATCTAAAAATTAGGGGAGAAAGTCTATGATTAATATGTATAGGAAAATGCGGATTGGAATCAAAAACTGCTTTGTTACATAGCGATATATCTTGTTACTAAACGTACAAAATTTGATTAACTTTTATTGAAGTACTAAGAAATGGTTATAAGTTTTGTTCATTCGAAAATTTTCAATCTTTTAAATTTTGACTTTTTTCATGTTGTAGACGTACACTGGCAACAGGATTCCTTATGCTTAATTCAGAATTTGAATTTCTATCCGGAGTGGAGTCTATGTGAATAAATATGCCATACACAGAAAAAATAAAATGCATTAAGCCCTTTATTGGTAAAAAAAAAACGGACATCGAATCCCCAGCTCTTCAATAATCCAGTTTCATCAAATTTTGTACATTTAGAAACGAGACATATCACTATCAAACAAAGCAGTTTGGAGTAGAGATCTGCATGGGCCGACATTTCCAGGCCCGGGCCCGGACCGATACAAAAATTAAAAGTTTGGCCCGAGCCCCGCCCGGCCCGGCCCGAGTGAACTTCTACAAAACATTGATTTTTACGTCGAATTAGTTAAAAATTTGTCTCGTACGAGGAATTCTGACCAAAAATATTTATCTTAACTTATTTTTTATGTTTATAATCTTTATTTTTATAGAAGTGCAGCAGGTTGCGATATTTATTTGTTTAATGAATCTCTATTTCTTGTATGTAAATGTTTCAGTTATCATTAGTATTGTTAATCCATATTCCACGTATAGAAGTGTTAAAAATCGGAAAAATGCTATACAGTAAAATCTTCTAAGATGGAATTGCATAGAAAAGAAAAAAAAATGCGTTATAGACAAGTTCCCTTCTTAGCAAGTGTAAATGTATTATATATTCTTTTCTTACTTATTAGTATATTAATTTTGCATGGATCAACACGTTTTTCAGTTTAAAACAGGGTTCCGTCATAGGCAGGTTCCTTTTCACACATTTTACTGTATTTTAATTTAGTTATATTTTAATATGCGTAGAAATCTACTATTCTTTAAAAATAATAAATTTTAATGTTTAAGTGTAGAATAATGGCGATTCAAAAATGTATGCATTTTTTGCAAAAACTTTTGCGCCAGGCTTAATTTAACTGATCTTTAAATGGACCAGGCCACGCTGAGACAATGATTTTCATACGGGCTGGCTCAAAACTAGGACCGAAAATTTTGGGCCGTGAAGACTAGGAATGAAACCAGGCCCGGCTCTGTACAGAAAAATTAAGTTAGGCCCGGCCCGCGCCTTCAGAAAAAAGTATGGCCCGGGCCCGGCTCGGGCCGAGTGCTGTGAATGAAAATCGGACCGAGCCCGGCCCGTGCAGATCTCTAGTTTGGAGTTCCAAACCGCAATTTTCTACACATATTAATCATAGTACTTCACCACTAATTTTTAGAGACATACATTAATAATTCAAAAGGAATCAACATCAGCGCTTTAAAACCTATTTGACTATCTCGATACGCTCAGTCATAATTATCTTGAGACTTTCATGTATTATCTATAAAGTTTAATTCGTAAAATATTTACGATATCCTTTCTTCGTTTTTATCACATATGCTAAACTTTTGGACATGAGTGTATATATATATATATATATATATATATATATATATATATATATAGATAGATAGATATATTAATTAGTCGGCATTTTGTTGGCAATGGTACTCGGAAATTTTTCTTCTTGGAGTCGGAAATTTATGAGTCTACACCCCCCCCTAAGCGACCAAGGTGGTTTACGCCCCTGTGTTCTTGATCAGGGACAGAGATCATATTGGTGAAATTCATGGCATATAATGAGAATTATACTGTTTTTAGGTATGTGCCAGATATGGCAAGTGGTGCAGTAAAGGGTTAACCTCTGTAACAAATAATCGTATAAAAAACATATTGGCACCAATTTGAAATATTTACTGTTAAACAGCATGTATATGTTAGTACTGTAAAAGTCCAAAATCTGGTAAATCATAAGTTTCACTGGTAAATCCTAGCATTAATAGGGAGTTGGTAAAAGCCCGAAATATGCTCCTTAACGTTTGTACTTCAGGCTTTTACCGGATCATTTCAATAAATGCTGGGATTTACCGATTATTTTTAAAGTAAAACGCCGATAATTGATAAGATTAGCATAGGATTTTTAATTCTTTAGAGAAGGCAGAGAAATGATTGTAAATTATTTAGCAAACCGTTATATAATTGGTAAATAGAAGCATTTAATTTCCCGGTGATAGATTATTATTTGGTTTACTTAAAGCTATAATAATAACTTAGTAGCTCCATATGTAACGCATTTCAAGTAATCTGTTTATATTAATCTCACGCCGGATAAATCAACTGGTATCATTTCTTTGTGCAATTCAAAATTACGTTATGCATTAATCATAGGATAACTTGTAATTTCCATTTATGAAAACCAATTCATAAATCAAAAGATATAATTTAATTCATCATTTGGTTACAGAATCTGTTTTTATTACTCTTGATCTAAATCATTTAATGATTTATTGAATGGTTTGTAAGATTATTTGATGAGGTAATAAATTATATGTTATCAGATTTATTTCACTGGGATTTTTCATTTTCGCCAAATTGCGTCTTGTTCTTATGTTTTAGTGAAAATTTGACGTGTTTTAGCTGATGTTATGCCAGTGTTGCCAGATTGGGGATTTTGTCCCCATTTTGGGGAATTTTTAACCTCTAAGGGATTTTTTGGGGGACAAGTAGTTCGTGGGGAAACTTTTGGGGACTACAAAAATTTTGGGGAAAAACTTGGGGAATTTTTAATTTCTTTTAGTCCTGTAGAAAAACTGGATCAGTCTCAAACTCAATTTTGATTTGAAAAACGAAAATACAATCCAGAAATCGGAAATATCTATCATTATTCTCTTGGATGTGGTCGTGTTCATTGTTTACTACATAACAGTTTACACATATTACAGATACACGAGAGTCTAAAATCTTAAGCAGCTTAAATCTACAGGACTTTAACGAAAAATTCCTACGCCGCACTTTAAAAAAAATTTAACTTAAATATGTGGAAAGCAGATATTTTTCTCTTATGATATGCAAAAGCACATCGATTGATACAGCGAAAATACTTTGCATTATGATTATGTACTTCAGTATAGGGATGACAAAAAAATTAAAACAGCGTACCATCTCGGATTCATTTAAATCCTAATTGATAAAAGATTGTCTAAAGCTATGGAGCTAATGTAACAATAGTCCAACATTGTTAGACAATACTTTTAAAAACAAACATGAAATAACTTGTCACTGCAAAATGTCTCTCATTCTCATGTAACTACAGAATATGCATTCAGCCCAGTTTAAAAGTTTGTTTTTTGTAAATGGGGAATTTTTTCAAAAAAAGGCTTGATTTGGGGAAAATTTTTTAGCTTAAATTACTTAGATATTTTCTATAGCGGTAAATTGAAAATTTAAAAATTCCCTTTTTGAGTAAAAACTGAGTTGGGGACTTTTACGGAAAAAAACACTGATTTGGGGAAAATTTCAGGAATTTTGGGGAAATTGACTTTTTGCTATCTGGCAACACTGTGTTATGCCAAATGAACAAAAACTGTAATACACGGCTTTCAAGGCAGAAGATTCTACAAAATTTGTATAATGTAACAGTGACACCTCCCTGCCTTTAATTTTACCTGGCCTTATGGCTGGGAATTTGTAAAGAATCGTCAAATAAACGAAAGTTGTTCGTGCTAGATGGACTGTGTGTTAATAATTAAGTTGAATTTCCTAGATCCGTCAAACCAAAAATGTTTTCAGCTTTGATTCGCCACGGGATCCGAGCTCATGGATTGGGTCTTTGCGGGCGCAATGCATCTACCTGATGCTTTCGCGGCTTTCTCCAAAATTTGTAGGTATGGGGGTTCTTTCCCATACCATACAAGTGGTGCCTCATTTTATGGATAATAGCCCAGTTTAAAAAAAAATGAATGCAGGGAGGTGTCCGAAAATTAAAAAATATATATATAGCACAACTGGATTCAAACAACTGCCAAGAATTTCTTCAGGACTACATGCTCTTCAGTCTGCTCTAGGTGATGCTGAACACATGTACAAAAGCTGGTCTAAATGCTTCTTGGAGCCCATTCTCTCACTGCAGTTGTCTGTGCCATTTGAATTTCCATGCCTAGTACTACTATTTTTCGCAAGTATCTTTATGACACGTCAAAGTTAAAATTTACGAATCTGGCTCTTGTGATACCAGCACATTATTGTTACAACAGATGTCGTGTTTCTTCAGTTCACACCACAATGTCCCCATGGTTGTTCTCCTCCTCGCGCCCTATCTTTTGAATTTAATGAAATTGCTGTCTACTGCATATTGCTGCCTGGACCCTTCGTTGATACAGGATGTTATAGTTAACCTGCCTTTCGTCATCTGTTTTGCCTTCCCTGAGTGCTTGACCGGGAAATACCGTTCTATTTTCGTCTGCTGTTTGCGGCTATTAGATCGACTCGAAAGAAAAATGTCGCTCCTGGAATATAAGTTCGGTGCCATCTAAAGATATGAAGTTCAAATTTTTTAGCGTAGTAGACTGCGAATATAGTTGGACCCTATCGATGGCTCACTCATCAATATAGGACTTAACTGGCACACAGTGTCTCAGAAATTGGTAACATTTTTTTTTTATATTTTTATGAGCATGACGAAGAAATTTATTTCTTTTAACATTTTCTATTTTTCTTGGATTTTAAATTTAAATAATTTCTGTTCCAATATAAAGCTATAAAATTCATGATCATGCTTATATTTATGTAGATAAGGCGGTTTGATATCTAAATTATTATCTATATTATATTTTATAATATATGAATCTAATTCTTTTTTTTTTAACATTACAATTATAATTGGATAACCGAGTGAAAGTTGTTTACGGTTTATTCAATGTTGACATCATCTTAACAGCTGATACATAAACAATTTTCAAATCACTCGCAATCATTTAATGCAGTCTCTTATTTTTTTTAATCTTTAAAAAAAGTAGATTATAGAAAAGATGTCATCATTACAGTAGGAAAATTTTCGGCTATATTGAGGAAAATTATGTTCTCATTTTTTAATGCTAAAGAGATATTTTAAAGTTCCTTTATCTTTTTACAGTTGATAAGTGTATTTTTTTTTTTGTTGATTACTAAATCACCAGAGATGTAATATATGGAACTTTAACTCGATGATATTAGTTGTCTGTTTTTCACGAATGAGTGCAAACAGTTTATTATTATTTTATTGGTTTTTTGTTCAGCATTAAATAAAGTTGGTTTTCATAAAAGGAAATTACAAGTTATCCTATGATTAATGCATAACGTAATTTTGAATTGCACAAAGAAATGATACCAGTTGATTTATCCGGCGTGAGATTAATATAAACAGATTACTTGAAATGCGTTACATATGGAGCTACTAAATTATTATTATAGCTTTAAGTAAACCAAATAATAATCTATCACCGGGAAATTAAATGCTTCTATTTACCAATTATATAACGGTTTGCTAAATAATTTACAATCATTTCTCTGCCTTCTCTAAAGAATTAAAAATAAACTACAAAAAGAAAGAATGTTTAATGTTAGAAAATGGATTCATTTTCAGAAGAAAATGAGTCACTGATAAAAAGCTATGAAGTTTAATAATTAATGCTTCGTACGGAATTTAAGACAGAAATATGTGATCGACATCACAGGGTGATAGACATACTGTACTTCCTTACGCAGATACATACAGTATGCCCACTAAAGTCCCTTGGCCTCCTCTTAGCATCGGAATGGCTGCTGCGATATTCATAAAAATGGTCTCTACGTATAGTAAAGTAGTCATGCGCTACTGAATTAAATCGCGTAAGGCGCCACCTGGTGGAAAACTGGGTAGTTGGCATTCCTATCTCAAAACGGAAAGAGATAGGGGAAAAGGTGATTTACAAAGTTGTAGAGCATCATCGATTTAGTACGAAAATACATCTTGTGGGCATTAATGAGAATAATGAAACGGATAAAACGCGCATTTGTTTTTTCGTGATTTCCTGCACTGTGACGTCACGTTTTTGAACGGAATGAGAAATGATTATCTTTGAACATCTCAAATAAAGGTATAATGTTATAACTAGTTGTTTTTATCTTTCTGAGACCGTTTTGTCCCGTCACAGTGTAGGAAATCCTAATCGTACATTCATGGAGATATAGCGATTTTTTAAAAATTTCAAAAAATACTTGCATGTTTTTAGCTTACGTCATGCAGGGTTTTAACTAAATTTAACGCCGTTTCAGAAAAATTAGCAAAGTGTAGTAGAAACCATACAGTGCAATTGGGATATAAATGTATTAAATATTTTATATAATATGAGCAGCTGTATGAATTTTTTTTATCTGCACATGCGCGAACGATAGCAAAGATTTTTTAAATATAATTTAATAGTCAACTAAATGGAGCAACTCATAAAAATAAATCCAGTCAAATACCATTAAAATTCAGAAAAATATCGGCGATAGAGTGAGCTGATATTTAGTTGCTCTCTAAAAGCAGCTGAATGATAAGGGATTTTCACAAATTGTCAATTTTAATTTTATTATTTTTTTTAATTTTGAGTTTTTTTATGCTTTAGTTCTTCTTGGATAAGCACCAGAACGAGCCTATTCCATGACAAAAATAAGTATCAAAATCTAAGCATTTGTTCCAAATCTACTCGTTGATATTCACTAAATACTAACTTTTGATGAAAGTCAGTTAATAAAAAATGACAATTTGTGGAGAATCCCTGATCATTCAGCTGCTTTTAGAGAGCAACTAAAAATCACTTCTCTCTCTCGCCGATATCTTATTGAATTTTCACAATATCTGGCTGGCTTTTTTTTATAAGTTGTTCTATTTAGACTATTAAATTAAGCAAAAAAGCTTTGTTATCGTTCGCACATGCGCAAATAAAAATTATTTAATACAACTGATCATATTTCATAAAATATTTAATATATTTATATTCCAATTGCACCATATTGTTTCTACTATATTTTACTAATTTCTCTGAAACTGGCGTTAAATTTGGTTGCAAACCCAGCATGATATAAGCTAAAAACATGCAGGAATTTTTTGAACTTATTAAAACAATCGTTGTATCTGCATGAATATACGTGCTATTCTTACACAAATCAGTAAACTCCACATACTTGTATTCTACAGCGACAGATCATTTCAAGCATCTTACTGTGCAGGTTGATCCCAAATATTATTATTTTTCTTTGATTTTTTGTTGGCCCCCTAATTGTATTCCATATCGAATCGACGTTGATAAATATGAAGTCAAACATATTCTTTATAATCCTGAAGTTCCAGAAAAATCCGACAAGTATATTTTTAAATATCCGACAAAATGTCTAAAATTGAAAGTGTCCAGTGATTAATGGCTATATAGTGTATATTTAGGTATACATGTGATGGAATTTCATCAACCTTCATATTGAGTTAGACTTTGATATAAATTTGTTCTAATTAAGTTTGAGAGTATATCGCACAACAGCTAGCACTGTTCTGTTGTGTTTTTCCCGATTTTCTACAAAGCTATATATTTGCATCCTAGTTTGAATTGGGTAGAAATGCACCAAATTTTATATTTGAAGTTTTTATTTAAAATGTATAATTTTTTGGATAAATTTTGAATATGAATACACAACAGGAAGCGCTGTTGAACTGTGTTTTTAAAAAACAACAGCTCACTGAGACTACGACGTAAATTCAAAGAAATGTACTATATTTTGTAATTGTTAGTGTGAAACAAGCCGATTAATGTAAAAAATTAAAATAATATAGATGAAAGTTTTGTGATGTCCACAGAATACTAGTAAAATATATTTTTAGGATTTAAAGCTCCATTTTTATGTTTACATATTTTTTGCCTGTGCAATGCTGCATTTAAATGTTTTTGAGATGAATTTTTTTTTACAATTATCAAAAAATTTTTAATGGAAAGAATATCATCGTCAGTTTATGAATGGTTGATTCCTATTTTACTAATGAATTTGCATTTTTAGTGGGAAGAAAATGTGCTGTAAACTAGTTTCTTTTCTTATAATTTGGTAAAATTTAAATGAAATATATAGAGCTTTTTGTAAAGATGTTGTTGAACCAAAAATAATTCTAATTGAACAATTTTGTATGAGGAAGAGGGGGGTGGAGGGGTGGAAGTCGCATAAAAATTTTAAACTTTAAGTTTTTGAAAAAAAAAAAATCAGGAGATCTATTGCATTAACTTAAACGTGTTTCACTCCTTATTTTGACGTATTCTGCTATTAATATTGCCTATCTATTTTTAATAGGTAAACAAATTAAAGGATGTTTCCATCTTCCTGAGACA
Organism: Maratus speciosus; assembly: GCA_963932465.1. Classification (NCBI taxonomy): domain Eukaryota; kingdom Metazoa; phylum Arthropoda; class Arachnida; order Araneae; family Salticidae; genus Maratus; species Maratus speciosus. The sequence continues at coordinate 279,502,804 of OZ010788.1, read as the reverse complement.
TCATATACACACATGCACATAGTTATATATATATATATATATATATGTCACGAAACATTGATGCTGTGATGAATTAATGTATGTTAGATGAGTGAACTTATGAGCTAATAACGTCACTCTGGGAATGAAGTAACTGAGTATAGAATGAAGTCATAAAGTAACTAAGTATAGGCAGCTGACATGCATCAGGTGGTTATGCAAGGCATTGAATCAAAAAATCAGTAGCGTTTCACCAATAAAAGAATCTGTTGCAGCAAAAGTTCTTATTTAAGTAAATAAATGACAACAATAGGTAGATGGGAGAGATTTTTTTGAGACACAGTCAGTTTTAAAGAACTGAACGTATTCTATATAATCAACAGGTTACGTAAACGTATGCCAGCACACAACTAGCAATAAATCAGAATTTATATTAGGCAGCTACACTACGGCATTGACATCCCACTGAAACTGGAGCCGCGGATTTTGAGAGCGTAGAAATACAAAAATTTGCAATGAGCAAGGTTGTAGCCAGTACAGAGCCCAATTTGGCGAACGAAGAAAAGAAGCAAACAGTCCCCAGAAGCGTTCTAAACATCGAAGTGTCCTTCGAAAAAAGTTTATGATCAAGAAAAAGAATACTCTGAAATAAAATGATTTCAGGGTGGAATAAAATATTGAAGGCAAATATCAAGGCAAATTTTTAATTGGAAAATGTAAAAAAGAATAAAATATACGTATTGCAAATAAAAAATAATAAATTAATAGGAAAAAAAATAATTAAATGGGATAAAGAATTTGGAATAGATTTAAGATAAGTTAAAAATGTAACATGTGTGTACATACATATACATGTATAATTTAGAAATTATGCATAAAAAATAATTTAGAAATAACAATAAAATATTATAATAATATAATATAATTTGCGAATTACATGTTATAGCATTATATATCATATATTTTAAAATGGAATCAGATGAAATTATCTATTGCCAAAAAGGGGCTACTATAAATGGTACATATTTATAGTTCTGGTTTATCCATAAATACATTTTTATTTGTGAAAGCATATAAATAAATAAATATTTATAGAAATATTCGAATATTAAAAGTCAGTTACGACAATTCCATTGCATTATTCACATAACGCATTTGACTAAAATATTGATTAATTCTTCTGCTAAAGAATTGTTCTATAATTGCACAATTTTGTTCACAAATAGTAATCTTTCTATTCAGAAGTTTTGTATTCTTAAAGAAAGAAGGAAAAAAGAAAACACAACATCGAAAATTCTTAACAGGTATTTACAACATTATTATCCAGTATCATTCCATGGGTCATTCTCACTAAAAGTACAAAATAGCAAGAAGAAAAAAATTCTATCTTATAAAAGTGTGTAAAAGATCTTAAAAATTGCATGGATGTTTTTATTTATGCTTAATAAATAAACTTATCTCAGTTGTCGAGTTTTCTATTTCATTTTTCACACGTTTTTGATTTTTTTAAAAACCTTTTTGAACATTTACATTTCAAAAATTTGAATGAAGACATAATGGAATAGTTATTGGGCGTAATTTGTAAATATTTATTCTTTATAATTAAATTTTTAAGGATCATGCTCACAGAAAAGAAAAATTTGGCTAAAAAAATATTTTGAACTTTTGAATTTACAGAATGTAATTTTCTGATAAACATTGCGCATCAGGATTTCATTACTTTTCAGTTTTTTTGCTTTGAATCAGAGACCTCCTTAAATTGCATACAATGTTTGATAATTGGCCGATAAACTAGACAATATCAGTAAAAATGGATATGACGGAGGACACGGAAGAGACAAAACTGAAATTTTGAATTTTTAACTTTGTTGGTTTTCAGGTTACTAAATTGGTGTATTTCGTTTTCTTAAATGCAATGTTAAAGCTGTTTAAAACTTGTATTGTAATTATAAATTATCTTCTCTTACCTAATTTATGTTGATCACGGAGTACACAGTGAGAACGTTGCCAAACTCCAAACATAACTAATAAATTGTAAAAAAATGAATAATTTCACATTAGAACAAAATATTACATAAAAAAAAGGCTTTCCTTCTCCCAAATTACCTAATGATAATTTGGCATGTACTGTCATCTATGGAATAAAAAAAAATATTTTCAGTGTCCACGGAGGGAGACAGTTTTGATAGGGACAAAGTTTATAAATTAATTCCCTAGTTCTTGAAGATATTTGCCAAACTTCAAATGACCATTTTTCTGAAAATTTTTGAACTCATTTTTCATTGTATTATTTGAAAGAGCACTCTTTTAAGATTCCAAATATGGGTACTTCTTAGTTATCCCGTCGACCAATTTCGCCAAATTATATAAATCGCCAAATTATATACACATTGACATAATTTTTATTTTAAATAACGGAAGAACAAATAAATTAGTAAAACATTAATAAAAATACAAATAAAACGTCGAATTAATGGTTTTATTGGCTGTTATTGGCATTTAATCTTACAATTAATTAATTAATGTCAACCATTATTGGCATTTAATCTTACAATTTGGCGACAGTAATTTGGTCGACGGGATAACTAAGAAGTACCCAAATATGTTTTAATTTTATTCCTACGATTAATAGACGAGGCGTTATGTCTAATTCAATAAACAGGAAGTAATGAGTCAACTAACGGAAGGGAGCAAGAAGACCAGGAGAAATGTAAACAATGTTTCTATGCATCATTTTCTTACGTATTTTACATAAAACACTAATGAACCTTAATTGACACTTCTTGATTAATTTTAAAGATAAGATATAATATAGATAAGAAATCTTTACATGCGATTTCTGGAAAATCAATTTTTCCCGCTATTAAAAGTACGATAAACTTCATTACATAGAATGTCTTAAACATATTTCAGTGAAATTTTATCAGAATGCTTTCCATAATACTCCCTATGTTCGGAACTCGAATCTACGTTCTATGTGATAATGTAATTATTTTATAGGTACTCGAATATAAAAAAATGATAATTTTGAATAAAAAAATTGTATTTTTGACACATTTTGAAATATTTCAATTAATTTTGAAGATATTGTAAAACTCCTAGTTCAGTGCGCATGTGAGAGTAATAGCAGTATTTATTTCAAAGAAATTTGAAATATATTTAGTTGAGTTGAGTGTAGACTGTCTGGTGCAAGCGTGACATTTTGCTAAAAAAATGGCAAAAACCCAATTTTTTAAAATAAAGATGTTGCTAGGATTTTATGTTTTTTCATTTTTCTGTTTTACATTTGAACTAAAAATATGTGTATTTATTCTATATTGTACATAAAAAAACACTGCTCGGAACTTAGGCAGATACCTTAAACGTCAGTGAAATGAAAGTTGTGTTTTAGATGTAGGGACGTCCACGAAGGGGAGTTTTGGATATGAGGACGTGAGTTTCAAAACTCGCCTTATCCAAAATTTAAAAAATCGAGTTTTCTCTACCAATCAAATTCTATTGGTAAACCTGCACAGAAAAAACACTACAATCTGTAAAAAAATATTTTTATCCTTTATTTTTGGGTTCTTAAAATATTGGTTTGGTTTCAAAACTCGCCTTATCCACTAGGGAGTTGGCAACAAAGCTAGCGTTATTCCTGCGCATGCTTAGACCAACGGACGTCTAGCTTATCAGCTACTATCACAGTAATTTTCCTTCATTTCTCTGAGACCTGTTGCTATTTTCGTTTAAAGTTTTACCTGTTCTATTCATACAAATTAATTAAATAAGTTTTACAACATGTCTTATGTATAACGGACAGTGAATCAATCCTTACATTTTGTGGGGGAAGGGGGAAGAAGAGAAAAAGAAATACGAACACGTGGGCTAGTAAAGAATACGCGCAAAAAAGATTAAAATGTAAGTTCAAAATGGAGAATCACTTTCTATATTTCTTACTGTCAGAAAGTGTTAAAAGATTTAATTTTTAGTCTCAGGCATAAACCTAAGGCATTTCCGATCCTCTCTGTTATATTTTTTAAATTAATAGTTACTTTATTAAGTATAACATTATTTATTGAATAAGATAAACTTCAACATGCTGCTTAGCTTCAGCTAGCAAATTATAGGATCATACAAACTCAACAACACACAGTGTTGCCATTCCTTCGGTCATAATAATATGTTGCCACACAATATTAATAATAACAATATATAACACCTCCACCACAAATTACAATATAAATAAAATAACGTAATATGTAACACCCCCCCTGTTGCATTACACAACATAATCTCTGAAACGATAAGGTTGTCTTACAAGACGACCTCTTCTTGTTACATATCCACTGTTACTATTTTCTGTACTCTGATTCTGCAAATCATTTGGATGTACAATATTCCCCCTTTCCCTTTGAATGTCAGTTATATCTCTGGAGTATCAATATTTTCATAAAAATCTTGAAATGAATATTTTCGCTTTCTTAAATGAAAAGAATTTCGTCTTAATATATTACCTCTTACTGTTTTTAATAATATGATCTAGGATTATTACATTTTTTTACAATTTTAGCTGGTTCCCAAATATTATTGACTCTCAAAAGAACACTTTCCCCTTCACTAAAATCTGGTCGTTCTCTGGCCTGTCTGTCATAATAAAATTTACTCGTATCCCTTTTTATTTTTAATGTGTCCTGAAATTGTATTATTTTTGGTTGCAAAATAGAAACTGTTGCAGGTAATTTAGTTCGAAGACATCTGCTCATAAGTATCTGAGCAGGAGAAACATTCATTCCACTGATAGGTGTATTTCTATGTTTAAGCAATGCTTCATTGATTTTGTTCGTTTCAGTGCCAGATTTACGGAGAATACCCTTGGCAATACCCACCATTTTTTCAGCAAATCCATTTGATTTTGGATATCTGGGACTACTGTGTGTGAGTTAAATTCCTCATTTTCGAGAAAATTCATTGAATTTACTACTGTCAAATGGCATGTTATCACAAACAATTTCTTTAGGTAAGCCATGATTGGAAAAAACTGCCTTTAGTTTTGGTATTATTTCATCTGCTCTTTTGTTGGATAACTTTATTATGTCTAACCATTTGGATAAATAGCAACCGATAACGAGAAAACTGTAGCCCCCAAACTCACAAGTATCTATCCCTATTTTTTCATAAGGTAAGTTTGGGATTTCATGATGTATCAAAGGCTCCTTTATGTTTCTGGGACTGTTACTCTCACTATTTTACATCTGGATACCATATCTTCAATATCTTTTGTTATCCCCGGCCAAAATAAAACCTGTCTGTCCCTAGCTTTAGCCTTTTCCATTTCACAATGAGCCCCATGAAGTAATTTTAACATTTCAGCTCTTAAGCTTATTGGTACTATAAATCTGTCATTTAAAAATACCAGCCCTCTTCTATATATATATTATTCCTATATTTAAAATATTCCTGAGCTTCAGTTGGGATATTTTTACTATTGGTGGGCCAGCCCTCATCAAAAAATTTCAAAACATATGCAAGACCAACATCAGATATTGTTACCTCCTTAAATTCATTTTTTCTAAACTCGCTAATTTGCAAATGTTTAGTTAAACTATGAACCATTTCCGTCATTTCCACATCATCTTTCATGGGTTTTACAATAAATTATCTTGACAATAAGTCAGCTACATACATGTACTTACCAGGTAAATATTTAAGATTTAATTGATATTTCAAAAGTTTTATTTTCATTCGTTGCAACCTAGGGGACACTACACTACCTACACTTTTATTCATAACAGAAATTAATGGCTTGTGATCAGTTCTGATCAGTTCTTCAATTTGTCTACCATAAATAAAATAATGAAATTTGGTTGCAGCTAAGACAATACTTAAAAATTCCTTTTCAATTTGGGCATATCCTTTTTCTGTATCTGTCAAACTGCGAGAAGCAAATGCAACTGGTTTCCCACCCTGCAACATGCAACAACCCAACCCATCTTCTGAACTATCTCTTTGTATCACTACAGGTTTAGAACTGTTGAATACCCCTAATACAGGAGCATTTGAAATTTTACTCTTTAATGCTTTAAGAGTATTTGTGTGGACAGGCATCTACTGCCAAGTTACATTTTTTTAGAAGCTCTCTTAAAGGAGCAGATGCTGTGTATGCCTGGGGTATAAACTGCCTGAGATAACTGATCATACCCAATATCCTTTGAAGTTCAGTTTTATTTGTAGGTTCAGGCATATCAATTATTGCTTGTACATAGTCAGGATCAGGTTTCATACCATTAGAATTAAACACATACCCTAAATATTTAACTTCAGGTACCTTAAGTTGTATTTTACAATTTATTGAATTTTACATTCAATTCTTTAGCTCTTTTAATAACTTTAGCCAGAATTTCATCGTGTTGTTCTGGAGTATCTGCTGCAATAAGGAGATCATCAAAATAAATTAAAACCCCTTCAATATCCCCAAAATTTGCCTCATTTCTTTTCTGAAATATTTCAGGTTCGCATGATAATCCCATTGGAAGTCGCAAAAATTTATAACATCCAAATGGGGTACTAAAAGTACACAAATCGGTGCTTTCCTCATCTAATTCAATTTGAAAAAACCCATCTTTAAGATCAAGTACTGTAAATAATGTTTTGTTACATAATTTGGAAACAAGCTCCTCAACCTTAGGTATTAGAACATGATCTCTAATTATTGCTTTATTTAGATCTTGGGAATCTAAACAGAGTCTGACTGAGCCATCAGATTTTTCTACCACAACTAAATTACTCACCCAACCCTGTGGACTATCAACTTTGACAATAATTCCCTGATTTTCTAGCTTTTTTTAGTTTTTCTTGTAATTTAGGACATAAGCTAACTGGGATTCGTCTAGGAGGACGAGCAATAGGTACTGAATTTTTTTCCATTTTAATAGCATACTTCCTTTCAAATTTCCCAACCCCTGTAAATACTTCCATGTTATTCTGAATAAACTTATTTATATTCATATTTATAGATACATTATCAACACATTTTAAAAGATTTATTTTAACACATGCTTCTAACTCAAGAATAGGCTTTGCCTTAATATTATCAATAATAACAAAATTCACTTTAGCCTGCTTATTATCAACATTACACATTAAATTAATCATACCTGTAGGTTTAATTTTAGAGCCACCATAAGCTGCCAATATTATATTAGTATCTTCAAATTTAAATCCATTATTTAAAACAGAAAAAACATGTAAAGGTAAAATACTAATTTGTGCACCAGTATCCAATTTGAAATTAATACTACGATCACATATGTATACATCCTTAGTCCATTCATTTGTTACAGTCACTTTACTTACCTCAAGAACACTTACAGAGTCGATAAAAAATTATTATGGGAACCAGAACAAGAAAAATACTGTTCTTCCTCTTTATTTTCACTATAGGTTACATCTTGAATGTAACGCATTCTACACACAGAAGAAAAATGATTAAATTGGTGACATTTAAAACACTGATTGCCAAAAGCTAGGCATTCTGATCTTTTGTGTTTCCTGTTGCACTCCTTACATAAATAAACAGTATTCTGAGTATTTTGTGAAGCACTGTTCAAAGTAAATTGTGATGCATGGTTCTGACTATACTGTGAAGTACTCTCACCTCCAGAGTTCTTGTAGGAAGACAACCAATTTTTTATGTAAGAGGGCGCCTGTTTCTTGGTAACAGCCTCTACATTTTTAGTTTGTACAGCCCGGGCTTGTTTTTTTTCAAGTTCTGCAGCCTTACAGATTTCTGCGGCTCTAGCTAGAGACAAATCTCCACCTTCTCGTAATAATCTTTCTTGCAATCCGGTGTCGGCGATTCCAAGAACAATTCTATCTCGAACAACACTGTCAGTTTGTACTCAAAACTCACATGACCTCACTAACTTTTTTAAGTCAGTAAAAAATGTGTCAAAACTTTCATGGATGTCTTGAACGCAGTTATTGAACACAAATCTTTCGACAACAACGTTTGTTTTTGGACTGTGATGCTTTTCAAAGGCTTCTAAGACTTTGTCATAATTATTTCTGTCATCGTCTGACAGCTCTGATGTGTTGAAAAGTTCTATAGCTTCTTCACCCACCGCATGCAGTAGTATGGCAACTTTCACGTCAGGTTCCTTTTTATCACGACCCGAAGCTTTCATATAAATAGTGAAACTTTGTTTGAACTTTCTCCAGTTCTCAGCCACGTTGCCTCCTAGGCTTAAGCCTACCGGTGGTCGACAATATTCATTTGCCATGCTTTTACTTAACTTTTTCAAATATCCGCGGTCCGTTGAATTTCGACTACGCCATGTTATATTTTTTAAATTAATAGTTACTTTATTAAGTATAACATTATTTATTAAATAAGATAAACTTCAACATACTGCTTAGCTTCAGCTAGCAAATCATAGGATCATACAAACTCAACAACATACAGTGTTGCCATTCCTTCGGTCATAATAATATGTTGCCACACAATATTAATAATAACAATATATAACACTCTCAAAGTGCACTCACCAGAAAGAGAACCTCGAGTATTCAACTCTCTGATTTTAATCAGACTTTTGCTGTCATAAGGATTAATTTTGAATACAAAATATTATCATCCGATGACCAAAAATAGAGACTATTAATTTCTTTCAACAAGTATGATAAACGATTTTTTTTTTTTAAAGAAATTGATATCAAAACTTTTTTATTCATAGGTTGGCAACAAAACTCTTCTTATCCGAAACTTTTTTCTAGTTAATTAATTAAATGAATTAAAGTAGATTTTCCAAATTAACACAATGATATCACAGTGCAACTAGCTATAAGTATACAAAAAATTGGAGGTATTCGATATATGGGGTCGCAGTGACAGGTTTTTCGCGATTTTCCAAAATTTTATTTTTTGGATAAGGCGAGTTTTGAAACTCACGTTCTCATATATATTCATTAAAATATTATAGTTAAAATTTTTTTGTCAAAAACGCATTCAATAGTTTTCTTAAAACTTAAATATACATGTGAATGAAAATATTTGGAAATTTGCTAAATTTCCTAATATTTATCTTTCGGGACAGTAAAGTGTACCTTTTTGTGAGAATGATTCTTATCATCTTATGAACAATGATATCTGAACGTAGAGATCGACCGAAAATTCTTATTCGTTTTCGTCTTCGACCCAAAATCTGAATTTCACCGAAAATTTGTTTTCGGTGAAAATACTGTCGAAAATTCGGCCTGACCGAAACTGTCTGTATTGCAAAAATCTCGTTTCTTCCTTCCAAAATTTTCAACATTACTCATTGATTTGAACTGTGTCAGCTCAAATGAGACATTCTTTATTTATGGCTATGATGAACTTCCGTGTTTATAATTATTAGAAATGACTGACTCAAGAGGTGAGTGCATATTATAAAGCAAGGATTGCATATATGACTAAACTTTGAAAACATTTTTAACGTGTTCATTAAAAGCTGCAGACTTAACAGTAATAGAAAATTTTTAGTTTTAAACCGCAGAAGTCTTTCGAATTCTCATTGAGAAAGTTCTAGTATAATAGATGATCATTTACAAAAATCATTATAAAAGATAAATCGAGGCATGTATACCTAAAACCTTTTTTAGTTAGATGAAATTCGCGCAAGTAGAAAATCACTCTGTGTCGATGATGAATGGATTATATTTTATTTTATATGAAAATAAAAAGTTTTCGCCAGAGAGAGCCAACTAGGATCACAGGTATAATTACACTTATAATAAATTAATAATTATGTATATTTATGTAATAATCACTTAATAAAATGTTCTTGAACATTTTCGTTTTCGGTAGAAAAAAGGAAGATTACCGAAATTCGTTTTCAGTTTCACTGTCAGTCTTAAAAACCCGTTTCAGTCGATCCTTGTCTGAAAGTATGGAATTAGCTGAAAATGTTTAGTTAAACTTAGCTTCGAAAATTCATTTGAAATGTAGCTGCTAAGATCTGATTGTGAGAAGACACTAGGTACAGAATTAAGGAAGTGGCCCTGCACTTGTTCTGTGCAATTAATTCTTATCATTATTGTTATTTTATAAGCAGGCTATAAAATTTCCTGTTGATGTGTGGGGAAATGTAAAAATATCTCAGTTATTTTCAGTTGAATATATTTTTCAAAATTCAGTTTTTCTATTCTAGAAAAAAATATAAGGTATCAGAGCGCTATCGATTGCCCTATGCTATCCCAAATTTAATACATATATGTATTTAAAAGAACAAATTCTCTAAAGCTTTCACCTAAGTTAATGTAAATATTTGCAAATATTTAATTAACTACGCTTTAAAAAGTTTAAACTCTAAAATATTTATTAAATGGTAGTTATAATCTTCAATATTTATGAATGGGTATTGAAATTCATAACAACCAAACATTCTTAATAGAAAACTATGTTTTTGAGAAGAATTCTTTGAAATTTCCTGAAGAAACAGTGCCGAAATTTTAATTATTGCGCTCTTTTGAAAGCATATTTTGCAATTTTCGAAAAAACACGCTAAAGCAATTTTCTATTAGAAAAATTGTTCGAGTTTGACATTAAGTGCAAAGGTATTGTTTTTCTTAGTATGAAATTTGATTGATCAGTTACTTTGAAAATTAACTAATATATGTAAAACTTAAGGGCGTTTTTAAATTTTTTCCTATATTACTGATGGCAGGAGTTAAAAGTTAATCGAAGAGATGATTAATTTAAACGGAAGTTGTATAAATGATTAATTTTCTAAAATTAATTATCTTTTAAGTGTAACGCTTAAACTTTATTAATGTTAGAAACAAAAATTAAAAATGGTCTGTCCTAACAAACCCCTTTTCGTTAGTGGTACAAAAGCTTGTGCTTTGAAAAATGTAGCTAAAAATTTCAGGATGTTTGTTGTTTGTTAATATTGTTATTTAAACTAGGGATTAACTGATTACCGAATTGTCGATTCGGTATTCGATGATTCGCAATACCTAAAAGTATTGCGAATCGGCCGAATACTTAAAAGTATTCGACCGAATCTGAATCTTTCAAATAGTATTAATTTCTAAAACACAATAAGTAAAGTATTACTAGTTGTAAAAATACATGATGACCGATGTTCTGCTCATTTGATGTTATTTTAATATGCTTCAGTGATAAGTGATCATTTATAAAAGCTGATACATTAATATTTGTAATCAAAATTTAACACGGGCAATACGATTAAAAAATAAGTGTTTTTAGGCCTTATCTAGTTGTAATTTGTTTCTTTTATGTTTATAAATCTGCCTATATCCAGCTTCAGAAAATAAATCTTCATTATAAACACTGCTGGCAAGTGTGGATAAGTATTTTCTAGAAGTAAAAGAATTAATTCTCTTTTACTTGGAAGTAATAGGCTAAACGATAAGTTTCAATATTATGTGCATGAGTTCAGAATTCAGCTGCATTACAAAAAACAAGTTAAAAGCCGTTTTTAATAAAACAAGAAAGAAACCTTTCCACCCTAAAATAATCTATATAGGGTAAAATCAAAACAACTGTCTAAAATAGAGAAACAAAAAGTAAGGAAGATAGGGCATTTTCCCCTTAACATTTAATTTTAATTCTTTCTGCCTCAGTGTTTTGAAATTTAAATTTATTTAATGCGTATTTTCTTTAATATACACACCAAATTAGTCAATGCACAAGATTTCAATATTATACAATAAAATATAATGTAACATATTGTGAGATTTGAAGAAAGTAAATTTTGTTTTATTTCTTAGGTTTCACATTAATGACTTTAGCTTTAGACCGTACGAAATGGCAATTAAACCACATGTGGACTAAATGATATGTAATCAAAACTATTGTTTGTTGAAATTGAATGGTATTTATCAGAAATCTTTTACTTATAATGTCTTTATGTGAACTTGCCTCTTTGCATACTAATATTAATTTTAATATTTAAATAATTCATAAATGCGAAATTTCCAATCATTAATTTTGAAATGTTGTAGAAGGCATTAACGGCCAAGTCGCAGGAAGCCATTTTCAATGAAAGATTTGGGATGTTTGGCTTTTAACTTGTGCCCTTGTGCGAACTTCAGATATCACTACTTTTTCTGGCCGAAACATTAAGGAGAACTTGGCTTTTTTTTTTTTTTTTTTTTTTTTTTTTTTTTTTTTTTTTTTTTTTACCGAAAACTTTTTGTTGGGATACAAATTGATATGTTCCTTTTTTGTATTTGAGAACATTTCTATTCAATATGCTTATAATTAGTCATAGACAATCAGTAATCAGCTTAATGATAAGTTTCTTTTTATTTGAATGAAATTTTGTTTTTCTGACAATCCTTATCCTTAATAATAGCCTGTATAGTTTAATACTTTCATAGGTTATTTTGGGTATTGATTAGTGATAAAAAAAAATAAGTGATGGATTCATGAATTTGTGAGTAGAAATAAATCATTAAATATTTTGTTTAATTAGATTTGAGAATAAAAATGTAACTGAATTGACTTATAAAGAATTTAATTTTAATTAAAGTTTATTAAAAAAGCTAATATATGCAAAAAGGTTTCTTGAAAAATTTTAAGTATTCGGTTGCCGAATACCGAATATTCGGTATATACATTGGCCGCCGAAGCTTCGGTATTTGGCGAAATTCCTGCTTCGATCAATCCCTAATTTAAACTTAGAAAAATAGTCGACTGTAGCAGCCCTGTCCATGAAAAATTGAGCATGTTGTGTTCTAGGACATATATGCGGTGGGGAAAATGTCAATGTCAACCAAAAAGAATTCTCGGATGTACATTTTTACGCAAATACTTACACTGCTCAAAACAATTAAAGGATATTTGAAGTTTTATATAAAATAAAGATATAAACGAAATTTTTTTTGCCGAAAATAGAAGAAGAGAATCGCAAATGCAAATTTTTCTGGTTTTCAAACTGTGGAGTATGCAAATTTTGAGTTCGACGTCAAAAACGTCGCTTCAGCGGCAGCGAATGAAATTTGACTTTCAACTGGATAAAAGAGAATGAAGACAAGGATGATCGGCATTCAGTGATTGCTTTGTTTCGATGAGTACGATGTCTCAGCGAAGTCATTTGACAGATTCAGAAGCTTTGAGAATTGTTGGTAGGTTAGAAGGGGGCCAAACTCAAGCCGAAGTAGCGCAAGCCATTGGAGTGTCACAAAGTGTCATTTCCAGGATCTGGAACCGTTTTTTGGAGAGTGGATGTGCAGGCCGAAGACCAGGGCAAGGTCGTAGACGGGCAACAACGCCCAATGAAGATCGGTATTTAGCGTTAACAGCTCGGAGACACCGAACCATGAACGCTACTCTTCTCCAACAACACCTTCGCTCGGCTACAGGCACCACGATTTCAACTCAGACTGTCCGAAACCGGCTCCATGCTGTAGGTCTGTATGCTCGTCGACCGATGGTATGTGTTAGATTAACATCAAGGCATCGTCGCGACCGCAGGGAGTGGGCAACCGAGCATGTCAACTGAAGGAGAAATGAATGGAGCAATATACTGTTTTCTGACGAGTCCCGTTTTTCTGTGCATCCGGATAATAGGCGTATTTTCATCTGGAGGGACCATGGCAGTAGGAATAATCCTGCGTTCGTGCACGAAAGTGTCAGATTTGACGGTGGAGGAGTGTTGGTGTATGGTGGTATCTCCATTGACGGGCGCACTGACCTCTACATCATTCGAGATGGAGCTCTGACTGGTCGCCGATATAGGGATGAGATCCTCAGACCTATTGTAGTCCCTTACGCTGCAGCAATCGGAGATAACTTCATTTTAATGGACGATAACTGCAGGCCACATCGTGCAAACCTGGTAGAGGATTTCCTTTTCGAGGAAGGAATCGTTCGAATGGAATGGCCAGCGTGTTCTCCAGACATGAATCCAATCGAGCACGTTTGGGACGCTCTTAGGAAGACGAGTTTCTGGCCGCCAACAACCCCCAAAAACTCTCCAAGAACTGGAAAGAGCTCTTCTGGAAGAGTGGGGCAGAATACCCCCAACTCGTCATTAATAGCCTCATTGAGTCCATGCCTCAAAGGTGTTCAACGTTGCTCGCCGCCCGTGGAAAACATAACCCCTACTGAAAATGATTTTCTTTCAAGAAAACACCTTTTCTTATTCTTTTTTTCTCATATGCACAAATTGTGTTTTTCTCCTTTAGTACACAAATGCGCAATAAAATGCATTTTTTTCTGCCAAACATGTGTAATTTATTCTCATATAACCTACTATGTCTGTCGACCATGTATCAATCAGCTAAATAGTTTACCAGATACAAAATCCACCTAAAACTGCAATATCCTTTAATTGTTTTGAGCAGTGTATTAATACTATTGGTAAATTGATGTCACTGATTTCAAATTTATGGAAAGCGGCCGTTTCCTACAAGGAAACAGATTGCACCCATGCAAACAGAAAAAGGACCAGAAAACATAAATATCTCTATTTGTCTAAATTCTCTAAAAAAGAATAAAACACCGGCAATTTAAAGTATTTTTAAGTAAGACACAAGAGACAAAAAGAGAAGCGAAGAACACAATATTAAATGAAATAAAGATTAAACTACTTGTAATTTATTATGAAAATGTAGGACTATGTACAGTTTGTACTTAAACATCCCTGCTGCACGCATGTTCACAATATCTACTCGTTTCAGTTCCTGAACCGTTCTGATTGGCTCGCCAGATTCAGATATCCAGACCATACTGACTTTGAGAGTCTTGCAAGCGATGATCAGTGAATTAAAATTTTGTTCTAAGCTATTTCAGACTGAGTTCGCAGTACCTATCGTCTGTTGTATGTATGTATAGTATGTATAGTATGTCGTCTGTTTCCAGTACTATAGTACGCCAGTTCGAATACAAACAGCAGTGGAAAGTTTGAAAAAATATATTTTTTTATTTTTCAATATTTAATTAAGTTATAAAATTATAAAGTTATAAAATTATAGTGTCGTTACCTTGTCGGGGTGGACAGGCTTGTGTGCACCAGTGACCCGGAGAGCTATGCCGGCGGTAGCGTAGCTACTGGTAGGGCCTCCCAAGCCGGATTGGTCGAAGGGCAGGTGCCAGACGAAATCTGACACCCTGGTCCTTCAGGTTGGGGATTATGACAATAGACCTGCTCCCTATTTCATGTAAAAAAACTCTCCTTGCAAAATGAATCTACAAGAATGATAAACCGGATGCTTCTAAAAGACTGTGATAACTGTATTCATAACTGTATCATACTTAAATGAATCGTAATCGTTTGCATTATTCTTAAGTTTGTTTATGTCAATAAATGTTGTATGTGTTCTAAGCTTCGGCTATTATTAATTACTTAGATTACAAGTTATGACATGGTGTCAGAATTACTATTTTAACTTGTTTTAATTTCAAATACGAATCTGTTTGCATTCGATAATATCTGAAGGAGGATTACGTCCACCTAAGCCGTTGCAAATTACTGCGGATACACAAGAACAATGGAAAGATTGACTCCAAAGCTTTGAATGGTACGCGGATGCAGTTTCGCTTAGTTCCAAAAATAAAACAGTTCAAGTGGCTACTTTCATGTCATGTATAGGCCGTGATGCACAACAAATTTTCAAAACATTTGCCTTAGGAGCTGATGAAAAAGAAAATTTACAGGTTATCAAAGACAAATTCCAGGGATACTTCACCCCGAAGGTAAATTATACTTTTGAGAGGTATAAATTCAACCAAATACATCAAAAATCAGGTGAGTGCTTTAAAGATTATTTAACTCGTCTTAAAATACAAGCATCTCGCTGTAAGCTAGGGGTTATGGAAGAAGAGTTGATTTGTGATAGAATTGTTGTCGGAATTGAAAACAATGATGTTCGTGAAAAGCTTTTAAGCGATGCTGATTTAAACTTAGATAAAGCTGTACAAATTTGTCTTGCTTCTGAAAATGCTTCAAAGCAATTAAAAAATATTGTTGTTGATAATAAATCGCAACCTATAATTTCTGCAGTATCGAAAAAATTCACTCAGTCGCATAAGCTTGGTTCACAAATAGATAAGCTTAATTCTAATACTAAATTCTTTAAACTGATAAATGATTGTAGAAATTGTGGTAGTACCCATAAAATTAATGAATGCCCAGCATTTGGCAAGGAACGTAATGTTTGTCAAAAACAAAACCATTTTGCAAAGAAATGTAGGTCAAAATTCCGGAAAAAGTACAAAGTGCAAGAAATTGAAAATGTTGACACGATTACGGAAGATGAAAATTTCCTGATCGCAAGCGTCAATGCTAATAAATCAGATTGGTGTGAGACCGTCATAATTAACAATAAGGCTATTCCTATGAAACTTGATACCGGTGCCCAGTGTAATGTTATACCATTTCGCTTAGCAAAAGAATTACAGTTAAAAATAAAACCTTCAAATATCCGCAAACTCCTGTCATATTCGGGTCATGCTATTGATCTAGCAGGGGAATCGTTAGTTCCATGCAAAATTAAAGATAAGCGTGTGCAACGTAAGTTAATAATAGCACATGGAGGAATCAGTCCAGTCCTAGGTCGAATTACCTGTATCGAGGCAGGATTAATTAAGAGAATTGAACTAGTTAACGCGGTGGAGGTAGAATTTCAGGATTTGTTTCAAGGAATAGGGAGTATAAAAAATTTTGAATACACAGCTGAATTTTCAGAAGAATGCGCTCAAAAAGAGATCAAACCACCTAGAAGAGTTCCGTTTAAGATAAGAAAAATTGTGAAACAAGAGCTTGATAGAATGGGATTATTAAGAAAGTAGATGAAGCTACACCAATATGTAACCACATGGTTATTGTGAAACAGAACGGAAAAATAAGAATTTGCATAGATCCATCCGATTTGAATAAAATACTTTTACGAAGACAATTTCCATTAAAAACTTTAGAAGAAGTTACAGCTAATGTAGGCGGATCGAAATATTTCACGAAATTAGATTTGAAAAAGGGCTTTTGGCTGTTAAGAGTTTCGCCTCATACCCAGCCATTCTTAACATTTAGTACCCCATGGGGAAGATATTCCTTTCTTCGAGTTCCATTCGGTATTAAATCTGCTCCGGAAAATTTTCAGAGTGAAATAGCAAAAATTCTACAAGGCATACCAGGAGTTGAAAACTCAATGGATGACATCTTGATTTATGCGCCTGACATTAATACTCTCCGTTCAAACACTCGATTAGTCCTACATGCACTAAGAAATGCAGGAGCAAAACTTAATAAAAACAAATGTGAATTTGAAGTTCAGAAAGTAAAATATTTAGGGCATATCCTCACTAGTGATGGTATTATGATTGACCCAGAGAAAGTTGAAACCATAGACAGAATTAAAGCACCATCTAGCAAAAAAGAGTTACAAAGATTACTTGGCATGATTCAGTATCTGCATAAGTTTATTAAGTTTATTAAGTTTATTAAGTAAAAGACACATAATATGAGGTTGTTATTGAAGAAAAACACAGTATGGAATTGGAATAATGAATCAGATAGAGATTTAGCAGAGATAAAGAAATTATTGAAGAAAGCGCCTTCACTTAAATACTACAATCCAAATAAAAGTACTACAATTTCAGTCGATGCTAGTTCTTCCGCATTAGGTGCTGTGTTACTCCAAGATGGAAGACCCATAGCTTTCTCATCCACAGCTTTGAATGAAGTTCAGAAATCTTATCCTCAGATTGAAAAGGAAGCCCTGGCAATGAAATTCGGATGCCAGAAATTTCATCAATATATCTATGGAAATGATGTGATCATTGAGACTGATCACAAGCCTCTGGAATCTATTTTTAACAAATCTATACATCGAATTCCACCACGACTTCGAAAAATATTTCTAGAAGTTCAACAGTATGCACCAAAAGTTGGTTACAAACGAGGGAAAGAAATGTATATAGCTGATTTACTTAGCAGAGATTGTAATAATGAAGATTCGCTTCAGGAGAGCAACTACCAAAT
Organism: Maratus speciosus; assembly: GCA_963932465.1. Classification (NCBI taxonomy): domain Eukaryota; kingdom Metazoa; phylum Arthropoda; class Arachnida; order Araneae; family Salticidae; genus Maratus; species Maratus speciosus. Next base: position 279,484,856 of record OZ010788.1, on the reverse strand, counting down.
TCTATTTTCAATTCCAACTACAGCAGCAGGCTTAAAAATCTTACAAAATCTCACAAATACAGATACAGAACTCATATTGTTGAAACACTTCATATCTACTGGTTGGCCTAAAGACAAAAATGCAGTTCCAGATTTATGTAAGAAGTACCTACCATTTTTGAATGAACTCTCAGTTCAAAATGATTTAATTTTGAAAGGCCTTAATTTGATTATCCCCGAGAAATACAGAGCAAAGGAATTAGAAAATCTTCATAAAGGACATTTAGGCATAACAAGTTGTCTTTGAAGAGCTCGAGAATCCATGTTTTGGCACGGCATGTCGCAAGACATAATTTCCATGATAGAAAGTTGTGAAACCTGTCAAAGAACTCAGAGAGCTCAACCAACCGAACCTATGATTCCAAAAGAAATTCCAAAGCTGCCCTGGGAAATTCTCGCGTCCGATGTCTTCACATTTGAAGGTACAGACTATCTACTTATTACTGACAGCTACTCAGGCTATACAGACTTTAAACCTCTGAAGGACTTGACAAGTAAATCCACCATCGAGATTCTGAAGGATTGGTTTAGTGTACATGATATACCAAGAATTCTAGAGACTGACAACTGTAAAAATTACGCATCTTGGGAGTTTGAAACATTTTCTAAACAGTGGATGTTTCACCATCAAACATCTAGCCCCTTATATCCTAAAGGAAATGGTTTAGCTGAACGTGCAGTCCAGACAGCAAAGAACCTCCTCAAAAAATGCAAACTATCTGGTCAAGATGCCCACATGGCTCTCTTGAACTTTCGAAACACACCTAGAGGTAATCTTGGCTCGCCTGTCCAAAGATTGTTTAGCAGAAGAACTAGAAGTACACTTCCTATAAGCGAAGATCTCCTGAAACCAATGCTCTTAAAAAATACAACAGAACATCTTGCTGAAGCTCGTTTAAAGCAAAAGTATTATCATGACGCTCGTGCGAAACCATCAGAACGTGCCCCACTCCAGCCAAATCAAAACGTAATGTTGCAAAAAGCTCATAGGAATTGGATTCCTGTTAAGGTAGATTCTCAAGCTGCTCCTAGGTCCTACAACGTGATTACTCCATCTGGCACATTCAGGCGCAACACTAGTCACTTAAAGCCAACACAGATCAAAGTCAACATGGAGAGGAAGAGGAGTCTACCACCGAATGCAGAACGAGCCATCCTAGACGAACCACCCAAACCTCATCCCACACCTGAATCGTCCAGTTCTATCGCACATGATGCTAAATACCATCCCGTGACAGTCACCACAAGATCCGGCAGAATCGTCAAACCTGTAAAGAGACTTGACCTTTAAAATGGATACAAAATGATGGATACGAACTTAACTTTCTAAAGAAGGGAGATGTGATAACTGTATTCCTAACTGTATCATACTTAAATGAATCGTAATCGTTTGCATTATTCTTAAGTTTGTTTATGTCAATAAATGTCGTATGTGTTCTAAGCTTCGGCTATTATTAATTACTTAGATTACAAGTTATGACAAAGACTATGATTATGGTTACATGGAATATACAGGATATTAGATCAAAATGGAGTGATGTAATGAGAGATATTGATGTGATGAAAAATTGATTTGATTGTTTTAATATAAATTCGCAAATGCCCAAGTTATAATTACAAAAAGTAAAAATGATTTAGAGGAAATGACGGTGAAAATTAAGTAAAAATATGAGAAATGGGGACTTCACATGAACGTCAGCAAGACCAAATACCTATATATAGGAGGAAATGAGACAGACCTAAATCTAAATAATAACATAAAAACAGAAAGCTGTAAGTATTATAGGTATTTAGGTGTAGACATTAATAGAGAAGGAAGAGACTCACAGGAAATTAAATACAGAATCTGTCAGGGGAGAAAGGCTGTAAAACTATTACATTCTATTTGGTGGAGTAATGAGATCTCTAGGAAAAGAAAGTATAATCTATACAACTCTATTGTTATATGGAGCAGAAGGAGGGAGAATTATGGAGACAAAAAGAAAGAAATTAGCGGCAGTAGAAATGGACGCCCTAAGAAGATCATACAAGATATTAAGAAGAGAAAGTATAAGAAATGACAAAATCAAGGAAATGATGAAAATAAAGGGCCACCATATTAGACGATATTAAAAAAAGCAATTAATCTGGTATGGTCATGTTAAAAGAATGAATGATAAAAGACTATCCAAAATCACATTCGATTATGAAACAAACAAAAAAAGGAAACGGGGAAGACCACGAAAGAACTGGATGGATGGTATTGCAAAGGTAATGAGGGATAGAGGTCTGGAAGAGGAATGGACCCTTGGCCGGAAAAAATGGAAAAGGACTCTTGTAGATTCTTCGGATGGCGACATCAGACGCCATAAACCGATATATTATATATATATAAAATTATAATATGAATGAAGAAAATAGGAAATCTTTATTTTTCAATATTTCATTAAATTATAAAAAATAATTTTAAACAATATTAGCAATTTAAAAAATGAACTAAATATTAGTTATAGTGATAGCGCGTTTTTAATGAATTTCAGGAATTTTATAGGTAACTGTTTTGAGATGATTTTTATTATTTTTTTTTTCATGGCCTAAAAGCACTCAACCATGAACAAAAACAAAAAAAAATTGCAAAGTTTGCAAGCTTTCGCGCAAATAATACTGACATACTTAAAAGCGCGTAAGGCGCATACAATTTACTTTATTGTGTTTGTAGAAAAAAAAAAAAAAGACAAATGCACGTAAATTATTATGAACATACGTATTTATACAATTTTCAGAATCATCATTAAATTATGTGCATCAAAAAATACGCGATGCATGATGCAGTCGATCGCCACTTCCAAGACATTAAAAATCAATATGGTCTGATTCTAGCCAGTCAATCAGAACGGCTCGAGATACAAACCGAGTAGGTATTGTGAATATGCCTGATGAACAGATAACATGTGTTCAAATGTTTTTTTAAATTATCATAATTTCTTGTCCATAATGTTCAAATCAAATAAACATGTTCGTACTAGACATTTTACGCTATAAAAGGTGAATTATACGCTGAAATTATATTAAGTGTTTTTGTAGGTAAAAATGACTATAAATGCCTGATTATGGTTTTAACAGCCCTTTTCCAATGTTTGAATATATGTAATTAATCTTAAAAATGGAATATGATTTTTAGTTTCGAGTTGGCAATAGACAAAACTTCTTTTTTGTTTTCCTCTGAACTAATAAAATTGGGCATAGCACATCTCTGCTCTTAAGTGTCGAAATTTCATATTTAAACTGCAATTGTATTTTCATTCAGAAGATATATTAAAGATGTTAAGATGTTAAAATGGTAAAACAATATGAGAAAAATACCATAGATTAAATAAAAATTATGTTACATAATTGCCTTCTGACACTTACATCTATCGGTTAGTTTTACGTACTACAAGGTTAAAGCATTTATTTTTCTTCTCCTTTAACCCTTTCAGGTGCAAGTATAATTGCTAACCCTTTCAGGAGCAATTAATTGCTTTCTGTAAAGTTGAATTCACACCGGAATTTTCGAAAATTTTTATTTCAAATTAAGGAAAAGCAATTTTACTATTTTCAAGCAAAGATATAAAAATAAAATTTAATTAAAAGTTTCTGGTGCAAATCTTTATTAAAATTGTATGGGAGTATAATATATCCCACCGCCCCTCAAGGGGTTAAATTCATCTTATAATTCTTATAAATTTCTCTCCCAAGAATGAGAAATAGTGTTATTTGTTAAAAGGAAATAGTACATCGATTACTGAAATGCTTATGATTTAATTTTTTTTACAAACAGACTGAAATTTATTGGAAAAGGAACACTCTAGAGAACACTCGTTATTGACTGCAAACACACAGTGGAAAGCGGTTTAGATTATACCGTTAAAAGTTATGTATTCATGCAATAAATTCGGAATGTAAGACAGAATTTATTCCAGAAGAATTTCTAGTTGTTAAAATATAATGGATATAAACTTAGCAAGCATTTTTTAAAAATAATGTTTTTAGCTAAAGAATAAAGAATTGTTTTTTAGTTTCATAAAAGTTTCTGTTACTTATTTTCATTAAAAAATAGAAAACTTGAAAGAATCCAATTAAAAAGTTTTAATATGAAAGAGAAGTACTGTATTCCCTCGCACCAGTCGACATACAGGAAAAAATTGTTGTACATCACCGTGCAGAAAAAACTCGCATTTACCGGTATGCCCGAAAATACCATGCTTTGTTATTGGAGAACTGACGGTAACTTTTTTCTTTTCTCATTATAGTCAAATTTTCCGTGCTCCCACATTTTTCATAAAAAGTTTTTCCCTTATTACTCACTATATATATATAGCCATAAATGTTTAAATGATTATTATTATGTCTTATTTTATTTCTAAAATGTTTTTGATCATTTAATTAAGCGGCAATACTTTTAATCATATATGCATTTTTCAGTTTTTCTACACAGTAATGATGGCAATTTGATGGTAACAGCCTCTGCTACATATCTAAAGAAATGTTAATTTATTTCGGAAGACATTAAGGCATTCATTTTATATTACGTATGTATGTGCTTTAAAATATATTTATTTTTCTCATTTGTAACACTATTTATTAAAATAAACTTTACCGATAATTCTAAAATCTCATAACAGAAAGCAATCAAATTTTAGAAAATGCAAAAATTAATTCACTAGCGTTGTTAATTCTTTCTCAATAAATCCAATACTGATCACTGCCTACCATTGACAAACTTTTGCTAAGATATTATTAAACCAGTCTAGGTTTAGAAAGTGTAATAATTGGTGCTCCAAATTTCGATGAAATAATGAAAAGCAGATTAAAAAAATTTAAACTTAAAACCCTTTTAACTAAATAGTTGACAAGGAAAATAATCGAAAGACTTATTTTTCTATAATGCGCGAATCTCCCTTTGGTCTTTATAATTTTTAATACGTCCGCCTTTTATAAAAAGCAATTTAAAACATTACACATTTTTAATAAACAAATCTTTCACTTTTCTTCAAATTTTAAATTGTTCAAGAATACTACATAATACAAATATTGAATATAAATAAAACAATTTTAATAAAAAACTAATCGAAACCCGTCGAATTCGACGAAAGAAAATGTTTAAAAGAATTGATTAACAAAATTTATAAAAAATTAACAAAAATAATTACAATAATTAATTCATTTTATATTGGCTTGCCTAACTCTTAAATCAAATATTATTTTAAACTGAAGTTTGATTTCAGTTTTTCAAGTTATTGAAAAATTAGACTGTATTCCTATACGTAATTAGTAACATGCGATTATGAAGTTATTAATAGAGGCTTTGATCTTGGGTATTACGTAATGAAAAATAACGAAAATTGCTCCACTATGACACAATTATAACTTGTTTTCAACGAAATCTAAAAATAACATCTTTTTCACCGTCGCAAAATTTACATGCATACATATCATATTCATATTCACTATTTTAAAAATATTTTAACGCGTAATAGATAATTAATAAATATAGTCCCAAACTTGATGTCACGCTTGCCAGTTACAATTTCGCATGTAAACGTTCACACAATTGGCTTGAGGTACTAATCGGAGTGCCGGCGAAATACAGAAATTTACTTTTAGATGCATTCGTCATAAAATATTTAGTTTAATCAAAGAAAATACTCTTTTCATTTTTACTATGACATCATTTTCCACCCACTGGAGCCCTTTGAGATGAGCGTTTCAAACTCAGTACCATCGGAATGAAAAAAAAATATATATTGAAATGTAACAGATTTATGAGTAAAAACGTGTTACATTAAATCGTGACGTCATTTTCTATTAGAAAGCTTTAAAAAAGCTATTTTTAATTGTAATACGAAAATGGTATCCGTAACAATATGGTAATTCCCACTGATTCCATTCTCTCTTCAATAATGGAAGTAACCAGATTTTCACCAATGTGAAGAAATTAAATAAAGGACTTTTAAAATTAAAATTAAAATATATAAATAGGATTATTTTAAAAAATAGTGAGTGCAGGCACATTTACAAATAAAGTGCTTTCATTTAAAAAAATAATTATCAAAATCGGTTCAGTAGAAATCTCAGGCCAGATGGCTAAAAAAAGCTTTGTCTTTTAAATATATAGATATTTTTTCAATAATATGTTTATTCAATTCTTTTGTAACTAACAATATTTATTTCATTCTGTTTACTGATATAAAATTCATGACTTTCTAGAAATATAACACAAATAAACATATTTAAATTTCATACATTTTTAAAATCAAGTTTTAAAGAATTCGGGTTTTAAGTAGACTTCACAATAGTTGCACTCAAATCTTAAATTCAAAGCTTCTACTACCTTGCATAAATAACATGAATGCGCTTTAAGCATTTAGGAAGAGATTGATCTTAAATATTACATACGTACCATAACATCACAGTTTAAATAATTTACCTATATAATATTTGTAAACGTGCCTTGAAAGGGAATCGCTTGTAATTGTTATGTAAATGCATTGGAGTCTAGATCTACTTAGACTATATATGTAAATAATCGGATAACTGAAAATTATAAAGATAATATTAATATAGAATAGCTGGGAAAAATTATTAAAACCCCAATTGATATACAGTAATATACCAATTATTCGACACACATATAATTAAATTTGCGTTGGACAGTGGGAAGATGTTTAATAAGTTTGCAAACTTTATACTATAATTAAACTATTATGAATAAGATTAAAAGTTATTAACACAAGAGAATTAATTTGAGTGAAAATTAGTCGAATAATAATAAAACAAAATGAAGTTAAACCCTACTTTCTTTTATTTTTATGTCATTTTTGGTAATAAAATCAAAAGTGTATGGAAGAAGTTTGAAATTGTACGTGAAACGTGGCAAATGAGGTGCGTTCTTACTACAACTTGTTTTATAAATATTCAGATATTGGGGCAATAGTTGTTGGACTCTTATGAAAAATTGCATGAATTCAAAATTTATTATGATTATATATATTAAATTCAGTAATGCGGAAATAATATGACTCCATCTTATTAACCTCCATCCAAACTTTTATTAATATCTTTTTAAGTATTGATTCGATTTTTATAAAATTTTAAATGATTCGACAAAATTCTGCGTCAAGGATATATATTAAATTTCGAATCATTCGGTTGGGTAGTTGCTGCGCTGTTATATGCGGGCAGACGGACAGACAGACACACGGACCAGACGACGACTGTAGACGCTACGTATTCATATAATTACGAACGCACCTAGAAATACGAAAGAAAACAGTGATGCAAGATTTATTTTATTTAGTTGAGAAGCAATAAGATTTTATAATCTACCTAACCGTAAAGTTCTTTTAGAGATTTATTAGAACAGTTCAGCGCATTACTCAATAGTTAGATTGAGATGTTTTTAAATTCAAAATGAAAATATGGTAAATAGAATAATTGTGTTGATATTAATCTAGTGTAATATACTTTATACCAGTTCTGCAATTTTGCATTTCATCAATTTATACAAATTATTTATTCGTAAAAATGACTAACAAGGGAATTCTTATAACTACGAATTTATTAAAGGGATGTATAAAAAAAATTAGCCGTATAAATTTTAAAGTAACGTGAAGATTCTATTGCAGATTAGATACAGCATCGTTTACATCAAGACATAGTACATTGCATACTCATGTAGAATAAAAATTCTTGAATAGTTTCAGTTTATGATCCAGAGATCAGAGTTGTAATAATAATGGTGATATTCTTATTACTTAATTAATTTTCTCAGTATTAAATAAAGCACTATAGACAAATAGGTTTTAAATAAAGACGAAAAGAGAAAACATAATATGTGCACCTTTAGTTATACGGCACACCTTCAACCAGAAGTCTAATTCTTCCCACACTTCGGTTAACAAGCCGGAGTAATGGAAGCAATAGCCTCTTCAATTCTGTGTCTCATCTCTGGCAAATCATTAGGTAGTAGTGGAACGAAGACATGATCTTTTATAAAGTCCCTAAGGAAACAAGCGCATAGCGTTATGTCAGGTGAACGTGGAGCCCAGCAATAACGCTTTACGCTCATGAGTCGCCCTTTTGCGTATGTGCCACTGCAAGCGAGTAAGTAACAAGGCAGTACTCGCGCATGCGCTTATCTAAAACTGTTTGACTTACTCTTTTTTTTTTTTTACCTTGAACCAACACTCTACAAAGCTTGCAGTTGGTACTATTAAACTTTATAACTGGTACTTTTTTTATGGACACCCTGTAGTATTACTGCCTGTTGCATTAACGCAAAAATGGATGCAGCAAGGATACAAACTTTCTACGTGTGATGAAATAAAAGCAATCTTCATTTGGTTAATAATAACTCATTTACAAAAGGTATATCAAAAATTATTATATTATAGTTTATTCAGCATTAATTTTTTATTCTAACCATTCTAAAATTCATGCAACACACTAGACGTTTTTGGATCATCTAGATACTTAAAAAACAACAACAGCAACAACAAAAACTGTATGTTTTTACACATTAATAAAATGAATACTTTGCTTGACATAATGGCAGCAAAATAACGTATCATAACGAAAAAACAGAACATGAAATTACGAATCTGAAAAATAAAAGAGCAGAATAATCTTTTTTACACAGGGTGTTTTAGCACAGTGGTTACAACGTTTCAGGAGAGATAGAATACACCTAGACGATTTGAAATCACACTGCAATGCATGGTCGGAAACGTTTTCCTGGGGCAGTAGTGACGACACAAAACACAAGAAAGGAAGAACACAAACTGGGTGGGAAAACATGTTTATTTTTCTTAGTAAAGCAAAAAACTAAGAAATAATGACAAAAAGAGAGACAACGATTGTCACCAAAGAAGGTGTTCGCAATTACGACCCCGAGGCCGTGATGCTGGCCTCATATCTTCGGTGCATGGAAGATCTAATGATTTCGAAAATACCGGGCTTGTCCCGGACTTCCCTAGGAACTGCCACTAGAACTATTATAGGAGTATGCCACGATGCATGCAAAAAGTTCCCCAGCACTTTCCAGCATCGTCCCTGCACTTTTGCAGTACTAGGAATAATAAACATGTTTTCTTCCCCTCTTCGTGTCCTTCCTTTCTTGTGTTTTGTGTCATCGCTATTGCGCCAGGAAAGCGTTTCTGACCATGCATTGCTGTGTGATTTCCCATCGTTTAGGTGTACTGCATCTCCCCTGAAACTTTGTAACCGCTGCGCTGAAACACCCTGTATAAAATCTAAAAATAAAATTCATTTACTTCTCCATACCATATTTGTCAAAGCTATTAAAACAAAAGTTGGAAACTGCATGTCAAACGTGGCAAATGAGGTGCGTTCATACTATAGCTAGTTTTATAAATATTTTTTGCACCGCATATTGTACTGAATGTATATTTTAGTGCACTTCAATAATTGCATATCAATGCCATTCTGTTCGAAAGGCTGAAACATCATTAAAATGTGCTTGAAATAATTTTTTCCCATTGGCCGTAATGCAACAGAAAACTTTTGACTGCCCCTGTAATTAAACTATACATCCGATTTTCATAAAAAACTGAAGTGACTCGACAAAATTGTGCAACAATTATATATTTAAAATTTCAGACCAATCGGTTGGGTAGTTTTTGCTCTGCTATATGTGGACGGACGGAGAGACAGACGGACGGACTACTGAACGACGACTATAGGTGCTACGTATTTATATAATTACGAGCGCACCTAAAAAGGGCAATAAATTGTAAGCTTGTCATAATCTTTTAATGAACATATTTAACAGAGAAAAGAAATGGAAATATATTTTTTATTTTTATTTTTGCGGCTAAAAAAAAAACTTTTTTTTTTTTTTTTTTTTTTTTTTTTTTTTTTTTTTTTTTACCAAATATGAAAAAAATTACTAACTAAAAAATGTAAATCTTTTCATTTGAAGAATAACATTCTGAAATGCTTTTAACGACTAATTTGTATAAAAAGTCGTTAAAAAGGTTTTTTACCCCACGTCCTTCCTGAATTCTGTAACTTTTTTAGTATACATTTTTTAATAATACGTCTTATAGTTTGCTTCAAATTAAACCTTATGTTAACAAAATAGTTTTTATGAAACTATAATTTTTACATAGCTAACAAACATTTTTCTTTCTTATATCTGTAAAGGCATGTTGAAATTAAATAGTATGTTGATGTTAATTGACTTTTTCGTATTTTTTTTTTTTTTTTTTTTTTTTTAAGAATTGATTTTGTATAAAATAAAACTTTTTTTGAAAATATTTTATTTGCTACTCAGCTGAAGTATAACAAATGCTTTTAAAAATGTTCGCTTCACCTTCGGGAAGAAACCTCGCTTTGTAATTTATCTGAAGAAAGACCCCCCCCCCTCCCCCCCAAAAAAGTCTTCCTACATGTATTCTTGTAAATTTTTACCTCAATACGAAGCTACTCGCATTTTTGAGATGCATTCTTTATCTGTAGAGAACTCACAAATTAATATATTTCCGAGTAGTTTTTATAGTGTATTAATCAGTTTTTTCAAACCAGAATATCAGTTTTTATGATGCTATAAATTCTTATTTAAACATTTTCAACTGTGTAGTTGAATTTATACATGCAAGACTAACAAAACAACATCAATTTAAATTTCACTGTTAAGGGTGTGTTAATTTGACATGTTTCACTGTAAAACGTGTTATTTGAACATGAAAATGTTTATTTGAAAAATGATAGTATTCGAAAAACCTGTGTTCTGAGTTGAGAAAACTATCTAATGCACTATAAAAACAGTTGAACTGTAAAACATGTTAGTTGAACATGAAAATGTTCATTTGAAAATTGATAGTATTCGAAAAACATGTGTTCTGAGTTGAGAAAACTGACTAATGCCTTATAAAAACGGTTTCATTGTAAAACATGTTAGTTGAACATGAAAATGTTTATTTGAAAATTATGATAGTATTCGAAAAACCTGTGCTCTGAGTTGAGAAAGCTGACTAATGCACTATAAAAACTGTTTCATTGTAAAACATGTTAGTTGAACATTAAAATGTTTATTTTAAAATTGATAGCATTCGAAAAACCTGTGTTCTGAGTTGAGAAAACTGACTAATACACTATAAAAACTGTTTCACTGTAAAACAGGTTAGTTTAACATGAAAATGTTCATTTGAAAATTGATAGCATTCGAAAAACCTGTGTTCTGAGTTTAAAAACTGACTAATACACTATAAAAACTATTTCATTGTAAAATATGTTAGTTGAACATGAAAATGTTCATTTGAAAATTGATAGCATTCGAAAAATCTTTGTTCTGAGTTGAGAAAACTAACTAATGCATTATAAAAACTGTTTCACTTTAAAACATGGTAGTTGAACATGAACATGTTTATTTGAAAATGGATAGTATTCGTAAAACCTGCGTTCTGATTTGAGAAAACCGAGTAATGCACATAAATAGTACCTGGGAACATAACCGAAAAGTAGCGGCAGCAAAAAAAAAAAAAAAAAAAAAAAAAAAAAAAAATATATATATATATATATATATATATATCTGTATATATATTTTTTTTTTGATAAATACTTTTTTAACCTCTTCGCCCTTGACGATTAGTAAGAGTCTGTAGAAAACAAGTTGGAAATTGCACGTCAAACGCGACAAATGAGGTGCGTTCGTACTATAACTACTTTTATAAATATTCTTTGCACCACATATTGTACTGAATGTATATTTTAGTGCACTTCATAAGTGCATATCAATTTCATTCTGTTCGAAAGGCTCTAACATCATTAAAATGCACTTGAAATAATTTTTTGCCATTGGCCGTAATGTAACGGAAAACTTTTGACTACCCCTGTAATTAAACTATACATCCGATTTTCATAAAATTTAAAATGACGAGACAAAATTTTGCAACAGTTATAGATTTAAAATTTCAGACCATTCTGCTGGGTAGATTTTGTTCTGTTATATGCGGACGGACGGACAGACAGACAGACGGACCGAACGACGACTATAGGTGCTACGTATTTATATAATTACGAATGCACCTAATAAATCAATATTTTATTTAGCTATTTTGATATCATAGATTATAAAAAAATATATATTTATACTTTTATGTCTATTAAGTGTGCAACAATTTTAGGAATACATATGTGTACCTGAGTTTTCAAGTATACACAATAGCATAATTTTCTCAATTGATAAAATGCATATAAAATAATAAATAATTTATATATTGTAATGTTATTATATATTTAAATCAAATTCTATTATTAATTAAAGAAATAAAGACATTTGAATGGAATTTATTAAATATTTATTTTTATAATTATAGATAATTATATGAATATTAATTATTTTGAATGAAAATTCTTATAGCAATTATTCTTAAGATACATAACGAAATTTAGCATTTGTACACGTTACTCGGGTTCTGGATTTACATCCTAATAAACGATATTTTGAAGAGTTTTCTCATACATATATCTTGCTAAATATATACATTATAAAGTCTTGCTTCTTTTTTAGGCCGGTAAGTAGCTTTGCGTTGTTTTGTTGTTAACTTTTTATCATCTGAAAGTGGAATACACAGAGGTTTTCTTCTACGGGAAATTCCAATTTATTGTCTTTATACTTTAACCCTTTCCGGCGCAAAGTATTTCTGTTTATAAACTGATAAAAGGATGGACTGACACCAGAATTTATAAATGGATTTATTAGAAAATACGAACTTGCTTATTTTCAAGTGTGTTATATAAGTAAAATTTTAATTAAATATTCTGGGTGCCAGTAAAATAAAAATTAGGTGTCCTTTTTTATGGACACCGCCCGCGAAAGGGTTAAAAATGCTAAAGCAATATTCCATAAGGGAAATCTATTTCTTCAAAGCAATGGGTTTATGATAATGCACATAATAAACATTACAATTCGACAAAATGCGTAAACATGCTCACAGTTCATTTTTTTGTTTTTTACTGAACAACGATAATAAGCTAAATATCTTACACAACTTTATGCAAGATACATTTAATTATTTTCCTACTCGAGAAGTAACAACACTTATTGTCCTTCCATTTTAAAACAAATATTTTGAATTTGCCTGTACGAGTACCTAGTACTCATTCCATTCGACTCTCTTCTTCAGTTCTTTGTCACTTTTAAGTTTCCGTTGAATGAAACTAGATCTATTACTATTTACTTATTAAACCTAGAAAATATTTTGTTTGATTCAGTTGTTTTTGAATAACTATTGGGGTAGATTTGCTATTTATATCTGATTTACATTCATACACGCCTTCACCGTTTCACTTTAGAACATATCATTTGTCATCACTATCACTTCATCTATCAAATGAATTACTCTGCTGTAAAATTGCGTCGGTCTTTTCATGAGTCATTATGCCTAGAAAAAAAAATTTTCTGATAAAAGTTCAAGAATTACAATATCAATACTTAATCACCATATATTCTAATTCAGAGACGGCGAACCTACTATGGCACGCGTGCCAAACTTGGCACGCGATAGAATATTTTCGGCACGGCGTTGATTAAAATACTAAAACGAAATAGAATTAAGTTAAACAAAATACGCAAACTTTTGCGATCTGGGATTTTCTTTCTGTTCTTTTTTTTAAATTAGAAAGCAACTAAGAATTTATAAATTATTTCAATGTGGGCTCAATAAGTTATCAAATTTAGAGAAGGTTTGGAGAATATATATATAAAAAAAAAATATCAGGCTTTATAAGTAAAACTTCTATTGGTGAAACTAAAGCGACTTGCTATAAAATATGTAGTCTTCACAATTGTTCGCTCTATTTATTCCTGAGGGTCATTATTTTCGGAAATGATACGAAAATCTTAAATACTAGAAACCCAAACCGCTTGTTTGATAACCCGAATTCAGATAGCATCCTATTAAAAGTGAGTAGGTTGAACACCATGTTAATATTTGGCATAACCGACATCGTATTCAGCATTTTATTACTTTAAAATATATGTTAGTCTAGATATTAGATGTATATTGTCCCATATTTTTAAATACCAATAAATAAAAATCTAGAAATTTTGATCCACTAAATTATTTTTTGGTGCTTGGCACGTCATGGTTATGTAAAATCTCTTTTGAAAGAAAATGGGCACGGGATGTAAAAAGGTTCGACGTCCCTGTTCTAAATCATAAAAGAAGTTTAAACTATGGTGTAAATAAAGGATAGAAAATTTTGTTAAAAAGTTTCATACTTTGAAAATTTTTATTGTATAATGTTTTAAAATAACTTTTGAAATTAGCTAATAAAGTAAAAGAAAAGTACTAACGACGCTTGTGCAATTTAAACCATAATTACTTAACTTAATAATATTAACCGTATAAACGGACTTATAACATTTTACACTAAATTCAGTAAACTGGACGAAGGTACACATATGTGTACCTAAGTGTTATTCAGGGTTCTCGCTGGCTTTTGACCAACATTAGCGATTTGGCGAATAAGAAATAAAAATCAGTAGCCAAATAAAATGAAATGTTAGTAAAATGGATTCGGCGTGAAACACTGAAAAATGTATCTTTAAACAATAGTTGTACCCTTTTTTTCAAAATGTTCTAAAATAACCTAATTTTTTGTCATTGCTTATAAAATAAAATTTCGACTATCCGCTACAGAAATTATATCAAAAATAAGTACATTCTAAATGTATTCTAAATATGTAAATTTTTCAGACATTATTTTAGCAGTCTAAATAAAAATTAATAACAGCTATCTTTGATTTACCGTTGTGAAAATATATGCTAAAAATTGCTATGAGATTTCGACTCTTAACCGATATAAAAAAATTATTCGGCCAATGATACTTTACGTACAACTAATAAAATTTGTTGTAAACGGCTACTTTCAATACAGCATTTTAGCAAAACTTTTCTCTATTTGGTGTTTGATGCGAGTAATTTTGTTTGTGTTTTTACCGGCGCGACGACAGCGCATAGATCGTGAATAACTCACAATAAAAAAAAATAATAATCATTTTTTACCCGGCTGCCAAGAAGGGTTATGTGTTTCACGCGTATCTGGGTATGTGGATTTCTTTATATCCTCAAAACATCCCAACGGCTGGTTGGATTTTAATGAATGGTGTCTCTATCGATTCGTCTTAATCGTCCGATAGTTATAGGGTAGGTTTTGTTTTTATAAATTCAAAATGGCGGTAGAGACGAAGAAAACATTTTACGCACCCTATTGAGTGGCATATCATTGGATAGGTCTTTCAAAATGAAGACGATATTTCATTGACTATTTTACAGCCAGAAGCCCCGTTTAAATATTACACAACCTGGAAGTTGTGTAGTTATGATCTCTAGCTTTACTGCAACTCTAACCTTCATAGACATCTGCAGGCCTCATCAAAACAGTGTTTATAGATAGGAACTAACAATTAAACACAACTTAAAACTCATCAATACAAGTAAATAATATTAGAAAAAATAGGTAAGTAATATAAAAAATAGTTTCCCATTGATGAGAAATAATTAATTAATTTGCTTTTTACGCAGTTGAGTTTTTGACTTTTTAAATTTTATTGTTACTTGTTTGTCTTCGGTTGTTGTAAAACTGAATTGATGTTGAGTCAGTAACTATAAATAGAGGAATGCAAATGGCACGCTGGTATTGAACGTGTACAGCGAAATCAATCGTTTAGCGACGCGCATAAGAATCTCGACTGTATTGGCACACACACGCAAAAAGAGCAGAAATTGAGCACTCGCAATTTAGCGAGTCTGATTGTTCGTTTACACGCAAAATAGAGCATTTTGTCGTGATTTCGCGCATGACGAGCGGCAGCGAGAACCCTGGTGTTATTCATGATAAAGTTTTTTTAATAAAGTATTTTACAAGAAAAGCTACTCTAAACAGATATTGAAACATCAAATTTTTCGAAAGTAATTTTGTTGCATACATAAACGAGATTTAAAATACGTAAGGTACGTATCCGAGGATACGCCCATTTTAGCTACGTTTCCGAGGATGCCGATATTCCAACATTTTTCGGAAATCACTCCTTTAAATGAATATTTCATGAGGAAGTTGGTTTTCGTGCAACTATCTAATCAAATCCTTATAAAGCTTAAATATTCATGAACGTAAATATAAAATTAGAATTATAAATAATGCTCCTATGGAATTTTAAAAACAGATATTGCAAGGTTCACATATGTGGACTTATGCAACGAGGAGGTTAAATCTCGAAAATATTGTTATTTATATCAGG
Source organism: Maratus speciosus (assembly GCA_963932465.1). Taxonomy (NCBI): domain Eukaryota; kingdom Metazoa; phylum Arthropoda; class Arachnida; order Araneae; family Salticidae; genus Maratus; species Maratus speciosus. The sequence continues at coordinate 279,468,529 of OZ010788.1, read as the reverse complement.
ATTCTAAAAATGAATAAAGTCAATATTAATTGAAATGAGAGGAAACCATTCATAATTCAGTCAAGGGTTATCATAAATTTAGGTAATGAATATTCGTTGAAATTTTTTTACTTGAAAACATTTATTTACATTAAACCGTACATAAAATCTCAAACTTTCAGAAATATATAATAAATAAATAAATAATAATAAAACAGTGTAATGTTACAGGAAAAATTCCCAGCTTTAGATATTGAATTTTACAGGAAGTAGACTAGACCCATCACCGTTTTGGAATTAAATATGTTTAAAATGCTTCGCTTCCGGAGTTAAAATAGAGCTTTATAATATTACATTTCCTATAACGATTCTGTAATGCAAAAAATAAATTTTCGAATTTCATAATTTTAATAATTGTGTTGAATGAAATATAAAATAGAGGATTGTCATACCAAAATGTTATAAGTAATGAATTATTAACGAACCTTGTGCTAGAAAATTCTATTTACGTAGGAAAAAAATAGATTTTTGCCCCATCAAGTAACCTTTTAGTTGTATTAAAGATCGCTCACATATCATACAAAGATTGTAAGATTTAATAAATAATTTACTCTGATTCCATATGAAAGTTTACTTATATTTTTTTTAACAGCGTCGTGTCGAAATTTTCAGTGGTCCGAAAATCACCATGAAGCTGGTATAGGTTGTGGTTGAAATTATCTGCACATTTTAAGGATGATACAAAAACTGTCAGGTATGTGCTATAGAACGGCCGAATTAAGAGCATATGGTCTTATTTGGGATAAGTAGGGTAGACCAGGGTATTTGGCCAAAGGGGCATGTTGGCCCAGTCGCGATATTTTATAAACTTTGCGTTAGATGACATTATCAGTCCAGGCGAGTATGCGTTGCTTCGCTTTTCTCCTCCAACATCAGCACCATTGAAGATTAGTTGGCCCGGCGGCCCACCATGCCCCATAGGAATTTGGCTCTGGGGTATTGGAATTTCGATAGTTTTAATGAATTATTTATTAAACATTTATTTTAATTAATTTATTATTAATTAATAGTAAGGAATTATTTTATTAATTGAATTCCTGGTTGTTCTAGTCAATCTTTTTAAAAAATGAAGTTATAATGTTGTTTACCTCCTCTCCAAATTAAATCAGTTGCTCCTGTTGTATAAAAACATTTATAACTTTCATAATTATAGAAAAGTCCCTGTCGGCTTGGCCGACAGGCGCAAGTAGATTTCGAAGTACTAATTTCAAAAAGAATTTAACGGATTAAGTAAAATGCGATTTTTTTTCCTTATAGTAGTAGATAATAGTAAGTGATAAGTTGTAGATAATATTAAGAGGATTTATGATAAATTTAAGTGAATTGACGAAGTTATGAATTTTGTCTTCTGAAAAACCCATTTTTTGCACTCCTTGAAGCCATTTTTAATTATATCAAAAATCTGTCATGCATAATTTTTGGCCCTTTTCCTAGAAGTTTTGAAAACTTTAAACTGATGGGATATGTTATCGTGTCCATAGAAAAGTAAGATAAAAAAATATATAAATAGATGAAGTTTTGAACTGAGAGTGGTTTTGGGCTCTAGGGGTCATGATCGGTGTAGATCTGCGAAAGTTTTTCAAAAATTCCAACATATAGGAGATTGAAATAGGTAGTATTTCTTACGAAATCTACCCAGAAGTTCGACCTTCTAGTGTTACATACTACCGCTAAAAGTAACAAATCTAACAATCAAAATCTACACGACTCTGATATTTCTCAATTATTAATGAAATCCCATTGTTCCCCGTCCAGGAAAAGTTTGCCACAAATAATGCTTTAATAACATCACATTTTATGAAGTGAAAACCTGTTACCTGGGTAGTTATTCGTTGAAACTAAATAATCCTTTCTGTCTTCATAATCCATAAAAAGGGATGTTTTAGGAAACAATTTTTTAATTATCAAAAAATATCTTTTCCTTTAAAAGACATGTTGTCCCTTCCACAGACAGAATAAAACTACACTTCCCGAAGCGCTAATAAAGATCATCAGTTCAAACAAAAAATATAAAAAAATGATATCATCCAAGATAATTATATCAAGCACATTGCTATATCCTAACTTATTAGATTATCTAAATCTCATTATACCAATAATAAATCATGAATGTAATCAATAATATTTATATATGTCATGATAAACAAACTGGTTTTTTTATACATGATTAGGAATTAAAGTTTTATATAAACGAAAATTATGATTATTCCAAAGAAGCTGGTATTACCCAAAGCATCATGAAGCAATATTACATTTTACTGACAGAAATTTGAAGGGAATGATGTGTTAGAAAAACATAATAAACGAAAGAAAAGAATTATTGCACTTAACAGATGTACAGAGGCCTTCATACAATTTATTTATCATCTGCTGTTTATAATAAATCACCCAATTAAGGATGAATGATTTCTCAAATTACTGCACTTAAAGATTTACGGTGTTTTAACACCTAGCATGCCTTTATTAAAATCTATTAATGTTCCGTAATGTATTAAAGACATTTTTTAAGAGAAAATATAATCAATTTTTAAACCATTTTTTTGGCGAAGTTAATCATTTGAATAACTCACAGTTTTAATATTTAAAATTTTTATTTTAATTTGGGAGGCTACATTATGTTTTCGTTCGCAAGATATAAAAAATTAGATTTGGTAAAATTTTGATCATTTCTTAAACTTCTACACTATCAGAGCATTAAAAAGTGACCTGGGCCAACTTACCCCGCAATCGGTGTAGGTTGGCCCAAGCGTCTTGGTGTCAATTTGAGCTTCTAAACTAATACTTATAGTTAATATTTTCAAGTTTTACTATTGTGACTTCTTTCTGAAAGTACACTGATAGTGGTAATATAAAAAGAAATTTAAAATGTTGAATTGTAATTTTTTTTTAATTATTAGAAGAAAAAGCGGACCAACTAGCCCCGGTTTACCCTACCTTGCGCAAGAAATATTAAATGTAATCATAAACACGATTATAAAAGAAAAGCTCCCTTAATGGAAGATTTTATTTTAAAGTGAGGAAGATTAATAAATACTCTTTATTTTTAAATCAGCTGTATCCTGAATACTCGATTTTTAGTGTATCACCTCCATATTTACTATACAATATTCAGAGATTTATGTTTACATACATACGTCTTTCATGCTTGCATACAGCTTACATACCTCATATATACTTACCAATGTATTTACATTACATCATACAAGTATGAATTTTCAATTTTTCTGGAAGTAAAAACAGATGAACGCACTTTTAGTGCCAGAAAACGCTGAAAATTCATAGAATTGAAAGTAACATACGTCTGCAAGTTTTGGTCGTAGAAGAATGCAATATTTTACTTGTTAGAGCATAAGGAAATTTTTCTGAAAATAACTTATAAGATCCTAGAATCCTGTAAAAACATCAATTTCGTAAGTTGAAAAAATCTATTCTAACAAAAGTTGTATTAAAGTTGAAACATGTACTAGTAGATTAGGGTAAGAAAAATAAACTAAGAATAGAATCTTTATAAATTCCAAGTATCAGTATCTTCTCTTGAATTAGCAGCAACAGAATTCCCGAATTTGCCCCAAGACATAACTTAATTTCAGATAATGCTGTTTATGAAGAAAGTATTTATCTATTTCCGGTTAGCTGGATTCCTGAATGTGTGCGATAACATACTTTAGGGAAACTTCAGGTGTTGGTATTTTATTCAACATTTTATATGTTTGTATGATATTTTATTATTATTCATATTACACTCGAGGAAAAAAAAGTAAACACCCCTACTAACTCTGCAACAAATTAATGTAGAAGAAAGTTACTGGTACCAAACGATTGGAAATAAAGTTTACTTTTAAATGATGTATAAAAGGTTTGCTTAGGCGGCTATCTACATATCAAAACGAACCCAAATTTTGTTTGTTTCTTTTCGATAGTAGGGTAGACCGGGGTTAGTTGGCTACAGGGGTAAGTAGACGCTGTCCCCATAAATCGCCTGTTTGTGGATAGATTGCGCAATCAGTCACAGAGTACCTTTCTTTTTGCTTTTTACAATCCTCATTGTAGTTTTGCAGCGTTACCTACGTGCAGTGGACATTTATTACAATTTTTCTGTTTTTTGTACTCATAAGTAATTTTTTTGTTTCTTCATTCTTTTTCTAATTTCTAATACTTATCTTAATAATTGCGATTTAACTTGTGCAGTTTTTCTTAGTGTATGATTAACTGTACCTCCCATTTGTGATTAACTTGGCTTATTTATGTTTAGAAGGTTACGTGCCCTTTTGTGAAGAAATTTATTATGGGGCTAGTAGGCGCATTGAACACGGGGCAAGTTGGCTCGGTGTTTAGTGTGTGCTGGTAGCTTGAAAAACAGAAAACACCGAGAAAAGTTGTTGCAATGCAGGAATTTGGGCATATGAGACTTGTCCAAACGGAGACAGTCGAATTTTTATTTGTGACAACTGTAACTGATGATGATATCGAGTAGGATAGAAGTTACTCAATGTTAAAGTTTTATTCATTATTTTTATGTCTGTATAATTTAGAATTTACATTGTACGGCGATAACGTCTTTGTTTAAATTTACTGGCAATAATGAAATTGATTTCTCTTAATTGCGTGTCTTATTTGAGTTTTATTTAAATTTTTATAAACCGTGTGCCAACTTACCCCATAGGTATAGGCAACTTAACCCGTGACGGGGTAGGTTGGCGCACAATTTTCCTTTTACTTTAGGCCTCCGCTAAACATAAACTTCAAAAGCTACAAACTCAAAACTCCGGGGTATTTATAAGCCAAATGCTTGTTCTTTAAACGTGCAGTTAAAGTTTGTTAAAAAACTTAAACAACAACAACAAAAAAAATTATATAAATAAAAATTAATAACTAAAAACTGCGCCTATTAGCCCCGGTCTCCCCTAATACCCAAATTTGACACCATAAATGAATTCGACACCCTTCAATTAACATAAATACAAAGTCTCGTGAAATTCGTACGATTAGTTTCAAAGAAATTAATTATTTTAAAATGAGCATATTTTAGGGCTTATCAGGAAGTTTGTAGAGCGGTATTTATTTCTTTTCTTCGCAAAATGTTGCAGAGATCTGAATAGATGTTTAAGGCCGGATTTAGTAATACTGCAGCATAGCGTCATTCGCAAAACCCAAAAGATCTCATCCCGAAATGTTGAAATCAACACAACAAAAAGGCACAAAATATTCCACGGACAGTAGTTTATTACGGTAGCCAGAGAAAAAGGGTAGGTGATCCTCCTAACGCGAACACAAAATTTTCACATCTCTAAGGTGTCAGAGCCAGTTGCCAAGTCTCCGAGAAAATAATACGCTGAAACACACAATCCCTTAACTTAAAAATCCGTTAGTCTTACTACACATAAAATTCAAAAACTAATGACGTGAATCTGGCAATAGATTACAGATGAAAAATGTTTCATAGTGATTATCTGAAACTAGCAGAAATACCTGGCCTAATACTCGCGTTTTAAACATGTTTGATTAGAAAAATCAATTTTAAAAATAAACACTATACGGACTATGAATCTTGAGCAAATATGATCTATTTTTAATACAGTCGGACCTCTATTTAACGAAGTCGGTAAATCCCGAAAAAAAGTTCGTTATGTGGAAAATTCGTTAAATAGAGATGAACCTTTTAAAATAATTTAAAATACACAAAACAAAATTTTAATTCATAAACACTTAACATTATTAACAAACTTAACAAATCACACTTTTTTTTGTAAATCATATTTATTTTTATTATTATTATTATTCATTTTACCCATCAAAAAGAAATCTGTAAGGACAACAAGAATTTAAAAAAAATACTGTCCGGAAATACATTGTATTTTCAGTTTTAAGAAAATATTTACATTAAAATTAATGAATTTTAATGACATTATCGTATTTATTATAACAAGTAATTGTAAGCATTGTATTACTACACGCGTCCTTAAATTTAATTACTGAAACTTTTTTACTACAGAACAGCCCTTTTGAGTGTGAAAGAGGGATATTGAAAGTTTGCATTTCCTAATGACAGGGATTTTACTGCTCTCGTTGAGTTAGGCAATTCAAGGTTATTGAGCATTATAAAATGTGTAAAAGAAAGAATAAGTTTGAAGTGTCCGGAAATATTTTGAGAAATAGAGAGAAGGAAATATTTTGAGAAATATAGAGAAAGAAATATTATATGAGAAGGAAAAGTTCATTAAATAGAGAATACACTTCGCTATTTGGAGGTTATTTTGCGAAGAAATTCGCAAAATGTTGTTGGTTCCGAGGAAAAGTTCGCAAAGTAGTGAAATTCGAAAAATAGAGGTTCGTTAAATAGATCTCCGACTGTATATTGAAAGCCTTAGAGATTTTTGCTTTTATATCAGTATTCTAAAAAATTATTAATCTCTTTTCTAAAAAAGTAACTAGCGCTGTTGTAGCCGTAAAGGAATTTATCTAATCTTCTTCATTTTTCGTGTTATCTAGCAAAATTTATTGTATTTAAAAACATGGAAACTCAGTAGTTTTATGGATAAATATATAATAAACAAGTTAAAGCAGGCAGCTTTTAAATTGAATTTTTTTAAAAAACGTTATTGAATGTTGGAATCGGTCAAGATAGTTCAGTTAAATAAGTTTTATAAAATCAATAACTCTTCACAGCAGTTTAACCATCTTTTACAAGCATCTACTTGATTAGATTGTGGTGTGCAATGTCTAATTATTTATAAAATTTGTCGAATTTTTGGGGGTTTTATTTTATTTTTTTTTTGTCTTTTTGGGAAAAATTCAATATCTGAATATTTATTTAATTTGTAATTTGTAATAGCCGTTTTTTATGCGATGTCAGATTTGCAAAACCCAAATAATATATTCTAACGCTTTTCAAAAGAAAAATATATTTACAGATAGATTTAAAAATGCAGAAAACTTTAATTGGTTAAATTATGAAGTGCGAAAAGCATTTAATGGTGAAAATTACTTGATACTTCAAACAATAAATTTAAAACGATTTGCTTGTAGCGTTTAAAAGGAAACTTTCCTTTTAGACTTTGAACATATCCGGAAGGCAGAGACATTTTTTACTTATCATTTTATAGTCGTACAAGCTGATTCTCAAATGTGTAATAGAACTTACTTTATTCCAAAATCAGTCGTCAACTCAACCGAAACTAATAGATGCGGCTTTGGGAGACTAAAAATCCCCCAATAAAAGAGAAATGCATTACAACCCGATTACAGAAGATCGCTACTAGTCGTGATACTATCATTCAGTGTTGCATAATTGGAGAATCTTTATAAAATAGAGCAAAGTAGTATTTTTTACAACCTATGGGTGTGTAGGGTAGTTGGCGAGCGGAGGCTCATAGGGCTAATTTAAAAAAAAATATTTTTCTTCGTCTCATATTAGAAAATATCCTCTGCCCAAAATCAATGCTTGTTACTAAAGACTAATTTATAACTATATAATTTCTTTATTAATCTGTGGTGAGGCAAAAGGTTTTTTTCTGTATGGATTGCAAAATGTTACTATTCATTTAAAAGTTCGAGAAACATGGGTTCTTGGATGGTAAGTTAGGGTAAACAAATGCCCTCTCCTGAATTTTCAAATTTTCTATTTTTTTTTTCTCTTGTGATTTTTAAAATTATAGTATGATTTATCCTTCACCAAATACTTAAGGTAATAAACATTAAAAGGAGTAGGAATTATGGATTTTCGTCACAACTATATCTGACCCCCCCCCCCCTCGCCCCTCTCCATAAAGACAATTTTTAATTAAGTTTATTATTTATGTTCATGTGTTGAACAATTATTTTAAGAAGGGAAACCATTTAAAAAAATTTTCATTAAAAACACTTAAATTTAAAGTAGTAAAATTAAAATGAAAATATTGAAAAAATATCTGGTGTGGATTATCTACAATTAGACAGCTTGTATTTAAAAAAAAAATCCTCTCCCCACGGAAAAGACTGAAAACACTTTTTGCGTGCCACTATGTCAAAGAAAGGGTTTATTCAAATTACTATTTCAAACATGAATAAGGACAGTGATGAAAAGTCGTTTTAGAGGATGTTTGAGATGCATTTATTGGAAGATGTGCAGTTAAGGAGACCATATTTGCAACATGTCGTGCTACATAAAAGATAGGTTCATTTTATTAAAAAATTCCTTAAGTACTTATAAATAGGAAAGGCGTGTTTTTAACGCCAGAAAATACTGAAAACTCATAGAATGTAATAACTTAGTATGTTTTTCCCGTAAAATAATTTTTTCTGGTGTCCTTATTAGGACTTCTTTCTAATGTCATTATTTTTCTAAATAGGGTAGGGGAGTACACAGTGAGACATGGTACACAGTGAGACAGCAGCCACTTTGACATATAGTTGTAATTTTTTCTTCAAGCTGGCACACACACATAACGACCTTATCTTATGCAATACGTGGATGTAGTTTCGGCACTTCAATTACTCGTCCGACGAAATAGTAAACAATTCCTTATTTTATAGGGGTTGAAATTACATAAATGTCTATTTTAGAGTTTATTTTCTTCAATATGACATATATTTGCTTAACCAAACCTAGCTATATCTAATAATAGACTATTTCAGCAAAACGACATAAATTTTTTAAAGCGATGAAATTGATGGAACAGATGTGGCATCCATTTTGTTACAACGTAACGAAAGTACACAGTGAGACACACGGTTGTGGTGCACAGTGAGAGGTCTTATATTGTGTACCTACTATGTGGTTTTGATGTTAAAAGTTATTTAATAATAAAAGAAGATTTTTCTCTCTCTCTTTCTCTCTGTGTGTGTGTGGGCGTGCGATGGCTAGGGAAATCTACTAAACGTAAGAGGCTGAAAATTTGCATGAAGGTAGCCCAAGGTCTGCCATTGTCCACCCGAGGCTCATATTTTTAATATTTTGAAAATCTAGAAATATTAATTAGAAATCATAAACTGCAAAAAATTATTGATAGAGTGTAAAAATGTATGATTTATGAAAATATATACATTGTCTCACAATGTACTACTTGTGGTACACAGTGAGACAACTTCCGTTATGAAGCTTCTGTGATTTTATAAATAAGTTTTTAAAAACCAATTATACATTAATGTTGTCACGAGGCGTCTTCTCGTGTAACGGTTCCCGATAGTTATTAGTACTGATGAGACCAATGAGTAATCATGCCTCTAAACAAAACAAAGAACATTTAATAAGAAAAAAAAGTATTTACAGTTTCTAATACATCAACGGGCTAGGCTCATTGCCTATCTCTCCCGTGGTTTCAGAGCATTCGATAATAAAAACAAACGCAGTTTTTGCGACCAGCGGCCAAACATGTGTTCCTCCTTCCAGGTCAAGGGCCTCTCTGCTCTCACCCTCCAATGTTTATTTTCTTTCCAACCCTCGCATCCCCCATCCGCGGAGAGTCCACTTCAAAATTCCAGAGATGCATTAGGGGTGCGAGGTTGTTAGAGTGTTCGGGGGACCACACGAATGTGACACCTCCCTTCCACTTTCTTTCATCGGTTTTCAACCGATGAACGGAAAGTCACTAAATAATCACTATCTGAAGTCATGGTGTCAGTCCATATCATGATATCAGTCCATAACACCAGTTTTTTTTCACCTTAATAAGTAAATATTGTTCTCAAGTGGAGGTTATCGTTTAATTTCCCTTGTACCAGATCCATTTCCCCATGAGTGATAATAGGATCGAACCGCATAAACTTCTTAATACCTATCAGTGAACATTCAGTACATCATTCCAGTTTTTTTTCTTACTTTCATTAAAAAAACAGATATACAAATAAAAACACAATTACTATTAAAGAAATCTTCAATTTCATTACTCTTACTTTGTTTTTACAACATCAAATCCACTTTGATAACACATTAAAATTTAATGTAACAATCCTGCTTATACCTAGAATCAGTGTATAATTCCCATAAGCTCACACAACTATGTGATCTGTTACATTCATTCTGCCAAATTAGCGTAATCCACCACATTATATTATACATTTACTCGTTGACTTACAATTAAAAAAAATCATACAACAATTAAATTTAATATTCATTAAAGAAAATGAGATTTCCACTATTATCAATCTCAAACTACTCATCTTCATTCCAATTTGGCTGCATAATTTCATTTCTACATGTTATACTTAATTATCATATTCACACAAACTTATCACTTATTAAATATTTTGCCCTCATAGAATATACAATTTAAAACACATTAAATACCATTATTAATAATACACACACAAAAAAAAACACAATAATATTCCATAACCTAAATTACCATTCTTAAAAATATTCAACAAATTCCCACTTAAATTATTCCATTGGCACCAGACGCGACAGCGCATCTGCATCCTTGTTTGTAGGACCTGGTTTATAATTAATAACCGTGTTATAACGCTGAAGTGCCAATAACCATCTTTGTAATTTTGCATTCCTCGGTGCACTTTCCGTTAAATATTTTAATGGATTATGATCAGTATACACATATACTTTGGACCCAAATATCCATGTTTCAAATTTCTTTAAAGCCCAGATTAGCGCAAATGCCTCCCTCTCAATAGCTGACCACCGTGCCTGGGTCCCCGACAACTTTTGGCTGGCAAAAGTGATTGGCATTATTTTTCCCCTTTCATCATACTGGCCTAAAGAGGCCCCAATTCCCACTTCTGAGGCGTCGCACGCAATCACAAATGGTTTTTTTATATCTGGTGTATTTAACGCCACCGCTCTGCATAATTTTGATTTGAGATTTAGAAACGCTTTCTCCTCCCTTTCAGTCCACGGCATCTCATTAGGGATGTTCTTCTTTGTCAAAGCCGTTAACGGTATAGCAATCTGAGCAAAATTTTGGACATATTCTCGGTAATAATTAAATAATCCCAGGGCTGATTTTAACTGCTTTTTATTTTGGGGACTCTGGAGAGTTTCGATAACTCTTAACTTTTCGGAGTCCGGTCCATGCTCTCCAGATCCTACTACATGCCCTAAATACATAACTTTTTTTTTGGACAAAATGCCATTTCATAACATTAGCCGTAAAATTAAGCTCACCCAGAGTACCCACCACTGCTTCTAAATGCTCTAGGTTCTCGTCCCACGTTTTTGAGAAGACAATTATATCGTCAATATAACTATCAGCATATTCTGAATGCTCAATTAACACCCTATTCATCGTTTTCTGAAATGTTCCAGCACTCCCATTCAACCCATATGGCATTACTAACCACTGATATTGTCCCTTCGGACCTATAAAAGATGTCAATTCTTTGCTCTCCTCCTCCATTGGAATAGTCCAATATCCTTTTAAAATATCTAGAGTTGTAATATATTTAGCGGCGCCCGCTTTATACCTTAATTCAGTGGCATTCTGCATTGGGAATGGGGTCGTTTTAGTCGCTGCATTAAGGGCCCGGTAATCAACGCATAACCTGATACTCGCATCCTTTTTTGCTACACAAACTATCGGGTACGCTATCTCTGCTTGGGACGGTTCTATTAATCCTTTAGTTAGCAACTCCTGTATTTGTTCTTCCACTGCAGCTTTCAGTATTTCGGGCACCCTATAAATATGAGGTTGCTTCCTCCCAACATCAGGTTTTAATCTAATTAAGTAACTTCCAACTTTTGCCCGCTTTACCTCCCCACTAAAAAAATTTTTATTCTTTTTTAAGATTCTCTCTAACTGTTCCCTTTTATCTTCCTCTAAGTGGTTTAATTTTTCTGCTATTATCTCCTGAAATTCCTTATCATTCTCAGCGACCTCTCCCCCCGGAGCATGTTGGATATCCCCAAACTCTTCATCTGCCTCATATACTAATCCTATCGTATTTACTGGATGGATATACGGTCTTAACTTATTTTGGTGTAAATTCTTAACACTTCCATCTGGTAATTCTACAAAAAATGAATGTTCATTTCTCTGATCCACAATGACTCCCGGACCGGTCCATCGTGAGTATAACTTATTGGTAGAATCGGGAATTAAAATTATTACTTTTTCCCCTACTGAAAATTTCCTAGACGATGATCTCAAGTTATACCGATTAGCATAATCGCTTTGCTTTCTTTTAGCCACATTAGATGCGAATTCTGCTGCTGATTTTAAATTATTTTTTAATTGCTCTAGATAATCGGTAAGATTATTTCCAACACCTTCAGGTATGACGGTTTCCCCTTCCCAGCCAGTCTTTAAAACTGACAACGGACCATTTGGTAACCTCCCATACATTAGTTGAAATGGTGAAACCCCCGTCGTTTCATTTGGGACTTCTCTCATAGCCCACAATAATAATGGCAGTATCTGATCCCAATTTTTGTCATGTTTTCTCACTGCATGGTGCAACATATTCTTTACTGAGCCATTAAAACGCTCCACCAGTCCATTGCTTAAAGGATACCCCGGAGTGCTCAATCTGGGATCCGCCCCCAGGTGTTTTAAAAACTCCGAAGTCAACTCAGCTACAAAATTCCTTCCCTGATCCATCGCCACAACTTGGGGAATCCCTATTCGCACAAAAATTTGAAGGAATGCTTGACATGTTGCCTTAGCATAAAGAGATCGTATTGGGATTGCTTCCGGCCATCTACTGTATTGATCTACTACCGATAGAACATATTTATGACCTCGGGCTGAATTTGGCTCAATAGGTTCAATTAAATCAGCGTTAACAACTTGAAACGGTAATTCAGGGCGGGCTACCGGTTGAATCGGTGACCTGTCACTCACTTTAATTCTCCGCCTCAACTGACAGTCCTCACAAGCTTCGCAATATTTCTTTACTTCCTTCCTCACACCTTCCCAAGAAATGATAGCTTAATCCTTTCTAAGGTTTTTACTGACGCCAAATGACCCCCTGTTGAGTGATTATGCGCAAGTCTCAATATTTCTTTTCTTCTACACTGAGGAACCACTAACTGTTTAACGCTTTCATTAATAACTAGATTCTTTTTATATAATAATCCATCCTCCACAAAGTAGTTATTCTTTCCACTTCTACCTTCCTCCCAGGCTCTTTGCAGTGTCGGACATTCCCTCTGTTGTTCTCTAAACAATTTTGATTGACCCCCATATTCCCTAGGTTTCCCTTCTTCCATATTAATCTCGGCATTCTCATTTGAGACCTTTTCTAATGACTGAGAATCTTCCTTTATTTCTCCCACAATTGGTAATCCTTCGTCCTTATTAGTTGTTACCTCATCCGTTTCTTTAGCTTGGATATTATTCACATTTTCCTCCCTTCCCGTATTTTCTAGATTCTCTAATCCTACAGTGACGCTATAAAGTTTTGCCTGTTTTATCAACTCATCATAGACCGCCGGAGTTATGAGTGCCGGACTGTTTAATTTCTCCGTTATTGCAGCGACTATATCAATTTCCGAAGAAATCGCCTGATTATCCTCCCATAATGCCACAGGTAATGTGATAAAGTCCGCTTTCTGCATTTCTCCTATTGCAGGAATTAAATAAATGTGACCTCCAGTCATAAACTTATCCGCAATCAAGTCTTTCCGAAACACGCAAATTTCAGCCCCAGAGTCCAAGATCCCCTCTACTTTTTGTCCCCCAACATTAAGCTCTACCATCGGTAATAATTCTTTATCCTGCCCTTCCCTCATCTGATGTTTCTTAGAATTCACCGCGCTCAATCCCACTTTTGCCTTAACACAACTAACTTTTCTCTCTTCATTGCGGGTTATTTCCTTTCGCTGTGGACACTGATATCTGTAATGCGGACCAGAGCAAAGGAAACATTTCACTTTTTGTTTCTCTCTCTCCGTACCGTTCTTACTCCCTCCCTCACTGCTACTGGGGGGGGGGGGGGCGAGCACTTCCTCTCTCCACTACTGGGGTTACCCTTTCCTGCCTGAATGGCTTAAATTCTCTTCTCTGATCTCTCTCACGATAAAAATCTCTCCCTTTCAATGGCCGGGTGGCCTCTACATATATATCTAGTGTCTTAGCAAGATCCACCGGTGTCATCCAATTGGACCCCTCTTTCACTAATATATGTGATTTCATGCTGCCTGTTAACGAGTCCTTAATTTTATCCGATATGATAAGATCTTTTAATGATTTGAAATCTTTCACCTCCCGGCTCTCTAAATAAAAATCTAAGTTGGTTTTAACCTTCGCTACCCATTGGATGTAACTTTCGTTTTGTAGTTTATAACATGCCTCAAAATTCTTTTTGTGTTGTAATGGAGTCAACGCATTTTCCGCTAAGATACATTCCTTAATGGAGGTATAATTAGATAATTGGTCGGTTCCCAAACTATTCGTTAGGCTTCTAATAAAGTTTCCAAGTCTGTTCAGAATTATTTTACCCCAATATTGCTCTGGTACTGAATAAATTTCAAACAGGGTTTCTGCCTGGTGGAAAAAGAAAACCCAATTTTCTATTTTTTCTGGAATGCGAGGCATTTGATCTCTTACTATATGTAAATATTTTGCTAGTCCATCTTCAGAATTATTTATTATTTCCCTCTGATTCCCACCCGAGCCCTGTCGTTGTTGAATTTCGAGTTCCTTAAGTTTTATTTCATGTTCGCGGGCGCTTCGCGTTTTCTCCTCACACTCAAGTTTTTTTCGTTCACTTATAATTTGTTCTAGCAATTCTTTTATCATGGCTTCCTCATAATCCGCGTGTTCCAAAATAATTTTACTGAGTTGGATTTTGGTTCCCTTTTCAGGCACTTGTTCACCCAATTCCTCAACTACTTGAGCTAAATCTGCCCTACTATCTTTCATTAGAAAGGTCATTTTCCAGCCCTTTTCAGTAACCAAACAGAACAAACAAACAAAAGAATTCTATGGTACTTAATTAGCCCAAAATTTATATATAGTTATATATATATATTCTAAATTTCAATCTGACATAAAACTATTTCATCCAGAGCATTAATTTTTTTTTTTTTTTTTTTTTTTTTTTTTTTTTTTTTTTTTACAACATATAATACAATAATAATAACAATAATCATACACTAAAAAAAACTATATCTGAACACATTTACATACAATTATGCCGGTTAATCCCACCATCACTCATTTCTGACAGACAACCACAACCACTTTTTTTTTCTTTTAACATTACCAATTAAATTAAACAACCCGTTACTATTATACCCTTATCCTTTTTTTTTTTTTTAACAGAACATATCAGTTTCTGGTACAATGAAAACAAAATAAACTCCACTCACCAGTCATTCCCAGTATTCTTGCTTCTTCCTTCCACCATAAATATGCCGTCCAGATGATCTAAAAGACTTGCTTCTATCTCTTCCAGCCTCTCACCAGCTATGGCGTCTTCCATCTATGTCCATCAGCTTCACCATCAATACATCACGACGTTCTTTTTCGTTTTGCTGCCCTAACTGGGCATAAGCATCCATAGAGGCACGCAATGTGGATCTCATCAGTCTATCTTACCGACTACGCCAAATGTCACGAGGCGTCTTCTCGTGTAACGGTTCCCGATAGTTATTAGTACTGATGAGACCAATGAGTAATCATGCCTCTAAACAAAACAAAGAACATTTAATAAGAAAAAAAAAGTATTTACAGTTTCTAATACATCAACGGGCTAGGCTCATTGCCTATCTCTCCCGTGGTTTCAGAGCATTCGATAATAAAAACAAACGCAGTTTTTGCGACCAGCGGCCAAACATGTGTTCCTCCTTCCAGGTCAAGGGCCTCGCTGCTCTCACCCTCCAATGTTTATTTTCTTTCCAACCCTCGCATCCCCCTTCCGCGGAGAGTCCACTTCAAAATTCCAGAGATGCATTAGGGGTGCGAGGTTGTTAGAGTGTTCGGGGGACTACACGAATGTGACAAATGTGTAGCTCATTTGTGTAGCTTAAAGATGTAGTAAAATTTTTTTCAAAAGAATAAAAATCGTCGCCATTTGTTAAGTAATAACAATTTTCGTCTCACTGTGTACTACCTTCCCCTATACGTTATACGAAAAGGAGGCCGTATGAAAATTAAATTTCTGTCCGTCTGTCTGTCGGTCTGTCCGTCCGCATATAACAGAGCAAAAACTACCCAACCTAATGATCTGAAATTTTAAATATATGATTGTTGCAAAATTTTGTCCAGCCATTTCAAATTTTATGAAAATCGGATGTATACTTGTGTCAAATTACAGGGACAGTCAAAAGTTTTCCGTTACATTACGGCCAATGGGAAAAAATTATTGCAAGTGCATTTTAATGATGTTACAGCCTTCCGAATGGTCTGAAATTTTAAATATATAATTGTTCCAAAATTTTGTCGAGCCATTTCAAATTTTATGACAATCGGATGCATAGTTTAATTGCAGGGACAGTCAAAAGTTTTCCGTTACATTACGGGGATTGGGAAAAAAAATATTGCAAGTGCATTTTAATGATGTTACAGACTATGCACTTATGAAGCGCAAAATAATATACATTCAGTACAATATGGGGTGCAAAGAATAGCTATAAAACTAGTTATAGTACGAACGCACCTCATTTGCCACGTTTGACGAGCAATTTCCAACTTGTTAAATAAATGTCGTATCTGAAAAATGTGGTTGATGTGTTTACTTTTTTGTAACTGGAAGTATCTATTATCAGCGGTTCGAGAAATTGTATCTATTTTGAATCATCGGTATAGTTTAAGTAAATAGTAATATTAATACAATCATTTCAGTGTATTTGCATTGAATGCCCATTTTAACATGTTTTAGCCCTTTACGTTTTTATTTTGTGTCAAATTCATGGTACAATAGTAAATATTTTAGTCCATAAAATGACGACCTCAAGAGAATATAATTAAATAAAATCGCAACTTGATATTCTACTCTAAAAAAAAATTCTAACTTATCATAACTTGAAATATAATCTTTTCCCAAATTATCAACGAAAGCAAAATCTCAGTATCATTTTACCCTAAAGTGGTTTTGAGCCCACCCAATATTTTTCAAAAGTTGGCGCCACTGTGTAAGTATACCCGTAAGAAGAGGAATTTCAAAGTGATACTTATACATTTTATTGACATAATAGTTAGGAACTTATTTATGGAATAACAAATAAATATAAATAAATTTAACTGGAAAAATTCATTGCAAAGAAAAACGCATGTTCTCAAAAGCTTCTGGCCATCTTAGCAAGTTTGAAAAAAAGGGTGTTATAATAGATAATAACCGTGATAAACAACATTTACAATTAGTATTTCGTCGCCATACCTTTAGCAATAAGTATTGCTTCGCAGCGATGTGGAATCGATTCAATGAACGGTGTTGAAGATCGACTATGGTAAGTTTTTTGCACTTTTCTTGCAATTTTTGGGGAAATTCTGCTGAATTGTAATATTTATAATTCCGCAATCGTTTTTCAGGTTCATTCCAAAGATTTTCTGTTGGATCCAGATCGGGTGATTGGGTTGGCCATTTCAAAAGCGGAATCTTTTTGCGTTAAACCCTCAGCTTGACGAGCTTGCATGTATGCTTTGGGTCGTTATCATGCTGAAACAAATAGTTGCGACCAAACTTTTTCCTCCAATAAGGCAGCAAATGATCTTGCAAGATATCCTTATACATTGCACAATTCATCTTGTCGCGGATTGCAACTAACGGACCGACACCTTTTCCAGAAAATGCTACCCACAGCATAACGTGTTCTCCGCCATGCTTCATTGTAGGAATAACATATTTCCAGTCCTATCTTTTGTTTTTAGGTCATCGGACGTAGTGTCTGCCATCGCTTTCAAAAAGATTGAACTTCGATTCATCGGAAAATAGTACTTTTTTCCTCTTTTCACTTGACCAGTCTTTGTGTTCCTTATCAAACGCCAGTCGGACCCGCTGATTTTTTTTTTAACTTATGAAAGGTTTTAAGGTTGAAAGGTATGAAATATTAGTTATTTGCCAATTCAAATGAAACATAGCAATATGTCACACACAATAGGGGAATATTATTTGTAAACATACAGGCATTTCAGCATTTTTATAAAGCTATTTTTTCTGATTTTAGCTTTTCGGAAACTCCTCTTATACAGAAATTTTGCCACTCTAAACTTTTTTTATTACATGTTAAAATATTTAAACATAATGTGCGAATACTTCTCACAGTATTTAAATTTAGTTTATTTTTATTTCCTTTCAGCTATTTTTTTGTATCGATGTCTATTTGAATTCGATCATTGCGCCACGATGTTGACGTTTTTATCTCTCACCATAAAGCGAGTCTGGTTTTCGCCGCCGATTTTCATCTCTGCTTTGGGGAAGGAGTCGGCAGTCTTGCGCATGCGCGCATGCCGTTTTTTTCCGGAGCACATCTTGGAGCTCTCATTTCGTGGGAGTCGACTTGCATTATGATGACGTCATTGAAATGATGCGCCGCCCTCTTTTGACGCCGATGACTGACAGGAGAATATCGTTTGGTTTCGTTTTCCAATCAGTGAAAACATTTTAAATTCTGCAGCTTGTAATTCGATTTTCATTAATTTCCCGTAAGTGTTAATTTAGCTAATCAATTTAAATTCTGCCTTTTAATTACTTTCTCAACCCCGTATTCATCATTTAAATACTAAAACTCGTTAATTTTAAGATCAGAATTTGGTTTGATGTTGCGCTGAAAAGATGTAGTTTTTCAATGTAATGTATCAATTCGCGGCGCGGGCTGCCTGCCGTCGAATGCCATCGTAAGTTTGCCGAAAGATTACGTCCGTATAATGGGTCGTATGTTTGTGGATTTTTTTTGTCATGCCAAAATTTAATCTTTAAAGATGTGCTGCTCTCATTAAAAGGAATCCCATGAAATTATTCTATGTTGGCTGTTATTTTTCTCTTCTTAAAAGATTCCGTTCTTTTATTTTAAAATGGTGACCAGAAGCAAGAATTTTCATAACCTTTTATTCAACTAACGTGTGGAATAAAGAGTATTATTTGTTTCACCAGTTTGCCTCTTCACTTTCTCCTGTAAAGTAAGAATTCTACAGTTTTATTATGTCTTTAACGATCAATAGTTTTATTAAAAGAACTTCGCAATGTGTACTAAACCACTTAACAATAACGATCATCAATCATCATTTAATTATCGCCACACATATGATTAGTACAGTAGCTTAAAGCAAAATTTTGCATCACAAATAAATTCCCCTCGTCACAAAAGAACAACGTTTTTACTGTCTTTTATTTAATTTAACTTGGTTTTTGTCTATGTAAAGATGAAACTTTGTTATCGACTTTTTACTCACTTCCTGATAGCCAGCCGTGAGGGATAAACCGCCAGATATTCTTTATGTTTATACAGTAGACTCGCGATTTAACGACCTTCATGGGACCTCGGCAAAAAGGACGTTAAATCGAATGGTCGTTAACTCAGAAGTTGCTAATTTTGGATGATTTTAATTCAGTTCAAAATACCTAACATTCTAATATAATAAAACTATTTATTTATACAATTTTAAATAAACATTTCTGGTATTTTGCCCAGAATTAATTTTTCTTTTTAAATTATGAAGTAATTTTATAAGAATTAATTTAAACATTTTACTAAATTAAAAAATGATTTACAATAGTTAATTGACATTTATTGAAAAATGATGTTATACTTTTTTCTTCAATTGAGGTCTGGAAACTTCCAGAATGCTGCTTTCGAGATCATTGATCAGCTGAAAGTAGTTGTTAGAATTTTCTTCCCTTTCAAAAAAGTTCCGTAGAATCTTGATGACATCTTTTGCTTATTTTGATGTAGGAGATCTTTCTGGAAGATCGGTAATTTCCTCCTCGGAAGAAGTATTTGATATGTCTTGTTCAGGGTTGAGAAGGCTGCAGATTAAGTCATCTTCCGAATATTCCCTCTCAGTTTTTATCTTATCACCAACTTTAACATAGTTTTTAAACGTAAGTTTTTACGGCCATGGAATCTTCAGTTTCAATGTGCTGTTTTTTGGACCCTGAGCATCAGGTTAAATTTCCCAAGCTTGTTTATTTAAAAATCCGTCGGGATAGAAGCAAGACTATATCCTGAAAAACTGCTTGCCAAGCAATATTTGCTATATGAATAGACTCTGACGAATTCATTGTATGAGTTTTTTTTACTTCTAAGCTGATTAGAATGTCATTGACTAGTTTTTCAGTACTTTTTTGTTAAAACTGTATGACACGTTAACCCTTAAATGCCGGGTGTTGCTTTTAGGCAACATACCCAATTTAGGCTCTAAAATACTATTAGAATAATATTGAAGCTATAATGCCTAATGTTGCCAATAAAATACATTCTGAAAATATTATTAAATTGATTTTCACACACTGGCAACACTTGTGCTGTTTAAGAATAAAAATAGATGTATTTTTTCAATTGTTGCTACTTGTTCTTTTTGCTTTGTTTGGAAGCTTGCGAAATACCCTATTTTGTTATGCAGTGAGCAAGTAAAATTTATTTTTTATTATAGTTCCTAAAATTCTTGTGTGTTTAATATTATACAATTTTAACAAGGAAAATTATTTTTTCAATTAAAGATTAGTATTGCCGATTAGTAACAAAATGTTTTTTAACCGTAAATCATACTTAAAACAAAATATGATTTTTTTAAGTATTTTTCCCATGATTTATTTAAAAAATGAAAGCCGAAAAACATTATTACAATGATTTTTGAAAAATCAGGCATTTAAGGGTTAATCCATACGCTGTAAAATGGCTGTAACATTTGGAGGAAGAAAAATAATTTTTAGTGCTTCTAAGTTTTTAATTTTTACAGAATGTGCCGTGCAGATATCGATGATTAATAGGATCTATCTTTCTTTAATTTTCATTTGTTTGTATAGCTTCTTGACCTACTCTTCAAAAATTTCCGACATGATCTATGTAGTTATTGGCTTTGTAAACTACAGGCAATATTTTGATTCTTTTGAATCAACGCGATTTTTCAGAAATTCCGATGACGAGCGGAGGAAGATTTTCTGTTCCAGACATTTTAGTCACTAAAAGAAGAATTAATCTTTGCTTTGCGCGTTTCTCTCCAAAACAAGTTTCATTTTTAAACACCAAAGATCCCTCCAGTAGCAAAAAGGAGCAGTTTCATACGCAGTAGATGTGTCATCTTTATTGTATTCATTTGTAAGTTTTTCTAATGTTGTATATCTCCAGTGACTCACAATTTCGACGTTTGCAGCAGAGCATTTTTCGTACACCTTTCTGTAGATTAATTCATTGTGAAATTTTCTGAAAATTTGCAGCTCTCCATATGCATTCTGACTCACAATTTCGACGTTTACAGCACAGCTTTTTTCATACACCTTTTTGTAGATTAATTCATTGTGAATTTTTGTGCAAATTTGCAGCTCTCCATCTGCATTCATCCATCTGATCCCTCTGTTAATTTACAAGAAATTGAACAGGGTTTTTGTTATGTGCAATGTCATTTCTAGAGTGTACATGACAAATAGGGGCGGAGAGGGCAGAGCCGACCAACATCTAAAAAGGTCAGAAGGAGGAAAAGTTTTGTTAGATGATTTTCTTTAGACATCTCGGAAAATTTGAATACAATGCGCAGTTTCTTCGTGTGTTCTAAATCAAGATTCGGATTACTTGCGGGTCGTTAAAATGATTGATGAACAACACTGTAAGTATTTTAAAACGGTCGAGACCTCATCCAATGGTCGCTAAATCGTGAAGGGTTGCTAAATCGGGGGTCGTAAAATCGCGAGTTTACTGTGTCTACCGGGTGCTTCACAGGCTATAGCGAACCTTTTTCTTGGATAATTCTCAACGGGTGGAGCTAATGAAGTGAAATTGTGCACGCCTGCACAGGGATCCAAAGTAAACTTATTTACGAACTCTGGTTATTCTCGAAAAATATATTGTTTTCGCAAAAAATGTACCGATATTCAATCGAAGAGCTTGTTTTTTAGTCAAAACGTTTTATCTTTGCAACCAGAGACCTTCAGAAGCATTCAGGAAGTTGTTTAATGCCTTTAAAAATAGGTCAAACTCATCTTCAAGCATGTTAAAGCTAATGTCAGACGAACGTCTATTTGTACGTTTTTTCACTCATTATGAACAGAAACAACTATGCTCACAGTGTTTCTGTTCATAATGAGTGAAAAAGCGTGAAAATAGACGTTCGTCTGGCATTAGTCTTAGAGCATTAATTGATGCCTACCACGAACACTGAATCCAAGACACATGGTTTCAACAGGATGGCGCTCCGCCACATTCAACAGGAGACGTCCTGTACATGCTCAGAAGCCACTATGACAATTGTGTCATTGCAAGGGGCTTCCCGAATCGCTTTGGATAAGGACTTTTTTGGCCCCACTATAACCCCCGACTTATCACAACTAGACTTAAAGATCAACTCTACAGAGATCGACCAAAAACCATAGAAGAGCTGAAAACAGCGATGACAAATGAGATAAGGCTGTTTCCAACAGACCAACTGAAGCAAGTTGTCGCGAATCTCGAGCAGAGACTTAATTT
Organism: Maratus speciosus; assembly: GCA_963932465.1. Taxonomy (NCBI): domain Eukaryota; kingdom Metazoa; phylum Arthropoda; class Arachnida; order Araneae; family Salticidae; genus Maratus; species Maratus speciosus. The sequence goes on along the minus strand of OZ010788.1, from coordinate 279,446,001 downwards.
CTTTGACTCTCCAGATAGCTAACATTTTGAGAAACCCATCTTTTAATTTTCTTTATTCTCATGTGTAAATTCCAAATTTTTGAAATAAAAATATTTTTCCGTTCAAAAGTTATTCGATGTTTTCTTTTTATATATCCTGTGAAGCACCCTGTATATACGAGATGTAAAAACAACAGAGTTCATTATTCGCCAAATAACGCTTGCCAAGATATGCCAACTGGCAGAGAAACTGAAACAAGGATATATTTTAAGCACCGAAAAGTAGAAATTATCTAAAAAAAGGTACAGTATTTTTTAAATACGCTTTAACCAATTAACAGTTTAATATTAAATTTCCTGCTGTCATATCTAAAAAAAGAGTAACAATTATAATTTTTTTAATACATTAACCAAGCTTTAACCAAGCGTCAATCAAAGCAGTTGCTGGGCAACATATAACTATGATGTGTTCCCGCACCATGTTGGTTAAATCAAAGTAAAATTGCGTAATTTGTTATTTCTGTTTGTATAAATATTTTTTATAAAATATAATTATGAGTGTAAAATTATAATGTTTATATATTTAAGTAAAATAAGAGTGTAAGTTCATACAAAAATTATTAAGTTGATTTTAAATAGTAAATATATATTTTAAAAAAATTGTGTATTGTAAAATGAATGTATAACGTTGAATGGAGTTCGGATCTCAGACAACAACTAGCCAGACGCCATGGTGTCGTTTTATGACAAGCCAATGGAAAGTGGTGTATAATTAGAAGTCGTAAAATCATAAAAACGTTGGAATCAATTTATGGCCTCAATAAAAGTGTTGGGATAAATTTATGACTTTTCAGACCACCCAAACTTTAAGGCAGATAATAATATTAAAGTATATGTTAGGGGCCATTTGCAGACTGCTAGCTAATAGGCCTATCGAAGTATAATAAAAAATCTTCTCACATCCAATAACAGTGGACTAGACAAAAATAGTTCCTCCCACTGCAGGAGCTGGTGTGCAAGAAGAATAAGTTTTGAAAAAAGATAGTCTGAAAAAAGATGTAGAGGATGCAAGAGCTCTCCTGAAAGCCCGTGCAATGAGTCCCGTAAGCCCTAGTAAAGCCCAGGCGAGATGGACATGTTGGAGCGAGCCTAATCCAGCCTAATCAAGCCTAATTGAGGATGTCTTCCTGATGTACATATCGGAGTGATCCTAATCAAGCCAAATTGAGGATGCGTTCCTGATGACACATTGCCATGATCCTAAGCAACGCAACAACTCGGAATTTGACGAATAAAGGCCACCATCCCGTATATTAAAAGAAGGTACTATTTTAAACATTTTCTTTTACCACTTAAGATCATATGAAAAATCTTAAAAAATACTTTTCTGATATTTTATGGTAGAGAGTTATCTGAGATCCGACCAAACCAATAATTAAATAAGATTAAGGTAATTTTAAAAATGAAAGAGAGTATTTCTTTTAGCAAAAAGAAACAATTATAATAATTAGAGTACGTGAAAATATTGTCTTTTTTTAAAAAAAGATTAAACATACTTAAAATAATGAGAAGCAAACAAAAGTGTTGCTTTCTATTTTTTGAATTAATATTATGTTTTTCTGTAAATAGATATGTTCAATGTAAATAAACTATTTAATCAAGTTTTAAAAAGTTTCTGTAATTATTTAATTAATAATATTTAAAGTGTGTCAATTCTTTTTTTTTACAGCTTAAATTTTAGTTTAATTCATAAGTGGAAGAGTTCGGCTAAATAATTCACAACGCAAACTCTTAATTTTTATTCGTAATTATTCAAATTTAATAATTACTTTTTGACGCGAATTATAATTTAATTTTATTAATGCTTCGCGTTGCTCTTCTACTAGAATTTAGGTAAGTACGATCACTTATATTATTTAAATTTATCTAAGGTATATAAAACTATATACCAATTTGCTATGAGGTTGCTTGGATGATTTGGACCAATTAACAATTTTGAATATATTTAATAAAAAATAAACAGGTGTAATTATCTGTCCAGCATCCCCCCTTCATTAGTAAAATGGTGCTCTGACTCAGGAACGATCATCTGAGGTCATTAGATAGGTAAATGGTGCTATGACTCAGGAACGTTCATCTGAGGTCATTAGAAATAATAATAATAATAATAATAATAATAATAAAGGAAAATAAATTTAAGTATTATTTTAATGTCACAATTTTAAAAATATTGTAGGTATGTAAGTTTAATTGATTAAAATTTTATTAAAATTAAATTTATTATTGTAACAATAATGACACACATATAATAATTTTATATAAATAAAATGAATAATATATGTTAGTAAAAAAAACAAAAGGAAATAAAAAAATAATTCTGGGATTTATAATAGGTAAATTTAGGAATTACAATTTTGTTTTTTTTTTCTCTCTTTTCTCTTGTGGTTGGATCTCAGTTACCATTGAAAAATAATGGCATTCACATCACAGATGACACATTTGTAAAAATAATTTTTTTTATATAATGTATAAATAATAATAATAATAAGAATAATGAGTAAAATTTTATAATATGTCTGGTATAAAAATGATTGAAATGTCAATAGATCATGATTTTTGAAATTGTATCACCTTGATACAAAAGAAAATTTATGAGTCGTACTACGAAGTAGTAGTACAATATATACAAAAAAAAAATAATAAGATTGTTTTTTCTGTAGAAAAAGACAGATATTTTTCTGTTAAATGAAATTATGTTGTTTTTTATATATACGTGTATTATAAATATTTTAGGGGTATTTATGTGTGTAAAAGAATAATCTACAAAACAACTTCATCTCCTAAGAAATTTTTTTTTTTATTTTTAGTGTTGTTGTTTTTATGTATTTATGCAATTTAGAATATTTTCATATATATGTGGTAATATAAAAAAAAAAAAAAAAAGTAAAAAAGTAAAGGATTTAAATTTGGGTCAAACAGTATATTTAAAATGTATTGGAAAACCAGGCGCATTAGAGCCAAAATTTCAAGGACCCTACGAAGTTACTAAAAAGTTTAGAAACTTTAATTATTTATTACAATATGTTCCAGATAAATCAATAGAGCCGATCAAACGACATATGGATCAGCTGTACGCTCCGAAATATGCAACAGGTCATACAGAGGCGGAAATTACGAATTTACAAGGGTCTCAGAAAAAAATTAAGGGTGATAAAAATTACAAAACTAAATGTGACATTTGTCAAAGAAAATCACACTCAACTGAAAATTGTTGGTTCAAATTGAACAAAAATACGAGTCAAAAGGGTGACAAACTTACTAAGAATTATTATAAAAATAATAATAAATATTCTGAGAATGTAGACCCATATTTAAAGTATCAAATAGATCATTATGATCAAAATATGTCGTTATATGGTTATACACCATATACAAACTTATACGGGGATGTTATACAAGATCATTACCCTTTCCCCCCTCCCCAAGATTATCCATGGTATATGAATTGGTATTAAAAATAAATCAAAATGCATAATTAATCGAATTTCAAAATTAAAAAAAAAAAAATTTCAAAATTTAAAAATAAATTTTTTTTTCTTTTAGGTAAAAAAAAAAAAAAAAAAAAAAAAAAAAAATTGAAACAAAATTAATAACTTGCCTTTTTAAAATTCAAAATAATAATAAGAAAGGATAGGAACATGGGAACGCCAATTTGTCTCAGGGTTACAATATTGAGCAAATGTGCAGGGCGCACCCGAAAACATACTTATAAAATTATGTAATGTGCTTCACAAAACTTCAATGGAGCAGTGAAATATTTCTCTCCAGGCAAAAGTTATATATATATTTTTTTTCTTTTCGAATATGAATTAGAAAATATAAAATCTTAACAAAGCCAAATAACATTAAAACTTAATTAATTTCATAGTAAATAATCTTGGAGTAATTTTCAAAAAAAAAAAAAAAAAAAAAAAAAGAGAGAATTTTTTCTGTCTTCTATAAGGGTAGCCTTTGCTAATAGCCTTACAATTTAGATGACAAAATTTCAGAATTACTCTTTAAAATGAGTAGGTGTAAGCTATAGGTTCAGGGTAGTTAGAACAGCTTTATAGCATACTCATATATATATATTTTTTTCTTATATAAATAGATGGTTGACAAGGAATAAATTATTAGTGCACTCTATATTAGGATAGCGGTCAGCTATAAGCCTAAATATAATAAAATATACAAAAAGTGCTAAGATTTATTCCGGTAGTTCAAGTACAACTTATATGCTAAAGTCTAGAATTTAGACAGCAGGGATAAGTTTTATGAACAAAAGTGTTATAAAAAAAAATTTTAAAAAAAGGATTTTGGTGTAGCACATTGGTTTTTAAAAAAACATATATATGTATAACAATGGACAAGGCAAGTTATTTCAACATGATTGCACACAAAAATTAAAAAAAAAAAAAAAAAAAAAAAAAAATACACAAATAAATAATTGAAGTAAAATTAAAATTTTCTCACCAAAGGCTTTCTGTATAGGGTGCAATTTTGGCCTACGGCTGGGTATGCACCAACACCAACAATATATTTGTAGAAAAATTATTCACAGATACATCAATATAGTCATCACCTAGGCATAAATTTCAGGATTCTTGGCTGAAAAAGGAATCGAAGAAAAAATTAAGTATGGTATAATTACTAGATGTTATGCTCAGAAACAATAAAATTAGTAATATTATATTGTAAAAAGCAGCATTTTGAGTTTTATTTAGGAAAACTTTTGATTTTTAGGTTTTACACATTTATGGAGTGTCTAGCTCAGTGTATAGTTCCTAGATTTAATAAAAAAAAATAATAAATAAAAATATAAGTTCGTGTTGTTTTCAAAATAAATAACAAAAGGTATAGCAATTAGCATTTACAGTTAAAATTTATGGAATTTTCAGCAAAATTAACATTAGACAAACATAGTTTATATTATATTTAACTTGATAAGCTAATTTACTTTTATTAACGGTATTCAATTAGAATTAAAGTAGGCTTAAATTCAAGTTAAATTAATTAATAACATTGTTGTAGTGTAAAATTTTATGTAAGACTATTATATTTTTATTGTATATATAAAAATATGCAAATTTAACAATTAATAAAATGTATTAGCAAAATTATTTAATATAAATATTAAATGACATCTTGCTGAAATCAGCTAGAAATTAGATTTTTTTTTTAAAATAAAATATTTTATAAATTTATGTTAGTTTAGAATTTAAGCATTTTTTTTTTCTCTTTACTTTCCCTTAGAATTAAATGCAATTCTAAATTTAACACATATAAATATACATAGTATTGATAAATTTGAGTGTGTGAGTTCATAAATTTTTTTTTTATATAATTTGGCCAATTTAACATAAGAAAACAAAATAAATAAATAAATATATTTATATATATTGGCCTTATTTTTATTAAAATAGGTAGTATGGCTTAATAAATTTATTTACTTAATTTTTTTATAGTACGTACAGTAATTATTTTAAAAACTTGATCTATAAAAAAAATTGCATGTGGTTGTTTGTGAGTATACAAAGATTTTTTCTGCTGGCAGAAGTTCTTTGGTCCGGCCGGGTACTCATAGATGGCTGCATACGATGTTACGTAGTAATTATCATTTACTTTTGTTTTTTTTTTTAAATTATACAAGTGTATTAAGTACATTTTTTTATAATTAAATAATAATTATTAATGTTGGATTAATAATAATAATTTATTATCTTTTAATTTTAAACATATCATTAAATTTTAGACAGTAGAATTCACATACGGAATGTTAATGATAAATAAAATTTTGAATAAATAAATTTTTATTTCATTCAGTAAAAAAATAAATAAATATGAAAATTTAACAATCTTTTAAGATAGAATTGTTGGCTAAATAAATAATAATTTAAGACAAAAAAATTGTTCTCTTCTTCGTCAATGGCATTTTCTGACAACACTATTTAATAGTATTAAATGAAGGTGCATTTTTAAGGTCAGCGTAATGCATATTTTGCATTTTTGAGAGGCCGTAGAAGTCATTTTTCCGTGTTGTTTACATTTTAATAGTAAACAATATCATGAATCAAAATTTGTGTTTGTTAAAAAGGTCTAAAAATATACAATGTAATCAGTTAAAGAAAATTATATGCATTTTTTTTTTAAATCCTGAAAGGCAATTTGGTTTAGTTTAAACCTGAATGCATAAAAAGCCACCCTCGCTTCAGTTCCAGTATGAGGCAGGAGAATTCCGATGATAGAATCGCCATTTTTCCCCTGCAAAATAATAAAAAAAAGCAGAAGGTTTACATTAGATACGATACAAATACATACACTGTTTATGCATAGATTATGTTTAAAATTACATACAGGCATGCACAGTGAGTTAAGAAGAAAGTATATCAAGAAATTATACTAATTAATAAGGTAATTACAAGCATGAAATGGTTTTAAATACATACCTTTGGGAAGTCGTAAAATTTTGTCACAGCACAATTCACCTCACAGAAAGCGATTAGTAGCTTGACCAACCCCTCGTTTCGAAAGAATCGGGGACGTTCAAAACTGGTTTTATTCAATCCTCCTTCTTCTTTTTTCTTTTTCTCTCTCTTTCTCGTATCGGGTAAAGTTGGAAAGCATTGCGTAATGATATATTAAAGGAGATGAATTAGCTTGTACATTTTGACAGATCATACATGTTAGAAGTAACAAATAAATAAAATAATGTAACAAGTTTGTATACAATATTTTTTCTGATTATAATTTGAATACATCAGATTAATTATGTGAAAATATAACATGTCATATTACAAGCATTGTATTTACTTTTATTCAGTATAAAATGTGTTTTAGATAAAACACTGTGTCATAAGGTTGTATGTGATGAAATAATATGTCAAATGCGTATGCCATTATTTTTCTTATAATGAGGTTTATTTCGGCATATTAATTTCAGACAAAATTATAGCTTTGAATGTATTTTGGGCACTTAAACTGTAAAGTTACAAAATTAGTAAACATGTGTGTGGTAAAGAAAAAAGGCTTCGAGAAAGACGTCTGATTGTCAGTACAGAGGTCTTCTATAAATGTGAATGTCAACAGACAACTATGCTATCATGTGTTGAACTTTCTGTTATGAAACAATAGAAGAACTTCTTATAAAATATACCAGAACCATTCATAATTGAACTTTACAGTCTTCGCTCAAAAAAACTGTGTAGATACACAGTCATATGGACACGTACATTCCTTCAAGCTTTACAAAAAAAATAAAACCAGCAATCAGTTTTTATTTTTTTTTCTTCCGATACCGGGAGAGATGCTGGGCAACATATAACTATGATGTGTTCCCGCACCATGTTGGTTAAATCAAAGTAAAATTGCGTAATTTGTTATTTCTGTTTGTATAAATATTTTTTATAAAATATAATTATGAGTGTAAAATTATAATGTTTATATATTTAAGTAAAATAAGAGTGTAAGTTCATACAAAAATTATTAAGTTGATTTTAAATAGTAAATATATATTTTAAAAAAATTGTGTATTGTAAAATGAATGTATAACGTTGAATGGAGTTCGGATCTCAGACAACAACTAGCCAGACGCCATGGTGTCGTTTTATGACAAGCCAATGGAAAGTGGTGTATAATTAGAAGTCGTAAAATCATAAAAACGTTGGAATCAATTTATGGCCTCAATAAAAGTGTTGGGATAAATTTATGACTTTTCAGACCACCCAAACTTTAAGGCAGATAATAATATTAAAGTATATGTTAGGGGCCATTTGCAGACTGCTAGCTAATAGGCCTATCGAAGTATAATAAAAAATCTTCTCACATCCAATAACAGTGGACTAGACAAAAATAGTTCCTCCCACTGCAGGAGCTGGTGTGCAAGAAGAATAAGTTTTGAAAAAAGATAGTCTGAAAAAAGATGTAGAGGATGCAAGAGCTCTCCTGAAAGCCCGTGCAATGAGTCCCGTAAGCCCTAGTAAAGCCCAGGCGAGATGGACATGTTGGAGCGAGCCTAATCCAGCCTAATCAAGCCTAATTGAGGATGTCTTCCTGATGTACATATCGGAGTGATCCTAATCAAGCCAAATTGAGGATGCGTTCCTGATGACACATTGCCATGATCCTAAGCAACGCAACAACTCGGAATTTGACGAATAAAGGCCACCATCCCGTATATTAAAAGAAGGTACTATTTTAAACATTTTCTTTTACCACTTAAGATCATATGAAAAATCTTAAAAAATACTTTTCTGATATTTTATGGTAGAGAGTTATCTGAGATCCGACCAAACCAATAATTAAATAAGATTAAGGTAATTTTAAAAATGAAAGAGAGTATTTCTTTTAGCAAAAAGAAACAATTATAATAATTAGAGTACGTGAAAATATTGTCTTTTTTTTAAAAAAGATTAAACATACTTAAAATAATGAGAAGCAAACAAAAGTGTTGCTTTCTATTTTTTGAATTAATATTATGTTTTTCTGTAAATAGATATGTTCAATGTAAATAAACTATTTAATCAAGTTTTAAAAAGTTTCTGTAATTATTTAATTAATAATATTTAAAGTGTGTCAATTCTTTTTTTTACAGCTTAAATTTTAGTTTAATTCATAAGTGGAAGAGTTCGGCTAAATAATTCACAACGCAAACTCTTAATTTTTATTCGTAATTATTCAAATTTAATAATTACTTTTTGACGCGAATTATAATTTAATTTTATTAATGCTTCGCGTTGCTCTTCTACTAGAATTTAGGTAAGTACGATCACTTATATTATTTAAATTTATCTAAGGTATATAAAACTATATACCAATTTGCTATGAGGTTGCTTGGATGATTTGGACCAATTAACAATTTTGAATATATTTAATAAAAAATAAACAGGTGTAATTATCTGTCCAGCAGCAGTGAATTGTAAATAATCGCCTATTCTAAATTAACGTATTGTAAGTGTTTTGTAACAGAAATATTTCTACTGTTATACTTATTAAAAAGTAATGGTAGAAAACACTATCTTTTTTACCCGAAAAACATTTTTAAAATCTTGCTTTTATAAATTGCAAGCATGCAATTTTTTTTATGTTTAAAAATAACACTGCATTAAGTTATTGCATTACATAATTGCTTGTTAATTAATTTTTTTTTGAAAATTTTAATTACAGCTTTTTACAGATTTCATTATAATGTCTACTAATTAAAATGAAGGGAGGAAATTATTATTCTAAAATAAAATAGCTTAAAAAGTATTTCATCCGAGTTAAATAATATTTTATTTTTTAGAGTTTCAAGAATGAAATAAAATAAAGATTAAAAAATTCTAAATTTAATTAATCTTATTTTCTTTAGCATAATTCTTCGAAAATAAAGTTACTAAAAAATACATGCATACATTTAGCGACACGAAAGTTTATGAAGGTAATTAGCTATTTGTTCTAGATTAAATAATTAAAATAATAATAAAAAAGTATCCACATAGTTTAAATAAAGTGTTTTGTATATAAGATGTATCATTAAAAAAAACTCCAGTAAGAAGTATGGATGATAATCAGTAGCAATCAAATTATGTTTGTTAAATAAGCATTAAAAACTATTATTGTTTTGCATAAGAAATATTTTAGAGTTTCCTTTTATGTAAAATGTATAGGTATGTCATATTACATAAAGAAAAAATTCTATTACCTTAATTTAATATAGTTTTAAATAATTTATTTGTATATTTTAAGAGAGGTTAAAAAAAGTAACATTGTAATGTAAAAATAAATAGAATAATTGAATAATGTAAAATATACAGGGTCTTGCCGAATTCGACCGTCAAATTCGGAGGTAGGATAGTAAGCATCAAGAGGGGGGAAAATTGTCATAGAACATGGGGTCGCAAACCACTTATTAGTCACGAATACAGGGTATGTAATCCTAAATGAACTTGGGTTGATGGTAATAATTTTGAGAAAAATAAAACTTTGTAATGAAAATGCAACGATATGTACCCTGTTCTGTGTGAAAAGTTATAACATCGCGAACAGTTCTGGAAAAACAAGGGGCTCGTGCAATCGATGATCCCGTATGAACTGGTAATCGCAGTCCAAAATGTCAAATGCATACTGCTGGCGCGTATAATGGAAACTTCTACCACTTTTTTTTATATTATCACGTTTAAAACAAAGGAAGAATGAGGTGTTATACATTTTATACGAATTTAAATCATTCATATATTCATTTTTTAAAATAGCAGTTCACGTTTTAATTTTTGTTCATTGTCTAGACTAGGGATGACCAATCTTTAGACTTCATTGGCCCGTATTTCGGAATGCATTTAAGGTGGATTTTTTTCTTGGATTCGAATACATTGTATTGATACTATTGATAGCTATTAAACAAAAAAAGGTTAAAAATTATATAATATTCATCACGATAAAAATGCTAAATTAGTGAAAACATTTTTTTGACTTCACTTCTGTGAGAAATATTTTAAAAATTATTGAACTCATGTTACACAATGGAGCTATGAATAACGAAGAGGATAGAGATAGTGTAGTGTCTACCGCTTTTCAGTGAAGTAACTTAGGATATAGTCATAAGATGGCGGCAGTTGTTTGTTTACATGGGATTAGGGCCTGATTAACACCGGGACAAACTTCCACAAGTAAAAACGAATAGAAATTTTCCCCTCATTTATGACAGGAATTCTTCATGAATAAGGCATTTAAATAAGGCGAAAATTTCTATTCAAATTTACTGTTGTAAGTTTGCCCCGTCGGTAATCAGATCCACTGACAGATGATTGTTTATGTTTTCACAATATGGCTGAACCTAAAACTTGACTACCGCAGAGGATTCACTAAAAGCTAAAATAATCACAGTATGGAAATTAATCTGGGACAACACCGACAAAGGCCGACACACATATAATCTAATAACAAAAGTATCAGTAACCCACAACAACCTCTCCCGACACACAACAGTATTTCTCATGGGGCGTAGTCTCTTTCGACCATGGGACAAGCACATAACTAGCATAAAAAACAAAATTTTACAGCTAACCTCATCCATTAAACGGGTCTTCTCGGCTACTTGGGGGGTGGACAGAGGCTATCTTAGAACCTGGTACATAACAGTACTAGAAAAACTTATAGATTATGGTTCGGAGGTGTAGTTGGGAGACCTCAGGATAAAAGATAAACGCGCTCTCCAATCCATCCAAAGAATTTGTCTCACGTCAATAACCAAAACATATAAAAATGTTGCAACACATACGTTACAGGTCCTATTAGGAATACCACCAATCTTAATAACACTGGAATATAAAAATCTAAAATACAATATTTTACACAATAAAAACTTATTACTTAAAGAACCCAAACCAATATGTAAAGATGATATAGAAAATAAGATCCTAAAATATGAAATAAATCCGGAAATTCATTTAAATAACTTAATAGTTACAGACAAAATTATCACAAAAACTAATCTTATTTCGATTTACACAGATGGTTCTAAGGTGGACTCTGGCACAGCATATGCAATGGTAGCCTACAATCATAACATTAAAATTTATGAAAAAACAGTCAAACTGAGAGCAGAAAATTCAATCTTTCAGGCGGAGCTGCACGCAATAATTTCGGCAATTAATTGGGCCATTAACTCCCCTTATACAAAATTCCAAATATTAAGTGACAGTCAATCTACTATTAAAGCCTTAGACAATTTATTTCCAACTAACCCTTCAATTTATTACATCCATAATTTAATTAAACAAAATCAAAATAATTTTTTTTACATTACTTGGATAAAAGGCCACATTGGCATAGCGGGTAATGAACTGGCGGATAAGCTGGCGAATGATGCCGCCCAGTACTGCGACCTACCAGTGGATCGAGGAGTTAAATTGCCTCGGTCCTATCTTATAAAATGTATTCGAACCCAATTACTGGACAGGTGGCAGTACAACTGGGATCACTCAGGGGGTGGCAGATATACGCACGGGCTGGTACCAAAAGTTCAGAACCAAATAATTTCAAAAGATAAAGTATCTATTTACTTTTTAACAGGCCGCGGCAGCTTCCCGTCTTTCCTTTATAATATCGGCAAAAAAGATGACGACCTTTGTAAATGTGGTGGTCGAGGAGACCCGATGCATTACATTTTCGGCAACTGCAAATTCATGAAGTTTAAATTTCACAGAACAGAAACGACAATCTTTCAGGACATCCTAAAAATAATTAATGACCCGGCACAACTTAAAAAACTTTATGCTAACTACGATATTCTCAATAGCCATTATTCTTTTATTCAATATAAATACATTCAATAATTACCTCTCCTGATTGCCTGTGGTGGACATGTCATGGGTCCACGTGGTGTATGGAAGGGTGTTTTTGAGATTGTTTTATTTTTAAGAACTTAAATACCACTAGAAATATTGTAAATATGTATAAATATTTTTGTTTAAAAGGGGGGAAAGAAGGAAAAAAAATATTTCTTATCAAATGTAAAGATGAAAGTAAATACTTAAATTTTTTTTTCAAATAGTACATAAATTCCAAAACATATAAATCATAATTGTAATATATTTCTAGGCTCGCCCTGAAACAATAGGGCAGCCAATTGTGATTGGTAAAGAATCGCCATCTTAAATAATAATAAATTTTCACAGGCGGTCCGGGGACACGGCACTTGCCTCTTGTGCTTTCTTCGGCGTGTCAGGCGGGTTGTTCTGAAGTCTTCTTTCCCGGAGACTGGGGTTCTGGGCTTGTTTCCGCAGGTAGTAAAACTTTTCCCTGCCCTGGGCTTGGGGGTTACACCTAACCATAAGCCAAAAGCGGGTTCCCAGGGTGGGTGCTTACTTACTTACTTACTTTCGACCATATCTCCAAAAATGTACAGACACATTCCCTTTTGCGAGTGTGGCGCATTGACGTCGCCCTCTCATTATTACTTCACCTGGCTACTAACAGCACAATGGCATAATAAGTAGCCTGATCTCCCTTCAAGGAATGATTTCGCAATATCCTAAATAGGCATACCTTTAACAGAATGTTACTTAAAATATATATTTTTCTGAGAGATTTGTCAAATCTTACCTAGCAACCATCAGCTGCAATTCCAATACAGAACTTCCTCTCAGTCCATGGCGCCTGCTGCGCTAAGGCTTCTTCCCTGCAGTATATACGATCTGGTCTTTGACCTAGTTTGTAATTATTATTTATTTTCCTGAGCTCACTTAACACCTGAGCTCAATTAACACTTTTTTAAAAGTTTGATAAAGGGGACCAGGGGCGGGGGGGGGGCACTGTGCTCTACAGACTAGGTTCCTGGTCTGAGCAACCCCTCTTAGGCTATCAAATCAAATCAAACTTCCACCAGTGTTTCCTGGGTTCACCGTGCCTCAGTTTATTGCACCCAGTGGTACCGCCTTTTTCGTGCATAGAGCTTGCTCTAGCGGTACCACAGCTCTCCTGTCGCATCGAAGCTAGTCTCTTCCCATCTAGTCCCATCTAGCCCAGTGTCTAGTCCCATCTTTTTTCTCGTTCGTACCCAGTCCATTGTCTCATTCGGGCTCATTCCCCGGCAGAGACGGTCTACCGCGATCCTGACGTTTCTGGTCTAATGTCATAGTTTGTTTTTTTTACTTGTATTTATTTTCCACTCCGCCTCCTGTTGAGTTTACCGGCAGATTCTGCTCCGACCGAAAAATGTTTTACTTTTTTTAAACCCCAATAAAAGTTCAAATTCTATTCTCTACAGCAGGATAAGAGACCGTGCTTTCCCTTTAGCATCGTCTGTTCTAATGAATTTAAGTTTTGTTTTTATACATTTACCTATGAAAGGTAATATGTAGCATAAAATAAATAAATAAATAACAAAAAGAAACAAAATCATTAGAACAACCGCTCTAAAAGTCACAGATTAAAATTTGTTGACCAATCCTAGTTTATGATTTCCTATCCTTCTGCTATTGTGTTATACAGGAATCTTTCTAAAATTTTTCTAACTTTTCTACCACAAAAATCTTCGTGGTGGATTCCGGTAACATTTGGACGATAATTCTACCACGAAATTTGTGGTTTTTAAATACTGGTAATAAATGTTAAAAATTTTAGGAACAGTACCAGCTCTGGTTATGGTTAACTTTTTCTGCGGTTTATATACACATTTATCTTTATGCGAATCTCAAAATTTCAATGCGATCCCCTGTATTTCTTTCTATCTTTCAAATTGTCATACCACTTTTAATCCAAATCCAAATTTTTGTTTCTTTACCTCGAAACGCACGTTAAGTATGAGTTAAAATACGTTGTGGAGCTGTGATAAACCCGTTTTGAAAATTAAATGTTAAACACATATTGTAATGACAAAACAATTTTTTTCAGTATGAATAATGATGCTCATATTGAAACTCATAAATCTGTACTTGACATGCTAATATTTACCATACACAAAATAACAGGAAAAATATTTTTAAATTTACTGTAATGTATGATCTCATAAAATTGCCAATTTCATATATTTGCTCATAACTTTACAACTAGTAGCCAGAAGACAAATATTTATTTAATTATTATTTTTTCTTTAGGAAAGGCGTCTCCCATATAGATTATAATTGTTGCCGTAAATGTATATAATTTCTATTTATGCTTTTTGAATAATTACATCATTAATGACCAATTCAATTAGTCGTTAATAATTAACATTTCCAAAATGGATCAATTAAATATGCATGCATTTTATACGTTTAATTAAGCTTTTACAAATTATCTCTCTTTTTTTTAAAAAAAAGCAACTAACGCTACCGCCAGAAATGAATTTACTTTGACCGGAGGTCTTTTTCAGCTAATATCAAGAAAACTACTGTATATACAAATATGAAAATTGGTAGTTTTATACAGAAATTTTTGACATACACGCTGAAGCAGACAATTTGTAAATGAAAGAATAATTTTAAGAGCTATTTAATTTTGAAGTCAGTCAAAATAGTTCCGTTTAACCCTTTGTCTACTGACGATACTTATAAGTACCATTAAAATAAGTTATTATAAAATTCATTTAATACATCGTGTTCCATGTAGCGAGACATGCCGCGCCACCTATAATTAAAATTACAGTGACTATAATCTGAAGTGAAGTGAACTAAGCTTTGAGTATTGTGTTGAGATGTGAGTGTCGGAGAAAGCTGCGGTGCGCTGCTACTGTGTTAATAAATTATTATATCAAGTAACCAGTGCTTTGTAATAATTTGAGTTATAGTGTGAGTTTTTCAACATGGTCCGTCGACTCAACGGAGGAGTATCTCTATAATAATAGCCTAAGTCATGTGACTGTCATCAATAGTTCCGGGTTGACCGCTTCCCTTTTTATATGCCAAACAGCCAATTTGGTAATTTAATGTTAGCCGGGCGCAGGTGATAAATCGCCAAATATTGTTCCATCGCCATCGTATCATCAGTTTTATAATAGTCTATCGCATGCGACTGACATAAACAATTTTTCAAGAGGTAAATTAAAACAAAGCTTTGATTTTGAAATTTAAAGTCATAGTTTATAGTATTATTTATTACTTTTTTTCTTTTCTTTTCCTTTTTTTTTAAGAAATAAGAGAAAATTGAGAGTCATAAATTTTAATCATTTCAGTTTTAAATTAAAGTTATGTATTTTAAATAAAATGAGTGAAAGTAATGAAATTAGTGAAATAAGAAAAAATACGACGGGTACAATGTTTGGCGATATATCACCTGCATTCGGGTAACATAAAAATACCCAGTTCATGATTTCTGTAACAGAATCTTCCGATTTGGCGAAGGATTGAGCAAGTAAATTCAATTATGAATAAAAGTAACATGATGCAATTCTTAGCATAGATTTAAAGGAGACCTTGCTGGTCGCCAAGGGCGGCTAGTAATTTAAATAATTAGTGTGCTTTCGATAATAAGAACAAATTCGAACTACATGTGGAGCAATTTTCCTAGTTTTGATTTAGATAAATTATGTCTATTATTGATAATTTAAATAAAGACGAGCTTAAGTTTGTTGTTGAGTAATTAGGTTTAACTGCTCCTGAAAGCAGTAAAATTATAGAGTTGCGAGATATTATAGAGAAAAGTGAGCACTACTCAAATGAGCAATTAATGAAAGGCGTAGTCAATTCGGCTGTTGAGGAGTATAAGTCGCGAAAAGAAACTGAGAAATCTAAACTAGAATTAGAGAAAATTAAATTAGCGCAATTAGAAAAAGAGTTAGAAATAGCAAATAGCGTTTCGTGCTCTTTCTAACGAGCCATCATCAGGGGAGAGAGTCTTTGACCTCCTCGAAGCGAAGTTTCAAACAGCACAGTCACTTTCACGACATCATAACTGAAAACATTTCGGTAACTGATCATTAAAACAACCAAAATCAGTGCTGCAACGGATGTGGCGCCATCTGTTGGTAGGCTAACACACTACAATAAGAAAACTAGGAAAATCCGAAATAAACATTACGAATGTACTTCTTTTAAAATATTCAACCAAACATTAGCAATCTGAAATGAAATATTGTCATTGCATATTCCGTTTTTTTCCCCTCAGACTTATTTCTATGGATTCACGTATAAGGGCTTTAAGTGGGTTGGAATATTTAGAGATAATTTTTACATTGTCAGCCACATCCGTTGCAGTACTGATTTTGGTTGTTTTAATGATCAGTTACCGAAATGTTTTCAGTTGTGATGTCGTGAAAGTGACTGTGCTGTTTGAAACTTCGCTTCGAGGAGGTCAAGGACTCTCTCCCCTGATGATGGCTCGTTAGAAAGAGCACGAAACGTTGGGAATAATTTGTAATGTGTTTTTAATATAGTTTTTATTTACATGTACGCTGATGAGTATCGTAAGATTTTTAATTATTAAATTTTGACAGCGTAAGTCCAAGTTTTTCTCATTATTATTTTATTGAGTTCTGAGATATTTGACGATATTTTTTTCGGGGCTCGTGTTCGTAATTGCAGTGTTTTCTAAACACTGTTATTTTATTGGGATTTATTAACAGAGTCAAAGTTTAGGTATTGTTATTGCGATAGTTAAGAAATATCAATATCTGTCGATATATTTTGATAAGTAATGCAGCCCTAATAATAATAAAAAGATGGTTAGCGACCAAGACAAGATTTTTCTCCCTGCCAATATCCTGAAGTGCATTGTTTTTACTTTATCTTTCTTATAATGATTTTTTTTAATTTAGTTTTTTCACATTGTATATATAATTTTAACGTTATTAGTTTTAATCCGGAAATTCTTTAATTATTACTTATATTATTATATCTTCATAATGTATTTTGTTTATGACACAGATAAATAATTATAGAAGATAAAATTCATGTGTTATATAACTGAAGACTTTTTTTTTTAGTTAAACTTTTGAATATGAACAGAGCAAAGTATAACACAAAACCAAAAATTCACAAAATAATAATTAAAAAAAATGGTTCAAGCTAGTTGTGTCATAAAATAAAGTACTAGTATATTTTACTAATCTATTATTTTCTGATACTTTTTAAAATTATCTTTTACATTTCATACTATTTACATAATACTGTGTCAGTTTAAAAATTGATGAATAATGTGTAGATGTGTGCAATTATCTAAGAGAGCACAATTTATTAAGTACTTGTACGCACTGAAACATAAAAAAATAGAACATATATGATAATTTAATAATTTTTATTATCACGGGTTCTGTGTTCCGCAAACATTTCTGAGTACCATGAGCAAAATATATTAATAATCAATAATATGAGCATCAAATGATATTTGTTTAAAATAAAAGTTGTTTAAAATAAATTTGTTTGTAAATAAAAATTAGCGTAATTTCACACAGTTTGAATACGAGAAAGCACATGTCCAAGCGCATTTTATTGATTATAAAAATTAAGGAACGGATGCATTAAAAAAAGAAAGAAACATAATTTAAGTAAATCACGTTTCCTGTTTAAAAATAATTCCGTTAAATAAGGCTTAAAGTTATATATGAATGTAAAAATACAAAAGGAATGACGAAGAAATTACAAGAAAGATGAAGTAAAACAACGTACTTTACCTTAGAATTTCCAGTAGAAGAAAAATGTTATCCAAGAATCGCCGGTAGCCATCTTGGTTTTAGCAGGGAAACAAAATACAAATTTTTCTCAGTTGGTTATGATGATTACCCTTCTCCTCCCCCCTGCTTTCATGGACATAATGCATCTCATTCTATCCCATTTTAAAATCAATCAAATTTTAATACTATAATAGTGTTTTAATCGTGTAACGCGGTGTAGGATTACAACCAATGGGAAGGAACTTAAATCACTCTCTTAAAGACAGTTTTCTATTCCGATATGAAGTAGGAGGGATTTTGGATGCTGCTCCTAAAAGAGTAATTCTATTGGCTAATAAACTTTATCTTTGAATCCACTTCTCTTACATTGGCTGTTTCCCAAAATTTCCTGTAATTTTATTGGATAATAAACTTTATCATTGAATCCACTTTTCTTACATATATTTAAACAATTTTCTTTTCTCAGCAATCATATTTTGCACTGATGGTGGTACGCTATGGTTACCGAAACTAATCTTCAATAAGAAATAAAGAGTTTTAACGTTGTTTTTTATTTATAGTGTACAATTATGTTTACTAGTTAAAAAAACAAAACAATAATAAAACCAAGGTGGATTCTAAGCTGTTTATTAGAAAATGGTCTGTATAATACTATTTGTCTGATGTTTTTAAAATAATTTAAATTAAATTTCCATTTAAGATATTTGCACTCTCATAAATAAAAACACGAACTAGAATTTCTTAACGATTTTATTTAATTTAAAAACTACGCGAAAAAAAAAGAGAATAGTCTAAAAGCACAGTTGATACAGTTACATCTCGCTATCAAATAATGTGCCGCTTAAGGAAACCGGGACAGCCCTATCTCCACCAACTTTATGTACCTTTTTCTCAGAAATGGTGAAGGATAGAGGTCTAGATTTTTTAGAGTAGTTAAAATAACATGATTTACGTATTTTACCAGACCATTTTCTTTCTAAGTGAAACTCAAAATTAAATATTAATTATTTATTCAAAGTCATTTTTAAATTAGCATTTTTGGTAAAATTTCACTGCCTAAAATAAATAATTCTCAACAAATTCTTAAATCCCTGTGTTAAAGTATGCAATATATCATTATATATAAGTATTAAATAAAAATCTGAGATAAAATCTAGATATTGAAAAAAAGGAACATAAACATGAAAAATCCAACTTTTCAGAAAAATTCAATTAAAGATTTAAATGGCCATTAAGCTGTGAAGTACTCTTAGAAAGAATGATTAATTTCAACACTTATTTTTTTATATATATAAACATGTGTGACACATCGTTGGAAATATAAAAGTTTAAACTATTTAATGATATAAAAAGTAAAAATCGATTTTTTAGTTGAATTTTGATTTCCCAGTCCCCTTAATTTATATCAGAAGAATTAAAAAATGGCACTGGAATATTTAAACGTTATAAAAATTATTTTTAAAGATTTAATAGAAAATCAAATAAATAAATTGATACTGTAGCACAATAACGAATGAAAGGGACATTCTTAAGCAAATGCACTGATTTATTGATACCACACAATTTATCTTTTATGTTTTATTAATAGAATCGCATGTGTATTTTGGAAGAAATACAATATGAATTTTTTTTCTCTTTTATGCCCTGTTAATTAAGTTAAATAAACTCATTTAAATTTTTTCTACCTCTCAACATATAATGGTTTTTGAAAGAATAGAACTATAGCAGGGAATCGCAAAATATCCTGAGAGAAAATTCCATTTACACACAATATTTTGTTCAGTTTCAAAAGATAAAATAATTGAATTCAAATAAAACTATTTAATTCAAATTAAATGGAATGACTAATTAATCAGTCAGTGTCAATAGAAGAGTAGTGCAGTTATGTACCATTAATTTTTTCTTTTAAAATTCTTAACTCTTTAAAAAGGAAAAAATAAATTAATAAAAAATTAAATTTAAAAAATCAAAAAACCCGACTGCGTAAAAAGTGATCTAATTAAGTATTTCTCATCAATGTGAAACTATTTTGTATATTACTTACCTATTTTTTTATTTACTTGTATTGTTGACTTTTAAGTTGTGTTTAATTGTTAGTTCCCATCTATAAACACTGTTTTGGTGAGGCCAACAGATGTCTATGAAGGTTAGAGTTGCAGTAAAGCTAGAGAACCTGCCTACACAACTTCCAGGTTGTGTAATATTTAAACGGAGCTTCTGACTGTAAAATAGTCAATGAAACATCGTCTTCATTTTGAAAGACCTATCCAATGATATGTCACTCAATAGTGTGCGTAAAAAAATTTCGCCTCTATCGCCATTTTTTATTTTATGACCGCCATTTTAAATTTATAAAAACAAAACTTAGCTTATAACCATCGGAGGGTTAAGACAAATCGACAGAGACCTCATTCATTAAATTCCATCCAGCCGTTGGGATGTTTCGAGGGTATAAAGAAATTCACATACCCAGATACGCGTGAAACACATAACCCTTCTTGGCAGTCGGGTAAAAAACTCTACTTATTTGCAGATTTTGTGTAACGTGCAAGAGTGATTAGAAGGAAAAATTCCTTTTAATTTATAATGGAAGATTTCATTTTCTAAGGTCAAAAAGTAGGCGTTTTACAAGAACCTTTTTCTCAAAGAAGGATGAATAAGACGAAACCGTATTTTTCACTTTTAAACAAATATATTTTTGATAATTTTTTGTGCGTATAAAGTATAAAAACCAGTGACGGCTTTTTTAAACTTCAAAACGCGTATGCGTAGTGTGCAAGACTTTAAGCGATGCGACATTGTTCTTCGTAGAGCAATATGAAACGTAAAAGCGATACGGATTACGATATTACGAAATTGAATTAAATGTGCAATTAACCTATTTTTATTGAAATTTAATCTCAGATAGAAAAATAGCCCCTGTTTGGAAATCGATTTAAGGATTTCGTGTTTATTTTTTTTAAATTGATTGGAAAATATATTTAACAGGTAACGTTTTAAAATTAAATACCCCCCCTCCCCCCCCCCCACACACACAAAAAAAAGGTTAGCGTTCAAATTGGACTGATTTGTTTAATGTCGAAAAAACATGGGCATAATTAAAAAAAAAAAAAAAAGTTATGATCAGTTTTTTCCCATTCTGACCAGAAAATCAAAGGTCTAACTTTTACGACTGCTCTTTCATCTTTACCTAACACTTCATTTATAATGGCTGTTTCATAATAATGGAAGCCACAGTCCTTCAGAAGAAAATGATCCATTCCAAAAGTATAAGTTCAATTGAAAAAAAAAAAAATAATACCTTGAGCAGAAAGAAGAGTCTATACCGGATATTTTCATGACACTAATAGAATCACATAGATGCCAATGTGTACGGTTTAGTTACCTCTAAAATTGAATACAAATTTTTGCCGTATTTAATCGTTGACAATTGTTAGACTTTTTAAACAGAATTTACGGTAGTGACAGCCAATTGTTCCCTTGCGACGACATTTCTGTGGCTGTCGGCTCGTAAGACTTGGCTAAAAATGGTAAGTTTGGGAACATTTTCTGAATGAATCTTTGCCTTTATAAGAAAATGGGAAACTAATTTCTTGGTATCTGAACAAAGTCGGAAAATTTTATATTTTTACGAATATTAATGCAAATTTTCGTATTTACGAATGAAAATGACTTCACGAAAGTATCGGAAAAGCAGTTAGTTTGCATTTGGGAATAGCTTTCAATATAAAATATTCTCATAGCGAAATGTGATCCCCTCCAACGCCCTTCCCCCCAAAAAAAGAATCGAAAAAAATTCCGCTTTATACAGGATCTTCAGATTCTATTAATGAGTCTAGATTTAGATATCATCTTTAGATTCTTCTGTGCTTCGTCATATGCCAGACAGGACCACTTTAACAATACCGTGCTAAACATAGATGTGAGAAAAATCGACAAACAAAATCTTCATTGGGCGCCCCTTCGTTCTGGCACCCGGGGCACATGCCCCCTCTCCCCTCCCTTAGTTTCGGCCCAGGCCGCGGAGATGTTTATTGAAATAACTTCTAGAAATTATTTTGCCATGTTTTCAAAAGAAGATTGAACGATGGAACCATTAAATATCTTCTGCACTGTTAAAAATTTTGTAGTAGGCTGAACCAACTTTTGGTGCTCCAGTAGCTACCACCATAAGATGGTGAAATCTCACTCCACGATTTGGAGCTCTGATTGACCCTTATAGTCGTTGAGCCAGAAGCCAAAATTAGTGATTTTGGTTTCATCTCTGAGGACTTGGTGATATATACTTTTTTGGATTCACAATGGTCCAAGGAGTTTATTTTATGATGATACTATGAAATTTGTGGTAGCTTATAGACGCCATATTGAAAAGATGAGCGCCATCTATCGCACATAGATACATATGATTTTTTTGCCATTATCACATAATTAAATAGAATTTAATGAAAAAATGGAAAGAACAAATATTGCTAAAAATAAAAAGTTATACAAATCATATATTTAATCAGATTTTATTTTAACATGATGCTTATTTTTACATTTAACTTTATGTTTATTAACATTTTCAATGGGATAAACATCTTGTTTTGCATTTTAATGCATATCATTTTTATGTGGTAAAAAGCATCAATTTAAGAAAAAAATAATAATGGTGAAACTATTGTACTTCCTCTGTCAAGAATTAACCCCTTCGGGACCACGGGTGCATATATGCACCTTCGGAAACGTGTTTCCATCGCTTCTTTTTGATACCACTAAAAAATAAAGTAAAATTTTCCTTATTTAATTAAGATATTTTCTTGGTTGCTAAACTAAATTTAATTGTTCGACAAAAAGTGATGTAGACCGAATAAAATTCATATAAAAGATGCTGGTGCCGAACGGGTTAATAAATAACAGAAATCTTATTCTTCTTCACTGCTATCATCATCATCGGTTGACATTCCTGTGTCCAAATAACTTCCATCGTCATAGAACAATGATACATTCTGCATGCTTGTATATCTGAGGTTATTAAAGAGACACGCATTATAAGGGTGAGACACATGTTCTTGAACATGACATCAGTTTCAAAATAGTTTCAGGAGCAGGAGGACTGCCATCCCACTGGACTTCTAGATATCTTTTTCCTTCACTATCTGTTCCTAAAATCCAACCATATTTATGTGGGTATGGAAGATCAGGATCAGCCTGTAGGCACTTCATCCAAACAAGACCGTAGTAATTAGCTCGCATTACCTAGAGATAGAGTATATTACTACATGTCAGAAGGCGATGCGACTCCACAGACTCTTTTTTACAGAATAAATATGTAGAATAAAGCGAAATTCACTGATGTCTGAGTATTTGTGCTTTCCATAATAGAGATGGCAAACTTACGACTCAAGCTGTTTATTTGTTTCCTCTGCTATATCAGCTTCAGTATCAAGCGCCTTAAGCGCATTTCGAAATTCAGTGTTCTGAATCATCATTTTCCCTTGCCTGCAAAAGCACTTACTGTATCGCACCCAACAGTGACTGCATTTCAGGTAATGCATTACATACCGCTTTACCTAGAAGCAGGGTCGTACTGGCATAACTGAGAGGGCGGTGGCAAAGTGGATGAAAAGGGCGCCGATTGCCTTACAAAAGGGCGCAAATGTTTATATATATATACATACACATACACACGCACATACTATATAAATTATGCATAAAAAGTCACTTTAAAAATATATACGAGTATATTGCTATAGCGAAAACTTTATTCCTAAAATAATTATGTCACCCAAATTAGTATTTTACTCTACAGAAATGTAATATGCACAAAAATAGTTCCCCGCAAGACATTGCACTTTAAAAAAAAATCTGATGTTAGATCAGTGTTGCCAATTTAGAGGTATTTTTTTCCACCACACTTTTCTAAGAAAGCTATCTCTATTTTCGAATTTCGCTCACCATATCTAATGAGTTAATTCAAACTTTACCCCGAATATTTGAATAACAATCTCCATACAATTATCTCCAAGTGGAAAATAAAATATTGAAATAAAACAAACAAAAACAATTTCGTTGGGTCAAAACTCAAAAGTGCAAAACATTATTTAATACAATTCGATAATATTTTATATAATACAATCTCTAGAATACAAATACTAATTATGGTGTATAAAATTTCAGGAAAGTTATTTTTGTTTAGTTCAAGAGTGACGTCTATTTTACGTGAAATATTTTAAAAATATGTTTTATTTCTTTATTTTTTCAACATTCAAAAGATATCATAGATTTTTTTTTTTTTTAATGATGGCCTTTTTTTTTTCCATTCTGATCAGAAACAAAATTATGGCCATTTTTTTTTTCATCCTGACCAGAAAAAAAAAAAAAAAAAAAAAAAAAAAAAAAAAAAAAAAAATGACTATTTTTTTTTCTTTTCTGACCAGAAAATCAGAGTTCTAACTTTTTACGACAGCTCTTTCATCTTCACCTAACACTTCATTTATAACGGTTGTTTCATAATAATGGATGGCACCAGTCCATCAGAAGAAAATTATCCATTCCAAAGGTATAAGTTCGATTGAAAAAAACTATTTAATACTTTGAGCAGAAAGAAGAGGCTACACCTGCAATTTTTATGACACTAATAGAATCCCATAGCTGCCAATGTGTACGGTTTAGTTACCTCTAAAATTTAACACAAATTTTTGCCATATTTAACCGTTGACAGTTGTTAGACTTTCTAAACTGAAATTCCGGAAGTGACAGCCAATTGTTCCCTTGCTACGACATTTCTGTGGCTTCAACTCGTAAAACTTGGCTAAAAGTGTTATCTTTGACAACATTTTCTGAATGAATCTTTGCCTTTATAAGAAAATGGGAAACTCTAATTTCCTGGTATCTGAACAAAATTGGCAAATTTTATATTTTTACGAATATTAATGCAATTTTTTTGTATTTACGAATAAAAATGACTTCGCGAAAGTATCAGAAAAGTAGTTAGTTTGGATTTGGGAATAGCTTTCAATATAAAAAATTCTCATAACGAGGATGTGATCGCCCCCCACCCCAAAAAAGGAAATCCATGACCCCCTCTAAATGATGAGCTGAATCCGTTCTTGGCTTTGTCGAATATTGATTGATTAAAATCTCGGAAACGGAATCGAAAAAAATTCCGCTTTATACAGGATCCTTATGCCATATCATCTTTAGATTCTTCTATGTTTTGTCATACGCCAGACAGAATGATTTTAACAATACCGTGCAAAAGGCAGATGCGAGAAAAATCGACAAACAAAATCTTAATTTGGCGCCCGGGGCACATGCCCCCTCTGCTCCCCTTAATTTCGGCCCTGCTTTCAAATCAGCAAACTTACAAAGGCTGTGCCCAATAATGGAGTTGTTTCTGTTTTTCAAAGATCTTGTTCTTTTTTACCGCGATTCATGTGTGTACGCAGGGTAGGGGGCAGAAAATCTTTGGAAAAGTAATACATTCTTTAAAAGTATTACTTTGAATGTATTATTTTGAAAAGTAGTATTACTTGAATTTTATTGCATGATAGTTTTGTTTTAAAGGTTTTCATTAAATTTCATTATAACTGCTGACTGCTTTACTTGGCTGAAAATACCAATTATTTTTTATTGCCCAGCAGAAACTTTTTAATCAAACTGTCTTTTATATTTTTTGAGAAAAACAAAAGATCTTTCAGAAAATCCTGCCAAATGTGGCGTTTTGAACCGAATTTCCGGACGCGACAGTGGAGGAAGAGAAAGAAAACTGTTGTCATGAGACAACAATCAATTTTAACTCAAGATGTAATTAATTTAAAGAACAGAATCTATTGTATTACAAATCACTTCAATAACCAAGCCTGCAAGTCTCATTCTTTTATGTGGAGTTTGGCCGAATATTCGGTTTCATTTTCGTTTTCAGCCCAAAATCCTAGTTTCGGCGAAAATACTGCCGTATATTCGGTATTACTATAACTGCTCCTCCCTAGCCTCCCCCAAACGGCACTCCTATCCAAAGAGCCGTACATACTATATATTCACATACAAGGAGATAAATCTAGAAGGTATTACTAATATTGATTAAATTCGTTATTTTTAAATTAAATTATTTTTTAATATATTTTTTATGTTTATAACACCTTATATTTAATTAATTTTATTTCAATCAAATTATTTTGTTAATTATGTACTGCCGTTTCTACGCAAAACATTATTCAGATAACATGCGTATATGTATGTTTATGTTACTTACTTGGAATTTATTTTTAAAACAATTTCGCTTGCGTTTTCAGTCGATACTAGGAATGTAACTGAAATTCAGTTTCTTTCGAACACTATTTTTATGTTTGTAAATGAGCAGAAATTTTCGAATTATTGAACGTTATTTATTTTTATTTTTATTTTTATTTATTTTTTTTTTGAGAACCGCTTTATGGATTTACACGTAATCATAACTTATAAATTTCGGAAAATCAAGTTTTTATTTTAGCGGCTTTATCAACGGAATTGAGACTTCTTTATGTGGCCAGAATATGGAATAGACAATTCTATGTAAGTAAAAAAAATTAAAAAATACAATAAGCATTCTATTATAATTATAACATAAAATTGAAACTAGTTTTTTTTTTTTCTCAAAATTGCATTTTTTAATAGATGACCACGGCACAATTACTTTAATAATACTGAATTGTTTTTCACTTCTAATTTTGTCAGCTTTTTCCTTCTATATATAAAAAAAAGTTTTGAATTGGAAATGGACCAATGAAAATCTACGTAGATATTCCCAGTAGATCGGCATCCAATTTGAATGCTTAAGCATGGCCTTTCTTCGTTAATATTAAAAAAACTGTTGCAAACAAAAATATGAATATCGGTGGTATTATAGAGAAATGTTTGATAAACACGCTGATGCAGACAGTTTTCAAATCAAAGAATTATTTTAAGAGATATTTAATGCTAAAGTTGGACAAAATCGTTCCATTAAAAAAGTTTTATTGGAGCAAAAACTATACCAGTGGTGTAGTCCTGGAAAAAAAGTGGGGGGACGCTCATAGTTTCGAACATTAGGGTCTTACATCACCCATAGGGCAAACTTTCTTGCTTTTCACATTTTCAACTGCATTGAAAAGTAAATGAAAAATTAAATTTAAAAATTTAAATTTAATTAAAATTAATTTAGTTAAAGGTTCTTTTTTTTGTTGGCTTACTGTAGAATTAAAAAAAATTAAACCTTTTTCATGTCTGAACAAAAGAAATGACACTTTCAGAATTTAGTGTCACCCCCGATAAAAAAATATATATATATATATATATATATATATACGTATATAAATATAGATAGTAAAAAACATATTTCAGTTTTAAGACTTAAAATACACGCTTTTATTTTATATAAAATGACGTAATCCGCATCCGCTAGAGAATTCTTCCTTTACTATCCAGTCTTAAGCAACATCTACAGGATAAATTAACATACAAGATGGGACGCTTCCATAGAGCGTAACGGTAATGCGATTGCGATCATAGCGCCTTTAGTGACGATGGGGAATAAACTCCCCATCCCTGTAGTATTTTATTATTGAGTATCTACCTCATTGGGATCTTTCTTTTTTTAATGTTGCATGTTTACGTTTTCAATAGAATCTTACACCGATAGATGAATATAGAATAGATATTCTATTTTATATATCTAATATCTGTTCTATGTTTATGTACCGATATACGCATTCTTTTTATTTTATTTAACATTATGCGTGAACAATTTAAGTGCAACGAAAAACAAAGTAACATTTAATCTTGAATGCTATATATCAAAAGCAATGGTGTAATATAAGACTATACGAAATATTGCACTCTACAAGTCCCAGAAAATTTCATAAATATTCCCATTTAATAGGAAACTTTTTATAGCCGATGTTTTATTAATTTATGAAGTTTAACGTATTAAACAATCGTTACAATCTTTTAAAATTTACGCATTTTCACTTTCTTACAGATAAAGTAAAAATATTGCTTTTAATGTAAATAACGTTCAACCAATTGAATAATATTTATAATATTAACATATAAGAAATAATAATAAAATTACAGATTTTGAAAAATTTCTTTCGACAAATTTTTAGAATTATATAAATCTAAAAGTTAAAAATAAATAGAGGTACCGACATTACACTCAGTAAAATTTTATTCGATATGAATAAATTAACACAATGCCTGAATTTGATTTTTTTACAATTTAATCTCATAAACTTACACATTTCCGTTCTTAACAGAATTTTCTATGGTTTTTCTTTTATATCATTACTCTAATTATCGTTTTGTAAAATAAAAGTAACAACGATACAAGCACGATAAAAAAAAAAAAAAACAACAAAAAAAAAACAGCTAAATAAATAAAGCGTAAATATACAATATCATCTGCCTCTTCTTCGTTTGGAAAGAATAGATATTCAAAACATAAAGCGTAAACATATTTCTTCAACATATGTAAATTTCGGTCCGTAGTAACGCTAGTACTGTTGTCATTACAGATTTCGCCATAAATGTCCCATCTCGTATGTTAATCTATGAGCTATAGTAAAGTACGCATATGACGTCACTGTCGCTGAATAATACACAAATCTCGAAAAAAGAGATGTCATTCAAGAAACTCGACAAAAAAATCAGCTATCTAATGATTCATATGCCTTCATCTGTTTGTAATATTAATATAGATACTTAAAATTAAATTTGGTTTATAATAGCTCGATGTTTTATCAGAAATCATTCATCTATAGTTTTTCAAAATAGTACGTATTTTAATTACATTTTTTAAAAGTTGTTATGGGAAAATGGCAACAAAAAGATATAATTACTATTTTCCAACTATTTTTCCTTTACTTTCAACATAAATGGAATATTTGAGCTGCCAAGATTAAACAAATGCGCTAAAAACTACAAAAGAATTAATATTTTAAAAATAAATTGAGATGCAGTTTACAAACAAATTGCGTTTAAAAGTACTTTTTTTCCCAATACGACGGTATAAAAATTGAAAATATGCGATGCTTAAAAGTTAAAAAAATTGCAGTAGAGTATTTAACCGTACAATGATACATCTGCTTTGTTTTACGTCTGGCTTATACAACGGAAGTTATTTTTTTGAGACGACACTTTAATAGCTGGGAGAAAGAAATAGCATACCGGGCACTAAAAAGTAATTTTCGAAAATTACTGCACTTTTTAAATGTGTTTAAAATTTAAAATGTGCTCATATTTGAACCAGACCACGTTACATAAAGCCCTTCCCTAATCGATTATTTTAACTATTATTATCTGAATAGAACTGGTAAATTTTATGCATTTACAAACAGAAAATGTAATTTTGATAACGTGTCATAAAACAGCCAGTTTGGAATTGTGGACGAAGAAAAATCTTAAGATATAAAAATTGATATTATACCGATATGACCATTCCCTACAAAAAAAGGCACATGACACACAGACTCCACCTCATCTACAAGGAAAGCTGGATCCACTCGTGGTGCAAATCACAAATGCCTAGACGCAACTTTAATAAACTATATTACTAAATAAAAGTTATACCATCTTTTTCGGTTTCAGTGTAATTAACAGTTTCAATAGTTTCATAAATGTGTTCTGATTAATTAAAATATTTATTTTTTAATTTTGTGCAATTTAATTCGGCATTTGTAATAGAAAAATGTAAAATCTGTTACTTACATTCCCATTTAATAAAATAAATAAGTTTTGCGCCTCTTAGTACTAATAACATCTGTTACTTCAATCTTACTTTTAAACATCGAACTATAGATAAGATTTTCTTTCAAATTTTTGAAAATGGTACATATTGTTTACATAAATAATTAATTTATTTTTTTATACACAGTTATTCAAAATGAAAAAGAAATTCATTAAACGTAATTTATGTTACAACGATTTTACATTTTTTATTCCAAATCCAACTTTAACTAGAATAAAAATCATGCGCCATGCATAGAATATGAAATATTTTCTAATACTATCAAAAATATTTTATTATAATTATTTTTTTTCATACAAGGGACAGCGATGCGTTAATAGACATTTTAGAAAATACTTAAAGTTAAAAGCCTTATCTCAGTAATTACTGTCTAGACTGAAGTAGTCCCTAAAGACATTAAGGGACTACTTCACTCACGGGAACTGAATTCGCTTACTAATGCTAAACCTATGGGAGAATTTTTTTTAAAGATATATCGTTTGCATGTCAAAATTTTTAAATGTTTTTTTTTTTTTTTTTTTTTTTTTTTTTTTTTTTTTGCATTGGATAGCCAAGGTCGAATTTCATAATGCCCGTTTTTTACTTTTTCGATTTTGTTCGCAGTCATTTTTTATGAGGATAGGTCGACTTTCGAAACCGGTTCCGAAAGTAAAATTATCTAAATTGAAAAAAAAAAAAAAAATACAAACAAAATCGAAAAAGAAAAAAAAAAAAGATTCGACCTTTGTAGAGATTGGCCTCAGCTATCTAATGAAAAAAAAATCTTTTACAAATATTAAAAGTCAAACAAGAAAAGAAAAAAAAAATCTTCCATATGATTAACATTAGAAAGCGGGTGTGAAGAATTTGCGTGTGTTAACATGCAAAATCTTCAGTAATATAATCCTTGTATTTTATGCATACCACACAGTAAAATTAAAATTCTAATTAAATAGAACAACGCTTTTCACTAAAAAAAAGGTTTTTACCGTTCATTGACGACAATATTTGTGTATCCATGTCTTTTGTGCAGTCCTATGTATGAATTTATTTATATTATATTCACACAGTAAGACTTAGTTGTGCTAAAAAACAAATAACACTCTTGAAAATGCATTTTCATCAAATCCCGCCCACACAATTTAAATATTTTGAATTGTTGCACTGCATATAATTTGTAGAATTCATTCCACAGAATTTAATAAAAATTAGTTGAGATTGAAAAAGCACGTCTTACAATGTTGCTTATAGACTGTTAAAGAAAATTGATATGATATATTCCCTATGCTTTCTGTGGATGACGTTATCTCCCTCCTCAATAACGTATATAAATTTCAAAAAACGCTTTTCAAACAATTACTGTCATTAGTGAATTCAGGAGGTGGCCCGGAGGGGACATTCGCCCGGAATATTTGAGGATTTCGTGTTTTGAATGGTCAAAAAGTGCAATCCCCCTCGGAACTCAGAGCCACAGAAATCTCTTCCCCCACGAGGAAAGTGTCTGAATTCAACACTGATTACTGTAATCCGAGATTAATACAATGTAATTTACTTCTATATCCCTGTAAATAAACGAAAGAAGCTACACGATACGTATTCTATATTAAGCGTGTTGCTGTGCCCGTCAGTGATGTATATCAATTTCTTTATGTTTGAAGTAGTGCAACATGATTAAAATACAAAATAAAGAATTTTCTTTCCATAGGACATAATTTAACGGAACATTTTTTTATGTATACCTGCAAACGAACTATAAGTGCTAAACACTTCATTTTCATTAAAGAATCTTTGTAGTAAGTAGTAAATCATAATAATGTATATAAATAGAGTGGCAATCCAAGTTTATTTACGGGCAATCGGAATGACGAACCAAAGTCATAAACTTATCAACTATGTTAGAAAGTGTTAAAATGTTGTAGTTTAATTTTGTATTGTTTATGCTACTGCAAATTTTATTGAGATTGCAGACATTTTCAAACAATATTGCCGTTATTAAATAAAATCTATATTTTATTTTAAAACAAAGTATTTTAGAAATATAACAAATAAAACGCATATTAAAAACTCCTAAATTAAACTTCTATCAGCTTTTTTTTTTTTTTATAAAAGGAACTAGTGAAACATATTACTATTTTTTTTCTGCACACCTGATATATTTTAATCGGTGGTTTAGAAAAAAAAATTACACAAACATAAAAGAAACACAGAACTAAAAATAGTCTTTTACGGGGGCTTCAGGAGGACAGACCCTCTCCCTGATAAATAATTCTTGATATCCTTTCTTTTACTGTTCAATTACTTTAAATCCTATGCGAAGAACAAACTTTGTTATTTTTTGAAATTTTCGAGAGGGAAAGAAAATTTAGTTAATTAAATTTGAAAATCTAAAGAGGGGCAATTCTGCTCAACTACCATTTCTGGCACCTATGTTTCCTTTCCATCCCATTGTACAAAAGATATAATTTTATACAAAAACATATTGATATTTGGAAAATATGAAACCCTTATCAAAGATTCATGGTATAACATAGCATATAATTAAAAATATTATTGATCAAAACTCAAAATATGCTTACGATTCTCTTGCATCGGACTTTTGATCTTCAATTGTGCTCGATAATTTCGTATCTATCATCACAGCATTGTTATACTATCATCGACGACCAACGTTTCGAAAAAATTATAAAACTTTCCAATTTTGGCTACCTATATCGTTTCATTGTTATTTTTTCCTTCAAAAATTGAAATTTTGATGCAAAATACTTATGGCTAGAATTTAAAAAACAGATACTTCAGAGATATTCGCTGGAATTCAAAATAATCCAATGCTTGTAGTTTATTCCTGTCTAAAGAAGTAATCCCCGAATAGTAAACCAAGAAATAATTGTCAATGTGAATGATACAGGAAGATAGGAGAAAGGGGGATAATGATTTTGTGGGATTCTTGGCACTGCAATATATCAGAAGTTGTCGGTCTACATTGGTGTCCCTTTTGTTGATTTATTCTCGATTCGATTGCAGACACCGTAACCAGTCATCTGAGGACCCCTACTAACCAACAGTATGTGACAGATATGACAATACCCCGAACGTCTCTAAATACCTTATTTACTGACTAATGGAAACATGCTGTTGTTAATTACCATGTGAGAAAAACATGACCAGTCTTTCAAAACTGAAACATCTGGATATTTTTTAAACGGAGACTGCGGTGTATAAAGATCTTTTTCAAAGAGCTTTTGTGGTCTTTATGTTAGGAAAAGGAGGAAGATAATAGTTTTCGATTAGAAAATTCCAAGTAAAACTAATGTATGCATCTGAAGGAACTAATGTTAGCGCGGTATTTCAGGTGTTTCACTACTGTTAATTATGGTGAAACGGCAAGCAAATATCCCTTTCTTCCCAATTCCTTTCAGTTTGTTTTCTGAATACTCAAAGAAAACTCAAATAGTTTTAAAAATCAATTCTTTACTTCATAAAATTCTTAATTTATTAAAGTGCTTTTTATTTTAAACATTTAATAAATCAGGAAGATCTGCGTCCCCTCGCGCCCTTAGCGTCCCCTTGAAAAAAAAAAGTAAGGGGACGCTTGAAATAAAATAAAAAAGTGGGGGGACGTCATCCCCCTGCGTTCCCCCTCGACTACACCACTGAATGCATGAGAATTTAATCATTTTTAGATCATTTTATACGTTATAAGTTCCCGGTGTGCAGATTGCGTTTATTTTTTTTATTTGACTCATTTTTTTTGAGGTTTTATTTCTATTTTAAATTCAAATTTTCAGCTTTTCGAGAGATATTTTTTATATATTTTAGAAAATGTTATTAATTTAAACTGTTGCCAATTGTATAAACAGCGAAACAATAATGTTTACTTCAAATTAAATATTTATTTACACGTGACTATTGTAAACAGAAATAAAAACTTTAAAATTAGAATTAAATGATCACATGTTAAAAGCAGGAAAATTACGTCATAAGCACCATATTCACACTTGAATTTTAAAAGAGAAACAAAATGTTAAAATAAAAAAATTATTATGCGCTAAAACTTGTAAAGGGAAGAAATTACATCATATTTAAAATGGCCAAAAAAATGGTAAAACAATTTAAATTAAAAAATATATTTGCGCGAGATATTTTGAGATAATCTTTTCAACTGTTATCCTGAATTCGAAGACAGCGCAAATAATATTTCCTTCTAACAACTAAAGTATTTTCACCTGAATATTAATAAGAGAAATAAAACTTTGGTGTAAATTAAGTCAGATTTAAAACGATACATTTAAAATGAATTATTTAAAAGAACTATCTTATAGTGCTGTTAAAAAATACCGGGAGACAAGGGCACTGTTTACTTAATTCATTTTACATTAGCTTATTTTCAAATGTTTAACTAATTTTTTAATTAAATACGTAAACAGCCATTGAATCTCTTAACAGCAGCAGATTTGGTCTTAAAAATCCCCAATCCAAGGAAAACGAATGGTAACCCGTTTACAGAAAAATCACTACTGTTTTTTTTTTTTTTTTTTTTTTTAATTCAATATTTTTAAAGCCGATCAAATTAGCGTGCTTTTTGGATTTTGGTGTGCCTGAACGGGGGTTGGCGAGCGTAGCTCGTAGGGGGCAGAGCCCCCTAGTTTCTTATATAATTATGCAGTGCATTAAGGATTTTTTTTTTTTTTTTTTTTTTTTTTTTTTTTTTTTTGTCAATCATCAAAAATCAGCATTTTTCTACGATAAAAGTTGAATACCGTCTTCAAATAATCAGCATTAAGAAAAAAAAAGAAAAGAGAGAGAGCTTTTCATAATTTCCACCCTTTGTCTCGTCTAGTCACTAAAATAAGTCATATTTAATTAAAAATTACTGTTTATTTTAATTTCAGATAAGCCAAATTTAAACTACAATGGTCGTCGCAACTCACACGCACACAAAAAAAAAAAAAAAAAAAAAAAAAACAGCGCGTCGTGTCGCGCATGTGTCGTGTGTTAATTAGTATTTCATGGGAAAATACCTCCACATCCGCCGATTTCTATTTTCTTCAGAAAGATAGAGAGCTCCAGAATACGGTATAATAATAATAATAATAATAATAATAAGAAGAATAATAAAAGTGTCACATCTGGTATTACTACAGTAACCACTGGGTATCTATAGAACCGAACCGATTTGAAACCTCGCCGAAATGGTAATTTGTCTTCTTAGGAACTTCCACGTTACTGACTAACAGCATTGAAAACTGAACCCAAATACATCTGCACTTCTCTTTACTTATATTTATCCATTCTTTTGTAAAAGAACTTTTACAATTTTAGTGGTTTATCTATTTATTTTAATTACATGTGTATTTTTCAATTTATATATCGGGGTGGTGTTTGAAGTTTAAAGAGGTTAAGCAGATCCGGTAAAAAAAAAAAAAAAAAAAAAAAAAAAAAACGTTTTTACATATTGGCTTTTTCGGATGCTAAAAATGTTATCGAATTTTTAAATAGATATAAAAAAATTAACATTTTCTTCTTTCAAAAGCAAAATTTACATAAGTTTCCATTGCAAAATCTTGTGAAGAATTAGTCTTGGCGCCCTTGGCGGTCTAACACTTATATTATCATTAAGAAATTATGGAATGCTCCACTTTAGTAGAACTAAGGGCATCAACTTATGTGTGTATTTGTGGGGAGTGTGCGTGTGTGTGTGTGTGTGGAGGGGGGGGGGGGGGGGGCTTGTTATTACAAAAACACGATGCTACATTTTTTCAAGTTATTTTTACAGAGGCGCTGAAAAAAATCTGGCCAAGTCACCAAGGGCGCCATGATTACAAAAACACGGTATTAGTTTTTTTTAAAACTTATTTTTACAGAGGCGCTAAAAAAATCTGTCCAAGGGCGCCATGATTACAAAAACACGATGATAGTGTTTTGAAAGGGATTTTTACAGAGGCGCTGAAAAATATCTGTCCAAGGGCGCCATGATTACAAAAACACGATATTAGTTTTTTAAACCTTATTTTTACAGAGGCGCTGAAAAAATCTGACTAAGGGCGCCGTAATTAAAAAACACGATATTAAGTTTTTGAAATTTATTTTTACAGATGCGCTGAAAAAAATCTCTCTAAGGGCGCCATGATTAAAAAAACACGATAATAGTTTTTGAAAATTATTTTTACAGAGGCGCTGAAAAAATCTGACCAAGGGCGCCATGATTACAAAAGCATGATATTAGTTTTCTGAAAGTTATTTTTACAGGGCGCTGAAAAAATCTCACCAAGAGCGCATTGATTACGAAAACACGACATTAGTTTTTTGAAAGTTATTTTTACTGAGAGGCGCTGAAAATAAATTTGATCAAGGGCGCCATGATTACAAAATTACGATATTAGTTTTTTGAAAGTTATTTTTACAGAGAGGCGCTGAAAAATAAATCTGCCCAAGGGCGCCATGAGTACAAAAACGCGATAATAGCTTTTTGAAAGGCATTTTTACAGCGATGCGGAAAAATATCTGACCAAGGGCGCCATGATTACAAAAACACGATATTAGTTTTTTAAAACTTATTTTTACAGAGGCGCTGAAAAAATCTGACCAAGGGCGCCATGATTACAAAAACACGATATTAGTTTTTTAAAACTTATTTTTACAGAGGCGCTAAAAAAATCTGACCAAGGGCGCCATGATTACAAAGGCATGATATTAGTTTTCTGTAAGTTATTTTTACAGGGCGCTGAAAAAATCTCACCAAGAGCGCATTGATTACGAAAACACGACATTAGTTTTTTGAAAGTTACTTTTACAGAGGCGCTGGAAATAAATCTGACCAAGGGCGTCATGATTACAAAATTACGATATTAGTTTTTGAAATTTATTTTTACAGAGGCGCTGAAAAAATTCCCTCCAAGGGCGCCGTGATTACAAAAACACGATATTAGTTTTTTGAAATTTATTTTTACAGAGGCGCTGAAAAAATCTGACCAAGGGCGCCATTATTAAGAAAACACGATATTGTTTTTTTTAAACTTATTTTTACAGAGGCCCTAAACAAATCTGTCCAAGGTCGCCATGATTAGAGAAACACGATGACAGTTTTTTGAAAGGGATTTTTACAGAGGCGCTGAAAAAAAAATCTGACTAAGTGATTAAAAAATACGATATTAAGTTTTTGAAATTTATTTTTACAGAGGCGCTGAAAAACTTCTCTCCAAGGGCGCCATGATTACAAAAACACGATAATAGTTTTTTGAAAAGCATTTTTACAGAGGCACTGAAAAAAATCTGACCAAGGGCGCCATGATTACAAAAACACGATATTAGTTTTTTTAAATTTATTTTAACAGAGGCGTTGAAAAAATCTGACCAAGGGCGCCATTATTACGAAAACACAATATTAGTTTTTTTTAAACTTATTTTTACAGAGGCGCTAAAAAAATTGTCCAAGGGCGCCATGATTACCAAAGCCGCCTCTGACAAAGGGACCAAATGAAATTAAAATGAAAATGACCTGTATTAAATTGGCATTTTTTTTGTTTCGTTTTTTGTACTTTCACAAAAAACAGAAATACCAAACTACCGGGCAGCCACCCAGGGCGCTGAATATTTGACAGAAAATATACTAAATACATCATTAATACCAATATTAATTTATGTAGAAGTTACTATACCTCGGGGTACTGAATAAAATCTGGACCAGGGCGCCATGACTATCAAAGTCTCTGTGAATGAATCCATTTAAAATGAGAATATGTTTCTTATACAGTGTTTCGTCGTTTATACTTGCACAAAAGGCAGAAATACAAAAATACCTCACAACACCAGGGGCGCTAAATACTTAGACGCAGAAAATATGCAAACGTATTAGACGCAGACTTATTAGACACTTATTAGAAGCATTCCTAGAACAGAAATTATTTAGGCGTATATCTAAATAAGTGAGTACTTAATATTATTTTTCTTAGAATTTATCATTAATACAGGCTTTGAAACAGAGTCTGGTCCTGGATGCAATGGCATATCTGATTGTCGATAACTTATGTTATCTCGAAATTGGTTTATCTAATTGTCTTTCATCACACATAGTTTGCTTATGCTATACTTTAAAAAATAAAAAGCATTACTTTTTAATTTTCCAAATGAAAATTTTTGAAAATTTTATGCCTTTCAAAATGCGTGCTTAAAAAAAAAGAAAAAAAAAAGAAAAGAAAAAAAAAAGAAAGAAAAAACTGACGATGGGCGCACCGGGCATTTGCCTCGTTGCCCGGTGGGCCAGTACGACCCTGCCTAGAAGTCCATCCATTTCACTAGAGGTGTAGTACTTTACTTTACCATGTCATTGGATCCACACTTTAAAAATATTAACCCTTTCTAGTTTTTCAAATCGTTGTCTAAAGAAAACAGTATGATAATTGTCACATAAGTATCTATAGAGATAATATTAATATTTCTAAATCCAGACGCTAAAACATGGTGTGCGCCAAATAAAAGTTGCGTATAACCTCTTCTTGGAAGGAAGCAGGTTAATTTAGTGTATTTTCACACTAGTTATTTTGTGAATTTATATCATTTTTTTCCGTAGATAACGTACATCATTCGTGTATTCAACTATTTCCGATAACGTTCATTGTGCCATTCTTGAGAAATAAAATGTATAAGTTCTTTCTTGTTCTCCTCATCAGATAGAAAGTGCTTCCATTATTGTACTGGTTGTCCAGGAGTATATAACTTTTACAGGATTATCAACAGTTCGTACTTTTCGTTCATTTCTTTTTATTGACACCTGCCTATATGTATCAAATACAATATATTTCTTTGAGAGGATGTAGAATCTTTTATAATTTTAGAAAACAGATTCTTTACTAGTTGTCCAAATGATTGTAGCTCTTGCGGTAGCTTTGAACATAGCGCATTCTGTCAATGATATTAAGAACACCATCATTTGCATTCTTTCAGCAGTCGCAATTTTGTCATAACATCCATCAGTTGATTTTTCAGTTTTTCGCTTTAAACCATTAAGTGTTGCTAAGGACAATGGAAGAGGAGCTAAGTGGTAGAAAAAGACAGTTCTCATATCGAAATTTCTTCGCTCGGCAATGATTGTCATCTGAGCAAACATATTTCTTTCTGCCTAGGCAAAAAACTCTGATTTATTAAATTTTACACTCTGTTTCTTCTTAAAGTAAGAAAATATCTTCAGCTTCTTTATCTTTGGAGGTTTGAAAAGCCCTTCTGGCTTTGAGTCTTCAGACAGATTTTCCCTTTTGAAAGTTTGGTGAGCTTCTTCACCCATCTCATGAGCTTTGACCGTGTATTCCACAAATTTCTAGATTTGTCATTGCTCCAGTTCATTCTATTACCATGTCTAGATTTATCTATTCATTGATAATCATGTTCTGTAAATATAATATATCACGTTCGTCTTTCTGGATCCTGCTCAAAGACAGATCTGGATGTAGAACTAATTTTGGTTCTTTTATGAATCACGTGAAGAAATGCTGCCCTGATATCAAAAATATCTCTGGACTGTGGCAGGCCTTTGACTGAACTTCGTTATACAGTCGTGGAAAAAAACAAGTAAACACACCCTACTAACTCCTCAACAAATTATCGTAGAAGAAAGTTACTGTTACCGAACGATTGGAAATAAAGTCAACTTTTAAATGATGTGTATAAAATTTGTTTAGGGGGCCATCTACATATTAAAACGAACTGTAACTTTGTTTTTTTTCAATAGCAGTACACAATTCTGACAGCATAAATGAAGTCTACACCCTTCAATTAGCCTAAAACCAAATTTTTATGCAATTCTTACTATAAGTTTCCGAAAAATTAATTATTTTAAAACCAGCGTATTTTAAGGGCTGTATCCAAAATGAAGTTCGGTAATCGATTGTTAACCGAGAGAGCCCCCTTCTAGATCAAGGCACCTTAAGCAGTCAATGAAGCCTACTAGATTACAGGACAGCAGAAGAAATTTCAAAATATTTAGTCACTTCTATCATAGACGGCCCCTTAAACCATCATTTTGCCGTTTTTTAAGCATAATTTGAAATTTACTTGGAAGAAAAATGTGAAATTTTGGATTTCCACAAAGCAGGACTTAATAAATCTAAATCCACAAAAAAAACTGTAGGTTGCAATTCATAATTTTTTCTAATAATAATTTCATAATTCATAATTCATATCATAAAATTATAAAAACTGCAAATTCAACGTATTTATGTTTGGGTATATTAGTATTATTGCTGCACAAAAAATTAGCACATTAGGAGCATAATTTCAGGAGATATAAATAAAAATATGAAAATGTAATCTAACATTAGAAGCACTAAATTTTGAATGTTTATAATTCAAAAACTTATCATTCAAATGACTTGAAATTTGGTTTTTGATTTGAAGATTTGAAATATCTCGTTAAAATTGGGTATTGCCATTGAAAAAAATGAAGTTTGGATTCGTTTTAATATGTAGATGGCCCTCTAAGCAAATTTTATATACATCATTTAAAAGTAGACTTTATTTCCAATCGTTCGGTACCTGTAACTTTCGTCTACGATAATTTGTTGAGGAGTTAGTAGGGGGTGTTTACTTTTTTCTTCCTCGACTGTGCCTTTGACCACTGCATG
Organism: Maratus speciosus; assembly: GCA_963932465.1. Taxonomy (NCBI): domain Eukaryota; kingdom Metazoa; phylum Arthropoda; class Arachnida; order Araneae; family Salticidae; genus Maratus; species Maratus speciosus. The sequence goes on along the minus strand of OZ010788.1, from coordinate 279,405,581 downwards.
TCTTTACTTATAGTCTCTTCAATCGCCCAATTAATTTAATCAGCGGCCATTTTCCAATATGGCGTCCAGTAGCTACCCTGTTTTTGAATGTATCATGGATAAATGTCATTCTGATGTTGTGGCAAATTCAAAAATGTGTGGTTTACCAAGTGCGCTGACATGAAACCACACGAGCCCCTGGCTCAATGACGGCGGCCATTTTCCAATATGGCGCCCATAAGCACCCTGGTTGTGAACGTATTATGGATAAATGACATGCTGTTGTTGTGGTTTTAAAAAATGTATGGTTTACCCAATCCGCTGACGTGAAACCACTCGAACCCCTGACTCAACGACGGCGGCCATTTTTCAATATTCCGCCCATAAGCTACCCTGGTTTCGAAAGTATCATGGATAAATGAGGTGCTGTTGTTGTGGTGAATCCAAAAATATATAGTTTACCAAGTCCGCTGACATGAAACCACATGAGCCCCTGGCTCAACGACTATTAGCTCCAAATGTTGGTTCAAGATTTCACCATCTTATGGTGGCAGCTACTGGAGCACCAAAAATTGGTTCAACATACAACAAAATTTTTAACAGTGTGGGTCATGTTTTCTATATTAATAAAAGAAAGTTTTTGTCTGTGTGTCTGTCTGTTTGTTGGTGATGGTTAAGGAGAATCTATCGCATATAGAGACAAGAAAATTTGGATAATGATAGGGGAAGACAAATCGAATCCACCTGAGGCTCAGATATTGATAATTAGCCGAGATATGAATTTTAAAAACTTCATCAAACGCTAATGGATTTTCCGTTTTTTCTGCACTTTAAAATCGCAATAACTTAGTTCCCTATAGGAGTTTAAAAAAAAAAGAAAGAAAGACAAACCTCTGAACTTTTTTAGGGTACCTTTCCATTTGTAACGGTATCTTTTATTTATTTATTTATTTTTTTTATATTTACTGCTTCAAAAAACGTTTTATCTGAACGTCCAATTCGTATTTGTTTTCATGTTTTTCCTATTTTCTGAAGTTTTAAACTGCCCGCTCCACTTTCCCGAATAGAAATTAAGTAACGACATATTCAGAATACATTCCCGGTTATAACCGTATATTATGCTAAAAAATATTAATATTTACTATTTCAAAAACAAATATTTTCTTGAATTCATTTATCACAATTGCAGCGGCCTTTTTTTCACCTTCATTGCTTTCGAAAATATTTCTGGTTTTAAGAAAGATTTTGCCAGGTATTTTCGTTCATATTCCCTTTACTGTTTTCATTACTTAGCGATACATTTCAAACTCCTTTCTTTAAAATATTTTTTCTGTGTTAAAAATGTGAAATCCTGCCAATCCGAAATTTATTTTCAGAAATACACCGGAGCGTCGTAATACTCCCAGGTTCACTTTTCGAACGCATTGGGTTCCTTTTTTTGAATAGATTTTGTTTAAAAATATAAAATCGTAAAAATTCGAGGGTTGTTTGCAAAAGCAAAGCACCGCGTGCTTAGCACCCCAGGGTTGTCGAAAGCACTGAAACTCCGAACTCTAGTTTGAATAGATTTTCGTTTAAAAATAAATCGTGCAAATTAGAGGGTGTATGCTACCGAAATCAATAGGGGCCCGAGACCAAATCCCTCCTGTAGAAAAATGGTTTGAATTCAACACTGATTTTAGGTATATTTAAGCTTAAACAATATCCAGTGTCCGAACAATATCAGGCTTGTCAGCTAGTTTTGTAAATGAAAGAGAGCTTTGCCTGTACACATATTTCGTCAGGGTCGGACTGGGTCAGTGTAAAGGGCGTAGACCTTGGATTTTCAGAGGGCGCAAAAATCTCGAATTCAAAAAACGAACTCAAGTCAATTTGACTTGCTTGTGTTGTATCTGGCTTGACAAGGTTTAACACACTTACATAGCACCAAGTAAAGGATAATGGCTTAAATTAAATCTTTAACTCTAGATAGAAGACTTCGCAATATTTTCCGTGCATGTTTAAAATTCCATCAATCCTACACAATATTACGCAATTTTTTAAACCACATCACATAACATCTAAAAGCAGCAAGCTGAATACAGATTAACTTGTAGTAGATTACTGATATCAAGACTAGAGCTTTCTTATTTTCTTCTATCGATAGACACCTTGCAGAAAAAATAATCATCGCCCCTAGCAATTTTCCTGAAAATCACTGTATGAAAAAAACATAGGATTGATTAGGATAACAATTGATTAGGAATAATATTTACTATTAAATACTTTTCGTAAATTTGCTTTGGAAGCTGTCTACATATTAAATACACGAACATTGATTTTTCAAATGGTAACATCCACTTTTGACACCCTGTTTGAGTTCCTTTCTAGCCAGGAAAGAGATATAGCTTATATGCTTTTCTTAAATCTTAATACTGTTATAAAAGAAAATGCGTTAGGGGTTTATCCCTAAACTTCAGAAAATAAATTGAAGATCTTACAAGAAAAAGTACCAAAAACTCTCAATTAGTCCCCAGTAAAATTTTACTATAATAATAAATTTATTAAAAACTTACTTTACATTAAAAAAATCCTATAAATATTTCTTGTAAGTTTCTACGATTTTTTTGTGGCTCCTTTGATAGTGGAATACGGACCCCTTAATTTATGGAAAGGAAAAATTTCTCTATATCTCCAAAACCAATTATTCAAATGAATTGTACACATCAATGTTTTTAACAATTGTGGTTAGTTCATAATATATATATTTTTAAATGACTTTGTTAATAATTTCTAATTAAGAAAAGTTTTTGAATAGAAAAAAAGTTTGAAATAAGTTTGGGTCTATTCACTATATCTCTAATGAATTAATAAAAAAATCATCAGATAATTTTTATGAAGTTAAAAACTAAGTTTCTGAAATGGATTTATCTTTAACATCCTCAAATTTAAACCCTTCTAACTCTACCATGATTTAATTTAATGCATATAAACTATGCCTTTTTCCGGGCTGTCTCGATCCAAGAAACTCAAATAATGTGTCAAAAATGGGGTATTATTGCTTGAAAAATAAAAGTTGGTAGAATTCTCAATAAGTATACGACTTCGGAAACATAATTTATGCATAACAATAACTAGTAGATATTATTTTCAGTTGATTGGTACCTACATATTTTTTTTTACGATTATTTTTAGCAGAATTTGTAAGTTGTAAACCACATTTTTTTCCACTATCACCATTGATGCACTGAGGATCCTTAGAAAAGCTAACACTGTTTTTTGCACCTAGCGCCAAATAGGGTTGCTGCGGTGCTGCTAAGGGCTTCAACATTTTTTTTTAAACATATTTCTTTAATGTAATAGGAATTAGTTATCAAGCCAGTTTAAAATGTCATAAATTCAATTTCTGTTACAATCTGAGAGCCACTACTTTTTATTATCTACTGTTTTGTTATTATTCATATTATTAACCAAGTAGCATATTTACATGTGGTATCTACAAATATCTCCTTCAACACACAAGAAACATTCGGTATGCAAACTTCGTTTAAAAATATTTATAATTAGAACAAAAATATACTTTCCGTTTGGAAATAGAAATTTTGAAAACTAAATCTCAAGCTTCTTTTGTACCACGTATTATAGGGTATTGGAATGCTGAAATATAAAGCTATTTGAATGTGAAAATAATACTTACTTGTGAAAATAATTGGTATTTTTTATCCTTAAAAATTTACTATTATGCGTCCATAAAGAACTGAATTGATATCACATTATGAAAAGGTTTCTACAGAAAAAGTACACCCTAAAACATTGCTTTGTTAGTCTAAAATCCCTAAAACAATTAAGTAAATTTACTATTCCCAGCACACTCTTCCCATAATTGCAAAACTTTTATCATTGTTAAAGATCAAGGGAAATATTTAAGTTTCCGTACTTGAGTGTAAGTGCCCCAGGGATTGTATTCATGCAAGCTGCAGGGTATATAGCCAGTATTTTTTAATAGACTTTAAAAAAAAAGAAGGAGGTTCTCATTTCGACGCATACGTATTTTTTTATGTATTTTCACTGATTACTCCTGAACTAGGCGCGAGATTTCTATCCGAAAATAACGGCAGATTTTGTGAATGAGAAAACGCTGTCCGCGAGATACCACAGCTTGCAGGATTGCAATCCAAAGGTATCATCAACTTTGTATTCCTCGAAAAGAAAGATCATCATGTTTTCCCATCAAAAACAAAATCCATACAAAAAGTTTTTTGCCTTCTGAACGTCTCTCTTTTTTTTTTCTCTTTCAAAAAGCACCATTATATGTGCATTCAGGGGCGGCTATAAGGAAAGGGGGCGAAAAGTACTAAAAGCAAAAGGGCTGAAAATATGTAAATTCTAAAACATATCATGAAAAGAAACGATGAAAAAAATTTCGTCCAGGGTGAAATGGCTACTAAAGCTTTCGTTGGGTGCATATTTTCTCTTTCAATCGCATGCAAAGATGTCCGTTTTGGTTTCCGATCCTGAAATTGCTACGATATATCTTTAATTTCTTCGTGATAATAATAAAAAATATATCTCTTGTTCATACATCTCTATTAATTGATGATGATCCCTAAACGAATTCTCGAAATTTAGTACACTAATCAGAATGTTTGTATACAACAAGTGAAAAAATATTAGAGCGGCTTAGGCACTTAGGGGCGCGACGTTTTCCCTGGGCGAGGGCGCACCGGCCCTCGGGCCGATGGGCCGGCGGGCCAGTCCGAGCCTGTATTTCGTACTTTTTTTATGGGCTACGATCTCAGTTTTTATTAAATACTTTCTTGTACGAATATTTACTGCAAACTCTTGCATTAACTACACATGTTAAGTTTCGTTTTTAATTGTTATATACATAAAATCCTTTTTCTATAAAATCTGTTCCGAGAAACTAACAAATTAAACAGCCATTTTAATAATACAGTGAACTTTCTATTATCCAATGACTCCGTTATTCAAATGTTCCGTTGATATATTACTCGAGGGGGTGGCGGTATCAAATAAGAATTTAAGAAATTTGCTGAAAATCCTTTAGTTTCGCCTTTCACCGCCAGGGATCGCAATATGTTTTATATAAGCATCCGAAACGGGCTCCCAGCAGCTGCGGCCAGTCAATTGATTGCATCAAAGCTATTCTATGGAGTATCTTAGAGAACGCAATCAAAGCTGCATTGATGACAGTCAAGGTGAAAGCACTCGGCGCGAAATGTCGGAAGTTTTTAAGTTTTTAAAAGCTATTTTATTATGTAACAACATTTTTTATATTTGTGACGTCTTTTTTATATTTGTGATATTAAATGCACCTTTTTAGCAAGTTTTCTTTAATTTTATTTCGATATGAGATTTAATTATTGAATATTAAACATATCTATCAATACTGTCTTTAAACTTTAAAATATAATATTTTTAATTTTTATTTCAAAGTTCTCAGCACCTGTTAAATAAAAAGTAATTTTTGAACAAGAATAAAAAACAAAACAAACAAAAAACAAATTTGTGTGGATATAATATAAAACATGAAAGTTTTATGTAAATATCAATTCCGCTATTCCAGAGACATTTGAGGATTCACCTCAAAAATATTTACAAATATAAACATTTAAACAGCTTATTCGAAGATTTTAGCATTTGAGTAAACATAGATATAGATTCGCTTAAATCTAAAAGGCTCAGGTACTTTTATCTTGAGTTGTGTGAAGGAGTTTTATTCGATAGAAAACAGTTATGTGAAATAGTGTATGCATATAGCATGATATTAGTATTTAAATATATTGCTTATTTGTGTACATAAATGGAGCATGTTTATTCCCAATAATATTGTAATATATCAACAAAGAAAATAAGAAAAAATAGTTTATTGACAGATTTTATTTATGTACTTTAGTGGAGAAACGTGTACACTGTTAAAAATATCACTGTAAAATTACGGGCAGAGGCCGGCAGAAGAGATTCCAGTCATACCCCGTAAAAAAAAAAAAAAAAAAAAAAAAAAATCCATGCCCATCATTTTGTGTCAACGTGCACACCCTAGCGGAGGAAAATCTATAGGGTCGTACCGTATTTTTGCTAACAGATGGGCTAGAACTGCAAGAATATGTGGATTGCCCTTGATTTTCTATTTAAAAATATCACTGTAAAATTACGGGCAGAGGCCGGCAGCAGAGATTCCAGTTATATCCCGTAAAAAAAAATCCATGCCCATCATTTAGTGCAGTCCGTAATTTTACTGGTCAAATATATAATGCACTTCAAAACACAATAACACTTTACTTACTGTTACGTAGCACGTTAGATAATCATCTCAAAAAATATGTTACGGTCGCAGTTAAGTGACATTATTTTTCGAAACACGACTAAAACGAAGGTTTACACCCAAGTGGAAGAAAATGTATGAGGTCATACCGTATTTTTTTAGTGGATCAGACCATTTTTCATCAAATAAGGCTGTTACCCGTGAAAATTGAAGAGCAAACGCTCATAAATTTACAGTTTTTTCATACTAACAGTAGGAATTGAAAGAAAATTTGGAATGTTCTTCATTATTTTCATATATCACTTATAATATGTGTACTAGATTTGAAAATATGAATTTTTAAATTCCGGTTATTCATTTAAAATAACCCCGATTTATTTATTATTTTCTTCTATAAACGTAAAAAGCAAGTATTGGTATCAGGAAATAAATGTCCAGTTTGTTTCTGGATGTTCTAAATATTATCTTTGATAATAAAAAGTTAAAATTTCAGTGCTGGATCACCTTGATTAATAATTAAACTTTACGGAAAAATACAAATATATAAGAATAAAAAAGAAAATAAAAAAGAAAGTAATAAATGATAAATGTATCATCATTACTTAAAGGGGCGTACAACACAATATAAAAACATTTAAAATACAAGTTTAAACATTGATTTTAAAAGAACTTTAATGTATTTTAAATGTTTTCATATAGTGTTGTACGCACTTTTAAGTAATGAGGATACGTTTACTTGTATTTTTCCATAAAGTTAAATTATCCTTGACTGTTTTTCAAAACATGTCTGTCTATCTGTCTGGCGCCTGTATAATGTATTACAAGTTTTGTGTGGTAATCTAGCTATACCATTATTGTCCAAAATTTCATGTAATTGAATTCCGTTAGTCCTTGACATAAATTGGTACTGATTAGTTTTATGTGAATACCTCCCAACAGTCGAAGCTGCTATGCTGTATTTTTCAGGATTTCCGAAGCAATAACAAATCGAGGTGAAATTTCACCAAATTTTATATGTAAGATATTTGTAAAAAAAAATATGTTGATTCAATTTTGTCCTTGGTAACTCAACAGGGGTGCTGTTATGCAATTTTTTGGCGATGAGCACTATAGCTATACCTTAATCCATATTTAGCATTAATTAAAAATAAACAGTATATTGGTTTCTATACACAACAGGGCGCTGTGTTGAACTTTGCTTTTTCATTTACAATCACCGTAATTTCGAGTTAAATACAAAGAGATTCACTATAATTTTTAATTGCCGGTATGTAACAATAGTAATAAAATTAGCATTATTAATTAATATATTCGAAGAATATTGTAGAATGATTTTCTTGTTTTTACAGCATAGTAGTTTATTTTTATAGTTTTAACGATTTGATCATCGAATGCGTACGTTTTCTATTATAATTAAATATAAGCATGATTGCGATTTAGTTAATTCGTTCATGTTGTATATTAGAATAATCTATATCGACTCATTTATAAAAGAATGACTAAACTTTTTTTCGTATAGATGTCTGTGATTTAGTTTATATGTTTACAAATTTAATTCTAGAAATAAATATACGGCAAATTTACTACACCATGTGAACAAGGCTTTGAATACATGATATTTAATTTAAAATTTTTGTTTTATTTTAGTTTTCTACTAAAAGTGATTCAGTATCTCTAATTCAATAACTTTCTTAAAATTCCGAAAGTTCCCAAAGGAAATTTAAAAGAAACGGGATCGAAAAACTATAACTTTTCATTCTAAATCCACCTCTTATATTTCTAAAAGAAAACAAAACTATCAAAAGCTTCAGACTTTTCAAAAATTTCAAATAGAATAAATTTTTATAATAAAATATTTAATAAAAAAATCCCTTTCTTTAGATTTAACTAATCCTCTAGCAATTGTTTTGACAAACAAAGGTGAGCAATAGAATTTTGTAAAAGAAAACATAGATATGAATTTGTTTTTGAATTTTTAATAATTTCAAATAAATATAAATAAAGCTAGGTTTGAAAGAAGTAAAATATAAAATTCTGATTATTTCTCTGAAGTCCGATGACAAAAATAAAGTAATATTCAGTGAAATTTGTTATATAAAGTTTATTTTTTATATAAAGTACGACTATGTAGTTTTCAACAAAACTTCTACCAGGCATTGAGCTGTAAAATATAACGCTAAAAAAAAAACCAAAAGAAAAGTGTTTTGTAACGAATACCTTATATATAAAGATTATTACAGTAGGTGGCAGCACTAGCCGTCAGTCCCCAATTTCCCGTCATTACCTACGGTCTCCCCCCTTCCCCCGCAGAGTTGTTCATGAGACGGAGGAAGGAGGTGGTGGTGAATATATACGCGTGTCAATGTTTCCCCGCGGATTTGTTCCGTCGTTCCTAATTTTGTAAATATGTACATCCATCCTGTAAATAAAAATGTGTCGTGTAGTACAGAAGTTTCATTAAACATTCTTTTCTACTAAATTCTCATAGTGGAGTGTCCTTTTGAAGTAATGTGCCCATTATTAAATTGTGGAGCGTACTTTTGGAAAGTAAGCTGCAATGGTTTTTAATATACAAAGTTAAATAGAAAAATCCCTGAATACCACATATTGTGTTTGCCCCAAAGTTGCTAAGATCAATAATTTTTGTTTTATACATAACATTTTTATTTTGTTAACACTTAACATAGCTGAAAAGTTTATGCATTCGGTTTGTTTGTCCGTTCGTCTTTCTGTCTGTGGCTAGTGAATATATACGCGTGTCAATGTTTCCCCGCGGATTTGTTCCGTCGTTCCTAATTTTGTAAATATGTACATCCATCCTGTAAATAGAAATGTGTCGTGTAGTACAGAAGTTTCATTAAACATTTACATGTAGCAGCAACATGTAGCGCAAAAACAGGTCGAAACAAAGTTTTTAAGTTGTTTTAAACCAGTTTTTCCAGCGAATTCAAGCGACATGTCTTATGTGTCGCCTTAGTGTGGGATGCCCCTTACTCACCTAAATGCCATAATTGATATTCATATTTTTTGTTGCATATTTCGTAGTGAAAATGAAGTCTGTAGTATTAATTGTTAATTTACAGGGACGCCCAAAATGAATTGCATCACATTATGGTCTATGGAGAAAATTCGTTTGCAATGTATTTTAATGATGTTATATTATTTGAAGCACATAAAAGTGATATGCATTACTGAGATGTATTACCAGATGCTTACGCTATGGTGTAAAAAGCATTAATAATTCATTTATAGACTCATGCAAGGGAAGAATTGTTTGCAGCGTATTTTAATGTTTTCATACTACTTGAAACATAAAATTTATATACAATATTGAGGTGCACTTCAAGTTGTTTACTGTAAAATATGTTGTGCGAAACAGTTATCGTTAATTTACAGGGACGCACAAAATAATTCGGTTACGGTACTGCCTATGACCGTTAATTACATAATTACGGAAGTGCGTTTTCAGTTGTGATAATCGTGTTTAAATATAACTAATTTTTTGCACATTATACAGAGTGTACAAATGTCATAGATCATATACAGGACTACATAAAAAAGTTCGAGTACACGCATAATTGACGGAAATTGCTGAAAGGGAATTTTGAAGTGTGTTATGCATTTCTTAACTGCACTAATTTTTGCATACTATGTAGTATATAAACAAATCTATTGACCACTTTCAAGGCTTCACAAAAGAATATCTTTTCGACTATGTATGGTAATTTTTGAAATTGAGTTTTCGAACGTGTTGTGCGTTTTCAAAATTCTTCACTTAGATATGATCTTCCATCATTAAATCATCTTCCATCAATAAATCATCATCCATCTTATTAAAGGTAGAAATTTTGCAGTATTTTGAATATATTGGAAAGTGTTTTGTAATCTATGCTTGGTGCTTGATTCTTCTTTCTTGTTTATTAGCATGAAGAATCCCACTTCCTGAAACCTCTGGCAATAATTGCAGATTATCCAAATTTTTAACGATTTCAAATGACAAATTCAATGACAAGTAATTTTCAACATTTCTTCCATGTTTCTACATCACTTTTGCATACTCAAAGTGACTGTCTCTTTATTAGGATGAAGGGTTAGTTTTCTTTTTATATAGAATCATGCAAAATACATTTTTTTAAATAAAAAATTTAAATCAATCGCCTTAACTTCTATACAAGAAAAGTATTATATATCTTAAAAAAAAAAAAAAAAACCACTACATTTTATTTTAAATTCTAATAAGTTTTTCGTGCATCTGTATTCATAAATTTTTTTAATAAACTAAATCTTAATTATTATTTATTAAAATTGAAATATTTTCCATTAACATAGTATTCAATGTTTTTATTTACATATGTGTGTAACATTTAACATGAGTGTTCAACATTTAACATGAGTTGTTTTTTAACAAATGCTGAGCACTGCCCATAAAACTAAGTATTTTTAAATTACAGAATCTTAAATAAATTATAACAAATTAAATTATTGGGTTTAGAGAGGGCCATCTTGTCCTGGAGCTCTTTGAAAAGGTGGGTCTTAAGTTTTTAATTTAAATTCGTCTATTTTTCTGGTGCTTTTGAGGGATGTTTTCCGAAAGTTAATTACTAATTAGTAATATGTTGTGGTCACAATAAAAATTTGTTCTATATCGTTCTAATATATTAATTTAAATAATGCATTGTGTTAGCAATAACGTATTATAATACTTAGCATTGTGTGTAAATAATTGTTTTAGCATAGCGCAACAGCGCCTCCTGTTGTGTATTTAAAGCCGAAGTTGGACTAACATACATATTTATTTTAATAACCTCAAATATAAAAATTGGGGTATTTCTGTCCAGTAGAAATTGACATAAAACTATAATGTTCACCTCAGTAAACATAGCATGAAATTTTAATACTTTACATTACTGTTTCAAATAGTATTTAAAAAGTCTGCCTTTCTGGTCGTATGTTCGTACTCTACTCACAAAAAGATACTCGGATCGACATGTAATTTTTATAAGTTAGTGAGGTTTGCTGGAGGTGAAATAAAGGTTTATTTATATTATACAAACAGAAATTAGGTTCGAAGTAAATAACTTCCATGACCAAAATTGCGATTAGTGACGCAAAAAACAGATGTATAGAGCATTGCACTCTGGACCTTAAATGAGGACGCACGCACATAGGTCCTGGTATTTCAAGTAGTTCATGGTGTTCGTTCATTCATGGTGTACGCAGGTACGTCGTGGTGCGTAAGCACCACGGGTTAATGGAAGCATATATACATACAGTTTCAAATGTTTCAATTTTTACATCAACTGAATATGACAACAGATAAGAGAGAAAACTTTATTTAAAATTATTTTTGTGACAGGCACGTTTGTGTGAAATTTTATAAAAAAAATGAATAAAATTCATAGATTTTGTCAAAACAGAGGTATTAAGCTAAAAATAGTCTTTTTTAACACTTTCCAGCAAAGTTGAAAAGTAGTAAATACAGAACTTGTGTGGAAATATAAATTATTTAAGAACAACTTTTAAACACACAATAAAATAAGTTGATTTGATCATACGTATAGGTTTCGTGAGTACTAGGACTCACGTCCTCAGTGTAAAAACTGTCACACTCCCCCCCCCCCCCCCATTTCAATTCATGTCACCCCCCTTACCAAAAATCTTCGGCTTTTCTTTATTTGATTAATAGAGCTCGCTTAATTTGTTCAGATAATAATTCACTTATTACAGAATTAAATTACATTAGATCTGTGGCTATTGATCGAGGTTTTGGTTTATCTTATATCAATAATTTAATTTCTCATAGTCTTAATAAATGTGTTAATAATCTTGATTCTCCTGTTACTGCGGTTTCCATCTCTAACCTTATCATTTTACCATTTTATAATAGCATTAGCTTTGAGATGGCTAATGTCTTGAGACATTACGGTTTTAATGTGGTTTTTAAACCGGTTAATAAATTAACTTTTTCGCAACTTAAGGACCAAATTCCTCCTCTAATTATTGGGGAGTTTACAACGTTCACTGCCAATGTGGTTTGTCCTACATTGGACAAACTAAACGAAAACTCCGTTACAGAGTCAATGAACACAGAAACTATGTAAAGAAAAAAGAATTACAGAAATCCTCTATCGCCTCTCATTGCTGGGGGGAGGGACATAATTTTAATTTTGACTCAGCTACCATTATCAAGAAATGCACCACTCCTCTGGATTTAGACTTTTTTGAGGCTCTTCATATCCATAAATTTAAAGACTCGTTGGTTAATGATTTATCTAGCACACCCTACATCTCAACTTTCTGGGTGGATTTGTTGTGTCACGACACTTCACTTCCGCATTAATTTCATTGGCTGTTAGAACTTGATGGTCTTTTGGTATTTTGTTTTGACATTTGGGTTTTCACCGTTCATGTAGTTGGGGGGATATTGTTTTTAAAGTTTTTTACACTGAGGATGTGAGTCCTAGTACTCACGAAACGTATACGTATGATCAAATCAACTTATTTTATTGTGTGTTTAAACGTTGTTTTTAAATAATTTAAAGTTGAAAAGTGTTTATGCATTCGGTTTGTCTGTCCGTCTGTCCACACTCTAACTCCCGTAAATATGCTCGGATTTTCATGCAATTGATAAAAGTTATTTAGGGTCATCAAAGCATGTTTGGTAATGTATATGAAGTATGTAGGATTAATCGTTCATTTACAGAGGCACTCAAAAGTTTTCCATTACATTATCGTATATGGGAAAAAATCGTTTGCAGAGTATTTTAATGACATTATGCTATTTCAAATGTATTGAAACTGATATAAATCACTGAATTTCACTATGATCACGTTTAAAATAATCATTCATAGCATTTTTTATTCATTTACATGGACACACAAAATAAATCGTTACAGTACTGTACTGTCTTTGAGTAATAATTGCTGGAGCGTACGGTTTAATATTCGGTATGCGCTTTTAAATTAAATTAATTTTTCCATCTTACTCGTTATATATAAATTGTATACCTCAAATACAGGGCTGCACAAAAGTATTAAATTACCGTTCTCCTTATTAGAGGAAATTGCTGAAGGTAAATTTTCAACTGAAGTACTATATGTATCTCTTAAGTGAACTAAATTTTGGCATGCATATAGTTAATAGATTCAAATCTATATATCATATACAGGGTTGCTGAAAAAATTCGCATAATTTTCCGATTGTGGATGGGAACAGCTGAAATTGTGTTTTGAAATGCATTATGCATTTCCATATGGTTGAATTAGATATAATATTTTATTTTTTTAAACGGTGTAGTTTTGTTACATTATTCTAAATGTGTTGGAAAGTGTTTCAAAATAAGCTCAAAGTAGCAGGATTCGTTCTGTAGCTTCATGGCCCCAAGCCCTCCTTTCCCGTTTTTCAATGTCTTTAATTTGTATAATTTCACTCTTAAACTTGTCCGGTTTCAATATTTGAATTTTTTTTTCAAGGTCGCTTCTGCTAGAGTATCTTATACTCGGGGCGTGGCTGGGGACCCATGAACCTTACTTCCGCTAAAGAATCGGAATAAATTGAAGAATAAAGGGCTGCGGACGAAAAGAGGCCGCTCGCGGCGGCGGTTGACCTACCCGCCCACTCCCAACCGCCGACCGAGAGTAATAATAAGCTCGGAGTAGCAGGAGTCGTTCGATAGCTTCAGCAATTTCCTTTTTAAAATTGTCCGGTTTTAATTTTTGATTTTTTTTTCAACCTGGCTTTTGCTATAATGTCTTTTACTCGGGACGTGGCTGGGGACCTATGAACCTTGCTTTCGCAAAAGAGTCGGAATAAGTATAAGAATAAAAAGTTGCGGACAAAAAGAGGGCGTCCGCCGCGGCGAGCGTCCTCTCTCCGTTCGCAGCCCTTTATTCTACTTTCCTAATTCGACTCTTTTGCGGAAGCCAGATTGAAAAAAAAATCAAAAATTGAAATTACACAAATTAAAGACACCGAAAAGCGGGAAGGGAGGCCGGGCCCTGAAGCTACCGACCAACCACTGCTACATCGAGCTTAGTATTAGTCTCGGTCGGAGGTGGGCGGGTGGGTCAACCGCCGCGGCGAGCGGCCTCTCTCCGTCCATAGCCCTTTATTCTACTCTCTTATTTCGACTCTTTTGCTGGAGCCAGATTGAAAAAAAAATCAAAAATTGAAATTACACAAATTAAAGACACCGAAAAGCGGGAAGGGAGGCCGGGCCCTGAAGCTACCGACCAACCACTGCTACATCGAGCTTAGTATTAGTCTCGGTCGGGGGTGGGCGGGTGGGTCAACCGCCGCGGCGAGCGGCCTCTCTCCGTCCGCAGCCCTTTATTCTACTCTCTTATTTCGACTCTTTTGCGGGAGCCAGATTGAAAAAAAAATCAAAAATTGAAATTACACAAATTAAAGACACCGAAAAGCGGGAAGGGAGGCCGGGCCCTGAAGCTACCGACCAACCACTGCTACATCGAGCTTAGTATTAGTCTCAGTCGGGGGTGGGCGGGTGGGTCAACTGCCGCGGCGAGCGGCCTCTCTCCGTCCGCAGCCATTTATTCTACTTTCTTAATTCGACTCTTTTGCGGAAGCCAGATTGAAAAAAAAATCAAAAATTGAAATTACACAAATTAAAGACACCGAAAAGCGGGAAGGGAGGCCGGTCCCTGAAGCTACCGACCAACCACTGCTACATCGAGCTTAGTATTAGTCTCAGTCGGGGGTGGGCGGGTGTGTCAACCGCCGCGGCGAGCGGCCTCTCTCCGTCCGCAGCCCTTTATTCTACTTTCTTAATTCGACTCTTTTGCGGAAGCCAGATTGAAAAAAAAATCAAAAATTGAAATTACACAAATTAAAGACACCGAAAAGCGGGAAGGGAGGCCGGGCCCTGAAGCTACCGACCAACCACTGCTACATCGAGCTTAGTATTAGTCTCGGTCGGGGGTGGGCGGGTGGGTCAACCGCCGCGGCAAGCGGCCTCTCTCCGTCCGCAGCCCTTTATTCTACTCTCTTATTTCGACTCTTTTGCGGAAGCCAGATTGAAAAAAAAATCAAAAATTGAAATTACACAAATTAAAGACACCGAAAAGCGGGAAGGGAGGCCGGTCCCTGAAGCTACCGACCAACCACTGCTACATCGAGCTTAGTATTAGTCTCGGTCGGGGGTGGGCGGGTGGATCAACCGCCGCGGCGAGCGGCCTCTCTCCATCCGCAGCCCTTTATTCTACTCTCTTATTTCGACTCTTTTGCGGGAGCCAGATTGAAAAAAAAAATCAAAAATTGAAATTACACAAATTAAAGACACCGAAAAGCGGGAAGGGAGGCCGGGCCCTGAAGCTACCGACCAACCACTGCTACATCGAGCTTAGTATTAGTCTCGGTCGGGGGTGGGCGGGTGGGTCAACCGCCGCGGCAAGCGGCCTCTCTCCGTCCGCAGCCCTTTATTCTACTCTCTTATTTCGACTCTTTTGCGGGAGCCAGATTGAAAAAAAATCAAAAATTGAAATTACACAAATTAAAGACACCGAAAAGCGGGAAGGGAGGGCTCGGGGCCCGGGATGGCCACCCAGGGAAACCCAGCAAATGCTTTAGAGTTTTAGTGCAGTCCCTGGGGGAAGACACCAGAACCGAACCGTCCCGCCATCCGATGCCGAAAATTTATTTTCATTGAAGTTCATATACAATGCCAATCACAATTGGTTACCCAATTTTTCTGGGCGAACCGGATCTATATACAGTGCGTTAACTGTGTATATTACATTTTTCACATTCTTGCGTACCTTTATGGTACCTTTCCTCTTTAATCTACATTTTATGTTATACTTGGAACCTTGTTATAAACAGTTACATATTTACATAATTCAAATACAATTACAGAGTTATTATATCTACAATGATAAGTTATCAATGACAATGTTTTACATTCTATTTCTAATGTCAAAATAAAGAATTTTTCTACATAATGCAGTGCTATTATTATGTTGTAATTTTTACAATATCATTTGGTTCCTGAAGCTACCGAACGACTCCTGCTACTTCGAGCTTATTATTACTCTCGGTCGGCGGTTGGGGGTGGGTCAACCGCCGCGACGAGCGGCCCTCTTTTCGTCCGCAGCCCTTTATTCTACTACTTATTCCGACTCTTTGCGGAAGCAAGGTTCGTAGGTCCCCAGCCACATCCCGAGTAAAAGACACTCTAGCGAAAACAACGTTGAAAAAAAATTTCAAAAATTAATACCGGACAAATTTAAAAGGGAAATTACACAAATTAAAGACACCAAAAAGAGGGAAGAGAAGGTTCGGGGCCCTGAAGTAATTAAGTAACTCAAAAATCTTACTTCAATATTTTAATATACTGCGATATTACATATTCAACAAAACTATTTAAATAAAAATTGTAGAACTCGTATATTGTTAAATAATGAAATAATCTTCTATAGGTTTTCAATAATATGTTCTGCAAATAATAACAACACACGGATTTTGTAATTAAATATATATGTGGATGACGACATTCAAATTCCGAATCCGAGTAAATTACAAAAGAGTTTGATAATCTAATCATTTTCATCATATCCCTCGTAATGTAATTTAAATAGTTTCGTCTGAACTATACCTGTAAAACGTTTTCGAAGGATATGAATATTTTAAATAAAATGTTTTGAAATTAGATATTATAGTTAGGTATTTTAAATAGGTCCAGAAATTCTCTTTTGGAGGTGATATTTCATAGGAAAAGTATTACTGCCTGAAAAAAAAATAAAATAACTGTCTTATAAAGATAAGTATGAGAAAAATAATAACTACAAAAAAAAAAAAAAAAAAAAAAAAAAAGATAAGGTAATGAAAAAAAGAATGAGGAAAAAATAACAGCGACTCACCTAATACCAAGATAAACGTATTTAATTTCATTATCCTTCCAATAAAAGGAAACAGAATCGAAAACTAAATATAATACTTTGAATTTAAAGATTTGATGTGTATTTTTTATTTTATAGTATATTTTAGAAGATAAAAGTTTATTATTATTAAAAATATTTTAAAATAATATAGTGAGTCCAAAGTGTTGTTATTTATTTATTTACTAGAAAGGTAGCCCGTCAAAAATGACGGAAATT
The DNA here is from genome assembly GCA_963932465.1 of Maratus speciosus. Taxonomy (NCBI): domain Eukaryota; kingdom Metazoa; phylum Arthropoda; class Arachnida; order Araneae; family Salticidae; genus Maratus; species Maratus speciosus. The sequence goes on along the minus strand of OZ010788.1, from coordinate 279,388,225 downwards.
TAGATATAAAGATATATACAACTCATGTGCAAGAATATGAGTTTTCTCGCTTGTTCCGCAGTGATTAGATGAAAATAACACATTTTAAGAACGAAACACATTTATGAAAAACTGTGTACAGTAGAAGACCACTAATCTGCACAGTTTGGTTCCAAGTATTATGCAGATTTGAGGCTTTTTGCGGTCATGTCTATTCAATCTTTGTTTACATTTTTTTTAAATTCATATATTGGACAATTTAGATTGTTGAGCCTTAAAAATAAATAAATAACACACTTGAAGTAAGATTATAAACTATTAAATTATCGTATACGATTTCATGAAATGGTATTATATGGTATTATATGTGTGTGCTTCACGATCTTGGTTACGACGTTGGCGAAATTGGCTGCAACTTGTCATAATCCTAATAGTGTGTGCTGCTATAACAAAAAAGTAACCAGTTTTTAGTAAAATTTCTGATATAAAGTAGCTTTCAAAAACCTGTGTAAAATTGCAGGCCGTTCTCGTGTTATGTCAATCCTAGGAATAATATTTCTAACACTGAAGATTTTCCATGTATATATGGAAATTAGAAAAGCTTCTCAAAATGAAGGTCCTGAAATGACATTGTAATTCCTCTAACTTCCAAGTTTAATCGGGCCCTGATGTTGAGTACTGAAATCTAATAAATACAGTTATTTTGAATATTACAACAGAATTAAACAGTTAAACTTATTTAACTTAAACCCGCTGTTACTTCCCGATGTTATTTTTTAGTATTAAGAAAGAAAATTATTTAAAATTTTCGAATCATGCATTTATGATTTTTTTCCGTCTTTAATAACTAAATAATGAAAAAATAGGCTTTTGTTTTGAGCTCATAAATATGACAATAAAATAATGTAACTAAGAGACATTGCAAAATTAAATCTTTGTGATTACGAACCATAAACAAACGATACCGCCACCATTTTGCCTACTATGACGTCATTAGAATATTGCCCATTGTTTGTTGGAGAACTTACTTTGTGAATGATTACCTCAATGATTTAATATTTTTGACGTTTCTCGATGAATGAATCACTTGTGTTTGTTTAGGTTTATGGAATGAGATATTAAGCTGTGAACTTAATTTCAAATAAAGTTATCCAAGGATATATGTATTTTTAATTGAAATTAAAAACAATGCTTTGATCTCGAAATAAAAAGTTTTAGTTTGTATAATTTGTTATTTCTGTTAATTATTTATTTAAGTACTTTTCCATTGTAGCGCATTTTTAAAAAAAGCTTGGCGCGATTCGGACATCAGAAAGTGAGATATGTTGCGAAAATATGTAAACAGCTATGAAAACAAACCTAATGAACTTTTATCTTTGTTTGTATATGCACTTATATACATTAAAAAATCGTTTCTAAATATATATAATTTCTTTTATATACAAATTACGGCACAGATTTCAGATATGAACCGGGATACCTAACTGGCGCCAAAATGGTGTTATTTTGCCTGCTATGGTAACCCGGCTATTGTTTTTTATTTATTAATAAATTGTTTATTTACTTTTATTTTCTGTTTTTTATTTATATAAACTGCTTTGTTCTATAGTTATTATTCAAACTTTTATTTATTTATAGTTATTTCCTTTTCAAAATGATAGCAAATAATTGAAAAATATATAAGTAACTGGCATTCGAAAGCGAGATTTCTGCCAAATTGGCGTCATAGAAAAATCACGCCAATCCCCATGCGTATATGACATCTGTGCAAAAATTACTTCTGTTTCTTTATAAAAATGGGTAAATAGCTTTTTTTATATTAAATTGTCGGCACAGATGTCATATATGCCCATATTGGCGCGATTTTTTTTGACGTCGATGCCATATACGCACCGGGTACTTAACTGGCGCCAAAGTGTCGTTATTTTGCTTGTAATGGTAACCCGAATGTTGTTTATGCTGTTGATGTTTTCGCCAAATTAGCGTCAAAAAACAATCGCGCCAATATGGGGCATGTATATGACATCTGTGCCAAATTGTATACATATGGAAAAAATTGCTTGTGAGTATGAAGAAGTAAATAGGTTGCAAGAAAATATGTTGCCAAACTTCTTTCTCGCCAAGAAACTTTTCTCCGAAGTATTGTACATAAGCAATGATTGCTAGAAATGCATTTTTAATTATGATATGCGCTGTTATGTTTCACTACATTTATGCATACTATACTGTGTGTATAAATGCTACAGTTCATATGCAGGGCTACATAAAAGAATTCGCAAGGGTTACTGAGTATGAGAGTAAATTTCTTAAAGGTGGTTTTTAAAGGAGTTATGTATTTTTACGCTGAACTGCATTTAGTTTCCTAAGAAATGTTTGTAGAATATAGATAAAATGATATACATGGTCATGCAAAGAATTGGATACATAACTGTCTATGGATGATAATATCTGGAAATGTTATTTCAGTAGTTTTAAGAGTAGTTTAAATTAAATTTTAGCTAAATAGTGGCATGTAATAACGATACTATTGGCTATGGACGGTAACTGCTGAAATCAATTTTTAATTTTTTTATGCGTTTTCAAAAATGTGTACTTATTTATCTTGGTAGTTCTTAGTTATCCCGTCGACCAAATTACTGTCGCCAAATTGTAAGATTAATTGCCAATAATGGTTGCCATTAATTAATTAATTGTAAGATTAAATGCCAATAATGGCCAATAAAACCATTAATTCGACGTTTTATTTGTATTTTTGTTAATGTTTTACTATTGATTTGGCGATTTATATAATTTGGCGAAATTGGTCGACGGGATATCTAAGAAGTAACGTTATCTTATTTACCTTATTTCCCTAAATAACGAAGTTTTGTTAAAGCATTCAGGATGTGTTGGAAAGTGTTTCATATTCTATGCTTAACGCATGATTTTTCTTTCTTCTTTAGTCTTACTTTGCATTTATTTTATTCTTAATTTTTTAGTCTTATACTGATTTATAGAAACTTTGGCACAGTTGTCATATACGTTATCATATATTGGCGCGATTGTTTTCCGACGCCAATTTGGCGAAAACATCAACAGCATAAACAACAATATCCGGATTACCATATCAAGCAAAATTACGACACTTTGGCGCCAGTTAAGTACCCGTTGTGTATATGACATTGGCGTCAGAATAAAATCGCGCCAATATTTGGTACTTTTTCACAGTAGGGGCTTTGGCATTTTTTTTAAAAAGCTTGGTGTAATTTGGGCATCAGAAAGTGAGATTTGGGTACTTTTCCGTTATGCGGACACCATTGTCGCCAAGCGTAATAGTTGGTGCAAAATCGTGAATTGAAGCATTTGAAAAATAAAAGAAAAACCATTGTCGATACTAAAGTGAGCATTTAAAAAATATAACATTTGAAAATTCCAGACTTTTACGAACTATTTCATCAAATCACAAATATATACTTAAAATAAGTGAACAAATAACAGCTATAAAATAAAGCAATAAAATAAAACTCATATTAAACTGTTGGCATAAAATTACAAATATCTTTTAGCATTTTGAAATAATTGGCGCATTAGCATACATTTTGGCATGGTGTCCGTATAACGGAAAAATATCAAGATTTGTTGTCAAACCATATAAACAGCTATGAAAACAAATTTGATGAGCGTTTTTGTTTGTTTTATATGTATATTATTGATGTTTTTATGTACAAATTACATCTGTTTCTGTATAAAATTAGAGAAATGGCTTTTTTATGTTAAATAAATCGTATAAATATCGAAAAAAATGCGTGTGTATATAAAATGAAACAGTGAATAGGTTCCCGGAAAATATGTTACCAAATTTCCTTTTTCGCCAAGGCACCTATACTGGAAAAGTACCTAAAGCACATTAAAATCGCGCAGTTAGGAGCTCACACAGTACACCGTTGTCTATTGGCGGTTATTTTATTAGTAGCATCGGAAGGAAGATGTAAAGATGTACTTTAAATTCTCACCCATAGATTTCGAAAAAATATCTTAAAAGTGTGGAGTTTAAATTAAATTTTGGTGACCTCCATTATGAAAGATTAATGGTTTTAAATGGGAGTTTCGTCAAATTAGACAGCTATCGCCAAGTTGGCTAACATTTTGCGCTACTGTGGTAACCCTGCATTAATATTCTTCAACAATTACTCATTTCAATGAGGCGGTCCTACCGGAATAGTGAGGGACACACAGAGACTTGGATTTTATATAAATAGATATAACCTAAGTTTGTACAACGTTTTTCTTAGAGTCGGACTTAAATTTAATCAGATTTTATATAACATATAATAAAAAAATACATTTTGGTGTATCCCAGGTTAAAAAATGACATTTTTATTAGATATTTACAAAACATTCTACATAATGGCTTATGCAAGCAAGTTTAAACAACAACTATTTTATGAATTTTTAGTTCCAGAAATATATTTTACACTACACAAATATTTTAAGTAATTTAAGGCTTTATTTTAAATGCTCATCACATAGGTTTTTGAAAAAAAGACTTAGAATAATCTAATTTTAAACGTTTCTCAGCTTGTGTATAATATAAATATAACTCAGTATGGTCCAAATGAAGGTTCGTGCTAGTACTCGTAGAAGTCACTCGTAGGTACATTTTTACAAAATAATAATAATAAAATATAAAGAGAAATAAAAAATACATTACGATGATGGATAAATAAATACTATTAAATTTTTTTTTAGTAATGTATTATTCAGTATATGAGTCAGTTATACTCGTATGTATTACATTATCTTATAGATTTTTTTTTTTTAAACTGCTGAATAATGACTTCAAAAATGTTTCTTCATACATTTAATCTCCGTTAATCTCATTTCGAAGAAATTGTGCATAAATATACAACATCAAAATGCTAGTGAAAGCTCCTCCCGCACGTCTTTTTTAGCTATCCCGTTCATTCACAAGAAAGTGGGCTTGCTGTGTTCCGGCCAATGGGAAATTTGTTTCGTCACGCACTTAAATTCAATGACCAAAGACCGGAGAAAAAAACAACCAAAAATTAAAACGAACGAACTTTGTTTTAACGTAATTTACGGACAATTGTTGAATAAAGGCGGGAGAAGTAGAAAAATTTTGTTTTCCTCGCTGTAGGATCTTAGTAACCAAACAAGTGCGGCAAGTACGTTTGTCCTAAAAGAGATTTTTTAAAAATCTGTTACAGTTCTCATACGTTGTCAAATTTAAAAATTTGATTTTATTTCTGGACAAGACTGTACTAGAGTCGCGTTGAGATGCAAAGCAAAGCGTGTGTTTCTACATGAAAGAGTATGAGTTTAAGTTACACTTTAAGCAAGAAAAGAAAAGTCGAGTTCAAGGACAGACAATTCAATGAAATATGGAGAAAAGAGTTCTTGTTTACGGATTTAGAAAAGAGGCTGCGATGCCTTATCTTTTTTTGAAGTATTGTCAGTGATGATAAGAAGTATAATAATCGTCAACATTACAAAAGGAAACACATACAGAAATACGAAAGTTTTAGCTTCCTTCTTATCGTACGTTTTTGCGTTTGCGTTAGTTGGGAGAGGTTTTGAATATTATAGTTGAATGAAAAGATGTTTGTTTGAGATATTTTATGTTTAACAAGATTTTTCTCAGGAACTACACCCTTTTCAGGGCTGCCACAAGCAACTATTTTTTTATTCTATTTCGCGTTGCCTTTTCAAAACAAACGTGTTTTTCATACTTTTCTTTGACAACATTTGCAAAATATACTATAAAATTTATTTTTTAAAGATAGTGGTGAAAAAAGAAGACTATAAAATTAGTCGCCTGCGGCAGCCTTGCTTTTTATGTTCTCTGATATTACGTTTTCTTTTTTATTTATATAGTGGAGTTGTGAATATAGAGGAGGAGACGTATAGTGTACTGTCTACCAGTTGCGAGTGAAGTAACTGAGGAGGTTGTCACAAGATAGCGGCTGCCTTTTTTAAATTGGATCTACAGTTTCTAAATACCGCTGGGGCAAACTTCCCACCAGTATAATTGGATAGAAAATTGTCTCTTATTTTAGCATCTTATTCATGGAAATATTTTTTCATAAATATTTTCTGGCGTCAGTTTGACAGGTAAAACAGTCAGATTGCATCACCGGTTGTCACAATATGGCAGAAACGTTGGACCTGACTACCACAAAAGTAAACTTACACCGGTTAAAATTAAAATCTTTTTCCGCCATTATTTATGACTGAAATTTTGCATTAATAACGCCTTTAAATACGGAGAAAATTTCTATATAAATTTACTGGTGGAATCTTCGACCGGAGGTAAGGTAATCAGCCCTTGTGAAAGCGGCTACAGTTGAAGCTTCACTATTTTAAGGATATGTCAGTTCCTTTCTATTAATAGTTCCATGGTTTATACTGATGAAGAACCTTTGCATGATGTCATGCATTTGTGTTGTAAATCTTTTAGAATTTTTATTCAGATTTGCACAGCAAAAATGTTGTTCGTATATACCCTGCTGTATTAGTTTTAGAGTCGTTTTTCTCAAAGTTTTTGACAGTGGTAAATTATCTGGCTTGCTTGGAAAGTAGAGAGTCTTCGTTTTTTAAGGTTTCTTTGGGGAGTTTGTGAATTTGGTGAGGAAAATTCAGTGCATGGTATTTTTGGCATTTGTGCTGATTTTTTGTGATGGGAAAGTTTTGCGTATGGCGATTTTTGACACAGGGAAGCGTTTAACGATTGAGGAAAAAAAATTCCACTGCGGAATTTTGTTTTGATTTTCGAGTATTTTAGTTTAGTATTGCATGTCATATTTCAGATTGCATGTAACAGTATAGGATTCAAGAGAATTGCACTGAAGATTAAGTTTGAGATGTATGAGTGTACGTAGTTTACCGCGGATTGATCACGTTTATGATGGGTTAGAAGTTGATTAAAGTTAAAAGTTATTTTTCGGATGTGAAAAATTAAAGTGATATATCAATTTTTTTTTTATGGTTCGGCTCAAAATTTGTTTATAGAAAAAAGGGGCACAGATGTCATATTCGCCCCATATTGGCGCGATTTTTTTCTGACGCCAATGTCATATACGCAACGGGTACTTAACTGGCGCCAAAGTGCCGTTATTTTGCTTGATGTGGTAACCCGGATTATGTTGTTTATGCTGTTGATGTTTTCGCCAAATTGTCAACCGAAAAAAAATCGCGCCAATATGGGGCGAATATGACATCTGTGCCAAAAAAGGTTAGGGCATACATTTGGACGAACCCTTTTCCTCTGTAGTTTCCGGGGTGAGTTATAGTGGACTAGCAACTCTCTTATATAAGGTCTCTAATGTTTTTAATGTGAACCTGACGTCAAACATTTAACCTGTGTGTGCAACTGAGACTTCTATACCTGTATTTCACTCTAATTTTTCGAGGTGTGTTTGGTTTTCTTGGAATCTACGGTTGCTTGTTTTCGCTGTGGTTTTATACAAATTAGCAGGAGTAGTACGCTTAAGGGATTTTTTCAGGACAACTATCACTATTTGTTTATAGAAAAATAAATTTAGGTTAAACGGGCGAAATTTCGCCTTTTTTAAGAAAACATTTTTCCATAAGAAAATACTGGTACCGAAGAATTTCCCGGTCGGGAAATTTTAGGACAAGTACGACCCTTGAATTAGTCTGCGTCACTCAATCTGCAGCGTATAAAAGGTGAAGCGAAAATGCGTATCTTCGGATTTGGGTCGAGTCCTACCTCAGAAGAGCATTAAACCTGCCTCAGAAGATTATAGAAGGAGTTTTCGTCACATGCAGTGGAAATTAGAGCCTGTGTTAGAAGCGCTTGCCTGTTGGTTGGAAGCTTTTGCAATATCATTTGACTAAATAAAGGTTTATTGACAGTCACGGGTTGTCAACGTTATTGCATTGGAGATTTGTCTAATGTTTAGTTTTGCAGCTGAAATTAGCGTATTAGTTTTAAGAAATTTCTGCAGACATGAAGTATCGAAGAGTTCTATGTTATGTAAGTTGAAGTTTGAATATTTCTCAATTATTGAGTTACTGATTTACCCTTTTTATTCGCCGCGTACTGTTGGCTAAATCTGGATATGACTCTACCAACCCCTTTCCCAATTACTACTTCAAAAAAAAAAAAAAAAAAAAAAAATTGCAATTTAACAAATTACAACGACCATTTGGAAAATGATTTTTTAAAAGACTAAAATTTAAGACATAAAAAATAGCACGGAGTGGATCATACATTAGGTACGCCATGAATTAAACATGAATAGTGTTATTACACATAAAAATTGCAAGCGACAGAAATCGCCTGCGACTCATACGTATTATCCACCTGAAACTTACGTATTATCCAAGCATTTCATTGGCTGTTCGGGAAAAGGCTTTTCCATCGTTAGATTTCCAAGAAATCTGACGGCCAATTTTAAATGAAATTTATTTCTTAAACTTCTAAACATCCCACAATATTACTTTTTATATCGTCGTATAGAGAAAAAAATGTACTTTTAAATGCAATATTTGTTTGAAAGCTGTGTCTCAATTTGTTTCTGAGTTATTAATTTTTTTGTTGTGTTTATTACTTTTTGTCATAGTGGCAACACTCTGTTGTCCATCTCTGTTGAAAGTAAAGGGAAATACAGATTACTGTATAGACCAATCAGAAAACGAATAAAATGATGATTAAACCAATAAAAACCTTCAGATATGCTTTTGATATCCCACCCTGACGAGGACAATAACCAATTTCCCAAATGGTTAATAAAGGTGTTTTAAAACTTTTTATTTGAGTATGACAAAAAAATTTTCAATCAATTTTTTTTTTTGGAAAATTGAGTAACGTAGATATTATAACGTGTTGGTTCCTCCTGGATATTTCCCTGATCATGAACAAGTTTTTTATTGTTCGAAGCTGTTGGAAAATATTTTTATTTCATTACTAGGAGTAGTACTATGTTATTTTAATTGAAAATTTTTTCTAATATATTGTATACACTGATTAGCCGTTCTTATTTTTATTTATTGTAACACAGTGTAATGAGTCCTTTTAGTAATATCCAAGTATGTTTTTGACTATTGGTAGCAATTTCTGAAGGTGAATTTTAACTGTTTTATTCGTTTTCTTGCTAAACTGTATTTCAACATACTATGTAGAATAAATACAAATCTAAAGATCATATACATGGCCGCACAAGAGAATTGGAGTAATTTCCGGCTTTAGGCAGTAATTGCTGAAATCTTTGTTTTCAGAATTGCTAAGCGTTTTCTAAAATGTTTACTTAGGTATCTTATTTACCTTTATTAAATGGTGAAATGCCATTAACGCATACTGAAAGTGTTGGAAAGTGTTTTATAATATGCGTTTGACGCATGATTTTCTTTTCTTGTTTATTTATTGTGGTATGCTAAAACTGGTGGCAGAGTGACGATGACTATGTGAAATGTGGAAATTGTTATCTTTATTTTATTTATTTTAACTTCAGATAAGGGAAAGAATGATAATGACAGCCATGAGAGGAAAAGGTTAATTTTTTTTTTCTGTGCGATTAAAATGTATTTCAGATGGGTTAAAGGAGTATAAAAACTATTATATTTCAGCCTAAAAAAGAGATTTTAGATTCCGTTTTCACAGATTTTTTTACTGTAATACATTCTTTTACGTACATTTTAGGGGAAATAAATTATTGCTATAATTACGGTTTAAAAAAAGATATTTTTTCAGGAATCATAAATGTTTATTTAAAAAAAAAAACTTTTCTACTTTCATTATACAATAAAATCTAAGACGAAATCGCAAGAAATCGAAAAAAATGTTTTAAACAGGTTTTCGTCTTCACATGTACGCCTTTTATTGAGGTTGCACTATTTTCTCAGGAACCATTGTATATTTAACGGCCTTCCGTTTAGAAATAATATTTTCTAAAGTAAACTATTTAGCTCTCTAAATTAATTGTAAAATTATTCTGTTACCCTGCATTCAAAAACTGATTATCTATACTTGTTAAATATTCTACATTTAGATTATTATTGTCTCTTATTGATAATAATTTTTGGAAGTAAAGGTACTATGTCATAAAATTTGCTTCGATTCTTCATCAATTTTCGATACAATTTGGTTACGCTGTATTTATCTAAAATTTATCGTTCCGAAATATTTATGAAAGCAATAAAGGAAATGTGTAAATGTCTTAATGAATTTATACATTTTCGAGAACTTTGATGGATATTGAAGATAAAATTTCGAAATAAATCAAAGAAATACGGCGAAAAAGAAAAGGAGAAATAAGTTTGTTACTTTTCTTATTTAAAAAATAAATATTTATCTATTTTTCCACGATTTTATTTAACTTCGTTTGTTGTCTGTCTGTAAGGGTAAAATCTTGCAATCGATTTATGACCCACATTCGTCTAACCGATTTTCTTCAAGTGTTCTACTCGGGTTCATCGTCGATGATTGTAATATTAATACATCTGCTTAAATTCGGAGCGCTTTTTTTAATGTACAATATTGAATAAATACCAATATTTTTTGTTCAATTGTAATACAAAATAGTGAAAAAACATAAAATCCTTGTATATCTTCATAACCTTTTGAAAAATTGTTTTTTTTTTTTTTTTTTTTTTTTTTTTTTTGCCATTTTTTAGCAAAATTTTATGCTTACGCTAGACAACGTACACCCAGTACAACTAAATATATTTCAATTTCCTTTGTACTACGTACTGCTACTATACTTATCTGTGCACTGAACTAGGAATTTTACGATATCTTCAAAATTAACTGAAATATTTCAAAATATGTTAACAAATACATATTTTTACTAAAAATTCCCATTTTTTTATTCGAGTACCATATAAAATAATTACTTTATCACATATAGCTTGGATTCTAGTTCAGAACGTAGCGAGGATTATGAAAAGCATTCTGACAAAATTTCACTGAAATATGTTTAAAATTTTTTATGTAAAGACGTTAATCGTATATGGAAATAAAGGAAAAATGGATTTTCCAGAAACCACATTTAAAGATTTCTTATCTGCATTATTTCTTATCTACATTATTTATTATCTATGAAATTAATCTAGAAGTGCCAGTTAAGGTTTATTAGTATTTTTATATAAGAAAGTATGAAAATCATGAATAGAAACATTGTTTGTATGTCTCCTGGTCTTCCTGACTTTCGGTATTTAACTCATTATTTCCTGTTTATTAAATTGGTCATAACCTCTCTTCTAGTAATCATAGGAATAAAATTAAAAGGTATTTGGAATCGTAAAGGATTGCTCTTTCGAATAAAATAGTGAAAAATTCAAAAAATTTCACCTTAATGGGCAATTGTTTTTAGGACTGTACCTCATCTACGTCAGGCAACAAAATCCACAAGGGAAAAAAAAAAGTCTTTTCGCAAAGGCCGAAAATGTTGCAGAAACAAGTGAAAGAAGAGTAATGCAAGCAACAGTAAAGCTACATCAATATAATCACAATAGGATTACAACGATTAAATTAAATATGTGCCAAACCACGCTTTTTTAAGTACAGGGACAGTATGGTTCTAATTACAGTGTTTGACTGACAAAGATTGTAATACTTTACCTATTGGAGATAAGCAGAAAATCTAAATTTCAAAAATGTTCAAATTAAAATAGAAAATATGACTAGGTTTACAAAAAGCGTAACTTTTCAAAAACAACCTTACGTCATATGAAGGGAAATTCTTTATTTCAGTCAGTCTAAAGTGCCAACACTTACCGAGAGGGTATTCAGATATTTTATGTGTATCAGGCCGTTGTCTTGACCATAGGGTTTCGATTAGAAATAACACTTTTTCAAATGTTGTTATTTTTTTATTATACCTTTTATGGTGCACTTTAAGATGTGTAGAGGTCTGTAAACATATGCACATTAATTATGGCCTCCACGTACATTTATTAGCAAGCCATTTAGTACAGAATATAATTATTGGTTAACATTATACATTAAAATGAAGAGTTAATACCGATATTATTATTGTTTAAAACCCAATGAGCGTTTGGCCAAGATAAATACATATGCAAGCTATATAAATACCAATTTACATGCCAATAATTTTCATAGATATTGTTTTGTTAAAGCTTAAAAGATAAAAAAAATACTGCTTGACTTTGAAAAGTTAAAACAAAATTTTTAAAAGTTAGGGAAATAAAAATCATAATTTTGAAGCACTATAAAGAAACAGAAAAGGTGTAGTTGAAAAATTATATTTTCTGTAATTTATTAAACCAAAATAAATATCTAAATATTCCATTTAAATATATACAATATCATAAATATTTTTGCAAAGAATCCGGTCGACACGACCACAATCATTTTCACAAAAAATCCGGTCGACACGACCACAATCATTTTCACAAAAAATCCGGTCGACACGACCACAATCATTTTCACAAAAAATCCGGTCGACACGACCACGTTTAAAGTGAGGTCCCCAGTATAATGACAGAAAATAAACCCGCGTTTCAAACCAGACCTCTGCCCGTGCAGAACTCTTGTGCACACAACAATCAACCCTAAACGCTATTTACGGAAGTTTTACTATTTTGAAAGCAATACGGAAATATTCCATTACATTTACGGAAAACTTTCTGACTTTTTACGTATTTGTATTCTGGAAATTTCAAATATAGAAATTGTACTTAAAAAAAAAGAAATGGAACTATTCTGGAAAATTTTATGAAAATTTCCCTGTATTTTTACGGATGTTTTTTACAGTGCTGGGATTTACTCTTTTCACCCTGTTATACTTTCGCTATCAAGTGCGACATAAAAATAACATAATCCAATTGTGGAGAAGGACGAAAATGTACCTTTTTCGCGTTTCTTCATTCCATGTTACCGTCACATACGGTATCGAAAGTATTGCGAGAGAAAAGATCCCATACCCCCCCCCCCCCCAGATCCTTTCTTTTAAATCCTCTCGATTTTTACTTATGCGATCCGCTTCAAACTATAGTGTATAATACACAGCTATTAAATGCAGTTGACCTTAAACAAAATATAACTGATGTTTGCAACAATATTTGGTGTCTGAAAAGTTCCAGAATATTTAAAGACAAGCTCAGTTATGTATTGGAGTTAACTGAAAACCTTTTGAAATTGCATTCTTATCATTTTGAACTAATTTGTCCCTCTATATTGTTTATGTTTGTGCAATGCGTTATGATGAACATTTTTCATACACGTTGACAATTTTTTTATCCAAAAACGCTGTGGTGAGTTTGCATATTCTCCCTATTAGGTAGATTTAGTACGAAATACTGCGTATTATATTCTTCCCTATGTTCGAAATGTTTTGCAGGCCAACGCCGATTATGACCCCTAGAACCCAAAACCTCCCCCAGTTCAAAACTCTCTCTCTCTCTCTCTCTATATATATATATATATATATCACTTTTTTTTGGATACGATAACTTCCATAATTCTGCACAAATCTCTTCCAAACTGACACATAAAATCAAGGGGCAGAAAATCCTTGTCAAGTTCATAATTGGGCAAAATTGAACCAAACGGGGGGAAATAGGAAAGGGTTTTGTGAAAACCGAAAAACCTCCATAACTTCTTAATTATAATACATATCAAATCAGTTTAAAGTTATTATTACTTCTAAGGAAATGACCAAAAATTTATGTATCACAGATTTTAGACAAAATTAAAAATGGGCTCAAGGGGCGAAAAAAATTGGGTTTTAGGGAGAGAAAATTCATAACTTCTTCAATTCTCAAGATAGCAAATTCACTTAAACTTATTATAAATCTTCTTAATATTATCTACAACTTTTATATTGACAAGTTTTTTATAGGACCCACAATAAATAAATAAAAACGAAAAAAAGTGTTTGTGTGTGTAGGGGGGGGGGGGTCGAAATAGGACAGAAATCATAACTTTGTGAATTCACAACATACCCAATCCGCTTAATTTATTATACACCTTCTTAATATTATCTACAACTTTCGTACTGACAAGTTTTTGATAGAGAACTCTTACAGCAAAACCAAATTAAACAAAAATAAGGGTTGACGAAACAGTTATCGTATTAATGGTGTACTCAAATCCAAACTGCTTATTTTTTAACTCATTTTTAAATTTCTTTTTACTCTCAAAAGCACCCAGTTGGTAGGTTCTCATATTCAGAAACTATATAATGTGCCGTATTGGTCGATGTTTTGATAAAGGCAGAATATATTTCAAAAAATGCTGTCAAAGTGGTCAGTTTAATCCGAATTTCCCGAAGGGATAGTGCTAGAAATGAAAAATATGTCGTACTGAGAAAATAATTGTTTGCAAATCAAGTTCTAATTAATTGAACGAAAAATAAAAACAAAAGTATCTTATAAATCTCTTCAAAAAATCAAGTCAGCAGGTTTCATGTTTTTAATTTTAAAAATGAGTCTGAAAATGTGTCATAAAATTTCGAGTTGTTGAGCGTGGAAAATATATTTTTTTAATATCTCCTTAACATGATTATGATAAAACCAGCTCTTACAGAAAAATGAAATTAAAAATTTGTCAAAAGCGGCCAGATAAAATTGTTAAATAGGTTTTATCTCTAACTTTGATTTAGATTTTGTTGGCGAAATTAATACTTAACTTCGAAATCTACCTCCGCCTGTAGACCGAACCGGCAGGGATTTTTTCAGTTATGAAAGACTGTAAAGGGCATAATAAGTGGCATAAGTCATGTTTTGTCATTTATCTTAATTCAGTTAAGTTTAAAGTTAGAAGTAGGCAGTTTTTTGAAATGATCGTGTAGATTACAAATAAAAATTTGCTAATTGACCAATTTTTTTAGAGGAGATGTTGGGAGGTCGTATATGAATTTAAATACTAACTTTTCGAAATTTGATAAAAAGAATATTTCGTTAACGTATTCTTGCATTCTACATTATTTTGAACAGTTTTTTTTACATTACATTGTCTAGTACTTATCTCCAACAGGTAAAAAATTACAACGTGTAGCAATCTTTTTATGATTGCCCTGTATGCAAGTTACAACATTGGTTAAAAAAAATTGAGCAATGAAAGTGTGCTACTTAAATTTTTAAAGTTGCATTTCTTTATCTTTTTTTCAGTACTTTTTGTATTTACGCACTGTTTTAAACTACTTAAAGCAAGCTTGTTATTATATTTTAACAGAAAATGTAGTTACACTTTTACCATTTATGAATTTACGTTAGAATTCTTTTCTTCCTTTTCCAGTAAAAATTCTGTGCTATTGATACAATGTAACTTTTCCTATGCTTATGCAGCTCATAGAAATAGCATTTCGTATTATTCTACAAACTTCCAGTACTTTGAATACAATATACTACGAAATATAAATCCACTTCCTTTGACGTCACAGTGCATTTTTCTACTACAAGAGAAAAAAGTTTTTTTTCTGTCTTATTTCTTATTCGAAGAATGTTTATCGAACTGAATAGTTTCTATTGGTAACTCCTATGAAGTATACTATATTTCAAAATCTTTATTAAAACAACATCAATCATGTTATCTTTTTGTCATTATCTTAAATGCTGAAAGTCCATGTACAATTTTTTCAGGTTCTTGCAAATATTTTGTCAAGAAAGTTTTTATTTTTCCCTGCGAAACCAGCAGCGAATGCTTTTGAATAATTATGCAATATCTATAAATAAGCAGTGAAACGTTTTAATAAATAAAAATCATTTAAAGGATCTCCGGACTCTTAAAGCTTCAAAATTTTCATTTTTATACGTTAAGACTCATCTTTTCTGAACATTTAGTTATAATTGTTTCCTTGAAATTCCCATTAGAACACAAGTAATGGTTTTTAGAATTATCGCCGCTCAAGAGCTGCAGTGACGTTTCCGAAACTTTGTAGTAATTTCTCTCAAAATGACGATTTTGAGCATAACGCGCAGGACATCGCAAACTTCTCAATATTTTTTCATGAAATTTTCGAAATATATGCTTAGCGTTAATCTGCATAAACTGAACTTAAAATTTAAATTTTAATGTTCAAAAATATATTTTTTGAACATATATTACATTAGTGATTATACTGTTGAAATTATCAAAATTTTGTATTAGCTAAATACAAAATGTATTAAAAATATAAAAAATGCTTTAAATACGAATTTATTTAGATTCAGGATAACTATTATAAGCTGAAGTATAATTAGGCTCCAAATGTTTCATTCTAGCTGCAAAAGTTATTTTGTAATCCTGCGCGTAAGATGTCATATCGATTTTCTGCTCGACATATGTCTGGCACTGTCAAGCCCCCTATAAGTATTAGTTCTGCATCTTGAATTTTTTTTAAATATATGAAATGATAAATCATACTTATATCTTATCCCTCTAAAAATTTTGTTTTAAAATTATATAAATTTTAAGACGTTAAAAGTTGATATTCTTTTTTTTTTCATTTTTTAAAATTTTAAGTCTTGAGACCCTTTAAGATATTTTATTTTTGTTATGATTACGAAAATTTCATTTTTATTTTACTTGTTGAAAATGAATTGGAAATAATCCTTCTAAAACATCTGATAAGTTTAACTTCATTTGAACTTTATGACTTCACTAATATTAATAACCTTTTACATGCACTTTACAGTAAGGAAGTCGTAAAAATACAATTCAATTTTATGGTCTCCCAAAGCAGACTTGTACCTTTTCTCTTTTTGAAAATACATAGATCCTTTAAATGATAAAATGGTCTAATAAGTAATTTTCCAGGTCTTCTATGGCATATATTTATTTTTCTTTTGGAAATCGTATGGGAGCATCACCTGATGAAGTGATCTGCTTAATAATTTCTCCTGCTAATAGTTGTTTCATAAATTATTAATCAATGTTTAGACATCTTTTTTGTACTTTTATTTTTACCATCTGGTGTTTTAATTGCTATTAGTACATTGGGTTAAATTTGACTCAACTATCTTAGCAAGGTAATATTTAAGCTATCACGAATTTTCTTATGCCCTTTTTATGTATTTTTATATGACATAACTACCAATGCTGCAAACAAAAACAATATATCTGCATCTTTAATAATTAGTAATGGTTAATTGTGTGTTTTCCTTTAGTATATTTTTTATGTTTTTGGAAGCTGTGGTCATATTTCATGTATAAAAAGATTTTTCTCGTTTTTCTGGGTTTTCGGGGTATATACAGAAATTTTCTGAGTAGGGTACCACATTATATTACATAGAAGGCACCGTTGTGTCAATATGATCTCAAGCTCCAACAATGTTTAAAAACTACATTAAAGAAAAATATAAATATATCAATTAAATATAAAGGTTTTTTTTAAATGCTTATTTACTAAAATTATACCAATTTCATTTTCTAGATAGCTTCGTTTAACATCTACGCACTTTTTCTAACATATGGAAAGTTTATTTTATTCTTGTATGATAAAAAAGAATTAGGCCATGTATAAAGTCATTTAAAAAAAGTCCTTCCGGCCAGTGCCGGGAGGAAGAGGTAGCTTTCATAATCCTTATTTAAAAAAAGCCAACTTATATCATGCAAACACACGAAGCTCAATTTAGTGGAAACCGAATATAGGAGATTCAATACTAATTTTTATCAATATAATGAATGAGAATTTCGCGAAATTTGTCAGCTTTATCCAAGCTGCTTTTCTTTAAAGTAACTTATATTTGGCTGCCAAATTCGGCAATTTCTTAAAGTGCCTGTCATTTTAAGACAACATGGTGGATGAGGCTAAGCAGTGAACTTGGTCGAGACCTTAGTAATTGCAGTGCACATGCTCACTCACATCGGAATCGGTTAATATATAGGAGTGCTGTCGCATGCAAAAAATCAGATATTTCAAAATGTCACCCACAATAGAAATTGAAACTGCTATATCTGAGCCATTTTTTAAGGTAAAGACAAACAAAAAATGCTCCTGAATCCTTATATCAAGATTAAATACTTAAGAAAGAAACCTTTTTCAATTTCTAATTTTTTTGCACCTCACTTTAAATATATATATATTTTTTAATTTAATGGCCGCCATTTTGAAACAAGATGGCTGATGAATCTGGCCAGCGAACTTGGTCGAGGTGTTGATGTATACTATCCACATGCCTTCTTACATCGAAATAGGCGAATACGTGTGTTATCGCGTGACAAATACAAGATCGTTTCAAAACGTTAGCCATGCTAGAAATTCAAAGTGCTATAAATCAACCATTTTTTAAGATATCAACAAAAGAACAAATTTTCAGAAACAAGAACTGCTCCGGAATCTTTGTATCAAGGCCAAACACATAAAAAAAAATCTTTTTCATTTTCCAATTTTTTAATACCTCATTTTGAATTTTAAATTTAATTTTTTTTAATGGCAACCCTTTTGAAACAAGATGGCGAATGAAGCTGGCCAACGAACTCGGTCGAGACATTGGTATGTACTATGTACAGACCAAGTTACATCCAAATAGGTTCATAAATACGCCTGTTATCGCGTGACAAAAATCAGGTCGTTTTAAAATGTCAGCCACAAGAGAAATTCAAAATGCTATTACTCAGCCATTTTTTTTAGATATAGACGACAGAAAAACTGTTCCGGAATCTTTGTATTAAGGTCAAACACATACAAAAAAAATCTTTTTCATTTTCCAATTTTTTGGTATCTCATTTAAATTTTTGTATTTTTTTAAATGGCCGCCATTTTGAAACAAGATGGCGGATGAAGCTGGCCAACGAACTCGTTCGAGATATTTGTATGTACTATGTACACACCAAGGTACATCCAAGTCGGTTCATAAATACGCCTGTTATTACGTGAGAAAAATCAGGACGTTTCAAAATGTCAGCCACGCTAGAAATTCAAAATGCTATAACTCAGCCATTTCTTAAGATATAGACGAAACAAAAACTGCTCTCGAATCTTTTTATCAAGGTCAAACACATAAGAAGAAAATATTTTTTCAATTTTCAATTTTTGGTACCACATTTCAAATTTAAATTTTTCTTAAAAATTTAAATGGCCGCCGTTTTAAAACAAGATGGCGGGTGAAGCTGGCCAACGAACCCGGTCGAGACATTGGTATGTACTATGTATAAACGAAGTTACACCCAAATCGGTTCATAAATACGCCTTTTATCGCGTGACAAAATTCAGGACGTTTCAAAATGTCAGCCACGCTAGAAATTCAAAATGCTATAACTCAGCCATTTTTTAAGATATAGACGAAACAAAAACTGCTCCGAAATCTTTGTATAAAGGTCAAATACATAAGAAAAAAATATTTTTCCATTTTCAATTTTTTGGTACCACATTTCAAATTTAAAATTTTTAAAAACATTTTAAATGGCTGCCATTTTGAAACAAAATGGCGGATGAAGCTGGCCAACGAACTCGGTCGAGAGATTGGTATGTACTATGTACACACCGAATTACATCCAAATCGGTTCATGAATACGCCTTTTATCGCGTGACAAAATTCAGGACGTTTCAAAATGTCAGCCACGCTAGAAATTCAAAATGCTATAACTCAGCCATTTTTTAAGATATAGACGAAACAAAAACTGCTCCGGAATCTTTGTATAAAGGTCAAATACATAAGAAAAAAATACTTTTCCATTTTTAATATTTTGGTACCACATTTCAAGTTTTAATTTTTTTTTTAAAATTTTAAATGGCCGCCATTTTGAAACAAAACGACGGATGAAGCTGGCCAACGAACTCGGTCGAGACATTGGTATGTACTATGTACACACCGAATTACATCGAAATCGGTTCATAATTACGGGAGTTACAGTGTGACATAGGTCAGATATATATATATATATATATATATATATATATCAATTTTGAACGGAGGGTGGTTTCGGGGTCTGGGGGTCATGATCGATGAAAATATACCAAAATGTTTTGAAATCGCTTTCCTCCGAACGGCTGCAATAGGTAGCTTTTTTGTAAAGAAAGCTACCTAAAAAAGGTCTTCGATTTCTTTCACTTTCTAACCCTTTTTAAGGAATTCAAAACAACTGCTAGTCCGAAGACGTATAAATTTAGTCTGTAAAAAGATGTTCGAGTATTGTCCAGTGAAAATATTATTTCGTTACATCTGCTGTATGAGATCTTACATTGCCCCAGAGAAGAATATTCGAAATGGAATGTAGCGTTTTCAGGACAGATTGTGCTGCTTTAATTTTCCTCCAAAATTATTACAATATACTGCATTATATGTAAGTTGTTCACAATGAAAATGGGTGAAAAAGTCTTTTTTTTTTTTTGAAAAAGTTTTACTTTTTGTGCGCTATTTTATAGTGGATCGCTATTAGTTCTTCTTCTACATGGTCATTTCTGAACAACATATACCATTTCGGCTATAGCGTTCTCTCTTTTTGTCTGTGCTCCATATAGGCCAGTGTTTTTCAACCTATTTTTTTTTCTAATCTTATGACGCACTCTCGCGTAGATTTATTTACTGTAACCACAAATTCTGAGGAACATTTATTCTAAGATACTAAGAAAAAGATAATTTAATATAAGTAAAAGAGTATGGTATTTTATTTATTTAATACGAATGAAGGAATGAAGTGAACAAACACACCGGCAAAAAATAATATAACAATTTATTGTTATTTGCAATAATGATAAAAAAATGTATTATTATTTTAAGTTCAATATCTATCTTATGATTATTATAGTGCAACATTAAATGGTTTTAACGAATTTGCCATTTTTAACTTCAGATCGATGTTAAATATTCTTTATAAAATGGAATTTAGGAGAAACGTACTGTTAAATCTCCTTCTAAGGAATTTAAACGCAGTATATTGTTTATAGTTTCACTGCATATAAAGATCATGCAACAGAAAACATGCGGGCTAATACCTTTTAAATTATCACGGTACACCTGGGATCGTACCAAAGTTCAGTTGTTGAAAATCACTGCTCTACAAAGCCAAAACTGCGTTTAATCTGGTAGGCCCCATCTGTTGAGATCTTTACAAAGCTTATCTTTAAATATCGTTACAGGCAAATCAGCCAAAAAATGTAATAAAAAACGAATGGAAAAACTTCAAAATCAACCTTTGACTACTCTAAACAAGAAAGAAAAAAATATGCGTCAAGCATACATTATGAAACACTTTCCAACACATTCAAAATAATGTAACAAATCTGTACCGTTTAATAAGTTAAAATATTATAACTAATTCAACCATATGGAAGCGCATAACACATTTGACAACTTAATTTCAGCTATTCCCATCTACAATCGGAAAATTATCTGAATTGTTTGAGCGGCCCTGTATATGATATATAGATTTGTATCTATTAACTACATGCATGCCAAAATTTAGTTCAGTTAAGAAATACATATACCACAGTTGAAAATTCCCCTTCATCGATTTCCTCTAATAAGGAGAATGGTACGTGAATTCTTTCGTGCAGCTCTGTATATGAGGTATAGAATTTATATACAACGAGTAACATGCAAAAAATTAGTTAAATTTAAAAGCGCATATCAAGTTTTAAAACGCATATCCAGCAATTATTATTCGAAGACAGTACTGTAACCGATTTCTTTTGTGTGTCCCTGTAAATGAACGAATTCAGCGATTTATATCCGCTTCAATACATTTGAAATATTAGGTTGTAACGAAAGTTTTCCACCAAATCACCATTACATAATACTAAATATAATGTATATAATTAGCTGTAATTTTATAAATAACCACCATTCCGCCAAACCTTCACAGTGTCATATGATACAACACTAGTACCTAAAGCTGTACACTTTATTCGGTGGCATTCTTTAGCTGACTTTTTGCAACAGAACTGGAAGTAAATGATGGTTCTAATCTGGTAGTGTGATAGTTCCATTTCAGACACCTTGTACTTAATGATAACGATATTTTTTTTACAAATTTCACATCACAGTGTCATAAAGCAAGTCTCTTTCTTTCAAATGCCAAAAATTGTTTGACAAAATATGACTAAACACGTCAACGCGAACTGTTTGCACAGACCGTATTAACTGTGGCGGGAAACTTTCGCTACAACCTGATACTGTAATCTTATTAAAATACTCTGCAAACAATTTTTCTCCCATATACCATAACGTAATGGAATTCTTTTGAGTGCCCTTGTAAATGAACTATTTATCCCACAGACTTCATATACAACACCAAACATGCATGGGTGACCCTAAATAAAGTTTATCAATTGCATGAAAATCCGAGTGTATTTACGGGAGTTAGAGCGTAGACAGACGGACAGATAAACCCAATGCATAAACATTTTTCAACTTTGTTGGAAAGTATTTAAAAAGAAGAGGAGAAAACAAATTTTATGAAAAAGTACATGTTAACAAGCAAGTGGGATAAAAATATAAGATCTCATCACAGGAACAAAATTTAATCCAACATTCGAAACCTATGACTTTCAACATTTAGTTACTGGCTTAACATTTAGGGGGGATATGAGACATTGCTTTTTTCATTTTTTCATTAATTAAAGAGGACCAACTCAAGTCCTTGCTTATTTGGAGGAGATACAAAACTCTGAAAGATTATAATATCAAATTATAAAATCAGACAAATATGGGACTTTTTTATGATTAAGTAAAATTTTCTCTATCCCAATAAAGGCGCCACGGCACATATTCATTGAAAGGGCCTCTTGGATTAGAGGCCCTTTCAAAGACGTATCACCTAGGTGTGACAATGGGCGTTGGCGGCTTAAACGTCTTAACCCACCAAATTCACAGTTTGATATTTTTTACTAAAGGAAAATCGCTTTAAATTTTTTCCGTTCGGGCTGTTCCATAGTCGGGCTAAGTATTGCCTCAGTGTATACAGTTGTCGGTCATTATTCTTAATGAGATAACTAGTTTAGCAACGATATTTATTTGCAGTCTTTATTTCTCTACATCTTATTTTGTTAATATATTTTCTTTTCAATTCGGTATCATCTTAAATCTCATTTTCCCTGTGGTAAGATAAGTTCTCTAACATGCCGCGCTTCAGTTGCAAATAGTTGATTTACCCTTGTTATTGTCAAGAAGTATAGTTTATAATATAAGGTTTTAGAGGCACAATTTTTCAAAGTCTTTATTCTTTTATTATGAGAGCTCTTAGAATAAAATATCAAAGCTTTACTGCTAAATAAAACTGGCAAATTATTTAAATATGTTTCAAATAATGAAAAAAATTGCCGAAGTATTACTCCTTATAAATTATAAACAATTTCAGGTGACTTAGAAAATTTTCTTCCTAGTTTAATTTTATTTTTATTTTATTTTTAAAGGAAAAAATTATGACCTTTTTAAATTTTATTTTATGTTATAATTATAACATAAAATACAATTAAAATACTTATCAGAAACTTTTCCTTTAATATTCAAATAACGCATTACTTTAAAAAAAAATCTATGTTTCTAAAATGAAAGTTTTAATGAAATATCCTAATCAATAACTTTTTAATTAAACCGTGAGGAATTTATTTTCCAATAATTGTCGTTCCGCGTTCTTAATTGCTTATGGTAAGAAACAGCTTACATTTCATGAGTTTTATGCAATATGCTCTTTAAACACTTGCAAACTAGAAAGAATAATCTGAGTAGCAAAATAAGTTAAGCATTTAAATCTTATCGTCTTTATTTGCTATTACAAATGCAAAATTTAAACATAGCAGATATTTCACACTTCGTAGTTTAGGAAAATTAAAGATTCATATTTTCATTAAATTTCTTTTATTAGATCATAATTTTAATGAAATTAAACACCTGTAATAAAGGGAATTGGTAATATTCTTTCTTTTATACGTCTGAAATATTTACATTCTACTATATAAATAATTGATAATTTTCATTAAATTAATTTTTAACGACGGATTTTCACTTTTTAAATTGTTAAATTGAGTTAGAATGAAACTAAATAGTATGATCTATGAAATTTCTAAAAATAATATTACTTTTTGAGCATTCTATAAAATAATTCTTCACTGCTGTTTCCAGAGTTAAAAATACTTCATCTTTTTTTGGTAACTTTCTTGAGTGTTTAATAGAGAATATTTCCTTTATAAGATTAAATTAAAAAGACTTAGTTTTATATTAAAATCTTTTAAGAGTGGCAACTTATGCTTTTATGAAGCGTATGATATTGTGTAATGTACACTGGCGAAAAGAATTACAGGAATAACTATAAAAACTCATCGAACTTGAACAATTTTGCAGTTAAGACCATGAAACTTGCATAAGAACTTTATCTTGTGTGATATAAAAGGGATAGGAAAATTGTACAGTTACAATATTTTAGAGACACACAGAAAAAAATCAATAAGTTATGCGTTCACACCTAACCGAAATGCAATCTTTACAACGATTTTCCATACTGTGCATTAGATTATCCAGAAGTCCCCTTCCGGTAACAAAGTAGATTCAAGATGTATAGCGCTTAAAAGTTCCTGGAGAACGTTAGGTGGGAGCTGCCGAGATGCATGTCGGCGTCATAGTGAGTTTCATACATATTCTATGGAATTTAAATCCGGAGAATATGTAAGCCACTCCATTCGCTGGATTCCTTCGCCCTCAAAATAATTAGACACTAGCGCAGCGCGATGAGGATGCGCATTATCATCCATTAGGGGTAGTTATTACCGATTGCACAATAAATAACTTGACATGACGATCAAGAACCTCATCTTTGTACATTTCAGCATCCACAGTTGCACTGGTAAAAATGTGTACGTCAGTGCGACCATTCAAAATGATGCCCACCCGTACCATGGTAACATGTCTGAGATTACTCTCCAATCAAAATCGGGATTCATCAGTAAAGGGAACTCGGCTCCAATCCGTGGTGCTCCAATAACGATGATCTCTGCATCACATTAACCGGGCGCATTTCGCTGCCGCAGTTAGTGGAATACAATTCATAACTATCTTTGTGAGCTCCCTTGCATTCTGAACTGACGTCGGTTGCCCACTTCTTTAGCAATCTTTGCTAAATAACAGTCCTTAGAGTCTGTCGTGGCACGTTTTCGACCTTCACTTGGTTGTCTGTACACATTACCAGTGTCTTTAAACCGTTTCCAGACTCTTTACATGAAGCTTTAGTCTATTTTTAAGTCTTTACAGACCCCTGTCAGCATCTGTCCTGCTTCCATCCTCCCTATCGCACGCCATTTCTCACAATCGGTCAAATATCTTCCGGACGATATATTCCCACATACTACAAGCGAAACATTTATCTCACTACGCGTACAATCTTTGAAATTAAACTTCAAACCACCCGCGTGCACTTCATTTCGCACGTTTCGAAAGAGCGGGCTCAAAAATTTGCATATTTGTCTGTAGCGAACGTTAATCCCATTCCACTACGTGGTAACGTTGACAATTGAGTTACCAACCAATCACCTTTCATTTAAATTCCCTTTATACAATTAACATACAGCACCTGTTTATTGTTGTTCATTTAATTTTTCTCTCCAGTGTATTAATTAGCTCTTACGTGTTATAGGCTTTAAATACGTCCTCATTAACGTATAGGAGAATATATAAAAGATGTTATTTAAATATAATTTTTGTAAAAATACACCCGAAATATTGCATATTTTAATTGCATGATTTTTTTTTTTTCATGACTAACTAAGCGTTTGGTGCGCTATACCAATGACTCGGATTCCATTTCGATTGTATTTGCTTTTTTTTAATCTATTAAAATTCAAGGTACGAGTGTTATACGAAGACGCTGCTTCACATGAAGCACTACTCTATAATTACAGTGACTTTCCAATTCCACGCCTGTAATTTATGGATATTTAAATTTTGTTTTATCATCTATGCTATCTTATATAAATCCAATTCACATTCCTGTTTCCTCTTTAAAGCAACCCTCTACTGATGATGTGCTGTATTTTTTCATTATAATTTTGTATGTATATCACTACATTTAAAAAAAAATATATGGCCAATGATGATTGGTCACTTGCGATTTTTCACGTTTTGTTAAACATCTAGAAATATACATGAGGAATTATCCTGAAACTCCAGATGTGTAAGCAGTATAGTATAGGTCATATATTTCCGCGAAGATTTTTTTTCCGAACCCTATAGGGAACCGTCAACAAATTTAAAAAGAACGAATATCTTTTGGATAACTCTGTAAAAACTAATGTAGCAAAAGCGTTCAAACTGTAGAACATGATTAAGAGGCTTACTGTAATAAACTGTTATCATTTTTATGAGGATAGCATGCATACTAGTAGAAAAATTAAGGTTTTTATAAAAACAGTACCAAATTTTGCCAAGATTTTTGCTTATAATTTGCAAAGTTCTTAATATAAAAAAATGTTCTTTTTCGAAAATATGACAAACAATATTGTACACAATTCCCTGCAATCAGAATAAAAAAAAATTAATAATTGGATGAAAAATGAGCAGGTTTATTAGAAAATGTTTCACTGCGCATGCGTAGTACAATCAAAATATAATATATATAATGAGCTAAGTGTATAGAGCAGTATAAAAGTTTATTAGCTAAGTGTACAGAGCAACTTTTGTGAAAGTCTCAAAAACATAGCTTGAAAATTCTAAAAATTATCGTCGATAGAATAAGCTCGACATCCGTTGTTCCCTAAAGGAAGGGTTGTTCCCAAAAGATGAGGGGTTGTATCCAAATATGTACATGCAATATTGTGTACGCTATCTTGGCACTAATCAACAAATATTTGGATACAGCTGAAAAAATGAAAAAAAGACAATTTTCAACATTTAATATCTTAAAACGTATATGATTTAAAAACACAATTTTTATTGGGGTTAAAAGATATAAGTATGTTCTTTCACGTCATGTATTTACAAAATTGTAAGATGCAAAATTAGTATTTATACTGGGTTCCAAATTCTCAGAGATTTGTCGAGCAAAAATTGGTATAACAGCTTACGTGCAGGATTGCAAAATAAATTTTGCAACTAGAATGAAATTCTTTGTGCCTAATTATACTTCAGTTTGTCATAATTATCCTGACCCTAAGTAAATTTGTATTTAAAGCATTTTTATATTTTTAATACAAATTTGTATTTAGCTAATACAAAATTTTGAAAATTTCAACAGTATAATCACCTAAAAAACATTTTGTTTGAACAATAAAAATGAAATTTTAGGTTCAATTTATACAGACTAACATGAAATATATGTTTTGAAAATTTCATGAAAAAATATTCAGGAGTTTGTGAGATATCTTGCGCGTTATGCCCATAAACGTCATTTCGAGAAAAATGACATCAAAGTTTCGGTAACGCCGCTGCAGCTATTGGGCGGGTATAATTCTAATAGTCATAACTTCTGTTCTAAAAGGAATTTCAAGGAAATAATCATATCAAAATGTTCAGAAAAGATAGAACTTTAACACCTAAAAAAAAAGTAAAAATAAAAATAAAGTAAAATAAAAATTTCAAATTTTGAAGCTTTAAGAGTCCTGAGACCCCTTAAATAGACTGAATAATGATTTTTTAAACTTCACACTATTCAATTCATAACTTAAATCTGAAAAGCTTTTTCTGTATTAGATTTGTATTTCAAAATCCATATA
This sequence comes from Maratus speciosus, assembly GCA_963932465.1. Classification (NCBI taxonomy): domain Eukaryota; kingdom Metazoa; phylum Arthropoda; class Arachnida; order Araneae; family Salticidae; genus Maratus; species Maratus speciosus. The sequence continues at coordinate 279,360,701 of OZ010788.1, read as the reverse complement.
ACGAAGTTTATATGTGCCTTTTATAAATGTTATATGAATGACATTCATCGTTTATAATTATTTTAAAAGCTTTCGAAATATACCAACACAAGGAATACATATAAACCTAGGAAACAAAGCCAGCATTGTGTCCTCTTACCAAATAGAAATGATACCTCACGTCAAAATATTTCATTATATTTCTTAAGAAATCAAACAAGCCTATATGCATCTATTGATGCATAGTTTTGGTTTCATAATGGGTACGTCAGGGAATGTTGAGGAAATAGTTATTGAAATGCTTTGTACGTAATGATGTTATTTTTGACAAAAATATTGTTCATTATTAGAAATTATATAATTCTTTGTTCAAACAAACTTTCTCCGAAACATCTATAGCAGTGGTTCCCAACCTTTTATTGGCCACGCCCCACCGAAGCATCTGTAATATCTAGATGTCCCCCCCCCCCCCCAACCTCATCACATACATACTGTTAAGTAATTTTACGTGTAAAAGTTTCTTCATGCTACCAGCGAGAATAGATAAAAATAGCTCATTCAATGAATGATTGAGAAAAATCGCATGAAACCTTAGTAACCAGAAAAATTATAGAAAGTTTAAAAAAGAAATGGGAAGAGGCGTTGTTAAAAAAAAATGTAAAGATTGGTCATATAATTCTAGTATGTATTACATTTTAACATTTTGATTTGGAACTTTATTAAAATTTAACAAAATTTAACTCATTTTTAAATTTTGAATGTAACTTTTATTCTTAGTCTAAAACATTGCTTTTCAAGAAAAAGGACAATAAATAAATTAGTTAAAAATTTGAAATTGCACCCCCCCCTAAAGAGTCAAATTGCCCCCTAGTGGGGCATAGGCCCCACGTTGGAACCACTGATCTATAGGGTAAGTAATAATTAACTCAATTTTTTTAATAAACCAATCTTCTTTTAAACCAACTGTATATCTGCAAAATTTACCAAAAAATAAAATTAGCAAATTAGTAAATTACTTGAAAAAATAGAATAATAATAAGATTATACAATAAAAGTATAGATTTTTCTTCTTTTTAGAGTTCCGTACTTAAAAAGTAAAAACAGAACCATTATAAGATCACTCCTGTGTCTGTCCGTCCGTCTGTCTGTCACAGCCATTTTACTCGTAAACTATGAAACGTGGAAAGTTCAAATTCGGGGAAGTAATAAAGACCATTGACCCACATATTTTCAGATTAATAAACATTCATAAAAATATTTAGTAAAAAAGTAGAGGGGCTAATTATGCTACTTGAAAAAAAAATCTTTTCTTTGTATACCATGTGGGGAATCCTGTGAAAGCTTTTGTAACGCTGAACTCAAAAATACATTCCTTTTAATTTTAGGTATTATATAATTTCAAAGATATTGTTGAAAATGTAGCGCAAAAATACGTCCCCATCCCCCATCTAATTCCGAATCTACTGAAACTAAAATTATGAAAAAATTAGAGGTAGTAGACGTTAATATAAACCTTGCCGGAAAATTACAGCGATTACCCTAGGTCACATAGTTTTTGAGTAATTAGCATTTTTCTGTTATACACAAATTTCGATTTACGGGCATTCAGAAAAATTGTTGAGCATCGCTGAATATACCTATCGTTGCAGAAGAATAAAAGCATTGTTGATAATGATTTTCGAAAAAAATGATCGGTAATTAGCCGAGATATTAACCCTTAAATGTACGGTCAGTTTGGACATACACAAGGACAGGGGCGGCGTACTCTATGCCTAGTTAACAACTTTTAATGATATATATGTGTATTGTAATGTCCAGTAACAGTATAAAAGCAATAAACGTCAAATTATTAAAAACATACTAATTTAAGGGGTCTCGGGATTCTAAAATGTGGAAAAAATGAAAAAAAGACCATTTTCAACATTTAATGTCTTAAAATGTATATGATTTTAAAACACAATTTTAATTGGGATGAAAGATATAAGTATGTTCTTTCGTTTCATGTATTTAAAAAATTGCAAGATACAGAATTAGTATTTAGTAGCTTTAAGAGTCCTGCGACCACTTAATCCTTTCCGGCACGGAGTAATTCTATTTATAAACTTATGAAATAATGAACTGACACCAGAATTTATAAACGAATTTATTAGAAAATGCGAACTTGCTTATTTTCACGTACTTGATAAAAGGAAAATTTTAATTAAATATTCTTGGTGCAGTTTGTCTGGTTTGGAATTAAAATTAGGTGTCCGTTTTTTAAGGGCATCGTCCTCGAAAGATTTAATAGAATGAATCGCATAAATAGTGTGGGATTCGCGATAGTTTGCATTGATTGTATCTATCAATACGCCGCGAGTGACTTTAAAAGTTAATTAAACACCTATCTGGAAAAACGCTGCACTGACCAAGGCGGCGTTGCAACTTTGAGACCTCAGTTCGAAGCGCGCTTAGCACAATGCCAAATTTAAACTCTGAACAATGGTTTTGTTTTAGCTACACTGTAGAAATAAAGGTTATTACTACGCTGAATTTATTTTCATAAAATGCCAAATGAATTTTTTTTTTAAATAATACAATTACAAATTCATATATTTATTCTACGGAACCTTCTGTAAGCGAGTAATGCTCGCACTTGACTGTTTATTTTCGCTTTCCCTTTGTTTTTCTTACGATTGTATGATAGATTGTAGATTGTATATAGTATGTATATATTACACTTTTGATCGTACTTTATTTTAAAATGCCCATTTTTTTTTTTAATATCATGCGATGTTGTATTGACTAACATAATTTATATATGTTTATAATTTAATAACACATTTAAAAAACAATATAATATTGAAGTACGTCACAGGGAATATATGAAGTACAACGACAGTACTTCGAGTATTGAAGAGTCATAATGGAAATCTAATAATATTTAATGTAGAATCTCGGCTATGTGATGTGTTACAAACAATTATATGCAGGATTACTATTACAGAATTTGCGGCTTACTAGCCGAATTTATAAGATTTCATCGTACTTTTTCCGTGGCTTGGATGTTCTGCCTCTCCGAAAGCCCCTGAACAACTATTTACGCTTACATTAGATTTTTATTCTCAGCGCTTAAGAGCCTACTTCAGTCCCGCGAAAAGACCCGTTCGCTAATGCTATTCATATGGAAGAGATTTATAAAGATATCTCGGTCGCATTTCGATATTTTTAGATGATTTTTTTTTGCAGTGGCTAGCTTAGGTCGATCTGTAAAAAGGCCATTTTTTTCGATTTTCATTGGGGATTTTTTTCAAGAAGATGCTTTCATTTTAGCAGCCGGCTCTGAAAATGAAAGTGTCCTGATTAAAAACACCTGTAAACGAAATTGAAAAAGTAGAAAACGGCCTGCATACAGATCGACCTCAGCTAGCCATTGAAAAAAAAAAAATCATCTAAAAATATCGAAATGCGACCGAGATATCTTTATAAATTTCTTCCATAGGAATAGCATTAGCGAACGGGTCTTTTCGCGTGACTGAAGTAGGCTCTTAAATCTGCTGAGGTGTTTTCTTTCTTTGTGACGAAGTTATGTGCGTCACAGGCAGTGGTGTAGTCGTAAAAAAAAAAAAAAAAAAAAAAAAAAAAAAAAAAAAAACAGAGGGTAAACGCTCTAAGCAGAAGGTATACGCTCAAGTCAGAGCGTATATCCTAGAGTGTATAAACTATAGCTTTCTTGAGAAACAGAGGTTATACGGTGTTCTTGAAAAAATCCAGAAGGTATACTGCATATACCCTCGTATACCCTCCACTACATTCCTGGTCACAGGGATAGGCTCGTGGGAAAGTGTTGAGATCGCCTGTTGCCATGCTACCAGCCTGCGATATCCACATACATATTTTATTTATTTTTTTGAAATGCATAATACTGTCATGATTCTAATAATTTGATATTTGCGTGTTCAAACAACGGTGACAGGGGGTTTAGATGTTTCTAGAATGTCACCATGCCAAATATAAGGATTTATACCCTGAACTGTATAACATAAATGAAAATTTAAGAATTGTTTTGCTCCTGCACCCTTATAAATTTCTATTTCATTAGAAAACTAGCTGACCCTTCCCGGCGTTGCCCGGACAGACAAAAATATGACAATGAAAAAATATGATAAAATGTAATAAATGATGTAATAAAATGTAAATGAATAAAAATATGATAATATGAAAAAATATGACAGTGGAGTGGACTTCATAAAAAAAGGTCTGAATAATATTTATTTATGCTAAAAACTTGCAAAGAATTTAAATAAGAGCTAAAATTTTAAAAGTATAACAGTTATGTTTAAAAATGAAGCGGCCAGGTAAAAAGCTGTCCATAGCCGGGATTCCTATTATCATTAGTGTACAAAGGAGAAATTCAGTGATATATCTGATCGTGTATCCGGAAACAATATGGCCCTGCTCCAGGAGGCAATTTGATTACTGCACCCATTAAGGCAAAAGATAAACCGGCGTTATACTACCGGATATGCTCTCTATAGTTTTTGGCTTCAAGTGAATTTTGACACAACAAATCTTGGCACAGACATCATATACGATTTTGATTAACATAAAATCGCACGATGTTGGCGCAATTTTTTTCTGACGCCAATTCGGCGAAAACCTTGTTTTCGAATACCAGTTCCATATATATTTTTAGAAAGGGAATAACAATAAATAAAAAAAGTTTAATTAATAACTATAGAACAAAACAATTTATATAATAAAAAAAAAGAAAAGTAAAGTAAATAAACAATTTATTAATAAAGAAACAACAACACCCGGGATACCATATCAAGCAAAATAATGACACTTTGGCGCCAGTTAAGTACCCCGTTGCGTACATGACATTGGCGTCAGAAAATAAATCACGCCAACGAGGTGCGTATATGGCATATGTGACCAAATCTTTTATCAAATCGCGAGTTTCTGATTGAAGGGAGACAAAATTACTTTACCGTCATGACAACATTTTGCTGCTGTTTAATTCGCATTTCCAATACAGTGCTTGGCAGAAATTGCATGTTTCACTTAAAGTGCTACAGTTATGCTCCGGAACATTTAAATCAGTAATTTGGATTTCAGAAGCAACGCGTTCGTGCATGCGACGGTTATTACGCCTATTTTGGTGATCGCTTATGTTTGACGGCATTGTCGATCCACGTTGCGGTCCTATCTATTTCGATTTTCTATTCTTAATTTGGCTTTTTCTTCACTTTAAAACATTCGACGAGACCTTTTACGGGCATTTCTAATGATATTTTGAAGCTCCATAATTGCAGCGAAAGAGCGAAACGTAAATAAATCCGTTTTACCTCTGCCTAAATCCTGCCAAAGGACTTTTACACAATAACCAATGAGATGCGTTTCATTCGAGCGTAGCCATTAAACAATTAATAAATAATCGTGATTTCTGTGCCCCGTACGATAGCGTAATATATGTATGTAGAAGTTCTCTGAAAGCATTTACGCCTTAAAAATAACAACCATTACAAATTTCAAGTTCCTAGCCCACTGTGATAGTATTTTACTGCAAATATTTTTAGTTTTAGGTTAGGTATTGCCATTGCTTTGATTTCTTAGGATTTGTTTTAGTGTGTTGATTTGTTGGATGAGTCTAATACGAAGAAGAGTCTTATACACGGTCCATTCGGAAAAGCCAATAAATATTTGTATTCACAGATATTTTTAGAATGTAAAAAAAAAAAAAAAAAAAAAAAAAAAAATGAATTAAAATCAATGTTTTAATCGCACCTATCGAAGAAACTATTAAAATTCCAAGCCAAATATAAAATAAAAAACAAACATTTAATGCAATTTCTTCATTTAAGTCAAGGATTCAAATGGTTGTAGTGTGTGCAGCAATAATGATGGAAACCGTCTGTAAATAATTTCCACATGTTCAATTTTATTTTAAGATATACTTTGTAAACATAAAGGTATTGGTTCAAAAGTTCTCAAGAAAAACACTGTTGAGTTAAATATGACCCATTCTGTATGTGCAGATAATTCAATACATTGGCATTTCAATGCGTGAAGGGTAAAAGAAATAGCATAGCGCAAGTTGAGTAAAAATGCCTTTTTTTAAATTTTCAGTAGCTGAAAAAATTAAACATTTCTTACTTTTGCTATATTTTCACACATGGGAAAAAATTTTGATTTATCGAATTACAGAATAATTTCGACATAATAGCGATTTTAACTAAAATCAGCTTGTCAGTTGCAAAAGTTCAAGTGTCTATATAATTATTTTTACAGCAGCTTAGAATGACAGCTGTAAGTACAAAATCACACTCTGCTTTTAGCCAGAACTTGTCTTTTATACCGGAAATCAATCCAAAATTCCCATAACCTTTGAAGAAATGTAAACAGTTGAATTTCTTTCTCAACGGAAACAGCCACGTGTGAAAATTATAAGAAATTCAGGGATGTATAATAACAACTACAAAATGCGTGTAAAAGAATCTAAAATTTTATATAACTCATCCACAAAACTTCAAAGTTACAATTCCCACAAAAATAAGTAATTTATTAAAATTATTTGAAAATTAGAACGTATGGAGAATTTACAACATTTGTAAAAATAAGTAATTAATACTTTAATTTTTTTTTTAATTTTCAGTAAATTAAACTTTTTCATCCAAAAAGTTATTGAATATATAGTTTAGAACACTTCTTACGGGATTTTTTTATTTTTTGTTTGAGTAACATAAATAAAAAAATATTTTTAAAGCCAACCGTCTTTTTAACGATAATGTGAAAGATAATAAAAATTAAATATAAATGCTAGCTACACACACTCGTTGCGAAAGTCAATAAACACCTACGGTGGCTTCGTCCCTATCCCCATTTCATTTTTTTTTATTAAAAATAACAAACTTTCCTGATAATCTTTTCGGTAACAGATGCTACCAAGTAAATGAAATTTAGCAGCTCATTACTGAATAACAATATGCTTAAACTATTTCTTAAACCAGGGGTTTCTGTTACTGTTTCAAGCGGATAAAGGGGATACGTGTCACATTCAGAATCAGCTATTTTGGAAAGCGGAGTAACTATAGACTGAACTAAAATTAATGTTTGATGGGGAAGATAAAAGATGAAGAAAAAAGGCGTCTTAAAGCATAACAATTATTAAATAAAAAAAGGAAAGTTTAAAAATACCGTGATGTAACTAACAATGTTATTGTATAATTTCGATTTTCCGTTCTCTGCAGTTGGAACAGATGGAATTTAATGCATACTGGAATTTTTTTTCTTTTAATTTTTCTATAAAATTTATGCGGGGAACGATCTTATTTATATTCTTGAGGTTTTAAGGTGCTGGAGAGCCAGACACGTTCGCATTGTTCGCGGCAATATATTATATAGTGAAAGAATTGGTAGTTTATGATATGCGTTAAATCCATTTTTTAAATATAGGGTTAATGTCCGTAATATCGCACCCCTTTTTAAAATTTTATATATTTTTGGTATTTTTCAATTTAACTAGTAACTTTCATGTGGTTTTCGTAGGTGCGTTATTGATTCTTCATATCACATACATGCAGTTCAATAGATCAAATAATAAAAAAATAAAAAAGATAAAACCACAAAAGGTACATTTAGGATGTTTGGAAAAATGTTTTCCTAATGCCGCACCATGTGTACTCATAACATCGCACAGGGAAATATTTAGAATACTTTTTTGTAGTACTCGTAAAAATGGGAAATGGAATGCAAATAAATTTAAAAGACATTTTATATTGTTATTATATTTAATAAAGATCTAATTTTTGTCAGATAATGATATTTTACAAAGAAGTCAGGTTATAAATTGTAATTTGTATATATGAATATAAGTTAGCTGATTAAACAGAAATCATAAATATAGGTTTGTAATCAGTAGCTACAGACATTGCTATGATATCAAGTGCGGCATTTAATACAAATGATCCATTTTTCTCCACATCTGTCAATTGAGTAAAGCTGGTTAGAGAAAGGACATTCATAATCATATTCGCTATCTAGTCGTCAGTAAATACTGCCACTGTCAATGGTTAATCAAGATCTTCGTCTTATTCTGAGGATGTCTTCAACAATGGCTGACGTTTAATCTTTTTTTCTTTCTTCCAATAGCTTCCTTCTTAGGTATGATTTTTTTTTCATTTTTTTGGGACAAAAATATTTTTTGAACCCTAGTCCTTTCCTTTTTAGATCTTCACCAAGTTTTATTTTATATAAAGTATTTGTCAGAACCGTTTCTGAGCAACTTGAGCGTCCTCTTTTGTGTACTTGCCGTTTTTCTCATTTAGTTGTGGCAAAAGGCTTATATCCATCGGAAAAACTTTGATACCATTTGGTAATGGAGAGGAGGATACACAACAATGTTCAAATTTTTTTTATATTATTTATCGAACAGTAATTCGTACAAAATAAATCGACAGTTTTTTGCGCATGCATTTACCTGTATTTATGTTGCATCAAGTGATGAAATATATAAACAAATTTGCTGGCCAAGTTATTTTTACACCACATGATTCCCAATGTGACGTCACATGAATATTGGCCATAAGAAAATGGCTTTAAACATACAGGTTATTAAATGCGTTTCGTGCAAATCATTTAATTATTTTAAAGTTTCTTTTTTTTTCCTCTTTTAAGATTCACGTGTAAATATATTATTCCATTTAGAAGTGTTTGGGAAAATTATTATTTGAGCTTTATAAATACGAACTAATTTTCACCACTGAAACTTTTTCACGCGTAATAATTTAACAATTTTAGACATTTTACATATGACGATATTTAATATTTGGGCATTTTACATATGACAAAATTGTCACCATAAAATGAGTTTCGCGTGTAATAATTTAATTACTTTTAAATTTCCAATAAAAAGAACTTCTATCAGCAAGTTTTCTTAAGCAGTTCGGGATATTTGTGACAGACTTGGTATTATTACAGATTAAACGATTATGTAATAATAAAATTTTGTTTGTTTCAACAATATAAAATAACACATAAAATTTGTCTCAACAATGAAGCAATTATATCTCTCAGTTGTTTCGAACAATGAAATTTTGTGAAACTCGACATTTCCGATACAATAATTCAAGGGAGCAGGTTAGATAAGAAATGGGCTCCGAGTGCAAAGAATAAAAGAGGATTTCATCCAGTGTTGCATCGCCACGTTATCCATTCGTCATCAAATGGTAAGTACTGACGTTTGTTTTAGAAAACTACATGAATCTCTCTTGTATCTCTTCTTTTCAAATTATAATGCAAGAAAATACCTTTTATATTACGAATGTAATACGTCTGTCCATCTCTTATTGCCAGGATAATATAGATGTAATATATCTTTCTGGTTCTATTATCGGTTTCTAAGCCCATTCGGACTTATCTTTGATTAGCAACCATTATTTTGCCTTGTACATGCGCCATTTTTAACCCTTTCCAACATGGTTGAAAGTGCTTATGAATTCAGTTTGTCTGTCGTCTGTCTGTCCATGCTGTTTATGTAAGTATTGTGTTTATTCTGTTTTGATTCGTGTTGTGGTAAAATGTGAAGAATGATGGAATGTAGTAAGCCGCTGTTGGCTCGCAAATATTTAGCGTTATAATAAATTCGTGTTTACAGTCCACTTTGGTTTGTTTATGTGAACGAACCAGTTGTGTAAGTGATTAGTTAAAAAACGCAAAACCATTTGTTGGTACAAGTCTAGCCGGAGCGTTAGTGAAAAATAAAAGAGTACAATGGAACATTTTATGAACTACCGAGTGATATCGTCTGTGATGAAAAATTACCTCAGGTTGTGAGGTAAGTTAACTTTGAACATTGGTATCTTTAAAAACAAAAAGAACTGCTCTACGGAGAAGTGTAACAAATTACATTAAGAAAATCGAAAGTATAATCGCAAGTGATGACATTAATGTAATAGAATTAGAAGAAAATATTGAATTGTTAAAACAGAAAGAAACGGATCTAAAAAAACTTAGGGAAATTGAAGTTTTAATTACATAACCTAAACAATTAGAAAGTGAGATAGATAGTGCACAGGAATCTCAGATAAAATTGATTTGTGGAAATTTAAGGGTGAAAATATGTTGAAAATACAAAATGCTGAGTTAAATAAGAGTGAAATTAAATCTGATAGTGTAATTTCAGAAAACGTGTTTGAGAATATTAAATTACCTAGGTTATCATTACCTAATTTTGGAGGTAATATAACAGAATGGATAGAGTTTAAGGATCTTTTTAATGCATGCGTAAACAGCAAACAAGTATATCTAATGCTACAAAATTACAGTATTTGAAGGCTTCGTTGAAAGGTGAAGCGTATCGTGTCATTCAGTCTATTCAAATTTCGAATCCTAATTTTGAGATTGCGTGGAATCTATTAGACGAAAGATATTCAAATAAGCGAGAACAAATATTTGTATATATTAAACGATTTTTAAGTTTACCAACTATTTAAACAGAATCAGCTATTGCTATTTTAAATGTAGTTGACAACATTAATGAAGTTATTTGCTCATTAGAAGTATTGAACCAAACCAATGACAAATTTGGTGATGCATTTTGCAAAAATTGGATCCTTCTACAAAATTGTGGTGGGAACGCCAGATTAAAAGCGGGGAAATTCCGAAACTTAAAAAGTTAATCGAATTTCTTAAGAATTACGCAAGAACTATTCAAAATAGCAAGCTAGTGGTAAATAAGGTACCTCAATCTGTAGTTCCGAATAAGAGTAATGCTTTTGTAGCTACGTCCTACCACCTCTCTGAACATAAAGGGCTATGTTGAAACAGGAACTGTCACCATTAATTTGCCAACATTAATTTTGAATTCGGTTTGTTATTTCCTAATATTCCACAGAAACGTAATTTAAAAAGCTTTTAAAGCCCTTTTTTAGAACGTTTGTTGTTCCTGTGAACCCCAGGTGGTAGAATCACCGGCTTAAAATATAGCCTGTGTAGGATCAGAGACTGTTACCATTGATTCGCAACTATTATTTTTATAATCGGTTTATATTCCCTGAAATTGCATAGAAATCGTAATTTAGGACTTTCTTAGAATGCTTTTCGCACCTCCCCTTCGCTTCACCCCTTTTTAATTCGAATTTATTTTCGACGTTCCTTCGAGGGCATTTATATTTTATAAGTAACTACCATGTCACATTTAAAGTTTCTAGCCTTTTCAGTATCGCAGAAATCGCCATTTAGAATGTTTTTAGCTCCTGCAACCATCTGGTGGTAGTGGAACAGACATAAAATATACCTTATGTTTGAGCAGGTTCTATCACCAAAATTTGTCATCATTATTTTTTTAATCGGTTTGGTAATTTATAAGTTTGCTTAAAAATTGTAATTTATAACGCTTTTCATTCACTTCATTTTTGTAAATTTGGAATTTTCTTTCGACTGTTTTTAGAAAGCAGTTGCATCTTGTAAGTAAATACCATGCCATACTTCAAAATGTTAGACCCCTCAGTTGTGGAAAAAACGCAAATTAGAACATGTTTTGCTTTTGCAACCCTCAGATGGTAGTGACAGCAACATAAAATATAACCTATGTTATAGCAGGGACTGTCACCATTCATTTGCAACCATTACATTTGAAATAGCTTTGGTATTTCCTTAGATTGAGTAGAAATCGCAATTAAGAATGTTTTTAGGACGCTTTTCGCGCATTTTCACCCCTTTTTAAATTTCCAATATTTTCGAAACTGTTCTTAAAGATCATTTATATCTAATAAATATGCCTTGCCTAAGTTTAAGTTTCTAACCCATACCGATCACAAAAATCGAAATTTAGAACGCTTTTTTGCTCCTGCAACGTCTTGGTGATAGTGATACCGACATAAAATAGCGTCTATGTTAGAGCAGAGGCTGTCAGCATCCATTTCCTACCATTACGTTTGAAAACAGATTCATTCTTTCTGAGATATTGCCGACAAATCGGCATTTAGAACGTTTTTAGAACGCTTTTCGCGCATTTTGCTCCTGCATCTCCTCTGGGGTAGTGGAAGCAGATATAAAATATAGCCTATCTTGGAGTAAGATCTATCAACATCATTTTTACACCATTATATTTGAAATCGGTTCAGTACTTCCTGAGATTGCATAGAAATTGGAATTTAGAACGTTTTTTACAACGTTTTTTGCGCAATTTGACCCCCTTTTAAATTTCGATTTTTTTAGGAAATGTCCTTAGAGATCATTGATATCTTATAACTAAGTACCATTCCAAATTTCACGATTCTAGGCCCTTCCGTAACGCAAAAGCCGCAATTTAGAACGTTTTTCTCCTGCACCCCCTTGTGGGTAGTGACACCGACATAAAACATAGCCTATCTTCGAGCAAGTATTGTCACCATCATTTCGACACCAATATTTTTTAAATCGGTTTCGTATTTCCTGAGATTGTGTAGAAACCACCATTTAGAACGTTTTTTAGAACAATTTTCGCGCATTTTCACCTCTTTCAAATTTCGAATTTATTAAGAACAGTTCTTAGAAATCCTTTATATCTTATAAGTAACTAATATTCAAAATTTCATATTTCTAGGCCCTCCAGTAACGCTAAAATCGCATTTTTAGAACGTTTTTTGCTCCTACACCCCCTTTGGGGTAGTGGCACCGACATAAAACATAGCCTATCTTGGAGCAAGTGTTGTCACTATCAATTTGGCACCAATATTTTTTAAATCGGTTTGGTATTTCCTGAGATTGTGTAGAAACTACCATTTAGAACGTTTTTTAGAACGCTTTTTGTGCATTTTCACCCCTTTCAAATTTCGAATTGTTTAAGAACTGTTCTTAGACATCATTTATATCTTATAAGTAACTAATATTCAAAATTTCATATTTCTAGGCCCTTCAGTAACGCTAAAATCGCATTTTTAGAACGTTTTTTGCTCCTACACCCCCTTTGGGGTAGTGGCACCAACATAAGATATAGCCTATGTTCTAAGTTGGACTAACACCATCATTTTGATACCATTACTTTTGGAATCGGTTCGGTAGTTCCAGATCTTACCTCCGACAAATAAACAATTTTTTCCTCTTTATAATAGGAGTATAGACTAGCAAACCCCGCGGCTTTGCTCGCGTAATATTTGAAATATGCCAAGTGATATTTATATTTTTATTAAAAGGTAAACTAAATTTTTATTTTATTAAAAGGTAATATTTTATTTTATTAAAAGGGTTTTTTTTATTAAAAGGTACTTATTACTTTTAGGAATAATTCAAAAATTACTATTTAAAATAGTTTGATTAACCATCATTATTACACTTCATTAGGCAGAAATGAGACTTAAATTAATAAAACGAAATAAAAATTAAATAAATGATGATTTAGAAAATATTTTGAAACTTTTATGCTCAATTAATATGCTCATTTCAGTATTCGTTTGAAGTTTTGAATTTTTTAGAAACCATCTTCTTACATCTTAAAATGAATTATCATGTCAAATTCCAAGTCCTACCACCTCTCTGAACATAAAGGGCTATGTTGAAACAGGAACTGTCACCATTAATTTGCCAACATTAATTTTGAAATCGGTTTGTTATTTCCTAATATTCCACAGAAACGTAATTTAAAAAGCTTTTGAAGCCCTTTTTTAGAACGTTTGTTGTTCCTGTGAACCCCAGGTGGTAGAATCGCCGGCATAAAATATAGCCTGTGTAGGATCAGAGACTGTTACCATTGATTCGCAACTATTATTTTTATAATCGGTTTACATTCCCTGAAATTGCATAGAAATCGTAATTTAGGACTTTTTTAGAATGCTTTTCCCACGTCCCCTTCGCTTCACCCCTTTTTAATTCGAATTTATTTTCGACGTTCCTTCGAGGGCATTTATATTTTATAAGTAACTACCATGTCATATTTAAAGTTTCTAGCCTTTTCAGTATCGCAGAAATCGCCATTTAGAATGTTTGCAGCTCCTGCAACCCTCTGGTGGTAGTGGAACAGACATAAAATATAGCTTATGTTTGAGCAGGTTGTATCACCAAAATTTGTCATCATTATTTTTTAATCGGTTTGGTAATTTATAAGTTTGCTTAAAAATTGTAATTTATAACGCTTATCATTCACTTCATTTTTGTAAATTTGGAATTTTCTTTCGACTGTTCTTAGAAAGCAGTTGCATCTTGTAAGTAAATACCATGCCATACTTCAAAGTGTTAGACCCCTCAGTTGTGCAAAAAACGCAAATTAGAACATGTTTTGCTTTTGCAACCCTCAGATGGTAGTGACAGCAACATAAAACATAACCTATGTTATAGCAGGGACTGTCACCATTCATTTGCAACCATTACTTTTGAAATAGCTTTGGTATTTCCTTAGATTGATTAGAAATCACAATTTAGAACGCTTTTCGCACATTTTCACCCCTTTTTAAATTTCCAATATTTTCGAGACTGTTCTTAAAGATCATTTATATCTAATAAATATGTACCTTGCCTAATTTTAAGTTTCTAGCCCATACCGATCACAAAAATCGAAATTTAGAACGCTTTTTTGCTCCTGCAACGTCTTGGTGATAGTGATACCGACATAAAATAGCGTGTATGTTAGAGCAGAGGCTGTCAGCATCAATTTCCTACCATTACGTTTGAAAACAGATTCCTTCTTCCTGAGATATTGCCGACAAATCCGCATTTAGAACGTTTTTAGAACGCTTTTCGCGCATTTTGCTCTTGCATCTCCTCTGGGGTAGTGGAAACAGATATAAAATATAGCCTATCTTGGAGCAAGATCTGTCACCATCATTTTTACACCATTATATTTGAAATCGGTTCAGTACTTCCTGAAATTGCATAGAAATCGGAATTTAGAACGTTTTTTACAACGTTTTTTGCGCATTTTGACACTCTTTTAAATTTCAATTTTTTTAGGAAATGTCCTTAGAGATCATTCATATCTTATAACTAACTACCATTCCAAATTACACGATTCTTTCCGTAACGCAAAAGCCACAATTTAGAACGTTTTTCTCCTGCACCCCCTTTGGAGTAGTGGCACCGACATAAAACATCGGCTATGTTGGAGCAAGGATTGTCACCATCATTTTGACGCCATTATTTTTTAGATCGGTTTTGTATAACCTGAGATTGTGTAGAAACCACCATTAGAACGTTTTTTAGAACGCTTTTCTCGCATTTTTACCCCTTTCAAATTTCGAATTGTTTAAGAACTGTTCTTAGAAATCCTTTATATCTAATAAGTAGCTAATATTTCGATTTTCATATTTCTAGGGCCTTCAGTAACACATAAATCGCATTTTTAGAACGTTTTTTGCTCCTGCACCCCCTTAGGGGTAGTGACACCGACATAAAACATAGCCTATCTTGGAGCAAGCGTTGTCACCATCATTTTGACACCAATATTTTTTAAATCGGTTTGGTATTTCCTGAGATTGTGTAGAAACCACCATTTAGAACGTTTTTTAGAACGATTTTCGCGCATTTTCACCCCTTTCAAATTTCGAATTTATTAAGAACTGTTCTCAGAAATCCTTTATATCTAATAAGTTACTAATATTCAATATTTCATATTTCTAGGGCCTTCAGTAACGCTAAAATCACATTTTTAGAACGTTTTTTGCTCCTACACCCCCTTTTGGGGTAGTGGCACCGATATAAAACATAGCCTATCTTGGAGCAAGCGTTGTCACCATCATTTTGACACCAATATTTTTAAAATTCGTTTGGTATTTCCTGAGATTGTGTAGAAATTACCATTTAGAACGTTTTTTAGAACGCTTTTTGTGCATTTTCACCCTTTTCAAATTTCGAATTGTTTAAGAACTGTTCTGAGACATCATTTATATCTTATAAGTAACTAATATTCAAAATTTCATATTTCTAGGCCCTTTCGTAACGCTAAAATCGCATTTTCAGAACTTTTTTGCTCCTACATCCCCTTTAGGGGTAGTTGCACCGACATAAAACATAGCCTATCTTGGAGCAAGCGTTGTCACCATCATTTTGGCACCAATATTTTTTAAATCTGTTTGGTATTTCCTGAGATTGTGTAGAAATTACCATTTAGAACGTTCTTTAGAACGCTTTTTGTGCATTTTCACCCCTTTCAAATTTCGAATTGTTTAAGAACTGCTCTTAGACATCATTTATATCTTATAACTAACTAATATTCGAAATTTCATATTTCTAGGCCCTTCAGTAACGCTAAAATCGCATTTTTAGAACGTTTTTTGCTCCTACACCCCTTTTGGGGTAGTGGCGCCGATATAAAACATAGCCTATCTTGGAGCAAGCGTTGTCACCATTATTTTGACACCAATATTTTTTAAATCGTTTTGATATTTCCTGAGATTGTGTAGAAACTACCATTTAGAACGTTTTTTAGAACACTTTTTGTGCATTTTCACCCCTTTCAAATTTCGAATTGTTTAAGAACTGTTCTTAGACATAATTTATATCTTATAAGTAACTAATATTCAAAATTTCATATTTCTAGGCCCTTCAGTAACGCTAAAGTCACATTTTTAGAACGTTTTTTGCTCCTACACCCCCTTTGAGGTAGTGGCACCGACATAAGATATAGCCTATGTTCTAAGTTGGACTAACACCATCATTTTGATACCATTACTTTTGGAATCGGTTCGGTAGTTCTAGAGCTTACCTCCGACAAATAAACAATTTTTTCCTCTTTATAATAGGAGTATAGACTAGCAAATCCCGCGGCTTTGCTCGCGTAATATTTGAAATATGCCAAGTGATATTTATATGTCTAATTTTTATTAAAAGGTACTAACTAAATTTTTATTTTATTAAAAGGTAATATTTTAGTTTATTAAAAGGTACTTATTACATTTAGGAATAATTAAAACAATTACTATTTAAAACACAATTTGATTAAGCATCATTGTTACACTGCATAAAGCAGAAATGAGACTTAAATTAATAAAACGAAATAAAACTAAATAAATAATAATTTAGAAAATATTTTGAAACTTTTATGCTCAGTTAATACGCTCATTTCAGTATTCATTTGAAGTTTTGAATTTTCTAGAAACCATCTTCTTACATCTTAAAATTAACCATCATGTCAAATTCCAAGTTCTACCACCTCTTTCAACATAAAGGGCTGTGTTGAAATAGAAACTGTCACCATTAATTTGCCAACATTAATTTTGAAATTGGTTTGTTATTTCCTAATATTCCACAGAAACGTAATTTAGAAAGCTTTTAAAGGCCTTTTTTAGAGCGTTTGTTGTTCTTGTGAACCCCAGGTGGTAGAATCATCGGCATAAATTATAGCCTGTGAAGGATCAGAGACTGCTACCATTGATTCGCAGCTATTACTTTTATATTTGGTTTATATTCCCTGAAATTGCGTAGAAATCGTAATTTAGGACTTATTTAGAATGCTTTTCGCACATCCCCTTCACTTCACCCCTTTTTAATTCGAATTTATTTTCGACAGTCCTCCGAGGGCATTCATATTTTATAAGTAACTACCATGCCATATTTAAAGTTTCTAGCCTTTTCAGTATCACAGAAATCGCAATTTAGAAAGTTTTTAGCCAGTGAAACCCTCTGGTGGTAGTGGCACAGATATAAAATATAGCTTATGATTGAGCAGGTTCTATCACCAACAATTTGTCATCATTATTTTTTTAATCGGTTTGGTATTTGATAAGATTACATAAAAATTGTTATTTACAACGCTTTTCGCTCACTTCATCTTTTTAAATTTGAAATTTTCTTTCGACAGTTCTTAGAAAGCAGTTGCATCTTGTAAGTAAATACCATGCCATACTTCAAAGTGTTAGACCCTTCAGTTATGCAAAAAACGTAAATTAGAACATGTTATGCTTTTGAAACCCTCAGATGGTAGTGACAGCAACATAAAATATAACCTATGTTATAGCAGTGACTGTCACCATTGATTTGCAACCATTACTTTTGAAACAGCTTTGGAATTTCCTGAGATTGAGTAGAAATCGCAATTTAGAATGTTTTTAGAACGCTTTTCGCGCATTTTCACCCCTTTTTAAATTTCCATTTTTTTCGAAACTGTTCTTAAAGATCATTTATATGTAATACATATGTACCTTGCCTAATTTTAAGTTGCTAGCCCCTACCGATCACAAAAATCGAAATTTGGAACGCTTTTTTGCTCCTGCAACGTCTAGGTGATAGTGATACTGACTTAAAATAGCGTCTATGTTAGAACAGAGGCTGTCAGCATCAATTTCTTAACATTACTTTTGAAATCACTTTGATTCTTCCTGAGATATTGGTGACAAATCGGCATTTAGAAAGTTTTTAGAACGCTTTTCGCTCATTTTGCTCCTGCATCTCCTCTGGGTTAGTGGAAACATATATAAAATATAGCCTATCTTGGAGCAAGATCTGTCACCATCTTTTTAACGCCATTATATTTCAAACCGGTTCATTATTTCTTGAGATTGCATAGAAATTGCAATTTAGAACGTTTTTTACAACGCTTTTTGCGCATTTCGACCCCCCCTTTTAAATTTCGATTTTTTTAGGAAATGTCCTTAGAGATCATTGATATCTTATAACTAACTACCATTCTAAATTTCACGATTCAAGGCCCTTCCGTCACGCAAAAACAGCAATTTAGAACGTTTTTCTCTTGCAGCCCCTTTGGGGTAGTGGCACCGACATAAAACATAGCCTATGTTGGAGCAGGGATTTTCACCATCATTTTGACGCCATTATTTTTCAAATCGGTTTGGTATTTCCTGAGATTGTGTAGAAACTACCATTTAGAACGTTTTTTAGAACGCTTTTCGCGCATTTTCACCCCTTTTAAATTTATAACTGTTTAAGAACTGTTCTTAGAAATCCTTTATATCTAATAAGTAGCTGATACTTCAAATTTCATATTTCTAGGCCCATCAGTAACACATAAATCGCATTTTTAGAAAGTTTTTTGCTCCTACACCCCCTTTGGGGTAGTGGCACCGACATAAAACATAGCCTATCTTGGAGCAAACGTTGTCACTATCATTTTGACACCAATATTTTTTTAATCGGTTTGGTATTTTCTGAGATTATGTAGAAACTACCATTTAGAACGTTTTTAGAACGCTTTTTGTGCATTTTCACCCCTTTTAAATTTCGAATTGTTTAAGAACTGTTCTTAGACACCATTTATATCTTATAAGTAACTAATATTCCAAATTTCATATTTCTAGGTCCTTCAGTAACGCAAAAATCGCATTTTTAGAACGTTTTTTGCTCCTGCACCCCCTTTGGGGTAGTGGCAATGACATAAAATATAACCTATGTTCTAAGTTGGACTAACACCATCATTTTGACACCAATATTTTTTAAATCGGTTTGGTATTTCCTGAGATTATGTAGAAACTACCATTTAGAACGTTTTTTAGAACGCTTTTTGTGCATTTTCACCCCTTTTAAATTTCGAATTGTTTAAGAACTGTTCTTAGACACCATTTATATCTTATAAGTAACTAATATTCCAAATTTCATATTTCTAGGTCCTTCAGTAACGCAAAAATCGCATTTTTAGAACGTTTTTTGCTCCTGCACCCCCGTTGGGGTAGTGGCAATGACATAAAATATAGCCTATGTTCTAAGTTGGACTAACACCATCATTTTGACACCAATATTTTTTAAATCGGTTTGGTATTTCCTGAGATTATGTAGAAACTACCATTTAGAACGTTTTTTAGAACGCTTTTTGTGCATTTTCGTCCTTTTTAAATTTCGAATTGTTTAAGAACTGTTCTTATACACCATTTATACCTTATAAGTAACTAATATTCCAAATTTCATATTTCTAGGCCCTTCAGTAACGCAAAAATCGCATTTTTAGAACGTTTTTTGCTCCTGCACCCCCTTTGGCATAGTGGCACCGACATAAGATATAGCCTATGTTCTAAGTTGGGCGAACACCATCATTTTGATACTATTACATTTGGAATCGGTTCGGTAGTTCCTGAGCTTATCTCCGACAAATAAACAATTTTTACCTCTTTATAATAGGAAGTATGATGAATATAGATAGATAGATATAGATAAACGATTTTTTTATCTGTTGTGTACATTTGTTAATGAAAAATATAATTGATAATAAGAAATGAATTTATGGGGCAAATTTAGAATTTTACTGAATGAATATGCACTATCTGTTTTCATCGAAAGTAATCCATTATGCATTTTTGTTTGTGCTTTGCTTGCACTTTTACTGCAGCAGGATTACGGAATCTACGTAATAAAATTACTTTGATTGCATCTCAAAACAATTAATCTACGCAGAAAGCATACTCTGCACTTCTCCATGACTGACTACATGATCTTCATTCCTCGATTCCCCACATTCATCCGCTTCAGATTTCTTTGGACTCAAAATATTTTCAATAAACTCGTCTTACGTTAATTATTCACAACCAAGCATTTTTCTCAGATTAGAATGCCGACTGACTCGGATGAACTGTGCCTTTGAGTTTTCGCAATTCTGTTTTTATAAAAAAAAAAATAGGGGGGAGGAGTGGCGGTTAACCAAGGATGGCGGTTGATAGAGTGGGGGATAATCGGAAGTTTACTGTACATATTAGAAAATTCTTATACACATATTATTTAAAATAAAAAAATTACATTGTAAAATTTTTAATTTGTTATTTTCCATAATATAAAGCTAAAGCTGTTATTTTCCATAATATAAAGTTGTATATAAAACTAAGCCAAAATGGACTTAGAATTATCATTTATTACCCTAGAAATAACAGACGGAATAACATAATTTTGCGTTACGACTCAAAGAGAAGAAGTTAGAGAGATTCGCGTACTTTTCTAAAGAAAATGCGATTTTATATATCGGAAATATTGAGCTTCAGAAAATCTAATTGTTCGAAATAACTAATTGCTATGTTTGCTCTATTGTTGAGACACTCTTTTTAATTTGTTATTTTTCATTGTTGAAATTGCAAAATTTCATTATTTCATCATCATTCACTGTACAAGAATACCGAGTCTGTCTCAAACATCCCGAACCGTCTAAGCAACCACGTTGCCAGAAGTGGTTTTTATCTAAAATTTTAGCAACGCATAAGTATTCTACCATTATCATGAAACAATTTTTTTAGTTTCCGAAATATCTGATTAAAAATTTCAAAGTTAAACCATCTTCTTTAAGAAGATAATCCACATTATTATACATGATATCCAGTATATGTATACATGAACGGTGAACGGAGCCTACTAATCCTATATAAAAGTTGGCGCAAGTATAAGTCAAAATAATCATTGTACTATATCAAAGTTAAGACAGAATGGGCTTAGAACGAATATGTATTAACCTGGAAATAAGAAATGAAAAAACACATTGCATTCGTAACTGTAAATCATATTTTTTACATTACAACTTTAAGAGAAGCGTTAAGAAGATAATCGCGTACTTTTCTGAAAGAATCACCAATACTTACTATTTGATGACAATTGGATACAATATCTTAACGATGCAATGCTGAATGAAAAATCCTCCTCTATTCTTAGCACTCGGAGACCCTTTATATCAAACCTACTATCTTGAATTATTCTATCAGTATTGATGACTTTTACACAATCTCATTATTCAAAACAACCTACAGACATGTTTGCTCCATTGTTGAGACAATTTTTATTTGTTATTTTACATTGTTGAAATTAACAAAATGTCATTATTACATATTATATCTTTATATTGTAAAATTCTTTTAGTTTCTGAAAATTGATTAAGGTTTTGAAAGTTATTAACAATATTCTTTAAGAACTATTAATCCCTAAATAAACATACATGAGTGTTACCCCTACATCCTAGTGAAATAAAAAAGAAAAAAACATGCGTCAAGCATAGATTATGAAACACTCTCCAACACATTCAGAATAATGTAACAAAATTTCACTGTTTAATAAGTTGAAATAGGATGTCTAATTGAACCATTTGGAAACGCATGAACACATTTGATAACCCAATTTCAGCAATTCTCATCTACAGTCGGAAAATTACCCAAATTTTTTGAGCAGTCCTGTATATGATATATATATATATGTGTGTGTATCTATAAACTATACGCATGCAAAAATCTAGTTCAGTTACGAAATGTACACCACATTTAAAAATTCTGTTTCAGTAATTTCCGCTGATAAGGAGCATGGTACTACGTGAATTATTTTATGTATGTGCAGCCCTATATACGAAGTATAGAATTTATACAGAACGAGTAATATGCAAAAATTAGTTAAATTTAAAAGTGCATACCGAAATTGAAAACGTATTTGCAGCAATTATTGTTCAAAGACTGTACCCAATTTTTTTTCCGTGTCCCTGAAAATATAAATGCTATGAATGCCCTATTCTATAGTAATCATCTTGTAGTGAAATTCAGTGATTTATATCTATTTCAATACATTTGAAATAGCGTAATGTTATTGAAATACACTGCAAACGATTTCTCCCCATCGACAATAATATAACGGACTGGCGCTAAGATGTTATATATTCCCGCGGCTGCCATCTTGGATTTCTCGGCGATGTTTTGTTGGCGTTTATCGATAAGGTAACCCCGACGAATGACGTGTTCTGGCTACCCCGTTAAGCCTAACTTGCGCATAAATCTGCTTGGTGACATTTACTTGGCGGGAAAGGGACTTTCACGCCAAGAAAAAATCCAAGATGGCGACCGCGGGAATATATAACATCTGTTCTTTTAAGTGCACCTGAATTCTTTTAAGTGCCCCTGTAAATGAAGTATTAATGCTATACACACTTCATATTCAATACCGAGCATGCCATGGTAACCACCATTAACATATATCAATTGCATGAAAATCCGATTATATTTAAGTTATAGCATGTGGTTTTGCGTTTTTTAACTAATCACTTACACAACTGGTTCGTTCACATAAACACACCAAAGTGGACTGTACACACGAATTTATTATAACACTAAACATTTGCGAGCCAACAGCGGCTTACTACATTCCATCATTTTTCACATTCTACCACAACACGAATCAAAACAGAATAAACACAATACTTACATAAACATTCTGGTCCCTGTTGAAATCCCCTGGGATTTCAACAAGTAGTTAGCTGCTTACAATTTATAACTATAATGAAAGAACAATTAATAACACAAACAAATTAATACAAAAAATAGAAAAATATTAGACAGTTCTGAGTTCACAGTTTTTAGTTTCTATAGGAAGAGGACACAGTTTCACTATTGGACGATCGATGACACAACTACTAGTCTTGATCGTAACAACTCTGACCTTATTGTCTGAACCTGGATGAACATGTTATTATTCGTCCTAATTTCCATTTAAGTGGTGGAAGGTTGTCATCTTTGATGAGGATTAAGTCATTGACTTCTAAATCTCGTTGACTTTTTTGCCGTTTAGGTCTTTACTGAAGTTGAGACAGGTATTCCCGGCTCCATCGTTTCCAAAATTGCTGAAGAATGAACTGTCTCACATGCCATCTATCAAGATGACTCAAAGGACTGCGACTTAGATCTTGTTCAGGTATGGCAGTTAGAGAAGTTCCAACTAGGAAGTGACCTGGCGTTAGAGAAGTTAAGTCTGTTGGGTCAGATGATATGGGACACAGTGGCCTAGAGTTGAGATAAGCTTCAACTCGCGTAATCAAGGTTTGGAACTCGGGATAGGTTAAGACAGTGTCACCAACGGTTTTCTTCAGATGCGTTTTCATTGATTTTACTCCAGATTCCCAAAGTCCACCAAAGTGTGTAGCAGAAGGCGGATTAAAAGTCCAGCGTATTTCCTATGACGACAAAAATTTGTTTATTTCTTCATTCTGCTTGCATTGCAAAAGATATTTGTCGATTTCTTTTTCTACACCTTTGAAGTTGGTTCCACAATCACTAAAAATCTCAAAAGGTTTCCCTATTCTTGCGATAAATCGTTTTAACGCATTTAAAAATGCCTTTGTTGAAAGATCTTCTACAACTTCAAGATGGACTGCTTTGATGACGAAGCAGACAAATACACACACATATGATTTAAATTATTTTAGTCCGCGTCCTGCACGATATTTAATCATGAATGGTCCTGAAAAATCTGTTGCAACTCCATGAAATGGTCGTAATTGTGTTACTCTAGATACTGTAAGATTAGCCATTATTTGTTTTGCAGTTTGAGCTCTATATCTGCAACATGTAAAGTTCTTACTATTTTCCGAATAACAGACCTAGCAGTAATGATCCAAAATTTCTGTCTAATTAAAGAAAGAAGGAGCTCTGGAGCTGCATGGAGATATTTCTCATGAAAATGTTTAATTATGATCTTAGTCACATGGTGCTTTGATGGTAATAAGATTGGGTGCTTTTCATTCTCTGCCAGCTGTGCGTTTTTCAATGATCCTCCTACTCTTAATATTTTGTTATCATCTAAAATTGGACACAAACAAACGAGACTGCTGTTTGTAGGTGGCTCTTTTCCAGCTTCTAAACACTGAATTTCTTTATTGAAGTTCACTTGTTGAACTATTTGAATAATGCAGCGTGTTGCGGCTTGAATTTCATTGCTTGATAAAAAGAACGTATTTCTTTCTACACGTGTTACCTTTGAATTGGAGATGAATCTCAATAGTAGGGATTGACCGGAGTAGCAATTTTGCGAATACCGAATACTTGAAACTTTTTAATACGCATTTTTTTCATATATTAGCTTTTTTAATAAACTTTATTATTAAGTACTTTGTAATTAAATTAAATTCTCAATAATTTAATTCAGTTACATTTATATTCTTAAATCTAACACAAAAAAATTTAATGACTTCTTTCCACTCACAAGTTCATAAACCCATCACTTATTTTTTATTATTTTATCACTAATCAATACCCAAAAATAACCTATAAAAGTATTAAACTATACAGGGTATAATTAAAGATAAGGATTGTTAGAAAAACAAAAGTTTATTCAAATAAACATAAACAATGTTGTCATTAAGCTGATTTACTGATTGTCTAAGTCTAATTATAAACTTATTGAATAGGAATGTTCTCAAAATACAAGAAGGTATCATATCAGTTTGCACATTTAACTATTTTCTGTAAAATTATTGATAGAATATTTATATTTTGATTAATATTTTAACATTGTGGTGATGAAGATAAGAAATTTGAGCGATTTTGATATAATGGTTATAAAAGCTATAGGATAGGCATAGGGGTATACTTATTTGATGTGCGTATTTTCTTTAATATACACCTTAGATATACAGACATGAACTCTGATATACTTATTTGATGTGTATATTAAAGAAAATACACATTAAATAAATTTAAAAAAATTACTAATGTAGAAGTAAATAAAATTAAATGATAAAAGAAAGATGCGCATCTTCCTTACTTTTTTTTTTGTCTGTTGTAGACAGTTGTTTTGTTTTCACACCTATGTAGACTATTTTAGGAAGGAAAAAAAAAATTTTAAATTAAAAATGGCCTTTGACTTGTTTTTTGTAATGCAGCTGAACTCATACACATAATATTGAAACTCATTATTTAGCCTATTCTATTTCTAAGTAAAAGAGAATTCTTCTACTTCTAAGAAAATACTTATCTGCAATTATTTGGCCGAATACTTAAAAGTATTCAGCCGAAGCCGAATATTCGGTTTACATGCCGAACTACCGAATACCGAATCAACTATTCGGTATTCGGTCAATCCCTGCTCAATAGCCAAGCAAATATGCGTTGCAACTTGGAAAACGAAGATATTTTTGATATAATATCAAGTTCTTTTACATTTTCAGAAACTACAAATGATAATGTTTCACGTGCTTCTGGTAATTCTTCTTCATTTATGGTAATAGATTCATGCACGGGAACTTCATTGCTTCTTAACCACAGTGGGCCGTTCAACCACAAGTCATGGGACAGTAGTTCTGCAGGAAGCAACCCACGTGATGCACAATCAGCAGGATTTTCTTTTCCGTTCACATGGTTCCAATTCTCAGCTGGTAAAATGGATTGGATTTCAGATACTCTGTTGGCTACAAAGACTTGCCATCTTTTAGGATTTGATCTTAGTCATGACAGTACAATTTGTGAATCGCTCCATGCATGCACAGAATCTGGTTTTATATGTAATGCATCTCTAACAGCCTGTATTAAGTGTGCCAGCAATACTGCAGCATATAATTCCAGTCTTGGAATCGTGACAGGTTTTAGTGGTGCTACGCGAGTTTTAGCTGTTAAAAGTTTCACATCAGTGTTAGAGTTGTCACAAGTTTTAACGTAAATAACTGCTGAATAACCCTTTTCTGAAGCATCACAAAATCCGTGAAGTTCACATCGAGAATAATTGGGCAAGATGACTTTACTAGGTATATATATGGAATTTAAGAGTTTTACTTCTTGGCATAAAATTTTCCACTTTTGATCAATATTTTCTGGTACTGGGTCATCCCATGATAATTGTAATTTCCACAGTTCTTGAAGGATCATTTTAGTTAGAATTACAAAAGGTGCAATCCATCCCAATGGATCAAAAAGCATTGATACAAATGACAGAATAATTCTTTTAGTAGGGACACTTTGATAATCTATATCACTGAAATTACATTTGAACATATCATTATCAGGATGCCATTCCACTCCTAGAACTTTTATGGCTTTATTGCCCATTACATTATGTATATTATCATTAACTGTGTTTGCTAACCCAGCATTTTTCAATAGTGATGGTTCATTTTCGGACCTTTTATGTAACTCAAACCCACCTTTTTTTAGCATTTTCTGCAATTCATATATCAATTCAGTACCTTCCTGACTATTCTCAACACCAGTTAAAACATCATCAACATAAAAATCTCTTAAAACTATAGTCTTTGCTTTTGGGAAATTAAGACCCCCATCAATTGCTAACTGACTCAAAGCTTTAGTTGCAAGATATGGAGTAGCAGCAGTTCCATAAGTGAGAGTGTTTAAGCGAAAAACTTGTATTTATTTATCTTGACTATCTCTCCATAATATTCTCTGAAAATCCCTATCTTTGTCATGAATTTTTACCTGCCTATATATCATTCTTATATCAGCTGTGATTGCAATATTATGAAATCTAAACCTTAATAAAATGCAAATTAAATCATCTTGTGTTTTCGGACCTACCATTAGAGTGTCGTTTAAAGATACACCTGTTGTTGTTTTAGCACTTCCATCAAAAACTACACTTAATTTGGTGGTTAAACTAGAACTATTCAAGACGAAGTGATGTGGAATGTCATAATGTTTATTCTCTAATTCACTATCTGTATTTGAAACAAGGTCCATGTGTCCCAGAGATAAATATTCTTTCATAAATTGAATATATTGGTTGTAAATTTCTGGCATGGATATTAATCTTTTCTCAAGATAAAGAAATCTTCTGTGTGCCATTTGGCGAGAATCACCTAAATTATCTCGATCCTGTTTAAATGGTAATGCGACTGAATAGCGGCCTGTTTTTTCTCTGAAATGAGAACTCTCAAAGTGCCTTTCACAAAGTTTTTCTTCAACTGTTAAAGGTTGCACATTTGGAATTTTTTCTAATTCCCAGAATGAATTTACTAACTCGTCAGTTTTTGTACTTAAATGATTTACACATACTGGATCAGTTGCCAGCGTTTCAAAATTTGTAGTACCCGAAATTATCCACCTAAGTCTCGAATTTAATGCAAATGGAAGGTGAGGTTCACGTTTGACAATTTCTCCAGTCATTAAATGCATAAATACATTTACACCAAATAGAATGTCAATTTTTTGTGATTTGAAAAATAATGGATCAGCTAACATTAAATCATTGAAATTATTGCAAATGATTGAAGGCAAAGACACATAGGGAATATTATCTGTCACCTTATCCATCATGAATGCTGATGTTGATACTCTAAGATCACTTTTGAAGTGAGAAGTGAGTAATAAATCAACTTCCCCATTACTCACATTATTAAATGTTCCCAAACATGACACAGAGATAGAACTATCTTTGACCTTTAATCCTAATTTATTTACACATTCTTGTGAAAT
This sequence comes from Maratus speciosus, assembly GCA_963932465.1. Taxonomy (NCBI): domain Eukaryota; kingdom Metazoa; phylum Arthropoda; class Arachnida; order Araneae; family Salticidae; genus Maratus; species Maratus speciosus. The sequence continues at coordinate 279,332,679 of OZ010788.1, read as the reverse complement.
AAATGACCTCTGAGAGCCATTATCACATAAACATCTGCATTTTACAAACTCTTGTTCAGAATTTTGAACTTTTACTAATGCGGTACACAACAAAATATGGCTCTTTTGATTACAATTTTCGTTTGACTCATAATGAAAGGCACAGACTGTAGGCGAAACATTTTCACTTGCTGACTCAACTTTTTTAGGGATAAATTCTTGTGCGTGTGGAGACATACTATTTGACTGATTCTTATTCCTTGAATAATTTACCATGTGCAAAATACTATGATATTTCTTAAAGCAATGACGGCACGTATTTAGACTCTTACATTTATTGAGGAAATGCATATTAGATAAGCAATTGAAACAATAATGATTACGTTTTACGAAATCTATTCGTTGTTGAACAGGTAAATTAAGAAACTTTGAGCACTTAGCTAAACTATGGTAAAAGTAATAAGTACCTTTCAATAAAAAAAACCTTTTAATAAAATAATATATTACCTTTTAATAAAATAAAATATTACCTTGTAATAAAATAAAAATTTAGTTAGTACCTTTTAATAAAAATTAGACATATAAATATCACTTGGCATATTTCAAATATTACGCGAGCAAAGCCGCGGGGTTTGCTAGTCATATTATAAAGAGGTAAAAATTGTTTATTTGTAGGAGGTAAGCTCTGGAACTACCGAACCGATTCCAAAAGTAATGGTATCAAAATGATGGTGTTAGTCAAACTTAGAACATAGGCTATATTTTATGTCGGTGCCACTACCCAAAGGGGGTGCAGGATCAAAAACGTTCTAAAAATGCGATTTATGTGTTACTGAAGGGCCTAGAAATATGAAATTTGAAATATTAGCTACTTATTAGGTATAAAGGATTTCTAAGAGCAGTTCTTAAACGATTCGAAATTTAAAAGGGGAGAAATGCGCGAAAAGCGTTCTAAAAAACGTTCTAAATGGTGGTTTCTACACAATCTCAGGAAATAGCAAACCGATTTAAAAAATAATGGTGTCAAAATGACGGTGACAACCCTTGCTCCAACATAGGCTATGTTTTATGTCGGTGACACTACCCCAAAGGGGGTGCAGGGAAAAAACGTTCTAAATTGTGGTTTTTTTCGTTACGGAAGGGCCTAGAATCGTGAAATTTGGAATGGTAGTTAGTTATAAGGTATCAATGATCTCTAAGGGCATTTCCTAAAAAAAAATCGAAATTTAAAAGGGAGTAAAAATGCGCAAAAAGTGTTGTAAAAAACGTTCTAAATTGCGATTTCAATGCAATCTTAGGAAGTACTGAACCGATTTCAAACATAATGGTGTAAAAATTATGCTGACAGATCTCGCTCCAAGTTAGGCTATACTTTATATCTGTTTCCACTACCCCAGAGGAGATGCAGGATTAAAATGAGCGAAAAGCGTTCTAAAAACGTTCTAAATGCCGATTTGTCAGCGATATCTCAGGAAGAATCAAACTGATTTCAAAAGAAATGGTAGGAAATTGATGCTGACAGACTCTGCTCTAACATAGAAGCAATTTTATGTCGGTATCACTACCACCTAGACATTGCAGGAGCAAAAAAACGTTCTAAATTTCGATTTTTGTGATCGGTACGGGCTAGCAACTTAAAATTAGGCAAGGTACATATATATTAGATATAAATGATCTTTAAGAACAGTTTCGAAAAAATTAGAAATTTAAAAAGGGGTGAAAATGCGCGAAAAGCGTTCTAAAAACGTTCTAAATTGCGATTTATACTCAATCTCAGGAAATACCAAAGCTGGAGTAATACTCAAAAGTAACGGTTGCAAATCAATGGTAATAGTCCCTGCTATAACATAGGTTATATTTTATGTTGCGGTCACTACCATCTGAGGGTTGCAAAAGCAAAACATGTTCTAATTTGCGTTTTTTGCACAACTGAGTGGCCTAACATTTTAAAGTATGGTATGATATTTACTTACAAGATGCAGCTGCTTTCTAAGAACAGTCGAAAGAAAATTCCAAATTTAAAAAGATGAAGTAAGCGAAAAGCGTTATAAATTACAATTTTTAGTAACAGTATAACAGTATCACAGTAATACTGAAAAGGCTAGAAACTTTAAATATGGCATGGTAGTTTCTTATAACATATAAATGCCCTCGAAGGACTGTCGAAAATAAATTCGAATTAAAAGGGGGTGAAGCGAAGGGGAGGTGTGAAAAGCATTCTAAAAATGTCTTAAATTACGATATCTATGCAATTTCAACGGAATATAAACCGATTATAAAAGTAATAGTTGCGAATCAATGGTAACAGTCTCTGATCCTACACAGGCCGATGATTCTACCACCTGGGGTTTACAGGAACAACAAACGTTCTATAAAAAGCCTTTAAAAGCTTTCTAAATTACGTTTCTGTGGAATAATAAAAATAACAAACCTATTTCAAAATTAATGTTGGCAAATTAATGGTGACAGTTCCTAATTCAACATAGCCCTTTCTGTTGAGAGAGATGGTAGGACTTGGAATTTGACATGATAGTTAATTTTAAGATGTAAGAAGATGGTTTCTAAAAAATTCAAAACTTCAAATGAATACTGAAATGAGCGTATTAAATGAGCATAAAGGTTTCAAAATATTTTCTAAATTATCATTTATTTAGTTTTATTAATTTAAGTCTCCTTTCTGCCTAATGCAGTGTAATAATGATGTTTAATCAAACTGTGTTTTAAATAGTAATTTTGGAATTATTCTTAAAAGTAATAAGTAAAAATTTAGTTAGTACCTTTTAATAAAAATTAGACATATAAATATCACTTGGCATATTTCAAATATTACGCGAGCAAAGCCGCGAGGTTTGCTAGTTTACTTATAAACTGGCAAAAACAAATGTAATTTTAATAACTGTTTTTCAGTGTCTTTCGATTATCGGTCTATTTCGATTATCCGCCACACCGTCGATCCCGTGAGTGACGGATAATCGGAAGTATACTGCATTTATCAAATTCGTACAAAATGCATCGAAAATATTTTGTGCATGCCTTTACCTCTATTTATGCTTCATCAAGTGATGTAATACATAAACAAATTTGACAGCGGCGTTACTTTTACACCATGTAATTTCCAACGTGAGGTCACATGAATATTGCCCATAAGAAAATCGTTTAAAATGTATAGGTTTATTATATGACGTAATTTTTACCTTAAAAGCATTTCTCGTGCAATAATTTAATTTTTTAATTTTTTTCTCTCTTTTGAGATTAACGTGTAAATATATTATTCAATTTTACAGAGTTTGGGAATATTAATATTTCAGCTTTTTAAATATGAACAAATTTTCATCATTAAAAATTTTTCAGGCATTTTACGTACATCAGTAAATATTTGGGCATGTTACATATCACGTATTTGTCACCATTAAATGAGCTTGGTGTGTAATAATTTAATTATTTTAAGTTTTCTTACTTCATTAATATTCACGTGGTAAATACAATTTTTATGATGTAACTTTCCGTATTTCCTGCTTTTAACACGTGGTCATTTAATTATTATTTTGAAGTTTCGTTTCGTAAATTTAGTTCTTATTTGAGTTTCAGCCAACGTTACCTCCACTTCTAGGTCTACAGTGACGTGTATGACTTATTCGCATGGTTGCTAAAGTCACATAATAAATCTGAAAATTTCAAAATTTTAAAATATTAAAAAAGTAATGTTATTCAAATATTAAGTTGTTTTAAATTTTAATAGTATTTCTCTAATAGCGGTAACATTTATTTTTCTTGCAGCGAATGAAAGGGAGGAAAGGGTAAATGATGTCATTTTCTTATTATTGATAACATTTTCTCATTAAAACCGAAAAGAAAAACACGAGAGGAATTGTATTCTCTTGCATTACAACTTAGAGCTCAAGTAAGCCCTGTCCGCAGTATTTATCAGTACTGCGCGTGTGTTACAGCATAGAGTACCCTCTGTACTCTGTCCGGAGAGGTTATCTCCGCAACCTGCCCTAACTCTGGACAGACCTACGCCGGGAGCGTAGAAAAAGAAAGTCTTCACTTTTGAAGTTCTCAGCCGAGAGTCCCCGAAACGGCCTCAGGCCTTTAGGTATAGGTAAGTCAGATTTCTTTGATATCCGGCGGCACTTGAAAATGCTTGAAAAGTGTTTCAAGTATTGTAAGAATTATTATACTTAAAATGTCTAAAGCTAAGATCTTGACTTAATATATGATTTCCAGTCTGACAGATGGAGAGAGTTTAAGTGGAATATATTGCAAGTTTAATTGGGTTGTTAAAGATTTTATGATACACAAAAGGTATCGGTCTTGTAGCAAAAGGGGGATATTTAGGAACCACATCTGCTTTTATTGACAGGGTGCTATTGAATAAAACCAGGACTTTACAGTATGTTACTGTATACACATTTGACATTTTACATTGTATGTTACTGTGCATATGAGGATGTTTCTGATTTGTTAAATGGGTTTCGGAATTGGACGGATTAACAGTATTGAGCTGACTTGGCTATACCGGAGTGTTTAGTGGGATCAAGACAATAAGTCATGTAACATGCAATTATATCACCCTTCGATTTTTTTTCGTAAAAAATGGTAAATTTCGTAAAAAAATAGCCATAATTTTTTATGGCCATTTTTTTCCTTCTTGCGTTCCTTCTTACTTCTTACATATTTGACGTAGTGTTTCGTACACATAGTAGAACACTTCTGTCTAGCGTTCGAAAGCGTATAATGATTTTTTTGGTCCCAATGTTTTCCAAACGGAGACTAAGAATGCCAGAATTCACTGCAGCCATATCTGCCGACTTTACTCGGGGTAGTTTTTAGGATTACACACTGCTTTATCGTGTTTATAAAATATATAAAATATAGATTAAACTGTAATTTTTCTGACGTCATGTTCACCTTGGTTATAAAATGGATAAAGCGTGAACATATCGTGAACATTGCGTCCAAAAAATTATAGTTTAAACTACATTTTATAATATTAACGCCTTTGAATTTCCCCCTGATGATAGCTGCTTTATAACAGTTGAAAGTGTTTGGGATTTTTAACATCATTTTATGGTTTTTATGTTCTAATAATCTTTTTAACCCTTTATGTTCTGAATTATATGTCCATGAAAATTTTATCTTCTAACGCTGTTTTCGTGAATTTTTAAACTACATTAGAAGATTTGCATAATTATTTAATAAATTTTAAAAGGATAAAATAAATTTGAATTTATAGAGATTTTGTGCAGTATTTATAACCCCACTCACATCTTTTAGTTTAAATATTTTTCTTAGTATTTTGTAGAATATAAGTGCAATTCTGGGGGGACGCAGGCATTATGCAACTGTATTACCCAACTGTATTACCCAAATACTAATAAGTATTTGGGGATATGTTCTCAGTTTTCAAGTGTGTAAAGATACAGAACTCTAAACCATATATATATTTTGTGAAATCGCTATTTATATATTAAATTATCTCTTGACTTTTAATTTAACACCTGCTACATAGGCCTCGAAAATACATGCAAAGTTAAAGAATAATGATGTAAGAATGAACAATTGTTTGCGGCAAATTTTATTTATAACCATTAATATTTATTTGTGGCAAATATTACTCGCAACGAATATAACAATGTAAAATATCAATCGTCTTTTGTTAAACAATCTAGCAACAATGCGAGTAAGTACTCCCGGATAACTAAATTTAGATTTTACAAGATATATTAGAGGAATCTAAAGCACTAACACAGTTCACATGATATTCTATCACAATTCTACATTTTTCGCCCTGTTATCATTTTTTTTCACTTTTATATGCCATCAATTGATACTTTTGTATGTTACTGTATACACATTTTATATTTTACCTTTTATGTAACTCTGTATATGAGGTTGTTCTCCTCGTTTTCTCTCTCTTACAGTTTTCTGAATTGTTAATTGGGTTACGGAATTGGACGGATTAACAGTATTGAGCTCACTTGGCTATACCGGAGGCTTTTTCAGGAAGGCTCACGTTTTCAGCACCAGCCTTGGCGAGTTGGCGAAAGCGAGAACGTTCAGCCAGCTCTAACGCCAATCGTCGTCTTGTGTTTTGTTTTGAACCGAAATGGGGGAAGAAGAACTAGCATATTTTAGAATAACAGTCCTACCTAAATTAAAGAAATATTTTCAATTATGTGTTCTAGATGAAAAGAAATCTTCTTCGAAAGAAATTGTATTACGAACTCTTATACTCTGTTTTATCAAAGGCCTTTATTACTTTTGATGATATAGACTAAAATTTTGATTATTTGATCCCCTCAAAATTCTACATTTTCATTCAATTGAGTATTATTAATTCCATACCTTTATTAAAAAGGCCTTTATTATTTTTATATAATTCCATACCTGTTAAACAAAAATTCATTACCTTCATAAATCTAGATATTTGATTACATATAAAGATGGATTTATGGGGATGATGAATTAATGCAGTTTCAGTGCATTTTGATGTATATAAACACAGATTTAAAAAAATACCTGTGGCAGAAAATTACTATATTTTCTGCGATGAACTTATATAATTGATTTAATATCAAATCATCCTGCAGAAACAGTACCCAAAGTCGAATGAAAATAGGCTAAACCAGAAGAAAAAAAAAAAAAAAAAACCTATCACACCCCCAACCAGGAGGTTTAGAAATTGCCTTTTAATGTGAGATGAATTTCTTATGGCTGTTCTCAACTGCTCTGCTCAACAAGCGCAAAACGTTTTGACACATTTACAAATTCATTTTTTAACGGAAAGATATAAAATTGGAAATCCTGACCATGGAAGCGATTTGGAATCGAACTGTGTTTTCCATTTTTGGATCAATCAATTACCTATTGAGTTAGAAGCGATTTGGATCACGTGACACGGCATTTTTCTCCCCTTACTGACTGGATTTTCTTCTTTCGTTCGGAAGTTCGGTTCAAAATGCCAACTTTGACAGTATTTTCTAAAAGATCTATTTATTGCGTTTACAAGAAAACGGAAAAAACAGTTCGATAACATAGTTTCTGAATAACAACACCTTCTAGTCTCAGGAGTTTCCGAACAAAAATGAATTAAAACTTATGTCAGAAAGTTGACCCTTTGGAGTTGAGAACAGCCTTAAGGGGAGGTGGGGGAGAAGGAATATTGAATGACTATTTTTTGTTACTTCAAAGTAACAAATAAAATCACTAGAGAAATTTTTTAACTATGTATGGTAGTGAGGGGCTGTATATTTAAATAGTTATATTTATCAATTAACAAATGGAAAAATAAACCAAAAAATTAAAAACTTGGAATATTTAACTTTTTTTTGAGGGGGGGGGGGTGAAAGAAAAACAAGCTTTTTTTCGGGGGGGGGGGGGCGAGGCAGAATTAGAATAATGGTCCTTTACTTATAGTTACTTCAAAGTAATGAATAGGACGGAAAATTATAAATAAATGTAAAGAATTAAAAAAAATGAAAGCGTGTGCACAAAAGGTTAATCCTGATTTTTTTTTTTCTCAATCATTCATTCTATTTCTTTCCTTTTCTTATTTTTATGGTAAATTATTTATTTGCTATTTAAAAATCAACAGATAGAGTAAAACACAATTTTAACTAACCAACTTAACTTCAACCAACCTTTAACTTCAACTTAATAAATAGCGCAATATGTGTGATGAATGACGAAAAATGGAGTGTGTGTGTAAGGGGGGGGGGTCATCCGAGAGAATTTAGATGATTTATTCAAATATGACGAATGACTATTTTAAAATAACAAATAAAACAACTAGAACGAAATAATATTTAAAAATATGGCAAACATTTTAAAATAAAAAACTGAAGAATTTTAAAGATTTTTAATTTTGTGCACGAGGGGTAGACCAATGTTTTCTTTTCATAAAAACTCAAATAATGATAAACATTTAACAGCATTAAAATGTGATATTAATTGATTTAATTGCATGCATCAACTTGCAATTATTTTAACTGATTGATTTAATTGCAGGATACAGCTAAATAATTTATGATTTATCGTTCAAACAAATTATAATCGAAATGATTTTAGTTTCAACTTCCTATTAACGTCTAATCACAATTAAATTAAGAACAATTAAATTTTAATGAATTATTTCAGTGAAAATATATTTTATTAATGCAATCAACACGTCACGCAATTATGCGCTTAATAATAATAATAATAAACTAAATTAATTCAGTAGTAATGCTAATAAACTAAGTTCAACTGTGTCATAAAAAATGATCAATAGAATTATATTTATTACAAAAAAATCTTCACATCTGTTTTTATTTTTCCTAAAAAATAAAATACGTTCTCAATTTCTTCGAATATAATGAATCAATGAAATAAATTAATATTATTGAACTGAAAAACGTAACTTATGTTTGAATTATATATATTGCGCAGTTAAAAGCATTTTAATGCAAAAAAGTTCTTAGTTTTATAAGCAAAAAGCTCTCAGCAAAGGAAGGGGGTTGCTGTTCGCTACGCGTAAGACGTCAGGAACAGGAAAGGGAGCGTAGCATTGAATTCATCCCCGCGCCAACCGTTACTCTGGCGATAAAGTGCTCAAAACGTGAGCCTTCTTGAAAAAGCATACCGGAGTGTTTAGTGGAATGGAAAACAATAAGTCAGGTAACATGCAATTCTATCACCCTTCTATTTTTTTCGTCCTTTTAACATTTTTTTTCACTTTTATATGCCCCCCTTGATACTTTTGTATGTTACTGTATGCACATTTTATATTTTACCTTGTATTTTACTGTGTATATGAGTGTGGTCTCAACGTTTTCTCTCTCTTACAGTTTTCGGAATTGTTAATTGGGTTTCGGAATTGGACGGATAAAGAGTATAGGCTGACTTCGCTATACCGGAGTGTTTAGTGGAATCAATACAATAAATCAGGTAACATGCAATTCTATCACCCTTCTTTTTTTCGTCCTTTTATAATTTTTTTTCACTTTTATTTGCCCTCCCTTGATACTTTTGTATGTTACTGATGGAAAGAATATGTCTTTCCAACAAACTTTAACTTTTATCTATAAACTATGATGTTATTATATACGAGGCAGCATATAAAAAGAAGCATTCGTATGCCCATAATAGAACCTGAACTAGGTTAAGTGCATGTCTTGGTAAAGTATCGTACAGATAAAATTTACGATACTAATAAATCTACAAAAGTCATCGAAATTACGATTTATAGTTGTGTAGGACATCATGAGGGCATAACAACGAAATTTACAGCTGACCTTTGACCAGAAGGACCACACACACGGAATAAAGTAAAAATAAATATAACTGGGTACAGCAAAAACTCAACCTATAAGGTTGCGCCACATAAATTCAGAGTCGACCAATGATATTCGCCTGTAAAGATGGGTGGCAACTCTATATGCAAATTTTCTAGCTATATGGTATAATTTTATGTTTGCATAAATAATGTAAACAGGACAATGTCCGTTTTTTTTGCTTTTTTCAGTGTAAGTAAGAGACAGACTTCACTTGCAAATTTTATCTCAATGCTGATGGCAGCAAAAAAATAAGATGCTGCGGTTGGATTTTAGCAGATTGCTGTACCGTGAATAACATATAAAATATATATATAAAAAAAAAGTTACCCCAACATTGGCTTAATAATACATGTGATGGCCGATTAAGGATTAATATTTTGTGTCAACATTTTTTTTGGGAGACCTTTTGTGCCTACGTGTGGGATATTCTCGGAGCAACGAGAATTCTACATGCTGCCGGGGGCAGTGGATCAGGTAGTCCATTATGATTTTATTCCATTGTTTTTACCAGTAATAAGCATTACCTATGAAAGTAACGGACTATGGTGATATTTCACGTGTTATAAAATTAATTAAATAGATTGATTAATTGAAATAGGTAAATATATATATAATGATGTGCATCAGCATTACTATTAAAATATATAACCCACAATATGTAAATAAAATTTTTTTTATTGTAAATTTTCTCCTATAATAAAATGTAATCAAGTTTGAATATGAGTAATCTTTTCTTTATTTTAATTCTTAATTAACATTTTTCTCTTATAGATGTGGGAATGTAAAATAAATAATCTATTTATCTATATGATTTACTAAAAAAATTATTATATAAAAGAAATTACAGACTTAGAAGGTAAACGATCTCCGAAAAAAATAACACAGCGCATTGATTAATTATAATTTTAATATTTAATATATTAAATTTTCTTTGGATTTCCCTGAAGGGAATTGTTAATTATATCGCTTACCTAGAGTCATTTGGTGCTAACACTGTACGAATAGTAAGAATCATAAAAATTAATCTCCTCATATAAAATTAATATTAATCAACCTCATTACCCGTGTTGCAATGTATTAAAGTTATGGATATATTTTAGCATGTATATATCATTCCAGCATAGGGGAGTGAACCAGTTGTAATGGTGCCTTAGCCTTTTCCTAATTATATTAATTTAATTAATTTAATTTTAGGAGACCGAACCATAGGTTATTAATAAAAAAAAATTCTTTTTCCCTTTTTTTTTTTTTACGTGTATCACCATAGTCGGTTTTAGTAGTACATATGAATCGGCAAACAGAAATTACTATACTACAAGAGAAAATATTATTGTGCTCATTATATAAAATTATTATATATATGTATATATAACTTACAACAGAAATTGAAAAACAAAATTTCTTTGTGTTTTCACTGAGTAATGAAAATATCTTATGTACATTGTAAACTTCAATAATAATAGTAATTATATGTTTGATGGAAACAAATGAGTAAATTAATATGATAAATACAATCACAGTACTTGATAAATAAATAATTTTGGTCATAATTATTAAATCACTGTGTATAAAATTTGCAAATTTAATGCAGTTAAGCGAAATTAACAGTTTGCTATTTTATAATACTGTACATTTTTTTTAAACCCTTTTCACTATTTCGCAGTGTTGATGTGTATTACTATGTTTTAAAATTTTATTTACATGTATAAAATTGATACTAATAACTAGGCGTTATTTTGGATGGTATATTGTGTCGCTCTTGATAAAAAAAAAATAATATTACTTAGTTTACATTATATTCTTATTTAATGAGTAATAATTGTAAACGTAAAAGTCATAGAGATAATACAAGGGTAAGTGGAGTTACAACTAGGAAACAATTAAAAGAACTGGCAAATACAAAGAAAGAAAGTAGTGTAGATTCAAATAATAATAAAAGTAGTAACAAGAATATAAATAATAAAAATTGTAATAAGAAAACTACTATTACGATTAACAATACACCCCAGAAAAACACATATATCATGGCCACTGACAAAATAACTGCCGAGAGTGTAATCGGCTTACTACCTAATTATGATGGAAAAAGAGAATCTAACATAAATTCCTTTTTATTACAATTTGATAATTTAATCAATCAAAGCGAATTAAGCCCGATTTCTCAATTAACGATTCTAAAGGCAAGAATCGTTGGTCCCGCTAAAGAAAAATTAATGAGGGATGAAAAATTATTTTCGGAGAGTAATTTAGACAATTTCAAAAAGAAATTAAAAGAATTATTCGAGATAAAATGTAGTTTTAGTGAGGCACAAACAAAATTTTTTTTCCTTAAGCAGAAACCGGATCAAAATATGGCGGACTTTATATTAGAATTTAAAGCAGCAGCGGACTTATATATAAAAAAAAGTGGACAGGATATTGGGGATGATAATGACTCCAAATTTACGCAAATGGTAAAGTTGTCTAGATTTCTGGATGCAATTAGAAGCGATTTTAGCTTAGAAATTCGTAAGGATTCTCCGAAGGATTTTAACACTGCATGTGAGATGGCATTAAAATTAGAGAGAGCTTTTGCACATGTCGATGTTAAAGATCTCAATAATATCGCTGCTAATAAGGACCCTGAATTAGTGAAGGAATTAGTAAAAATGAATATGGAAAGTGCGGAGAAAATTAAAATATTGACTAGTGAATTAAACAACATTAAAGTACATATGAATTCGAATGCAAATAATGTAACTAAATATTGCGATCATTGCAATTCTAAAACGCATTCCAATCAAAATTGCTGGTTCCAAGGTGACAAAGACCAAAATAAAAGTAATGCCGCTGAGAGAAACAAAACAACCCCTCATAACGAGCAGAATTCAGAGAGGAAATGTGGAAGAGATAACAGTTACCAGTATCAGGGAAATTTCCCACAAAATTCTAAATATATACATCAAAATTTCCATCCGAACCCTATGCATTATGCACCTCCTAACTACATGTATTACTCCCCACCCCCTCCCCATCTAAACTTTATGCCCCCACCCTACCCCAATTTACCTAATTACAACTACGGTTATAATCAGGACCATTACAATTCATATAACCAGAGTAATGGGTATGGAGGATATACAAGTGGAAATTATCAGAGAAACTACCATAGAAATAATAGAAATTCAGAAGAGGATAAAAACAATTCTCACAAAAACAAATATAAACAAAATAAAGATTATGAACAGAAACCTAAGGACAAACAGGGAAATTAATTGAGGGACTTACAGATTCAAATAAAAGGTACCCGCGTAAGTCTCTCATGGACGGGTCACACAATTCTAACAAATTGATTGCTAGCGTGAAAAGTAATAATATAGAAAGCCTTCCAATTATTAGTTTTGAAATAAAGGGTATTAAAATCACCGCCTTGGCAGATTGTGGGGCTGCGGTCAGCCTGGCCTCACCCTCCTTATTTGAGCAACTAAAGAATGCAGAAGTTAAATTCAAAAATTTATGTAATCAGGTAAAAATTCAAACACTCACTAATTCGACAATTGCTTTCAAACAATGTATCAAATTAACCTTCAAATTGGAAAATGTATTCGTGTCAGGTGCATTTTATATCACAAATTCAGATTTTGGCCGTGATTATAATATGCTACTCGGTTTTGATTTTCTCAAAACAAACAAAATTATTTTGGATTTTGAGGATAAAACCATGAAATTAAAAAATAAAAACATTACACTGAATTTTCTCTGAGACACATCTCAGGGGCAGATAAACAATTTAACTCCATCTCCCATTAGTACAAATGACAATCATGAACCACAGGAAATTAACATAAAAAAACAAAGAAATAAAAACAAAAAAAGAAAAATATCACGTAAAAATATTATTTCAGCTAAGATATCTCAAAACTCAGAGATATGTCCAGGTGAGAGAGTAATTACTGAATTAATATGCCCAAATCAATTTATTATTAATGACACTATAATGTTAGAACCAATTAAACATAACATTAACATACATTATGACACATCAATTCATGAAATTGGCAAAGATAATAAAATTAACATAATTATCAGGAACGACTCGCAGCAGAAATTAAATTTAGTAGAAGGAATGAATATCGGAAGAATTTCCAAGCATTTTGAGATAACGTCAGAAAATGACAATAGCAGTCAAGAATCAGATCCAATAGTACAAGTTAACAACATTTCTTTAGAGGAAATTCGTGAACGCAGAAAGGCGGAACTCAGTCCAGAGGATTTTAATTTACAACATCTGGATACTGATACACAAGCAAAATTACAAGAATTATTACTAAAGAATGCTTATGCATTCTCCAAAAATTATTACACTCTTGGAAAAAGATGTTTAGTTGTACCCAGATTTAATTTAATGCACAATTATCCTATACAAACAAAACCATATAAAACGGCACATAGTGTAAAGGAGTATGCTAAGTCAGAAATTGATAAGCTTTTGAGAGCTAATATAATAAAGAAATGTCACTCTGATTACGCGTTTCCAGTTATTTTTGTAAAAAAAAAAGTTACACAGAAAGGCGAAAACGTAGAAGAAGTTAAGTATCGCATCGCTGCTGATTTTCGTTTGCTTAACCAGATTTTGCAAAACTATGCCTATCCGATACCTGACATAAAACGGATTTTGCAGACAATAGGCGGCAAAAAGTAATACACTGTTCTAGATTTACACTCGGCCTTCTATCAAATCGTTTTAAGAGAAGAAGATACAGACAAACTTGCTATTATTACAGAACATGGAAAATTTTCTTATTTAAGACTACCTTTCGGCACACGTCTCAGTACGGCTTACTTCGCAGAATTAATGGATATATTATTAGGACACTTTGATAAAAGTCAAGTGACATATTTCATCGATGATATATTACTGGCAACAAACTCATTACAGGAAATGATAGAACTATTAGACAATGTACTGAGCATATTCATTGAAAACAATATTACAATTGAATCAACTAAAATGCAACTCTGCATGGAAGAGATCGAATTTTTAGGATTCACCCTTAATAAGGAAGGAATTTCACCTTCAAAAAGAAATATTGACAAAATTCAAAATTTAGCTAGACCTAAAAATAAGAAAGGAGTCAAATCACTCCTTGGTCTCTCCAATTATTTTAGATCACTTATTAAAGACTATTCTAAAATAGTAGACCCTTTAATTAGTCTCACTAAAGATAAAGTAAAATTTAAATGGTCGGAAGTAGAAGAAAATGCATTCAAAGAAATTCAGGCTGCTATTATACAGAATCCTACTTTAAAAACCCCTGATTTTTCGAAAGATTTTATTCTAATCACGGATGCGGCTAAAACCGCAATTTCGGGCATATTGGGACAAGAGTATGATGGCGTTCTCCAACCAATTGAATTTTTTGGAAGAAAATTAAGAAATCCTGAGAAGAATTACCCTAGTTTTAAATTAGAATTACTCGCCATACACGAGGCAGTAATGTATTTTAAATACATTTTAACAGGTAGGAAATTCATTATACGCACGGATTCCAAAGCCCTAACATATTATTTAAATTTAGAGAAACAGCCTGATATTGTAGCTAGATGGATCGACAATCTCGCACCGTTTAGCTATGAAATAGAATTTATTCCGGGTTTTGCCAATCCAGCAGATTATTCCACTCGTAATTTAAATAATTTAGCAGCTAGAAACGAACTACTAAATTCACTATTTGTCGTTAATAAAGATTTGGTTGATGAAAATATCAAAGAGCAGCAATTACAAGATGAGAAATTAGAGAAAATTATCGGTAAAATTAAAAACAACAAACAGAATAAAATTACTCGAAAGTTTGTTCTAAACAATAAAGATATATTAATTTTAAAACCTGGATCTGATGGCAAAGAATTACTTATCGCTCCAGAGTCACTTAAAATGGAAATAATAAAAGATGCACATAAACCTCATTTCGGTTTTAAAAAAACTTATGATATTATAAAGAGTAGATTTTATTGGCACGGAATGTACCGTGATATAAAGAATCATTGTAATAAATGTATACCATGCAATACTACCAAACAGCACCAAACAATCAAGGTGCCTACACAAAAAATAGTAAAGGACCAAGAGGTCGGTTCAGCAATTCATATCGATCTAATAGGGTTACTCCCTATGTCTTTGAAAAAGCATAAATACATTTTTGTTATTGTGGACTCGACGTCAAGATTCTTAGAAGCTGTTCCTATTCGCAACTATGAAACCCAGACACTTTTGAACGTACTGAACGGATACTTTAGCCGTTATGGTTTATGCAAATCCGTAACTTTAGACAACGGCAAATATTTTCACTCTCAAGTGTTCAAAGAATACATGGATTCCTTAAATATACAATTAAAATTTAGCAGCGTCACTCACCCAGAAACGAATGGAATTTCTGAAGTTACGAATAAGATATTAAAAAACTCGATAACAGCTATGAGTAAAACTACATTAGAGTGGGATACTAGGCTGGACTATTTTAAATTACTTTATAATACTTCCCCTCACCGCGCAACAGGTTTCCCGCCATCTCTCTTATTCTTTGGGAGAGATATTAGAAACCCAATTTCCATCCACCTTCCCACACAAGATATTATTACAGCAACATATGTGCAAAATAGGGTACAACATTTGGAAGAAATAAAAAAATTTGCGCTACATAATCAAGAACGAATGTTAGCCGAGTATATTAATAACGACGAAATGCAGAAAGTAAAATTTTTAAGAATCGGGCAAGAGTGTTACCTAAAATGTGTGGGTACACCGGGAGTATTTCAGCCTAAATGGAGAGGTCCTTTCGAAGTCGTAAGAAGGTTTCGCAATAATAATTACCTTTTAACAGAGCTCCAAAACCCGCTCAAAGAGCCGATTAAAAGACATATTTCTCTATTATTCTCAACAACGAAAGTCGAGTCTAGAGCATGCCAAATTCATAACGGGTCGGAGCAGGAAGGTAATCAACGTACATAAAAGTCGTTGGACATATATATATATTTTTTCATATATTACTGTATTTATGAAAATAATATGCGTTATTTCATTTATCGGTATACATACCCTTTTTATTATTCAAGAATATTCGTTAATCTATCAATGAAATGTTTCATGTACATTTGTGTTGTATATAGATATATTTTTTTTTTCAAGTGAAATTTGTGGGTTATACTACACATGGTTAAATTCTCGGAGAGGACATTATATACACATTATATGGGAAATTTAAGTGTAGGTGTGCTATATACCTGTATATATATATAAAATAAAATAAAATACATCGTGCAGAACAGCCGGTTCTTTTAAACCAATTTTTTTTTCTCCCCCAACGCACAGCGTGAAGTTTGGGAGCTGTGGCTTTTGTTTACGATGATGGTCAATGTTTTGAGGAGGAGCGCCATCTCGTGGTGCTAAAAGCGGAATTTTTCTCCTCTGTCCATCTTTTTAGGCAGAAGAGAGAGATTAGTTTCCCCCCCCCCCACCCTCCAGCCTGCGCGCCAGAGAGTTAGTTTGCTTTGGAATGGCCAGTTACGAAGGAACAATTTTGTGCACATAAGGTTTTGATCAGTAAAAGAAAAAGAACATTGGGACAATTCTATGGCATGCAATAAATGAAATTTTGCTTACTTGTCTTCAATCAGAGGCAGGCTGGGATGAGACGTCCTGAAGTTCTGCTTCGCTTGATTTATTTATTTATTTTTTTCCTTGTCGTATCATTCCTCAGAGAGTCAACTGCAAAGTATAACATATTATGAGTATCCTAATTTTCAAGCATTTTTATTATAAAATATTATAATTTTTTTTCTTACTTTCTTATTAATAGTAAAAATAAATTAGTTTAATTTTAATATTTATTAATACCTTGGGATTTAGCGGCTAGTCCTTATAGCATGTTTTTGCCAATAGGGCTGACATAAATTACAGTTGAGGCAGGGAATATGCATTGTTAGTTATTATTATGAAATTTGCTATACATAAATTTTTTTTTTCTTTAGTACAACAGTGTACATATTATAAAAATTATTCTTTTTTCTTATTTAACAGGGTGAACTTATCACTATTTTACTCTCAAATAATTGAAGTCATGCAGTAAATTTAATAATAATAAAAAAAATTAAGTTAAATAAATTAAAAAGTATTACTGTTACTCAGTCTATTAATTGAATTGTAAGGTCATATAAAATATTAATTATATAAATATTGTCATTTAAATTACATTACACTGGATTTTACACGAAGATAAATTATATTTTCTTTCTCATGTTCATTAATTAACAAAAAAAATTTTTTTTTAAAGAGGATTCCGTTTTGATTGCCAATCTGAAAATTATTCAGGGCTTGGACAACACTCCTTTTATTCTAATTCGAATTAAGTAAACAGTTACCTTTTTTTTCAAAATAAAAAAAAATAATTTTTTTTTCACGTAACAATAAATAAATAAAATACTAAATATGGCAATAAATAAATGATGTATTGCTTTTAAAAATAATAAGGTAACTAACGAGGAATATATCAATGTTTAAATAAATTAGGCTATATTACCTAAACCTTTCTTGTTTCTTTTCTGTAAAATAAAAATAAACAAATATCTTTTTAGCCTTTAATTACATAAATTAAATGGGATTTCTCAATTAAAATTTTATACCCTTGGTTTCTGGTAATTTAGTACAAAATAAATCGTACCTGTTTATGAGAATTCCTTCTCTTGTAATGTTGATTTCCTTGTTGCTGGCACAGGGTGGTGCACCGATCTTCATTATAGAGTGGACATTCAATATTAATAGGCACGGCATCCAGTTTTTCCGTAGCATTCTGTCTCCACCGCTAATTAAATTAAGATAAAATTAAGTACAAGGGTAGTCATTTAAGTATATTTTGTGATGGATGTAACAAAAATAATAAAATGTAATAATTAGGAATTTTGTAGATTAGATCCTCATATTTTTTTGTTGGTTCCGTTTAACCCCCCCCCCACCCCTTTTTTTTTTGTTCGCACCGAGTTATTTTGTTCAGACTCTACTTACTTCGTAGGTAGGTTTTCACAGGCTAGTGGGAATTAAAACATAAGGGTTAATAATATACCTCCTGTATGCATAACACAGTTTAGTTTAACACTGTTAAATTATGCAAATAAATAAATAAATAAATAATACATTTGTGATTAACATTTAACCCATAATCGTAAAAATACTAGTACCTGTGTATAATACAATGTGAATCTCAATACATAATGCATATACAAAACATATAAAATAATGAGATGTTTAGGTATTGCTTATGATAAATAATAATATTAATAGGAGCGCATAGATTGGCCAATCTTTCAAAAAAAAAACATACCTAAAGTATTACTTATATTTTATTCTCCACAACAACATTAAAACATAAATTATAAAAACATTCAATCATTGAGTAATATTGGATTATTTAGCGAGAGTTACATATAAATTTTTATAATGTAGTCGTGCTTACGAGGTACACGTCAAGACTACTTTCTTACCTTCAAATTGTTGTTTCATACCTCGACTAGTACTATATTATACAAACCTTAAGGGGTACCAGTAAAACTTACTCCTTCATTTCTGTTCTATCCATTGGAGCCAGCAGATCTGCGCCTTTTAGATTTTAGGCGAATTAGGCAGGATACTTGTCTTGCTGATGATGTTTTCTAAAAAAAAAAAAAAAAAAAAAAAAAAAAAAAAAAAAAAAAAAAAGATTATTAATGAATGTTGCAGTTATGAAAATATACATTCTCGCAGATTCCTAGTTTGAGTCCAATATGGCACGATTTCAGTTTTTTTTTCTTTGCGCTCCCAAACCGGCAACGCTATTACGGTGGCGACTAGATACTGTGGGAAAATTCATGTAATCGGTTGACCCCTCAGTCGGTCCCGCGCTTTTGCAGCACAGTCCATAAATTTTCATGGGGGAGACAAAGTGATTAGGACTGTAACGAGTTTTTTTTCTTTATCGATAAGTCGATCTTGCAACCAGTTTTCCCCATAGCCGAGAGAGGAAGGAAATGTCTCTTCCTGCTCTTGAAATGAATCGGTTTTGCGCTTAGGAGAAACCTGATTCATCTCTTTCTTTGAATCAAATATCATTTGTTAAGTCAGATAATCAAATACGAGCATGTTTTGTTTTAGTGGCAGTTAGCGATACAGAAGCGATGTATATGTAAATACACACCACTTATTTAAAATAAATAAATAAATAAATAATAATAATAATAATAATAATAATAATAATAATAATAAAAACACATACACTCTATAGGCGAAACAATAAATTAAAGAACCAGTAGATTTGAATGATATAAAAAATTTATATCGTATGTTCACGAGTTCATAATGTAACAATTGTATACAAATTTTGTCTCTCTGAGTATTTTATTATTATATATAAAATATAATGAATTGTCTTTTATGTGTAATGTTAGTTTAATGTGTAACTGTTTGCCTATTCATATTTACATATCGTATGGTAGAAATTTGGCGTTTATTATCTTACTTATTCCAAAATTGGTTGCTTTGATATACAATTGGCTAATTTAACATTAAATTGTTGAGTTCTAAATTGCAAACAATGGAATAATTAATAAATACAGTGCAATCTACTACGACAGTTATGCCTCGACGACGTGATCCGTACACCAGAACTGTTGGCGTATAAAAGGACTTGCGATGCACATCTTCAAGCCATCCAAACCACTATGATACTCAGTGAGTGTCAATGACTCTATATATACAACACAGGACAGGATGCACACAAAGTGCTGGACAATGACATGAGACTTTATATTCCAGCTGAAGGAGCAGGGTCAAGCAAAAAAAAAAAAAAAAAAAAGAAACACGTTGCACTAAATTTCTTTTTTTTTCCATATTGGAGGCGGAGATGATGGAAAGAATATGTCTTTCCAACAAACTTTAACTTTTATCTATAAACTATGATGTTATTATATACGAGGCAGCATATAAAAAGAAGCATTCGTATGTCCATAATAGAACCTGAACTAGGTTAAGTGCATGTCTTGGTAAAGTATCGTACAGATAAGATTTACGATACTAATAAATCTACAAAAGTCATCGAAATTACGATTTATAGTTGTGTAGGACATCATGAGGGCATAACAACGAAATTTACAGCTGACCTTTGACCAGAAGGACCACACACGCGGAATAAAGTAAAAATAAATATAACTGGGTACAGCAAAAACTCAACCTATAAGGTTGCGCCACATAAATTCAGAGTCGACCAATGATATTCGCCTGTAAAGATGGGTGGCAACTCTATATGCAAATTTTCTAGCTATATGGTATAATTTTATGTTTGCATAAATAATGTAAACAGGACAATGTCCGTTTTTTTTGCTTTTTTCAGTGTAAGTAAGAGACAGACTTCACTTGCAAATTTTATCTCAATGCTGATGGCAGCAAAAAAATAAGATGCTGCGGTTGGATTTTAGCAGATTGCTGTACCGTGAATAACATATAAAATATATATATATAAAAATAAGTTACCCCAACATTGGCTTAATAATACATGTGATGGCCGATTAAGGATTAATATTTTGTGTCAACATTTTTTTTTGGGAGACCTTTTGTGCCTACGTGTGGGATATTCTCGGAGCAACGAGAATTCTACATGCTGCCGGGGGCAGTGGATCAGGTAGTCCATTATGATTTTATTCCATTGTTTTTACCAGTAATAAGCATTACCTATGAAAGTAACGGACTATGGTGATATTTCACGTGTTATAAAATTAATTAAATAGATTGATTAATTGAAATAGGTAAATATATATATAATGATGTGCATCAGCATTACTATTAAAATATATAACCCACAATATGTAAATAACATTTTTTTATTGTAAATTTTCTCCTATAATAAAATGTAATCAAGTTTGAATATGAGTAATCTTTTCTTTATTTTAATTCTTAATTAACATTTTTCTCTTATAGATGTGGGAATGTAAAATAAATAATCTATTTATCTATATGATTTACTAAAAAAATTATTATATAAAAGAAATTACAGACTTAGAAGGTAAACGATCTCCGAAAAAAATAACACAGCGCATTGATTAATTATAATTTTAATATTTAATATATTAAATTTTCTTTGGATTTCCCTGAAGGGAATTGTTAATTATATCGCTTACCTAGAGTCATTTGGTGCTAACACTGTACGAATAGTAAGAATCATAAAAATTAATCTCCTCATATAAAATTAATATTAATCAACCTCATTACCCGTGTTGCAATGTATTAAAGTTATGGATATATTTTAGCATGTATATATCATTCCAGCAGTTACTGTATACACATTTGTTATTTTACCTTGTATGTTACTGTGTATATGAGGATGGTCTCCTCGTTTTCTTTCTCTTACAGTTCTCTGAAGTGTTAAATGGGAATCCGAATTGGACGGATTAACAGTATTGAGCTGACTTGGCTATACCGGAGTGTTTAATGGAATAATACAATAAATCAGGTAACATGCAATTCTATCATCCTTCTTTTTTTTCGGCCTTTTATAATTTTTCTTTTCACTTTTATATGCCCTCCCAAGATACTTTTGTATGTTACTGTATACACGTTTGATATTTTACCTTGTATTTTACTGTGTATATGAGTGTGGTCTCCTCGTTTTCTCTCTCTTACAGTTTTCTGAAATGTTAATTGGGTTTCGGAATTGGACAGATTAAGACTATGGGGCTGACTTGGCTATATTAAGGTTTTTAGTGGAATCAAGACAATAAGTGAGGTAACATGCGATTCTATCATCCTTCTTTTCTTTTTTTGTCCTTTTATAATTTTTTTTCACTTTTATATGCTCTCCTTGATAATTTTGTATGTTACTGTATACACATTTGATATTTTACATTGTATGTTACTGTGCATATGAGGATGGTCTCCTCGTTTTCTTTCGATTACATTTTTCTGATTTGTTAAATGGGTTTCAGAACTGGACGGATTAACAGTATTGAGCTGACTTGGCTATACCAGAGTGTTTAGTGGGATCAAGACAATAAGTTATGTAACATGCAATTATATCACCCTTCGATTTTTTCGTAAAAAATGGTAAATTTCGTAAAAAAATGGTCATAATTTTTATGGCCATTTTTTTGTAGAATGCTTCTGTCTAGCGTTCGAAAGCGTATAATCATTTTTTTGGTCCCAATGTTTTCCAAACTGCCACTAAGAATGCCAGAATTCACTGCAGCCATATCTGCCGACTTTACTCGGGGTAGTTTTTTGGTTTACACTCTGCTTTATCGTGTTTTTAAAATATATAAAATATATATTAAATTCTAATTTTTCTGACGTCATGTTCACCTTGGTTATAAAATGGATAAAGCGTGAACATATCCTAAACATTGCGTCCAAAAAATTATAGTTTAAACTATATTTTATAATAGTAATGCCTTTGAATTTCCCCCTGATGATAGCTGTTTTATAACAGTTGAAATCGTTGGGGATTTTTAACATCATTTTATGGTTTTTAAGTTCTATAGTTCTTTTTAACCCTTTATGCTCTGACTTATATGTCCATGAAAATTTTATGTTCTAACGCAGTTTTCGTGCATTTTTAAACTACATTAGAAGATTTGCATAATTATTTAATAAATTTTAAAAGGATAAATTAAATTTGAATTTATAGAGATTTTGAGCAGTATTTATAACCCCACTCAAATCTTTTATTTTAAGATCTTTTTAAAACTTTATGTACTGAATTTATATGTCCATGATAATTTTATAATATTTTATTTCACTCAAATATTTTATTTTAAATATATTTCTTAGTATTTTGTAGAATATAAGTGCAATTCTGCGGGGACGCAGGCATTATGCAACTGTATTACCCAAATACTAATAAGTATTTGGGGATATGTTCTCAGTTTTCAAGTTTGTAAACATACAGATTTTTAAACTATATATATATTTTGTGAAATCTCTATTTATATATTAAATTATCTCTTGATTTTTTTTAACGCCTACTACATAGGCCTTGAAAATACATGCAAAGTTAAAGAATAATGATGTAAGAATGAACAATTGTTTGCGGAAAATTTTATTTATAATAATTAATATTTGTTTGTGGCAAATATTATTCGCAACGAATATAACAATGTAAAATATCAATCGTCTTTTGTTAAACAATCTAGCAACAATGCGAGTAAGAACTCCCGGATAGCTAAATTTAGCTTTTACAAGATATATTAGGGAAATCTAAAGCATTAACACAGGTCACATGATATTCTAGATCACAATTCTACTTTTTTCGTCCTGTTATCATTTTTTTTTTTACTTTTATATGCCTTCCTTGATACTTTTGTATGTTACTGTATACACATTTTATATTTTACCTTGTATGTCACTGTGCATATAAGGTTGGTCTCCTCGTTTTCTCTCTCTTACAGTTTTCTGAATTGTTAATTGGGTTTCGGAATTGGACGAATTAACAGTATTGAGCTGACTTGGCTATACCGGAGTGTTTAGTGGAATGAAAACAGTAAGTCAGGTAACATGCAATTCCATTACCCTTCTATTTTTTTCGTCCTTTTAATATTTTTTTTCTCTTTTATTTGCCCTCCCTTGATACTTTTGTATATTACTGTATGCACATTTCTTATTTTACCTTGTATTTTACTGTTTATATGAGTGTGGTCTCCTGGTTTTCTCTCTCTTACAGCTTTCGGAATTGATAATTGGGTTTCGGAATTGGACGGATTAAGAGTATGGGCTGACTTCGCTATACCGGAGTGTTTAGTGAAATCAATACAATAAATCAGGTAACATGCAATTCTATCACCTTTCTTTTTTTTCGTCCTTTTATAAATTTTTTTCACTTTTATTTGCCCTCCTTTGATACTTTTGTATGTTACTGTATACACATTTGATATTTTACCTTGTATGTTACTGTGTATATGAGGGTGGTCTCCTCGTTTTCTTTCTCTTACAGTTTTCTGAAGTGTTAAATGGGAATCCGAATTGGACAGATTAACAGTATTGAGCTGACTTGGCTATACAGGAGTGTTTAGTGGAATAAGACAATAAATCAGGTAACATGCAATTCTATCACACTTCATTTTTTTCGTCCTTTTATAATTTTTCTTTTCACTTTTATATGCCCTCCCAAGATACTTTTGTATGTTACTGTATACACATTTGATATTTTACCTTGTATGTTACTGTGTATATGAGGGTGATTTCCTCGTTTTCTCTCTCTTACAGTTTTCTGAAATGTTAATTGGGTTTCGGAATTGGACAGATTAAGAGTATGGGACTGACTTGGCTATATTGGAGTGTTTAGTGGAATCAAGACAATAAGTCACGTAACATGCAATTCTATCATCCTTTTTTTTTTTTTTTTTTTTTTTTTTTGTCCTTTTATAATTTTTTTTTCACTTTTATATGCTCTCCCTTGATACTGTTGTATGTTACTGTATACACATTTCATATTTTACATTGTATGTTACTGTGCATATGAGGATGGTCTCCTCGTTTTCTTTCGATTACATTTTTCTGATTTGTTAAATGGGTTCTGGAATTGGACGGATTAACAGTATTGAGCTGACTTTGCTATACCGGAGTGTTTAGTGGGATGAAGACAATAAGTCATGTAACATGCAATTATATCACTCTTCGATTTGTTTCGTAAAAAATGGTAAATTTCGTAAAAAAATGGCCATAATTTTTTATGGCCATTTTTTTCTTTCTTGCGTTCCTTCTTACTTCTTACATATTTAACGTAGAGTTTCGTACACATTGTAGAATACTTCTGTCTAGCGTTCGAAAGCGTATAATGATTTTTTTGGTCCCAATGTTTTCCAAACGGCCAGTAAGAATGCCAGAATTCACTGCAGCCATATCTACCGACTTTACTCGGGGTAGTTTTTAGGTTTACACGCTGCTTTATCGTGTTTATAAAATATATAAAATATAGTTTAAACTATAATTTTTCTGACGTCATGTTCACCTTGGTTATAAAATGGATAAAGCGTGAACCAATCGTGAACATTGCGTCCAAAAAATATAGTTTAAACTACATTTTCTAATATTAACGCCTTTGAATTTCCCCCTGATGATAGCTGCTTTATAACAGTTGAAAGCGTTGGGGATTTTTAACATCATTTTATGGTTTTTATGTTCTATAGATCTTTTTAACCCTTTATGTTCTGAATTATAAATCCATGAAAATTTTATCTTCTATCGCAGTTTTCGTGAATTTTTAAACTATATTTGAAGATTTGCATAATTATTTAATAAATCTTAAAAGGATAAATTAAATTTGAATTTATAGAGATTTTGTGCAGTATTTATAACCCCTCTCAAATCTGTCATTTTAAATATTTTTCTTAGTATTATGTAGAAAATAAGTGCAATTCTGGGGGGACGCAGGCATTATGCATCTGTATTACCCAAATACTAATAAGTATTTGGGGATATGTTCTCAGTTTTCAAGTGTGTAAAGATATAGAACTCTAAATTATATATATATTTTGTGATATCTCTATTTATATATTAAATTATCTCTTGACTTTTCTTTAACACCTGCTACATAGGCCTCGAAAATACATGCAAAGTTAAAGAATAATGATGTAAGAATGAACAATTGTTTGCGGAAAATTTTATTTATAACCATTAATATTTATTTGTGGCAAATATTATACGCAACGAATATAACAATGTAAAATATCAATCGTCTTTTGTTAAACAATCTAGCAACAATGCGAGTAAGAACTCCCGGATAGCTAAATTTAGCTTTTACAAGATATATTAAGGAAATCTAAAGCACTAACACAGGTCATATTATATTCTATCACAATTCTACTTTTTTCGCCCTGTTATCATTTTTTTTCACTTTTATATGCCCCCCTTGATACTTATGTATGTTACTGTATACACATTTTATATTTTACCTTGTATTTTACTGTGTATATGAAGGTGGTCTCCTCGTTTTCTCTCTCTTACACTTTTCGGAATTGTTAATTGGGTTTCGGAATTGGACGGATTAAGAGTATGGGCTGACTTGGCTATACAGGAGTGTTTAGTGGAATCAATACAATAAATCAGGTAACATGCAGTTCTATCACCCTTCTTTTTTTTCGTCCTTTTATAATTTTTTTTCACTTTTATTTGCCCTCCCTTGATACTTTTGTATGTTACTGTATACACATTTTATATTTTACCTTGTATGTTACTGTGTATATGAGGGTGGTCTCCTCGTTTTCTTTCTCTTACAGTTTTCTGACGTGTTAAATGGGAATCCGAATTGGATGGATTAACAGTATTGAGCTGACTTGGCTGTACCGGAGCGTTTAGAGGAATGAATACAATAAGTCAGGTAACATGCAATTCTATCACCCTTCTATTTTTTTCATCCTTTTATCATTTTTTTTTTTTTTTTTTTTTTTTTTTCTTTTCTATGCCGTCCCTTGATACTTTTGTATGTTAGTGTATACACATTTGATATTTTACCTTCTATGTTACTGTGTATATGAGGGTGATTTCCTCGTTTTCTCTCTCATATAGTTTTCTGAATTGTTAATTGGGTTTGGGAATTGGACGGATTAAGAGTATGGGTCTTACTTCGCTATGCCGGAGTATTTAGTGGAATCAAGACAATCAGTCAGGTAACATGCAATTCTATCATCCTTCTTTTTTTCGTCCTTTTATATTTTTTTTTCTCTTTTATATGCCCTCCCTTGATACTTTTGTATGTTAGTGTATACACATTTGATATTTTACCTTCTATGTTACTGTGTATATGAGGGTGATTTCCTCGTTTTCTCTCTCATATAGTTTTCTGAATTGTTAATTGGGTTTGGGAATTGGACGGATTAAGAGTATGGGTTTTACTTCGCTATACCGGAGTGTTTAGTGGAATCAAGACAATCAGTCAGGTAACATGCAATTCTATCATCCTTCTTTTTTTTTTCGTCCTTTTATATATTTTTTTCTCTTTCATATGCCCTCCCTTGATACTTTTGTATGTTACTGTATGCACATTTGATATTTTACATTGTATGTTAATGTGTATATGAGGATGATCTCCTCGTTTTCTTTCTATTACATTTTTCTGATTTGTTAAATGGGTTTCGGAATTGGACAGATTAACAGTATTGAGCCGACTTGGCTATATTAGAGTGTTTAGTGGGATCAAGACAATAAGCCAGGTAACATGGAATTATATCACCCTTCGATTTTTTTCGTAAAAAATGGTAAATTTAGTAAAAAAAATGCCCATCAGTTTTTATGGCCATTTTTTTTCCTATTCTGACCAGAAATTCAGAGTTATAACTTTTTACGACTAATCTTTCATCTTCACTTAACACTTCATTTATAATGGCTGTTTCATAATAATGGAAGCCATCACTCCATCAGAAGAAAAAACCTCGTTTAAAGCGGAAACTCGGTTAAGCGGGACTCGGATAATCGAGACTCTACTGTATATTTCATTTTTATTATGATCTTTAGAACATTTTTGTTGGTGTTAAGAGGGTGGGGGAGTAACCCCCGTGACCTCCCCATGGATCCGACATTTTTAAATAAATCGACATTTAGAAAATTAGTAAAATTTACTTTGTAAGTATACTTGGCGGAAAAAGGGGTGGGGTGCCAAAATCAAAGTTTGCGCCGCGTGCAAAAAAGGCTAGTTTCGGCCCTGAGCGGAACAGCACTCTTGAAAAACTAAAGCCTAAATTACCTTTTCATTTACCTTTTCATCATCCCCAATCATTTGCGTTCCTTCTTACTTTTTACATATTTGACGTAGTGTTTAGTACACATAGTCGAATACTTCTGTCTAGCGTTCGAAAGCGTATAATGATTTTTTTTGGTCCCAATGTTTTCCAAACGGCGACGAAGAATGCCAGAATTCACTGCAGCCATATCTGCAGACTCTGCTCGGGGTAGTTTTTAGGTTTAGATGCTGCTTTATAGTGTTTATAAAATATATTTACTATTATAAAATATAGTTTAAACTATAATTTTTCTGACGTCATGTTCACCTTGATTATCAAATGGACAAAGCGTGAACATATCGTGAACATTGCGTCCGAAAAATTATAGTTTAAACTACATTTTATAATATTAGCGCCTTTGAATTTCCCCCTGATGATAGCTGCTTTATAACAGTTGAAAGCTTTGGGGATTTTTGACATTATTTTATGGTCAAATAGGTGCTATCATCAAAGCGCCTTTTTGATGATAGCGCTAACTATGTTCTAAATTAACCATATATTTTAACTATGGTTTTTATGTTTTAAAGATCTTTTTAATCTGTACTGAATTATATGTCTATGAAAATTTTATCTTCTAACGCAGTTTTCGTGTATTTTTAAACTATATTAGAAGATTTGCATAATTATTTAATACATTTTAAAAGGATTTTATAAGGATAAATTAAATTTGAATTTATAGAGATTTTGTGCAATATTTATAACCCCACTCAAATCTTTTATTTTAAATATTTTTCTTAGTATTTTGTAGAATATAAGTGTAATTCTGGGGGGACGCAGGCATTATGCAACTGTATTGCCCTTAAAATTTTATAGTTACAATTACATTCTAACAATATACATATATTTTTTTTTTTTACGTTGGTCAATAGCAGATTGATCGTCGAGATAAATATATCTCTAAAAGTTTGCGAAAATGCTATAGAGGAATTACTTCGTTTTTTGAAGATACATTGTGACATATACTTAATCCACTAAATTTTTTTTCTTTTCTGTTTTAAATATTTGCGGATAATTTCTAACTTTGCTACTGTGGAAATAGACAAAATATTAAATTATATACAAAGGCTTTATGTTGCATACGATGTCAAGAGTTAGCACAATTTATTTCCTTGAAAATATTGGAGCTAAAACGTCTTATATTTTAAGCGATTCCTTCATGACTTTAATACTAGTAAGAATGATTAATTGTTTGTAAGATTAAATATTTGTAATGTATATAACAATGTAAAATGTCAATCGTATTCGGTTCAACATCGGCCAACAATGAGATAAATAGTTTCCATGAAGGAAATTTTCTCGTATTCATCAGTAGCAGGGTGAACAACAAGCGAATACGCTGGAATACGCTGCAGCACACCGATAATACTAATTTATATTTCAAAAAGAGGACAAGTAGTTTCTACGACAAATTTTGAACGTCTTAGACACATTTTCTGCTGTTCAGTGGTAAGTATTTTGCGATTAGTTCATAATGTTTAATATACTTAATGTACCGTATAAAGAGTATGAAGTAAATAGACGAAGATAAGAATGCGACAAGATGTTTTGTAGAATACGGTTTTTTTCGCGTTCGCCAGTAGAAGCCGATATAAATGTATCAGAAAAGTTGGTGAAAAACTCTATATGCATCAACAGTAGATTTTAAGGTTACCTTGTGGTATACATAAAATATTTCTCAAAAACGTTTTCTATATACTAATAAGTATTTGGGGATATATTCTCAGTTTTCAAGTGTGTAAACATGCAGAATTCTAAACTATATATATATTTCCTGAAATCTCTATTTATATATTAAATTATTTCTTGACTTTTCTTTGATACTTGCTACATATTCGTCGAAAATACATGCAAAGTTAAAGAATAATGATGTAAGAATGAACACTTGTTTGCGGCAAATATTATTTATAACAATTAATATTTATTTGTGGCAAATATTATTAGCAACGAATATAACAATGTAAAATATCAATCGTCTTTTGTTAAACAATCTAGCAACAATGCGAGTAAGAACTCCCGGACAACTACATTTAGCTTTTACAAGATATATTAGATGAATCTAAAGCACTAACACAGGCCACATGATATTCTATCACAATTCTGCGTTTTTCGCCCTGTTATCATTTTTTTTCACTTTTATATGCCATCAATTGATACTTTTGTATGTTACTGTATACACATTTTATATTTTACCTTGTATGTTACTGAGTATATTGAGGTTGGACTCTTCGTTTTCTCTCTCTTACAGTTTTCTGAATTGTTAATTGGGTTTCGGAATCGGACGGATTAAGAGTATGGGGTTGACTTGGCTATACCGGAGTGTTTAGTGGAATCAATACAATAAGTCAGGTAACATGCAGTTCTATCACCCTTTTTTTTTTTCGTCCTTTTATAATTTTGTTTCACTTTTATGTGCCCTCCCTTGATACTTTTGTATGTTACTGTATACACATTTGATATTTTACCTTGTATGTTACTGTGTATATGAGGGTGGTTTCCTCGTTTTCTTTCTCTTACAGTTTTCTGAATTGTTAAATGGGAATCGCAATTGGACGGATTAACAATATTGAGCTGACTTGTCTATACCGGAGTGTTTAGTGGAATGAAAACAATAACTGAGGTAACATGCAATTCTATCACCTTTCTATTTTTTTCGTCCTTTTTATAATTTTTTTTCGTTTTTATATGCCTTCCCTTGATACGTTTGTATGTTACTGTATACACATTTGATATTTTACCTTTTTTGTTACTGTGTATATGAGGGTGGTCTCGTCGTTATCTCTCTCTTACAGTTTTCTGAATTGTTAATTGGGTTTCGGAATTGGACGGATTAAGAGTATTGGGCTGACTTGTATATACTGGAGTGTTTAGTGGAATCAAGATAATAAGTCAGGTAACGTGCAATTCTATCATCTTTCTTTTTTTTCGTCCTTTTATAATTTTTTTTTCACTTTTATATGGCCTCCTTTGATACTTTTGTATGTTACTGTATACACATTTGATATTTTACATTGTATGTTACTGTGTATATGAGGATGGTCTCTTCGTTTTCTTTCTATTACAGTTTTCTGATTTGTTAAATGAATTTCGGAATTGGACGGATTAACAGTATTGGGCTGACTTGGCTCAGTATTTGCCATCTAGTGTTGCTTCGTCAGGATACTGTATCCATTCGTCATGAAATGGTAAGTACTGGAATTTCCTTTAGAAAAATACGTGAATATATCTTTACCTCTTTTGTTCAAATTCCAATGCGAGAAAAGATGGTTTCCAGTTACGAATGTAATATATCTTTCCATTTCACACCACCATGTAGTTCTAATCCCATTCTGGCTTAACCTTGATATGCAAATCTTATTTTTTGCCTTGTATTTGTAACAACTTTTTATGATGTAGGGTTACGCTCATGTATTTATATTTAGATATAAACACTTCGTAAAAAATATAGTTAATGACAATCAAATCCCTAACGAATATTTATAAACTGAAAGAATTCTTTCACTATAGCAGTAGAATGTTAACTAATTTTTTTAAAATTCATCTAGCAACCCATTTTCTTAAACGTTTGCGACAGGCTTGGTATTCTTGTAGAGCGAATGATGATTTAACAATGAAATTTTGTTTATATCAACAATGTAAATCAACAAATGATAATTATGCCAAAAATACAATGGAAGAAACATGGCCCTTAGTTATTTCGAACAACAAGATTTTGCGAAACTCGATAATTCCGGTAGAAAAATTTACGAGAGTAGGTTAGATAAAAAAGAAGATCCGAATGCTAAGAATAAACTATGATCTGTCGTCCAGCGTTGCATCGTCAAGATATTGTATCCTTTCGACATGAAATGTTAATTGATGAATGTTTGTATAAAGGGAGCTCCGAGTACTAAGAATAACAGATGATTTGTCATCCACCGTTCCAACGTCAAGTTACTGCATCCATTGGGCCTTAAAGAGTACGTACTCGCATTTGTTTTAGAAAAGCACGTGAATTTCTTTTTACTTCTTCCCTTCAAGTTGCAGTGCGAGAAAATATGATTTGCAGTTGAGAATGTAATATATCATTAAGTGTCTTATTGGACAGGTAAAACATGATAGTTCTAAGCCTATTCTGTCTCAAATTTGATGTACAATCATTATTTTGTTTTGTACTTTTACCAACTTTTCAATAGTATGTAGAGTTAACACTTATGTATAGGAATTAACGTCTTAAAGAATATTGTTATAATTTTTAGATCCTTAACGAATTTTCCGAAACGAAGCAATATTTTCACTATAATTGTAGAATATGTCTTGCTAAAATTTCATATAAATCCACATTTTTCAACTAGTTATATTAACCGGCTAGGGATGTTTGCGGCAGATTGTATTCTTGCAGAAAGATTGATGATGTCAAAATGCAATTTTATTAATTTTAACGTTGTAAAGTAACATTTCATAAAAAATTGTCCCGATTTGAACAACAAGGAAACCTGTTTGTTTCGAGCACTGAGATTTTGTGAAATTCGTCACTTTCAATTGAGAAAGTCAGAGCGATTAAAGAGAATTGTCCAATGTATTCTGCATTTTACATGTAAGAATATCTTCAAACAGAAGTGTAAATATTTGTGAATGATAATGATTGCAAACTGTGGTCACTGATGAATAATTTTGAAAAGTCTATGTTCTCACCTGCCCATGTTTCGTGTGTACACTTTGAGCTTAGCCATAAAGCATGAAATAAATCTTGTTGCTATAGCTAGGTTTCAATTACTTCCATAGAGTTGTGAGTTTCCCTTAAATTACAATTTTTGCGGGCATTTTGTGTCTTAGTGGGGTGCACATCAGAAATCTGCATCATAGAACACGTCTGTTCTCGGAGCAGATTTATTCTGGAATATGTCTGGTGTAAATAAAGGATGTGATCAACCAAACCAGAAAAAAGGAATTTTAAATAATTTTATTACTTTTATAAGTTTATCAGAGTAGTATATAAGTAGGTAGAAGACCAGACGTATGCAAATAACAGAGGGATGAGTCATGTTTCCTAATGTCATTGACAGAGCGATTTCTAAAAGGATCCATTTCATCAATAACAGAAGACAGACTAGAGGATGAGTCATGATTTAATGATAAATGACAAGCTAGACGAATGCATCATGTCACAATGACAAAGAACAGGATAGAAGGTTGAGTCATAAATCAATGAAGAATGACAGGCTACAGGAAGGAGTCCTGACCAATTCATAAAGGACAGGCTAGAAGAATGAGTCCATATTCATTCAAAAAGAACGACTAGAGAGGTTATTGATGCCTCAATGTCAAGAGACAGGCTAGATATATGAGTGATGCACATGACAAGGACAGGCCAGATAAATGAATCATGCCTCTGAATGCCATTGACCGAAGGAATGCTAAAAGAACCCATTCGATCAATGACAGGGAACAGGCTAGAGGGATAAGTAATACTTAACTGTCAAAGGACAAGCGGAGTAGTGTTTCATGTCTCAATGACAAAGGACAAGCTGGAGGCATGTGTGATAACTCAATAACAAGGACAGGCTAGAGGGATGAATCATTCTTAAATGAGAAAGGATAGACTAAAGGAAGTAGTCCTGACTCATTCATAAAGGACAGGCTAGAGGAATGAGTCCTGACTCATTCATAATGGACAGACTAGAGATATTAGTCATGCCTCAGTGACAAAGGAGAAGCTGGAGGAATGCGACATGCATCAATGAAAAGACTGGTTAGATGGATGAGTCATGCATCTGAATGCCATTGTTAAACACATCGTAAAAAAATCCATTCTATTAATGACAGTGCACAGGCTAGAGAGAAGAGTCATGCCTCAATGACAAACGAGAATTTAGATGAATCAGTCTTGCCTCTGAATGCAGTTAACCCAACAGATTCTAAAAGAATCCATTCGATCAATCACAGTGGAAAGGTTAGAGGGACGATTCATGCCTCAATGAAAAAGGACAAACTGGAGGGAAGAATCATGAATCACTGACAAAGTATAGGAAAGAGGGATGAAATATATCTCAATGACAAAGGACAAGATTGAGGCATTTAGTCATGCCTCAATTACAAAGACAGGCAATAGGGACGATATTAAGCCTTCAAGACAGGATAGGAGGATGAGTCATACCTCAATAACAAATTAAAAGCTGGAAGGGATACTCATGCTACAATGTCAAAATATCGGCTAAACGGTTAAAACATGCCTCTGAATACCCTTCACCGAAAAGATACTAAAAGAATCCATTCAATCAACGACTGTGGACAGGCTAAACAGCTGATTCAAGCCTCAATGAGAAAGAACAGGCTACAGGGAAAAGTCATGCCTCAATGGCAACGGACAAGATAGAGGCATTAGTCACGCCTCAATGGCAAAGACAGGCAAGAGGTATGATATCAAGCTCCAAAGACAGACTAGAGGGATGAGTTATGCTTCAAGGAAAAAGGAAAGTATAGAGAGATGAGTCATGCCTCAAAGAAAGACAAGCTAGAGGTTTGAATCAATTTTCAATGACAAAGGACAAGCTGGAGGCATGAGTCATGCCTCAATGATAAACACAGTCTAAAGGGGTATATTTAACTTAAGAGACAAGATAAATAGGATGATTCAAGCATTTTTGAAAAAGGAAACTCTGAGGGATGATTCGTGGGATCAGGAGTCTCACACTCACAGGGATGAGTCAAGACTCAATCAAAAAGGACGAGCTGGAGGCATAAGTCATGCCTCAATAACAAAGACAGGCTAGCTGAATGAGTCATGCCTCAATGACAAATGATAAGCTGCAGGGATCAGTCATATCTCAATGAAAGACAAGCTAGAGGGGTGAATCATGCCTCAATGACAAAGGACAAACTGGGGAAATGAGGCATGCCTCAATAACAAAGGACAAGCTGGAGGAATGACTTATACCTCAATAACAAACACAAGATAGAGGGATGGTATCAATCTTCAAAGACAAGATAGAGGGATGAGTCAAGTTTCTATGAAAGAGGACAAGTTGGAGGGATGACTCATGCCTCAATGAAAAAGCACAAGCTGGAGGGATGAGTCGAGCCTCAATGAAAGACAAGCTGGACGCATCAGACATGCCTCAATGACAAGCACAGGCTAGATGATTATATCAAGCTTCAAAGACAATATAGAGGGATGCGTCAAGCATCTATGAAAAAGGTCACGCTAGAGGGATTAGTCATGCCTGAATGACAATGGACAAGCTGGAGGTATGAATCATGCCTCAATGACAAACACAGGCTAGAGGTATGAGTTATGCCTCAAAAACAAATTACAAGCTGGAGGCATGAGTTATGCCTCAATGAAAGAGGAAAGCTGGAGGGATGTGTCATGCCTCAATGAAAGACAAGGTAGAGGGATCAGTCATGCCACAATGAGCAAGGACATGCTGGAGGCATGAGTCATGCCTCAATGAAAAACAAATGCTAGAGGGACATATCAAGCTTCAAAGACAAGATGGAGGGATGAGTCAATCATCTACGATAAAGGACAGTCTAGAGGGATGAGTCATACCTCAATGAGAAAGGACAAGCTTGATGGTTAAGTCATGCCTCAATTAAAAGGGACAGGTTAAAAGCATGAGTCCTGCCTCAATGACAGTCACAAACTAGAGCAATATTTCAAACTTTAAAGACAATATAGAGGGATGAGTTAAGCATTTATGAAAAAGGATAGGCCTGAAGGATGAGTCATGGGGTCAGGAGTCCCACTCTCACAGAGGGATAACCATTTTCACAGAGAAGAACCATGCCTCAATCACAAAGGACAAGTTAGAGGCGTGAGTCATGCCTCAACAACAAAGATAGGCTAAAGTGATGAGTCATGCCTCAATAGCAAATTACAAGCTGGAAGCATGTCATGCCTCATTGAATAAAACATGATAGAGGCATGATATCAAGCTTCAAATACAATATAGAGTGATGAGTCAAGTTTGAAAGAGGAGAGATGAGCAATGTCTCTATGACAAAGGAGAAGCTGGATGGATGAGTCATATCTCAATGCCAAAGACTGACTAGGAGGACTCTGAATGTTATTGGCCGAAGAGATTCTAAAAGAATCCATTCGATCATTGACCGTGGACTGACTAGAGCGTAAAGTCAAGCCTCAATGACAAATGACAAGGTGGAGACATGAGTCATGCCTCAATGACAACAGACAGGTTAGAGGGATGAGTTATGCAGGAAGAACAAGGGACAAGCTGGAGCAGTGAGTCATGCCTTAATGGCAAAGACAGGCAAGATGTATGGTATCAAGATTCAGGCCTAGACTAGAGTGATGAGTCCTGCTTCAATGAATGAGAAATAGAATTGAGTGATAAGCCTCAATAACGAAGATCAAATTGAGGCATGAGTAAAGCCTCAATAAGAAACACAGGCTTGAGGGATGAGACATGCCTGAATGACAATGCACAAGCTGGCGGGATGAGTCATGTCTCAATGAAAGACAAGATGGAGGCATGAGGCATGAGATATACCTCAATGACAAACACAGGATAGATAGATATATCAAGCTTCAAAGACAAGATAGAGTGATGAGTCAAGCATCTATGAAAAAAGACACGCTAGAAGATGAGGCATGCCTCGATCACAAAGA
Source organism: Maratus speciosus (assembly GCA_963932465.1). Classification (NCBI taxonomy): domain Eukaryota; kingdom Metazoa; phylum Arthropoda; class Arachnida; order Araneae; family Salticidae; genus Maratus; species Maratus speciosus. The sequence continues at coordinate 279,296,010 of OZ010788.1, read as the reverse complement.
ACAAGCTGGAGGCATGCTTCAATTAATAAGATCAGGGTAGCGGAATAAGCCACAATAACCAAGAACAAGTTGGAGGAATGAGACATGCCTCAATAACAAAGAAAGTCTAGACGGATGTGCCATGCCTCAATGACAAAGGACATGCTGGAGGCATGAACCATGCCTCAATGACAAACACAGGCGATAGGAATGAGTCACTACTCAATGACAAAGAACAGGTTAGAGTGCTGAGTCATGGACTCAAGGACAAATGACAAGCTGGAGGCGTGAGTCATGCCTTAATGACAAAGACAGGCAAGATGTATGATATCAATATTCAAAGTCGGACTAGAGTTATGAGTCATGATTTAATGAATGAAGACAGGATCGAGGGATAAGCGTCAATAACAACCTACAAGTTGGAGGCATGAGTCAAGCCTCAGTAACAAAAACATGCTAGAGGAATGAGTCATGCCTTACTGATAAAGCACATTCTGGAGGGATGACTCATGCCTAAATGACAAAGCACAAGCTGGAGGGATGAGTCAAGCCTCAATAAAAGACAAGCTGGAGGCACGATTCATGCCTCAACGTCAGACACAGACTAGATGCATGAGTCATCACTTAAGAACAAATGACAAGCTAGAGGCATAAGTCCTACCTGAATGGCAAAGTCAGGCAAGATGTACGATATCAAGTTTCAAAGACAGACTTGAGGAATGAGTCATGCTTCAAAGATTGAGAAAATGGAGGGATAAGCGTCAGTAACAAAGAACAAGCTGTAGGCATAAGTCATGCCTCAATGACAAACACAATTTAGATGGATATATAAACCTTCAAAGATGAGATAGAGGAATGAGTTAAGCATCTATGAAAAAGGATACGCTAGAGGGATGAGTCATGCCTCAATCACAAAAGACCAGCTGGAGGCATGAGTCATGCCTCAATCACACAGGACAATCTGGAATCATGAATGATGACTCAATGAAAAACAAAGGCTAAGGCAGACTTGAGGGATAAGTCTTGCTTCAATTAAAGAGAAAAGGATAGAGGGATAAGCCTCAATAATATAGAAAAAGCTGGAGGCATGAGTCATGCCTCTAACAAATACAGAGTAGATGCATGATTCATGCCTCAATGAAAGACAAGCTAGAGGGATCAGTCATGCCACAATGAACAAGGACATGCTGGAGTCATGAGTCATGCCTCAATGAAAAACAAATGCTAGAGGGACATATCAAGCTTCAAAGACAAGAGGGAAGGATGTGTCAAGCATCTATGAAGAAGGACAGCCTAGAGGGATGAGTCATATCTCTATCACAAAGGTCCAGCTTGATGGTTGAGTCATGCCTTAATGAAAAATGACAGGTTTGAAGCTTGAGTCATGCCTCAATGAAAAATGACAGGATAGAAGAATGAGTCATGTCTCAATGACAAACACAGGCTAGAGGGATATTTCAAACTAAGACAAGATAGAGGGATGAGTCAAGCATCTATGAAAAAGAACAGGCCTGAGGGATGAGTCATGGGGTCAAGGGTCTCACAGAGGGATAATCCCTTTCACAGAGATGAGTCATGCCTCAATCACAAAGAACAAGTTGGAAGCGTGAGTCATGTTTCAATAACAAAGACAGGCTAAAAGTATGAGTCATGCGTCAATAGCATAGGACAAGCTGAAGGCATGAGTCATACCTCAATGACAAAAACATGACAGAGGGATGATATCAAGATTCAAAGACAATATAGAGTGATGAGACAAGTTTCTATGAAAGAGGACAGGTTAGAGGGATGAGTCATGTCTCAATGACAAAGAACAAGCTGGAGGCATGAGTCATGACTCAATGACAAACACAGGCTAGAGAGATGAATCATGTATTAATGCCAAAGACAGACTAGAAGGACTCTGAATGCAATTGGCCGAACAGATCCTTAAAGAATCCGATCATTGACCATGGACAGACTAGAGTGAAAATTCAAGCGTCAAAGTCGAAGGACAAGATGGAGACAGGCCTCTATGACAAAGTACAGGTTAGAGGGATGAGTCATGCCGCAAGAGGAAATGGCAAGCTGGAGGCGTGACTCATGCCTTAATGACAAAGGCAGGCAAGATGTATGATATAAAGTTTCAAACACAGACTAGAAGGATGAGTCCTACTTCAATGAATGAGAAAAAGGATCGAGGGATAAGCCTCAATAACAAAGATCAAGCTGAGGCATGAGTCATGCCTCAATGAAAGACAGGCTGGAGGCATGAGTCATGCCTCAATGACAAACACAGGCTAGATAGATATATCAAGCTTCAAAGACAAGATAGAAAGAAGAGTCAAGCACCAATGAAAAAGGACACGCTGGAGGGATGAGTGATGCCTCGCTCCGAAAGTAAAAGCTGGAGGCATGCTTCAATAAATTAGAAGAGGATAGAGGGATCAGCCTCAATGACAAAGGACAAGCTGGAGGCATGAATCAGGCCTCAATGACAAACACAGGCTAGAAGGACATATCAAGCTTCAAATACAAGATGGAGGGATGAGTCAACCATATATGAAAAAGGACAGTCTGGAGGAACGAGTCATACCTCAATCACAAAGAACCAGCTTGATGGTTGAGTCATGCTTCAATGAAAAAGGGACAGGTTAAAAGGATGAGTCATGCCTCAATGACAAACACAGGATAGAGGGATATTTAAAACTTAAAAGACAAGATAGAGGGATGAGTCAAGCATCTATGAAAAAGGACACGCTAGAGGGATGAGCCATCCCACAATGACCAAGGACATGCTGGTGGCATGAATCAAGCTTCAATGACAAACAAAGGCTAAAGCGATGAGTCATGCCTCAATAGCAAATTACAAGCTGGAGGTCTGTCATGCCTCATTGACAAAAACATCATAGAGGCGTGATATCCAGCTTTAAAGAAAATATAGAGTGATGAGTCAAGTTTCTATGAAAGAGGAGAGATGAGCAATGTCTCTATGACAAAGGAGAGGCTGGAGGGAGTCATGTCTCAATGACAAAGGACAAGCTGGAGGGATGAGTCATGTCTCAATGCCAAAGCTTGACTAGGAGGACTCTGAGGGCTATTGGCTGAAGAGATCCTAAAAGAATACATTCGATAATTGACCGTGGACAGACTAGAGCGTAAAGTCAAGCGTCAATGACAAAGGACAAGGTGGAGACATGAGTCATGCCTCAGTAACAAAAACATGCTAGAGGAATGAGTCATGCCTTACTGACAAAGCACAATCTGGAGGGATGACTCATGCCTAAATAACAAAGCACAAGCTGGAGGGATGAGTCAAGCCTCAATGAAAGACAAGCTGGAGGCATCTGTCATGCCTCAATGACAAACACAGGCTAGATGGATATAGCAAGCTTCAAAGACAAGATAGAGGGATGAGTCAAGCATCTATGAAAAAGGACAAGCTAGAGGGATGAGTCATGCCTCAATGACAAAGCACAAGCTGGAGGCACGATTCATGCCTCAACGTCAAACACAGGCTAGAGGTATGAGTCATCACTTAAGAACAAATGACAAGCTAGAGGCATGAGTCCTACCTCAATGGAAAAGTCAGGCAAGTTGTACGATATCAAGTTTCAAAGACAGACTTGAGGAATGAGTCATGCTTCAAAGAATGAGAACATGGAGGGATAAGCGTCAGTAACAAAGAACAAGCTGTAGGCATAAGTCATGCCTCAATGACAAACACAATTTAGATGGATATATAAATCTTCAAAGACGAGATAGAGGAATGAGTTATGCATCTATGAAAAAGGATACGCCAGAGGGATGAGTCATGCCTCAATCTCAAAAGACAAGCTGGAGACATGAGTCATGCCTCAATCACAAAGGACAATCTGGAATCATGAATGATGTCTCAATGAAAAACAAAGGCTAAGGCAGACTTGAGGGATAAGTCTTGCTTCAATTTAAGAGAAAAGTATAGAGGGATAAGCCTCAATAATATAGGAAAAGCTGGAGGCATGAGTCATGTCTCTAACAAATACAGAGTAGATGCATGAGTCATGCCTCAATGAAAGACAAGCTAGAGGGATCAGTCATGCCACAATGAACAAGGACATGCTGGAGGCATGAGTCATGTCTCAATGAAAAACAAATGCTAGAGGGACATATCAAGCTTCAAAGACAAGAGGGAGGGATGAGTCAAGCATCTATGAAGAAGGACAGGCCTGAGGGATGAGTCATGGTTTCAGCGATCTCACTGTCACAGGGGGATAATCAGTTTCACAGAGATGAGCTATGCCTCATTCTCAAAGGACAAGCTGGAGGCGTGTGTCATGCCTCAATAACAAAGACAGGCTAGAGGGATGAGTCATGCCTCAATAGCAAAGGAGAAGCTGGAGGCATGAGTGATGCCCGAATGACAAAACAGGATAACGAGATGAGTCATGCATCTTTGAAAAAGGACACGCTAGAGGGATGAGCCATCTCTCAATGACCAAGGACATGCTGGTGGCATGAATCAAGCTTCAATGACAAACAAAGGCTAAAGCGATGAGTCATGCCTCAATAGCAAATTACAAGCAGGAGGTCTGTCATGCCTCATTGACAAAAACATGATAGAGGCGTGATATCCAGCTTTAAAGAAAATATAGAGTGATGAGTCAAGTTTCTATAAAAGAGGAGAGATGAGCAATGTCTCTATGACAAAGGACAGGCTGGAGGGAGTCATGTCTCAATGACAAAGGACAAGCGTCTCAATGCCAAAGCTTGACTAGGAGGACTCTGAGAGCTATTGGCTGAAGAGATCCTAAAAGAATACATTCGATAATTGACCGTGGGCAGACTAGAGCGTAAAGTCAAGCGTCAATGACAAAGGACAAGGTGGAGACATGAGTCTTGCCTCAGTAACAAAAACATGCTAGAGGAATGAGTCATGCCTTACTGACAAAGCACAATCTGGAGGGATGACTCATTCCTAAATGACAAAGAACAAGCTGGAGGGATGAGTCAAGCCTCAATGAAAGACAAGCTGGAGCCATCTGTCATGTCTCAATGACAAACACAGGCTAGATGGATATATAAAGCTTCAAAGACAAGATAGAGGGATGAGTCAAGCATCTATGAAAAAGGACAAGCTAGAGGGATGAGTCATGCCTCAATGACAAAGCACAAGCTGGAGGCACGATTCATGCCTCAACGTCAAACACAGGTTAGAGGTATGAGTCATCACTTAAGAACAAATGACAAGCTAGAGGCATGAGTCCTACCTCAATGGCAGAGTCAGGCAAGATGTAAGATATAAAGTTTCAAAGACAGACTTGAGGAATCAGTCATGCTTCAAAGAATGAGAACATGGAGGGATAAGCGTCAGTAACAAAGAACAAGCTGTAGGCATAAGTCATGCCTCAATGACAAACACAATTTAGATGGATATAAGTCATGCCTCAAACACAAAAGACCAGCTGGAGGCATGAGTCATGCCTCAATCACAAAGGGCAATCTGGAATCATGAATGATGTCTCAATGAAAAACAAAGGCTAAGGCAGACTTGAGGGATAAGTCTTGCTTCAATTAAAGAGAAAAGGGTAGAGGGATATGCCTCAATAATATAGAAAAAGCTGGAGGCATGAGTCATGCCTCTAACAAATACAGAGTAGATGCATGAGTCATGCCTCAATGAAAGACAAGCTAGAGGGATCAGTCATGCCACAATGAACAAGGACATGCTGGAGGCATGAGTCATGCCTCAAAGAAAAACAAATGCTAGAGGGACATATCAAGCTTCAAAGACAAGAGGGAGGGATGAGTCAAGCATCTATGAAGAAGGACAGTCTAGACGGATGAGTCATATCTCTATCACAAAGGTCCAGCTTGATGGTTGAGTCATGCCTTAATGAAAAATGACAGGTTTGAAGCTTGAGTCATGCCTCAATGAAAAATGACAGGTTAGAAGAATGAGTCATGTCTCAATGACAAACCCAGGCTAGAGGGATATTTCAAACTAAGACAAGATAGAGGGATGAGTCAAGCATCCATGAAAAAGAACATGCCTGAGGGATGAGTCATGGGGTCAAGGGTCTCACAGAGGGATAATCACTTTCACAGAGATGAGTCATGCCTCAATCACAAAGAACAAGTTGGAAGCGTGAGTCATGTTTCAATAAAAAAGACAGGCTAAAAGTATGAGTCATGCGTCAATAGCAAAGGACAAGCTGAAGGTATGAGTCATACCTCAATGACAAAAACATGACAGAGGGATGATATCAAGATTCAAAGACAATATAGAGTGATGAGACAAGTTTCTATGAAAGAGGACAGGTTAGAGGGATGAGTCATGTCTCAATGACAAAGAACAAGCTGGAGGCATGAGTCATGACTCAATGACAAACACAGGCTAGAGGGATGAATCATGTCTCAATGCTAAAGACAGACTAGAAGGACTCTGAATGCTATTGGCCGAACAGATCCTTAAAGAATCCGATCATTGACCGTGGACAGACTAGATTGAAAATTCAAGCGTCAAAGTCGAAGGACAAGATGGAGACAGGCCTCAATGACAAAGTACAGGTTAGAGGGATGAGTCATGCCGCAAGAGGAAATGTCAAGCTTGAGGCGTGACTCATGCCTTAATGACAAAGACAGGCAAGATGTATGATATAAAGTTTCAAACACAGACTAGAAGGATGAGTCCTACTTCAATGAATGAGAAAAAGGATAGAGGGATAAGCCTCAATAACAGATCAAGCTGAGGCATGAGTCATGCCTCAATGAAAGACAGGCTGGAGGCATGAGTCATGCCTCAGTGACAAACACAGGCTGGAGGCATGATTCATGCCTCAGTGACAAACACAGGCTAGATAGATATATCAAGCTTCAAAGACAAGATAGAAAGAAGAGTCAAGCACCAATGAAAAAGGACACGCTGGAGGGATGAGTGATGCCTCGATCAGAAAGTAAAAGCTGGAGGCATGCTTCAATGAATTAGAAGAGGATAGAGGGATCAGCCTCAATGACAAAGGACAAGCTGGAGGCATGAATCAGGCCTCAATGACAAACACAGGCTAGAAGGACATATCAAGCTTCAAATACAAGATGGAGGGATGAGTCAACCATATATGAAAAAGGACAGACTAGAGCAGGGTTGGCGAACCTTTTTATAGTCGCGTGCCAATTTTTTTCAAAAAATATTTTACATGACCTTGACGTGCCAAGTAAAAAACAAATTTAGTGGTTTGAAAAATAATTAATCAAAACTACTTGAAAATTACTTATTAAGATTTTTCTAAGATGGATAACATACAAGTAAGTATTACACTGAAATAATTATAGAAACACTTATATTTTAAAAATTAATTTAAAAAAATGTGATTTATTGTGTTGTATCTTGGATGAAAAATAATTAATATCATTTTAATGCTCAGTTAATTTTAACAGAATGCAAACTAAAATGGATTTATCTGGCAACTGCTCTTTATTTCCTTTTTTATGTTATTCATTTGAGAAAATAATGACTCACAGGTATAAATATAGTGAAATACGTTTAACACGAAAATACTTAACATGAAAAATCGGTTAACGCGAAATGATGCAGCATGCTATGCAATTTAATACATTTTGTTTCTTTTAACACGAAGCAAAAATTGTTTAACATACGAAACAAATTAGCTTTCGATCTAGTTAGTTTGAGTTGAAATTGATGAATGTTGTGTTAACTACTCAAGTTTGGGTAAAAATCAGTGAATTTCGTGGGTTTTTTTTTTTTTTTTTTGTAAATTAGCTTATGTTTTATGAGCACAATAGTTGAGAAATCGGTCCGAAAACAAACTGCTATTTCGCTTCAAATGAAGATGAAGCTGCTTAATGTAGTTGATAAAAAAAAGGATGAAAACAGAAATCTGCAAAGAGTTTGGCATTGTCAATTCTCCTGTATCAACGATAATAAAAGACAGGGATCCCATTACGTTAATGTTTGAGCACGGTATGTTTAAGCCAGAGAGAAAACGTATGAGAACCGCTAAGCATGAAGATTTAGATACAGATTTGCTTATTTGATTCAAATAAACTAGATCTCAGAATGCTGAAAAAGACACTTCAAAAAAGATATCTGATTTTCCTCCTCCCCAAAAAAACAATCTTTTTTTTTTTACTTGCTTTCTATCCTAATGGATGCAACCTACTAGTAGTTTAATAGGAAATCTAAAAAAATTTAACAACGTCAAAAGTATTTGTGGGTTTTGTTCTTTCTTTTACGAATCTTTTAACGCGAAATTCTTTTAACACGAAAAAAAAAATTGGCCCTCTCAATTTCGTGTTAAACGTATTTCACTCTAGTAGGAAAAAATTTTAAAATGAAAAAAAAAGTAGTTTATACTTAAATAGTTCTCATATTAATTTTCAAGTTGCCACAATTTATCATCGGTATTTTTATTAATACTACATATAATAATCTTACCTTTTTGATATTTTTCAAATATTTTCGTCGTTTGATAAATTTTGGAACTATACTGAATGAGATTAAAATTCTTCTATTTTCAATTAATCGAATTTAGAATTAAATCATGTCGTCTAAATTCGTGTATTTTGTGTAAAATCACTGAATCCTGATTTAGAGACATAATCAATGCCGTGCCGTGTCAAAATTATTCTTTAGCGTGCCAAAAGTAGCACGCGTGCCATAGGTTCGCCGACCCTGGTCTAGAGGAACAAGTCATACCTCAATCACAAAGAATCAGCTTGATGGTTGAGTCATGCTTCAAAGAAAAAGGGACAGGTTAAAAGGATGAGTCATGCCTCAATGACAAACACAGGATAGAGGGATATTTAAAACTTAAAAGACAAGATAGAGGGATGAGTCAAGCATCTATGAAAAAAGACAGGCCTGAGGGATGAGTCATGGTTTCAGGGGTCTCACTGTCACGGGGGTATAATCAGTTTCACAGAGATGAGCTATGCCTCATTCTCAAAGGACAAGCTGGAGGCGTGTGTCATGCCTCAATAACAAAGACAGGCTAGAGGAATGAGTCATGCCTCAATAGCAAAGGACAAGCTGGAGGCATGAGTGAAACCTGAATGACAAAACAGGATAGCGAGATGAGTCATGCATCTTTGAAAAAGGACACGCTAGAGGGATGAGCCATCTCTCAATGACCAAGGACATGCTGGTGGCATGAATCAAGCTTCAATGACAAACAAAGGCTAAAGCGATGAGTCATGCCTCAATAGCAAATTACAAGCTGGAGGTCTGTCATGCCTCATTGACAAAAACATGATAGAGGCGTGATATCCAGCTTTAAAGAAAATATAGAGTGATGAGTCAAGTTTCTATGAAAGAGGACACATGAGCAATGTCTCTATGACAAAGGAGAGGCTGGAGGGAGTCATGTCTCAATGACAAAGGACAAGCTGGAGGGATGAGTCATGTCTCAATGCCAAAGCTTGACTAGGAGGACTCTGAGGGCTATTGGCTGAAGAGATCCTAAAAGAATACATTCGATAATTGACCGTGGACAGACTAGAGCGTAAAGTCAAGCGTCAATAACAAAGGACAAGGTGGAGACATGAGTCATGCCTCAGTAACAAAAACATGCTAGAGGAATGAGTCATGCCTTACTGACAAAGCACAATCTGGAGGGATGACTCATGCCTAAATGACAAACCACAAGCTGGAGGGATGAGTCAAGCCTCAATGAAAGACAAGCTGGAGGCATCTGTCATGCCTCAATGACAAACACAGGCTAGATGGATATATCAAGCTTCAAAGACAAGATAGATGGATGAGTCAAGCATCTATGAAAAAGGACAAGATAGAGGGATGAGTCATGCCTCAATGACAAAGCACAAGCTGGAGGCACGATTCTTGCCTCAACGTCAAACACAGGCTAGAGGTATGAGACATCACTTAAGAACAAATGACAAGCTAGAGGCATGAGTCTTACCTCAATGGCAAAGTCAGGCAAGATGTACGATATAAAGTTTCAAAGACAGACTTGAGGAATGAGTCATGCTTCAAAGAATGAGAACATGGAGGGATAAGCGTCAGTAACAAAGAACAAGCTGTAGGCATAAGTCATGCCTCAATGACAAACACAATTTAGATGGATATATAAATCTTCAAAGACGAGATAGAGGAATGAGTTAAGCATCTATGAAAAAGGATACGCTAGAGGGATGAGTCATGCCTCAATCACAAAAGACCAGCAGGAGGCATGAGTCAGGCCTCAATCACAAAAGACCAGCTGGAGGCATGAGTCATGCCTCAATCACAAAGGACAATCTGGTATCATGATTGATGCCTCAATGAAAAACAAAGGCTAAGGCAGACTTGAGGGATAAGTCTTGCTTCAATTAAAGAGAAAAGGATAAAGGTATGACTCAATAATATAGGAAAAGCTGGAGGCATGAGCCATGCCTCTAACAAATACAGAGTAGATGCATGAGTCATGCCTCAATGAAAGACAAGCTAGAGGGATCGGTCATGCCACAATGAACAAGGACATGCTGGAGGCATGAGTCATGCCTCAATGAAAAACAAATGCTAGAGGGACATATCAAGCTTCAAAGACAAGAGGGAGGGATGAGTCAAGCATCTATGAAGAAGGACAGTCTAGAGGGATGAGTCATATCTCTATCACTAAGGTCCAGATTGATGGTTGAGTCATGCCTTAATGAAGAATGACAGGTTTGTAGCTTGAGTCATGCCTCAATGAAAAATGACAGGTTAGAAGCATGAGTCATGTCTCAATGACAAACACAGGCTAGAGTGATATTTCAAACTAAGACAAGATAGAGGGATGAGTCAAGCATCCATGAAAAAGAACAGGCCTGAGGGATGAGTCATGGGGTCAAGGGTCTCACAGAGGGATAATCACTTTCACAGAGATGAGTCATGCCTGAATCACAAAGGACAAGTTGGAAGCGTGAGTCATGTTTCAATAACAAAGACAGGCTAAAAGTATGAGTCATGCGTCAATAGCAAAGGACAAGCTGAAGGCATGAGTCATACCTCAATGACAAAAACATGACAGAGGGATGATATCAAGATTCAAAGACAATATAGAGTGATGAGACAAGTTTCTATGAAAGAGGACAGGTTAGAGGGATGAGTCATGTCTCAATGTCAAAGAACAAGCTGGAGACATGAGTCACGACTCAATGACAAACACAGGCTAGAGGGATGAATCATGTCTCAATGCCAAATACAGACTAGAAGGTCTCTGAATGCTATTGGCCTAACAGATCCTTAAAGAATCCGTTCATTGACGTGGACAGACTAGAGTGAAAATTCAAGCGTCAAAGTCAAAGGACAAGATGGAGACAGTCCTCAATGACAAAGTACAGGTTAGAGGGATGAGTCATGCCGCAAGAGGAAATGGCAAGCTGGAGGCGTGACTCATGCCTTAATGACAAAGACAGGCAAGATGTATGATATAAAGTTTCAAACACAGACTAGAAGGATGAGTCCTATTTCAATGCATGAGAAAAAGGATCGAGGGATAAGCCTCAATAACAAAGATCAAGCTGAGGCATGAGTCATGCCTCAATGAAAGACAGACTGGAGGCATGAGGCATGCCTCAATGGCAAACACAGGCTAGATAGATATATCAAGCTTCAAAGACAAGATAGAAAGAAGAGTCAAGCACCAATGAAAAAAGACACACTGGAGGGATGAGTGATGCCTCGATCAGAAAGTAAAAGCTGGAGGCATGCTTCAATGAATTAGAAGAGGATAGAGGGATCAGCCCCAATGACAAAGGACAAGCTGGAGGCATGAATCAGGCCTCAATGACAATCACAGGCTAGAAGGACATATTAAGCTTCAAATACAAGATGGAGGGATGAGTCAACCATATATGAAAAAGGACAGTCTAGAGGAACGAGTCATACCTCAATCCCAAAGAACCAGCTTGATGGTTGAGTCATGCTTCAATGAAAAAGGGACAGGTTAAAAGTATGAGTCATGCCTTAATGACAAACACATGATAGAGGGATATTTAAAACTTAAAAGACAAGATAGACGGATGAGTCAAGCATCTAAGAAAAAGGACAGGCCTGAGGGATGAGTCATGGTTTCAGGGGTCTCACTGTCACAGGGGGATAATCAGTTTCACAGAGATGAGCTATGCCTCATTATCAAAGGACAAGCTGGAGGCGTGTGTCATGCCTCAATAACAAAAAAGTATAGCGAGATGAGTCATGCATCTTTGAAAAAGGACACGCTAGAGGGATGAGCCATCCCTCAGTGACCAAGGACATCCTGGTGGCATTAATCAAACTTCAATGACAAACAAAGGCTAAAGCGATGAGTCATGCCTGAATAGCAAATTACAAGCTGGAGGTCTGTTCATGCCTCATTGACAAAAGCGATGATAGAGGCGTGATAACCAGCTTTAAAGAAAATATAGAGTGATGAGTTAAGTTTCTATGAAAGAGGAGAGATGAGCAATGTCTCTATGACAAAGGAGAGGCTGGAGGGAGTCATGTCTCAATGACAAAGGACAAGCTGGAGGGATGAGTCATGTCTCAATGCCAAAGCTTGACTAGGAGGACTCTGAGGGCTATTGGCTGAAGAGATTCTAAAAGAATACATTCGATAATTGACCGTGGACAGACTAGAGCGTAAAGTCAAGCGTCAATGACAAAGGACAAGGTGGAGACATGAGTCATGCCTCAATGACAAAGACAGGCAAAATGTATGATATCAAGATTCAGACATAGATTAGAGGGGTGAGTCCTGCTTCAATGAATGAGAAAAAGGATCGAGGGATAAGCCTCAATAACGAAGATGAAGCTGAGGCATGAGTCAAGCCTCAATAAGAAAGACAGTGTAGAGGGATGAGTCATTCCTCAATGACAATGCACAAGCTGGGGGATGTCTCATGCCTCAATGAAAGACAAGCTGGAAGCATGAGGCTTGAGTCATGCCTCAATGACAAACACAGTTTAGAGGGATATATCAAGCTTCAAAGACAAGATAGAAGGATGAGTCAAGCATCTATGAAAAAAGACACGCTAGAGGGATGAGGCATGCCTCTACCAGAAAGAACAAGCTGGAGGCATGCTTCAACGAATGAGAACAGGATAGAGGTATAAGTCACAATAATCAAGAATAAGCTGAAGGCATGAGACATGCCTCAATTACAAAGCCAGTCTAGACGGATGTGCCATGCCTCAATGACAAAGGACATGCTGTAGGCATGAACCTTGCCTCAATGACAAACACAGGCTATAAGGATGAATCATGCTGCAATTACAAAGGATAAGCAGGAGCCATAAGCCTTGACTCAATCACAAACGCAGTCTAGAGGGATGAGTCACTACTCAATGACAAATAAAAGGTTAGAGCGCCGAGTCATGCCTCAAGAGCAAATGACAAGCTGGAGGCGTGCATCATGTCTTAATAACAAAGACATGCAAGATACATGATATCAATATTCAAAGTCAGACTAGAGGGATGAGTCTTGATTCAATGAATGAAGACAGGATCGAGGAATAAGCATCAATAACAACTACAAATTGGAGGCATGAGTCAAGCCTCAGTAACAAAAACAATCTAAAGGGATGAGTCATGCCTCATTGACAAAGAAGAAGCTGGAGGGATGACTCATGCCGAAATGACAAAGTACAAGCTGCAGGGATGAGTCAAGCCTCACTGAAAGACAAGCTGGTGTCATCTGTCATGCCTCAATGACAAACACAGGCTAGATGGATATATCAAGCTTCAAAGACAAGAAAGAGGGATGAGTCAAGCATCTAAAAAACAGGACACGCTAGAGGGATGTGTCATGCCTCAATGACAAAGCACAAGCTGGATGCACGATTCATGCCTCAACGAAAATACAGGCTAGAGGTATGAGTCATCCCTTAAGAACAAATGACAAGCTAGAGGCATGAGTCATCCCTTAAGAACAAATGACAAGCTAGAGGCATGAGTCATACCTCAATGGCAAAGTCAGGCAAGATGATGATATCAAGTTTCAAAGACAGACTTGAGGAATGAGTCATGCTTCAAAGAATGAGAACAGGATGGAGGGATAAGTCTCAATAAAAAAGAACAAGCTATAGGCATAAGTCATGCCTCAATAACAAAGACAGACTAGAGGGATAATTCATGTGTCAATGACAATGCACAAGCTGGAGGAATGACTCATGCCTCAATGAAAGACAAGCTGGAGGCATGAGTCATGCCTCAATGACAAACACAAGTTAGATGGATATATAAAGTTTCAAAGACGAGATAGAGGAATGAGTTAAACATATATGAAAAAGGACATGCTAGAGGGATGAGTCATGCCTCAATCACAAAAGACAAGCTGAAGACATGAGTCATGCCTCAATGACAAAGGACAAGCTGGAGGCATGAATGATGTCTCAATGACAAACACAGGCTAAGGCAGACTTGAGCGATGAGTCATGCTTCAATGAAAGAGAAAAGGATAGAGGGATAAGCCTCAATAACATAGGAAAAGCTGGAGGCATGATTCATGCCTCTATAACAAAGACAGGATAGATGGATGGGTAAGATGATGCCTCAATGAAAAATGCTCAGACTAAAATGCCTCAATGATAGACAGGCTAGATGGATCACTCATGCCACAATGAGCAAGGACATGCTGGAGGCATGAGTCATGCCTCAATGAAAAACAAATGCTAGAGGGACATATAAGCATGAAAGACAAGAGGAGTGATGAGTCAAGCATCTATGAAAAAGGAGAGTATAGAGGGATGAGTCATATCTCTATCACAAAGGACCAGCTTGATGGTTGAGTCATGCCTCAATGGAAAATGACAGGTTTGAAGCATGAGTCATGCCTCTATGAAAAATGACAGGTTAGAAGTATGAGTCTTGCCTCAATGACAGACACAGGCTAGAGGGATATTTCAAACTTAAAATGCAAGATAGGGGTATGAATCATGAAGGATGAGGTCTGAGGGATGAGTCATGGAGTCAAGGGTCTCACAGAGGGATAAGTTTCACAGAGATGAGCCATGCCTCAATCACAAAGGACAAGCTGGAGGCATGAGTCATATCTCAATGACAAAAACATGAGGGAGGGATATCAAGATTCAAAGACAATATAGAGTGATGAGTCAAGTTTCTATTAAAGAGGACAGGCTAGAGGGATGAGTCATGTCTGAATGACGAAGAACAAGCTGGAGGCATGAGTCATTACTCAAGGACAAACACAGGCTAGAGGGATCAGTCATGTCTCAATGCCAAATACAGACTAGAAGGACTCTGAAAGCTATTGGCCGAACAGATCCTAAAAGAATCCGACCATTGACCGTCGACAGACTAGAGCGAAAATTCAAGTGTCAATGTGAAAGGACAAGCTGGAGACGTGAGTCATGCCTCAATGACAAAGTACAGGTTAGAGGGATGAGTCATGCCGCAAGAGAAAATGACAAGCTGGAAGCGTGACTCATGTCTTAATGGCAAAGACAGGCAAGATGTATGATATCAAGTTTCAAACACAGACTAGAAGGATGAGTCCGTCTTCAATGAATGAGAAAAAGGATCGAGGGATAAGCCTCAATAACAAAGATCAAGCTGAGGCATGAGTCATGCCTCAATGAAAGACAGGCTGGAGGCATGAGTCATGCCTCAATGACAAACACAGGCTAGATAGATATATCAAGCTTCAAAGACAAGATAGAAATATGAGTCAAGCACCAATGAGAAAGTACACGCTGGAGGGATGAGTGATGCCTCGATCACAAAGTATAAGCTAGATGCATGCTTCAATGAATTAAAAGAGGATAGAGGGATAAGCCTCAATGACAAAGACAAGCTGGAGGCATGAATCAGGCCTCAATGACAAACACATGCTAGAGGTATGAGTCAGGAATTCAAGCCTCAATGACAAAGGACAAGCTGGAGACATGAGTCAGGCCTCAATGACAAAGTACAAGTTAGAGGGATGAGTCATGCTACAAGAAGAAATGGCAAGCTTTAGGCGTAAGTCATGCCTTAATGGTAAACACAGGCAAGATGTATGATTTCAAGTTTAAACACAGACTAGAAGGATGAGTCCTGCTTCAATGAATGAGAAAAAGGATCGAATGAAGAAGGAAAGGAAAACAGACTTGTGGGATGAGTCATGCTGTGGGATAAGCCTCAATAAATGCAAGAACAAGCTGGAGGCATGAGTCATGCCTCAATAACAAAGACAGGCTAGACGGATGTGTTAAGCCTCAATGACAAAGTACAAGCTGGAGGAATGAGTCATGCATCAATGAAAGACAAGCTAGAGGGATGAGTCATGCCTCAATGACTAAAGACATGCTGGAGGCATGAGTCATGCCTCAATGACAAACACAGGCTATAGGGACATATCAAGCTTCAAAGACAAGACGAAGGGATGAGTCAAGCAACTATGAAAAAGGACAGGTTAGAGGGATGAATCATGCATCAATCACAAAGGACAATTTTGATAAATGATTCATGCCTCAACTAAAAAGAACAGGTTAGAAGCATGAGTCATGCCTCAATAACAAACACAGGCTATAAGGATGATATCAAGCTTCAAAGACAAGATAGATGTATGAGTCAAGAATCTATGAAAAAGGACAGGCTAGAGGTATGAATCATGACTCAATGACAAAAGACGAGCTGAAGACATGTTTCATGCCTCAATGACCGAGACAGGCTAGAGGGATGAGTCATGCTTCAATGACAAAGGGCAGGCTAGAGGATGGGTCACATTTGTATGACAAAGTACATAATAGATTGATGAATCTTGCGTCAATGACAAAGAACATGAGTCATGAGTCAATGTCGAATATCGAGGTAGACGGATTAGTCATGCCTAAATGTCAAAGGTTAGATTAGAGGGATGACTTCTGGCTGAATGAGAAAGGATTCGTTATATTGTACTGAGTGCAAACGTATTAATCTTTTCTGATCAACTGTACGCAGTATATATACTTAAAAAGAATTCTTGTTTGAAAATTATTTCATAAACCAAAAAAAAGAATGAGTAACGATGAATTTTTTAAACAAATTTTATTTGAAAGTACATTTTCCCCCTTATACGACAGTGTAAAAACTGAAAACGCGCGATTTTTATGCAGTAAATCAAAATTACATCCTCAGGTGTTGCCAGTGTCAAATCCAAATGACATCAGCGCTACTCATGGACACGTTTTGCCTTTATAACAGATACGTTTTTCGCTGGCAGATTTCGAAGTGGTAAAGAGCAACTCATTAGTTTTGCAGCCAGTTGTAATAAAAAGATTTCTATACGAATAGGTAAAGTGGTGATCGGCTTTTTGCTATAATGAACAATCTCTTTTGGATACATAAACCGAAATCATCAGATAAATTTTATTTAATTCAGCGTGATTTTACAAATTTAACACAGAGCAATTTCAAAATGAAGTAACTACATGCTAGAGGACAACCATTAAATTCCTAAATGTATATATTTTTAATGACTTTCAAAACCATAATCAATTTTCATGAAACTAAAACATTTTTTTCAACATAATTTTAGAGTAGCTAAGCATTGCTAAAATTTCAGCTGAAAACAAATTTTTCTGACAGTTTTCTACAAAGTTTGGAGATGTTTGTGACACAGACATGATAATTTCGTTTAGTGGATGTTGATGTAATAATAAAATTTTGTTAATTTAAAGAATGTAAAATAACAAAAAAAACTTGTCTCAACAATTGATCGAATGTGTCCCTCGGTTGTTTCTAACAATGATATTTTGTGAAATTCTACATTTCTGGTAAAATAGTTCGAGATAGTAAGTCAGATTTAAAAAAGCATCTCCAAATGCTAAGAACAAAATAAGATTTTTCGTCCACTATTGCATGGTCAAGATAAGCGTATAAATTTGCCATCTAATGGTAAAGACTGGAATTTGTTTTTAAAAAGTAAGCGAATCACTTCCTATCTCTACTCTTCAAGTTATAATTCAAGGAAATATGATTTCCAGTTATCAATGTTCCATATCTGTCCATCTCTTAGTATTGATCAGAGATCTGCACGGGCCGGCCCGTGGCATGAATCGAGAGCCCGGCCGGACCCGCGGGCCGGTCTCGGGCCGATATTCATTCACCGCACTCGGGCCGGGCCCGGGCCATACTTTTTTCTGAAGGCTCGGTCCGGGCCTAACTTAATTTTTCTGTACAGAGTCGGGCCTGGTTTCCTTCCTAGTCTTCACGGCCCAAAATTTTCAGTCCTAGTTTTGAGCCAGCCCGTATGAAAATCATTGTCTCAGCGTGGCCTGATGCATTTAAAGGTCAGTTAAATTAAGCCTGGCCCAAAAGTTTTTGCAAAAAATGCATACATTTTTGAATCGCCATTTTTCTACACTTAAACATTAAAATTTATTATTTTTAAAGAATAGTAGATTTCTACGCATATTAAAATATAACTAAATTAAAATACAGTAAAATGTGTGAAAAGGAACCTGCCTGTGACGGAACCCTGTTTTAAACTGAAAAACGTGTTGATCCATGCAAAATTAATATACTAATAAGTAAGAAAAGAATATATAATACATTTACACTTGCTAAGAAGGGAACTTGTCTATAACGCATTTTTTTTACTTTTCTATGCAATTCCATCTTAGAAGATTTTACTGTATAGCATTTTTCCGATTTTTAACACTTCTATACATGGAATATGGATTAACAATATTAATGATAACTGAAACATTTACATACAAGAAATAGAGATTCATTAAAAAAATAAATATCGCAGCCTGCTGCACTTCTATAAAAATAAAGACTATGAACATGAAAAAAAGTTAAGATAAATATTTTTGGTCAGAACTCCTCGTACGAGACAAATTTTTAACCAGTTCGACGTAAAAATCAATGTTTTGTAGAAGTTTACTCGGGCCGGGCCGGGCTCGGGCCGAACTTTTAATTTTTTTATCGGGCCGGGCCGGGCCAATATTATTTTTTCTACGGGCCGGGCCGGGTCCGGGCCGAACTTTTAATTTTTGCATCGGGCCGGGTCAGGCCGATTTTTTTTCTCTATGAGTTGGGCCGGGCCCGGGCCTGGAAGTGTCGGCCCGTGCAGACCTCTAGTATTGATCCGGGATAATACATGACAGTTTTAAATAGACATCCACCCACAATTCAGTTTCGTTTTTGGCCCAAAATCCGAGTTTCGCCGAAAATTCGTTTTCAGCGAAAATGCCGTCGAAAATGCTGTCGAAAATTCGGTCGGACCGAAAGTCGAAAGATATTATCTGTATTCTAAAAATCTATTTTCTTCTTTTGGAAATTTTCAACATTACTCATCGATTTGAGCTGCATCGGCTCAAATCAGATACTTTATTTATTGCTATGAATTTCACTAATTTTAATTATCAGTCATGACTAACTCAAGAGGTGCGTGCAAATTATAAAGCAAGCAATGCATATATGACTAAACTTTTCACATGCTCATTAAAAGCTTCAAACTTAACAGTAATAGAATTGTTTTAGTTTGAAACCGCAGAAGTGTTTCGAATACTCTTTGAGAAAGTTCTAGTATAACAGATCTAGACACACGGCAGTGTGTCAGCCAAGTTCGCCTGACATAGCCGTGTGTTATTTACACGAACCATTTCGAGCTGTTTTCGTCAAATTTCAATGCTCTACTACTGAAAATCTATGAGACCTACGTACTTGTTATACAAAATGTGTAGTAAGGCCACCCTAATTACCTAAAATCCAAAATTTTATAAATAACGCATAATTAGTTTCCGAGATAATGGCATTTGAAAATGTCTGATAATCGATAATTTTACCACTGACTGACTGACTGACTGACTGACTGACTCACTCATCAAAAAGATCTCGTATATCTACTGCAGCTACAGACTTCAAATTTGGTGCGAAGTTTGTTTACACTATAAAACTAAGGAAAAAAATAAAAAAATTGTGAAAATTGATGAATTACCCACCTGGGGGTGCCCATTTTTACTTTAACATTACGTCTATTAGGCGAAATTTTAATTTGCCGTAGGAGGGTACTCTGTTCCGTCGCCAAATACCGCCAAGTTTCTCGCCAACATGGCGATATATCGCCAAATTTGGCGACAAAAATTAGTCGCCAAAAGTGACGCCACCTTGGCGATATCTCTAATATTTCGCCAAATTCCCATAGACTTCTATTGTAAACCTATCTACTTACTGGGGGTTTATCTGGGTTTACTTGCTTACAGAAAATCAACAAATTGAGATATTCTGTCCGTCACAGAGCCCGTTCTCAGAAACTATACATGTTGGATACTTAAAATTTTGCATACTTATAGCTGAACACCACACATCATACGACAAATCATAAAATTTTTATAAAGTCGTACATTTAACCCTTTGGCTCCTACATGTGTATTTTAAACAATTCTTTCTAAGTGAGCCCCTAATTAGGTTGGAGGCGTGAAATTTTACAGACTTATAGCTGAACACCTCACATCAAACGACAAATCATAAAATTTTGAAAAAGTCGTACATTTAACACTTTGAACTCCCACATGTGTATTTAAAAAAAATACTTTATAAGTGAGCCCTAATTAGGTTGGAGGCATGAAATTTTGAATATTTATAGCTCAACACCTCACATCAAATGACAAACCATAACAGTTTGAAAAAGTCGTACATTTAACCCTTTGGGCTCCCACATATGTATTTTAAACAATTCTTTCTATGTGAGGCTCTAACAAGGTTGGAGGCGTGAAATTTTGCATACTTATAGCTGAACACCTCACATCAAATGACAAATCATAAAATTTTGAAAAAGTTGTAAATTTAACCCTTTGGGGTCTCACATGTGTATTTTAAACAATCCTTTCTAAGTGAGCCCCTAATTGGGTTGGAGGCGTAAAATTGTACATACTTATAGCTGAACACCGCACATCAAACGAAAATCTATAAAATTTTGAAAAAGTCGTACATTCAACCCTTTGGGCTCCACATGTGTATTTTAAGCAATTTTTTCTAAGTGAGCCCCTAATTAGGTTGGAGGCGTGAAATTTTGCTTACTTATAGCTGAGCACCTCACATCAAACAAGAAATCATAAAATTTTGAAAAAGTCGTACATTTAACCCTTTGGGCTTCCACATGCGTATTTTAAGCAATTCTTTCTAAATAAGCCCGTTATTAAATTGCAGATTTGAAATTTTGCATACTTATAGCAGAACACCTGAGGCCAGGTTACAAATCATAAAATCTTGAAAAAGTCTTGCGCTTAACCCTCTGGGCTTCCACATATGTATTTTAAGCAATTCTTTCTAAGGAAGCCCCTAATTAAGTTGGAGACATGACTTTTTGCATACGTATAGCTGAGTACCTCAGACCACACGACAAATCATAAAATTTTCAAAAAGTCATATATTATTTACTCCTCCGGGCTCAAACTTGTGTATTTTAAGCAATTTTTCTAACCTCCGCCCTTTTCACCCGGGGAGCACTTTTCCAACTTTTGTCGACACTTCTTTGACCATTCTTTCATATTATGCACCATAGCCTTACATATTTTAGTTTCACTTTTTACCGCCAGGGGCGCCTACTTATCTCGGGTGCTATGGGCTCAATCCCCTCGTCTAATATATCTACGGATAGTATGAAAAACGGAGTTTCGTTCGGATAGAGGTTTGTTTAGAATAGAGTGCGCCCCTGGTTGAACTAACAGATTTTTCAAAAGGATAAAGTGTTTTGAAAGGAAAATTAAACGAAACCCTCTGTGCGATATGTGATCACACTTACCCACTTGTTATTTTCAAAATCATCAGAGAAAAGGATATTTAATTAATTAAATTTGAAAATCCAGGGAGAGGCAACGTCCTTCCTCTGCACTGCCGGCACCCATAGATGAATGATACATAGTTTGGCATAAGCACATAACTTTATTTTTCACTTTCAGTACAAAACAGCAGGCCCAGCTATAGGATATTTAATTGGAAAATTTAATATAGGAACTTAATAGGAATTGTTGTTTCAGAAACAATAAAAATTTCGAATCAATGCATTTCGTTTCAAAACATGCATTCAATGTAGCCGTATTAAAATATAGATTTCTGCCGCAAATTGACAGTCAAATAGTTCGTTGTAGGAAATTTAAATTAAAATTGAATGTTGCTTGGTGGATAAAGAAGTCACATGTAAACACATTTAAAGCATTAAGTAAAGTGTCTAAATATATTGTAACTTTACAAAAAGTAATGATATCTAACAAAAACATAGCTGCGAAAAAAGGCAGCCAAGTTCTGTAAAGACAATGGCAAGAAAAGAAGTGATATCTAAGTGGGTGCCAAGTTCAAATAAAATTCACTCAAACTTACCTATTAGAGCATTTTTTAAATTGTTTAGAAATAAAAATTATTGATAGCATATTAATAATAAATCTAGAACTTGGCAAGTTTTTGATAAATGTTATGCCTATCAATTTCATGTCTTAATAAAATGATGATGTTAATATTAACAACAATGTCATTATAAAAAAATTAATATATAGTTACTATTATAAACAAATGACTCATGTTAAAGATTTGATAAACCAATAAATACACAGATACACTGCCGCTCGTCTTTGGTTATCACTCTAGCACCCACCCTCCAGAAACCTCAATGCAAACAGACTAAAAGGCCTGAGAAAGAGACAGACACCCTTACGCTTGTTCTTGGTCATCCCTCTAGAGACTGCACCCCTTTAACCCTTCAGGGGCAAAGAGCTTTTATTCGTGACATGCTGAAATGATTGAATCACACCAGAATTTAAAAACAAATTTATTTCAAAATGGGTAAAAGCTTCTTTTCACGTATTTAATAAAATTAAACTTTTTAATCCTGAATTCTAGTGTCAATGTGGCATTTTGCAGTTAAAATTAGGTGGGATATATTTTATTCCACCACCCTTCAAAGGAAAGGAGCTCACTCAAATGAAGGCTTCCAAACATGAAATAACAAGTTTTGATATAATAATGTCATTAATAAAAATAAAGGACTCGTAGGTAAAAACTTGCCAAGTTCTAGATTTATTATTAATATGCTATCAATAATTTTTATTTCTAAACAATTTAAAAAATGCTCTAATACTTCTGTAGGTAAGTTAGAGTGAATTTTATTTGAACTTGGCACCCACTTAGATATCACTTCTTTTCTTGCCATTGTCTTTACAGAACTTGGCTGCCTTTTTTCACAGCTATGTTTTTGTTAGATGATCATTTACAAAAATCATTTAAAAGGTTAAATCGAGGAAAAGAGTTGTGTTGAACTTTTTAAACCTTCTTCAATGTTAAAGAAAAGTGTTATATGGCCTGCATTTTTTTGTTCACAAAATGTAGTGAAGAGAGACTTACATTTAGCATTGAAATTGATAACACTAAAATATTTCATAATTCATTTTTTTGTGCGCTCGTAATTATATAAATACGTAGCACCTACTGATGTCGTTCGGCCCGTCTGTCTGTCTGACTCTATGTCTGTCCGGCCGTCTGTCCGCATTTAACAGAGCAAAAACTACCCAACCGAATGGTCTGAAATTTTAAATATATAATTGTTGCAAAATTTCGTCGAGCCATTTCAGATTTTATGAAAATCGATGTGTAGTTTAATTACAGAGACAGGGAAAAGTTTTCCGTTACATTACGGTCAATGGGAAAAAATTATTTCAAGTGCATTTTAACCCCTTGAAGGGCGGTGGTTCATTTTTGGACCACCTAATTTTAATTCCTAAATGCCAGAATTTTAAAATGAAATTTTTCCTTTTATCAAGTGCGCGAAGTAAAGCTTTTACTTATTTTCAACTAAATTTGCTTTTAAATTCCGGTGTCATTCAATTATTTCAGTATTTTACGGATAGAAGTGCTTTGCCCCTGAAAGGGTTAGGGGGAACTTGGGATACTTGACCCATAGGAATACTTGACCCAAGGCCTTTTTCTCAGAATTGGGAACGTTTTGGAAGTTGGAAGTGGCATCACTTCTTATCTTTCAGTTAGTAGACCACATGGTAAAAATAACAACTGAATCGCTGCATAAGTTTTCAAATTATCAGACAAAATACATTTTCATGCCCCAAAAGTAATTTTTTTGTGCTGTAAACTCGGATGATATAATTTTTTTCGTTTAAAGGTAGGACTTCTTTAATTGGTGATTTGTTTTGTACATGTTGTTAGTTACATTAACATGTATAATAGTATTAATGTACGTATTAGCAAATGGCTGCATTTTGGGGTTATGTAGTAAACATGCAACTAGGGATACTTGACCCAAGTCGCCTAGGGATACTTGACCCACGTCGCCTAGGGATATTTGACCCAAGTCACCTAGGGATACTTGATCCAAGATTAGGATTAGTACTATTCAAATTTAGCATACGTTTTATTTATTTATTTTGTTTTTTTTCTTATAGATGCCCCAAAAATATAAAAGAAAAGAGGAAGCTAAACCCAGAGAGGCTATTCCTTCTGGTATTTTGGAAAAAGCTGTGGAAAAGGTTCTGGATGGTGCCCCATGTCATACAGTATCCAAAGAATTTGGTCTCTGTAGAAATACTTTAAGAAGATATGTCAGAAAAATCCAGGGAGGGCAAACAACAAATTTTGTTCCATCATATAAAGCAAAGCAAGTTGAAGAAGAAGAACTGTCTAACTATTTAGAAGCTATGGCTCGCATGAATAATGGTTTGACCACCAAGTTAACTTCCAAGCTTGCTTATGACTTAGCAGTAAAAAATAAAAAAAAGATATCCAGAAAATTGGGAAAAAGAAAAAGCAGCCGGCTATTTTTGGTTGCGAGGCTTCATGAGTAGACATCCAGAACTGTCTTTAAGGAAACCAGAAGCCACCAGCTTATCTCGTTCCACCAGTTTTAATCGACACAATATCTCAACTTTTTTTAATAATTTAAGCGAGGTATTACGTAAATATCAGTTTGGGCCTGACAGCATATGGAATGTGGATGAGACCGGAATAACAACAGTTCAAAAATGTCCAAAAGTGATAGCACCTTCGAAATCAAAACAAGTTGGTCTTGTAACTTCAGCCGAGAGGGGACAGTTAGTGACAGTGTGTAATGGAATTAATGCCTTGGGGAACAGCATCCCACCATTTTTCATTTTCCCTCGAGTGAAGTTAAATCCAGCTTTTTTGTTTGGAGCTCCGACAGATTCAGGTGCAGCAGCTCATGTTTCTGGTTGGATGACAGAAGAAAATTTTCTCCTATTCTTACACCATTTTGTTAAGTATGTACGATGCTCAATTGAAAAAAAAAATTGTTACTGATAGATAATCATGAAAGTCATATATCGACGCGCCAATGGCATTATAATTCTAACATTCCCTCCACACTGTTCTCACAGACTCCAACCACTAGATGTATCAGTTTACCCTCCTTTCAAAAGATATTATAATGTTCATTGCACAAATCGCCTGACAATACACAAACCTGGAGAACCAATTACAATTTATGATATAGCTCAACTTGTTGGAAAAGCATTTCTACAAGCATTTACACCCTCTAACATAACAAGTGGTTTCAAAGCAACAGGCATTTGGCCTTTCAACGATAGTATCTTTGCAGAAGAGGACTTCTTATGTTCAGCAGTAACTGATCGAACTAATCCAGATGATCATCCAGAACCATGCTCTTCCTCTATTCCAACAGAACAGCCTTCAACTTCAAGATGTGACCAAGTTGACACTCCATCAAATTCAAGTTCAGGAGGTTTCAGTATTAGTCCTGAAAAGATTAGTCCTTTTCCAAAGGTGGGGAATAGAAAAAGGACAACTAGAGGTCGCAAAAAAGGCAAGAGCATTGTTCTGACAGATTCACCAAATAAAAAGGAAATTGAAACTAAACATAGAGCACGGAAAGAGAAGAAACGAAAGAAAGAAAAAGCAATATCAAGAAAACTACTATCATATTTAGGAGCACATAAAAAAGCAATTAAGAACGTTACCAACAAACCAGATACAGACAGTGAAAGTTCCGATCCCGACTTCGACTTAAAGTCTATTGTCAATTCAGAATCAAATTTGAGCGAGGAAGATGACAAAATCTCTGGAGTCACAAAAATAAACGACTGGGTTCTTGTCAAATATTGTGGGAAACGGAATATAAGAAGATTTGTTGGAAAGGTTCTGGAAATTAATTCTGATGGGCTTACTATTCAGTTTGCAAGAAGAATGGATGGTACCAGATTTAAATGGCCTGAAATGGATGACATATCAGAAGTTGATACTGACCAAATCGAGGCTATTCTTCACCCACCTGAGTTTTCCATACAAAATGATAGAATTACAAGTTTTATGTTTAAATATGAGTTTACATTGGGAGTTGAATAAATTATTTTCTTATTCTGGAACTTATTTAGGTACAGGATGAACTTTCAGACTGCTAATATTTTGAACTTTCTACAATAAAAATTAAAATTGGGCATATTAATGTTAGGCCTATGTAATAAAAATTAAAAGTATTAACTTGTTTGGCAAAAATAAAAAGTTATTGACCTTAATATTAATTTTGTTCTTATGTAAAAGTGTTTTGTTTATAATTTAAAATCATACTCTCAAATTTATGACTTGGGTCAAGTATCCCTATTGGGTGGGTCAAGTATCCCTATATATAGGAATACTTGACCCAAATTGAAATTTTTAAATATTCATATTTTACTACTTTTACAAATAATAATTTCGGAATAATAATAATAGATATTGTGTAATACTTCATTTAGCATACATAGACTGCATTTACATACCCATAAAAAATATTTAAAAAAATTAAAAATCCAAAACTAACAATTGGGTCAAGTATCCCTAGTTTCCCCTAATGATGTTACAGCCTTTCGAACAGAAAGAAATTGATATGCACTTATTAAGTGCACTACAATATACATTCAATACAATATTCGGTGCAAAAAATATTTATAAGCTAGTTATAGCACGAACACACCTCATTTGCCACGTTTGACGTGCAAATGAGGTTAAGGTGTATTTCCAACTTGTTTTAACTTATTAAGAATTGGTGGAAAAGCTTTGGACACTAAATTTTCTTTCTATGTATAACACAATCAATACAAAAACCCTTAACGGGTTAAAAGTTTGTGACGCAGCGCTTTATCTTATGCTCTAAGAATTTTAAATATGGAACTTAAAAATAATGATATCAAATTTTGAGTGACACTATGCTATTAATTATAATATCTATATACATTTATTTCATCATTTTATTTTTTTATAATTGCATGTGCAAAAATTATGTTCATTTTAAAAAGATGTATAAAAGTTTATTCATTGATGCATTATCATCCGTATCTCTCATAAATTCAAAATATGAGTTTTAAAAGATATGATATCAAAATTTAAGTGACGCCTTGATGTTGCTTAAAACGATTAGTTTTAAAATTCAATTTAAATTTTCTTTTGGCTAAATACATTTACACATCTAAACAATACTTTTCATTTTCCAATGCACTGTTGAATATATTACTTTCACTGAATCTATATAATGCACTGAAATGTATTCATTTGAATAAATTGATTTATCTTTTGTGCCACGCTATCCAAAAATCAAAAGTAAAATTTATGTAAATAGTTTTTTCGTCATATTATCCATTTGCATACATTTAACTTAGTTTGGATACAATGACGCAAAAACTATTTACATAAATTTTACTTTTGATTTTTGGATAGCGTGGCACAAAAGATAAATCAATTTATTCAAATGAATACATTTCAGTGCATTATATAGATTCAGTGAAAGTAATATATTCAACAGTGCATTGGAAAATGAAAAGTATTGTTTAGATGTGTAAATGTATTTAGCCAAAAGAAAATTTAAATTGAATTTTAAAACTAATCGTTTTAAGCAACATCAAGGCGTCACTTAAATTTTGATATCATATCTTTTAAAACTCATATTTTGAATTTATGAGAGATACGGATGATAATGCATCAATGAATAAACTTTTATACATCTTTTTAAAATGAACATAATTTTTGCACATGCAATTATAAAAAAATATAATGATGAAATAAATGTATATAGATATTATAATTAATAGCATAGTGTCACTCAAAATTTGATATCATTATTTTTAAGTTCCATATTTAAAATTCTTAGAGCATAAGATAAAGCGCTGCGTCACAAACTTTTAACCCGTTAAGGGTTTTTGTATTGATATCAGTATTTTTTTTAAGTTAATGATAAAAAAAAATAAAACAACAACAACAAAAATTAAAGACCAGACAAAGAATTCATAGTCAGGATTTCTATTCACCTTCAATCTCTCCCCCTCCCTCCCCACAAAAAAAGATGCCTCATATTTCAATTTTAAAGAGCACTGTGCTATGAGATTTTTTTAAACCACTCATTGGTAAATATGGAAGTAATTCACAACATGCATGTTTAGATGGTATTTCTGTTGGTTTGTTTCAGAGATATAAAAAGCTATGTTAAATTTTACTAAATAAAAAATTTACTGTCTTAAGAAAAATAGCAAGAAATATTGCTCTTTAAACATACATATATATATATAAATTTCCACCATCCTTCTTTAAAGCTCTTTATTGGCAATAATAGTAAATCATATAAAATAATCTCCTGAGCCCCAAAAATTTCACTTCTCCCTCCCTTCTCCCTTCTTCTTCTTCACTTCTCCCTCCAGCTTACCTAAATAATTAAAATCTTTCAAACTTTAGTTTGAAAAAAAAAAAAATCTGCAATATTTGTTGCTCACTAACATAAATAAATAAAGCCCTAACTCCCCAAATGTACATTTCTCCTCTCCTCTACCCCCCTACTGCACAGCATAAAAAAAAAAAAAGCACTCGCAGATATTAAATCTTTATGGTTTTTGGTGAGTGAATTACATATGAAGATAAATACGATAGATCTTTATAACACACCTTGGGATGAGAAGTTCTGCATATTACAGAATTTTGCATTAAATAGATCATATTTCATTCATCATTAAATTTACCTTGTAAACGTCCTTTAAATTACATTCCTTGGAACTAGAAATAGTGAAAATTATAAAATTTTACATAATAGTATAGGTGCAGATTCCCAATATCTGGAAGGAGAAAGTGGCTCCTAAACCCAAAAAGTCCAGTGGCCTCATTGTGAAACAAACACATAAAAAGAATTTAGTGTTTGTAAGGGACTGAATTCAAAGTGGAAAATAATTTATTTTATATATATATATGTCTATGTACAAGAAAACACAGACTACATCAAATGGGTTTGTTTAATTTAATCACAAAATTCTTTAATTATTAAGTCTAATACAAATCTTAAACTATGTTCATTCAGAAGATATAGTTGGACAAGATACATTTTTAAAAAATGTAAAGCTAAGCAATCATGGTAGTGGGAAATATTAGGATAACAATATTTCTAATTTTGATTTTATCGTATAACATTACATTAAAAAATTTGTGAATGTGAAAAATTATTTAGCGCTATAAAAATCAAAACACACTTCAGACATTTGTTTTTCTATGTAATACAATAGTTTTCTGTGTTAAACAGATCATTCAGGATTGTAGGAAGGAAAATACACTGATTTCATTTTTTTTAAAAAGGTAGAAATCCACCATTAGCAGAAAAGGAGCATCCCTGTATAGCGTATGGCGACTGAGACAATGAAAGTTAGCAGCCGAAGCAAAAAATTTAGTCGTCACATGGCGACTGTGAATCTGCACCTATACATAATAGGATCACAGGGCCAAAACTAGCCTTTTTTGTACCCGGGGCAAACATGGATTTTGGCGCTCCCCCCCCCCCCCTCTTCTGTAAAGTATATTTACAAAGATAATTTTATTAATTTTCTAATAACCAACTTATTTTAAAATTTAAAGTATGTAATCATAAGACATGTTATTCTGAACTACGTAATCTACAATGGCGGGTCCAAAGGGGAGGTCACAGGGGTCATGATTCCCCTCTGAACACCATCAAAAATTTTCTAAAGAGCATTTTTAAAATGAAATATACAGTAGAGTCCCGATTATCCAAGTCCTGCTTAACTGAGTTATTTTCTTCTGATGGATTGATGGCTTCCATTTTTATGAAACAGCCATTATAAATGAAGTGTTAGGTAAAGATGAAAAAGCAGCCGTAAAAAAAAAAGCCATTTCCCTCCCCCCCCCCTCCATTCTGACCAGAAAATCAGAGTTCTAACTTTTTATGACTGCTCTTTCATCTTCACCTAACACTTCATTTATAATGACTGTTTCATATAATGGAAGCCATCAATCCATCAGAAGAAAATGATCCATTCCAAAAGTATAATCCTTCATTTGGCGCCGGGGCACATGTCCCCTCGCCCCCTTAGTTTTGGCCCTGATAGATCATGTCACACATTATTAAATTACCTTTAGCTCGTGACTGACAGTTTGGGGGCACTAAATGCATGGCTGGCAAATTTATTCCTTTTTCACTATTTTTAATAATGAAATCTTTGCCTTATTTTTGGCAGAAGTTTCTTATATTAAATAAGGCAAAAATTTCTTTTTTAAAAAATATTACTTTTGGAAGGCATGAATTTAGTGCCTAAAAAAAAAAAAAGACCCCGTCAAGAGCTGCCACCGATTATAACACTCATTTACAAAAAAATTTAATATATTGTTTTCATTGCTCCAAAATAATGCGTTAAAGAAGACAATGTATCAAATTTAGTGTTTCAAGAAATTAGCAATATTTGTGAAACACATGTGCTTCTTAACTGCAAAATTTATTGTTTACATCTGAGAAAAACATTATATGCATCTTCTGTATTAAAATTTTTTAGTGGCAGGCTTTTGTGATTGAACAAGGACTGCTTGCAGAATACTTTAATAATTTTACAATATAAAATTATGGCTCTCGAACTACTATTGATGAAATATAGTAATAGGGAGGGAAAAAAATCATTAAATAAATATAGTTTATTTTTAAAAAATTAATTGAATTTTCATCAGATATACTGATTATTACTACCATACATTATATGTAACATATTTATTAGAAAAATTACAACTATTTAGGTGAAGTTTTAAAATGTAAACAAAATGATGCCTTATAAACACATCAAAAATACAGTTCGTTTTCGAAAGCTGTGCCTGACACTCTGAGACAATTTTACGATCCAAAGGGGTAATGCTGAGATGGGTATTTGCCGAAGTTCCAGTTGTATGTTGTCACTCAGCTAAACAGCCTCCGATCATCCTTATTTTGATAAAATCAAAACAGATCTGATGCATCCACAAAAGGTTTCGCTTTACGAAAACAAACAGTACCTCTGAACAAAATCATTATACAGTAGACGCCCTCAAATCCGCTCAACTTGGGACCAGAGGTTGTGCAGATTCTAGAATTTCGCAGATTTCTGGTCCTTGCTTTGTTTACAGTTTTTAAACAGTCATTTGAATGTATTTATGCAATCAAAGTTATAAAATATCCTTGCAATATAGTAAAATATTAAAATAATTAATTACAGTAATAAACTAAAATGATAAGAAGTAAGATAATTTAAAAAATGATTAAATTATTAAAGATAAAGATCAAGTAAATAATAATGTATAATTAAATCTGCATTATAAAGATAAGAATCATTTTCCTTGAATTATTGAATGAAACTTACCTCCTTCCTAATGGTACCTATTAATTTGCATCAAAATTATAAAATAAGGAAGTTTTATTTCAGGTTTAGCCAGTCATAATAGTCAAAAATTCTGGATTAAAATACATAAAAAGATTTGATAAAAAGATTGTGATTACCAATTTTTTTTTTTTTTTTAATCAGAAATAAATTGTATTTCCTTCCTAAAAAATCATGAGTTCAGTCATATTATAGAGAATTAATTACATACTGAAATACAAACGGAATGATATAAAATTAAAAAAATCTGAAATTTTGCCCTTACATCTGAACTGAAAGTTTCATTGTTTACATCTGTGATGATGTGCAGATTTAACGCTGGTAGCTGGTTGGGTACCCGGGCAGATACCCACTACAACCCTGAAAATTATTGCTTGTTTTTAGCACAACATATATTTGTTTTAAATGCTTTCTCGTCACTTCTTTATATGAAAACAAATACAGGATTGAGTTGATTTTTGACGGCCAATTATCTACACGAGGGATATAGGCCCTAGGGGGAGTGCCTTCCGTGGAGGTCTTTCTAAGGGAACCTAATCCGTATTAACGCATGGAAATCCACGGTTCGAAGAAAACCACGAAAACTCCGAACGATTAGGCCGACGGGTGCGATTGGGTTCGAACCCAGCACTTCCCGTCTACCAGCTTCGAGAGCAGAACCTCTCAGCCACTGGTGGGGCGACCAAATACAGGAATAAACATAAACATCGAATCTGATTTATGCCTAAAACTAAGATTGAATCAGATATGAGGAAGATGTGTTTGGTAAAGCAAGCATCACCCTTATCATTAGCAATACAACAGAATTAATAGTCATCCTTGTGCATATGTATCAATCTACACCAATATGCCATTAAGTATTGTAGCTTTTTTTTAAATCAAAACACTATATTTTGATAATGTACATATTAATAATATAGTAATAATGATACTAGTACTTTTTACTTGAATGTTAATATAAAGCAGTCAATCTAAGTATACCAATTTAATAAAGTAATCATCCAATTAAATACAGTAAAATCTGCTTAGACGGAGCACAAAAGACTGCACAAATACCTTGTTTTAGACATATTCCATTTACACAGGTTTTTCTGTAATAGCATGGAGTTTGTAACTTGGTGGTATGCGGAAGTATAAACTTTTATTCAGTGGTACGTCGACCTAAAAGTTTGGGAACCCCTGCTCTAGAGGGTAGCAATATTTCTACAAAATGGATTGCAGGCTCTTTTTAAGAGTAAAATTCATTGTTTACATTAAAGAAGATGTCTGTTATACAGAGAATTGCATTAAAAAGATCTTTTACTGCAGCAATGCTTTTACTACAATGCGGTCCTTTGACGAAATTCACATTTAACTCGTGATCCTTTGATGAAATTCGTGTTTTTTTACAATTCTTTAACGAAGTTAGTGTTTTATCTGCGATCTTGTGTCAAAATTTGTGCTTTTTTCAACATGCTGTGACAAAATTTGTGTTTTTTCGCAATTATCTGACAAAATTTGTGTTATTTCCGCAATCCATTGACGAAATTCCAGTTTTTTGCGGCCTTTGGCTAAATTTGCGTTTTTTTCCGTGTTTTTAATCAATCCTTTGGCGAAATTCACGTTTTTAAACAATGCATTGACAAAATTCCTGTTTTTCGGCATTCCTTTGACAAAATTCGTGTTTTTCAGCGATCCTGTGATGAAATTTGCATTTATTTCGTGATCCTTTGGCGAAATTCGCATTTTTTTATGATCCTTTGGTGAAATTATTGTTTTATCCATGATCTTGAGACTAAAATACGCACTTTTTCTGCAATAGTGTGACAAAAAGTGTTTTTTTCCGCCATCCTGTGACAAGCGTTTTTTCGCGATCCTTTGATGAAATTAGTGTTTATTTCGTCATCCTTTGGCGAATTTTGCATTTGTAACAACATTAGTGTTTTATCCTCGTTTCTGTGGTGAAATTCGCGCTTTTTCCTCGATCTTGTGACAAAATTCGCATTTTTTCGCAATAATCTGACGAAATTCACATTTTTTCTTGATCATTTGACGAAATTCATGTTTTCTTTTGTATCTTTTGGCGAAATTCGCGTTTTTCACGATCCTTTAACGAAATTCATTTTTTTCTGCGATTCCCCCCCTGCACCTACCATAGGGACCTGCTGGATTCGTACCTGCCATATGGACACTAAATGGTAAAAAGTGACTATTAAGAAATTGTCAGCGGCTACCTTCCTACAAGGACAAAATATTTTTTTTCAAGAGAAAAACAAAAACTGCCTAATATTAATAAAATATTGGTTGACGGTTTTTCGGGTGCGAGGCCCTTTGCGGCCGCACACTCGTAGGGACGCCTCTGTCGGTATGAGGTAAAGGAGAATGCAATAACTTTGAAACGAAAGATGTTTGTACTTTCACTGAAAAAAAAAATTAACAACATGTAAATATACATTTTTTCAGGGGTGCAGAAAATGTTTCTACTCCCAACATTTCTCCCAATCCACATGAAAATTTCCCGGAAATTTTACAGTATGTTGTAGGTAAATGCTGTTATTATCGTAGGTTCCAATATTTCTCAACTTATGCGCGAGTATATATAGCAGAGGTGATTTTGAGTGAAAAGCAAAAATTCTGAAATTAACAGCAAATTTTCTGAAAGGTTACAGCACAGTGGAGGAAAATGGGAAGGGGGGGGGGATCCACTCCCAGCACTATGTTTTTTTCGCGGCCCTTTGACGAAATTGATGGAAATAATCAAACTTTGTGGTTCTCATCGCCTCCTTTATCTATTTATATCATCATTTCATTCCACTTACATCATTTTCTTTCTAAGTTCACATTCCATAAAGATTCCTATTTACTTTTATTTATTTCATTATAATATCAACATTAGACATGAATTAACTTAAACTTACCTTTCCATATTGTTTTCTGTTAATATCCAGTTGATTTAAGTTTCTCTTTAATCTTTTGGTGGTCGTATTAACTTCCGCCATTTTCCGTTTCATTACACCCATATCGTGTCATCCTACACCGGCAAAATCCGTTTTCAGACTAAGTTTAATTTTCCGTAGTTATATTTTCTCCGCTAGATGGCGACATTGCATATCGCTTCTTTAATCGATCTTTGCATCGAATCTCTGCTTGCATCGATTCGATGCCGCTTTTTGATTGGTCCGTTTGGCGGGCGTCGCTCCCAAACGATGTTTTCAATCCGAGCCATTTTAGATAAATACGCGATGCAAACACTATAATGTTGCACTTTTTAGTCTTCCTAATGGAAGCAATATTTCATGAACTGGATAGAGGCTGGGAGTTTATCCTGGAACGTACGTTTAGAGTACTTGTTATATTTACGTTTTCTAGAATTTTAAATGCTTTTAAATAGTTTTTCATATGTCAATTAATTGTGCTTATTCCTGTATCAAAATCTTCATTCTTCACGACTGTTGTTTAATAGAGAAGTTATCTTGTGAATTATCATGCTGTCAACCCTTCAAGATGTTTATTAAATAAACTGCATTCTGTTTCTAAGTGAATCTGACTTTGTGTTATTAAAGTTCTCTTCAAGCTACATTAATTACATTCAAGACACGTCCATTCTTCCGTGAAACTTCATATCCAGCCTTTGCTTTCATGGCGTATTTCTGCTTATGTTAATGTACCATTTTAACGTATATAATTAATTAAATTATATATCGCATGAGAGAAATTTGCGTTTTGTAGCGATCTTTTGACGAAATTTGCGGTTATTTCGCCTTTCTTTTGACGAAATTGGCGGTTGTTTTGCCATCTTTTGACGAAATTCGCGGTTGTTTTGCAATCGTTTGACAAAATTGCGGTTGTTTCACGATCTTTTGACAAAATTGCGGTTGTTTCGCGATCTTTTGACAAAATTGCGGTTGTTTCGCGATCTTTTGACAAAATTTGCGGTTTTTCCGCGATCTTTTGACGAAATCTGTGTTTTTTTCGACGAGTTTTGTGGTTATTTCACCCCTTTTGACGAAATAAATGGTTGTTTCGCGATCTTTTGATGAAATATGCGAGTTTTTTCACGTTCTTTTGACGAAATTCGCGATTATTTAGCTATGTTTTGACGAAAATCATGGTTATTTTGTCCCTTTTGACAAAATTTGCAGTTTTTTTGCGATCTTTTGACGAAATATGCGTTTATTTCGCCTTCTTTTTGACGAGTTTAGCGGTTATTTCGCCCTCTTCTGACAAAATTTGCGCTTATTTCGCCCTTCTACGAAATACGTGGTTGTTTCGCGATCTTTTGACGAAATTTGCGTTCATTTCGTGCACTTTGACG
Source organism: Maratus speciosus (assembly GCA_963932465.1). NCBI lineage: Eukaryota > Metazoa > Arthropoda > Arachnida > Araneae > Salticidae > Maratus > Maratus speciosus. The sequence continues at coordinate 279,260,194 of OZ010788.1, read as the reverse complement.
AAATTCGCGGTTGTTTTGTGATTGTTTGACGAAATTTGCTCTTCTTTCGCGATCTTTTGACCAAATATGCGGTTTTTTTGCGATCTTTTGACGAAATTTGCGTTCATTTTCCGAACATTTGACGAAATTTCCTAGTTTTTTCGCGTTCCTTTGACGAAATTCGCGGTTGTTTCACGCTCTTTTGACGAAACTCAATTGTTTTGCGATCGTTTGACGAAATTTCCGTTCCCTTCGCGCTCTTTTGACGAAATTCGCGGTTGTTTGGCGAAATTTGCTCTTTCGCGATCTTTTGACAAAATTTGCGTTCATTTCGTGAGCATTTGACGAAATTTCTGGGTTTTTTTCGCGTTCCTTTGACGAAATTCGCTGTTATTTCGCCACGTTTTGACGAAAATCGTGGTCATTTCTCCCTTTTAGACGAAATTTGTGGTTGTTTCACGCTCTTTTGACGAAACTCGGTTGTTTTGCGATCGTTTGACGAAATTTGTGGTTATTTCGTGATCTTTTGACAAAATTTGCGGTTATTTTGCGATCTTATGACAAAATTTGCGATTTTCCGTAATTCTTGGACAAAATTCGCGGTATTTTTATGTCCGAATTTTCAGATTGATGAAAGATTTTTTAAATTTTCGGAACCGAATGCCTTAATTTTTTTGGAAAATTGGGAACAGAATCACCCGATATACAGTACATATTATTCTGAGATTGATTTTGTGAAGGTCACCATACGGATCTTTTTATTTATAGTGAAATTTTTCTATCTCAGGAAATTATGGAATTTGTTGTTAAACCGAAATCAATTGTATATGTTTCTGCAAAATTTCCCCCGATCCTAGATCGCCGGATCGGACATATTCTGCACCCCTGCATTTTTTTTTAAGGAAGAAAAAGACGAGGTTTGTAGTATAAATTTGGCGCCCCCTCCGTGCCTGCACCATTCGTACAGCCCTGCTGAGACATATGTAAATCTGACAGCATAGCAAATTGGATTAAGCTTTCAACCTGGTCAAGTTATGCTAATATATTATCATGGTGCAAGAAATTCATCCAAGCCAAGACTGACAAAATTTCTGAGTATTAGGAATAACCAAATGTAAATAAGGAAATGTAAATAATTAATTTCAAATCCATCTCCTCGCAAGAAGTACACAAATAAATACAGATTATCTATCACTTGAAAGTGACAGCACTTCGCACTCAGGAATTCACGTTTGTAATCAAAGATAGGTGGCGCTTTTAGACCTGCTAATGTTTGTAAACAGTTTACGTGAACGCGGTTATCACTGCTGGCTTTCGCTTGTGTCTTGTGTTTGCCTCATGTGAATTGGTTACTTGTGGAATAAATTTTTTGCTTTTTTAAGTCTCTTAATGGAAAATCAGCTTTCAAAAGTCATCAGCTTTATCAAAAATTTTTCTAGTTGCTTATTAAAAGCGTTAAATGTTTAATTGTTAAAATTTTTCGTACCTTTGAAGTGTTTAGGCTTCATTGTTTAAAGTTTTTGAAGTGTTAACTTTTTGAATCATTGAGTTGGTTCATTTTTCGGTTCAGTTGAATCGTGAATTTTTCTAGCTGTTCTGTTGAGTTTAAATAGAGGAAAGTGAATAAAAGAGGGTTACTGTTTCATAGGTTTATTTTTAACTTTATTCATTATTTTGTTAATCATTTTTGATTAAATTAAATTGTGGAAATGTTTTTGATGTTGATTCTTTGAACCTCTTTAAGTCCTTATCCTTTGAGTCACTCATTCTTGGGCAGATCAGATTGTCCCGATTGAGTAGTTTGACTCTTTTTGTTAGATGAGGCAATGAGAGGGGGAGGGGGCATTTGATGGAAATCATCAAACTTTGTGGTTCTCATCGCTTCCTTTATCTATTTATATCATCATTTCATTCCACTTACATCATTTTCTTTCTAAGTTCACATTCCATAAAGTTTCCTATTTACTTTTATTTATTTCATTATAACATCAACAATAGACATGAATTAACTTAAACTTACCTTTCCATATTGTTTTCTGTTAATATCCAGTTGATTTCAGTTTCTCTTTAATCTTTTGGTGGTCGTATTAACTTCCGCCATTTTCCGTTTCATTACACCCATATCTTGTCATCCTACACCGGCAAAATCCGTTTTCAGACTAAGTTTAATTTTCCGTAGTTATATTTTCTCCGCTAGATGGCGACATTGCATATCGCTTCTTTAATCGATCTTTGCATCGAATCTCTGCTTGCATCGATTCGATGCCGCTTTTTGATTGGTCCGTTTGGCGGGCGTCGCTCCCAAACGATGTTTTCAATCCGAGCCATTTCAGATAAATACGCGATGCAAACACTGTAATGTTGCACTTTTTAGTCTTCCTAATGGAAGCAATATTTCACGAACTGGATAGAGGCTGGGACTCTATCCTGGAACGTACGTTTAGAGTACTTGTTATATTTATGTTTTCTAGAATTTTAAATGCTTTTAAATAGTTTTTCATATGTCAATTAATTGTGCTTATTCCTGTATCATAATCTTCATTCTTCACGACTGTTGTTTAATAGAGAAGTTATCTTGTGAATTATCATGCTGTCAACCCTTCAAGATGTTTATTAAATAAACTGCATTCTGTTTTTAAGTGAATCTGACTTTGTGTTATTAAAGTTCTCTTCAAGCTACATTAATTACATTCAAGACACGTCCATTCTTCCGTGAAACTTCATATCCAGCCTTTGCTTTCATACTGTATTTCTTCTTATGTTAATGTACCATTTTAACGTATATAATTAATTAAATTATATATCGCATGAGATGTGGTTATGGGCAATGAATGTCCGGAAGTTTGGATTGCCGAAAAACGTTCTTTCAAGTTAATTTGGAGACTTCAAGTTTATTTCAAAGGTGAACTTTAGTTATTTATTTTTGTTTTACAATAGCCTGGACTGTTATATTTATTTAAAGAAGCACTGAATTATCCATTGAACTTTATTTTTCTGACGAACTTTACCTGAACTTTTATTTTTCCTGGTGAACTTTTTGTTTCTGACGAACTTTCTTTGATTTTTTTCGCCGTTTTTACGAACTTATACGTTTATTTACAGATTTTTGTTGACTTTTTACACCATTTTTATTAACATTATTTTGTATATTTACCATACTTTATTTAAAATAGACTTTTATTTTGCTGATTTTTTTGAAGAAAAATATTTTTATTTGAAGATTATTACAGTTTATCTTGATTGAGTTTGACAGAAAATGAAGAAAGGGATGAAAATGTCGGGGGGGCGGTAACAGTATTTTTGCTTGAAATTTCTTTTGGCTATTTTTAAATCTCCCAGGATGGCTTCTAATGTAATTGATAAGTTAAATTCCAGGAACTATGCCACATGGAGTTCCGACATGAAATATCTTTTAATGGAAAAGGAATTGTGGGAGATTATTAGCTTGAAACAGAGAGCACCAGAAATAAGTGTTACTGTTACTGCCGATGTTAGAAATTCTTTTATTGCCCGTGCTAACAAGGCTCAATCATTAATTTATTTGAATGTGGAAGCCGAATTCAAGAGAATTATAGATGATTGCCTAGATCCTGTAGAAGCATGGGAAAAATTGAGAAAAAATTTTCACCCGACACACGCGCTCATCATATGACCCTCTTTAACGAATTGATGGAAGGAAGAATCAGACATGGTGAGTCAGTAAATTTGTTTGCTACCCGATTAAGGAAGATTTACATGGAAATTAAGCTGATTGATAAAAATGTTTCAGAAAGTTATTTATGTTATCAGTTTTTACGTTTCTTACCCTCAGCTATGACGTTATAGTACAGCAGTTATTAAGTAGGCCTGATGACACTTTTAAATTTGATTTGGTCGTTGATGAATTGATATCCGAAGAAACCCGTCAACGTTTACGTGATAAAGATGGTGCTAAACAAGTAAACATTTCGAATCTACACCAGTCTTCGAATTTTTCTAAAAAGAGGTTTCGCTTTCGTAAACCCAAGGGAAAGAAGTGCTGGAAATGTGGTAAATTAGGCCATCTTCAGAAAAATTGTTTTTCAAGAAGACCAACCAGTCCCTACCATCAAAGAAATGTTTCTCCGACTCCATCTTATCGACGTGATTACTCATCGGATAGATCCAGTTCTCTTCGTCATCGGTCTCCTGATAGATACTGCGGTAGCTCTTCAGATTCTAATCAGCTAGCTGATGGTTCAGATTCCTATGAATCCTCTTCCCCTGCTCCACGAGACTCCAGACATCGAAGACAGACTCCTTGCCATGCCAGACGTTCATCTTCCAGTGTTTCTAATCGGAGGAGTGGTGGTTCTCGCCGTGACTTATCAAACTCATCACGTAAGTCCAATTTATTTGTTTCTCACTCTAGCTTAAGTAATGTAGTGAAGGACGGTGATTGGGTGTTTGATTCCGGTGCGAGCCATCATTTCTGCAGTAATATAAATTTATTTTCAAATTTTGAAGTTTTAAATGATGAGATGTCTGTTGCCGTCAAAAATGTTTAGTTTCCCATTAAAGGAAGGGGTGATGTCAAATTACGTTTTGGTCAGAGAGTTTTTACTTTATGTAATGTTATGTACTCTGATCAATTACGTAGGAATTTAGTCTCGGGGCCTCAATTGGACCTAAATGGTTTAAGCTTTTCTGGTTACAATGGTGAGGTGAAATTCTGCCGGGGGGACGAGTACCTTTTTAGTCCCTATCTTAAGAATAGGATTTATCGTTTATATCCAAAAATTCCTGTTTCCTCTTCTAAATCAGTCAAGTTTGAATCTCTTTCTACTAAGAAAGATGATATAATGTTACACTGGCATAAAAGATTTGGTCATATTAGTCAGTTTCTGATAGCACATACTAGTCGTAGACAAGGTGTACGGGGGTTACCGAGCTTAAAGGAAACTGATTTATTTTGTGAATCTTGCAAATTGGGTAAACTGAAAAGTGTGTCGCATAAGTATAGTAAAAATATACGTTCTAACCATCCTTTAGAGCTGCTGTATGCGGATTTGTGGGGCCCTTGTCGTGTCGAAGGTAGGAATGGAGAAAGATACTTTTTGACTATTATTGATGATTTTTCCCGTCGTGTGTCTGTTTATCCTCTCAAAATGAAATCTGACACATTTGATGTTGTTAAGAGACATATAAGAGCAGAAACATATTTGAACCGAAAGGTCAAAAGTTTTAGAACAGGCAACGGCGGGGAGTTTGACAATATTTCCTTTAAAAATTTCTTCGATGACAGGGGTATACGTCATGAATTTACGAACGTATATACTCCACAACAAAATGGAGTTGCGGAGAGGTTTATGTTAACTGCAGCAGATGGTATGCGAACACTCTTGATAGATAGTAACCTTGATCCTAGTTTTTGGCCAGAGGCCCTTAAGTATTTTGTCTACTCTTGGAATAGAGTATGTCCTAAGTTGTTGGGGAAGACTCCTTTCGAGCTTTATGGAGGAAAGAAACCTTCAGTTCGTCATTTAAAGCCCTTTGGTATTGTTACGTATGTCCGTATTCCTAAACAAAGGACTTGGAAATTAGAGGCTAGAGCGAAGAAGGGTTTCCTGGTTGTATATGCTTTTAGGACAAGGGGTTACAGAGTTTGGATTCCAGAATCTGACGAAATTATTGAATCTTCTAATGTTTCTTTTAACGAATCATGTTGTAGTCTTGAGCGCAGTGGAGCTGCACTGGGCTCCGAGGATTGTACTCTCTTCTCTCCTCATGCTGAGGAAAAACGGGACAGAGTTGTTGAAGTTGTACCTGAGGATATCCCAGGTCCTTCCAACGAGTCTCTGGATTCCCCGCATGGGAGTGGGGAGAGTGAAGACTCCGGGTCCAGATGCATCACTCAACCCACTATTTCCCCTTTAAGGGATGTTAGTTGGGTTAGAAAGCCTTCTATTCGTAAGAAAGGTGATCGAGCTGACATCTATTATTATGAGTCAGGTAAGACCCGTTGCCTGAGATCCTTAAATGATGTGAAGAAATATTGTGAGGAAAAACGTATTAAGTTTCAGCCTGAACTTTTTGATTTTACTGGAGCTAATCTTTATTCTGGCATCGTACCTGTTCCTAATAGTTCTTCTACATCTGACGACGAGGATGCTGATTCTATAGATTCAAATTTAGTTTATCCAAGAGCATGACTAGTACATCAAAACGACACTCCCAGAACTTTTAAGCAGGCATGTAATTCAGCACAATGTTCGGTCTGGTGGAAAGCAATGGAGCTCGAAATACGGGTAATGCGAGAACGAGGGGTTTGGCACTTAGCGGAATTGCCGGTACATGTCACACCAGTAGGTTGCCGGTGGGTTTACACGACGAAACGGGATGAATTTGGACGGATCGCCAGGCACAAGGCTCGCCTTGTTGCCCAAGGTTTCAAACAAATTAAGGGCGAGTCTTATGATGAGACTTTTAGCCCAGTTGTTAATTTCGGCGTAATCCGATTCTTTTTCTCCCTTCTCGTTTCGTGTAGCGGGTGGTCGCACACTCAGTGTGACGTGACCTGCGCCTACCTGTACGCACCACTGAGTGAGGACGTGTACATGCTACAACCTCCCGGTTTCGTTGAGCCCGGGAAAGAGCACCTTTATTGCAAACTAGACCGGGCATTGTATGGATTACATCAGAGTGGAAGAGAATGGTTTTTCGAAATCCATAAAGCATTAATTGAAATAGGTTTTAGAAAATTGGAATCATGTAACTGTGTTTATATTTTTAAATCTGGAATTGTACTTTTATTATATGTTGATGACATCGTGGTTTTTGGTAGAACTCGGAAGCTGAATGACTGTATTTTGACCCGCATTAAATCTAAATTTGATGTTAAAGAGCTTGGTAGAACTAGGAAGTTATTGGGTGTTGAGTTCGAGGATACTCCATCCGGAGTTGTCATACATCAGTCAAATTACATTGAAGAAGTATGTAACAGATTTGATAAGTTCAAAATACCTTTTTCTACCTTGCCTATCAGCAAAGGGGTTGTCTTTTCAAGGTCAAATTGTCCGGTTTCCAATCACGATGTTGAACAGATATCACATTTTCCATACCGTAGTGTTCTGGGATGTCTTTCATTTATTGCAAATCGTACCCGTCCTGATATTTGCTATGCCGTAAATGTATTGAGTCAATTTCAGTCTAACCCTGGTATTGTTCACTGGGATGGTCTCTTGAGGCTGCTGGGATATGTTACATCTACAAAGAATTACAAGCTTAGACTCTCGTGCTATTCCAATAATTTAGTGGTTTATTCCGACGCCGACTTCGCGGCTAACCGCGACGACCGGACCTCGATCGGCGGCCAAATAGTCATGCTAGACGAAGCACCTGTCGACTGGCGCACTTTTAAAGAAAAGTGCGTCAGCTTATCGACTATGGAGTCTGAATTCGTCGCAATGACTGAGGCCGTCAAGAACCTGGCCTGGTTTGACCGGATACGCCGCGAATGTGTGCAGGAAGGAATTATTTCTGTACTTGGGGGGAAAGCTGTAATGAAGGTTGACAATCAGGCAGCGATTGATTTTATTAAGTCTCCAGTGGAGAATTATAAGTCAAAACATATTGATGTTAAGTTGTTCTTTATCAGAGATCTTTATTATAAGGATGAATTTCTATTGTCTCACGTGCGTAGCAGATCCAACTTGGCAGATATTTTTACCAAGCCGTTGACCAGAAATGAGGTTTTGAACTTCATTAAACTACCGTTTAATGTGTAATAGTTCTTTTGTATTTAAATTTGTCATATTGTACTTTAGTCAAATATATATAAATCTTTTATAGTGTATCTTTATTAAATGTTATGCTGGTAAATTCCTTTAATACATATTGTACTTGCACTTTTTCTAACTGTTGTATTAAGTATTTTTAATGAAAAGTGTAGTCATTTGTAATTTTAAATTGTTAATTTACCTAAAGCATACTAGTACCAATTTTTCATCATCACCAGCTTTCTTGATCATTTCCTATTAGTTTTAAAAACTTAAATTGTATCTATTTAAATTAAGAATTAATTTGAAGTTATTTAAAGAAAATTTTATTTGGTTTATCTAAATATATTTTCTAAACTGATTTTATTATTGAACTCTAATGTAAAATGTTTGCTTATTTTTAACTTGTTCTCTCTACTTCTAGGCATTTAGATCGCCACCCATTTATTGTGAATGTTTGTTAGAAGATTGAAAGATGCATGTATGAGCCCTATATCCATCCTTGTGATGGATACGTTAAACAGTTTTATGTCAGAGCCGTTGTATTGTCTTACGATTCTACATGCCTGGATCAGTATTTTTTCATGATGTTTTTGAATTTTTATTTTTCAGCTTTGGACTTTAAAAGTTTTGCTTCATACATTTTTGAATTGTAATAAAAATATTTTTCTTACATTATATTATGTTAAAATATTGATTTTTTTGGAGATGATCAAGATGTCATCATCTGCTGGTTGTAACTTTTCCAAATTGGAAAACGTTACTTTATGTGGTACGTATTTATTCATGTATTTTTGTAAATTGTATTGTATTATCTATATTTATTGGGAACTGATTCTTTTGTTAGGCTTGTTACCCTTTTTGGTCTAGGATATACTAGTCCCTGTCTATTGACCTGGGGAGATTTTTCTTTTGATAGCCAATATCTTATAAAGATCTACGTTTCCCTTTTTGATGGATTCTCAATACAATGCTGTTTAACTTTAAAATTTGTTCTTTAAAAATTTTTCTAGTTGCTTATTAAAAGCGTTAAATGTTTAATTGTTAAAATTTTTCGTACCTTTGAAGTGTTTAGGCTTCATTGTTTAAAGTTTTTGAAGTGTTACCTTTTTGAATCATTGAGTTGGTTCATTTTTCGGTTCAGTTGAATCGTGAATTTTTCTAGCTGTTCTGTTGAGTTTAAATGGAGGAAAGTGAATAAAAGAGGGTTACTGTTTCATAGGTTTATTTTTAACTTTATTCATTATTTTGTTAATCATTTTTGGTTAAATTAAATTGTGGAAATGTTTTTGATGTTGATTCTTTGAACCTCTTTAAGTCCTTATCCTTTGAGTCACTCATTCTTGGGCAGATCAGATTGTCCCGATTGAGTAGTTTGACTCTTTTTGTTAGATGAGGCAATGAGAGGGGGGGCATTTGATGGAAATCATCAAACTTTGTGGTTCTCATCGCCTCCTTTATCTATTTATATCATCATTTCATTCCACTTACATCATTTTCTTTCTAAGTTCACATTCCATAAAGTTTCCTATTTACTTTTATTTATTTCATTATAATATCAACAATAGACATGAATTAACTTAAACTTACCTTTCCATATTGTTTTCTGTTAATATCCAGTTGATTTAAGTTTCTCTTTAATCTTTTGGTGGTCGTATTAACTTCCGTCATTTTCCGTTTCATTACACGCATATCTTGTCATCCTACACCGGCAAAATCCGTTTTCAGACTAAGTTTAATTTTCCGTAGTTATATTTTCTCCGCTAGATGGCGACATTGCATATCGCTTCTTTAATCGATCTTTGCATCGAATCTCTGCTTGCATCGATTCGATGCCGCTTTTTGATTGGTCCGTTTGGCGGGCGTCGCTCCCAAACGATGTTTTCAATCCGAGCCATTTTAGATAAATACGCGATGCAAACACTGTAATGTTGCACTTTTTAGTCTTCCTAATGGAAGCAATATTTCACGAACTGGATAGAGGCTGGGACTCTATCCTGGAACGTACGTTTAGAGTACTTGTTATATTTACGTTTTCTAGAATTTTAAATGCTTTTAAATAGTTTTTCATATGTCAATTAACTGTGCTTATTCCTGTATCAAAATCTTCATTCTTCACGACTGTTGTTTAATAGAGAAGTTGTCTTGTGAATTATCATGCTATCAACCCTTCAAGATGTTTATTAAATAAACTGCATTCTGTTTTTAAGTGAATCTGATTTTGTGTTATTAAAGTTCTCTTCAAGATACATTAATTACATTCATGACACGTCAATTCATCCGTGAAACTTCATATCCAGCCTTTGCTTTCATGGCGTATTTCTGCTTATGTTAATGTACCATTTTAACGTATATAATTAATTAAATTATATATCGCATGAGAGAAATTTGCGTTTTGTAGCGATCTTTTGACGAAATTTGCGGTTATTTCGCCTTTCTTTTGACGAAATTGGCTGTTGTTTTGCCATCTTTTGACGAAATTCGCGGTTGTTTTGCAATCGTTTGACAAAATTGCGGTTGTTTCGCGATCTTTTGACAAAATTGCGGTTGTTTCGCGATCTTTTGACAAAATTTGCGGTTTTTCCGCGATCTTTTGACGAAATCTGTGTTTTTTTCGACGAGTTTTGTGGTTATTTCACCCCTTTTGACGAAAAAAATGGTTGTTTCGCGATCTTTTGATGAAATATGCGAGTTTTTTCACGTTCTTTTGACGAAATTCGCGATTATTTAGCTATGTTTTGACGAAAATCATGGTTATTTTGTCCCTTTTGACAAAATTTGCAGTTTTTTTGCGATCTTTTGACGAAGTATGCGTTTATTTCGCCCTTCTACGAAATACGTGGTTGTTTCGCGATCTTTTGACGAAATTTGCGTTCATTTCGTGCACTTTGACGAAATTCGCGGTTGTTTTGTGATTGTTTGACGAAATTTGTTCTTCTTTCGCGATCTTTTGACCAAATATGCGGTTTTTTTGCGATCTTTTGACGAAATTTGCGTTCATTTTCCGAACATTTGACGAAATTTCCTAGTTTTTTCGCGTTCCTTTGACGAAATTCGCGGTTGTTTCACGCTCTTTTGACGAAACTCAATTGTTTTGCGATCGTTTGACGAAATTTCCGTTCCCTTCGCGCTCTTTTGACGAAATTCGCGGTTGTTTGGCGAAATTTGCTCTTTCGCGATCTGTTGACGAAATGTGCGGTTTTTCGCGATCTTTTCACAAAATTTCCGTTCATTTTGCGATCTTTTGACGAAATTTGCGTTCATTTCGTGAGCATTTGACGAAATTTCTGGGTTTTTTTCGCGTTCCTTTGACGAAATTCGCTGTTATTTCGCCACGTTTTGACGAAAATCGTGGTCATTTCTCCCCTTTAGACGAAATTTGTGGTTGTTTCACGCTCTTTTGACGAAACTCGGTTGTTTTGCGATCGTTTGACGAAATTTGTGGTTATTTCGCGATCTTTTGACAAAATTTGCGGTTATTTTGCGATCTTATGACAAAATTTGCGTTTTTCCGTAATTCTTGGACAAAATTCGCGGTATTTTTATGTCCGAATTTTCAGATTGATGAAAGATTTTTTAAATTTTCGGAACCGAATGCCTTAATTTTTTTGGAAAATTGGGAACAGAATCACCCGATATACAGTACATATTATTCTGAGATTGATTTTGTGAAGGTCACCATACGGATCTTTTTATTTATAGTGAAATTTTTCTATCTCAGGAAATTATGGAATTTGTTGTTAAACCGAAATCAATTGTATATGTTTCTGCAAAATTTCCCCCGATCCTAGATCGCCGGATCGGACATATTCTGCACCCCTGCATTTTTTTTTAAGGAAGAAAAAGACGAGGTTTGTAGTATAAATTTGGCGCCCCCTCCGTGCCTGCACCATTCGTACAGCCCTGCTGAGACATATGTAAATCTGACAGCATAGCAAATTGGATTAAGCTTTCAACCTGGTCAAGTTATGCTAATATATTATCATGGTGCAAGAAATTCATCCAAGCCAAGACTGACAAAATTTCTGAGTATTAGGAATAACCAAATGTAAATAAGGAAATGTAAATAATTAATTTCAAATCCATCTCCTCGCAAAAAGTACACAAATAAATATAGATTATCTATCACTTGAAAGTGACAGCACTTCGCACTCAGGAATTCACGTTTGTAATCAAAGATAGGTGGCGCTTTTAGACCTGCTAATGTTTGTAAACAGTTTACGTGAACGCGGTTATCACTGCTGGCTTTCGCTTGTGTCTTGTGTTTGCCTCATGTGAATTGGTTACTTGTGGAATAAATGTTTTGCTTTTTTAAGTCTCTTAATGGAAAATCAGCTTACTTTAGTATGTTTGCAATATAGTGTGTAAAAAAACAAGTATTTTTATTATTATTATTAAAAATGGATTTTTATGATTGTTTTTCTGTGTTAACCTTTTTTGTGCCGACGATATTTTAAAGTACCATTGAAATTACTTTTCATAAAATTCATTTAATACATCGATTAGTAGTAATACAGTTTAGAATCAGCTATAGATACATTATTTTATCCTGTTTCAAAATCATTATTGGTTGCACAAAACCAAAATATTTTTAAAAGGATGATTTCTTTTGCCTTTGCATCTTTTCAGTTTTCTTGACGTTAAAAGATTAGGGAGGGGGGGGGGGGGGGAGTTTCAGTTCGGAAATATTTCTATTGTAAGAACATTATATTTGTACATTTCCTAATTCTACAAAATACTAAAAAATATTTTTTAAATAAAAGATTTGAGTGGAGTTATAAATATTGCACAAAATCTCAATAAATTCAAATTTAATTAATTTTATTTGGCAGAATCCTTTTAAAATTTATTAAATGATTATGTAAATCTTCTAATATAGTTTAAAAAATTCACGAAAAATGCTTTAGAAGATGAAATTTTCATGAATTCATAGTTTGGGACATAAAGGGTTAATCACCGTCAAAATTGTAGGCTTTTAAAACAACCAAACCGGTAATTAGGGTATTAAAGAATATTTTTATCGTTAATTATTAAAATAATAGATGGTAATTGGATAAATAATAAAAACGATAAATAAATAATTTCATTAGGTAATTTAATGCATGAAATTAACAGAATTCTTAGAATATAACAAATAAAAGAAATTTCATGGCAGTTCTTTATGTATTTGTAAAATTATTGCAGTTGCATAATTCTAAGCTGATGCAGATATATGTGCATTAACAACAAAAATAATAATAATATCTGTTAATTCATACATATACAGAGACTAAATATAATCATATTAATGGTTAGTCATACATTCTATCAACATTAACTGCCCAAAATATTAAAGAAAAAAAGAATAAGAAAGACATTTAGAATATATTAGTTTTCATGCTATGTGCATTATGTTTCAGTTTCTAATTTGTATCGACTCCGAAAATATTTATAATCATCGATAAGTTGACCATTTTGAAATTATTGTGATATTTATTAACCTTGATTGGAACGTAGCTCTTCCAATTAAAAAGCAAAAAAATTTTGTTACTTTTCATCTTTTATCAATTGCTTTCTTTGATATGTTGTGCTAATCCAAAAGTAGAAAATATTTTATAACCTTTTACTGAAGTAGTTCTTCCTAAACATTTTTATACTAATTAGATTTTTTTTTACTTTTTTCCATTCTCTTACTATAACTGTATAACAGATGTTATCATTCTGAAATTTTCTTTTACCTGAAATTTATTATGTATTTATTTATAAAAAACAAATAAGAATCTTTTATTTATTTATTTTATTTAATCTAGAAAAAATTATTTTATTTGTTGTGCTTATTTTCTATAAAAGAGTGAATAATTTGATTATTCAAAGAAAGTTTTTATGACGATGACCAGATTTAATTAAAGTTTTAAATGAAATGCTTTTTAAACCTGGTAACATCTATTTTAATATACTTTCACATCATTAAAAAAATATTTTAATCCATTATTTTTTTTAATAATCTGATTTAAATCACGATTAAATTTGAACAAACTGTCAGCCTCAACGAGACATCGGATTTTCTGCTGATCAAAGTTTTGTTGCCGTTTTTAGAGACGACAGGTATTTTATTTTTTTCATTTGGAAATAAACGAAAGCTTAAATCGGGATTTTTCGATTATCTAGAGTTGCATTGGGGCACATAGCAGCATGTATTATCTTTTTTTTGCGGTTTTATTCATATTTATTAAGAATTAAAAATCCCAAATGATATTTGACTCACGGTAAGTAATGCCGGTAATGCTAACGCGATGAAAGAAGCAGTGGTACCCTTTAGATCGCTAGAAGGCGAGTTTTTTGTTACAAACGCGAATAACTAAATGTAAATAAGGAAATATAAAATAATTAACTTCAAATCCGAAAGGAAACAACGACTTAAAACACTAAATCCATCGTTATAGCGTAATTTGTAATTTCTGCTCGGTACACAAATAAACATGGATTATCTTTATCTATCTACTGAAAGTCACAGCCCTTCGCGCTCATTTGCGCGATGTGATGACGTCAAACCTACTCATTACGAGGCTAATGTTAGCCTCGCACTCACTAATCACAGACGAGAAAATTACCAGAGATTAATGGTTGACTGGGCATTAACGGAAACGAAAATGTCAAAAATAAAATTAGTTTTACCAGATAAAAGATATGTCTTATTCACCTCGCCTTAATCACATTTGTATTATGTATCAATTTAAAGATAATCGTTACAAGCGTTTTCGAGATTTTCAAATTAGGAACTTCCTCGATATCATACCAACGTTTTCACTTTAAAAATGGCTATTTAGATCTCAAAATATACTGCACGTAGAAATGTAAAAATTTCAGTATACGATTAGACTGCAGATATAAGATTGTTCTAGAAAATTCAGAGCAATAGGACCTATATCTGCTGAGTTATTAAAAGGCGGCTTTTCGCGTTTTCTTTGATGTCGAGTTAGCTGTATATATGAGTTCCGCCATCTACGAATTCTACGATACGATTTTAACGATACGATACGATACAATTTTAGGCTTAAGGCTGCGTCACTCGGAATACTACCGTCTTCCATGATACACAAGAAGCATTTAAGTTCCCCATCTTTATCAATTTTAAGTAGTCATTATTCCCCATCACAATATATTTTCTCTGTTTTCCCTTTTCCAATATCTTTAATTGAGGTGTTTAGAATCAAAGTGAAGTATCCCACATTTTTGTGTAAAAATGAGTTTGAATTGTCAAAGCACTGTATATGCTGTGACATCTTTTCGGAATTTTCTTCCGAAACATCTTTTGGAAGACATCTATCTTCATCTTTTTGGAATTTTAATAATTTCGAAACTATCGTAGTATTGTAGCCAGTTTAATAAATACGTGCTTCCTAAAGAAGTTTCGGCTTTTCTGGCCACTTCTCCTCTTTAAAAACTGATTTAAAAGCGTTCGCCAAAAAATTGTTCCACATTTCTAAAGCATTTTTCTTGAAATCACAATTGCCGAGGTTGGCCCACTCTGGTTCTTAACGCCTCATTTATCTGATCTCAGTAGTACGAGGGCTGTATGATAAGTACCTGGCCTTGACAAGAAAAACACATTTTTTATGCCAAAAATGCATTTTATTTTTCAACATAATCTTCTTTTAGTTAGATTCACTTAGCCCAACGGTTTTCTATTTTTTCTATTCCCTCTAAAAAATACGATTTCTCCAACCCTTCAAAATAGGCGTTTTTTTCAGCAATAACCTCATCGTTAGAGCCAATTTTTTTTTTCCACCGAGCCGTTTTTTCATATTTGGATATAGAAAATATTCGCAGGGGCTAAATCTGGCATCCTAATTCATAGAATTTTGGCATGGCGATGACACAGGTGTGCACGCATGCATTGTCTTGATGAAAGAGAATTGTTTCCTTTGCCAAATGCGGATGTTTTTCTTTCACAACATGGTTGAAACTATCCAATAAGTTGTAATAGTATTCTTCATTAATCGTTTTACCTTTTTCAAGGTAATCGACGAGAAATATGCTGCATGAATTCCAAATTACTGTAGCCATGACTTTGTTTGCAGATAAAGTCGCTTTAGCCTTTTTTGGCGCAAGTTGGCCACGAAAAACCCACTGTTTGGACTGTTTTTTAGTTTCTGGTGTACAGTGATAAATCCATGTTTCGTTAACAGTTATGAATCGATGCCGAAAATCATTTCGATTTCACTTTAACTTCGCCAAACATTATTTTGAAATTGGCATACGAGTGTGTTTAATGTCAATAGTGAGCAATTGCGGCACCCATTTTGCGGAAAGCTTTTTCATATCCAAATTTGCAGTTAAAATTTTTTACACCCGTTCAATTGAGATGCCCACAGTCTCAGATATCTCGTGCACTTTCACTCTTTGATCATTTATCCCAAGATCATGGATATTTTCAATCGTTTCTGATGTCGTAATCTCAGTTGGGTGACATGGACGTTCTTCATCAAAAATGCTTGTACGGCGCGTTTGAATTCAGCGGTCCAATATTTTATGACTGGTAACAAAGGTGCAGAGTCCCCATAAACTTTTCTGAGTTCCACTTTAATCTTATCAATTGTTTTCATTTTCAAAAACAGGTTTTTTATCACTGCTCAATATTCAATTTTTTTCATTTTTGAAATATTACCAAAGTTGTTTTATTCAAATGGCTTCCACTCACAAACTAAACAACTTAGTGACTTGGCAAATGGCCAGATTTGATGTGAAAGATCACTTTTGTGAAATAAATCCTTTTTTAAATTCTAGTATCCCCATCTGTGGCCGAGGCCAGGTACTTATCATACTGCCCTCGTATGATTTTAAAATTTCAAATGTGTGTGTCATCATGTAAATTTATTTACTGTGTAGGATGCCTGAAGTAGAGCCATAGATATTTACTATCTACCATTTCTTTTTCAAATGATATTTAAGATTTATAAATTTTATAATGTTGTAATACCTCGTTTTGATATTTCATGTAAATTTTAGCTTAAATATGTTCAGTCAGATTTATACATACTTTTGAATAGTTTTCATGTAAAAGATTCTTAATGTGACGTACAGCACAGCGAATGGAAGTAGAAAGCTCATTTAATAAATAATCGAAAGTATTACAAAAAATTATAACATTCAACAATAACCAGAGTTTTTTAATACTGCATAAAATTAAAACATGCATGTGTCAAATTTTTTCATAAGATTATTCGCATAATCATTCTGGTGCAGAGTTTATTTTAACCCTTTCAGGGGCAGTGGTATGTTTATGAAAACCCGTAATTTTAATTCCCAAACGCCACAATAGCACAAGAATTTTGCTAAAATCTTTTCATTTCAATATGTATGTGAAATAGAGCCTTTTTCTTATTTTCAAATAAATTTGTTCGTAAATTCCGGTGCCAGTCATTTATTTCAACATTTTAGTACTGAAACTACTTTACCCCTGAAAGGGTTAAACCTTTGATTGGGAATTTTTTTTAAATAAATAATATATATATATACATATACATATATATATATATATATATATATATGTGTATATAAATTTTGCTTGTATTCCATTTATTTTTAGTCTCAACATTTCTTTTCGAAGAAAAAAAAAGACAAAAGAAACTGATAGCAAATGTATGAGTAAGAAATTTGGAATTGCCCCCCTAAAAAGTCAATTTCTCCACCACCCCTGGGGCGCACGCCCAATGTTGGAAACCACTGCTCTAAACCCAATTTTATAGCTTTGCGAAACATCTTACATTGAGAACATTTAAGGAGTTTTTCAGGAGTTAGTTTTATATTACCTTGTATTTATGCCAAGTTAAATCAAGAATTCCAAATAGAATCTATGTTTCTAAAATAAGAATTTTAATGAAACATCTAAATCAATGGCATTTTAATTAAACTGGAAGGTATACTTTTTTAAAAAATAAATCTTTATACGTTCGTAAGTGCTTATGGTAAGAAACACTTTAGATTTCGGTCTTCAAATAATAATCGGAATCATTAAATGTAACAAGAGAAATTTTTAAACACTTCAAACGTATTTATTTCTAAGCGACAAAGTATTTTAAGCTGTTAAGTGTTATTGCTTTTAACTGGTGTTAAAAATGTGAAGATTGTATAATGCGAAATTTTAGTTCTAATTTTAGGTGAGACAAAGAATCTTATAACTTAATAAAACATTTTAGTACTTCATATTTTTAATGAAATTCAGGGATAATTAATGAAAAGTGTCATTTTCCTTATTAAATCCCTTAAAACGTTAAATTATAAATTAAGAAAAATAATAATTTTGTTTAAAGTACATGTTAATGACTGGTTTTTCAATGGTTATTTTTTCCGCTAATTAATACGTTGAGTTGGAAAAAAATAGAAAACAGGAATTCTGCTTTTTTAGAATTCAGTGTCGCCCCTATGAAAAAAAAAATATATAAATATAGATAGTGCAAAGCATATTTCAGCTTTAAGACTTAAAATACACGCTTTTATTTTATATAAAATAACGTCATTTACACCCGCTGACGAGTTCCACATTTACGATCCAGTCTTAAACAACATGTATAGAAAAGTATACATATGACGACACTATATCGGAATAATACACAAACCCAGCAAAAAGCGATGTTTTCATTCAAGAAACTCGACAAAAAATTAAGGTATCTAATGATCTATATGCCTTTAGTTGTTTGCAACATTAATATGGATACTGAAAATTAAATATAGTTTATAATAGCTCCATGTTTTATCAGAAATCAGTCATTTATATTTTATCAAAATTCGGAAAATGTTATTACATACGGATTAATAAAATTACATTTTGTCAGCTTTTTGATAGGAATTAAGAAAATGCGGAGAAAATAAGTCACGCAAATATTCTTTAACCCGGGGGAAGTCGCGCATTTCAGAGTGTGAATGGTTTTCACTTTGGCACCAATAAATACAAATAGTATTTGTAACCTTACAAAGTCTATAAATTCTGAATTAAATTAAGTTGAGAAAAATAGTGAAAAATAGTGGTGACAGTTGTAAAAACCGTAAACACCCGGGGTATCTCACACCCCATGCGACTGCTCCCGGGTTAAAATACATTTTTATTTCAGGCGATATTTTTGGCATAGCACGTATTTTTATTACATTTTTTTTCAGATGTTATGAAAAAAGAGCAACAAGAGATATAATAATCTCCTTTTTCTCTTTACTTTCTACAGAAATAGAGTATTGCAGTTGCTACCATTACAGAAATAGCATTAAAAACTACAATACAAAATTAATATCTCAAAAATAAATTGAGACGCAGTTTTCAAACAAATTGCATTTAAAAGTACTTTTTTTCCTTATAAGACAGTATAAAAATTGAAAATGAGCGATGTTTAGAAGTCTCAAAAATTGCAGTAGATTATCAGTATTCAAACGTACAATGATACACCTCCTTCATTTTACGAGTGGCTTATGGTTAAGTGTAACGTTATTTTTAGTGACGACACTTTAATTGTTGCCTGAAAATAATAGCACATCGGCGGCTAAAAAAACGTGGATAAATCGAGCCCAAGATACCGTTTAAGGATATGTAATTTAAACATTATAAAAATATTCTTTTGTTCTCATATTAGTTCATATAATTATTAAATGACTTTAGAAACTTAAACTAAAAAAGGGCTCACTTAATTCGAAAACATATAAGTACATTCACATATAGCTGCTATTTTTTACATTTTTTTGTTATTACTAAAATTTAGTAAGAATTTTTTTCTTATTTAATCACAGATTCCGACTATTAAATAAGGCAAAATTTACAAGAAAATTTCAGTGGTAAGAGAAAAGCGTTGGTAGCTATGTAGTCGCAAGTCTTAATAGATAGATCTCCTATTTTCAAATTTCTCCCTATTTTACAATCTTTACATTATATTGAAAGAAACAAGACATATTATCTGACAAAATTGTCAGACATAAACTTATTTTATAGTGTCTGTTGTGCTATAGCGTATACTCTCTGGGCCTCTCTACCTATAGCCTATATCTTCTGTTTTTTTTACGCCTACAGCACTGTGTTGTACTACATCATAATTTTCATAACAGAAAATTGTGCCCTCTTAGATAGACGTGAAATTCTACCCAGCGATCTTCGGGGATAGATTCTAGCAAAGGCCTTCTTAAAGATAATTAAGTTCATTTGTTCGTGCGAGATTTTTCCTCTTCACAAATTGAAACAACTGTCAAATAAATTTTAAAGGATTTTAAAATGTACAGTTTATTAAAACTTCTTTTGTTTATACAGCAATTTGGGTACCATGTAATATTTTTTTATTTATTCTTATTCATAAAAATTTAAGGAATCTTTCTGTTTTTTAGCTGACTTTATCTATATTGGAATTTTTGTTATTATATTAGATGTAAATTTCCAACTGGGCGAAACATGTCCGGGCCAGGATTCGAACCAGGGATCTCCTGGCTGAATCTCCTGGATCTCCTGGCCGCCAGTGGCGGCCTTTCAGCCACTTTCCGCCACTGGTCGCTACTGGCGGCTTCAGCCAGGAGATCCCTGGTTTGAATCCTGGTCCCGACATTTTGGCGGCTTCAGCTAGGAGATCCCTGGTTCGAATCCTGGTCCGGAAATTTTGGCGGCTTCAGCCAGGAGATCCCTGGTTCGAATCCTGGTTAGGACATTTTTCGCCCAGTTGGAAATTTACATCTAATATGATTTATTTACCAATTAGAATAATTGTGTTAAAATTAATCTAGTGTTTTTGTTATTAGGTACTTTTTAAATCGTACAGTATTAAAATATATGTGTAATTTTTATCTGATAAACTATTCATATGTAAATAAGTTACTGCTTTATTGTAAAAGTGCCATTGTTCTAATTATCTTATTGTAATAACTATAATTGTTATTGTATTGTCTGCAATTGAATTTTATTATAATTGTATTGTATCTTTTGTGACAATATTCATTCCGGGCTTTGGGACTTGTCTCCCATAGATCTTGGGGTTAACAGTCCGGATTGGTATTTTGTGCTGTTTGTCGGAGAATATGTAAAAAATTCGATGAAGTATTTCGTGACAGATGAATTGAACGGAGTTCTGCAAATTACCAGCACCACTGTACTGGACTCTCAGAAGTACCGATCTTCCATCAAGCTATCATTGTGGGAGAATATAAGGAGGATTCAACAGGTGGAGTAGGTATTGCCCCCTGAATACTAGGTCGCTGACAGAAAAATGGCGGCCGTCTTAACGGATTTTTTTCAACAATTGTACAGTCCCTTGCATTTGAATGCCAATAATTTTTGAAAGATTTTCCACTTTATATATCTGAGATCAAATAAGTCAAAGATAATTTTTGGAAACTACTGGTATCTAAATTCAGGTGACAGTTCAAACGATTAAAAAAACTGCCTACGACATCCGCTATTTCTTTGTCAGCACTCAGGCCTAATGTTCAGAAGGCAGTGGAACAGCACATCCTACATCTTATAGGATGCGTTGGATAGAGTAGGTATAAGTGACGTCACATGAAGCCGTTCCCCACCCCTCGGTTCAGCATCCGCTGTATTTGACTGCGTCTTGCACTGGAGACCACCGAGCCCCACAATAGAGCAGAGAGCTAACTCACCGATCCACTTTCTGTCGCGGCGCGCCGTTGCTTATACCGAGGTGTTAAATCGCTAAATTACTTCTGTAACATGTGGGAGGTCGTACGTTTTTTAGCCAGACTCTGCTTTGCCCGGTAAAGCCCATACAAACGACAAATGGGTGGCCAAATCATTCATGACGATGTCATCCTCAAATTGTTGCCCCCCCCCCCTCAGCTACCCAGATGTTAACCGAATAGCCTATAACGTATGTGGCGTAGTTCAGAGGGACTCCAGTGGTCATACACTAAAAACTATTGCGGTTCTCAAGGCAGCCGTTGTGTATGCAGTGGCAAATGTTCCCAACACTAATCTGATCATCACCTGTAGTCAGTTATGACATCCTGTAGAAGCGGTTATTGCGGCTGTCAGTGGTTTCAATGAATGATGTCATCTAGTGTGTATGTGGTCGTCTGTACAGAACGTTAAAAAAAATTCTCTGTCTTTATTGTATATTCCCGTTTGAAAGCAGGCGTTGATTCGTTTTCAAATACTGCCGCATCCTGTATCAGGAATTTATTTTTCAATTTCATAAAATGCATTAACATTTTTGAATACATGTAAAAAAAAGTTATAAAAGGATTTACCAGTAATAAAAAACTTACTAAAGCAGAAAATTAATATAAAATACCATGAATTTTAGGTAATGGGATTGTTATAAAAATAATCTGTATAGTTTCATCCTAATAATGTCAATAGCAATGATCTATTCATCTTAATAACATTGTGTCGAATATTTTACTAACCCTCAAGCTACATAGATCGCTTTCTAAGAACTGAATAATACGAAGTAAATCTAGAAATTATTTTCGAAAGATTCCTATACTTTCAGCTACTAATTCTTTATTTGCAACTAACAGGAGTCATAACTATAAGGAAATTTTCAGAATTAGAATCCAAAAAATTTTAAATCATCCTAGTTCTTGATTATACTTTTTTGTTTCTGATTTCATTCCGGTTTTCCAATATTATTTTTAAAAAATGTTTTTAGACCGGCAAATGAATATATTAGTTACGAATTATTATTGTACAAATTTGTAATATATTCATTTGTCGGTCTAAAAACATTGTTTTAAAATAATATTGGGAAACCGGAATGAAATCAAAAACGAAAAAGTATAATAAAGTACTAGGATGATTTAAAATTTCTTAATGAAAATATGCACAAACGATGAGTTTAATAAATCTTTCATTGAATTATTGAGTTCGTAATTGAAAATTTTTTATGTGCCTTATTTATTCTTAGAGTAATTCTAAATATATTTGGAATTAAATTGCTCTATTCAAGAGCATGTTGTAGGAAAAAAAATAATGTATATTTTCAGCGTTATTTTTACGAGTCATTCCACAATGAACGGCATCTGTAGTAGCAAAATAATAATAAGCAAATACTTTCTATAACTTGGTCAATACTGTTTACTTAGTGTATATCAGAGTCAATATTGTTTGTATTGTCTATACCATGACCAATATTGTTAAGTTAATTCAATGTTGGTATAGATAAACAGACATGCGTGTCAAGAACCATTTGACCGCAAAACACGTGCTCACCTAACAACGTCGCGCGTAACAACAACCCAAACAACTGTCGAACGATACCTAAAAGATAACAAACATGATATACCATAGTAAAAATATACAACAGTAAACATAACATTTTTCACATATATAACAATTAAGAGTATTTCCAGGACATTCCAAAGCAGTTTAGACAATAAAAGTTGGATAGTGACATAATTTCAAATATTTTGAGAGAAATTTAGAATCCATTAAAGTACAACTTGTGAGTTCGTGTAAAAGTTCCAGAATCTGGTCAAAACAAAATCAAAATAGTCCACCTGCTTCTGTTTTCTTACCATTGTTACACCATAAATGTGCCTTAAAGACAAAAAAAAAAAAAAAAAAAAAATGCGTCATCACCCATTTATAAACATGATTCTGAGTTGGATGGTCTCATACTGAATGAAAGGTCTCTCCTCTTGTCTCAGAATCCTTGGACAAATGAACGGAACTAAATGGTGATGTCACTTGACTGTTTGGCTTGAAGTCAAGTTCCGTATCGAAATCCATGGAACAACTGTAGAGTCCTATCGATGACTAGGTTCAGGTTGATCAGCAGTGTCGAATCGATGACTAAGCTTCTGTCGAATACCAAATCTGGGTTCCAGGCGCTAACTCCTCATTGGTTCCACTGTCGGAAACACCTTCTTTCTAGGCGCACCCGATGGCATAGGTGAAAGCAGACCACGCTTCCGTCCTATATTCCGCCATCTTTTTGCTGTATTAAAGTCGCGGTTAGAGTTTACTTATAGGATTTTATATTGGATGCGTGTATCATAATAAATTTTTTTATTGCCAAGTTTCAACAACAACGAAGTCGAATTTTCAGAACGCTTTCTTTTATGAACTGCAGGTGTATAGTCTTGAGGAAAAGGTTCACACTCAGTCCTTTGTTCCTTTGGGCACGAAGACTCCGATACTAATGAGTTAATTATTCACCTCTTTACTATTTATCCATACTGTCTGTTTTAGTAATATTATGACTTTGACCCCTTTTTCCACATGGCATTTCCGAAGAGATTTTCGGAGTTCTTTTAAAATGTAATATATCATCAGGCTGTAAATTGTTTATAGCCACAAATAAATCAAAGCCAGAAAACTGATTTAATCTGCGAAACACCACGAGACAACTGAGAACCATCACTTCCATTTTCTCTAAATTTATATACTTTCACTTGATCGAGTTTAATCGTCATTCTTTCCCCATCTACATTTATCATCAAATTATTTCTTACTTCCAGTACTTCAAAAAGACAGACAAACTTGAACAAAATTTCACTACCCTTTTTGTCGCCTAGAACTTAACCAAAGCTTTTCAAAAAAAAACAAAAAAAAAACAAAACAAAAATCAACAACATTAATTCCGAACTCCCTTCTACGCATATTACAATACAGAGCTTGTTTCTAATGTGCTTTCTGCATCTGGATTTGTTCCTCCTTTACCAGCTTACCTATGTTTCGACACATAAATTGACTTTCCGCACCAGACACCATTACTGTTCTTACTGTACTATAAACGGAATTATAATTTTTCTCATCTTAAAACAATTCAGCAGGAGCGGTCCCTGTTGATTCATGAGCTGCTGTGCGTAATGCACAGGCAAAGTGTTGCAGAAACCGGTCCCAATTTGAATTATGGGAACCAACATAAGAAGATATAATTTGTATAAAAGTTCTATTAACCTGTTTTGCTATGTTAGACTGCGGATGGTAGGGTACCCTGAAAGAATGAGAAATCTCCAGCTTTACACATACAGACTTAAATATGTCTGATATAAAACAAGGACCATGATCTCTAACTATTTTTATTGGTGTACCACATTTAAATGAGTAATTATCAAAGAAAGCATCAGCTACTGACCATGCTCGAATGGAATATATCACGGACAAGGGAAGGGCAAGTTGCGTCTTCCTTCATCTCTTCAGATGAAAACGTGTCTAGAATCAGTGTTCAGACTATATCTTGACTCTTCAGTAAACAATACTTGAGCTCAGTCTTCTTGCCTCCATTGAACTTGACGAGGGCAACAGTTTAAACGGGCCTCTTTGGAAGCTGGAGTGAGAAGGACGCAAACTATTGGTTTTCTCGCATACAGTCCACCCTTGCTAAGCCTTCGTGCAGCAGTAGAACGGCTAATTCGAGTTCCTGCGTCAGCCCGAATGTCTCAAACCAAATCTCTTGTAGCCGCTTCGCGGTTTCTTCGAGCCACAATTCCAAAAAAAGTTCCTCGGATGCAGTTGTTGCTCTTGGTCTTCCTTGACCAGGATGTCTATCAATGGATCCAGTGCTTAAAAAGCAGCTAGAAACTCTTGATATGACACTTTGTGGGATATTCAAATCTTGGGCGACCTCCATTTGTTTTTGAACTTCCTCTATTTTACCGATTATTCGCCACTTTTGATCTTAACTTAAATGATGCCTTTGAGCTATAACTGATGGATGCTGATAACATTCAGACACCACATTCACTTTAAGCAACACTACAGACCAGCTTTCCTACACACGTCCATTGTGCACCACATTGTCAATAATCTAATTTGCATATTTCCGACGCTAACTGCAATTTTGAGTTCAATAGTATTTAATTAACATAAATAATTGCAGCATTGGGCATTGGTTGCAACATTAACTTAGTGAGCATATTTTTTCTCACTATCCTTTAATTTTGATGACCAGTTTAAAAGGATCATGCCAAACAACTTCTCCACACAGGGCCTGGAAAAAAATTACTTTTAGACAGGCTTGTGTCTTAGTATGGCAATTGTATGATTTTCCCACTGCCAACAAGACCATGAAAATTTTCCGTTTAAACTATATGTATGCCTTCGGGACAAATTTCTGGAATTTTTATAAATTTTATGTATAAAATTGGTAATTATTATTAAAAATTTCAAATAAATGTGACATAAACATACAAATAAGTAATTTAATTAATTTTTTTAATAGTATAGAATTAACTGAAAAATTGCTATTTTCTTAAAACTTTTCCAATTTAAAACTATGAAAAATAAATACATTTTTTAAATTCCACAATAACTATAATAATTGTATACAGGAACTAGACTGTTTTTATGAGAATAACATGACTATTTTAAAAGTTATAGGTATAAAAAAAACAACGCTGAAAATTCTTGAAAAACGTTAACAAATCGTAAATTAAAAGTGTAACTCATAAACTCATAAACTCAGAACTCATAAACTTTTCAATAAATCAGCATAACAATTGTCTACTTCCTTTGAATATGTATTTAAAACATAATTTTAAAATTTCGTACTAATTGAAGTATCATTTATTGAATTACGGCTATTTTTAACAAAATTTTAATAAAAAAAAACTTTTGATAAAAATAGAAAAAACTACTTTTTTCTTTTTTCTAAGGTTGTAAGAAACACAAATGTTTAAAAAGCACCAGGATCACAAAGTTTACCATCATTTTTTTCTAAAACAGTAAGTTTTAGAATTTAAATTATAATCGAAATTGACGTTTTAAAAGCATACAGATACCTTAAGACAACATTCCCTTGCAGAGTGGTTATGATTTCACAGGTGTTTATCTGTACTAAGTTTGCATACGTAAATAACGAAATATCTTTACATGCGTAAATAAAGAAGAAATGAATTTGGGATTAGTAATTTATCGCATCAGATTTATAGCGGACTTTTCTAAATTTTACAATTTTATTGCCTTTCTATTTTTCCCCCTTAATTTTCTAAGTAAGAAAACTTTTTATGGCAAACTTTTGAGCGTAGTTTGAGCACTAGTTCTTTACTTCTGAACAATATTTAGCAGTTACTTTTGAAACTAGAAAGTATTTGCATAGCTTTCATTTAGTACATAATCTGGCACATAAATAATACAAATTACTGTCGTGCTAAATATATTTCAAAAATACAGAAAATAAAGACAATAAACCTCTTCCTCATGTAAAACGTGCCAACTACTATCCCTTTTTCAAATCATTTCTGTTTGTACTAAATTATTTCTGAATTTCAGTGGCTCTTAATATAAGAGCTCAGATGATAAAGGTGGTAAGTGATACAATTATCATTTTGGGAAAATGAGATGTAAACTTCCAAATATCTATTTGAGTTCATTGTCAAATGCCTCCCTTATCAATGGAAATAAATCTCTTTGAGTATTAGAGGAAAAGGTGTAAATATGGGCAGGGGCACCCTCTTTTGTTTTTGACTTAAAGTGACTTTCATTTAATTTTTTTTTTTTTTTTTTTTAGATTTTTGACCTTCATCAACAACTATAACAAGTTTACTAAATGAGAGGATGCAAAACAATGATTAATATCAATTGTTTCAATTCAGAAACGAAGATTTTCAAAAAGCTTTGAAAAGAGCAGCAGAAAAAATGGGTTGAAAATATGGGTCCTCTCCAAAAAAGGTGAAATAAAACAATACAAAATGGTAGAGATTTATTTATTATAGAAAAAGTTATTTTCAGAAATAGAAAACATAACTGGCTTTTTCAGCCATGCACAGCCTAAGTGTGCCTACATCTGGCACACAACACATTTAATCTACACGAGTGTCTTCACAGAACTTTCCATCACAAAAGATGCAAATTGCATCGCTCGAGACTGGTTTAGTTCCATCATTGATGTTCAGGTTCATATGATTATCACTGTTCACAGCGATGACAGCGATGACCACCTCGGGAACTCAGCTTTCGCTTTAGAGTGTTAGTGCAATCCCGAGAGGTAGACGACATCCACTCCTCCCGACTCTCAACCAGCGTCTGAGAGGGAGCGTCGGGTCCCTGATCAAGCTGCTGAGATTTATTTCTGTTACTGTGAGATTTACAATTACAATCACAATTGGTTACCCAATTTTTCTGGGTGAACCGAAGATTTCACATCGAGATATATGACTGTATGTAGTATCACTGTTCACAAGGGGAGGATCAGTGATGAGTCCGAGGATAAATCGCATCGTTTCGGGGGTCGATTTTTTTAAGACCTTTGGTCTTCCCACCCCTGCCCCCTGACCGGTCTCTTACTCCGGGAAAATTCAAGGATGTCTTCTTGAGAGCACTTTTGTCAAGCGAAGGATCGTCAACTGATCCTTGCATGGGGATCCAAAGATGACGCTGAACCTTGCCGCTTTGCGTCCACGAATAGTGGTTCTGTTCTTCATGTTGAGAACAGGAGGTATGTCAACCGAAGAAACTACATTTAAAGTTCCCGAGGAATATTGCGGTGTTTCAGCAGTCTCACCAATTAGCATAGCAAGAGTTTAATGTGCTTGTATATCAAGATAATTCGAAAAAGAGGGCGCCCATATTTACACCAAGAAAGGGTGTCCATATTTACACAACCTTAACTAAGAAAGATGGCTACTTTCACATGTAACCTAAAGACGTGCATGACTAAAGGCGTGCTTCTAAAAGTAGCTTAGGATCTTCGCTTTCCCGATATCACTCTGAAATTATTTTAAACTAACTATAAGGACATGAAAAGAAAACGATTTCAGATACCTGTCAAAAAATTGCAGTCCCGTACAAACACCAATTCGCACAATAACTCACGCTGTATTCACACTATTTGAAAAAAAAAAAAAAAAAAGGTTACAACTGCCATCTATTATCTTATATCAACAAGCGGCATTATGCACAATCCTGTACGCCAGTCTTCAGCACATCCAATGGCCACTTCGGGAGGGGTGCCCATATTTAAACCTGTGCTCTTTTTTACACCTTCTCCTCTACGTTTTTTCGAACAGTAATTTAACAGATGGTAGAAGACTACTGATTATCTTATGATTAACTCATTTTTTTTTTCACATACTACCTTTATCACCTGAATCCTTCAATCATCTTATAAATCTAAATAAAGAAATGGTAGTATAATTGAACAGTAGACGCGCATTCAGTTGAAATACTAAAGTAAAATAAAACATCTGATTAAATGGTGTACATAATTACATGCTTAATATAATTTTAAAAAAAAGCCCGAATTAGTTTAAAAACATAAAATTCATACTGCAAGTAAAATTTTTATATGACCTAACTTTACATGAAACATCAATAGTTTTTTATGGTAACATCAATAATGTATTAAGTCAGTTATGTAACATACCGCGTTTACTTAAAATTTAACGTCACGGTAATTTTTTCAAGGTTAAAATTTAACGTAATAAAAACGTCAAGGACGTTAATATATTAGATTATAAATTTTGGAAACAGCAACAAATAAGAGACAGATAGAAATAACAAGACTAAAAACGAGAATTTTGAAGACTAAAAACATAAATAATTTACATTGCCCGTTTATGGAGTAAAAAAACATAAAATATATTGTGAAGCATATGTTGTTTACGAAGCTATTTTATATTTAAAGAGCGGTTGAAATTTTAAAAAAACTTTTATTTATTCTGTGTCTTTGTTGATGATAAATTCATGAAAAATTTTGGATAAAACTTTACTTTTATCCACAGTTTTATAACATGTTTATGTAAAAAGTTAGTTTATGCTTTAGTAAGTTTCTATTATCAGTTTGTTTTAATTTTTAATTATAATAATTAATTATGAATTGGCTAAAACAAATTAAGTACATTTCATAAAATTTGGGCTAATAAAATACACGACTGTAATAGAAAACTACTTTCATGTCTACGGCCACAAGAAATTTAATCTTCCATTAATATAAAAAAAACGCGCTTAAAAGAATATTTCTCCCAGAGAATATTTCTGTTTAAATTAAATGCGGTAAAAAATTGTTTTCTTTTATTAAGATTCTGGAAAAAAGTTAATCTTTCTAGAATTTAATTAAAATATTTCAAAATGGTCCGCTACTTTAAACGGTTTTTAATTTACACATTTTTAAATTTAATTAAGATATTTTAAAATAACTCTGCTGCATTTTTAAACGGAAAAGATGAAAAGATTTTAGATCAAAATCAGAGCTCCAGATTTCCTACAAACAGTAATTGTTTATTAGGAAATAAAATTCTCTTAACCCATTAGAAACGAGCGACCGGTATACGTGCCACGTAAGGTGCTTAAAATCCGTTATTATTCTCACCAGTAAATTTTTATTGTAAATTTCGCCTTATTTAATCCGACCTTTTCCCCGATTCAATTAGGCAAAAAATTATGTTTTGAAAAACCGGTGATAAAAGGATAAAAAATCTGTAAAAGAAGCTCGTCCCGAAGGGGTTAAACCGTAATTTTTTTCTCGTTTTGGAAGTGTCTCTAACAAGCTCATGCATATAGCATTGCATCAATGAGTTTATAAAGCGTTAAAATGAGACTGATAACAATCGATTATTAAAAAAATCCCTGGTGGCTCGGCCTACAGGCGGAAGTAGATTTTGAAGTTAAGTACTAATTTCACCAACAAAAGCTAAATCAATATCAGAGATAAACCCAGTTTAACAATTTTATATGGCCGCTTTTGACGAATTTTTAATTTCATTTTTCTGTAAGATCTGGTTTTATCAGAATCATATTAAGGTGGTATTTAAAAAATATTTTTCCACGCTGAACAACTCGAAATTTTCTACAGAAATTCAGACTCATTTTAAAAGTAAAAACATGAAACTTGTTGCCGTGATTTTTTGAAGAGAATTTATAAGCGATCTGTGTTTTTATTTTTCATTCAAATTATTACAATTTGATTTACAAACAATTATTTACTCCGTACGACCATTTTTTTCGTTTCCAGCACCATCGCTCCGGGAAATTCGGCTCAAAATGCCCACTTTGACAGCATTTTAAAAAATATATTCTGGCTTTATCAAAATATAGACCAATACCACACATTATATAGTTTCTGAATTAGAGAACATGCCAATTGAATTCTTTTGAGAGCAAAAATGAATTAAAAATGAGTAAGAAAATAAGCCGTTTGGATTTGAGTACACCCTTAACCCCTTGAAGTCGGTGGTATTTTTATGAAACCACTTAATTTTAATTCCCAAATGACACAATGGCACCAGAATTTTGCTAAAAAAAATTTCGGTTTATTATATATGCAAAATATGGCTTTTTCTTATTTATAAATAAATTTGTTTTCGAATTCCGATGTCATTCATTAATTTGAACACTTTAGCAATGTAATTGGTTTGCCCCTGAAAGGGTTAATACGATAATTTTTTCGCCAACCCCTATTTTTGTTTAATTTGTTTTTGCTGTAAGAGTTGGTCCTATCAAAAACTTGTCAATATGAAAGTTGCAGATAATACTGAGAAGATTTATAATAAATTTAAGCGGATTGGATATCTTGTGAACTGACGAAATAATGAATTTTTTTATTCTTCACCACACACATGCCACATACTCCATGAAATCCACATACCCAGATACGCGTGAAACACATAACCCTTCTTGTCAGTCGGGTAAGTAAAAAATGTGTTATACAGAATAGCAATATCTGATACTGTTTTTGTCTTCATTTCTTCCTGAACTTTCATGGTATGCCCATTTATACCTTTCTGGTATATACAGTTATACCCGGACCTTACGTTGTATAGTTTTGTACGAAGTTTTATTCTTTTAGCAACGATTTTTTCTAATAATACGGTCACTAATTAATATATTTATTGTACAGAAACCTTTGTGTGCGAGTAATACTCGCACTTGACCGTTTATTTGAGTTATTTTACTAAAAATACCCGCATTTTAATCTCTTTTGCAACGATTAGAAACGAGTTTAATATTGGGAGTTCAAAACTTTATATCTGTATAATTTATAATCTACTTCACCTCATCACTCCTCCTTTGATATTAATGAATAATCTTCATGATTTTCACGAGTTTCACGATATTATTATTGGGAGAGCATAGTTGAAGAATTCACGACTGAAAGTGGCGCAGGTGTTGTTCATTTGTAAATAATCACCAACAAGAAATCCTTTAGAACATGTTATTGGCAATCCAATTATATACAAAATGTACACTATTTACATATTTATAGATGAAACTTATAATTAATAATTGAAAAGTACTGGTTTAAATATATATAAATTCCACACTGGGAATCCAAAATGATTTCTTATTAAATTCAGGAATATTTATTTCTCCTTTTTTGGAAGATCAAGAAATAAACAGCGAGCATGCTGCGTTCGAGATTCACATTCACATTCACAATAAAATTAAACTAAAAAGGAACAAGAAAGAAAAAATGTTTTTTAAATAATTCTTTAGTCAGACCAAGTGATCTGGCGTCTTCTGTCTGGCTAAGAGAGACCCGCTCAAGAGGGTTGCAAAATATTCCACAGATATCTCATATCATGATAAAATGTTTCATAAATTCTAAATATTGTCAAAATTAGGTGTTAATATGGAAAATTTTAAAATTTGTTAAACTTTTATATAGATGGTGTTTTTTAGCAAGAATAGAGTCAACTAGTAGGCCTTGTTACAAATAGATTGGTACCAATCTCATTTTTATACGAGGATTTTCATAATAGATAATAAGGAGGTATCTTTTTCTATCCATGATTGCACAGAACATTAACAAAAATAATATTTAAAAGGCATTTTAACCTGATTTTCATTTTCAAGTGCGCTCGTAATTATATAAATACGTAGCACCTATAGTCGTCGTCTGGTCCACCCGTCTGTCTGTCCATCTGTCCGCATATAACAGCACAAAAACTACCCAACTGAAAGGTTTAAAATTTAATATATATAATCGTTGCGTATTTTTGTCGAGTCGTTTCAAATTTTATGGAAATCGAATCAAAACTTAAAAGGATATTAATAAAAGTTTTCACCATTCTATTAAATCCTATCATACGTAATTAATTCAATAATATCCCATGATAGGTAATGATTCTAGGTTGCCATGGTGATTACGTCCTATTTAAGATGGAGTCCTTTTATTTCCGTATTAATGAATTCAATATATATAATTGTAACTAGCAAAAGCCATGCTTTGTTTGGCACTATACAGCGGAAAAAACTCAAATGGTCATTTTGCCCTCACTGAGCACTTTTTTCTGTCTTCTCCTACATCAGTTAATGCTGACTTCTGTTAGAACAGACAAAAATAGAACTCTCTTAGAAATCTGCACTAATGGGAATTGACTGTACTATTGTCATAATTCATAAAAAGATAATACATCTAAGGAAATATAGTATAACGTTAATAGCTAGAGATAACACCAAATTAATTAATCTTGTGCAAAAAAGAGTTGATCCTATTAGTATGGAAAGTAAGTCAGGAGTTTATATCATCCCATACAGAAGTAAAGAAACAAATAAAATATTCAATTACATTGGTATGACCACAAGAAAATTCCAAACAAGAGTTAAAGAGCATATGCAGGATATTAATAAAAATAGACCGGCTACCGCCCTCTCAAGGTTGTTTCAAACTAAAGATATTGACATCCTTTTCAATAGAGCAAAAGTCATTATCCAGGCTTCTGATTTTAATAGTTGTGCTATTTTAGAGTCTTTGGAAATTTTAACGCAAGCAGAAAATTGTTGTAATGACGCATTATCATACCAAATTCCGCGTATCTGGTTTAATTTACTTAATATTACTGGAAAGTTCGGTCTCTCGGAAGATTGAGCTTTCTCTACCTTCCCCCTCCTTCAGTTTAATGGATACGACCCCCTGCGGGCTTCCTGGGGTGAGTTTCCGGTCAATCTGTAGCAGTAAACATCGAGCGTCGAGTGTTTTTATCAGTCAATTCTCTTCTCTTTGACAAAGGCTTAAGGTTAGCTGAAAGCGCTCGGAGTAGCTTTTTATCATTTTAACATCTAGTGTTTTTAATTTAAAAAAAACATTTGTATATATTTTATCACACCTATTTAGTAATGTGTTTTAAATGAAGCATTTGAATGTTTCCATGCTTTTATATAATAAACAAAGGTGAATCTGGCGTTCAAGATTGGACTATTTTATTAAGTCAATTTATTCATAAAAAAAATTGTCGGTATATCGCAAATTTTGTTAAAACGTCTCCATTATCGTTAGAGTTAAAAACGAAGATTCGGTTATGAATTCAAAAGAGATACTTTATTTCGCTGAATGAATGGATTATGGCCCTGCTTGTTTTAGTGTGTTTCACCATCACCATCCTTTAAAATTTTTACATGGAGTTTATAATCATCCTGTATCATCCATAATCGTAAAACTAGGCCAGCGTTGAGATGGTGGATGAATAGGATTAGTTTCTGTATACTATTTATTTCAAATAAAATTAGTGTCATTTTATAGTTTTTTTATTATTTTGGCACAGCATGCCCCATGTGGGGGCCTTGCGCCATCAAATCCCAGTCATCCATCTATTCATTTCAAAAAAAAAAAAAAAAAAAAAAAAAAAAATGCAATTTAACAAATTACAACGACCATTTGGAAAATGATTTTTTCAAAGACTAAAATTTAAGACATAAAAAACAGCGCGGAGTTGATCATACATTACGCACGCCATGAATTAAACATTAATAGTGTTATTACACGTAAAAATTGAAAGCGACAGAAATCGTCTGCGGCTCGTACGCATTATCCACCTGAAACTAACGTATTATCCAAGTATTTCATTGGCTGTTCGGGAAAAGGCTTTTCCATCGTCAGATTTCCAAGAAATCTGTCGGCCAATTTTAAATGAAATTTATTTCTTAAACTTCTAAACATCCCATAATATTACTTTTTATACCGTCGTATAGAGAAAAAAATGTACTTTTAAATGCAATTTGTTTGAAAGCTGCATCTTAATTTGTTTCTGAGTTATTAATTTTTTTTGTAGTTTTTATTACTTCTTTGCCATAGTGGCAACACTCTGTTGTCCATCTCTGTTGAAAGTAAAGGGAAATACAGATTACTGTATAGACCAATCAGAAAACGAATAAAATAATGACTAAACCAATAAAAACCTTCAGATATGCTTTTGATTTCCTACCCTGACGAGGACAATAACCATTTTTCCAAATGGTTAATAAAATGATGATTAAACCAATAAATACCTTCAGATATGCTTTAGATTTCCTACCCTGACTAGGAAATACTAAAACTAAAAATATCGCATCCAAAAAACTACAAACTTTTATTACAACCTAGCTGAAAAAAAAAATCATTTTTAATTTTAAAAAACCTTTGAATTTTTGAAATCCGATTTCAAAGTGAGAAGCATATTACATATGCATTACTTTATCCCACTTTTGTACAATTTCATTTAATTATAAGAGTGTTTTATATCTAAAGTGCTTTTTTTTTGTTTTAGATCCCGAAATATAATGAATATTGTCCTTATATCTGATTCATTGGAAGGAATTTTTTATTGGAGAAAATTAAATTTTCTCCACATGCTTTCAAATACTATTATTAATACTATCTACATAGCTTTCTTGCTATATATATAGGGTGTTGCCAATTCGACCTACAAATTCTGAGAGGTAATAGTAGGCATCAAGACGATGAAAAAATACCGTAGAACATGGGGTCGCAAACCACGTATTCAATAAAAAATACAGGCTATTCTTCCTTAACTGAATTTCGGTTGACGGTAATAACTTTCAGAAAACTGCGAAGTACATTACAATAAAACTTTTAATAGACACTCTCATGTGTTTTAAATATGATAATATAAAAAACAAAGTAGTAGAAGTTTCCATTATACGCGCCAGCAATATGCACTTGACGCTCCATATTTTGGATTACGATTAACAGTTCATACGGTATTATCGATTGCTTGAGCTCCCTGTTTTTCCCGAACTTTCCGATATGTTATAACATTTCACACAAAAAAAGTTACATACCGTTGCATTTTCATCGCAATGTTTTTATTTTTCTCAAAATTATTACCATCAACACAAGTTAATTTTGGGTAAAACACCCTGTATTTGTGACTAAATACGTGGTTTGAGACCCCACGTTTGCTGGCAAGTTTAGGTGCGTTCGTAATTATATAAATACGTAGCGCCTATAGTCGTCGTTCAGTCCGTCTGTCTGTCCGTCCGTTCGTCCGCATATAACAGAGCAAAAATTACCCAATCGAATGATCTGAAATTTTAAATATATAATTGTTGCAAAATTTTGTCGTCATTTCAAATTTTATGGAAATAGGATGTATAGTTTAATTACAGGGACAGTCAAAAGTTTTCCGTTACATTACGGCCAAAGGGAAAAACATATTGCAAGTGCATTTAAATGATGTTACAGCCTTTCGAACAGAATGAAATTGATGTGCACTTATGAAGTGCACTAAAATATACATTCAGTACAATATGCGGTGCAAAAAATATTTATAAAACTAGTGATGGTACGAACTAGTGATGGTACATTCATTTGCCAAGTTTGACGTGCAATTTCCAACTTGTTTATCCTCGGTGCCTACTAACATCCATCTGAATTTGTCGGTCGAATTTGGCAACTCCTTGTATATACAAATAGCAACAATATTTTTTTAAAGTAAAACTGTTAATGTGGGGAAAATATTGAATGGAAATAGTAAATACTGATATTGGGAATAGTTGAAGCGTAATCATGAGTTGACTTGTATTCAAATTATTTTTAAGATATGACGTACTCAATAGTTTATAAAACATATATGTAATGTAAATAATTTAAAACTTAAAAAAAAAAATCAATAACATATTTCTTCGCAAAAGAAAACCCCTGTAAAGACGATCAACAGCATGCAAAACAAAAAGAAAAACCACAAATACACGTTTATTCTCTGCGACTTAGTACAAGTTCTTTCTATTAAGCGCGAATAGTAATGTAAACATTATTAATATGCTATTATATCAATTTGTTATTTATTCAAATAAAGAACATTAAATATATATCTACTAATAAAAGATTCATAAAAGGACTGAAAACGATACATTTAAAATGTCACAAGAAATACTAGAAGATTTCCTTTGCCCCTTTGGGATACATATAATTTGCTTTACTTACGTTTTTAAAAACATTTAAAGCGAACATGGGTTCTTTTGAAGTTACTTATATTTATTTATCTGTCAAATGGCACAGTCTTCAAAGATTTATGTACAACCATTTTACCTCCAGCCACAAAAACAAATGCATTATCAAAATTGTTTGCAATAAAATACTACTTATTTTTTTTAGATATTTCGACACTTTTTTGAGAAATATAATTTTAAGCTGTCTTCGGAACTATTTAAGACAATTTAAATACCAATTACATACTCGTATTTTGAGCCGTTTCATCCCAAGAATTCTACTAAAAGCCTATAGACTTCATTTATTGCTAAATATCTATATGATAAAGCAAAAACACGTCTGTGATATCATATTGCAGGTGGTAACACCAGACGAATTAATTTATTTTTTACTGCCATTGCTTTTAACTTCTAAACATCGCACAATTTCAATTACAGTAGAATAGTGGAAAAATATTTTTTGAAATGCAATCAGTTTGAAAATTGATTTAAATTTACTGACTTTTTATATTTTAAAACTATATTTAAAGTGTGATTTTTTAAAAATCTATCTCTGTCGCATGCAGCTTGATTACGGAAGATTAATCCGCTTGCACTTAAAACAATAAAAATAGTTCAGCATTTGTTTCCGTCTAATATTCCATTACGAAAGTAAAATTTCATCAACAAAAAAAATAAAATACAAATTTAAGAGACAGGTTATAAACTATACACTTAAATCACTTTAATTATCAGAATAAAAAAGGCTGCTAAATCTTTGCACCTAATTTCCGAAAATTCTGGCGATTTCTTCAGCTAGTAACTTCTGATATGCGGCCAATATGATAGTAACGCTTTAAAGAATTTCAAAACTTTAGCTAAATGCATTATTGATATCTTTTAAATAACCCCTAGTTTCATTTTTTAAGAATATCTTAATGAATCTCAAGAATTCCGCCAATATTCTGTACCAAGTCTTCATTCTGTAAAAAGGAAAACAACATACTTTTACACATAAAAATGGTTTACTTTATGAGAAAAACATCTGTTAAAGTAACGGAAAGTTTCTAAGGAATACGGAATTTTTTACAGACATAGGGGAAACGACATACTCTAAAGAAAAAGTGCTTTTATTCATACAAATGTTTTCACATGACCTTTATTTTTTACAAAATAGCTTTGCGAAGCATGCAAAATGCAATGGTGCTTTGTAAAAAGTAACACATAAAGACACAAAGTCATAATAGTGATTTATATAAAATGTTGCAGTATGTCATTTTATCTACTGTGCTGTCCTAAAACGACAGACCCATAAATTGCTATTAATTTTACTTGCATACATCACAAATAAAATTTGCTCCACACAAAGAGACACCTGCACATTCACTGTGTGTTCACTTTGAACACTTAACACATTTTATCCACTTGTCCTTTGGTTTTGAGTGACTGAATAAAGAGCATTACAATAAAGATGGGTTTCATCATCATCTGCAGAAAGATCCATGTTCCCATCGAATTTTCTTCTTAGCCTGTAGAACTGCACGTCTGGACTGTGAATTATATTTTTCAGCAGCTGTTGCCTTCGCTTCGGCAATATTAGGCCTTCTAGTCAGAATTAGGGCACCTACATGCTTCCTTTTCTTAGAGGATAATCCAACATGATGTGCACAATGAAGTGGAGTTACATCGAGTGGTCTGATAAATGAAGATGATAAACTTGAAGATGCTGCCTATTAAAAAGTCCTTCCGGCCAGTGCCGGGAGGAAGAGGTAGCTTTCATAATCCTTATTTAAAAAAAGCCAACTTATATCATGCAAACACACGAAGCTCAATTTAGTGGAAACCGAATATAGGAGATTCAATACTAATTTTTATCAATATAATGAATGAGAATTTCGCGAAATTAGTCAGCTTTATCCAAGCTGCTTTTCTTTAAAGTAACTTATATTTGGCTGCCAAATTCGGCAATTTCTTAAAGAGCCTGTCATTTTAAGACAACATGGTGGATGAGGCTAAGCAGTGAACTTGGTCGAGACCTTAGTAATTGCTGTGCACATGCTCACTCACATCGGAATCGGTTAATATATAGGAGTGCTGTCGCATGCAAAAAATCAGATTTTTCAAAATGTCACCCACAATAGAAATTGAAACTGCTATATCTGAGCCATTTTTTAAGGTAAAGACAAACAAAAAATGCTCCTGAATCCTTATATCAAGATCAAATACTTAAGAAAGAAACCTTTTTCAATTTCTAATTTTTTTGCACCTCACTTTAAATATATATATATTTTTTAATTTAATGGCCGCCATTTTGAAACAAGATGGCTGATGAATCTGGCTAGCGAACTTGGTCGAGGTGTTGATGTATACTATCCACATGCCTTCTTACATCGAAATAGGCGAATACGCGTGTTATCGCGTGACAAATACAAGATCGTTTCAAAATGTTAGCTATGCTAGAAATTCAAAGAGCTATAAATCAACCATTTTTTAAGATATCAACAAAAGAACAAATTTTCAGAAACAAAAACTGCTCCGGAATCTTTGTATCAAGACCAAACACATAAAAAAAATCTTTTTCATTTTCCAATTTTTTAATACCTCATTTTGAATTTTAAATTTAATTTTTTTTTAATGGCAACCCTTTTGAAACAAGATGGCGAATGAAGCTGGCCAACGAACTCGGTCGAGACATTGGTATGTACTATGTACAGACCAAGTTACATCCAAATAGGTTCATAAATACGCCTGTTATCGCGTGACAAAAATCAGGTCGTTTTAAAATGTCAGCCACAAGAGAAATTCAAAATGCTATTACTCAGCCATTATTTTTTAGATATAGACGAAAGAAAAACTGTTCCGGAATCTTTGTATTAAGGTCAAACACATAAGAGAAAAATATTTTTTCAATTTTCAATTTTTTGCTACCACATTTCAAATTTAAATTTTTCTTAAAATTTTAAATGGCCGCCATTTTTAAACAAGATGGCGGATGAAGCTGGCCAACGAACTCCTTCGAGACATTGGTCTGTACTATGTACACACCAAGGTACATCCAAGTCGGTTCATAAATACGCCTGTTATTACGTGAGAAAAATCAGGACGTTTCAAAATGCCAGCCACGCTAGAAATTCAAAATGCTATAACTCAGCCATTTCTTAAGATATAGACGAAACAAAAACTGCTCCCGAATCTTTTAATCAAGGTCAAATACATAAGAAGAAAATATTTTTTCAATTTTCAATTTTTGGTACCACATTTCAAATTTAAATTTTTCTTAAAAATTTAAATGGCCGCCATTTTTAAACAAGATGGCGGGTGAAGCTGGCCAACGAACCCGGTCGAGACATTGGTATGTACTATGTATAAACGAAGTTACATCCAAATCGTTTCATAAATACGCCTTTTATCGCGTGACAAAATTCAGGACGTTTCAAAATGTCAGCCACGCTAGAAATTCAAAATGCTATAACTTAGCCATTTTTTAAGATATAGACGAAACAAAAACTGCTCCGAAATCTTTGTATAAAGGTCAAATACATGAGAAAAAAATATTTTTCCATTTTCAATTTTTTGGTACCACATTTCAATTTTTACATTTTTAAAAAAATTTTAAATGGCCGCCATTTTGAAACAAAATGGCGGATGAAGTTGGCCAACGAACTCGGTCGAGAGATTGGTATGTACTATGTACACATCGAATTACATCCAAATCGGTTCATAAATACGCCTTTTATCGCGTGACAAAATTCAGGACGTTTCAAAATGTCAGCCACGCTAGAAATTCAAAATGCTATAACTCAGCCATTTTTTAAGATATAGACGAAACAAAAACTGCTCCGGAATCTTTGTATAAAGGTCAAATACATAAGTAAAAAATATTTTTCCATTTTTAATTTTTTGGTACCACATTTCAAGTTTTAAATTTTTTTTTAAATTTTAAATGGCCGCCATTTTGAAACAAAACGGCGGATGAAGCTGGCCAACGAACTCGGTCGAGACATTGGTATGTACTATGTACACACCGAATTACATCGAAATCGGTTCATAATTACGGGAGTTACAGTGTGACATAGGTCAGATATATATATATATATATCAATTTTGAACGGAGGGTGGTTTCGGGGTCTGGGGGTCATGATCGATGAAAATATACCAAAATTTTTTGAAATCGCTTTCCTCCGAACGGCTGCAATAGGTAGCTTTTTTGTAAAGAAAGCTACCTAAAAGATACAGAATTCT
The DNA here is from genome assembly GCA_963932465.1 of Maratus speciosus. Classification (NCBI taxonomy): domain Eukaryota; kingdom Metazoa; phylum Arthropoda; class Arachnida; order Araneae; family Salticidae; genus Maratus; species Maratus speciosus. The sequence goes on along the minus strand of OZ010788.1, from coordinate 279,219,208 downwards.
TCGGAGTATCGGAAACATACGTTGTCGGTGCTGTAATTAGAGGTGGTAATATTGAAACTGTAAAAAATGACGGATTAGGTCTATATAGGCTATTATCTACAGAATTTGTGTTGCTGTCGTTGCTTTGCTTATTTTCAGGTCGGTTTTCTGTCACAACTGAAGCACAGAAAAACGTTTAAGGAAGTTTAATAGTGTCTTTCAAGCCGAACTACTGGCCATACTACAAGCAGCATATTGGGGCAACAACACAGGGATGGAATACAGCATCCGCTCGGACTGCATGTCAGCCATCCAAACATTAAGCAAACCATTTAACACCACGCAACTAGTAAATGATATACAAGAAGCAATTAAACTCTCAAATAATAGGTTCAAAATTAGCTGGGTTAAAGTACATGTGGGCATCCAAGGAAACGAGGATGCCGACGAATTAGCCAAACAAGCAGCAGAAAATAAAATAAAAGAAATTCCATATAACTTAGAAAGGCCAATAACAAACCTTAAAAAAACAATTAAAGAACTAATTATTAAACAGTGGCAGTTCGAGTGGGATTACGGGAACAAGGGCAGGACAACATATCAATACTTCCCAAAAGTAAGTACAAACAGACTAAGGAGTTGTAAATTACTCAGCCAGATATACACGGGACATGGAGCATTCCCAGAATACTTACACAGATTCAAGCGCAAAGATGAGCCAAACTGTGCATGCGGGCAATTGGGAACCCCAAAACACTTTCTAACAGCCTGCCCACTTACACAACCACACCATCTGATTCAAATCACAGCAAACAACGAGCAACTTTGGCATAATCAGCTAGCAAACAATAAACATGTACAAAACAAGGGCAAAGCAGTTATCAGATGGTTAATAGAAAACATAGACTCCATCTCTCTATAAAACATAAAAGAACAAAGCTAAACACATACCATCCCAGCGGACATCGCCACCCCAAACTAACTGCCTTATTTTCAGGTTTAATATATATATATTTAAAAAAAAAAAGGTCTGAGTCTAACTATTAAGTTGACCGCGGCCGCAGGTGAAAAAACCTTTTACTTGCAAAAAAAAAAAAAAAAAAAAAAAAAAAAAAAAAAAAAAAAAAAAATCGATTTATCGCACTTCTGAGAGGTGGAAGTCATTTATGATGAACTGATAGCTACGGCTCACTCACACAAATCCAACGAATCATCGGAAGATAGTTAAGTGGATAAGGAAAAGATGTGTTTTAAATATGAAACAGAGAAGCCAACTACATGCTAAACCAAGCCAACTACAACAAAGGAGAAATTATAACGATACATCTTGTGAAAACAGTCATCATAAAAAAATTGACGGACTAACGGCCATGGAACAAGCCCCACTCCAGTAGTGCACAAGCCTTTTCAAATAGCTCGCAACAATGTTGCATAAATCGTGATAACAGCCATTAGGCTCCAATGGACTGATCGCCATGTGCGCATTCACGTATCAAAGTAACATACACACAAAGGAAAATGAACCTGTTAAGTGATCAAAGCCAACTCAAAGGGTCACAATTAACGACCACAATTCGTCAAACCATCAGCGGCAAGTTCGCAAAGTGACAAAACCTCAAATTTAGACATCCACCATTAATAGTCATAAAGGAAAACAACCTACGATAGAGACAAGCATCTCACGGTATGTGAGAAGCATATATCTAATCAAGGATAAAGAAAAGACCCACAAGAATATGTCAAAATATTAAAAAGACAACCACCACGACAGTGACCAAATACCAAGACAAGGAAACCTCCACAGAAGAACAAGTCCACTGGGTGAGATAAGTATATTATACTAGACAAATATAATGAATTATTAAATTAAATGTTAATTTAGGTCAAACCCAACCCCCATAGCTTATGTCTAAGTTACAACCTCAAGCAGCTAGTTCAATTAGAAATTAGTATATTAATCTCACTAGGTCAGCTCGTTAGTCTCTTATCAATTCCCTCCTAGCTAAGTAATAGTATGCCAATTCATAGTTAACTTGTCATAAGATAATATAAAAATAATAATAATAATTAATAAATAAAATCCCGATTCTAATATTAGAAATGATTAAAATATAAATTCATTTTAAATAGCCAGGCAATATTTAAGTAATCTAAAGTAAATTACTCTAGTTCGTTTAGTATCACCTAGTGCTATAGGATAATATTAAAACAATATATGTAATAAATGATAGTTAAGTAAATAGCTATAAGTAAGTTTTAAGTGTAATAACATGTACGAGATAACCCCTTTCCCTTTCAGGTTTTTTTTTTCTTTTTTTTTTCTTTTTGACTACCGCCTCTTTATTATTCTTAGTTGCACATAGGCTATAGCCTGCACAAGCTACCATACCCTCTCCAGTGGGAAGTCTACGGAGTCAGTTTCTACGCGGTGGGGTACGGTAGATAGGCGGAGTCCCATCCCCCTGCATCGTTATGTTTGTCTAGCATTTCGGCCCAAAATTAACTTTTGGTGCAACTTGTCTATCTGCGGCGCTCCATTTTTTTTATTTCTTTTTTTTAAATTCTTTTTTATTTATTTTATTTTTATTTTATTTTATTTTTTATTTTTTTGCTTCCTCACCCCCTCCAATCCTTTTTCTTATGACAAGTCTGCACCAACAATTCGGCTTCTAAACCCCAGGTCATTCAGAAGTAGTTCGGGCAGCGGTGGCCCAGTTGGCAGAGCATCGAATCCGCAGCTAAGGCCGCGGGATCGAGGCATACTGCTGGCTATAATCCGCCATGTACGCTAATGGCGCCTGGTGCATGTAAAATCCGTCGTGGGTGCAAAGTCCTCCAAGTTACCTGTGAATTATACCTCTGGAGGTGCCTAGCCAGGTGAAGGTCTCGTCATCTGATCAAGGTTCTAAATTACGAGACCAACATGAGTAGCAATGTGCAGGTGCCGAACAACAGGTTATAACGTTAAGTAACCGGCAAAACATAGTATACACAAACGAGCAGTAGGCACTGCAAATAGGATGACGATCGAGGCAATGATGTCAGGTTTATTGCCGCTTCGCGGCGGTTAGGCGGTCTTTCGCCCCGATGCCAGGTACTAAACCCGTTAAGCTGGGGCATCTCGGCAGGTAGGGGCCTGGCCATCGGTTAGAAAGAAAGAAAAGCACAGAAAAACGTCACCGGGAAAGATATCTGGATTCATGGGATAGATTCTATTTTTCAGAAATGGGCATGTCATTTTACCCACAATCGCCATATTGTATATGCAGAGGCAGTATTCGAGAGCACATGCATTTATAATTTTTTTCCTATACAGAAAATAATCTAACATGAAATGAGTCCCCACCTTATACTTCAGATATGTAATCCGTGAAATGAAAAAAACGTGAATTAGCATCAAATAATAGTCCCAAGAAACTTCTGACGAAGGTGTAAACTTTTTCTTAGCAAATAATGAAAATTACAAACTTGAAACCTTCACCATTAAATGCTTATCGTTGCTGACCGATTCCACAACATAACTGCGTACCGTTTAGTGCTGACTGCTATCGACAACATTAAGAAACCTAAGGTATGTCATTTTATCTAAGTATGTCATTTTGGGGCAGTTTCCTTTATTTCCCTGTTTCCTATAACATAGAGTAAAATTTTGAAATAAATAAATGGATTTTAAATTTGCAATCTGATGAGAAATTTGTGCCTTTTATCCACGCATGACTCTTGCAACAGTAAAATCAAAAAAGCTTGCAAAAAGCTTGCAAGTAAAAAAAGCTTGCAAAAGTGAAAGTGATAGGCATTTAGCATGAGATGCAAAATACTTCTCTAACGGTTAAAACTCATTGCTAGCTGCACTGTGCTCTTTTTTCCTAAATCGTTTCATGTGGTTTTGCATCGATTAACGAAGGAAATAGCAGAGTCTTCTTAGATCCCCTCCTCTTATCTACTGTTTCCTCGTATCTTCTATGATATACGTGATATACGTGGCCTGTCTGAAAAGTATCCGACCTTTAGCCGAAAAAAATTTAACTGACGGAAAGGGGACCCTAATCCCTTTCAAAGTTGCGCCTCCACACAGCTCACCGTTCTTTCCACTGCGAAAACTCTTCTGGAAGGCTTCTTTTGGAATGTTGTTCAATTCAGTCGTCGCATTCAGTATATCTCGTCTCTGCTCTCAAAACAGGATACTTTCAATGGCACCTTCAATTTAGAAAACGACCGGAAGTCGCAAGGAGCCCTGCCTGGAGAGTAGGGAAGTTGGAGAACGACTGGAATTCCATGTTTCGCCAAGAAAGTCCGAATCAGGTGCGATGAATGAGCTAGAGCATTGATGAATCTTACGACACTTGATGAATCTTACGAATTGTTTCGTTTTGCGAATCACTAAGCTTTGAACAAATTTGATGCAGCACCTTTGTTCAACCCGTTCGGTCATTTTGAGAGAAATCAAAATCCAAAGAACGCGTATGACAGTACATCACTCGGCGGATCAAGATCGGATAGTTATCAGACAGGCCTTGTATATATATATATATACAGTGGAACCCGGTTAAGACGCTCACGGTTAATACGCGATCCCGCTTAATACGCGGATTTTTTCCGGTCTCTTGAATATCGCCCATAAGGCTAATGTAAAAATATCCCGTTTAATACGCGAATGGTTAATACGCGATCCCGCTTAATACGCGAGAGATTTTCGGTCCTTTGAGGCAAAAAAATCACGCTTAAGACGCGAATTCATTGATCAAGATGCGAATTCCTTGTTTCTTCTTCAGTGTTGCCAATTTATTAGATTTTTCTTATATTCAAATAAGAAACACTGCTTACGAATAGTATTATTTATTTTATTTAATAACAGATTAATTAAGGCGAACATTACTAATCGAAAATAGTGAGAGATATTTGAATTTTAAATAACCCGCTAAATTAGCAACACTACAATTCTTGTTTGATACTGCGTCCTAACATTCTTTTATCTTTAGCTTCCTGTATGTTTTTACTGTAGTAGAGAGAGATAGACGAATTCAGGATACTCAGATACGTCATGAAATTATTAAGATTAAAGATCAGTATATCTTGTTAGTGAGATTTTAAATGTACGTTATATCCTACTATGTTTCATTATACAGGCAAAAAAAATGAAACTTGTAAAGATTAAATACGACTGCGGTTGTTTAAATCTTTTATGTTTTCTTTACTCCTTGCTAAACTAACAATATTTTTTACACAAATACTATTAATCCGGATAGTTTTTCTTATAACAAAAAGAAGGACAGATTATAATTGTACTCATTATCACAAGTACTAAATATGATTTTAATAAGTGCTTCAAAGGTAAATTTTTTTTAGTTCTGTTAAAAAATTAGTCTAGCATGAAATTATTTTTTTATTTTTGGTTGCAGCATATTAATCCATAATAAAGCCGTTTGAATTTACTTTTTGTTTTCAGTTATTAATCCATGTGGTTCTATGAAAAGAAACAATGAGTTAAAGTTAAGTTCAATTAAATTTTAATCTAAGTATAACTAAAAGATACAAATTTCGATCGTAAACATATAAATGAAAGTTCTAAAGTTGATTTAGACGATTAGATGTTGTAAATAAGCCCAGTTCCTGCAACATTATACAAATCACGTTTAATACGCGATCCCGCTTAATACGCGACTTTTACCCACTCCCTTGAAACGCGTCTTAACCGGGTTCGACTGTATATATATAAATTCAAATATTTACTGTTTTCTGTAGTTTATACCAGTAGCAATAAAAACTATGAAAACAGGGATCAGTGCGCTTAAGGATGATGAACGGTTTCATATTCAAGGAAAATAGGTCTAGCTAACAAATTTTTATAGCAAGTAGTTATATAATATTCCACTTTTGGAGAGCCAGTATATAAGTCGTCCTGTGTTTATATATGCGACATAAGATGTCAAACTTTCAACGTTGGCCCTCGTCTTCTGAGAGCTTTTATCACCACAATTATTAGGATATTGGCTGCTTCTCGAGGTAGATGTCTAAGCAACGAACGGCATGTCGAGTAGAAAGGAAAACATCTTTGTCAAAGAAGAAGAGTGAAATAAATTCCAAACTCAATGAAATGATCGTTGACAATCGAAGGAGACTATGGCATAGAAAATGAAGGTAACCACATCCAAAGTAAATGTATAGCTCATCCAGTATCTGCTGCATCCAGAAAACACGATTAAAGTTAAAAGAAAACTAACTACAAAGCCAGATCAGTTGAGTACGCATTCCAAAGACATTCCTTAATTATATAAATGCAAAATTTCAGATACAATTATCCTTCAATGATAATTCGAGGTCAAACAATGTTTGGTATAAGTCGCACGGTCAGTCGAGTCCTTATTGAAATTGTTAAATATAAAAAGGTGTACGGACATCTGGTTAGCACGCCGAAAAGCGTATGGTCTGTATTGTCTTTTGTGATTTTTAAGCATAGGATCTGTGATATTTTGCGCAGCTTTCGTACTTTTTTGCTGATCCAATAGCCTCTGACCAAGGTAGAGCAACTGTGAAAAGTCTAAAATTTAAACAACCACGTTCAACTAATGATCAAACCATTGTTTCTTGCTATGGATGGAATCTTGAAAGATAATAACTGTCCACTACATTTGCTACACTTGTTAAGTTCTGGATTAAGGAGAATAACAACGATGGCTGTCATCTTACCTCACACTCAAACTTTTTAATGTTATGTATTTAATTGTGTTTTTGTGATCTATAATTCAATCACGTCGGCACGAACTACTGAGTAGTTAACGAATGGATGGTTTAGGCTTATACAGCCAATTTCTTTTTACGAATAAAAAGGTTTAAGGCAGCCAATCCACAAGATCGTCGGCTTTGCACAGGGGCGGACTGGCATCGTTTGGCCCACCCCGCAAGACTTATGCATTGGCTCACCAATCGACAACCCCATTTTTCAAATGTTTGAATATTGACTATGAACACGACCCTTTGCTCTAATTTTATGAAAATGCCTTAAGGCTGTTCTCAAATCCAAAAGGGCAACTTTATGACATAAGTTTTAATTTATTTTTGTTCGGAAATGCATGAATGTAGCAGGTATTATTGTTCAGAAACTATGTAATCAAGCTGTTTTCCTCAAAACATAATAGATCTTTCAGAAAATATTGTCAAAGTGGGCGTTTTGAACCGTATTTCCGCACGAAAGAAGAATAACCACCCAAGGAAGGGTGAAAAACGTATTTGTCACGTGATCAAAATCGCTTATAACCCAATAGGTAATTTATTTATATTAAAAAAGAAATGGAAAACAAAGTTCCACTTTCAAATTGCTTCCATAGTCAGGCCTTCTAATTTTATATCTTTCTGTTAAAAAATGAATTTTTTAAATGTGTCAAAATGTTTTGCGCTTGTTGAGCACAGCAGTTGTGAACAGCCGTAAATCCAATTCGATACATATTAGTGTCTTTGTAATTGTTTATTTGCAATTGGTAGTAATTTTATCGTGAAAAAAATACTGTGTGTGTGTGAAGAGGAGGAGAGGTATGAGGCTAACTTGCTCAAATTTTACTATTTTTTTAATATGTAAATTATAAACAATTAAAAGTTATACAAGTAATAACGTTTTGAATAACAACGCTTGAAATTGGAAATTCTGTTCAAACATTGTTATTCTTTGTATTAAAAAAATATTTGTTTGATCCAATGTCGGGTAATTGCGTTGTCAGCATATAGATGATGGCTACTTGTGAAGGGGCTCCCAACGGATTAGGGTATCACTGACCGTAACGTACTGGCATTGGCAACACCTAGGAACATCCATGATCACTCGGAATTTAGACTCAGGCCCTTTTGGCGTTGAAGGCTAACATGCTAACTCCTTACCATAAAAAAATGCCTTAGCACTGCATTGGAAATTGTTCATATTGCAAAGTATTAGTATTGACCGAAAAGAGTTAGTACTATTAAAATTGACGCGTTTATACACTGATTAATTCGTTTTTTCAGCTGTAAATTTTATTTTGTTATTTGAAATTATCAACATATATACATTGTGTACATTGATTAATGTTTGTTTAAAATATCTGTATAGTACCTGAAAATTGAATATTTTATTTCATACCCTGACTATTAACTAATTAGAATGTCAGATATTTACACAACTCTTTTAAACTTGAGTCAAATCCATCTATTATCTTATCATAATCGTAATCAACAGATCGTTCAACACTGAATAGGATAAAATCCTCTAACAGTTCTGCTGTATAGCTGCGTCTAAGATGATATTACCTTAAATATTTCTGTTGATGACCAGAGAATACTTCTTACCTCACCGTGAGAATATTCACCACATCGATGTTTCGCCATAGATATTCTCTTTTCCTGTAGGAATCTCTCAATTTCAGTGGAGTAATCTTTTTCTATTCGTTGCTTCTGACGATGTTCCTCAAATTCAGAAGTATTTTTCAGAACGATGTCAAAATTATTTCATTTGTGTCGCAGATTTCATCTCAGAGTTTGGATTTTGTTAGCAGCAATTAAGTAATCCAGGCCGCTCATCTGCAGATACTTCGATGCGGGTTTAAATATATTAAATAAGTCACAGAAAATAGTTCTATGAATACAGGGTATTTCAAAACTATCTGTCAGAAATGTAAAGGCAGAAAGAGAGGACCTGAATAAGCAGATTTCATATAGAAATGGGGGTGCGGAAATGTAGCGTTGAGGCAGAAGAGGGCGCTGTTGATTTCTGCGGATAAAAGCGCTTCGCTGGCTTGAATCGATATTCACTGCACGAATTTCGAGCAACATACATCTTTACACCAATGCAGAGGTTGCCGATATGCATTTCATGCATGTGGCTGCGCAAGAAAATGGCTCACACCTAACGCACATCCAATAGCTATCGAGCTTATAGAAGGACTATCCTCTGCTGTGCGTAATACTGCTTCTTCCACTGTAGGAATTTTGCGATGTCTTCCAGTGTCCGTATCACGCCTCGAATCATAACACGATACACTCGCGCACAATTCCCGATGAAGACGCTCAATTGTTCGGCGACCCTCCAGATTCCTACCCGGGAATCGTTCATGTGCATCCTCTGAGCAGCCACTTCATTTCCTTGTGCAACCCCATACATTAAATGCATATCAGCAAGCTCCGCATCGGTTTAATGATGCATGTTGCTCGATGCGGAGAACGACGATTCAAGCCAGCGAAGTGCTTCTATCCATCGAACTCAACAGCACCTTCTACTGCTTCAACGCTGCATTTCCGCACCCACATTCCTTACTTAGGTACCCTTTCCCTGCCTTAACATTTCTGACATAAAGTTTAAACACCCTGCATATACGGAACTCACACCAAATATCAAACAATATTTTTTCCGAAGAAGGTGCATGTGACGAGAAATCGTTCATTTTGATTATATCTTGTAGGCCCCTATACAATGTTAAAACCTTATTTTGATCTTTAAAGGGTTTTGAAGATTCCTCAAACATGCTATTAAGAGCTTGATCCTTACTGCATCACCTAGTAGCGTTTATTATTTTTTTTTAATCGGCATAGTAGTTTATATCCACCTACAAATTCCAAATTCACTGAAGTCCATATTTTCATTCGTTTATATGACTCAGAGATAAACACGGTTGTAGTTTGCAATAAGCCCAATAAGTCCTTTGCGAATTTGCAACATTCTGTTGCATCTGTTTTATGCAATTTAGCACGTGTGCTTAATAGTTCACATACTACACATTTGTATTGCCCTTTTTCAGTTGTGCCTGCAGATCTTTATAGCTTCCACTCACATTTACTGCACCATTGAAAACTGCCAACTATTTGTGAAGAAGAGAGAGTTTAAACTTTTTAAGTTCTTCTTTTAGCTGGAGATATACAGGGCTTCTTCTGTTGTTTTGGAGGTATCAACCAATTTTAAAAAGCTAACCTTCAGTTTACCGTGCAGCACTTAACGAACACAAAGTGCCAACTGCTCAATTACGATATATCTTGTGTGGAATCTACTTCAGTACTGAATGAACGTGACTGTTTCATTTCATCGGCAATGTTTATTTGGATCTGAATGGTAAGATGAGCAATTAACTTATTTATAAATGGCTTGGACAGAAATGCAATAAACGACTCTTCCATGCCACTTAGGATTTTCATTTTGTTCTTCTTTCTGCTCTATTCTAGCCTTCTTCATACTTTCTGAAAATCTTCTTTCTTGGCTTCTCTTGATGGCCTGTTGTACAGGACCGTGTAAAATTTGATCATATTTACATAGCAGCATTACCAATTAAAAAAAAAATTACCGTGGTTAACATCACTATTATTCAAGTCTGCAGCTTCCTCCTCTTTGCTCTAGCTAATCCTTGCATTCCAAGAAATAGGACAGTGTCAATGATGCGAGTTAGAACTTTTCTATCAACTTCAGTCTTTCGTTTATGCATCATGTCCCTATTTGTGAGAGTCCCAACATCTGCATTGTCCTTGGACATCAGAAAATCTAGGGATGCGTTTTCAAGCACTCTCGAGATTTCGTGAACAGCTAGATCATAAATATTTTTTCCATTGACTTTATGTCCAAGGACAAATGGATTCAGGTTATCAGCAGTAAAAAGAACAAACTGAACAGAACATCTTGTTATATTCTAATCAATAGAAAAAACCACTTTCGCTGTTCAACATTGTTAACTTAAGAATTGTGATGCTATTATGTTTTGAAGGGTTTGAAAGAAGGGTTAATACCTGTACTTTCACGTGGCTGAGTGGGATGATGCTTCATAAAGTCAAGCTTTTTCAGAAGTGTAGACATCGGGGATGGTTTCACAAAATGAGAATTTTTCAGAACATGCTCATTTCAACGTTGTTAATCTTACTGTCGTCGTCAAGCACATCGGTATCAACATCGGTAACGTCAACTAATCGCTTCTCCATAAGCTCTTCTCTTCGCGTGTCTCATGGCATTTTTTCTATGGCGTTAGAAATATGAGGTTCATTTATTGTATTATTTTTTGTTTTAACTATGTTTTTATTTAGTACGCATAAAAAAAGAAAATGTATAGCCCTAAGGCATTTTGTCCTTTCCTTTCCTTCAGCACATTCTACTAGCCCAGTGATTCAGATGTTTTATAAATCCACGTTCTGCACAATTCCTATGCACCCAGTCATTCGGTTTTCGAATTAAATGGAAGATAAACAATGGAATAACAACCACTGTACAAACTTTGAAATATTGCATTGGTATCTTTTTTTACTACGCAAATGTCTGCAGGCCGGCACATCCCACCAAACAACTTCCAACCCTTCACTGATCGCATGTGTTTTTTACTTTATCTCCTATCTTTCTGTGCTTTTATACCAGATGAATAATTTGCATAGATCCCCCAAAGATTGCTGATGGGGGAGGGATAGGAGGAATTAGAAATTAACCAATCAAAAAGGGAAAAAATGAGTATTATAACTTAATTTTTTTCTTTTAATTTTATTGAAAAAAAAAACTTCAAAATTGTTTTGGCCCACTACACCCGTTTGGCCCACCCCGCGATCGCGGGGTAGTGGGGTGGGCCAGTCCGCCCCTGGCTTTGCATATATGTGCTGGTAATTACAATTTTGCCTCAGTAGAAAACGTTAAATACATATCTAGGGAATATCAACAAAGTTCAATCATTGTTTACTGGTTTTAAATTTGTTTTAGGCATAGTCCTTTTCCTTACAAACCTCTGTGAATTTAATTTTCATTAAGACCCAAATAGAAAACAATAATTTTTTCTAAAGTAAACTTTGCAGAGTTCATCAGGTAAATGAGATTTATGTTTGTAAACAATAAAGTATTTTATATGAGAAGAGATTCTGCCGAAAAATATAATATCATACTTTGGGTTTAAACGTAGCGTCATCATAATTACTTTCACAGGTTCACTTCTACCTGAGAATGCATCTCTTATTTCAGTAGTTAAATGCTTACGCTGAATATTTTGTATGTATACTTTTTCAATTTTTAGTATGAGCGTACCGTAAACAATTCATCACTGTTACTTGGAAAAGCAAACGAAAAGTTTAATTTTATCTAAGTTTTGGAATGCATTTGTGTTGCTTAGAAGTTTTCAGTCAGAAATAAATTTTTAAAAAGGCCAAAAAATATAGCACAATGTTGATACAAACAAAAGTGAATTTTAAGTAAAAAATAGTTTCATGCTAATTTTCTTTTCATTTTTCCTACAAATCTCAATTAAAGAAACAGGATTAACATAACAGTCTTGCATTGTATTTAAAACTAATTCTGTAACAGGAAACCTATTTGCTTTTTCCTTTCGCATTTCTTCACTTAAAGTAACTCAAAATCTTATCGTAAGAGGTATTTTCATCTACTAGTATGATAGGTTATTTTTGATAATGAAAAATATGTTAGGTATTACAAAATGGCCAATCCAATACACTGCAGGATTTATCTCTAATTCACACAAAAAAGTTTTTTCTTGAAAAATGCTTTGATTGTATTTAATCGCACAGAAAGACATTTATTCAAAGTCTTAAAAATATAATTAAGTATTGCTAAACTTAAGGTTTTCTTTGCTTGATTTTCTGATTAACAAGATAGAATATTATGATATGATAGAGTATTTCAGATATCGTAGAATATTGCGGCACTAAAGAGAAAGACAAATTACTTAAAACACTGTTGTCAATATAAATGCAACACGTTGCATTTGACAACTTCTGTTTTAATTCTTGAATAAACTTCAGAATAGCGGCATTTCAATAATTGAAAATAGTTGAATATGCAGAAAATTTTCGAATTAATATTTAAGTTAATTGTACATTTCAATATTTTTTATACAATTGACATGAGATATAGATTCATTTTCTTTCATCTTTTTACAAACTATAATGAATTTATAGTTATTTTTAAATGTAAAATGAATATATTTCTGTGTTCTACTTTTTATTTTCTTTCTTCCTTTCATTTTTTATGCAGAAATTGTGGGCTGTATAAATAACAATTTAATAAGAAAATTACGTATGTGAAAATATAGCTACTTCAATTTTTATAACAAGATTTTTCAAAACTTCTTTAAAACAAAATTACCAGATTGCGCGATTATTTAAAAGAATAACGGAATTGTATTTTAACTGCAATGTAACTGTATATTTCTATGAAAGTAATTATAGTTCCCAAGTATAAAGAAGAAACAAACTCGTTTTTTAATATGGTAAAGAGACTAAAGTGTCAGACAATATTCTGCCGGGAAAAACTAATTCGATTAGAGTATATACATCTAGCTTTAGTAATAACGCTTTGAATGCAATGAATTATGGGGAATTTTTATATGAAAAAAATATTCTCTTATTTATGAAAACAAATGTGGATAAACATGAGGGGTTAAAATTACACTTTCCCCCATTTTATGCAACCTGTTGTGTACGAAGATGGTGGTTTAATGGACAGTTTATTTCTTTTGTTATTAAAAAAAATCTGAAAAATTGTGGGCAAAAAGTTATCTTCATCTAACATCTAACTAACTAACAAACCATTAATAAACCGCTAAAAAATATATAAATCTTTATTTTATCTCGGCTCCATCAGCTTGTTATTTAATTTCTATCATCATAAAAATTAATTGTCATATCGCTTACAAAAACTGATACTTGAAAAAAAAATATTTACACCGCTCTTAATTGATTAATTATTCTACAAAAAGAATTATTTATATAAAAAATATATACATATTGTGTTTTCCGTCTGCTAAAAAAAATTCTACGAGTATTTATGTTAATTTCAGTACATTTAAATATTCATTTATCTTAACTATTTAAAAGGTAAATGATATGTACAAAAAATATATTAAAAAATAACAAGATTAAAAAAAAGGTTGAAATTTGTGTCTAAAAAATGGTGCTATATCAGATTTCAAAGGTTATTTACAGGTACATTTTTAACGTTATCTATTAACTAAGTGTCCGTAGTCAAGTGCCAAGAGACGCGATTTTCTGTTTTTAGTGCTGGAAAATCCATAAATTCACAAATTTTAAAGTATCATAACTCAGTGGGTTTTGGTCGACAAAGAATGGAATTTTTACTATATATATTGTTAGAAAGGGTTGTTATTTTTAGTGGCTCCATTATAAATTACACCAGGATCCAAAAATGATAACTTTTTCTGCTTCCTTATTTTCATGTCTTTATTTTTTACTTTCTAGGTTGCAACTTTGGTAAATTTTGTTAATTACTGTGAAATAATAATACGTTGTTTAGTACACAATACTACTTTGTGTTCTAAAAATAATCGTCTATCGTAGGGGAGAGTGGGGATTGTTGAACGAAGGGGAGGCTTGACATACCCCTCAGTTTTCATATTTAAAAGAATTTCAGAGTTTTACCAATAGGTGGCAACCGAAGCTACTGGAATGCTTGAAGATCAGTCTTTGTTTCATGCAGATAATTGAAGCAGGTGTAGAAAGAATCAATTGTGAAGTCACTTAAAAGTGTGTTATTTAGAAATATTTTGTAAGATTTTCTTAGATAAAATATATCATAGAAATTTAAGTAAGTAGGTTTTAAGTAATGTAGAAAAATTGAGCTTCGATTCCAGACGTAAAGATTATGCAGTAAATTAGGCTTAACATCAGGTGTGCAGTGGCGGGTATACGGAGGTATACGCCGTATACCTTCTGGATTTTTTTAGAAGCTCCGTATACCCTCTTTTTCTCAAATAAAACTATAGCGTATGCCCTAGCCATGAGCGTTCATGACTCTGGCGTATACTGTCTGCTTGTTTTCAGGACTACAACACTGCTGAACATAATTATCTTTACAAAATGGCTATGTGGGATAGGCTTGACCCAATCAATGTGAGGGAGGGTTGACCAGTTGGTGAAGGCTTCCCTAATTAAGTATTTTTGGAAATCTTTTTATTATACACTGTACATAATGAAGGTTTAAGGGTTATATTTCTAAAAGAATGCAAATTTATTCTGTAAAGGCACAGTAAAATGAGGCGATTGAAAGGAAATTTTTAAAAACTGATTAAAGGAAGATGCGAGAAATTGCTATTGTAGCCACTGCAAGAAAAACCTTTATGAAATATAAATTGAAAAACTGATAGGAACATTTGAAAAAAATTTAAATATTACCTACACTAGGTAAAAAGAAAGAATAGAAAAAAACTAGAAAGGACCAGGAAGAATGAAAGCAGCAGTCTTAAGAGTTATTAATAAAAAGTTAATTGCTCATGCGGCTGCAAAAGAACAAAGCGTAGATAAAAAAAGTTTAGGTAGGTATGTAGACAAATTTAACCAAGATGAACACAGTGAGATGAAGTCAAATTATGTGACAACTATTAGAAATGTTCTATTTTAAAAACAAGTTTATTTGCATGAGTCCGATAAATAATTCCCTTTATGATTTTATTTTATACAATTTTTCAATATAAGAAGATAAGTAAGTAAAAATGGCTTACCTTTATATTCTTTCCATCGTGGTAATCCAATCTGGAACTATTGATATATATTGCATGGGTATTGATTTGACACACACACAAAAAACACTAACTTTCGATGAGAAAAAATTGCATTATCTAGACTGCATTTGGAACTGATATAAATATGCTCCTATCTTTTTCGTTACATTTTTCAATCTACTATAAATATAAAAAAAAACATTATTATAAATAGAAAATGTATAAAAATGAAGGGTTATTCTTTTACACAATAAAAAGTTTATAACACATAAAAATAGTTATAAATCTTTGTAAATTGTTATTTCATCCGGAAATGAAATAGTCATCTTTATTGTAATGTCTTTAAATGCTTGGTTGATTACTTTGCTTATTTTATTTCACATAATTGCAGTTGAGATGTAGGATTCTTAGATAATTTTCTTGAGTTTAAATTAGAAGATGTTTTTCTATGATGTGTTTACATTATCTTATTATATGATGCCAGAAAGTAATTATCGTAAATATTTATTTGGTGATTACAGTTTCATTATAACTTTTAACATTTTCCCCATTAATCACCAAATGAATGTTGTTTATTTCTATTTTCTAGAAATTCAGGTTTGGGTTATGGTTTAGTAAGTATATTAGCTATCATGGGTTTTTTTGGACAATAACATAATTCAATAATTCAGTTTTATTTTATCTGTTTAATTACATGATATTTAATGTCTATGGACAATGAGATATACGACATTAGGTTTGATTAATTAAAAAAAAAACAACAACAACAACCAGTGAAGTGCACGAAGCTCCGCTTGTGGATTAATGTTGCTGGAAGAGAGTAACCAAGGCAGAAAGATTTCCAAAAGAGGTTGCAGTAACCCACTTTTCTATTTGTATAACATTTTTTTCAATTTGAAACGTATCACAAATACTAACAGTTTAGGAATTAGCTATTGGTCAATGTTAAAAAGGAACAGACTGTATATTGTGCTCAAGGATTGTATCTTATAATTTGCTCGAAATATTTGTATCGAAAATTTTCAGTATATTATGCAATAATTTTCTTCGTATTTAATGCTTTAAAAACATTCAGAATCCAATTTAAGGTGAAAAACGTGAATGAAATTTTAAATTATAGCTATAATGATTACATTTTTTTAAAGAAGGAAGGCAGTATTATGAATCTAATCATTTCTTTTTATTATTAAGTTTTTTTTTCAAAAAGCCACAAAATTCAAAAATACCGCTACTTAAGAAAGATAATTTGAAAATAGAAGAAAAATAAATTTATGGCAATACACATTATTTTTTTCTTCGAACAAATTATTATTATAAAAGAATGAAAGTAACATTTTAGGAGTGGAATTTTAAACTTCTGCAATAAGTCATTGATGTAGTAAATTCACAAAGCAATTTAAAGTATTATTTTAAGCAATCAAATAGATTATAAAAGAGATTTTATTCGGAGAACGTTGATGGTTTAGTACGAAAATTAATTTCAAATATAAAAGAAATTCGCCTTTCGTTATAAAACAGTAATTTCTGAATAACTATAATAATACAGAAAAAATCCTTGAAATATTTGCGGACAATTTAATTCCTAAATGATTTATTTTATTTTAATTTGATTTTGTTTACTTTTATTTAAGTAACACCAAACATGAAATAAATTGTAAATTTTATGTTATTTAATAAATCGTAAATTTAAAAATTTTCAAATTTTAAGGATGACTTTAAAACAAATGGACCCTATTATTTTTAAAACAGTTACATTTTTGTTTATCTCTTGTTAAGGATATAAAATCTCAAAAATTCCTGACAGAAAATGACAATGTATTTTCGTTCGTATGTTAACAACTGAATCTTTTCCATACAAATATTATTTTTTTACCTATATATTTGCACACATATTCATTCATTTTATAAGGAGTTCCTTATGCTTCATGAAAACCTGTTGTATGTACTTGCACAATAAAATTTTATATGTTGAAAGAAATCTATTTTATCTGTTTATTTATTAATTTTTTTTTACTATTACTTTTTTAAAAGTATCTTATCTTTATCTTAGATAGTTATAGTAAATAATTTGCGAGTGTAATTTTCATATATGTTCATCGGAAACTCAATACTTTCATTAAAGTAAAATAAAAAAACTAAATACTTGAAAAAAGATATCTCTCAATGAATACATTAAAGTTAAATGAGGAAAAAAAATTGATTTTTTTTTTTCACTGAAGCGCTGCAAAAGAATTATTTATTCTGAAATTTAATTAAAGTATTTTAAAATTACCTGTTTTACTCAATCTTAAATTTAATTAGTTCATTTTTAAATAACTATTCTCTAAATTTTAATCTTGTTACATTTTGAAATCTGAAGCGGTAAATTAAATCTGAACTAAAATTAGAGTTTCGCACAAACGAAAGTCAATTTTACGATAACGATGTTCTGCCTTTGTAATTATTAATTCTTCGCATATTTATATGGAATATTTATGTGCTTAATTTGCTCCTTAAAGTTTTGCATTTCGCTTCTCTTTAGAGATATTAAACAGTTACTTTAATCTGTGTTATGATTAACAAGAACGAAAAATCATGTGTACAGCATAGATTATGAAACACTTTCTAACACATTCAGAATGCTATACCAAAACTTTACAGTTTACTAACGTATAAGATGACGTCTAAATGAACAATTTGGAAAACGCATAACGAATTTGAAAACCTGATTTTTGCTATTACCATGAATGGTCGTTAAAATATACGATTTAGTTTTACAGCCCTGTATATGATCTACAAATATGTATGTAACGAATTCGCCGCTACTCCAGTTATGGATCTTCGGTCGTGGCGTCGGTCAAGGCCCGACCGATGGGGGCAGGGGCGCGAACCGCGGCCGCGTGCGTGCCGATTTCTGAGCGAACCCTCGGAACTTCTAACATAGTTAGGTAGTCGCAGGCCGTGAGTGGTATCCGTGAAATCAAAGTCAGATTAAGATAGTAGTTGTTCCAATAAAGACACAGTTTTTCCGGGGACCTGATTTATTGTTCCTTTGTTACATCCTTTTGAGAAATCAGGTCCCTTTTGGCTTGAGAGCTGCTACTTTACTTTATGGACATCGGGCTTGGGGAATTTAGGTGTACCGCTAAGCGATACTTAGAGAGCCGAGTGTCGTGGAGTTAGTGCATTCTTTTGATGGTAAAAAGCTCTGTCCGGGGACCCGTGCGTCGGTATAAATATGCTGTATTTCGCATTATTCCTGCTAGGGGCCGTTGAAGTCAAAGGAGGCGTCTTTAAACTATAATTGGTCGTTAGCTGAATGATTGACTGCCCGGGATAAAGGCTGTGGTTTGAGTTGGCCGATCGAATGCAGCAAGACTTAAGAATTGCACTTATTCAGCAAAAGTATTCTTATGAGATGTGCCAAAACGATCTCTAAAAGTTATAAAATGCGATGCGGGAAAACTGACTTAACAGGGGCAACCTCATTCACTCAACTGAGACACAATTACAAAAGCATTTTAAAAGTTTTAATTTTTATTTCTAAATTTAAATTTTAAAAAGGGACAAAAAAGGGGAATTTAAAAAGGGGCTTAGCTTTTATCATTTCATATCCCCCCACCCCCCACTAAAACAAGAGCCACAGGGCTCGCCTGCAAGACCTGTGGGTCTTATCTCGTAAATTTTACCCAGGGTTTTTTTTTTCCGATTTTTATTTGCTCCAGCTAGCTCTCAAGTCAATTGGACCTATTTTTACATTCGTATCTCAAGTTACATAAAAATATTGTTCACATAAAAATATTGGTTACACTAAAACATTGGAATTCTTTAAATGGTGCTGCAGCAAAATAATAAGGGGACAGTCTCGAGACATGGGACCTTTAATTACACCAAACTGTCTCTAAAGCAAGTCTTTTGGATGTTTTTTGTAAATGTCTCTGGGTATTGTCCATTGAGAAACATCCTTTTTTGGTGTAAAATTGTAACATTAACATATACAGAATATATAACATATACTAAAATACTCAAAGATAAACATACTGAAAACTATATAACATATTCAAATGTAAAAAATATTTACAAATACAAAATATTCAAAATTATAAAATATTCATTAATACAAAATGTTCAAAATATAAAATATTCAATAATACACAATATTCAAAAATATAAAATATTCAATACTACAAAATGTCCAAAAATATAAAATATGCACTAATGCTATCAACACAAATATATGGGCTACCAAAATGCAATTTGGCAAGTTTGCATTTCTAAAATAATGAATTTTCACACTGAGATAAAATAACTGTAATACTAATAACAACAAACACATTTCTTCTTATTCTACCTTTCTGTTTCGGTAGGGACTTTACTATGTTTTGATGCAGCCAAGGGTTATCTTTATGAAAAACAAACTAAGTTGTTTAAACAGGAAAACTATAGCTAAAAAAATATAAATATACGCTTGCTATAATTTTCACCATGCCCAGGGTCAGTGTGACATGGATTTTAATACTCTGAGGTGAATATCATCCCAAAAAAGGGCCACTTGCACGACCGAAAAAGGAAGGTAGGCAATCGACATTCACCTACAGAGGGGAAGCGAAGCAGTTTTGCCAGATTCTCCGTTCAACCTGGAAAGAGAATCTGGGAAAACAGTCCGGCTAAAGATGGGTGGCCACGGAGCGGAGGACCCCTTCATATGTCACAAAATTATCATAATAATATAGTTATTAAAAAAAAATTCTAACAGTACTTTTAAACTGTTACCATCATTCTACGCCGCTGGGGAGTTGGGTTACACGCTTAGCTGGGTCCTCGTCCAAATGCTACGAGCAAGGGGGACGACAGGAAAGCAAAAATAAAAAATTGAAAGATAAAAGAGATAGATGGGGTTTATTCATGGTTCAGTTTAAGGTTTTGAGGTGGGTGGTAGTATCTTAACTTGGAGGAATGGACAATTTCAGAATTTCTCTTAAAATGTGGACTGGGTTTATCAATTTCAAAGGATACATCAGAAAGTTGTTTTAAAATGGTGTATGGGCCAGAGTATGGCGAAGTCAGTTTCCGGGCATTAGGATAATGAAATTCTTCATGCATTACAATGTCACCAACTTTAAATTTTACAGGAAGGAACCGAGCATCATAACGGACTTTATTCTTTTTATGGTAAGCAATTGTTCTCTCTTTAGCCAATTTTCTAGCTTCCTCCACAGGGGGATAATAACTATTATTTGGTAAAGGAGGATCATATGGTAATTTTCCTAACAATAAATAACTAGGGGTGAATTGGGTTACAGAATGAAGAGTATTATTATACTCATATAATACTTCATCTAAAAGCTTAGTCCAGGGTATTTTCTTGGATGTGGAATTGACTTTACATTTTAATCTAGTGACAATAGTCTGATTTAGGCGTTCAATTTTCCCATTCGTTTCCGGGTGATGGCTGCTCGTCAATCTGTGTTTTACATTGTAAGTACGAAGAAATCTCTTAAACCTGGAAGCTGTAAATGCTCCATTTCTGTCGGTTAACAATCTATCTGGTACTTGTATCTGTAATAATTGCTTCAAAATGTTTGTATAAGTTTCGGTAGTTACACTTTTTGAAGGAAAACCCCACACATAGCGAGTTGCATGGTCAACGACTAAATGCAAATATTTTTTTGTAGAATTGTAATAATTAAATCCGTCAACAGAGTCTACTGCTAAACATTCAAAAGGTATATCTGTTGGGGGCATTAATATCAATAAGCCAAATCTTTTTTTCCTACATTTTTTGTTTATCTGACAAGTGTGACAGTGTTTTACAAAATTTTCTATGTCCTGATTAATGTTAGGCCAATAATACTGCGGAGAGATTAAATTTATCATCTTATAAATTCCAGGATGGCCAAATTGTGTGTGTTTTTTCTAAGAGGGGGTAGACGTAAAGACATGGGGACCACAATCTTATACAAACTTTTCTTTTTAATTACAATAACATCATTTATCTCAGTGTAATTTTTACCATCAACTGTTACATTTTCTTTTTTCTGATTGTCTCTTACTTCATTCAAGTCAAGGAGATGTATAATATGGGGGTAAATTTTCTGAAACAGGCTGTCTAGACAGCATATCAGCTTCAACATTAGTGGAGCCTTTTTGGTATTTAATTTCATAGTCAAACATACTAAGTTTTAGGGACCAGCGGAAAAGACGTCCTCTTAAATTTTTAACACTTTTGAGCCAGGTAAGTGCCGCATGGTCTGTATGTATGACAAATTTTTGACCGTGTAAATAATGATAAAATTTATCTAAAGCATCCACAATCGCCAAACATTCTAACTCAGTAATTGCATAATTTTTTTCATAATCGCGAAGATTTCTAGAGTGATATGCTATAAGATGTAATGTTCCTTTTTCATCAACGTGTTTCACAACACATCCCACTCCATGACTTGATGCATCTACAAACAAATGACAAGGTGTTTTGGGATCAAACAACTTTAATATAGGTTTCTCAATTAAAGCATTTTTTAACTTTTCGAAAGAATTTTGACAATTTTGGTCATTTGACAATTTTTCTTCAACAAATTGTTGAGAGGGTATCGAATGTTAGCATATTTTGGAATAAATTTGTGATAAACGTTTATAGACCCAAAAAACGTTGTAATTCCTTTACATTCGTAGGTGGTGTTAATTTCTTAATTGTCTCTATATTAGGATTGTCAGGTGTGATACAACCATTCGAGACTTCATATCCTAGAAAATTAATTTTGGATTTAACAAAATTACGCTTTGACAATTTTAGTTTAAGGTTTTCTTGGACACAGATATTAAATAAGGTCTCTAAATGACACAAATGTTCTTCTTCATTTTGGGAGAATACAATAACATCATCAAAGTAACTACAGGCAAAGTCAATTTTGTATTTATTAAGGATTCTTCTGAGGGTACGGTTAAACCAAGCAGGGGCGTTTTTCCATCCGAAGGGTAAACGATTCCACTCATATAACCCAAAGGTAGTGGCAAATGCCAGCTTCTCAGTGTCTCGAGGGTGGATAGGAATGTGCCAATATCCACTGGCCAAATCAAGAGTGGAAAAAACTTTAGCATGTGCCAATTTATCTAACAGGGTGTCTATTCTAGGTAAGGGTTCTGCATCTGTTTTTGTAATGGCATTCAATTTTCGAAAGTCAATACATAACCGGGTTTTCTTCCCTTCTTCACGTTTATACACCAAAGTTACGGGTGATGAATAAGGGGAATAACTTTCTTTAATGATACCAGCTCGCAATAAATTCTGAATTTGGTCTTTAATTTCTTCTTCTTCCTTAGGGGAAGTGCGATATGCTCTTAAAGAAACGGGGAGGTCTGATGTTAATTGTATTCTCTGGGGTTCAATGTTTACACAGCCTACATCATATTTATCTTTAGCGAAAATACAGACATATTTGGCTAGAAGAGCAGGTAATTGTTCCTTGACAGTCTGAACATTTGGCACATGTTCAGTGGTCTCGAACAACTCCGGCTCAAAATTTTCTTCGAATATCTCTGCATTTTTAACTGTATTTTCCACTTCTGGCTGGTTAGTATATGTTTCTGATAAATGTAAGGTATGATGGGATGAATTTGTTGAAATATTGTCCATGAGAAGTACTTTCTTTTTCTCTTGCGTGATTTGCATTTTAACACAGTCAATATTTAATTTAAACAGTTTACAGTGGGGTAGCCCAATCAAAGCATAAGGTAACTGATTATTAATTATAAAAAGTTCAACATTCTTAGAGATACGTCCTAATTTCAAACTAACAAGGCATTTTTCTTTCAAAGCTAGAACACCTTGTGTTTGTGTGACCGATATACTCTGCTGAACTTTACATATTTTTAGGTTAAGTTTGTGGGCTAAATGATAAGGAATAACACTGATAGAACTCCCTGTATCGATCAAACAAGGTAGTGAGCCTTCACTTTTTACATCAGTAAATTTTTGACAATTTCTATTTGATTGTTTATAGCTAGCTTTTTCTTTTTGTATATGTCCGGACATAAGAAACCGTCATTGATTACTAGATATATTTTCGGATGACTCATTAGCTCTCTGATCTGGGTTGGGATTCGCAAAGTTCATATTCGGACTAGGGTTTGGAACTATTAAGACTTGTTGTCGAAAAGGGCAGTATTCCACCGAATGATACACATTTGGTATTCCTATATTAAGACAAACTTTGCATGGGGAGGGGGCAAAGTGGTCTGGTGATGTACATTCGGTCTCGGTTGAACATTTGACGTCGGTCTAAATGTATTTTGAGGATTTCGTGTTTGATTAGATGCAAAAGGTCGAATGTTGGGTGTTTGATAGGGAACTCTGTAGTTCCACTGTCTGTTAAAAGTCTGTCCTGTCTCATATGGGGGTCGAAATGGTCGCTATTGTCGGTATTGATTGGGGTTTTGTGGGCTTGCGTCAACTTTGCTCTCATTTCCTTTTCTGTCCAGTTGCAGCTTGCAAATTCTGAATACTAATTCACGCCATGAATGTGTAGTTGAGGGGTTGCTTGCAATAACTAGCTTTTGCATTTCTAACGGCAATCCCTCCGTTAATCCTTCCAAGATAAGTTTCTGGTCTAACCCTAAGGTTCTCCCTATTTTAGTCTTTTTCTGATAGCATTCGTTCAGGTCCTCTCCAATTTTGTATCTAATGCGGGAAAAATCAGTTAACGAAAGAGTGTCAGGAATTTCGTAATGTTCATTGAACAAAGTGACAAATTCGGACCAATGCAGCACATTTAAACAATTATTGATGTACAACGTAAGTGCACTGTCTTTTAAGTATTTCTGTATGTGCCTAATTTTCCAGAAGTCGTATTTTTCCTGGTCTATACAAACACTCTCAAAATAGGGCAGCCAAGCTTCCAATCCATATTTGAATTAGGCGAAAACGCAATAATATCAGGTTCTATGGACATTTTCGGGCTAGCGGTTACTGAGTTGTGACCAGACCCAGCTTGAGCTGACAGGGTCTGTTCACCTAATGTTGTTACATTATGTGTCTGTGTGGCAACCCCGGATTTCTGACTACCTTTCTCTTTATCTGAGTTGTTTTCTAAGTCATTCTTTATAGGAGGGGGAGTGACACTCATGTTGAAATACAAAATATTACAAGATTACACAAAAATATAAAGCACAATTTAAAACAAATAAAAATGGAAAATTTTTCAAAAATTGAAACACAAGATTTGTAACAAAAATGGGCTTAAAACTAAATAAAATTCAAATTTAATACATCATTTTTTTTTTCAAATTGAGATTTAAAAAAAACGAACTTTGAACTAAAATTTTAAAATTCCAAAGATTTAAATACTGTCTAAATTTCAGAAAATTACTCTCTTATAGCAAAAATAAATAAAATAAACGTTGTCTTATTCCAATTTTTGCTATTAAACTGACAAACAATTAAAAAAATTACCTTTTAAAACTCTCTTTTCTTTTTCTCTTTTTTAATTCAAGAATAGATTAAATGATCTTACCTTCACAAACAATTCCATAAGCACACATAGCTGGACACACCTATACACAAACAAAAAAAATATATCTTAAATGATCTTACCTTCACAAACAATTCCATAAGCACACATAGCTGGACACACCTATACACAAACAAAAAAAATATATCTTCATAAAAATTTCAACGAACTCTGAATTAAATTTACTCCCTTAAAAAAAGAAATCATTTTCTCTTTTTTCTTCTTCAACAAAGTTCAACGCATTTTTAACCAGCTGTTCACTGGAAAGATAACAGCAAACCTTGAAGCTGAATCCTCGTGAACTTGACCTAATTTCTCAGCTGATAATGTCCGAGGAAGGGAGGAAAGAGTTTCCTTTTTCTTTCTTTCTTGAAAAGACAGTAAAGCTTTAATAAACGTTCGTGGTTGGAAAAAGGACTTGTTTTCAGGAACATTTTTTTCTTCTTATTAATTACCGGGGCAAATGCAAGGTTTTTTTTTTTTTTTTTTTTTTTTTTAAATGACCAGATTTTTTCTTCTTGATTGATAAGCAAATGAATGTTTTTCCCGCTTTCTTTTTCACTAATGGATGGAAGAAAAAAGGCTTTATTAAATGTTCTTTTTAGAGATTTTCCCTCACAATTTTCTGGGATGTCATTTCGCCATAACACCTGAAATTTCACAACTTTTTTAGGATTTTGTTACACACCTCAGAGTTTTGTTGGAATTAATTGCCGGTTGCCATTTTTTAGGACTTCATTACACACCTCCTGATATTTGTGCTGGAACTCTGGGATTTGACCCGCGCAAATGCACCGTCGTGCCGACTTTTCAATGTAACGAATTCGCCGCTACTCCAGTTATGGATCTTCGGTCGTGGCGTCGGTCAAGTCCCGACCGATGGGGGCAGGGCGCGAACCGCGGCCGCGTGCGTGCCGATTTCTGAGCGAACCCTTGGAACTTCTAACATAGTTAGGTAGTCGCAGGCCGTGAGTGGTATCCGGGAAATCAAAGTCAGATTAAGATAGTAGTTGTTCCAATAAAGACACAGTTTTTCCGGGGACCTGCTTTATTGTTCCTTTGTTACATCCTTTTGAGAAATCAGGCCCCTTTTGGCTTGAGAGCTGCTACTTTACTTTATGGACATCGGGCTTGGGGTACCGCTAAGCGATACTTAGAGAGCCGAGTGTCGTGGAGTTAGTGCATTCTTTTGATGGTAAAAAGCTCTGTCCGGGGACCCGTGCGTCGGTATAAATATGCTGTATTTCGCATTATTCCTGCTAGGGGCCGTTGAAGTCAAAGGAGGCGTCTTTAAACTATAATTGGTCGTTAGCTGAATGATTGACTGCCCGGGATAAAGGTTGTGGTTTGAGTTGGCCGATCGAATGCAGCAAGACTTACGAATTGCACTTATTCAGCAAAAGTATTCTTATGAGATGTGCTAAAACGATCTCTAAAAGTTATAAAATGCGATGCGGGAAAACTGACTTAACAGGGGCAACATCATTCAATCAACTGAGACACAATTACAAAAGCATTTTAAAAGTTTTAATTTTTATTTCTAAATTTAAATTTTAAAAAGGGACAAAAAAGGGGATTTTAAAAAGGGGCTTAGCTTTTATCATTTCATGTGTACATACTACATAGTATGCTAAAAGTTCGTTCTGTTAAACGAATAGCACAATTGAAAAGTTCCACTCAGCAATTTTTGCCAATAAACAGATGTAGTTGAGAACTTTTGTGCGACCCTGTATATGATACATAGAATTTAGACACACCAAGTAATATTTAAAAAATAGTTAAATTTAAAAACGTCTATTACAACTGAAAAGACACTTCCAGCAATTATTGTTCGTAGGCTTCAATAGTTCAATTATTGGTCATTTTCTTCTATAGCCAAATTCTTTTGTGTGTTCAATTCAATTCAATTTTTAAAAAGTTATTCACAATTTTCTACATTTTTTCTGTTGCCTACTTTCAGACTCGGAATCTGATAACAAAAATGTTTCGGAATCTGATTTCAAATCGTGGGGCTCGTTCTCTAGAAAAAACGTCCGAATTAATCTCTAGTGTATAGCTAACTTGTACAGTACTAGCAAGCCCCGCGGCTTTGCTCGCGTAATATTTGAAATATGCCAAGTGATATTTATATGTTTAATTTTTATCAAAAGAAATTATACTTTTAGGAATAATTCAAAAATTACTATTTAAAACACATTTTGACTAAACTTCATTATTACACTGCATTAGGCAGAAATGAGACTTAAGTTAATTAAAAGAAATAAAACTAAATAAATGATAATTTAGAAAATATTTTCAAATTTTATGCTGAATTAATACTCTTATTTCAGTATCCATTTGAAGTTTTTAATTTTTTAGGAATCATCTTCTTACATCTTAAAATTAACCATGTCAAATTCCAAGTCCTACCCCCTCTCTCAACATAAAGGGCTATGTTGAAATAGGAACTGTCAATATTAATTTGCCAATATAAATTCTGAAATCGGTTTGTTATTTCCTAATATTCCGCAGAAACGTAATTTAGAAATCTTTTAAAGGCCTTTTTTAGAACGTTTGTTGTTCCTGTAAACCCCAGGCGGTAGCATCATCGTCATAAAATATACCCTATACATGATCAGAGACTGTTACCATTGATTCGTAAATATTACTTTTATAATCAGTTTATATTCCCTGAAATTGCATAGACATCGTAATTTAGGACTTTTTCAGAATGCTTTTCGCATATCCCCTTCGCTTGACGCCTTTTTAATTCGAATGCATTTTCGACAGTCCTTCGAGGGCATTTATATATTTTAAGTAACTTCCATGCAATATTTAAAGTTTCTAGTCTCTTCAGTATCACAAAAATTGCAATTTAGAAAGTTTTTGCTACTACAACCCCCTGGTGGTAGTGGCACAGACATAAAATATAGTTTATGTTTGAGCAGGTTCTATCAGCAAGAATTTGTCCCCATTATTTTTTAACTCGGTTTGGTATTTGATAAGATTGTACAAAAATTGTAATTTAGAACGTTTTTAGAACGCCTTTCGTTCACTTCATACTTTTAAATTTGGAATTTTCTTTCGAGTGTTCTTAGAAAGCGGCTGCACCTTGTAAGTAAATACCATGCCATGTTTTAAAATGTCAGACCTCTCAGTTGTCTAAAAAACGCAAATTAGAACATGTTTTGCTCTTGTAACCCCCAGATGGTAGTGACAGCAACATAAAATATAGCCTATGTAGGAGCAGGGACTGTCACCATCAATTTGCAACCATTACGTTTGAAAAAAGTTTGGTATTTCCTGAGATTGAGTAGAAATCACAGTTTAGAACGTTTTTAGATCGCTATTCGAATGAATATAGGTCTTTCCATAATTCAAAAATCGCATTTTTAGAAAGTTTTTTGCTCATGCCTCTGGGGTAGTGGAAACAGACATAAAATATAGCCTATCTTGGAGCAAGATCTGTCACCATCATTTTTACAAGATTATATTTGAAATCGGTTCAGTGCTTCCTGAGATTGCATAGAAATCGCAATTTAGAGCGTTTTTTACTATGCTTTTCGCGCATTTTCACCTCTTTAAAATTTTTTTAGGAAATGTTCTTAGAGATCTTTGATATCTTATAAGCAACTACCATTCCAAATTTCTTAATTCTAGGCCCTTCCGCAACACAAAAACCGTAATTTAAAACGTTTTTTTTCTCCTGCAACCCCCAGGTGGTAGTGATACAAATATAAAACAGAGCCTATGTTAGAGCAAGGTCTGTCACCGTCAATTTTCAACCATTACTTTTGAAATCGATTTTATACTTCCCAAAATTGAGTTGAAATCGCCATTTAGAACGCTTTTTAGAACGCTCTTCGCGCATTATTACCCCCTTTAAATGTCGAATTGTTTAAGAACTGTTCTTGTTTAAGAACTCTCCTCCTTTATCTATATGTACTAATATTATATCTAATAAGTAACTAATATTTCAAATTCCATATTTCTAAGCCCTTCAGTTACGCAAAAATAATTTTTAGAATGTTTTTTGCTCCTGCACCCCGGTTGGGGTAGTGGCACCGACATACAACATAGCCTATGTTAGAGCAAGGATTGTCACCATCATTTTGACCATTATTTTTAAATCGGTTTGGTATTTACTGAGATTGTGTAGAAACCACCACTTAGAACGTTTTTTAGAACGCTTTTCGCCCATTTTCATCCCTTTTAAATTTCGAATTGTTTAAGAACTGTTCTTTGAAATTCTTTATGTCGAATAACTAATATTTCAAATTTCATGTTTCTAGGCCCTTCAGTAAAGCAAAAATCGCATTTTTAGAACTTTTTTTGCTCCTGCACCCCCTTTGGGTTAGTGGTACCGACATAAAATATAGCCTACGTTGGAGCAAGGATTATCACCATTATTTTGACACCATTATTTTTTAAATCGGTTTGATATTTCCTGAGATTGTGTAGAAACCACCATTTAGAACGCTTTTTACAACGCTTTTCACGCATTTTCACCCCTTTTAAATTTCGAATTGTTTAAGAACTATTCTTAGAAATTCTTTATATCTAATAAGTAACTAATATTTCAAATTTCATGTTTCTACGCCCTTCAGTAAAGCGAAAATCGCATTTTTAGAACTTTTTTGCTCCTGCAAACCTTTTGGGGTAGTAGCACCGACATACGGTATAGCCTATGTTCTAAGTTGGATCAACACCATCATTTTGATACCATTACTTTTGAAATCGGTTCGGTAGTTCCAGAGATTACCTCTGAGAAACAAACAATTTTTACTTCTTTATAATATTAGTAGGAGATAACGGTTAATTACAAAACTGAATTTCCAAAAGCTTTTTGTTTGCAGTGATATTGTAATAACAATTCAACTAATTGAAAAATGTCGTAAAATATCTCAAGTTATGATACTAGAACGATTTTTCCCGAATTAAAATTTCCTTTATGTCAAGATGGGTGGAAACCTATCGACCAAAATTAAACGCCAATTTATTAGCTAATATTAAATGTGAGTTATTGAGAAATATGTGACAGATTTGTGTCATCAGAGAATTATGTTTAACATAATAACCAACATAGTGAACAAACACATTCGGTATAAAATCTTCCATTCGGGATGACAATCACATCCAGGAACGCAGTTAATATAAGTGAAATACGAATTAGAACGACCATAGCGGTCATTTTGACGGCTACCAAATAAAAAAGTTTCGATTCGAACCAGAAATTTCTTTCTAAAATAAGTTAAATACGTATCATGGAGAAGTAAGTCAAATAAATAAGTTAAATAGTTTCTAATAAAAATTCTGGCGTAATCCGAATGCCGTATGTTGGTATATAAAAAGAAAAATATTGGAAAACATTAACTTCAGAGCCCGTGCACAATGTTTGAAGGAAAGGCAGTCTAAGCAACATAGACAAGAGTGATTCTGATTTTTTTTAAGGATTATAAAAAGGTGCTATTATTATTATTTTTTTTTTTTTTACAATTTCTCATATTATAATGAAAATAAGTATATTTTCCACGTTAAATATTAATTCATTGAACTTATAATTGAAACATTGTTAGTTAATTCCTTACTTAAAATTGTAAGATAAAATATATTATTTTAAAAGAAAATCTAAACTTTTATTTATTGTAAGATATTGTAAAATATTGTAAGTCATGCGATTTTACCCAACCGGTTCAGATAAGACAGTGTTCGGTCATATTTTCCCCTTGTGTTTTGGCAATGCTTTTTATCGTCTGCGTCATTTTGCAGCCGTACTCGGAATTTGTTTACCAGAGGTAGCTCTAAGAGGGGCCTTTTATTATATAGTGAATAAATTTATATATAATGGTGTATTAAATGGAATTTTTAATAAGTAAGAATATATTTTAAATTATGAGTAATCAACCGACCGAATATGACTTTTTAAAAATAAATAATCATTTATTAAAAAAAAATGGAATGAAATTATTATACATTTACAAGATTATTGTACATACAAGGATAAATGCAGAGTATTTACGCAAACTTATATAAAATTATGTTGAAACTTGTTTCTTCAAGTAGCAAACTAATAATAATAAGTTATGCGGTTTTATCCCCCACTTTTCCCTATGTATAATTTTGATTATTTTAGATCTAATATTTCTGAATATTTTGACAGACGAGAAACACAATTTTCATTTTATCTTTATAGAAACTTTAGCTGAAGTTTCTAAAATTTCATATATGCAGATTATCACTATTAGTCTTCTGCTAGGATAATATATTTTTTTGCATTTTATATTTCCAGCATAATTTTAAAGTAAAATAGATGCTTGAAAAAATACGTTGTTGACATTAAGTTGTTTAAAGCATCTGCTATGTCAAAATATTATCTATTTTTCTTGGAAACTTTAACCAATATTTACAGTATATTTATTCTGTAATTTATTATTGCTGTTCTTTTTTCATTCATAAGATTTTAAAAGTCTTATCAAATGCATATTAAATAACTTATTTTCAAGTTACATGTAACTTTTTTCGTGTACACTAATTTAATTTTTATATATTTACTTTCAATTCCAGAAGTTTAAACTTCTGCTAAAGAAATTGTACAAAAAGATTAAAGCACCTAGTTAACACTTAATTTCACCATGATACTTAGTAGGCTTGAAATAAGAGGTTCAAATTTTGCCTCTACGGCACCGCAATAGACTAATCTATTTTTTAATTACTCGTGCTAGCATTGCCAACTATCTTTATTTTTTTAAACTTTACCAATTTTTACCCTTTGAAATCATACTTTAAATTAACAAGTAAAAATTAAATTTAAAAAATCAAAAACCTGACTGCGTAAAAAGCGAACCAATTAATTATTTATCATCAATGTGAAAATATTTTTTATATTACTTACTTAATTTGTTTTTATTTACTTGTATTGATGACTTTTAAGTTGTGTTTAATTGTCAAGTTCCTATCTAGAAACACTGTTTTGATTAGGCCTATAGATGTCTATGATAGTTAGAGTCGCAGTAAAGCTCGAGATCCTACCTACACAACTTGCAGGTTGTGTAATATTTAAACTGAACTTCTGACTGTAAAATAGTCAATGAAACATCGTCTTTATTTTGAAAGACCTATCCAATGACATGCCACTCAATAGGGTGCGTAAAGTATTTTTTTCGTCTCTACCGCCATTTTGTATTTTACGGACGTCATTTTGAATTTATAAAAACAAAACCTATAACCATCGGACGGATAGGACAAATCGATAGAGACCTGATTCATTAAAATCCATCCAGCCGTTGGGATGTTTCAAGGGTATAAAGAAATCCACATACCCAGATACGCGTGAAACACATAACCCTTCTTGGCAGTCGGATAATTAAAACATATTAATAATTTTCGGGCTTATTTGCCCGTGAAAAGTGGCTGGATCGAATGCTATTTTCGGCTAGGGTATTCGTAGTAACTTTGCTTGTACTTTGCGTTTGACTATCCATTTATGCATATTGTCCTTTAAAACTCAACTTAAATAGAATAAAACAAAATAAACTTTGTCATAGTCCACTAAATAATTGTTGAAACACAGCTCCGGCTTCCCTGCAAAAATTACACTTATTGTTAACACGATAGCGTCCAACATATTTGTCGTATCGACACAAAAAATTAAATGGACGTTGGTAGTGCCAAAATCTCGGTGCGTATTGAAAATCATAAATATTCGTCAACCCTAACGGCATGAAATGTCTGCTCAAAATTTTCCCATAGAGATAACATTGCGGGTTTAAATCTATTTGAAAGATAAGGCTTTTTTTTTTTTTTTTTTTTTTTTTTTTTTTTTTTTTTTTTTTTAGACATTTACCTTGAACTTTTTTCTGAATCAATTTTAATAATTCTTTTTTTAAATGAAAGCTGTTCCTCTGTAGATTTGCAGCACTAGCTATTTTTTTTTAAATATTCCCATTTTTATATTTAAATTTAAAGTTTAAAAATTTTCTATGATTTTTTTTTTCAAAATGGTAGCAATTGGATTACTTCCATTGTTGCAAATAAAAGAAAATTAATAAAGTATGTTAACTTTATTGATGCCAGTTTCTAATAAAATTCAAAATTAACTTTGTAAAAAAAGGGGAACAGAAAATGTCGTCAGGCTTTAAAAAAAACACTAAATTTTTCCTCAAAAAGTTATTACAATTCAATACTTTTTCACTCCACTGAGTTTGAGATGCCATGTGAAATGCTTCAATGAGGCAAAGTGACGTCATATTTAAATGAAAACCATCATTTTCTCGGATAAAACGAAATATTTTACTACGAAAGCCTCTAAAAGATGTAAATTTCTGGAATTTTACTCGCCGATACGGAGATTAGAATCACAAGTCAAGAGTGCGAATGTTCACATGCAAAGTCATAGTTAACAAATTTCATTTCAAGTTTGGAAATATATGTATATAACTTATTGCGTACTGCGATATTTTTGAAATGGTGAATGTAAATTTGAGAGATATGTATGTAAATTTTGAGATTATAAAAATGACGTTAAGTTTAGATTTCATGCAAAACATAATTGTATGATTGGCTCATGATGAACTCATTTTTGCTGATTTTCAGTCGTTAATTTCAAACATAAGAGCCTCAATGGATAATTTCATCGTAATTACTTATCTTTGTTAGGTATACTAAGACATTTTAATATAATACGTTGAACAGTCGAAGTTTATGGAATTAGTATATTGGTAACTTTAAATTAAAAATAATATTTTTTGAGAGTAAGTATTAACTAATGTATGAATTCCTTTTTAAACAATTTCTTTCACGAAAATAAGACGGGTTTCATTTCGTTATTAAAAAAAAACATTAGCTCCATTGTTGAAAATTATGCATTTCAACCTCTTCCGAATCGTTATTGGCATCGTCAATATTTGTGACCTGAGATATAGATTGACTTTTAGAAGTTTTACTTTCTACGTACGTAACGGCCGCTTTTTCTTTTTTTTCAGTGCGAACCTTTTATTCTCCATAACCTACCAAATCGATGCAATTAATTTTGAATTTTAAATTAAGAGAATTGAAAAGAAATGGAATACGATTTTGGGTCTTAGCCGCATGGTAACGGGTTTCGTATTAGCACATGGCTACGAGTGATAAATCAAAGAAATCGAGAAAAATATAACAAGGTTTTGTACGGATCAGGGTATTTTCCAAGAGAGTTTCCAGTATTTTTTTTATAGAAAAAGAAATCTAGGCTAAACTGGTGAAATTTCGCATTTTTATAAGGAGAGATTTTCTGTAAGAAAATAGCGGTGCAGAAGAATTTCCTGGTCGCAAAATTCCGGGAGTCGTACGAACCCTGATATAATGTCATGTATGTATTACTTATATGTATGTATTCTTATGTATATATGTTTATATTCAGACGTATGCATGTTTGTATTGTGAAATTTCCGCAATCGGGTTTATAGACAATTTCATAATTTAGCGAGCGTTGTTTGATGCGCAAAATTAACCATTGGATGGCGGTCCCAATTACAGAAGGTTACTCATTTTTTTTTTTTTTTTTTTTTTTTTTTTTTTTATTCACTGTAAGTGAATGTGCTGCAACTGAAATGCAAGTGAATATTTTCCGTAACCTACCAAATCGATGCGACTCACTTTGAATTTTAAATTAAGAGACATAAAAAGAAATCGAATACGGAGAATACGATTTTGGATGTTAGCTGCATGATAACAGATTCAGTATTAACCGCGTGGCAACGAATAATGATAAAAGAAGTCGAGAAAAATATAATGTTATGTATGTTTTTATTCAGAAGTATGTATGTTTGTATTAGGAAACTTCCGTAATCGGGTTGGTAGAAAATTTCATAATTTAGTGAGCGCTGTTTTATGCGCAATTATAACCATTTGATAGTGGTCCCAATTACAGAAAGTTGCTCATTTTTTTTAATTCACCGTAAGTGAATTTGTTGCAACTGAAATGCAAGCGAACATTCTGAAGTGAATAAGACAAGCATTTTTGGCCTAGATGTACAGTTGAAAACAGAAATAACAGAACAAAAAATAGATAACTTAATTGTAGATAACAAAATAAAAAAATCCTAAAAGCGTAAAGAAAAGGTAGCTTACTTGTTTCTTGATTTTAAGATTTTAGCTAATTTTACGGGAAAACACTAAGCTAAAATGCGAAGAACCCGATTAGAAAACAATCATCAGTGCTGAATTTCAGTGGAAATTTTGCCAAATTTGGCAGTTACAGCCAAATTCGCTGCATTTATATCAACATATTTTTGGTCGCCAAATTTGGCGAAATTTCGCGAAATGTCCCCAAGCTTGGCAAAAATTTTGACTTTATGTATATGGCTATATAGTTTTATGCTTATAATCGGAAAATGGATACAACAATGAAAGATAATTCGTGAGAAATCAACTTCACTAAAAGTCATAAATCATTACGTGATTTTTTTATAACCTGTTGCCTAGATGTAGTGTACATTTTAAGAAGTGTACATATTTTTATGTGTGTAATATTATACACAAAAGTTTCGCTAATGCCGGTTAAAAGAAAGTAATTAAGATGAAAAGAGTTATTCAGCGTAATTCTATGCAGAAAAGTCACATAAAAGTAACTCAGCTGCCTACGAGTAATTGCGCGAATAACGATATAACAATAACTCAGATGAACAAAAGTATCAAGTTTGATAGAGGAGTATAGCATATTACGCATGTGTGCGAGTTACATACGTGATACAAACCTTTCCCTGATACCATATTAAATAAGTCTGGGCTATGCCAGACATGCAAGTCTTTGAAGGGGCTTTGAAGTTTTCTGCCGTTAACTCGATGGATCCAGTTCCAATTTTTGATTGTCCCAAAGATCGGAGCTACATTAAACAAATCAAAATCGTTCAACACATCCCGGTGGTTATTCTTTCTCTTTACCGTAGACTCTCTTATTCAATGAATTCTCTTTACTTTCAACATTTCTGAATTATTTTAAAGAACAAAAAATCACGCTGCATGAAAATTTTGATAATTCTGACACCAGATTTACAGATGAGCAGCAGAAAATACTTTAGTTATGCACAGAACAATTTTCGTCATTGCAAACAAAAGTTACAATTTTCCCTAAAACAACTTTTATTATTGGAAAAGCAAGAGCTGGAAAAAGTAGGATAATCAAAGAAATTAGTAAAACAATCATAGAGCAGTTAGGATCAGAAGATTCCATTCTTTTGGCCCTAACAGGTACTGCTGCACTTAATCTCTAAGGAAAGTTAATTCACTCAGTGCTTAAAAAACCACCATGTTTTAAATAGTTCGCTGATTCAAAAGGTCAGGCAGAAAGAAATCTACAGCTCAGCATGAATACAGTATTATTTATCTTTATTGACGAATTTTCAATTGTCGTCTTATGGCTGAACTTGAACAAAGATGTCGCAAAGGTACTTTGTTTAAATCCTTGGGGGTTTTAGGCAGTTACATCGCGTAAAAGACATCCCTCTATATAAGGGACATTCTATAAAAGACATTTTGGTTCTTCGCAGACAAAAGATGCTTATAGCTTTTGAAAATTGCTTCACATTAACAAACTCGTTGAGACAAAATTACGATCTGCAAAGACAGTTTCGAAAGACTCTATATTCGCTTTCCGTGGGTCAAGTTTCAGACTACTCTCATCCCTTATGCCACGGTGGAAAGTTACGCTGCTTCCGGCTCAAATTGGATGATTTCAAGATGCTATATGTCTTTTTTCCAAAAACAAGCAAGCGAAAGAACATAATCAAGAAGTATTTCTTAAATCAAAATGGTTAGTGACAAGAATGTTAGCAGACCATAATAATTAAAAGTAAGATGTAGTGAAGATGATCAAGTGTTTGGACTCCAGGCTGGACTTTTTTCAGCAGCTGGATGCAGAGTTATGTTACTCACCAATATCTGGATGGAGTGGGGATTGATAAGCAGTGTACTGAGTACAGTAAAAGATACTGTCTATGACCCAAAATTTCAACCCCCAGGCTTGCCACAGGCTATAATGGTTCATTTAGTTGATTATCATGCCACAAATTAACATTTGAGCATTACCTGAGGCAACTGATGACTGAATTAAATACTAGAAAATGAGGATTCATCGGGTGTTTTATCAAATTTAATTTTGTACTATTAAACAGTAATCATGAAAATTAAACTTTTTTTTTCTTTAAAATGTTATGCGTTAAGTTTATACGACTCCATGCTTCGACATTTCGGCCTGACGGATACTAGTAATTATCTTTTGCAAATGTTTACAATTAACATTCTTTATATAGTGATAAAAGGCTGTTTTTTCTTAAATTTGTTATATTGATAAATCAGCACAAAAATATAGTATCTTAAAAAATATCTTTAAATCGACCAAATAATCGAATTGGTCACTTAATTTAAAATTTAATTAAGTTGCAATATTTTGATCAAAACCATATTTAAAATTTTGCTATAGAACAAAAATATTTTATAAAATAAAAATATTTTCAGCTTTCTTTTTAACACTTTACAACAAAGTTGAAAAGTATTTATGAATTCAGGTTGTCTGTCCATCTGTCCGTCTGTCCACGTTCTAACTCACGTAAATATACTCGGATTTTTCTGCAATTGAAATATGTTAATGATGTTTACCGTGGTATTTTTGATAGTGTATATGAAGGGTGTAGCATTAATAGTTCATTTACAGGGGCACTCAAAAGAATTCCATGGTATATGGAGAAAAATCGTTTGCAGGTATTTTAAGGACATTACGCTATTTCAGCTGTAGTAAAACCGATATAAATCACTGAATTTTACAACAAGATGTTTACAATAGAATAGGGAATTCATAGCATTTGCTGCTCATTTACAGGTACACACCAAAGAAATAGGTTACTGTACAGTTTTTGAGCAATAATTACTGGAAGTGCGTTTTCGATATCGGTATGTGCGTTTGAATTTAACAAATTTTTTGTATTTGACTCATTGTACATAAATTCTATACCTCGTATAAAGGGAGTCACGTACCACAGCGAAAAGTACTTAAGGGGAATTTTCAACTGAGGTATGTATTTCCTAACTGAACTAAATGTTTGCATGCATGTAGGTAATTGATCTATCTATATATCATATATCATATATCATATCTGATCTACAATCATATACAGGACTGCTCAAAGAATTCGGATAATTTTCCAATTGTAGATGAGAACAGCTGAAATTGGGTTTTCAAATGTGCCACATTTTCAAACAAATTTCAGATTTTCTGTAGCAAAATAATGCAATAATGAGCTATAGTTTTGGTCTTCTATTTTTTTTTTTTTTTTATACGTTTTAAAAATTTTCAAATTTCTTCTGTTGCGAAATATTTACTTTTATTATTAAAAAATATAATTTTGTATTTTATTGTTAGTATTTTTAATTAGATACTCTATATAATAACAATAATAAAAATTTCATATGTAGTCCAGGCAATAGGGGATTTTACCTGGTAAAATTAATGGTAGTTCTGGAAATTGGCTTATATTATGTTTTTTGGGTCGCTGAATCGAATTTTTAACTTACCCCCAAAATTTCCCTCGTCCCGACGACCCCCCCCCCCCCAAAAAAATAGTTGTTTTTACGCTGTTCTCAAAAACCAATTTTTTTCAAAAAACAAATTTTTTGGAGGTTTGCCGGGAGAAATATTGGTGGGAAGTTACAAGTTCGGATTCAACGACCCAAAAAACATAAAGTGAGCCGAAATTCAGAACTAGCATTAATTTTGCCAGGTAAAATCCCCTATTACGTGGACTTGCATAACTTAGTGCACATAGCGCCGCAGTGTATGTTCCGAGACAGCCCTCTCCCTCCTCGTTCATCCTACGTCGTAATGTCATATATCCTATTTGTTGCAAAGTTTGTCTACTTTCTGAATTTCTACATAGTTTTCCCCTAAAACAATAAAAAGTTTAATTTAAAAACAACTATTTTTTTTTTGGGGGGGGGGGGGTGGGGGATTTTGGGGGTAAGTTAAAAATTCGGATTCAGCAACACAAAAACTTAAAGTAAACCTTATAGAGAAAGTTCGGAGTGGAGATGGGAGGGCGAATGTAAACGTGTGAGTGGTTAAGTGGATTTGCGCAACTTAGTTCACGCAGCACCGCGCGCATGTTCCGAGGCAGATCCCCCCTTCCCCTTCATCCTAAGTCATAATGTCACATATCTAATTTGTTGCAAATTTTGTCTACTTTCTGAATTTCTAGATACTTTTCCCCTAAAACAATAAAAAATTGATTTTTTTAATAAAAACCCTTTTTGGGGGGCATTTTACCAAAATTTAGGGGCGTTGCTGGGGGAAATTTTGGTGGGAAGTTAAAAATTCGGATTAAGCGATCCAAAAAACATATAGTAAGCCTTTTTCCAGAACTACCATAAATTTTGCTAGGTAGAGCCCCTATACGGTCTCTATTGCTTGGACTAATGGCTGATTTACGAAACTGATATTCTTTATGCAAGCGCTTCAGTTCTCGTTGAAAAATGGATCTTGTTGTGAGTTAAATTTGTAAAAATTAAACATATATTTAACATTTTAAAAGACACAGTTGTACAATTTAAAAGGTCAAAAATGTTTAAATAATTCTTTAAAGTTTTGTATAATAGGTAACATATACGAAGATCACACTGAAATTTTTGAGATACAGCTAATTGGTGCAAGTTAAACTTATTTATCTAATTTAATTACTTTATGTTCAAAGTAGTTCCCTGCAATATCAATGTACTTTTGAAGGCGAATTTTCCAAAAATTAAATCACTCAAGTCATATATTCCCTGGAATAGACGAAAAATATGATTTTCTAGCCTCATCAATTTCGTCTTCGAAATTAAAACGACACCGATGTAATTTTTTATATAAAAAAAGCCAAAAGTTACACATAAGAAGAACCGGAGAATAGAGTGGATGATCTATCACTTTGATGATTTTTTTTTTGTTGAAGAAATTCGACAGTAATCCTTGTTGAATATGAAGATGCATTGTCATGGTGAAGCATAAGTAGCCTAGCACTCACCTCCTGAAGAATTTCTGGAAGGTACTTACTTTAGTCGTGTACCAGTTAGCTGTAACTGTTTTCTGTTATTCTATTTTCTGGCTTTGACGAGTCCTGTACTTATGAAATTAAAGGTATACATTACCTTATCATTACTCGTTGTCTTTTCACAATTGTTCGTTTGGGTCATTTTCAAAAGACCATTAATTTTTTCCTTAACGCCTTGGAACGCAAAAAAGCGATATGTACGTGGCATCAACAACTACGATTTTAGAAATAATGCGGTATTCGTCATCATGAAGTAATTTTAGGCTTTCTTTACGGATTCTGACACACTCCTCTTTTTGATATTCTGTTAAATTATGAGGGAGTCAAACTAATTTTTTCATATGCGGATATTATTTAATAATTGAATAATTGTGTTAAAAATCAATTACTATAAATCACTTAGAGTCGAAATTCTGATGTCACAACATATGAATCGCAAGCTTGTTAATTCTAGCGATATATGCCTGAGCAAAAAAAGAATTCACCAATCTATTAGAATCTTCATTTTCTCTCTCCTTGTGCTCAAATTCATCACCTTTGTTCTCTGGAAAACCATCTTATGGAAAATAACTTGAGATACATTTCCTCACGGTTCTTTCATGCTAAAGAATATTTTTAATCACAATTTAAGAAAATTTCATTGAGTGTTTATCCTTGAGAAAAAGGTTAATTGTGGGAAATATTTCAAAATTATAACGTTAAATGTGGGATTTTTTAACATTACAAGTATTGGAAATTAATTGAGAGAAACTAAAAATGACGTTATATCGTTAAATACGGGTTATGTTAAATCGGGGTTTCACTGTATTTGCTTCTACAAGCGTATTTCAAAATGAAACTTGATTTAAATCCTTATTAATATTTATGAGAAAATTGTTTATTTACTTAGAGTTTTAAGAATTTCAAATTACAAATGCACGAATGTATTAAAATGTAGGAATTTTGAATATTTGCTTTTAAAAACTTATTTAAAAATGAAAATTGATTTAAATCCTTATTAATATTTATGAGAAAATTATTTACTTGAAATTGAAGATAGAAAAATTGACGTTAACTGCAGGGGTATTCAAAATTCATTTACAAAGAAGATGCGTTCATTATTACGAAACGATATCTGGTAACATCATATTTTAACATGTTAAATACCACCTGATCAACTTTTTGCATAGATTTCAAACCTTAAACCACCTTTAATCGATATATTTAATAAAAAAAATTGATTTAATAGCTCCATTCAGACTATTAGTTTATTTTTGAAGTCTGAAAAGATCAGAACAAATTCGAGTTTTAACTGTGGTTTTGAAAAATAATTGCCGCTGTTGGACGTGGTAAACTGAATAACTGACTTTTGCTTTAAATAATATTTTGGAAAAATAATTATCAAGAGAGAAATATAGTTCCTTTAAGCTATTTTTAAAGAGAAAATTCCAACAGATGATTCACTCTCCAGCCAAGCAAAAAGGAAACGAAGGATGAACTTGGTATATGAAGAATATCCGTGCGAAAGAGCAATCAATCTATTGCCAGAAATAAGATAAATTGGTTAGGTGAAGCACGATTCGATGTTTTGGTTTCGTTTTTTAGAAGAACTTGGAGTGCGAGTGGATTTATTTTTTTCTTCTGTCTTGCACGATACTGTAGTTTTACTTTATCTTACTTTAGGTGATGCATGTAACATCCTTTTCAATGTAAAAGTATTTGGAAATATTTTTATTTTGGCTTTTGTGGTGCAATTTTCACCCATTTAATTCTTTTAGCCCGTAATATTTTAATTATTTAAAAGTTTTCTTTCTCTTTTTATATTCACGTATAAATATCTCTTTCAATTATAAAATGTTTAGAAATATTATTGAGTTTTTTTTCATTTTTAGAAACAATAGGTAAAGCACGTTTTACTTTATCTTTCTTTAAGTGATACTTCAATACAAAAGTGTTTAGAAAATGTTATTAATTTAGTTTTTATGACGCAAATTTAACCCATTTAATTCTTTTTGCACGTAATAATTTAACAATTTAAAACTTTTATTTATCTTTGAATATTCACGTGCAAATATATTTTTCAATTGTAACATGTTTGTAAATATTATTATTTGCACTTTTTTAAAGTTTGTCTAGTTTATAGGTAAAAAAAAAAAAAAAGGTTTTTTCCGAAATATGAAGTAAATTGCTATTGATATACTGAAATTTGGAACAAAAATTTTAAAAGAAGACTAAAAAAACCGACTAATAAAAAAAAATGACTAGAGAGTGCACACCGCAATCTAGTCTCGTATATGCTTTCAAAAGATGGTTAAATTACTATGCGTAATTGTTTATCCTATAAAATGTATTTAACTGAACAATTTTGACCGATTTAAATATTAAATAGTACTTTAAATAATTCTTTAATTTAAAAATAGTCTACTTCAGCATGTTTAACATACATTTTTCTATAAAACTAATTGTTTTCAGGTTTTTATATGCCATACGCTTTTTTAGGTGCGTTCGTAATTATATAAATACGTAGCACCTATAGTCGTCGTTCAGTCCGTCCGTCCGTCTGTTTGTCTGTCTGTCTGTCCGCATATAACAGAGCAAAAACTACCCAACCGAATGGTCTAAAATTTTTAATGTACGATTGTTGCAAAATTTTGTCGAGCCATTTCAAATTTTATGAAAATCGGGTGCATAGTTCAATTACAGGGACAGTCAAAAATTTTCCTTTACATTACGGCCAATGGGAAAAATTATTGCAAATGCATTTTAATGATGTTACAGTCTTCCGAATAGTCTGAAATTTTAAATATATAATTGTTTCAAAATTTTGTCGAGCCAATTCTAATTTTATGAAAATCGGATGCATAGTTTAATGACAGGGACAGTCAAAAGTTTTCCGTTACATTACGGGGAATGGGAAAAAATAATTATTGCAAGTGCATTTTAATGATGTTATAGACTATGCACTTATGAAGTTAAAAAATATATACATTCAGTACAATATGGGGTACAAAAAATAATTATAAAACTAGTTATAGTACGAGCGCACCACATTTGGCACGTTTGACGAGCAATTTCCGACTTCTTATTATTAACCGTCAAAGTCAAGAAGTCACAATAAATTCAATTAAGGCAACAGCGTTATTTATTTATTTTTTTATTTATTTTAGAATAGAGAGATCTCATGCGTGACTCGTTCCTAGTAGAAACAAGTTGGAAACTGCATGTCAAACGTGGCAAACGAGGTGTGTTCGTACTATAACTAGTTTTATAAATATTTTTTGCACCTCATATTGTACTTAATGTATATTTTAGTGTACTTCATAAGTGTATACCAATTTAATTCTGTTCGAAACGCTGTAACATCATTAAAATGCACTTGAAATAATTTTTCCACATTGGCCGCAATCTAACGGAAAACTTTTGACTGCCCCTGTAATTAAACTATACATCCGATTATCATAATATTCGAAATGACCCGAAAAAATTTTGAAACAATTACATATTTAAAATTTCAGACCATTCAGCTGGGTAGTTTTTGCTCTGTTATAAGCGGACAGACGGAAGGACAAATAGACAAACAGACGAACGGACTGAACGACGACTAAAAGTGCTACGTGTTTACATAATTACGAACGCACCTAAAAATAGCAGAAAGATTTTGTTTATCTATTGCTAGTTTCGGAGCAGAAGTAGCATTATTTATTCAGTTATAATAAGCAACACTCATTTCTAATATATACTCTTACAATACATTCTTACAAGTGATGTACTACAATTTCTTTTGCAGTTGCATTGCAATACTTGAAATGTTGCCTTGAACTTGAAGGTAGATTATTCTCAAAATTTGCGTAATTAACTAGGACACTAAAAAATAATAAAATCTACTCTTCGAAGTGCATCGATTAGATAGCCTCATGGAAACTTCCAAGATTTTATGCTTATTCAATACTAGCTCACATACACATAGATATCATTACAGGCATCCCCCGACATACGTATTATAGTCCAGGCAATAGGGAATTTTATCTAGCAAAATTAATGGTAGTTCTGAAAATCGGCTTACTTTATGTTTTTTGGGTCGCTGTCATATGCCTATTTGCAACAAATAGGATATATGACATTATGACGTAGGATAAACGGGGAGAGAGGAGGCTGCCTCGGAACATTTCCCGCGCGCTTTTCTCAAAAACCAAATTTTTTCAAAAAATCAATTTTTGGGGGGGTTGTCGGGAGAAAT
This sequence comes from Maratus speciosus, assembly GCA_963932465.1. Taxonomy (NCBI): domain Eukaryota; kingdom Metazoa; phylum Arthropoda; class Arachnida; order Araneae; family Salticidae; genus Maratus; species Maratus speciosus. The sequence goes on along the minus strand of OZ010788.1, from coordinate 279,175,047 downwards.
TTTGGTGGGAAGATACAAATTCGAATTCAGCGACCCAAAAAACATAAAGTGAGTCGAAATCCAGAACTAGTATTAATTTTTCCAGGTAAAATCCCCTATTGCCTGGACTTCATAACTTAGTGCACGTAGTGCCGCGTGCATGTTCAGAGGTAGCCCTCCCCCTCCCCGTTCATCCTACGTCATAATGTCATCTATCTTATTTGTTGCAAATTTTGTTTAGTTTCTGAATTTCGTAATACTTTTCCCCTAAAACAATAAGAAATTTAATTTAAAAACAACTTTTAGGGGGGGGGGGTGTTCGGAGGGAAGTTAAAAATTCGGATTCAGCTACCCAAAAAACTTAAAGTAAACCTTATAGAGAAAGTTCGGAGGGAAGATGGGAGGGCGAATGTAAACGTGTGAGTGGTTAAATGGAATTGCACAACTTAGTTCACGCAGCACCGCGCGCATGTTCCGAGGCAGATCCCTTCTTCCCCTTCCTCCTAAATCATAATGTCATATATCTAATTTGTTGCAAATTTTGTCTACTTTCTGAATTTCTAGATACTTTTCCCATAAAACAATAAAAAATTGATTTTTTAATAAAACCCTTTTTTTGGGGAGGTGGCATTTTACCAAAATTGGGGGAGGGGGTTGCCGGGGGAAATTTCGGTGGGAAGTTAAAAATTCGGATTTAGCGACCCAAAAAACATATAGTAAGCCTTTTTCCAGAACTACCATGAATTTTGCTAGGTAGAGCCCCTATACGGTCTCTATTGCCTGGACTATTACGCGACTTACGTAAATTTGCAGTTACGTAATAAATCTCGAAAATTACATTTGTGAACATACAAGCACGTTTGATATGCAGTTACATACTTTAGATATTTATTTTATACATAAAATATATAGATATAAACCACAAACGTAATATAGTTTATATATTAGATAGAGTTATATTTTTATTGGTATCAAATCAAATCTATAACAAAACAACTTAATCTTTATTGTTAGTTATTCATAGAAATAATCTAATTCATAATAAATACAGTTTGTGCTTATCAAGGATTATTTTATTTTGTAAGTACTATTCATTTGTCTTGCCATCTGAAATTCATGGAGAATAGGTTTAATTAGTACCCTTTAATTATTTCTCATTTTTATAGTCGTTTGATGTAGCTTCAAAATTATTATAAATCAATCCATCAATGTTAGATTTATAAATGGCGTATTCCTCAAGATATTTGAAAAGTGTTGTTTAAGTTTGTTTTTATACTGTCGCATGATGCTTTATATATAAAATAATATAAATATGTGTAGTGTATAAACACATTTATATAATAAATATTGCAGTTTTTTTCCAAAATTTTACTTAAGGAAATTACAAGTTCGACTTACGTAAAATTCAAGTTAAGTAAAACTTTACGGAACCCATTACTTACGTAAGTCGGGGGATGCCTTTATTATGTAAATAGATTCTATTAGATAATCAACTAATTTTAAGGGTGAAAATGAAATCAGAATAAGTAATATAACAAGGTTATTTATTAAATGCTTCTTACATTATGAAATGGAATGTTTATGGCGAACGTTTAAATGCTGTATGTCGAATTTGTTCCACGGAAATGAAAATTCATTATTACTGCATGGAAAATTATGTAATTAAATCTCATATTCATATAGTCTCTGTTTGGCGATTTATTCAAACAGCGTGATAAAATAAATTAAGTGGTCAATGTGTTAGAACAATTGCTGCAAAATATGGAAATTAGACAAGTTACATAACCATTCTTGCAATACAAAATTAGGAATTAGGGTATATATTGAAGACCCAATTTATCCATAGGATTATGTTTTAGATTACAGTATGATTCAGAAACATTAGCAAAGAATAACGACATATATATAAATCGCCATGTTACACTGTAAAAAAAATCTGTAAAGTTACTAAAGTTTTTCTAGGAAACTGGGATTCCTAGAACTTTTTATATACCGGCAACATCAAAATTTCATGTAACAGGTACACATTTGCACCGAAAATAAAAAAAATCTGTAAGGTTACTAATAATTTTTCAGGAAACTGGAATCCCTAGAACTTTTCATGTAACTACAACCAGGGTCACAGATAAAATTTAGTAAGATTACTGTAATTTTAGCAGATTCATTTGTAAAGCTACAGATTTTTGTAGCTTTACAAAAACTAGTTTTGTAGATTTAGAGCCTTTTATTGTACAGTTACAGATGAAAGTTTAGTAAGCATGTAACTTTACATCTGTAGAGCTACAGATTTTTTTTTTTTTACAGTGTAGAAAGGCCATATATAAATCAACAATAATGTAAAATTAGAATGAAAAGTTATCAGAATACAAAAATATGGCTGCATCTATTTATCGAATTAAGAAAAGGAAAAGTCAATTTATCTTTTTTTCTTTGGATCAGAGGATTTTTGAGAAGTGCTTTAAAATTCGCTTTTAAGAGTAAATGTTATTCCCGATTTGATATATTTCCGAACAAAAATTAATTTAAAAAAATGTATCAGAAAACAGCCAGTTTGCATTTGAGAAAAGCCTTAAGATTTTTCTCCTAAAAGAAAAAGGAAAAAAAAAAGAAGAAACACATTTATAAACGTCGTTATACGGACACTGCATTCAGTGTTATAGTAAGCACACGTTTACATTTTTTTTCAATAGCAAATAATCATTTTATAAATGTTTCTCTCGAATCCTAAAACAAAGCTGGAAACATTTGTGTACACTGTAAAAAAAAAAAAAAATCTGTAAAGTTACTAAAGTTTTTCTAGGAAACTGGGATTCCTAGAACATTTTATTTAACGGCAACAACAAAAATTCCTATAACAGCGTCTGTTACAGGAATTTTTGTTGTTGCCGTTACATAAAAAGTTGTAGGAATCCCAGTTTCCTAGAAAAACTTTAGTAACTTTACAAAATTTGTTTTACAGTGTAGAATATAACTGTTGTATTTCGAAATGGAAATTTTACATATAATTTTCCATTTTATTTTTTCATAGTTTATCTAACTGCTATCAAACTCCATTCAGCAGAACTTTTAAAAAATCTAATTTTTGTAATCCAGTTCACCTAATTATAGAACTTTTTGCCATAACTCTATAACTGAGCAACGTAGAACGATGTGTCATACTCTAAAATCTTCCCCTCAAAAGTACCTAATTGACAATATTAGTCCTATACAAAATACGTTTAGCAGAACGCGAGTTATAAGTGCTCTCATTATACTAGATTATAGGGTGAATCAGGTCCTCCAGATTCGATAGGGATAGGTCAGCAGGCAGAGTATTGGCATTGCCACCTAGAGAACATGTTAGTTTTATGTTTAAATGTTTTAGTTATAAAGTTTAATCTATATGTCAGTAGGAATTTAATTATGTACAATCAATCTTACAATTCTATTTTTAGGTCATTTTAAAGCTTTCTGGTTTATATAGAAAAACATTACAATATTAAACGTTACTTTATCAATGTGATATACAGATTGTTTGCCTCTTGCTGCTGACGTCACAAGCCTGTCAGAAGGCTTTGTACTCTAGGTGGCAATGCTATATATTGGCAGCTACAGCCAAGAGATCCCTGGTTCGAATCCTGGTCCGGAAAATTTTCGCCCAGTTAGATAATTGCAACTCATATTCTCTAATTATACTCGGAATGAATATCCCATTTGCATTTTATATTTATAATAAATGTGCGCACAGTATAAAATATGGGAAATATTATTTTTACGTTACATTTTACTCAAAAAACAGAAAAAATAATGTAAGTAAGAAATAAAAGGTTTTTTTTTAAATTATGTAATTATGTTTAGTCGGTTCAAGAAAAAAAGATTTCACTTTCTTTAAATTAAAAAATAGTTCTAAGAGTTTTGCTCCAGTAATGCTCTAATTATACTTTATTCGAACCTAACAAAGTAATACTCGATGACCCGAAAATAATATATTTCAGCAGGAAGTTTTTATTTATATATATTCTTTTATTAACTTTATTTCTAATTCATGGTCGCATAATCTGAAATCTGAATCTAAATATCAAATTCCGTCTCCCTGTGATCCAATTTTCCCATCCTACGATTGTGAAAATTTAATTTTAATAACTATGTATATATATTTCGACTGAAAAGTAAACTTTTTTGGTTACATACTAACTGCAATAAGAGAGAGTAATTCAACCATTTCGCAAGTTTTAAGAGTTTTTAATATAGTGACTCTAAGTAATTTCAAACTTTGAAAATATTTTTTAAATGCTGCATAATTTATTATTTTTATTTTCCCTCGTGAACAAAGGCTTTTCGAAATGTGTTGTGCATATTTTAGTTTTTATAGGAGTTTAATTTCTTTTTTCTAGCTGGGAAAAATTTGCAAAATCAGAAAAAAAACTGCTTTACATTCTTTGTTTTTGATTTCAAGACCAACACATTTTCTGACTTACGAACGTTACTTTCATTTAGCATTGTTTATTTGAATTTTTGTTTTAGGGACAAGAACTGCATCAGAAAACTTTTTTACTGTTTTCATCATATTATTCCACAGAATCCTTTTTATTGATTTTCGTTTTTAAGATTGCTTCTTTGCTTTTTTTTTTTTTTTTTTTTTCAAAGGTGGAAATTCTATAAAATCGAAGTAATATTACTTATCTAGCATTGGAAAATATTTATTCATCCACATTAATCAATATTTTTTGTATTTCAATAAAACATTTTAATCATCTAATGTGAAAATAAAAATTGTTGAGAGGTGTGCTTTTATTAATATTTATGAGGTATATTAATTATCTTGTCACAATTTATAATTAATGCAAAATGCATAAATACATGAATGTGCAATTAACACAAAAAATTATATGGATTCTTTTGTATATTTTTTATTTAAGTGATAAAGAAGTATTTTCAGATTTTTATACCGACTTCCAAAAAAGGAGGTTATACAATTCGTTTATATATTTTTTGAATAATTAATTTGAATATTAATAATAAATTTAATGCGAAATAATGAATTCATATTTTTTGAACGAATGCTCTGATTTTATTTATTTATTTGTTGTATAAAGACTCATGCATTTTATCAGGATCAAAAAGTGGTAAAATTTTCTTGCTGTCTGTTTTCATCTTTTTTTAACACTTTCCAACATAGTTGAAAAGAGTTTATGAATTATTTTTCTATCACTATTTCAAACATATTGAAATTGATATAGATCGGTGAGGTACACTACAATATCCTTACTATAGAATATGGTGAGCATAGTATTTATTTTTCATGTACAGGGACATGCAAAAGAATTGTTTACAGTACTGTCTATAAGCAATAATTACTGCATATTCGTTCCTAGTTAGTCTGCGCGTTTTAAATGTAACTATTTTTTTGTACTTGGTGTGTATAAATTCTATAGATCATATACAAGGCTCTACAAAAAGAATCCGAGGACATTTTCGCTTATTGCCGAAATTTGCTCAATTGAATTTTAAACTATATGTTATGCGTTTCCTCGGTGAACTAAATGTTAGCATATTATGTAGGGTAGACTGGGGTTGGTTGGCCCGCTTTTTCTTCTAGTAATTAAAAAAAATTACAATTCAACATTTTAAATTTCTTTTTATGTTACCACTATCAGTGTACTTTCAGGAAGAAGTCACAATAATAAAACTTGAAAATATTAACTATAAGTATTAGTTTAGAAGCTCAAATTGGCACTAAGTCGCTTGGGCCAACCTGCCCCGATTGCGGGGTAAGTTGGCCCAGGTCACTTTTTAATGTTCTGATAATGTGTTTAAGAAATGATCAAAATTTTACTAAATCTTAATTTTTATTTCTCGCGAACGAAAACACAATATAGCCTCCTAAATTAATATAAAAATTTTAAATATTAAAACTGTGAGTTATACAAATTATTAACTTCGACCAAAAAATGCTTTAAAAATTGCTTTTATTTTCTCATAAAAATGTCTTTAGCACATTACGGAACAGTAATAAATTTTAATAAAGGCATGCTAGGTGTTAAAACATCGTAAATCTTAGAGTACAGTAATTTAAGAAATCATTCATCCTTAATTGGGTGATTTATTATAAACACCAGATGATAAATAAATTGTATGAAGGCCTCTGTGCATCTGTTAAGTGCAATAATTCTTTTCTTTCGTTTATTATGTTTTACTAACGCATCATTCCCTTCAAATTTCTGTCTGTAAAATGTAATATTGCTTCATGATGCTTTGAGTAATGCCAGATTCTTTGAAATAATGATAATTTGCTTTTATATAAAACTTTAATTCCTAATCAAGTATAAAAAAAAAAAATCCAGTTTGTTTATCCTGAAATCTATATATTATTGATTACATTCATGATTTATTATTGGTATAATGAGATTTAGATAATCTAATAAGTTAGGATATAGCAATGTGCTTGATATAATTATGTTGGATGATATAATTTTTTTTATATTTTTTGTTTGAACTGCTGATCTTTATTAACGGTTCAGGAAGTGTAGATCTATTTTGTCTATGGAAGGGACAACATGTCTGTCAAAGGAAAATATATTTTTTGATAATTAAAAAATTGTTTCCTGAAACTGCCCTTTTATGGATTATGAAGACAGAAAGGATTATTTTGTTTCAACGAATAACTACCCAGGTAAGAGGTTTTCACTTCCTAAAATGTGATGTTATTAAAGAATTATTTGTGGCAAACTCTTCTCTGGACGGGGGAACAAGGAGATTTTATTAATAATGGAGAAACATCAGAGTCGGGTAGCTTTCGATTGTTATATTTGTTACTTTTAGCGGTAGTATGTAGCACTAGGAGGCCGAACTTTTAGATAGATTTCGTAAGAAATACTACTTATTACAATCTCCCATACGTTGGAATTTTTGAAAAACTTTTGCAGATCTACATCGATACCCCTAGAGCCCAAAACCATCCCCAATTCAAAACTTTATCTATCTATCTATCTATCTATCTATACATACATATATATATATATATATATATATATATATATATATATATATATATATATATTTAGGGACACGATAACATATCCAATCAGTTTAAAGTTTTCAAAACTTCTAGGAAAAGAACCAACAAATTATGCATGAGAGATTTTTGATGTAATTAAAAATGGCTTCAAGGAGTGCAAAAAATAGGACTTTCAGAAGAAAAAAATTCATAACTTCGTCAATTCACGAAATATCAAATTCACATAAATTTATCATAAATCCTCTTAATATTATCTACAACTTTTGTATTGATAAGCTTTTGATAGGAGCAACTCTTACTGCAAAAAGAAATTAAAAACAAAAAAAGTGTGTGTGTGTGTGGGGGGGGGGGGGGGGGGGTTGTATAAGAAAAAAATCACATTTCCCTTAATCCGTTAATTTCTTGGTGAAATTAGTACTTAACTTCGAAATCTACCTGCGCCTGTAGGCCAAGCCAACAGGGATTTTTCTACAATTATGAAAGTTATAAATGTTTTTGTACAATAGAAGTAGCTAATTTAATTTAACGGTAAGGAGGTAAACAACAGTATAACTTCATTTTTAAAAAAGATTGACTGGAATAACCAGGAATTCAATTGATAAAATAATTCCTTACTATTAATTAATAATAAATTAATTAAAATATTAATAAATATTTATAAAAATAATTCGTTAAAACTATCAAAATTCCAATACCCCAGAGCGAAATTCCTACGGGGTATGTTGGCCCGGAAGGACAACATGCCCCGTGTCAAACGGGCCAACTAACCCCGTATCGCCATTTTTGTTTTTCATGACTGTAAGGAATTATTCTGATAGTATTTCAATAAAAAGACAGGCCCTACAATAACTACGAACAATTATTTTTCTGAATTATTATATATCAAAATCTAAAATGTAATCTACAAACAAATAAAAAACGATTATTTATAAGAGAGGAAATTTACTCACCTTTGCAAAATTTTGAAAATTCTCAATAATTGTTTAACGGATGCTCCGACTTCAATGCTGCTGATGTTGCAGGAGGAAAGCAAAGCAACGCATACTTGACTGGACTGACAATGTCATCTAACGGAAAGTTTAAGAAATATCGCGACTGGACCAACATGCCCCTATGGTCAACTAGCCGGTCTACCCTAGTATATATCTTTAGAATATATATAGGGCCTGGCCAAAAACTCTGTGCTCCCGCCAAAAGATAAGTTTTTTAGAGATTTAAACCTGCTGTAATAATCCAGGAGTGAAAGTAAAAAAAAAACATGTTTTCTCGGGGACTCCAGTGAACTCGCGAATACCGTGTATCGCCGAGCTGAAAAGTAAAGGAAGTTTTAGATCAAAGAGTGACGTCCTGAGTCAAATTATTCTTCTAATTATCCCTCAGTAATTCTTTACATATATATATATATATATATATATATATATATATATATATATATATATATATATATATATATATATATATGTATATATATATATATATATATATATATATGGGATGTGGCTCTATTTATAAATCATGACTCACTTTTAGGACGAGCACTGACATTTATTGAGACGAACACACAAACAAAAATACAGATAAAAACACTCTTCTCGTTCTTTAATTAGCTTAAAAGCAATAATTCGGGCTTCATTTATAAACGTCGTAATATTTCCAGCATTTCTACACGTCGTTTAAACCTTCCGTTTTGTAACGTCGAAAGTATTCCGATTCTTTTACAAAAGCAATATCGTCGAACTTTTTCCTCGTTCCATTACTTCCACTGCGTTTCTACTTCACACAGCTTCGTTGGTTTACGTTCCCTTTTTTTAATCTCGAAGCAGAAACACGGAGTTGGAGACATTCGGTCTAATACAGGTGTTCCTACGAAATTCCCACAAGCGGCCGTCCTGACATCTGGAGCTGCCGCAGCGACATGTGGTAAAATAGAATCTGAAAAAACAAAAAACAAAAACCAGTAACTGTTCTTAGGGGGAAAAGAGAAAAAAAATCTGCACGTCATAGTTGAAGTAGCGTAACATCATATGGGTTGACTTATAAAATTGTTACAAACACATAAGAAGAAAAGCTTTTAAAAAAATGTTTTTGAAGTTTCAGTTTTCGTCAGGCCAAGGTTTCATGTATTCAGCACAGGAGCTAGTATTTATCGGTCCTTTAGTTGATGAGATTTTCGTTACGTCGTAGGTGTCGTTAGACTTCACTTTGATTACTTTATACGGACCTAAGAATTTAGATTTCAACTTTAAACCTGGTCCTTGCTGGGTTCTCTTAATTGCTACAAGGTCACCAAGCTTGTACTTCCGGGGTTTCTTACGCCGTAAATTATAGTGCTTGCGATTTTCTGGTTGAATTTCCAGAATATTCTTCTTGGCTTCATTACGGAGCTCTTCTCTGTCTTTCATGATTTGTTCTTCGACTGCACTGTTTAAGAGGTCAATAATTTGTACATCTTCTTTCTGTTTCATTTTTGTACCAAATAATATTTCAAACGGTGTTTTCTTAATGCTTCGTTGGTAAGTTAAATTAATGACTTGTTGAACTTTAGGAACATGTTTAAACCATTTGGTCGGTTCGTCTTTGGACATTTTAGAGATTACAGAAATTATGGTGGAATTAAGTCGCTCTACTTGACCATTGGCACGGGGAAGGCCAGTTGTAACTGTCTCGTGCTTTATATTTTCATCTTGACAATAATCAGTAAATTCTTTGCTTGTAAATGCAGGACCTTTATCGCTAATGATGGTGGAAGGATTGCCAAAAGTGTAACTTTGTTGTCGTAGTTTTGATATAACTTCGGTAGCAGAAGTAGTTTTATAGGGATACAACCAGACGAATTTAGTAAATGCATCTATTAAAGACAAAATATGTTTATAATTTTTGTTGGTTGTTTCAAGAGGGCCTAAATGATCAATGTGGTAGGTTTGGAGAGGAGTCTCTTCTTTAGGTAACGGATGTAATTCACCTTCTTGTTTTCCTCGTTTGCGATTATACAAAAGGCATGTTACACAATTTGCTATAATTTTATCAATTTTATTTGACATATTAGGGATGAGAAATTCTTCGTTAAGGAGTTCTTCACAGCGTTTACGGCCAAAATGTCATTTGTCATGAACGTGTTTAATGACATTTAGCTGCATTTCATCCGGCACAACTATCAGATCGATACCTTTATGAGTTTTATAGAGAACGTTATTTTTAAGGAAATAGTTGTCATATGGCTTTGTTTTCAAAATTTCTTTGATGGCTTGTATATGTTCGTCAGTGTTCCGTGATTGTATGATTTTGGAAGTAAAACTATCTTGAATGATCATACATATTGGATTTCTACTTAAAGCGTCGACATGGCGTATGCGTGTACCTTGTCTGTGTTCGATTGTATAGTTATAGTCAGCTAACATTAAAGCCCACCGAGCAATCTTGGTGCAAAGATCTTTTTTATTCATAGTAAGGGTGAATGCGTTGCAATCTGCAACTATCTTGAAAGGAATACCTAGAATGTAAACGCGAAATTTTTTAAGGGCTTCTATGACAGCTAAAGCTTCTAATCCATAACTCGAATATTTATGTTCGGCATCTGTGGTTTTTTTGCTCATAAAGTAGACAGGGTGAAATTGATTGTCAATAGAAGACTTTTGAAGGAGGACTGCTCCGTAACCGTCAATAGATGCATCACAGTGAACTTCTGTTTCGTTACTAGGGTTATAAATGCTTAAAACAGGACCTGAAGAAAGGATGTGTTTCAGCTGATTAAATGCATTTCGTTGCTGGTCACCAAAGTGAAATTTAGTGTCCTTTCTAAGGAGATCTGTTAAAGGCTTAGCTATTAAAGAGTAATCTTGAATGAATTTACGAAAATATGAAGTTAGTCCAACAAATGAATGTACATCTTTTAAACTTTTAGGTTCAGGGAAATTAAGGACAGCTTTAGTTTTTAAGGGAGATGGGTGCAGTTGACCATTTTTAATGTGGTAACCCAAAAAATCAATTTCTCGCTGTAAAAAGTGGCATTTTTTGAGATTCAACTCTAAACCATATTCGGATGCAGTTGTAAGGACGCGTTGTAATTTCTGGAGTCCTTCGACTTCGTTTTCAGCTGGTATTATGAAGTCATCCATATAGACATTAGACAATAAGCACTTTTTCATTAATGAGGTCTCGAAAAACGTTATAAATATATCTTTGAAATACTAAGGGTGCATCGTTAAGGCCATAATTCATATATAAGAATTCAAATGGACCAGAATGTGTTACGAAAGAAGTATATTTTCTACTATTTTCTTCTACTTCGACATGAAAAAAAGCATTTTTAAGGTCAAGAGTAGTAAATACTTTTGCAGAATGCAACTGATCAATAATGTCATCAATTACTGGGAGGGGAAAACGTTGTTTATGTGTTTTAGAATTTAATTTCCAATGGTCAACACACAATCTATATGAACCATCTTTCTTTTTTACTAGGACAATAGGTGATGAAAAATTACTAGTGCTTTTACGAATAATTCCTTTTTCAAGCCACTCAGAAATTTCTTTGTCGACGAAGTTTTTCTCTATTTGCACCAAGCGTCTGGGAGGACTAGTGACAGGTTCTTCGTTTTTCAGATGAATTGATAATTTAACATTAGTTGTCTTTATTTTTTTAGGAGAATAATTTTGAATAAGTTCTGAAATTTTTGAATGTATTGTTTCATCGGTAATATGAGATAAATCAAGATTAAGATCGTCTAACACATGAGCAACATTAATCAAAAATTTATTGGACGTATCGTCATTTTTCTCGATTTTTTGCATCGAAATATTACTTCCAGAAATTTTTAAAATACTTTGTTGTATGATATCTGTACCAATAATAAGATCAAAAGATATGGAATAATCTGGGACTACATAAACATTAGTTATATAATTAAAATCATCTATCATAATGTCCGTAGAGAAAAAACCCAGGTGTTTGATTATAGTATTTCCTAATCCAGTTAATGTGATAGTTGAATGTTCAAGGTTCGAGACTGTAGGGAATTTGCGGTAAATACATTCCTTTAGCAAACTTCTTTCCCTACCTATGTCTACCAATGATGTAACATTTACAGACGAAATAATGACTTGTTTGGTCATGAAAGTGTTCGACATAACTGTGGAAACATTGGAGGGTTCTGACTTAACTCTAGGCCTCGTTGGTTGATCACATTGAGCCGATTTATGGCCAAAATTCGAACAATTGAAACAACGAGGGCCTTTATCTTTATATCTGAATTGGCTACTTTTATGATTTGACAAGCCACAATTAAAGTAAAAAAGATCAGATTTTGGTGGAAAGGATTTGTCTTTCACTGGCATTTCAGGTTTGACTTTACGAAATTTACTGTTCTCAAAGTCATGTCGAATTTTGTCATAAATTTTGAGCTTTTGCTTGAATTCTACAATGGATTGGCATCCATATAACATCGATTTTCTGAAAACAGGGTCGGGTATACCGTTTATGATATATTGCTTTAATGCGGAATCCTCGATGTTACCACGCGAGCATATTTGTTTCATGATAAGAAAATATTCTTCTATTGATTCATTTTCTTGCAATTTCCGTTTATTTAATATATCATGTAACTCGGCAGAATTATAAGTGGTACTAAATTCTGAAATTAAGAGTTGTTTAAGTTTGCCATATGAATTGATATGAAATTCTGTTTGTACTAATAACTGGGTTTTTCCTCGTAAGGATCTTTTACAAAATATGAATTTATGAAAGTCAGATAAGTTAAACATATTTGTGACATCGTCAAAATTATTTATCCAAACATTTATATCACTAAAAGAACTACCATCGAAAGGAGGAACTACACTTTCAATATCAGTGAAATTAATAGACGATGGCACAAAACTTTGAACTGGAAATTGCTTCTGTTTGTCAAAATTTGATAATTCAGTATTGTTACTTGAAGCCATATTATTTGAAAGCAATTCGGTTTCCAAGTCAGTGTCACTTTCATTTTGTATAATATTATTTTGTAGTTAGGTCAAGTCTGAAAGGTATGTAACTAATCGGGTTGCGAGATCGTTTAAAGATCCTTCATTATCAATACAAAGTAGATTGCACACTGTAATCAGATCATTTAATGAAAAATCAGTTTGAACTTTAGTTATTTTATTTTTGAATTCGATGCTGTCGGTTTAAAAACCGAAACCAGTAAAATCACGTATTCTCTTTTTATTAGATCGATCACCGTTAGCATCAAATAGAAATTTATGTAGTAATTTAATTTTATTTGTTCGTTCGTTTTAAAATGCAAGTTCCAGTTCGGGTATCTCAACTAACTTCATAATAAAATAATAATAATGAACTCACCGTTAGGATAATATCTGGCTTGAATCTGTATGATGAATAATTCTAATTAATAATATTGGTGGGTTAACTGGGACTTCTGACACCACTTTATAGGATGTGGCTCTATTTATAAATCATGACTCACTTTTAGGACGAGCACTGACATTTATTGAGACGAACACACAAACAAAAATACAGATAAAAACACTCTTCTCGTTCTTTAATTAGTTTAAAAGCTATAATTCGGGCTTCATTTATAAACGTCGTAATATTTCCAGCATTTCTACACGTCGTTTAAACCTTCCGTTTTGTAGCGTCGAAAGTATTCTGATTCTTTTACAAAAACAATATCGTCGAACTTTTTCCTCATTCCATTACTTCCACTGCGTTTTTACTTCACACAGCTTCGTTGGTTTACGTTCCCTTTTTAATCTCGAAGCAGAAACACGGAGTTGGAGACATTCGGTGTAATACAGGTGTTCCTACGAAATTCCCCCACACACATATATATATATAGGGTGAGTCTAAAATCATGGGACAAACTTTAAGGGGAGGTGGGGGACATCACAAGTATTCAGATTCGCATAGCAACCCATGGTCGGAAATGCTTTCCTGGCGTGGTAGTGACGACACAAAACACAAGAAAGAAAGGACACGAACAGGGAGAGAAAACATGTTTATTATTCTTAGCGCTGCAAAAATGCCGGCAATGCTGAAAAGTGCTGAGGAACTTGTTGCACGCATCGTGGCAGCTGCTGGGGAAGTCCGGGACACTCCCGGTATTTTCAAGAACATTAGATCTTCCATGCGCCGGAGATACGCTTCCATGCATCACGGACCGGAGTCGTAATTTCGAACACCTACTTTGACGACTATCATTGTCTCTTTAATGTTCTTTATTATTAGTTTTTTGCAGTACTAAGGATAATAAACATATTTTCTCCTCATATTCGTGTCCTGTCTTTCTTGTGTTTTATGTCGTCACTACCGCACCACGAAAGCGTTTCCGACCATGAGTTGCTATGCAAATCTGAATCATTGTGATGTCCTTTCCGGCCCTTAAAGATTGTCCCATGATTTTAGACTCGTCCTGTATATATATATATATATATAATTATTAGTTTATTTATTTAATTAATGTAATTTTTGTTTATTATTTATTATTTTTCACTATTAAATATTGGAAATTGTAAAAAAAAAAAAAAAAAATGGTTTCCAAAGTATATAGTAAATATAGTTTGGATATATAGGATCAAAATATTTGAAAATTTACATCCATTGATGATGCATAAGAGGATTTTATTATATTTATATTTACATAATAGATGGCAGCACCACAAAATAAATCTATAACGTAGATATTGCTTTTAACATAGATATATTCCTTTATTTTTTTTCTTTCATCACTAAGTGGAAGTTATAGCCAAATATTAGCCATAATATTGTAAATTAAGTGATTTGGGAATTTTTTAGTTTAGTTATATAAATTTAAAAGTGGTAATAGGTAATTTTAATTTTAATATTGTAATGATTTTCTATTTTTATTAATTAAATGTATTTATCAAGAATAACTGCAACCATTGGATATAAATTTCGTGTTACCTTAACAGTAAAAATACCCTTACACTTATAGCTGTAAACTACAGCATGTGCAGCAGGGAATTAGGATCAAATCTTATAAAATTATGTAGGTTAAGCTGGGTAATAATACATCTTATCATTTATACATAATAATATAAATTATTTAAATAGTTATATAGTTATTTTTTTACTTTTTAAGGACTTTCATATAATTCAGTATTCATTTTTCTTCTATTATTTTGGTCATGTGGTCGTTCGGGTGAACAGAGAATAAATTATACAGCTTTTAGCTCTATTCTCTACAGAAAACGACTGCTTTGCTTATATATGTGAATTCTGTACCCTTGATAAAGTATTCAATATATAAGCATTTCATTTATTTCATTTTATCTGTATCCATATTTTTCTTTTTTCATACACTTTAATCCTCATAAGATAGTACATGGGACTATCTATATTATAAAGGACAAACATATCTGTGCGTAACGCATACGTCATTCTGCGAATGGCAACACTTTGAAATTTGAAATGAAATTTCGGTTTTGCAATTTTCGCTACTGCAAATTTTTAAACTTCTAAATATCGTACAGTTTCAATTTTTACACCGTCGTATAGGGAAAAAATCGTACTTTTAAATGAAATTTGTTTGAAAGCTCTATCTGAATTTATTTTTGAGATATTAATTTTTTTATAGTTTTTAGTACCAATTTCGTAATTGTGGCAACAGAAGCACTCCATTTCTATTCAAAGTAACGAGAAAATAGTCATGGTTTATTTATTTTTATTGATTATATCCTTACTGATGCCATTTCACATTACAAGTAAAAGTAACTTTTTCTAATTTTTGAACAGAAAATGACGTCAGCCATAAAAAAATCCACTTATTCTTCTTCAACAATCAAAATATTGAAGACGATATTTCAATATTTTTACATTACTCTGATACTGAGCTTGAGATGCTAGGCAAAATTATTCAGTGAGTAAAAATGATGTTATATTTAAAACAAAACGATCATTTTCTTTGATAAAACTAAATATTTGACCAATACTAAATAGCCAATACTATGGCAACTAAAGGCAAATTTCTGAATGGTAAATTTTCGCGGGTACTGAGATTAGAGCTTAAATTTTATACGAAAGTTCACATGAAAAGTTGTATTGGACAAACGTGACTTCAAGTTTAGAAATACATTTATTAATAAAAATATTGCGCGTTAAAATAATTTTAAATTGTGAATTTGAGTAGTGCGTATGTAAATTTTTAGAATGTGAAAATAACGTACAGTTTAGATTTTATGGGGGAAAATTTTATGATGTGACAAAACGAAATCCTTTTTACTGATTTTTCATCCCGTAAAAACAAACGTAAGAGCCTCAATCGATAGCTTCAACATAATTACTCATCTTGATTACGTATTCTAATACAGTTTAATTTTTCAATAATTTAAGCAGTTGAAGTTTTGGAAAATAATATTTTTGTAATTTTAGGCTAAAAACATTATTTGTTTTAAGAGTTAAATAACCAATGCAAGATGAATTTTTTATTGTAATTATTTTTGTAGGTTTATTATAAATTCGATCTAACAGTTCCATTCTAAACTTTTTAATTCGTCGAATTTCGACAGGTTCCAACTCGTACTTTTAAATAACATCTGGTTAATGTGGTGTTTGTGTTTTCATATTATTAGTCATTTTCATTATATCTCAATGGTATTATTGTACAGGAAGTTTAATATATATATATAATCGTGAGTATATGCACAATAAATGAAAGATTTCATTCCAAAGAGAAAAATTGTTGCTGTTAACTCAAAAAATAGTTGTACCTACGTTACACACGTTTGAAAATTGTTTGTCTTTAGCTCTCCTACTTTCAATCCGCTTTAAATATTGCCAAAATTGCACTTTACAACTCTTATTTCACTTACCTCTGGATAAAAAATTGCGAATGCTAAATTTGTACCATTATAATTCTTTATACAAAGAGGAACTTTTATTTTGTAAGTAGTTACATTTTGCAATTTTTAAGTTTTTAACACAGATTTTCTTGCGACCTGCCGATTGCCTTAACCGTTTGAAGCACGGTGGTATTTAATTTCTACCACAATAATTTTAAATCCCAACTGCCAGAAGTGTACAAGAATTTCTGAATAAAATTTTACTTGTATAATGTACCTGAAAAAAGCATTTATTTATTTTGAGATCAATTTATTCGTAAATCCTGGTGGCAGTCAATCATTTCAACATTTTAGCAACAAAATTACTTTGCCTCAGAAAAAGTTAAACGAATTAAACCATGCGACAATTACCGTCGTAATATCGTAAAATTTTGCTAATTAAAATTGTGATTTCTCTATATTTCTTTATTTTCTAATTACACTCTTGCATATATTTTGCGAAAATTTAGTGTATCATATCGACGGCTGACTTACCGGAATGGATATTATGGTGGTTAAAATTAAAGTTGTTTTGTTTATAAATTAGCAAAAACATATTCTAATACTACATCAAAACATGGATAAATTAAACTTTATAGTAAAGAAAATTATTTTTAATTTTCAAAATGTCTATGTGGAATTTTTTATGTTGCCTTTTTTAATTACGAGCTATTAAGTATCATATTATTACACATCATTATAATTTTATGTAATGTAAAATAACGTGTAAGTAAATCAAGTTTTATCTTTTATTCAGGGTGAATACACATATGTGATGTTTTCGAACTATTATAATGAAGAAATTTTTAATTGGTGTTTGTTTGGAATTAGTCCCAATGATCATTTTTTGCATGTATCTGTAGACCTTTTAGTGCTAGAATGACACTAAAAGTTCGACAAATAAAAACAGATGTATCGATAATGATAGTGATCGATTTGATAGTGACAGCTGTAACGACCAATTAAAAATAGTGTAGTGTTTTTATTGAAACAGATGTCTGTTTTTCGATAAAAAACAGATGCCGTAGACGTTAAGTAAGGTTACATGGGGCAAATGAGCCATGATTTTACAATGTGACTCTGGAGATGCTGCCAATTCAGCTGTAAAAAGCTAATGTTTTTTTTTTAATTAAAAACTGAACTTTTGTAAGTGTGTTCAGCTAGGTTATTTCTATCAGACAGAAATGTTCAAAACTACATTTTAATATTTAAAAATAAAAATATATGCATATTTCATCTTTCTTTCCTCATGGGTTCAGTTGCCCCATAAAAATGTTATGTGGACCGCACTGTAAAAAAATCCATGGCCTTTCCGTTTTGGAAAAGGCAACTAGTTGCCTTTTCTGAAACGAATAGATTCTTTTGAGAATGAAAAGTTTTAATTTACAACACGATTAGTTTCACATCTGCAATGAAAGTAATCTTTTTGGTAATGAAAGATGTCACTTTCATTGCAGATGTGAAACTAATCGTGTTGTAAATTAAAACTTTTCATTCTCAAAAGGAATCTATTCCGTTTCGGAAAGTCCATGATTTTTACAGTGCAGGATGGTCTATGTTCCACACGCGTTAATATTTTTTCATATGGGATATCATGTCCTGTTTGAAAAAGTGTAAACAACTTTAAAAAAAGGTAAACCAGGCAGATCATGTAAGTTTAAATTTACTAATGAGTGTTGTAAGGGCTTTGCTGTTAATGTGTCTAAAAAAGCACTAAAAGTGAAAATATTAGCTTTATTTATACCAAAAACATAAAAATTAAGTAAGCACTTATGTACTTTAGTATAGGTAATAAGTATAAAAGTTACATAGATATTTTAAGGGGAAAATAACAAGGTAAATCTATGAACAAACGGCTACGTAAGTACTTACGTACTGCATCGGTATCGTACAATTTCAATGTTTGGCTCTCTCGCTTTCAGGGACAAGGTTCTTGTATTCGTAAAATGTTGAAATAATTTAATGACACCAGTATTTTCAAGGGAATTTATTTGTAAACAAGCAAAAGTATATTTTCGCGTACTTAATAAAGGTGAAATTTTCATTATAAAATTCCGGTCCCAATGTGGCAATAAGCGATTAAAATTTTGTGATGCCATAACGGTATCACCGTCCTTCAAGGGGTTAAGAAATTTGCTTTGAGACCACCCAATATTCTTCTTTTAAATTTTATTACGTAATTTTAATAAGGTATCCAATAATTTTCTTTATTTTGAGCAAAAAACGATAGAGAAATTTATTTCCCGTAGTAAGAGAAACTCAAAAAAATTATTTATAACTATTGGGTTAACTTGATCCAACATGGTCCATTTATTCCTGATATATGTCCCAGTTACCCCATTCATGAAAAATTTATGGGGTAACTGGGACATCGGTCTTACATTTGAAACAAGACCTAATAATATTAATGTAGTTATATGCCTAATCTTAAAAAAAAATGATTGTTTAATAAAAGTACTTACAGTATTTTAATAAAAAGCCGAAGAAGTAAATTGACGTTGTTTTTTAAAAAAAGAAACGTAAATTTTCTACAACCTACCACAGCAAAGAGAGAGTTATGATTGAGGACACACGTTGTTTTAAGAAGTAGAGATTAAGGTCCATTGTTCACAAAAGCTAAAGCTTAAAAAAACATCAAAGGTTTTTTAGGTAGCTTTCTTTACAAAAAAGCTACCTATTTCAGCCGTTCGGAGGAAAGCGATTTCAAAAAATTTTGGTATATTTTCATCGATCATGACCCCCAGACCCCGAAACCACCCTCTGTTCAAAATTGATATATATATATATATATATATATATATATATCTGACCTATGTCACACTGTAACTCCCGTAATTATGAACCGATTTCGATGTAATTCGGTGTGTACATAGTACATACCAATGTCTCGACCGAGTTTGTTGGCCAGCTCCATCCGCCGTTTTGTTTCAAAATGGCGGCCATTTAAAATTTTTAAAAAATTTTAAAACTTGAAATGTGGTACCAAAAAATTTAAAATGGAAAAATATTTTTTTCTTATGTATTTGACCTTTATACAAAGATTCCGAAGCAGTTTTTGTTTCGTCTATATCTTAAAAAATGGCTGAGTTATAGCATTTTGAATTTCTAGCGTGGCTGACATTTTGAAACGTCCTGAATTTTGTCACGCGATAAAAGGCGTATTTATGAACCGATTTGGAAGTAACTTCGTTTATACATAGTACATACCAATGTCTCGACCGGGTTCGTTGGCCAGCTTCATCCGCCATCTTGTTTAAAAATGGTGGCCATTTAAATTTTTAAGAAAAATTTAAATTTGAAATGTGGTACCAAAAAAATAAAAATTGAAAAAATATTTTCTTCTTATGTGTTTGACCTTGATAAAAAGATTCGGGAGCAGTTTTTGTTTCGTCTATATCTTAAGAAATGGCTGAGTTATAGCATTTTGAATTTCAAGCGTGGCTGACATTTTGAAACGTCCTGATTTTTCTCACGTAATAACAGACGTATTTATGAACCGACTTGGATGTACCTTGGTGTGTACATAGTACATACAAATATCTCGACCGAGTTCGTTGGCCGGCTTCATCCGCCATCTTGTTTCAAAATGGCGGCCATTTAAAAAAATTAAATGAGATACCTAAAAATTGGAAAGTGAAAAAGATTTTTTTTGTATGTGTTTCACCTTAATACAAAGATTCCGGAACAGTTTTTCTTTCGTCTATATCTAAAAAAAATGGCTGAGTAATAGCATTTTGAATTTCTCTTGTGGCTGACATTTTAAAACAACCTGATTTTTGTCACGCGATAACAGGCGTATTTATGAACCTATTTGGATGTAACTTGGTCTGTACATAGTACATACCAATGTCTCGACCGAGTTCGTTGGCCAGCTTCATTCGCCATCTTGTTTCAAAAGGGTTGCCATTTAAAAAAATTAAATTTAAAATTCAAAATGAGGTATTAAACAATTGGAAAACGAAAAAGATTTTTTTATGTGTTTGGCCTTGATACAAAGATTCCGGAGCAGTTTTTGTTTCTGAAAATTTGTTCTTTTGTTTATATCTTAAAAAATGGTTGATTTATAGCAATTTGAATTTCTAGCATGGCTAACATTTTGAAACGATCTTGTATTTGTCACGCGATAACACACGTATTCGCCTATTTCGATGTAAGAAGGCATGTGGATAGTATACATCAACACCTCGACCAATTCGCTGGCCAGATTCATCAGCCATCTTGTTTCGAAATGGAGACCATTAAATTAAAAAATATATATATATTTAAAGTGAGGTGCAAAAAAATTAGAAATTGAAAAAGGTTTCTTTCTTAAGTATTTGACCTTGATATAATGATACAGGAGCATTTTTTGTTTGTCTTTACCTTAAAAAATGGCTCAGATATAGCAGTTTCAATTTCTATTGTGGGTGACATTTTGAAAAATCTGATTTTTTGCATGCGACAGCACTCCTATATATTAACCGATTCCGATGTGAGTGAGGATGTGCACAGCAATTACTAAGGTCTCGACCAAGTTCACTGCTTAGCCTCATCCACCATGTTGTCTTAAAATGACAGGCACTTTAAGAAATTGCCGAATTTGGCAGCCAAATATATGTTACTTTAAAGAAAAGCAGCTTGGATAAAGCTGACTAATTTCGCGAAATTCTCATTCATTATATTGATAAAAATTAGTATTGAATCTCCTATATTCGGTTTCCACTAAATTGAGCTTCGTGTGTTTGAATGATATAATTTGGCTTTTTTAAAATAAGGATTATGAAAGCTACCTCTTCCTCCCGGCACTGGCCGGAAGGACTTTTATAAAATAGTCTATGGCCCAATTACCTCGTGGATCCAGTTACCCCAACTAACCCTATTCTATTACGTAAAGCTTTCAGCAACGTAATTAATAAAGAGTTTGAACAACTGTTATTAATTATGAAAATCTCGTAATGAACATTTCTGCTTTCTAATCAGAACATTAGAATGAAAAAACCTAGTCTAATTTATTTGTGAGCGAAATATACTAAATAAATGAGGAAGTACAATATACGGTATTTTGATTATATTGTAATAAAATCTTCCTCTATATGGTATAGTGATTGAATTAGGGCATATGACAGTTAATTTTCAAAATTAAAAAAGGAAAATGGAATTCTGAAGAAACAAGGTCGTTCCATATTTATGAATTATGCTGTATTTCCTATCTTAACTAGCGTATGCTAAAATGGAAACTCCATGTAGCCCTTTCCCCTGTTATTACTAACAAAGGTGAATGAATAATCAAAATAAAATTTGGTTTTAAAATACATGCATGTGCACTCATCATTCTCATAAAATATGCAGGTAGAACGTTGCGAAGAATGCTAATGTACAAATTTTAAATATTACTTGCTTTTATAAACTTACATCAGAATTAAAAAAAAAAATATTTTAAACATTTTTCATATTTATGAGAAAATTGTTTATTTAGTTAAATTTGAAGATAGGAAAATAGAATTTAACTTCAGAGTTGTTCAAAATTCATTTACAAAGAAGATGCGTTTAATATCACATTACGATATCTGTCAATATCATATTTTAACATGTTAAACACTACCTTATCAACTTTTTGCTTAGATTTCAAATCTTAATCAATCTTTAAATTCTCTATCAAATTAAAGATTTGATTTAATAGCTTCCATTCTCGAAGGCTGAAAACATCACAAAAAGATTAGGATTTTAGCCGAGGTTTATAAAACAACAACAACAAAAAACATGGCCGCTGTACGATTTTTGCGTTAAATACTATTTCGGACGAATAATTATTCCGAGAGAAATATCGTTTCTTTAAGCTATTTTTAATGATAAAGTTCCAAACGGACGATTCACTCTACAAACAAGCAAAAAAGAGATGAAGGATGAATGCGATATATGAAGAATCGTGCGAAAGAGCAAACCATTGCCAGAAATAAGATAGAGTGGTTAGGTGAAGCACGATTCGCTCTTTTGTGTTCGTTTTATGAGAGAACTTGGAGTTCGAATGGATTTATTATTTTCTTCTGTGTTGAACGATACTGTAGTTTTACTAAGGATTAACAGGTTTTTAAGACCGAAACCGAATTTCGGTATAACCTTCATATTTTCGGCCAAAAACGAAAACGAAAATTTCCAAAACTTAAAAAAAAATAATACATACATAAATATAAAGAATTATTAATTAATTATAGTGTAATTAATCAAACGTGCGGCCCAATTTAGCCCTCTTTGCTTCTGACCAAAACTTTTTATTTTCATATAAAATATAATTTAATTACTTCATCTACAAAACAGAATGATTCTTTAATTATACGAATTCATCGTATTAAAAATGTTTTAGGTATACGTACCTCGACTTATCTTTTATATTAATTTTTGTAAATGAACATATGTTATTCTAGAACTTTCTCAAAAAAGTACTCGAAACACTTCTCTAGTGTCAAACTAAAAAATTTCTATTATTATTAAGTTTGCAGCTTTTAAAGAGCACGTGAAAAGCGCCTTCAAAGTTTAGTCATATATGCATTGCTTGCTTTATAATTTGCCCTCACGTCTTGAGTCAGGCATGACTGATAATTGTATATGGTGAAGTTCATAGTAATAAATAAAGGGTGTCTCATTTGAGTCGATACATCTCAAATCATTGAGTAATGTTGAAAATTTCCGAAGTAAGATATGAGATTTTTGGAATACAGATAATTTCACTCGAGTTTCGGGCGAATTTTTTGCAGCATTTTCGCCGAAAACGAATATAGGTGATACTCAGCTTTTGAACCGAAACGAAAACGGAACTTAATTTTCGGTCGATCTCTAATTTTTACTTTAGGTGATACTTGTATGATACTTTTCGATGGAAAAGTGTTTGAAAATACAGTCGAACTCGCTTATAGCGAGCACGAAGGCCCGTGATATTTGCTCGTTATAACCGGGTGCTCGTAAAAAAGTTCGTAAAAAATATAAAAATTCATGCATAGTTACTTTATTATACATAATTTATTTATTTTTTATTTCTGCACCGTACAAAAGAAGTTGGTTAATTTGCTTTGAACTGTCTCATTGTCTCTTTTTTGAGTTATTGTTTTTTGGAGAAGACTCGTGGTCCGAAAAACATCATCATTTGCACTCCTGGCTTCGAAAAAAGTTTAAAGTTTTTCTGCACACTGAAAAGACGTTGAGTATGTTGGGGGAAATTCAGCTTGAAATTCTTCCCAATCGCCGTTATGATCTTAGCTTTCATCATTGTTTTCATCTTCTTTAGCTCGAATTTCAGCTAAAATGTCCTCGGGAGTAGGCATCTCGTAAGTGATAACATTAGCGTCACCAAATACATAATTTTCAAATTCTTCTCTACTCATTTCCAAATTTTTCAAGTTGTCTACTTCTTCTTCTTCCTCAGAGATTTGCCCCTCTTGAAAAATGTCCAATTGTGTCTTACGGAAGCAATTGATAATGCATGTTTATCCAACGTTTTCCCATACATCGTTCATTAAACGTATCGTTTCCAGTGAGCATTTGAGGTTGTTCCTATTTTGCTCTTCTATCGAGAAGCATCAAATTCAAGTGCTTACGAAAGTTTAATTTAAAACTTCTAATGACCACTTAGTCCATAGGCTGGAAAACACTTGTAGAATTCGATGGTAAAAGTTCAATCCTGATGTTTGCATTAGTCCAGTGATTTCGGGATGCGCGGAACAATTATCAATTAAAAGGAGAATTTTACGCTTTTTTTTTCCTTACTTGGCACTCTCATTTTTAAATTAATTTTGTGAAAATATCCGCAGTCATCCAGGCATTCCTGCTGTGGTCATAATCAACAAGAAGCTTTTTTACATGCTTAAAACACCTAGGGTTTTTGGACTTTCCAATAACCAACAGTTTTTTTTGTCAGTGCCAGACATATTAGAGTTCACTAAAGCTGCTAATCGATTTTTGGAGAGCTTCCCTCCGACGCACTTTTCCCACTTGAACTTAAAAGTCTGCTGTGGGGTTACGTTGTAGAAAATGCACGTTTCATCAGCATTATAAATGTCATCTTTTGTGTATCGTTCTCTGATGACTGGCCACTTTTCAGTCATCCATATCGCTATATTCGTCATGATTACAGACTTTGCTTCACCACAAATTTTTCCAAAGGTTATCCCATGTCTGTCCTTGAATCGATCAAGCCATGCATTCGAACATACAAATCCAAAATAGCCAAATTGTTCAGCAAAATTATCTGCTTGAACTTTTAAAAGTGGACCACTTACAGGTAAATCTTCGATACCTTGCACCTTCATCTACTTCATAAGAGCTTCGTCCGAATCCTCTTTAGCACATATCTTCAAGCGTTTAGAGCCATTCTTATTTTGATCGTATGCAGCCCTTAATTTTTCCTTGTTCTTTAACAAAGTTGAAATAGTAGAAGAAGATAAATCATAGATTTTGCAGATTTCAAAATTTTTTAAGCCACCTATAATTCCCGTAAAATCCATACTTTTTCGTCAACTGATAGAATTTTAAGTTTCCATATATCGCAAGATAAAATCTGACGAGAGTACTCTATGAATGCAGATCAAAGAATGAGTTCCACACAAGTCCCCAACACTGCCACTCCTACGCAGACTAAACTTTCGTCCACTCAGCAACCTCCGTCTTCACAGTCGTCGTCAGAGGTCCTCGCACGTGCACTCGACATGATGAAAAATGCCGCCATCACTTATTGTTGGATTTATAACTCATCACTAACTTTCGGTTGGCTTCAGAATGTTTTCCAAGAAACATTTAACTGAGCTGGAGAGGTGGAAGTCAATAGAAATTTTATGAATCACAAAACTATTGCTTGCTATAACCGGGGTTTGCTCGCTAAAAGCGAATCATGCTACCATAGACTTAACATTGTACTAACCAAGTATATCTGATTTCCTGGTTAAATACGGATTCTCGTTAAATCAGGGTTCTTTATAAGCGAGTTCGACTGCATTATTATTTTTGTTTTTATGACGTAATTTTCATCCAGCTAATTATTTTCCCAATAATAATTTAATTATTTGAAAGTTTTCTATCTATTTTAATATTCACGTATAAAGATATTTTTCAGTTGTAAAATGTTTGAAAATATTTTTACTTGCGTTTTCTATTATTATTTTCTATAAATTTGGGGGCGCTAGATAAAAAAAAAAAAAAAAAAAAAAAAAAAAAAAAAAAAAAGAGTTTTTTGAAATATGTAGTAAATCGCTATTGATATACTGAATTTTAGAACAAAAAATTTAGAGGAAACCTGAACAAATTACACAAATTAAGAAAAATGCTTGGGCACTGAACACCGCTATTAATTCTCGTATATCCTTGCACAAGATGGTTAAATTGCTCTGCATAATGTTTTGATCGTATAAAATTTATTTAACTGAACTACACTGAAATTTTTCTACATTAAATAGTGCATAAAACAATTCTTTCATTTCAAAACAGTCTACTTCAGCGTGTTTATCATAAATTTTTCTATAAAATTACCTGTTTTCATGTTTTTATATGTCATAGTTTTTTTATAATATTGTCGCAATAAATTCAATTAATTCAGCAGTCTTATTTATTATTATTATTATTGTTATTATTATTATTTACAATGGAGAGCTCTCTTGCGTGATTCGTCCCTAGTAGGGAAATAAAAGCAGAAAGTTTTTGTTTATCTACTGTTAGGTTTCGGAGGGGCAGTAGCATTATTTATTCAATTCTAACAAAAAATATTCATTTCTAATAAGGGAGAGTAGCCGAATTTGAACCATTTCACTTATTTTCAGATGTAATTCACTTCATTTTTGTAATATCAGCAAAATATCCCTACACGTGGTCAATCTATTCATCGACTAATTAAATACATCTTTAGATCATTTCTTTTGAAAACTATTAAATTTTATTTTAATTTGAAAAAACAAACAAAAGTGGTCCAAATTCAGCGACTGTTCGCCTAAGTTGGACCCCCAGTTTCCTAAATTGGACAAAACAATATCAGGCTGTTTTAATGAGCAAAAAATATAACTAATTTTAATAAAAGCAAACTTTGTGATAAATGAAACAATCAAACAAAACAACAACAATGAAATATAATGAAATCAAATGTGTGAAAGTAAGAGTAATTGTTTTAAATCAAACTATATTCAAAATGTAAATCAAACTTATACGTAATTAAGAATAGAAATTATGGAACTAATTGCCAGTTACTTGAATATCATGTAAGAAGTGATGCAAGACTTACACATGAATTTCTTTTGATAATTTTTTTATCAGTTTAATTAAAACAATTAAATAATTTTTTATCAGCGCACACAACATGGAACCATATTTGTCAATCTGAACACTGAATCATTTCTGCTATTTTATTTTTCTTACAAATTATGTAAGACAAACTATCACTGTCTTGATTTTTCTTTTTAGATTCTGAATCATTAGACATCTTTTTTGCAACAGAAGGTTTCTTTTCCTTATGTCTGTAGTTCTTCCTTTCCATCATTTTCCTTCCACTTGAATTTTTTTTTAAACTTGATGTTTCGATTTTCTTTTATCCTTTGAGAGCTAGCTTCCTTTTTGTCGATATTTTTGTTTTTTCATTTCAAGGTTTACTTTATATGGCGAAGATAACACAGTTGTTTTTTGGCCCCCTCTGTACTTTGACTTAATTGATTTTGGGAAGGGAGATAACATTTCGAATGATTGTTTGGACATTTTTAGTGTGTGTGTGAGGGGGGTGGGGTTGTAACTGCAGCCTTTTTGCGGGTCAATCTCTTCACAACTTACTCTTTAATTTTCGTTTCCTATATTTTCGACAACTTTTGCTGTCACTGATAATTTTCTTCCAGAGTGTTTGTCTGTGTCGTTTTGATTACCTTTTTATACCCTCTTACTTTTAGTAGGTTTCATGATTACTGGCTCTGACTGCGAAATCGCACTAGCAGGAAAATCAACAGACCTATCTTCAGTTCCTAACTCCTCGTCAGGAATATCTGGAATCGTATATCTGGTCCAATGTAAGCAACTCAGATTGGTCCAATTAAGGCAACTGCGCTATTTTTAAAAATAGATAACCTCAAGACTAACAACAAAAACCAAAGAAAACAAATCTGCCGTGAAAAATATGCGCAATAAACACATGAATTTAGATATGTATATGAAAACATAACAACTTACCTTAGTTTTAAAATATTCTCTTAGGTTTAGTAGAAAAAAATTCTATCAAAACAGCTAATCGTATGTTTTTAAAAATTGTTTTAAAACAGCACGTGGGAGGCGGGTCCTTCTTCTAATCATAAATGACATCATTCTGACGAGTAGGATTTCAGCGGTAGATTGCGTCTCTTTCTATAATTAAGGGGACAGTTTTACCTTTTCAACAATTTTGTTTATTTTTAAAAATATGGTTCAAATAGTGAACCCACTCATTTCAATGTTCAACTAAAAGTACATTTTGAAAAAAAAAAAAAAACATTAACTGCATATTTAATTAAAAGTTTAAAAAAGTTAAAATAAATTTTGAACTTTTTAATCTTACTATTTTTTTAAATATTCATATTTTTGCCCAATTTTTTTAAAGTCTTTCACATGTGTATTACACAAGACTGCACATAGATTTCTAGATACATCTAATATAACATCTAATATATATATATTTTTACAGCTATATGAAGTGTAAAACGATGAAATCTAATACATCTTCGAATACTTTTATTTTTTTTAAATAACAAATCACCTGAAGGCTAATTCTATGCGTAGATTTATCACATATATAATAAAGATCATTTACAAAAAAGACTAAATCTGTATCTCAATTGTAAAAATGCCTTAGCATTTTGAAAACATGTGTTATAGTGTGACTTATTCAACATGGTGTCACACTATAACACAAATTATTTAAAGGCGCTGGTTACTTGATATAAGAATTTATTCAACACAGAAGCAGCGCACCGCCGCTTTCTCCCACACTCACATCTCAACACAATACTCAAAGCTTAGTTCAGTTTACTTCAGATTATAGTCACTGTAATTTTAATTATAGGTGGCGCGGCATGTCTCGCTACATGGAACATACCGGCCCCCATTGACATGTTTATAACATTCAATAACAAGTTTTACCAAGTACTCTAAATTACACAAATTAATACAAAAATTCACTATACAGTACCGGACCTCAAATCCGGAATCCTAAAATCCGGACGACCCAAAATCCGGAATGGAAAAAAGAAAACTGAAATTCCGCGATGATCTCGAATAAATATTTCGTAAAAACGTCCATAGATGGCGCTACGTGCGCGCGTAACACAGTGCGAGCCAAACTAGACTCAGCAATTTTATTTTATTGCAATGTTTTTCATTCATTAGTTTTAATCCAAATTTTCAAACAGAATTATCGTAGTTAGTGTGTGCACACGTTTTAAATTTATTTTAAAAAGAAACCCTTTTCTTCATTTATATAGAAAATGTAAAAAGAATAAATAAATAACCACAAGAAAGAATTATTTTTAAAAAGGTTCGTAGAATATATTTATAATATTTATATGTAAAAATATTTTACAACGCCCTACCCTCACTTTTAATATGTTCCACAAATTTCATTTTTCGAAAAAATTCTATTTGTAAGCACCTTACCAAAAAATTCTTTTCTTTAACTCAAAGAGAAAAAAAAAATCTATGCAGAGTTCCTTTCTCCATAACAAAACAAGCTGTCCATCGAAAGCTAATGATCACATTCTGATAACGTTGACTTTCCACTTCACGCAATTAAATAAACATGTTGAATAAGCAAAACAAACAGTGGATAGATATGTCGTTTTTCTTTACTTTCTTTTCATCTAGTGGCCTTTTTTTTAGAGGTACCCTAGCTTTCTAATAACTTATCATAATTTAATAAAAATTTGTTACACAAGCTAATTCACTATTATTGTAACTTGCTGAAAATTTGAAAGAAATTCGTCAATTAGCCTAATTCGGTTCTCGCAAACAACGATGTATTTTCATTTTCTAAAAAATGTTTTTATGTTCCTAATAATGGGCAGACTTGTATAAAACTAAAAACTTTCTGCGCACATAAATATTGGGTCAAAAATTTTCTGCAAATTAATTTAATGTTTAATAAAATAACGTGTTATGCTACTTTGATGGTATGAATTTTAAACAGTAGTTACAAAATAATTACGAAAATATTATAATTAAATTTAAAATGCATTAATATTAATTACAGAATAATTATGTTGGCTAAAAAATTATAAAGCTAAAAATCCATGATAAGAAGGGGTGAATTCTTATCAGTTATTTTGTCAATGCATTTAGAAACAGCCCAATCCTTAATATTTTGACCTCTTCTCACAAAATGCAATAATGGACATTGCTTCGGAAACAATTGAATCACATTTTGTAAGGAGACGTCCATTCATAGGTATCATCATTAAAGAGACAGATGATTTTTTATTGCGGTACTTCGACAAAATTCTCATTTTTTCCACGATCATTTAGCGAAATTTCCGATTTTCTGCGCCATTTGCGGTTTTTTTTTCGCGATTCTTTGACGAAATTTCTGCTTTTTTTCTCATATCCTTTGACGAAATTTGGATTTTTCGCGATCTTTTGACGAAATTCACGCATTTTTCGCGATCTTTTGACGAAATTCACGCTTTTTTCGTGATCTTTTGACGAAATTCGCGTTTTTTCGCGATCCTTTAACGAAATTAATTTTATTCCGCGGTTCTTTGATGAAATTTGCATTTTTTCGCGATCTTTTGACAAAATTCGTGCTTTTTCCGCTATGCTTTTGCGAAATTTGTTTTTTTTTACGTATTTTTGGACGAAATTTGTTTTTTTCGCGATCCTTTGACGATATTTGCGTTTTTTCTGTGGCCTTTTGAGAAAATTCGTGTTTCTTCGCGATTCTTTGACGAAACGCACGCTGTTTCCGCGACCCTTTTACGAAATTTGTGTTTCTTTCGCGATCCTTTAACGAAATTAGTTTTTTTCCGCGATTCTTTTACGAAATTTGCGTTTTTTTTTTTTCACGAACCTTTGACAAAATTCGCGCTTTTTCCGCTATGTTTTTACGAAATTCGTTTTTTATCCTGCGCTTCTTTGACGTAATTTGCATTTTTTCTGCGATTCTTTGATAAAAGAATATTTTTTTTTCCCACGATTCTTTAAAGAAATTCGCGTTTTTTTCTGCGGTCCTTTAATGAAATTTGCATTTTTTCCGCGATGTTTTGACAAAAGTGGGTATTTTTTCTGCGAACGATTGACAGAATTGGTTTATTTTCGGCGGCCATTTGTTGAAATTCGCAATATATTTCAGTGATATTTTTTATATCTGAATTTTTGGACGGACGGCCGATTTGTTTTAATTTTCGGGGCCGAATGCCTTAAATTTTCGGAAAATTCAGAACAGAATCACCCGTGTCAAACAATAAATAAATCTTACATAAAATTGGGGAACATTTTTAATTTTTCGGTATTAAAGAACAAACTTTACTTTTTTTTTCCCCCTAAGAAATTTTCCGCAAAGTTCCGAACTTTGCGGAAAATTTTCCGCGCACGGCGTGTGCGAGTGCGTCTATAATATACAACTCTGATAATGTGATGTGCAGGATTAAAAAAATTCTTATCCTTATTTTAAATTTTTTTTTTAAATTTATGTTTATGTTTGTTTACTTATACCTCATATGGCAATCCGCGATATAGATCCCTAGGCCTAACTTGCGAGCAACAACGCATTTTCATTTTCTAAAAAATGCTTTAATATTTCTAAGAATATGCAGTAATAGTATTTTTTTTTAACTTATTTTTATTTTGAATTACTTTTTGTAATTTGTATTTTTGGCTTTATTTACACTAAGCCTAACATGGCAATTCGCGGTATAGATTGCTTCGTGGCATGTAAAATTTTGCCAAGGACATGTACTGTATCTGTTTATTTATTGTCTTGGTTGAGGACCTAAAATCCGGAAAATTCCGAAATCCGGAACGACCGCGGTCCCGACCAGTCCGGATTTGAGGTCCGGTACTGTATACGTTAATTTAAATATAATCCTTTGAAAAAATATCAATACAACACACATATATACACAATTACTTTTTTTAAACTGTTATTGGCATCAGGCATGGGTAAAACATATAATTTACTTATCGACCTTTTAAAGGTTCCATTTTGAGTGTTTACTTTAACTACTCGAATTTTGTTATCGTGACCGTAATACACCTCAATAATTCTGCCTAATGGCCACTTATTTGTTGGTAAATTCTCTTCTACTAAAACCACTAAATCTCCGATTTTTACATTATCCTTTTCAAATCTCCATTTACCCCTTTGTTGTAATTCACTTAAATAATTATGATGCCATTTACGCCGAAAAAGTTGTAGAATTTTAGTTATTCTTTGCCATTTTTTGAGGCGATTTTCTCTTATATTGGTTAGATCAGGCTCAATAATGGAATTAAACGGCCTGTTTATCAGAAAATGAGCCGGAGTTAAGACTCCAAAATCATTCTCATCATCTGACAATGGACTCAAAGGCCTGGAATTTAGAATTCCCTCAATTTGTATGACTACAGTAAGAAGTTCCTCATAAGTGAGATTAGCACCTCCCACAACTCTCTTAAAGTGATACTTAAATGATTTTATAGCGGCCTCCCAAAGACCCCCGAAATTGGGTGCCCTGGGAGGGATAAATTTCCACTCAATGCCTTCCGTGGATAAATATGCTGCTAATTTCTCATCAGGTTTTTTTACTAACTCATAAAAAGCCTCAAGAATCTTATTTGCACCAATAAAATATTTCGCATTATCCGAATACAATTTGGAACATTTACCTCTGCGTGCAATAAATATTTTCAATGCAGCAATAAATGATTCGGAGGTTAAGTCTGAAACAATTTCTATATGTGCCGCTTTAAATACAAAACAAACAAAAATACAGATATAATTTTTTTGCAAGATAGTTCTACGTGCATACACCACTTTGACTATAAATGGGCCACACAGATCTACTCCCGAAATATTAAAGCAGTAGTCCAATTGGACTCTATCCCTGGCAAATCGCCCATCAATTGATTTGCAATAACTGGTTTAGCTTTAAAACATGGGATGCACTGATGAACTACCTTTCGACATGTTGCACGACCATTTATTGGAAAAAAATTTTCTCTTACCAAAGAAAGTAATGTTGAAACACCGACATGAAGGTATTTTTTATGATAATAATTTATAACAATTACAGTAAAATTATTAGACTTAGGCAAAATCGCTGGGTGCTTTCTCGCAAAATTTAAATCCCTGTTATCTAACCGGCCTCCAACCCTTAAAATTCCAAATTCATCTAAGTATGGGTTGAGGCTTTTTAGCTTACTACTTGGACTTACCGAACCTTTGGTCTGCAGACTACGTATATCTGCATTGAATTCTGGCCTTTGGGCAGATTTAATTAAGTAAATCTCTGACTGCTCTAAGTCTGAGGTTGACAAAGGTCCACCACACTTATAAAGTGGGTTTCTTGCATTCATGACAAACCTGAAAATATAACTAAGAATACGTAAAATAGTTATATAATTATTACTAAGATTAATTAAGTCATTAACAAAACAGTTATCTGTAACATTACAGTTCATTACACTAACTTCATTAAAAGGATTTGAATTTGTTTTGAGCTCTTTTTTTGAACTCTTCATTAGCTTCTGGTATTATTACTGAATTTTGGTGATAGTCAGGGTTATTAAAAAAATGGGTCCACGCCACCACAAGTCACAATCAATGAGTTTATCTGGATCCATACCTCGTGAAAGTTTATCAGCCGGATTATGTTCAGAGCAGATATGACACCACTGTTCAGGACTAGAGTTTTCTTGAATTTTAGCCACCCTATTTTGCACAAATTGTTTGAGATCAATAGGTTCCTTTTGAATCCACGCTAGCACAATAGTTGAATCGGACCACAGGAAAACATTAGTAACTATTACTTTCATGGATGATAAGACTCTTTTTACCAGCTTGGTTAGCAAAACTGCGGCGCATAGTTCAAGTCTGGGAATAGTTAGACTCTTTACTGGTGTAACACGTGATTTGCTAGCTATTAAATTCACCATCACATTTCCTAGAGAATCATATATTTACAGTAAACCGCTGCTCCATAACAACGTTCTGAGGCATCTGCGAAACCATGTATTTCAACAATTTCCGGGTTTTCAATTATAATACGTCGACTTATTTGTATATTATTAACACTTTTAAGCGATATAAGAAATTGGTGCCACTCGTGATATTCTGACTCAGGGAGCTCGTCCTTCCAGTCAATATTAAGTCTCCACAATCGCTGCATAAATATTTTGGCTTTCGCTATAACTGGGCCAAGAAGTCCTAGCGGATCAAAAATTCTAGCAATTGTCGACAATACTTGTCGCTTGGTATAGGAATCGCTCAATTCTATTTTAACTCTAAATAAGAAACAGTAATCCCTTGGGTTCCACGAAACCCCTAACGTTTTAGTCTCACTGTTGTTCTCAAAATTATACCCTTCTCCAGGTGTCAGCGAAAGATTTTTATCACTTGTGCACCATTTATGAAGTTGCATACCTGCCTTACGCATAATTGCTATGAGTTGCCGCTGCAACTCTTTGGCTTCCTCAAGCGTAGGTGCACCACACAAAATATCATCCATATACATATTTTCACGAAGAACTGGTGCTGCCATTGGAAAATTATTTTCTTCATCAATTGACAATTGATTGAGCGTTTTCATAGCTAAATAGGGCGCGCTGACCGTTCCATAAGTTACCGTTTGCAATTCGAAAATTTTTGGTTCCTCTTCAAAATTATCGTTCCATAAAATTCTCTGCAATGAGTGCTGACTAGGGTCAATATTAATCATTCTATACATCATCTTGACATTTGCAGTTAAAGCATAAACATGTTCTCGGAAGCTAATCATGATTGTAAATAAGTCGTTTTGGATGACTCCGCCATTATATTGTAATGAATTTAGGGATGTCCCATTTGTTGTCGCGGCAGAACAATTAAAAACAACTCTGAGTTTAGTTGTCGATTTTTCTGGACGAAATATACCATGATGTGGGGCATAATACACAATATCCGGTTCTTGTGTTTCTTTCACCTGTTTCATATGCCCTAAATCTTCGTATTCCTTCAAGAATTCTTTATACAGTTTAAAATATTGCTCATCCCTTGATAAGCGAGTCCACAGCGACCTGAGTATTTTGAGAGCAAGATCCCTAGATCGGCCTAAACACGAATGATTTTCCTTTAAAGGCATTTTCACTACGTATCTACCTTCTGCATTTCTCGAATGCGTACGCGCAAAATGTTTCTCGCATATCTCAAATTCCTTATTTTTTGGTAACTCTACCTCAATGTCTTCGACTTCCCAAAACTTTTTTACTGTTTTGTTTAAATCCTCCTCCTGAATTAGCCCACAATGAACTTTAACCTCATCTCCCCGTTCTATGCTTCCACTAGCCACGTATCCAAATACAGTATTTTGAAAAAGTAATTTAGAACTCTGAGAATATATTTGTCCTGGTCTTAATAATTCATAATATATTTCCGCACCTATCAACAAATCAATTTTATCAGGAAAATTAAATCGGTAATCTGCTAACATAGTCAAATCTGGGACCTCAACATTTACATTAATCACTCTTTGCGGAATTAAATCTGTAATTTTCTTTGCTATTAGCATATTCAATTCCCTTTCAAAACTTTTATCTCTATTCCCGATTTTTGTCTTTACGCAACCCTTTACTGTGATAGAAGAATCATCTAAACACGAAATTAAAGTGTTTGTTTTATTAATTTTAAGTTGCAATCGATTAGCACACTGCGAAGTTATGAAACACGATTGCGAGCCGACATCCAATAAACATCTAACTTCCTGCCATTCCGAAAATTTATCTTTCATGAAAAGGCGAGCCGTACTCAATAACACAGTTTTTGTTTTATTTCTTTCGAAACTAGTGGCGACAGTCTGGCTCGGAGGGAAGGAAACTTTTTCTTCGCTTGAAGCTTTTATTTCTCCACCTGCCTGAAACACATGACCTCGAAATTTATTTTGATTATTACTCAAATCATTTTCTTCCCTCGGAAAATGAATGAGTTTATTATGGGGTAGTCCACAATCGCAGTTTTTATAATTACATTTCTGTACGCAACAATTATAATTTAAACATTTGAAACATGCTTTATTTAATTTCACAACTTCAACTCTTTCTTTTACCGAAAGTTTTTTGAATTGCGGACAAGAATGTAATGCATGATAAGCAATAGTTTTACATAAAACACATTTATTATTTTTGTTTCCGAAAGGAAAACATTTGAGACCCCCTTTCAGGGCATGCATTTCGCAATTTATTTCCCACTATTTGTTTATTTTCACTTGCGAAATTTCTGGAATACGCATTTGATTCATTTCTGTTTTTATTTTTAACCGATAAGAAAATAACGCATTCTCTGCCAAGTTGCTGTGGTTTAAAATATGATTCCGCTTGTTTAATTGCAATATGACTCATTAATTCCCGATCTAACGAATTGAAAATTCTGCCTGAAACAATCAGATCGCATAATGATTTAAAATCATTTACTTCACGCAGACTACAGTAATATAGAAAAATGGATTTCAACCTAGATGCAAATTGAACGTAATTTTCTGACGGTAATTTTTGCGTTTTCCGGAAATTATTTAAACACTCTTGCGCTGTAGGTTGAAATTCCTTTAAGACTATAGTTTTCAATTTATCATAACTAATCAACTCCTCCTCTGACAAATAAATCATTAAATTACTCGCTTTTTCCCCGAGAATGTTTAGAAGAATTTCTGCCTTAAACTCTTCGGGTACATTTTTAGTTTTGAACGCTTTTTCAAGTGATTGAAAGAAAAGGTTAAATGACTCAGCTTTCGTCGGTACACAGATAGTTAATGTTTTAACA
Source organism: Maratus speciosus (assembly GCA_963932465.1). Lineage (NCBI taxonomy): Eukaryota > Metazoa > Arthropoda > Arachnida > Araneae > Salticidae > Maratus > Maratus speciosus. The sequence goes on along the minus strand of OZ010788.1, from coordinate 279,138,295 downwards.
CTTTTAATAAAACTTTCTAGGTTATTGCTCACTATTTCCGTTTCCGATTTTTCTGTTAAGGACGATAAATTTTCGCGGGAACCTCTACGCACTTTGGCCAATTCTAGTTCTTTCTCTATCTGAGCTAATTTAATTTTTTCAAATTCAGAATTTTGGGAAGGTTCTTTGCGAATATTTGCTATTTCTAACTCTTTTTCTAATTGCGCTAATTTAATTTTCTCTAATTCTAGTTTAGATTTCTCAGTTTCTTTTCGCGACTTATACTCCTCAACAACCGAATTGATTACATCTTTCATTAATTGCTCATTTGAGTAATGCTCACTTTTCTCTATAATATCTCTCAACTCTATAATTTTACTGCTTTCAGGAGCAGTTAAACCTAATTCCTCAACGACAAGCTTAAGCTCGTCTTTATTTAAATTATCAATAACAGACATAATTTAACTAAATCAAAACTAGGAAAATTGCTCTTACCTCAGTCGCTGCGGCAATCACGAAGTAGAGCTTTATAAATCCACGGGCATATTTATAAAAGATAATATCTCAACATTGAATTCTTCTTAGTCACAAACTTCTCTTATTAGGCACAAATTATGACGACACTCTCACAAAAAAGTGAACTAAACATCTTTAAGCACAAACAGAACTAAATCACATACTGTTCGAATTTGTTCTTGTTATCAAAAGCACACCAATTATTTTAATTGTACTCCTCCGTTGGGTCGACGGACCATGTTTAATAACTCACACTATAACACAAATTATTTAAAGGCGCTAGTTACTTGATATAAGAATTTATTCAACACAGAAGCAGCGCACCGCCGCTTTCTCCCACACTCACATCTCATCACAATACTCAAAGCTTAGTTCAGTTCACTTCATATTATAGTCACTGTAATTTTAATTATAGGTGGCGTGGCATGTCTTGCTACATGGAACAACATGAAAGCGAAGAAAATATGAATATGGAGAAAAAGCCATTTAAAGTTTTAATTTGTGTGGGTGATTGCGCTGGGTGTATTAACAAAATATACAGTATCTCGATGTATAATTGCCGTATGGGTTAAATGAGGTGTCAAAATATTCACAATTAAAGAGGCTTTCATTTAATATTTAAAAAACAAAATCGATTTTTTGATCAATTTTGAAGTAAACTGTCCCCTTAACGACAGAATTGTAGCAGTCCAAATATGGCTACTCTGCCCTATACACTCTTAAAATACATTGTTATAGTCGATGCATTTTTGCAGTTGCATTCGAATACTGGAAATGTTTCCTTGAATTTGAGGGTAGGTTATTCTGAAAATTTAAGTAATTAAATAATATACTAAGAAATAATAAAAATTACTTTTCGAAGTGCGTCGAGGAGGTAGCCTCATGGAAACTTCTAAGCATTACTGCCTATTGAATCCTCGCTGACATATACAGATACATACCATTATTATGTAAATAGATTCTATTAACTAATTAATTAATTTTAATTTAATTCTGAGAATAAAATTAGAAAAAGTAATATAACAAGATTAGTTTATAAATGCGTCTTATAAGGTGAAATGGAATATTTTTGACACAAGTTTAAGTGCTGTATGTTGAATTTGTTCCACGGCAATGAAAATTAATTATTACTGTATGGAGGATTATGTAATTAAATCTCACATTCATATAGTCCCTGTTTCGAGATTTATTCACACAGCGTAATGAAATCAATAGTCCGTCAGTTAAACTTCGAATACACAATCCTGATTAAATTTAAGTGGTCATGTGTTAGAAACAGTTGCTGCAAAATATGGAAATTAAACAAGTTACGTAGCTATTCTTGCAATACAAAATTAGGATTAAGGGTATATATTGAAGACCTAATTTATTCACGGGATTATGTGTTTTAGATTATAGTGTGATTAAGAATTATTAGCGGAGAATAACGACATATATAAATTGCCGTATTTGCCATATATAAATCAACAATAATGTAAAATTGGAATAAAAAGTTTTCAGAATACAAAAATATGGCCTCATCTATTTATCGAATTAAGAAAAGGAAAAGTCAATTATCCTTTTTTTTAGGGTTCCGTTCTTAAAAAGTAAAAACGGAACCCATGTAAGATCACTCCTGTGTCTGCCTGTCCGTCTGTCACAAACATTTTACTCGTAAACTATGGGACGTGAAAAGTTCAAATATGCTGAAATAATAACCCCCACATATTTATAGATTATAAGCCATTCACAAATATATTTAGGAAAAATGTAGACCGTCTAATTAACCCTTTGTTGCATACTCTAAAACTGGCAAATCCCAACGTTAAATTTAGTATTTTCCTACTTAAAGGATCATGCTGAATGAGAAAAAAATTATTTTATGCTCAATAATTTTTTATTATTTGAATTACAGATTGTCCACTATAGTGGAGACTATGAACACAGAATTGAAATGTAGTGTTGTTAGGAAAATAAGATTTATCATAGTTGTGTTCTAGAATATTATCATATTCTAAAAATAATTGTGGTTAAAATTGAGAAAACATTCATTGATGGTGAAATTTGTAAAAACAACCAGTTTTTGCATCGATGCATAGGTAAAGTTTACATTTTACACATGTACAGTAAAACTCGGATATAACGCTCACCGCTTAAAACGCTTTCCCGCCTTTTACGCTCATTTGTCCTGTTCCCTTGAACCATATCCATAAGAACAATGTAAAAATTCCTCGCTTTTAACGCTCCCCGCATTTAGCGCTTTTCCGCTTTTAACGCTTTTTTTATTGGTCCTTTGAACAAAGAAATTCCGGATATTACACTTTGGTGCTTTGGTTTACATCCGGAGTTCTCATTTTCTCGCCCGTATAAAGAGAGAGAGAGAGAGAGAGAGAGAAAGAGGTGATACGTGAAATTGCCAGCCAGCCAGCACCCAAAGACTATGTAAAAAAAATCATCCGGCGCGGCTTATGTACGCTTATGTACGAGTGGTTTCTTGAGTCAAGACATTGCAACATATGTATCAGCGGATCCATAGGTAAAGAAAAAGCTGCAGAAATAGCCCAAAAGCTTAGAATTGAAAATTTTAGTCCATCCAATTGGTGGTTAAACCGATTTCAAACCCGCCACGGTATTGTGTACAAAAAGATTTGCGGAGATCCGATGATCTTCTAAGGCTTATTAAAAACTATGCCAGTTGTGATATTTATAACGTCGACGAATTTGGCTTATTTTTTAAAGCGATGCCTGATAAATCCTCAACGTTAAACGATCAGCTGTGCCATGGAGGGAAGCTCAATAAAGAACGTGTGACTGTGCTTGTTTGTTCCAACGCCGATGGGAGCGACAAACGCAAGCCTCTGGTGATTGAAAAATCGGCCAAATTTCGTTGTTTCAAGAACATCAAACGACTGCCCTGTGACTATGTACATCTACGTAAGGCTTGGATGACGGGTCCCCAGTTTATTAAATATGTTTCCGATTTTGATGTCGAGATGCGGAAGCAAAATAGGCATGTCGTACTATTCGTAGACAACTGCGCAGCGCATCCGCAAGAAATACCAGATATTTCAAGCGTCTCTCTGGAATTTTTACCTGCAAACACCACAAGCGTACTTCAAACGATGGATCAAGGGATCATAATGGTTTTAAAACAACATTATCGCAAACGTATAGTGAAACGATTTCTACATGAAAAGTAGCATGAAATTAAAAGTAGTTGATCTTCTGTAACTCTCCTCGACACCATGAACTATCTTAGCACTGCTTGGGATGCAATCGAACCTAAAATAATTCAAAATTGCTTTAAAAAGGCAGGCTTCATTACGGAGGCTGACGATGATATGAATGCGGCTGAAGAGGAGTCGGATCCTATAGACGATGAGACACTGTTTACGAGCATCTTGCAAAAAACGCACACATCCTTCAGAATTATCTTAACGCTGATAAAGACGTTATCACAACTAGCGTTATTAGCATTGACGACATTATACGGGACACTGTACAGGATGCCTCAGAAGAAGAGGACCCTGATGAAATTGCTGATGGCGATGTTCAAGAGAGTATCCCAACGACAGCTGAAGTAATGGAAGCTTTTAGCACTATCCGCCTATACACCACTTCAGTACATACCGTCGCTTCACATGAAGATATATTAAGGCACATAAACAAAGCAGAAAACGCTCTTTTATCTGGTCGTTCGTCCACCCGTCAGACGAAACACGAAGAGATTTTCTCTAAAACAGAATAAACAGTAAGTGAAAGTTTATTGTCCTCATAGTGGTGATCAAGAATACAAATGTTACATTTTTTTAAAGAACAAAATATTATTATTAATTTCTTACATAATTTTATTTTATGTTTAATATGAGGATAAAGGTTCCTATTAGAAATGCTAAATATATTTTATAGCTTTTATTTGAATGCTAACAATTCCTTTACGTATTCTTATTTGAAATAATAATGCACTTTGTAAATAATATGTACATTTGTGATATTTTAAATGGAGGAAACGTTTTTGTACGTCTGTGGAGTTTCTATTTTAAATAATACACAAAAAGGATTCTCCGCATTATTTAAAGCAGATAATATGATGTTCTCAATTTTAAAATGCCGGAAACCTTTCCCGAATTTAACGCTTTCCCGCTTTTAACGCTTTTATAGCCCGGTCCCACAGAAGAGCGTTATATCCGGGTTTTACTGTATATGTTGGCTTCTTTTTACATAGTTCCATCTTGCATCGTTGTGCACTTGGGGATGTTTGACGGGTGAAAGTGAGCCACTTTGTCATATCTGGTGTCCTTGTGTACAGAATTTCCTCTTACTGGCAATTGTCTTATTTGTTTGTCTTCCACCACATCACATTCTTCAGAGTCTGGAATAGAATGCGGTTCACCAGATTGTCGAGTCACTGACTGAATGAGTCCGCTTATTACAGTCAGTTTAAATTTTCTAAATTGTATGTCGCAATTTGGAAACAAGGTTATGCTTAAAAGCCACGCACTCACAGCAGCTACATCAATTAAATGGAATATAATTAATTATTTTATACCTTCTTGGTTTTGCGGTGAGTTCTGTATAATGCCAGTAACATGTCACATTTATCTACTCCTCCTATATTTTGGTTACAAGCTTCAATCAGAGCTGCTTGGTCAATTTCAATGTATTATTTTGTTTTCCTGTCGTATTCCTTTATTTTCCTCTTGGGGTCAACACTGTGTATATTTGAAGCAACAGTCACCGGTTCATTGTCAAACAATTGACATACTAAGATATTATGCTCCTTGTCTACCATATAGTCGAACTTCTTCCAGCAATTTTTATATCTTTCTCTGGTTTTAGAGGGCAGTGTTCTGTTCGATCTTCACGTAAGGTGCAGGTTGCAAATAGACCGATATTTTTCAAAAATACTAAGAGCTTTGGTGAATCAAAGAAATTATCGAAAAAAATATAAGTTCCAGTTGGTACTGCTCGTGTAAGACGAGCCCCTATTTGGCCTGATTCCCCAATTTCATGAGGCATATTAGATACCACAGACTTCTTGTTATCACCATAAAATTTACATTCATGAACAAATCTAGATTGTTCAGCTCTTATTCACATTTTATATCTCCACTTGCATGATTTTTTTACCATATACACTTTTAGAGAATGCTTACCTTGAAAGGTAACATTTGTTCATTCACTGATTGACAGATCTCTTGTTCGGCTACATCATTGAAATTTTGGTTCAAATAATAGGTTGAATTTTTTGCAAACGGTCATAGTCAACATCTTTCGGGGATTTCTCTAAAGAAGAGTCATTTTAATGAAGAACAGATAATATATCCGCCCAACGATTTACAGGCATGGCATCTGCTACTAAATGTTGTCGATTTTCTGGAGACAACATTTAGTCGACCGACGTCTAAAGCGCAAATCCAGAACATACATGAAAAGATTAATGCCTAAAAATACTTCCATTTCATTAACTGTAATTTATTTCATTTTTGTGCGATTTGATAATCTATATCTATTAGACTCAAATGTCATAATTTACAAAGTTCGTTATCAAACATTGTCTTGAACATCTGAAGTGGTGTTTTAGCAAATAAAACCTTATTTTTCGGCATCTGTATATTTGATGGATGAGCTTGTGGAACAAGTGTTTTCTTTACCCATTCCCATTTCTAAACACGTCAAAATTATATTTTAAAATTTTCCCTGTTCACACTCATGACGTCCACTTCAGTTGACAGAGTAAAATGTCATAATGTTGATGCTGTGCATGGCGTTCACTATAGTGGACATTATGTAAAACCTTTCACAAAATAAACAAAAAAAATATTTTTATACTTGTTTTTCAATTGTCTATTGTCAAGACATCTAAAAACAATAATTAATGAACAAAGTATAATTTGAATAATATTATTATAGGTTTAGAAACATTTTAGTTCATGCTGAAAAACTTCATGTTCAGCAACTTACCGGCATTCTGATGAGACATACTTATATTATATCTCTAGAAGTAAGTTAAAAGTATTGTGGCACCATTTCGATTTTCTCCCTGAAAGCATGAATGTCAAAAAGTAGCATAAGCTTTAAAAAGGAACTGTGAATGATATAGATTGGATAAGAAAAAATTGGCAATTTTGTCCACTGTAGTGGACAGTATGCAACAAAGGGTTAAGTTACTTGAAAAAAAAAAAAACTTTTCTTTGTACAGCGTGGGGGGATCGTGTGAAGCTTCCTTAACGCCAAAATAAAAAACCTAAACTCAAAAATAAATTTCTTTTCATTTCAAGTATTATATTTTCAGAGATATCGTCGGAAATGTAATGCAAAAGTATGCCCCCACACCTCTATTTCCGAATCTAGTGAAACTAAAATTATGAAAAAATTAGGGGTAGTAGAAGTTAATTTAAATCTTGAATGAAAACTATAGCGATTAACCTAGGTCACATAGTTTTTGAAAAAATCGTATTTTCCCGTTAAACACAAATTTTGATTTGCAAGAATTGAGGAGCGCTAAAGGTACCTATCGTGACAAGAAGTATAAGAGGATTGTGTATTGATTTTCGAAAAAATTGTCGGTAATTAGCCGAAATATTAACCCTTAAAGACACGGACGCTTTGGACATACATAAAGACACGGGCGGCGTGTTCTATGCGCCATTGGCTTTTAAAGCCCAGATAACAACGTTTAATGATATATTTGTGTAATGTAAGGCTTAGTTACTAATTTATATATTTATTGTACGGAACCCTCTGTGCGCGAGTAATACTCGCACTTGAACGGTTTATTTTTGATCAAAAGATTTTTCAGAACTGCTTTGAAATTCGCTATTTGTAAATTTGATTACAAACTAGCTTTTTCCCTCAGCTCCATTCACATTGAATGTGAGTGTTGTATTTCAAAATGCAAATTTTATGTATAATTTTTCCGTTTCTTTTTTGCATAAATTATTTAACTCGTATCAAACTCCATTCAGTAGAACTTTTAAATAAGCCAATTTTCGTAATCGGGTTCACCTAATTATTGAACTTTCTGCCATAGCTCTATAACTAAGTATAGATCTATGTGAAATACTTTAAAACCTTCCCATCAAAACCACTTAATTGACAATGTTAGTCCTATAAAAAATACGTTTAGCAGAACGTGAGTTATACGCTCTCTAATTATACTCGGAATGAAATTCCAATTTACATTTTATGTAGTTGTGTGACAACCCGATGTGTTTGGTTTTGAATTGCATGAGATCATTTGATTTTTTTTTTTTTTTTGGGGGGGGGGGGAAATGAAATCTTTCTTTATTGTAAATTTAGAAGGCAATTATAGTATTAATTTTATTAAATACAATATTTCAAATAGAAAATTATATTTACGATTTAAATCAAAATCTTTCCCTGAATAATATTAATCCCCTATAATAATCCCCTAATAAATCCTGAATAATATTCACAAATTCTATAGCTTTATTTGCCAAAAGCTTTTCGTTTTTTCAAGATTTGGCTTTCAATTTGGGAGTTTGTAAAAATGGCGTCATTTGGAAGAATTTATACAAAAAAGACTTTGTTTTCGCGCATTTAATCAAAAGCATATTATATTTATGAATTAAAATAATAACCTTAGAGAAATATAATATTTTCTCACTAAAACATTTTGTTTTTAGCGTCCTTGTGAAAATTTTTAATCGCCATTTTAAGAAATAGTTTAAAATCTGTTTTTCTGCTATTAACTAAATTGTAAAAGTTACGATGTATTTTTTTTTTTTTTTAACATCAGTGGAATTTATCTCAATGTTCCAGTCGACAGAGGAGTTTTTTGCTTTTTCAAATAAACTCATTCCTGAAGCTTGAATATTTAAAAATAAATTTCTATTTCTTGAATTTTCCTTGAAAATACAATTCAATCACTATATTATTTTCACTATCTATTCAAATAAATGTTAATTGTAAAATTGATGTCAAACAAAGAAATCTAATAATTTCTATCGTTATCCCTTTTCTCCCATTTCTCCACAAAAATGGAGCAATTTAGTTGAAATCATTACAGAAATTTCTTTAATTCTTAATTGCGCGATTTTTATTTTGTTTCGAAAAAATTGTATAAGATACTCTGAAAGGTTTATAACACAGGAAAAATAATGAAAAAAGTCAGAGATATATTTTTCATATAATACGTCAATCTTTTTTTCTGTTACACATCTGCAATATAAGTAAAAACTACTGTCGTCTCGCTGTTTTACGTTAAAATATTGCAAATTAGTAAATATTTTAAGAAGTATGTCTCCAAATACCTTATTTTATATAATTATTTATTTTATAAAACTTAACCTTTAACCCTTTAATTCCCAAAATAAAACACGTTCTGGAAATTACGTAGTACAGTGAATATGACTTTACACCAGAAAGTTTCAATGGTTAATCTCGCTTTATTTAAATACAGAATGTCTGTTTTTTAATTAAAGCAAATATTGCTATTTTAATTTTCTGGTGTGAATTAGGTATATGTGAGTAAAAAAAACCTATTAAATTCAAAACAGCGTTGTTTGCATATATGCAAAGCTGCACACTAAAGGGTTAAAAGTTACGAAACAATTAATAGCTTGCAAAATAATTCATATTTTAAAATTCTAAGACAACGTTTTACAACCTCGGATCAAAGGGGATAACTGGCGTTAATTTGTTCTCCCTACGTTCCATATTCTTAGGAATAGTAGCTTGAAATACAAACGGACAGACCCTTTTTAATATAATAGATTGATGAAGTTTTAATTCCGTTATGAAAAATTAGCAAGCGACAAATTCTGAACTGATGTTGTTTTAAGTGGAAATAGTTCGTAATGAAGAAGCTTGCGCGCGATGGAGATAGATGTAAAAAAATCACGCACAAAAATTATTTTAAAAGCCATAATAAATCAGTCAATTAAGATACAGTTTTCAAACAAATTGTATATGGAAATAGATTTTTTTCCCTATATGACGGTGTAAAAATTGAAAATGTGGAACGTTTAGAAATTTAAAGAATTGCAGTAGCGAAAATTTCAAAACCGACTTTTCATCACCAAGTGTTGCCTTTTGCAAAATGACGTCAGCATTGCGCACGAACACGTTTGTACTTTATAATATAGATAGTAAATGCGCATACGCTAAAAAATAAGAGAAATATTACTTTTACGTTGTGTTTTATAAAAAAAAAAGATGAAAGTAAGTAAGAAACAAATTTTTTTTAAATCTTGTAATTATGTTTAGTCGATTCAAGAAAAAGATTTCGCTCTCTTTAAATTAAAATGTAGTTCTTCGAGTTTTTTGCCCAAGAATTCTCTAATTATACTCGATTTGAATCTAACAAAATAATGCTCAATCACCCGAAACCAATATGTTTCATCAGGAAGTCTGTTTCCTTATTATGTATTATTTTATTAACTTTATTTGTAATTCATGGAAGCATAATCTGAAATCCAAAACTAATTACCAAATTCCTTCTCCCTGTGATCCAATTTTCCTATCCTACGATTGGGAAATTTTAATTTCAATAACTTTGTATATATATTTCGACAGAAAAGTAAAATTATTTGGTTACATATATAAACTGTAATAAGAGCTATTCGAACATTTCGCACTGTTATGTTTTTTTTTGCTTTTTTAATATAGTGACTCTAAGTAATTGCAAAGTTTGAAAATGCTTTTTAAAATGCTGCATAATTTATAATTATTATTTTCTCTTGGGAAAAATTATTTTTTTGCAACGTGTTGTACATATTTTAGTTTTTATAGAAGTTTAATTTCTTTTCCTATCTGGAAAAAAAATGCAAAATTAGAAAAAAAATTGTTTTACATTGGTTGTTTTTGTTTTCAAATCCAAGACTTTTCTGAATTGCGAAAGTTAATTTCGTTTAACATGTTTTTTTTTAAATTTATGTTTTAGGGACAAGAACTGCATCACAAACATTTTTTTTATGCTTTCATCATATTATTCCATAGAATTCTTTTTATGGATTTTTGTTTTTAGATTGCTTCTTTGCTTGTTTTTTTAAGGTATAAATTCTAAAACATCGAAGTAATATTATTTATTTAACATTAGAAAATATTTCTTTATCCGCATTAATCAGTATTTTTTATACTTCAATAACACATTTTAATCATCTAATGTGAAAAATAAAAATTGGTGAGCAGTGTGCTTTTATTAATATTTATGAGGTAGATTAATTATATTGTCAGGATTTATAATTAATACAAAATACATAAATAATGTATGTGTAATTAACACAAAAATTATATGTGATCTTATATTTTTTTTATTTAGTGCTAAAGAAGTATTTTCAGTATTTAAAGTGACCTTAAAAAAAGTGGGTAAGTGTGATCGCAGATCGCACAGAGGGTTTCGTTTAATATTTCTTATCCTTAATTAATAAATCAAAATTGTTAATTTATAATTATTAAACCGTTAGATAAACGGCAGCACAATAGATGATGGCAGAACATTAATATTTAATTTTAAAATAATAAATAAACGGTCAAGTGCGAGTATTACTCGCGTACAGAGAGTTCCGTACAATAATATATGAATTAGTAAGCGTATTATTAAAAAAATACCGTTGCTAAAAGAATACTAAGACTTTGTAAAAACTATACAACGTAGGGTTCGGTATAGCTGTATAGTATACAGAGTGCAAAGGAAAGTCCCTTTAACCTGAAAATACTTGCGAACGGAAAGAGCTAAAACTATACAAGTAAGGTAACGGTACAGTAAAGCGACTACGCCCGACCTAATACAAACGACAGCAGCAGCCCTAGTGGCGAAATTTTGAAGATAGCTATTGCAAATCGAAAACGAAAAGAGGTAGAGCAAATTTTCCAATTAGAAAGTTTTAGAGCATCAATTAATTAGTACGAAACGACGTTTGGTTGACACGGATAAGAAAAATCGTCGCTTGCATACCCAAAAATGTCCGAAATCGATGAGCGACGATTCTACTTTGCCTATTCACATTTCGGAAATGTAGCAGTGCACAATTGCAGATTGTGAAGTTGTACTGTGCTTTAATGTCTGTAAAGATTTAATTTCCAATGCATTTAAAATTTTAGAATAACCCTTTCAGGGCCAGAAGAATTCTGTTCGTAAACTGATGAAATAATTGACTGACACCAGATTATTCAAACGAATTCTCAGAAAACAAAAACCTGCTAATTTGCACTTTCATTACAAAAGCAAAATTTTATTAAAATATACTTGGTGCCATTTGTCAGTTTTGGAATTAAAATTAGGTGTCTAAACCGTCTAACCACCGCTATTGAAAGGGTTAAATCTATGTCGTCGTATTGAAGAGGCTTGCAATAGACGTTCCATGCTGAGAAATGTGCATGCAGAATTACTCTCACGAATACAAACGTGTATCGTGAGTTACGGCGAACTTTTCGAACATACTGAATATTAAATTTTTATCACTGTGAGATAGTTCTTTTTTTTTGCGTGATGTTATCAAAATGTATTGAGATAAGTACGTATTTATAGCATAAATTGTGCGTATTTCTTCATATTTCTGACTATTCCATTCAAACGTTTACACAAAATGTAGTGCATCAATTTCGGACATTTTTGGGTAAACAGGCGAAGATATCTTATCCATGTAAATCAAATGTCGTATTCTACTAATTAATTGATGTTTTAAAACTTTCTAACTGGAAATTTTGCTCTATCTCTTTTCGTTTTCGATTTGCAGTGGCTATCTTCCAAATTTCGCCACTATGGGGCGCTGCTGTCGTTTTCATTAAATCGGGCGTAGTCGCTTTACTATACCGTTACCTCAATTGCGTAGTTGTAGGTCTCTCCGTTCACAAGTATTTTCAGGTTAAAGGTACTTTCCTTTGCACCCTGTATACTAGAAAAGTATAAATGGATATACCATGAAAATTCAAAGATATATAGAACCTAAATAATAGCAAATATAGGTATTCTGTATATTTGTTATTCCATATAGTTTTTTAGTTAACCTTTAATGACATACTAGGCGTATTAAAAGAGCCACTCAATGGAAACTAGTCGCGAAACCCATAGTATTTATGTGATTAATTCTCATTAAATTAGTCTGTTTTTAACAATTTGACGTTTATTACTTTTATACTGCTACTGGACATCGCATTACATAAGTATATCCTAAAAATTTGTTGTCTAGGCTTTAAAAGCCGATGGAGCATAGAGTACGCCGTCCTTGTCATTATATATGTCCAAACCGTCCGTGTCTTTAAGTGTTAATATCTCGGCTAATTACGACGAATTTTTCCGAAATTCATGATAAACAATGCTTTTATACTTCTGCTACGATAGGTACCTCTAGAGCTGCTCAACACTTTTGCTGAAGTCCGTAAATCGAAATTTGTTTATAACGGAAAAATGCGATTTTCTCAAAAACTATGTGACCTAGGGTAATCGCTATAATTTTCCTGCAAGGTTTAAATTAATGTCTACTACCTCTAATTTTTTCATAATTTTAGTTTCAATGGATTCGGAATTAGATGGGGAGAACATATTTTTGCACTACATTTTCCACCATAACTTTGAAAATATAATACCTAAAATTAAATGAAATATATTTTTGATTTCAGCTTTACAAAAGCTTTTACACGATATACAAAGAAAACTTTTTTTCTTTCAAGTAACTTAATTAACCCCTCTACATTTTCCCTAAATATATTTATGAATATTTATTAATCTGTAAATATGTGGGTCAATAATCTTTATTACTTCCCCCAATTTGAACTTTCCACGTTGCACAGTTTACGAGTAAAAGAGCAGACAGATAGACAGACACAAGAGTGATCTTATAATAATTCCGTTTCTACTTTTGAAGTACGGAACCCTAAAAAAAATATTTTTAGACCAAATTAAAAATATTCAAGTGAAATTATTTAAATAAAATAAAAAAAAATCCCAATATTTATACATTCAGCAATTTCAAAAATTTATCGGAGGTGTATAAATAAAACATAATTCTTTTAAAAGAAAAAACATGTTTAAAACATGTTTAAAATGCTGAAAAAATTCCGAAAAAATCCATATTAATTCTCCCACTTTCCAAACACTTACTAATTGACGCCAAAAAGGATGTTAACATTTATTAAAATTCCAAAATCACCGTAAAATGGCTAAAAAATACGAAATTTTTTTTAATTAAAGCCATCGAACAATTCAATGAAAAAAATTGAAAAATTGAAAACTTCCGTCGACATGCTTCGAACCCGAGACCTTACGTTTAGAAATAACACAATCTACCTGAGTACTATCGAGTTCACGAAATGGTGGTTGAAATTATGATTGTGTTTTGAAATTTCAAAAATGGTGGGATGTCATTACATTAATTTATTTAATTAAAATAACATAACTTTTTTCAAAATTTTATGATTTTGTGTATGACAGCGTGTATTAAGCTATATGTAAAAAAAAAAAAAAAAAAAAAAAAAAAAAAAAAAAAAAAAAAATTCAAGTCTGTCACTTAAATAGTTTCCGAGTACAAGCGCTGTGACGGACAGACAGAGAAGCGGGATTATAAGGGTTTCCTGAGATGAACGAAAACGTAAAAAAGGTGGTTATACAATTCGTTTATAATTTTTTAATGTATGTCCACTCATAACGTTTGAACGAAAGCTCTAATTTTTTTTTTTTAAGGCTCAGGCATTTTATCGGGATCTAAAATTAATAAAATTTTCTTGCTGCCTTTATTTAACACTTTAGAATACAGTTCATATTTTTTCTCATTTATTTTTCTATCATTGTTTCAAACATATTGACATTAATATAGATCGATGAGGCGCACTACAGGATGCTTACTATAGAATGTGGTGTGCATAGCTTTTATCGTTCATTTACAGGAACACACAAAAGAATTGGTTACACTACTGTCTATGAGCAATAATTGCTAGAAGTGCGTTTCTAGTTAGGTTGCGCGTTTTTAAATGTAACTAATTTTTTGTAATTGGAATGTATAAATTCTATAGATCATATACAAGGCTCCACAAAAGAATGCGAGTGCATTTTTGCTTATTGCCAGAAACTGCTGAATTGAATTTTAAACTATTTTATGCGTTTCCTAAGTGAACTAAACTTTAGTATGCTATGTATAGTATATATCTTTAGATCATATATATGGGCTCACAAAAGAATCTTAATACTTATTCGATTGTGGATGATAATCACTGAAATTGAATTTATAGATTTGTTATGCGCTTTCCAAATTGTTTACTCAGATATTTTCTTTTGCATTATTAACCCTTTCAGGTCCGATTTTGTTTCAATTTTGAGAAAAAAAAATTACTTCTACAGTATATCACAATATTAAAATATTTATTTGCTTAAAAGACGTTATAAAAACACGTTAAAAGTAAATTAAAAATCTATATTGACATGTTTCAACTCTTTCACTGAGTCATCATCAGAATGTATAACTGAAAATTACAAATACAATGCATATGAAAAATGGAAAAAATCATCGAATATAAGCAAGTAATCATGTATCGCGCCCTACATTTTCGCGATCGCACGTGTTCCCTCTATGTCGCGACTCCGTAAGTTGTCCAACCATTCAACCCATAAATTCGGGATACGAAAAGATAATGCGTCGTTACAAACTCCTGGACCTCTTAAATAAATTTCAATGGACTCTCTTATAAACAATTGTAAATAAAAATTAGACATGTAGATTATTCCACTCTCGTTAAAAAGTATGTTAATGTTCTCTATTTGATTCAGCCGGGATAAAGCAGTATTACCTCTATTATATTTTATGTTCGCTATATGTTCTTTACATCGGATATTGAATTTTCGTTGAGTTATACCTATATATTGATTTTTGATTCCCCCTCCCTAATAAATGGAATAAATATAGATTTTTAATTTACTTTTAATGTGTTTTTATAACGTCTTTTAAGCAAATAAATATTTTAATATTGTGATATGGCTATTAGTGGACGTAATTTTGGCTTATTACTCGTACTTATTTACATTTGCACTTCTACACTGTAAAAATAAATAAATAAATAAATAAATAAATAAATAAAAAATAAAAAAAAAAAACGGACTAAAAAACGGCAATCGAGACGCCAGTACTATTTCCTTATTTTAACGGAAATCCCCCCCCCCCCCATAAATTCCAGAAATCCGTATTTTTACGGAAGTTTTTCCCCCATAAATTACAGATAAATTTCTGTTTTTCTGGAACTTATGGGGGAAATTTTCCGTTAAAATATGGAAATAGTATTGGCGTCTTGATTGCCAGTAGAATCTCCGTTTTTTAGTCTATTTTTTTTTTTTTTTTTTTTTTTTTTTTTTTTTTTTTTTACAGTGTAACTTGATAATAGTATCTATTCAAATAGATTTACTGAAGTTTAACGAACATTATCTGAAACCTAACAAATGTAGCAATTTTGCATGCTATTCAATATATATACATATGACAAGGCTAAGGAAGAGTTTTGGGAGATTTTTGAGAAATATCGTATTACAACAGGATTTAACAGATGTTACAACATTCTCAGATATTTTTTGCGTTTTATCACACATGATTCGTTCAGAAAAGTAATCTACGCTTTAAATTGAAAGAGTGCAATACATGTTTAGAATAAAAGAATCGCAAACAGTGCAAAAGGAATTAAGCAAACTATTATTATTATTATTGCTACTAAATGCAAAATATAATGAAGTCATAATAATAAAAGCATAGACATTTACTACCATTAATACATGTAGATAGTAATGAAAGTATTTGTTAAATAATGCGAAACAATACTCAATGAAAAGGCATGTACTATTAATAGTACGCCAGACCCGAACGGGTTAAAGTGGAAAAATAAAACTTCCAAATAAAGTTGCTTCTTTAATTGCTAACTGCTCCATCATTTTAGAGGTTTCGAGCGACTCAACTTTTCAAAATATCCTCTCGTTCTATCGTTTCTGGCGATGTCAACACGTGATGAGAACCACTGGTGTTCTGCAGAGCTGCCATCTATAGAGAAGGAATGAACTGAATGGAGATAGAATATATCTCCATGTACAAGGTGGCACTAATTAAACTGACAGTATTCAGCGTGTTCTGCAGCACGATCTATTTACAAGAATGGAACCAAATTTTGTTGGATGATTAAATAAGACGCGGTACGAAAGATTCCGAAAAAAGTTCCAAAAGTCACCACCAGGGATATGTGGCGCTGTTTCTTTAGTGCAATCCTTCGTTTCCCATTTCCTGTAATCATCCTACTAACTGGGCTCCATTCTAAAAATTAAATCGAACTACAAAACACGCTGAATACTGTCAGTTTATTTATGGCCACTTTGTGTATATATATATATATATATATATATATATATAGTTAAAAAATTGCAATAGTAATTTCAGCATTGCCACAAACTGTAAACTTTAATTGAAGTACAAAATTAACTGAGCCAAACCAAATAAGAACTATAATTTAACTTAATAAACAATCTTAAACAAACACAACATAACCAACTTTAACATAAACAAAACAACCATAAGAAACAAGGCAAATAACTAATTAAACATGGAGAAAGGTTTGCGTGGCTTATGACACGCTAATGCAAGGTTAAAACTGTTTTTAAGCATGCAACATTCCCCAGATTTACCTGTCGAGACCATACTGAAAAACGAATGAAACAAGATTAAAGCCAAGTGAAACCGACCGACCGAAATCAATCCATATCAAAAGCAATCTGTTTCCACTACATTCCGTAAACCACTCGCTTCGAGTAAAGGCATCAATTCACTTCTGTTCTTGCAAGTTCTTACATAATTATACGTCATACTTTTAACCAGACTCACAGGATAACCCTGTTTCACAGCAATGACGTACCATTTAAGCATATCCTCTTTTCAAAATGTCTCTATCTGATGTCAATCGGTTTAATTTGTTTAAACCGTTAATATAAATGTTTCTGAATACCGATATATGGACATTTGAATTGAAATTCAATATTGCAATTGTTTTAAAGTTAAAATCGTCTCTTTTATCATAAACCGATGTAATTAAATTTCTGTTTTCTAATTTTAGATTTACATCTAAATAATTTGTATTACAACTATTATGACTACCGGAAAGTTTCAATTCTAAATTTTTAGGATAATAGTTAAATTCATGGTTAGTCTTTATTCTATTTAACTCGACAATCAAAACGTCGTCTATATATCTGAAACTGATTATGTCTTTAAGTAATTCACTTATATTTTCATATATATCTAGATACATATCGGCCAAAATTGAACTGCAACTCCCTCCCATGGGGATACCTTTAATCTGCTTATATACTTTATTGCCCTCATATAAAAAATTCTCTTGAACCACTATTTGAAACAAATTTTAAAATTTACTTAAATCTATGTATGAATCACCATACCTATTATACACCTCCAATACCTTCTCCCTCAAATCCTCAATCTCTATGTTGTTAAACAAATTTGCAAAATCATATGCATACAATCCTGTAACCTTATTTTTATACCTTTTTACTTTTTCCAACAGTTCATAACTATTACTTATTATAAAAGTTGAATTCTCACTTTTAATCTTTAAAAATATTCTCTTCAATACCTTTAAAAAAATTTTATTCGCACATTCAATATAGGAATTATAACCACATGTAATGGTTCTAAATTTCACAGGGCATTTATGGAACTTGGGTATTAAAACCAAATAAGGAAAATTCAAATTATCTTGTTTTGTTTTAATTTTTTTATACATTGCCCTAATTCTGTTCTCCACCTCATTTATTTTTGCCCTATTAACTCATAATTATTTGTGTTTTCATAACTTTCTCTTAATATTTTTCCATATAATTTTTTACAGATAATTGCATAGTTCGTACTTGCCGTATCTACATATGTTATTATAAAATCATCTTGGATGTTTTTTATAGCTTTTCTTAAATCAATATATTTCTCTTCGGACAAACCCTCAAAGTTTTTTATGTATGTCTCCTCTAGTTCCTTTAAAATATGATATTTCTATTCTTCAAATAATTCTCCAGGTAGTCTGTATTTATAAGTTAATTTTTGTATAAAGATTTCTATATCATATTTAAACCGTTTAACTGCATTACTTTTCGTGAAATTCCGTTTTATTCTGTATTTTGCTCCACAACTCATTTGATTTTTCAGTTCGAAATTTTGTACGATATCTAGATTTCCAGTTATTATATGTCCATAATGTTTGTCTACATATTTGTTGTACACATACTCATTACATTTACAAATGTCTGCATCTTCGTTCCTATTAACATTTTTAGAATAATAATTATAATTAAAGATCATTCTACCTAAAGGCTTGTCATACTTAAATGCTTTAACAATATTTAAATTTTTTATTGGTAACATGTCCTTATATTTATTAAAAATCCTTTTGTAATTTACATTACTGTAGCACCCTCCTATGTAGTCTATAAGGAAATATGCTTTATCCGCATCTTCCTGATTTTCACACTTTAACTTACAGTAATTTTGCCAATTATTTAATTTTATTCTATGTTTTAATAGATCAATACCCAGATCTATGTTATGTATTCCTATTTTTTGCGATAACAACGTGAAAACCTTAGGTATCAACTTCTTTTTGACATTGAATATGATATATTTGCTACTCTTGAACTTGTCATTACCGTTACAATTCATTAAAGCTGTTACGATGCTTTCACCATCCTTCAATCCAACCAATTTTTCTCTAATAAGCTCTAAATCACGATTACTTTTTCCATCTTTATAATCGTTATAACCATTAATATCACACTTTATCTTTGCATAGATGGAGTCAGTCATGTCTCGATTTTTAAAGGTTTGTATAATGTTACATCCACCAAACATAACGTTCAACCCATAGTGATATAGTGTACCATGTGCAATCATCATATCCTTTTCCTATATTTTTCTTTTAATTTTATTTCTTTTAATTTTAATTTTCTTTTAATTTTCTTTTGAATGTATACATATATATATTCAAAAGTATAGTTTTTTTCATCAGCAATTCTATGCAATTACGTGTTATCTATAAAAAATGCAGCTTTACATCTCATAATATTCTGGGAAAAAATAATTGTTTAAAGTTAAATCTCTGCATTTAATTTTTACTTTGCTAAACATAATTGTACTGGTCTAACATATGATTTAAGGAAATGAAATTCTTGATGAAGATAGAATTATTTAGTATAAAAAAAAGTAGTTTATCATTATCTATCTGTTTCAAAAAAATTAACCTTTTTCGTTAAAAATAAATAAATAAAATAAAATAAAACTTATTACTTATTTTAGTCATTCATGACAGTATTACATTATCAGATAAGTCAATATTTTTTTAACTTGGAACTAAATAGGCTCCACTTTAGCCCCCTCCACCGCTCTCTTCCTCCTCCTTTATTTATTGCACATCACTTATTTTATTAGTTGCTACCTTTACTTCAATATTTATTTCAAAATTATGTTTCTTTGATTTATTTGAAACCCCAAGCGCTTATGCACGATTACAATTTGTAACTCTTTCTGCTTCAAAGCCCCTCTACTCCAATTTTGAAAGTAAGGATGGGCCCATAGAAAGCTAAGGAAAAGGGGTATAGGTGTTCAAACCCCTTGCAAAAATTTTCATATTTACATTTATCAATATAGTCAAGATACGAAATATTAGAATGCTATATAATGAACAAGGTAATTTTTCCTCTGAAATATAGGTACTTTCAATAACTTAAAAATCGAAACTAGATCGAAAAATATTTACAGTAGAACCTCTTTTATCCGAAACTCTTTTAACCGAAACTCTCGGTTAACCGAAATCTATTTTTAAAGGGTTTTTTCTTCTAATATCACATTCCTTGTGTGCAAATCCATTTTGAAAGATTTTTTTTATTATCCTTGTGTGCAAGCAGACCTTTCCAAACTACGCCTACATATAAATATTTTCGATCCCTTTATAAGAGTTCCTTTGAATTTAACTTGAGCTCCCGTAAGCTGCGTAGTGGAACGAAGAAAAAGAAGAAAATAGCAATTCTGAAGCCTTTGAATGTTTTGCAAAATGTTTGGTATGGCTGAAGCAGCAGAAAGACTGTGATACTAGTGAACTAATAATATTAAAAAACTCCGTGATAGAGTTTCAAAACAAAGGAAATCGAAACTGCGTCAAACAAAACATTTTTTCAAACCCTTGTGATATATGTAAAAGGTACTTCATTTCAAAATTAAAATTCAGGTAATGTATTCTTGTTTCTATTTTCATATTGCTTTATTTTTATTAAGAACTTGTCACCATAATAAGAAATACTGCATATATATCTCCTTAATCTTAAAATTGAAGCATTCTTGATTATCCGAAAATTGCGATTTTCCGAAAGAGGGTCGGTCCCAATTACTTCGGATTACCGAGGTTCTACTGTATTAAATCCCCGCGGAGATTTCTTAAATCACATTTCTGCTATAGCGCCAGCTTAAACAAAACAACCATTTATCAGTAGTGACGAAATTCGTTCAACCAATCAGACGGCAGTATTGTCACCGGGCGCTTTGTGGATGTTCATACGTGAAATATGCTTTCCGAACACGTTTGACATCCTCTTCACTTGCGCCTGGTAATCCAGCTCCCTTTTGATTAAGGCAATACCAGGTTCCATAAACTTTCTATGTCACCCACGGATTGTTCGTCTTGATGGTGATTCTTTTTCATATTTAGTGGAAATGTTTCGTCACCTCTGCACCACTTACTCAATGCACCTGAAAAACAGAACAATCAAAACTTTCAGAGATCCTGTTTTAATGAAGAAAACAGAACTGAGATATCTTGTTCCATTCTTTAGTTATTTAGATTTGAAGTTGTAAAAATAATTTGTGGACACGATGTATAACAGCAAAATGTGAAAAAAGAAAGCGGAAGTATATCCTATTAAAATTTTCTTAATAGTAACTATTTACATATAATAGCAATATATATTTAGTAATAGCTATCAGCAGCTATTGTCATCTCAAATGAAAAAAAAATAATAACTCACATTTTCAAAAGTTTCCCTGTTAAATGGCATCACCTGTCTAAAAATATATCAATACTTGCAATTTAAAAAACATATATTTTCTGAACGTTGACTTATTCACCATATTCACGGTGCTTTTCTGGTTTTGATAGTATATTTTAAATAAACTAGGGGGCTCGCCCCCCTACGAGCTACGCTCGCCAACCCCCGTCCAGACACCGCAGTCTCTAAAAGCACGCTAATTTGATCGGCTTTAAAAATATTTTGGAAGATTGAATTATAATTTAAAAAACAGTGGCGAACTCCCTATAAACGGGTTTCTATTCATTTCTCTTTGATTGAGGAATTTTAAGGAAAAATCAGCTGCTGTTAAAAGATACAATGGCTGTTTTCGTCTTTGATTAAATAAAATCAGTTAAACATTTCAAAATAAGCTAATATAAAATGAATTAAGTAAACAGAGTCTTTGTCTCCCGGTATTTTTTTAACAAAGCGAAAAGAAAGTTCTTTTAAATAAGACATTTAAATGTATCGTTTTTAATCTGACATAATTTTCACCAAACTTTTTTTTCTCTTTTTAATATTCATGTGAAACTACTTTTGTTTAAAATGAAATATTATTTGAGCTCATTTTTTTAATTTAAACTGTTTTGCAATATTATTTTTTGTTCATTTTACGTAATAAGTGTAATGTGACGTAAATGTGACGTAATTTCTCCTATTTAAGACTTCTAACGCATGTTACTGATTTATTTTAGAATATCCTTTCTCTTTTAAAATTCCCATGTAAATATACTTTTTATGAAATAATTTTCAATAAGTTCCTGCTTTTTACACGTAATTATTTAATTCTAATTTGAAAGTTTTTTTCAGTTTATAATAGTCACGTGTAAATAAATTTTTAATTTGAAGCGAACATTATTGTTTGCGCTGTTTATACAGTTGGCAACAGTTTAAATTAATACCATTTTCTAAAATAAGTTAAAAATATCTCTCGAAATGCTGACAATTTGAATTTAAAATAGAAATAAAACATCAAAAAATGAGTGAAATTAAAAACAAGTACTATACAAATTTTGTTTTTAAAGTCAATTCCTACTTAGGTCATCAAAGAAAATTTTAATAGAATTCCTTAAGCTAATATTAGTTTTTGTTGCATTAAAATATCTCAATTTGTTGATTTTCTATAAGCAAGTAGGTTTACAATGGCAGTCTATGGGGATTTGGCGAAATATTAGAGATATCGCCAAGTTGGCGTCACTTTTGGCGATATATCGCCAAGTTGGCGACAAACTTGGTGGTATTTGGCGACAGAACGTGGTCCCTCCTATGGTAACCCCCCTTATAGATATGAAGATGCAATAAATTCTTCAATAACCAATGGCCGCCATTTTGTCTCCCATGTAAAACTAAAATTAATTAATTAAAATTTAATTAATGAATTAATATTTGAAAAAACTGTATTAACATCAGTTGTCATCTAGTAAAAGTTTTAAAAAATTTATTTCAACTTGATAGGATGAATAATAAGTATTTTATTAACGACTGAAAATTTGAACAAGATATATATAAATAAATAAATAAATAAATAAATATAGGGAGAGTGTGAACTAATAGTAAGAATTGAAAAAATAAATAAGTCTGCACACTGGAAAATTTTAAGTTATAAAATGATCTAAAAATGAAATAATACCCATGCACAGTTTTTGCTCCTATAAAACTATTTTAATGGATCGATTTTGTCCAACTTTAGCATTAAATATCTTTTAAAATAATTCTTCGATTTGAAAACTGCCTACATCAGCGTGTTTATCAAACATTTCTCTATAATACCACCGATTTTCATATTTTTGTATGCAATATTTTTCTTAATATTAACTGAGAAAGACCTCCGGTCACAAAAAATTCAAAACCGGCGGCGGTAACAACGTAAGTTACTTTTTTTAAGAATAGAGAGATATTAACGGGAAGCATCAAATTATATGTTTTGTTCTGTTACTGTTTTTTGTTATGCCTGATCTAGTATTCAGAAGCGACTCAGAATTTGTGTTTTAAAATGTCTTAGTGATCCTATATTAGCAAAAGAAAGATGTTTTTCTGCATAGATGGTGAGCTGTTGGCTATAGCTAGGAAACTCTTCCACTCGTAGAAATCTGTAAAATTGGATAAGAATTATATGAAGACTGGTCAGAATGCACCTGAGATTCAGGTTATTCATTTTTTACAATTAGATATTACTTAAAAAGCTTAATGAACGAACTTCAATTTTCAGGGTTTGCCGATATTAAGTTGCTTACCGCATGTCTAGGGAATACTCGGTTTTTCAAGCAAACGAAAGTGAAAAGGTTCCGCTTCTTTTATAATTAAAAATCGCAATCGCTTGGTCCCCTATGGTGTTACACACACACACACAGAAAAAAAGAGAAAAGAGTACGCTGCTGTAGGTCGCCAACTCCATGCTTGCCTGGATAGATTGTCGTTTAAAAATATAATATTATACAAATTCGAGGGTATACACTGATGAAGGCAGACCAACCGCACTTCCCCACACGCACACCACTAAATCCCATCCACAAAAAATGTCTGATTTCAACTCTGATTTTAGCGATGATTAAGGTAATTATTTTAACGGATTTTTACAGTACTATATTTACTTTTGCCTTTTTCTTTTTCAGAATCTGCTTTTTAATTTGAGTAATTGATTCTGGATGTTTAATATTGCGTTTAAAATTTCCTTTACATCTTTGTAATACACTGATTAAAAGACAAAACGCACGAAATAGAAAATTGAAACACAATAATTCTTAACAATTAGATTCCATAACGTACAAAATAAATATTGAAAATATGTTTTCTAATAATAATAAACAATTAACTAAAAGGTTTTTTTAATTACTCATTAAAATAAATAATTCTAAGACTGTTGATATAATAACAGTAATGTTCATTATACGTCGTTATCGCTATGTAAGATTACTGTACCGAGAAACAAATATACTATTAAGAAACACCCACACAAGTTGAATAATTTTTTTATTCAATAGCAAGTATTTAGAACATTAAATTAACAATTAAGAAGAAAATATTATTTTCTTTTGCGAATTTTTAAAAGATCCTTTTACACGAAGATTAAATTTAGACAGTTTGCAAAAAATTTAATTTTTAATGCCAAATAAAAATCAGATTGATTTTTGCTTTATTAAGATAGAAAAATTAGTCTAATTACTTATATATATATATAGAGGCAGAAAAGGGAAAAAGGTATCAAAGAAAAGTAACCACACATGAACCACGTTTCAAGTATATTTTGGGGAAATTGTATTTTTCCTAAGTAATTAACAAAGATACTTTAACGACTGGCACAAGTTTTTAATAAAGACAATGGTAATATAAATTTCGTAAGATAGAAAGGAAAGCAGATAGGGGAGACCGGGACTAGTAGGTGCAGTTTTTAATTATTTTATGAATTTTTTAAAAAAGTTTTTAAACAAAATTTAACTGCACTTTTAAAGCACATACAGGGATGAACAGGCTATAAATACCCGGAGTTCTGAGTTAGTAGCTTTTGTAATTTATGTTTAGCGGAAGCCTGAAATAAGAGAAAAAATGTGCGCCAACCTACCCCGTGGCGGAGAAATTTGGCACACACTTTATAAAAGTTAATTGACACTCAAATAATACACGCAGTTAAGAGAAATCAATTTTAGTATTACCAGCAAGTTTAAACAAAGGAATTATACCCGTACAACGTAAATTCTAAATTGTACAGGCTTAAAATTAATGAATAAAAAATTAGCATTGAGTAACTTTTATCCTACTCGATATTATCAAATTCCGATGGGCCTGTCGAGACAAGGAAAAGTTTTTTAGAATTAGTAAGGAGTGTCTTGACAAATCGCTTTCATTTCCTCGATTTGAAAAACAAACAAAAGCGTCATTGAAAAGCAAACGTAGCCGGCCTCATATTCCGTTTGAAATGAGGTCTGAACGAAAGATTAAGACCAAAAAGAGTAAGAGAAAAACGATTACGCAATTTTAGTTCTACATCTTCGTTAGTGTACGCGACATGTAAGTGTAAGCAACGTGAATTTAAGATCTGGAGGACAGATTCAGGCCTCAATAGTTTTAAAAGATATAACTACAAGTCCGAAGCGAGCTATCAAATATCAAAATGCTTACACAAAATCTATAAAATCACAGCAACAGCTTTTGTTAGGAGAAGATGCTCTGGATGTATTAATAAACGCGAAATTATCTCGCGAACAGTATAATGTCATCTGAAGAAGTGCCTCAGAATAATTTCCCTCTTACAAAGCAGTGCTAAAGGCAAAAAAAGAGTGTTATCCTAAAAACATCACAGTAACAGAAATTAGTGCACCAGTTACATTACAGGCTCTTCTAGATCATATTTCAGAATGCTTGTTACAAATACAAGAACCTGTTATCGAATCACTTGAAAATGAAGAATTAAAGCAGTTGTGCCTTATATCAAATTGGGGTTTTGATGGGACTCTTCGGGACATAGCTCATACAAACAAGCTTTCTGTGATTCGGAAGCCAGTGATTCAGCCGTATTTATTTCGTCTCTAATTCTACTTCGAATAACGGGGTGTTCCAAAAATAACGATCCATTTCTATGAAAGCACTAACCTATTTATTTCTTTCACAGGTATTTGAAGAAATGCTCTCTCCTCAGAAGAAAGAATAGCCGTCG
Organism: Maratus speciosus; assembly: GCA_963932465.1. Taxonomy (NCBI): domain Eukaryota; kingdom Metazoa; phylum Arthropoda; class Arachnida; order Araneae; family Salticidae; genus Maratus; species Maratus speciosus. The sequence goes on along the minus strand of OZ010788.1, from coordinate 279,112,124 downwards.
TTTCCTGGAAACAGGGTGATAAAACATATGATGTGGTGCGTAAGCTGTACCAGTGGTTTGAGGAATTCTCAACTCATGGCTCAGCCGACGAACAGAAGCACGTGGTCTCCTTTCAACTGCCTCACGAAGGCTCTTGTCGTTATCGTCAGATGTTGATGGTCGTGCAGGACTTTTTTCATCCGCCATGCTACCGGTTCGTCTTAATTTATTCACAAGTAGCCTGATATCGGTCCTTGTTTTGGGCTGTTTTCAGTATTTTCGATGGTACAGCTGACGCACCTCTTCATATGTTTTATCACCCAGTTTCCAGGAAACGATGACTATTCTTTCTTCTAAGGACAGCATTTCTTCAAACACCTGTGAAGGAAAGCTATAGATTAGTGTTTTCATAGAAATGGATAATTATTTTTGGAACGCCCTGTATATCTGAAAAAAAGAGTTATATGGGAAAACACGCGACCTGCGTCAGCTAATTATTAAAAGCCTATTAAATTAGAAAACCAAACAAAAGTCATAGTTCTTGGAATCCCCAAAAATACACCTCCAAAAAAAATAAGCGAATATTTCAAAGAACAGAACTCTGATACTAATATTACGATCTCAAAAATCTCGTAAAAAGAAAAATCATATAGCGACCAACTAATCTTGGAAACAGATGTCACTACAGCGAATAATATCACATCACAGAAAAGTATCTTGATAGGTTTTAACAAGTGCAGATTATATTATTATCGTCCAGTAATTAGATGTAGAGCGTGCCAGCTGTATGACCATTCACAGGCAGGCATACTGCGCAAGGAAACCAATTTGTGAGAAATGCGCACGTGACCTTCTAACTTCGGTATGCCCATCAAGATGCAACCCTTCACAATATTGCTGCACGAACTCTGTCTGTATCTAAACATTAACTTCCCACATACAGCAGACTCGAGCGTCTGCTCAACTTATCAACTTCAACTACGGTATAGAAATATCCAACAGAGGTCTAGCAGTGGCTAGCCTTATTATAAAAACATCTTCTTATTATCTGAGTTTGTAAATAGAACTGTTAATCTACTCTAAGACGTTCCACTACCAAGAACTTATCTAATTTCTAATACCTACTATAACTGTCATCGTTAATAATCCAAATTTGTGTTTATTATAATCATTATAAAGACATTCCACTACCAAGAACTCACATAATTTCTAATACTTAATATAATTGTCATCTGTAATCATCTAAAACTGTTTATTATAACCATTTTAATTTTTCATATATATTCATCAGTGTTGTAAAAGTTGCTAAGTTTTATGTAAGCCTCTCACACAACTTCCCTCTTAGAATTACCTTTCAAAATTAATTTTCACATTTCAAAACTTAACTTATTAAACTTTTATTTAATAATAATAATAATAATTATATATATATATATATATGTGTGTGTGTGTGTGTGTAATCTAGTTTTCTTTAACTTATTTTATAAAAGAAGCTTTTGTGGGAGGAAGAGGTGCATAAAGATGTTATTCGAAGTTTAGAGTTGTGTGTAGATCTGGAATTATATTTAACACAATGTTTAAACTGAGTATAAATCATGTTGTAACTTTTTTTAAGACCTTTAATAAAGGTGTTCGGGGAAGCATCTATGCTCTACAGACGTGATTTCCACGTCTGAGCAGTTCCTCTTAGGCAGTCAAAGATAGTAATGTAGCAATTAAATCAAGAAAAGTAAAAATAAATCACATGTTAATTTTTTCCATGTGTAAATGATCCATCTTTAATTATCCAACTCCATTTTGACTTGAATATATCTAGAAGTTTAAAAACCCCCTTCAATTGTAACTCTTTCCATCCTAACCTCTGTACATCTATAATGTATATAATAGTTTGAAATAATATCTTCTTATTCGAAAACCATTTATTATAAAACACAATCCATTACATACAACATTTACTTTAAATCACTCGCGGCAAGCCACGCAACAACCTTTCAATTTCCACTTCGACTGTAGAAGCCAAATCAACATTCACTACATAGAGGGGAAAGGGAAACAGAGCAGGTTGCGCCATCTATTGGGCCCAAATTAATACAGAATCAAACATCCAGCCCCCCCCCCCCCGATGAACTCTGTTCAAACAATTAAAAGATTCATATAAAATACATATAAAATTCAATTAACAAAAAACAATATAATTCAATACAGATTAATTATCAAATACTTAACCTTTAACATTTAAACAACAAGAAAAGTTTAAACTCACCATTGCAGCAATATGTTATCTTACTTATAAATTCTTTGCTTCTAATTTAAATTTCTTTAATGTCCTTAAATAGAAGTCCTAACTGTAATAATGAAAGAAAGAAATCAGTTTATAAAGTAACAGTTCAATGTCTTATTAAACACTAATCTTCATTTTCAATAGGTAATATTGCAATCTTAGTAATTGGTCTTTTGAGTTCGCCATTTACAGTTTTCAATTTTACTACACGAACCTTACCATCTGTACCAGGGTAAACTTCGATCACTCTTCCAAGTTTCCAATGAAGAGGAGACAAATTATCTTCTTTTATAATTACTAAATTATTAACTTTAATGTCTCTTTTTTGAGTTTTCCCCTTGTATCGCTGTTGTGGTTGACATAAGTATTCTTTTGACCAACGCTTCCATAATGACTGATACAATTGTTGAGTTAACTGCCATCTTTTTAGCGAAGTTATTTTTTGATTAGTTAAATCCATTTCTGGTAGAGCTGTTAAAGAAGTTCCAATCAAAAAATGTCCTGGAGTTAAAGCGCTAATATCATTAGGATCATCTGAAACATCAGTTATAGGCCTTGAGTTTAAACACGCTTCAACTCGACAAAGTAAGGTTAAAAATTCTTCATGCGTCAAAAGTTGCTTACCTACAGTTTTTCGTAGATGTTGTTTCATAGATTTCACCGCTGCCTCCTAGAGACCACCGTGATGAGGAGCTCCCGGAGGGTTAATTCGCCATTGTATGTTTTCAGATAAAATCCAGTCACGCAGTTTGGTGTTATACTTGGTAGAAATTATTTTTCTTAGGATTTTATCAGCACCAACAAAATTTGTACCGCAGTCACTATTTATTTCCCCAGGCGTCCCTCTTCTAGAGGAGAATCTCTGCAAAACAGCTAAAAATGCCTCACTTGTGAGATCACTCACCAATTCCAAATGAACAGCCTTTGTAGCCATACACACGAAAACACACACATAACATTTTGTAGGTCTTACTCCTCTACCACTTCTCATTTTTATAAGGAATGGACCTGCATAATCTGCTCCAACTTTTGAAAATGTTCTGCAAGGAACAACTCTGCTAGCTGGCAAATCAGTCATTATTTGAGATGTTGTATTGGCTCTAACTCTGCAGCATTTTATACATTTCCAAATAATTTTCTTTATTTCAGCCTTTGCATTTACAATCCAATAATTCTGTCTTATTGCAGATAATAATAGTTGAGCTCCTCCGTGTAAATATTTTTCATGGTAATGCTGTATAATCAATTTTGTAATATGATTATTTTTTGGCAATATAACAGGATGTTTGCAGCTTTCTGAAACTTCAGCATTCTTAAGTCTTCCACCAACTCTCAATATTTTCCCTTCATCTAAAAATGGATTCAAAGAAAGAATTTTACTGTGACACTTAATAGGCCTCTGCTTTTCTAAGCATTGTATTTCATATGAGAATTCTACAGCCTGTATTGCTTTTATAATTAACTCAGTAGCAAAACTTATTTCTTTTGTAGTCAAAATTCCAACCTCTCGATTCTTAGAAAGTAAATTATTTTTAAATCTTAGGCACCAAGCCATGATTCTTTGCAATTTTGTCCATGAAGAGAATTTAGTTAAAATATTCAAATTTTCATCTGCATTGACTGTGTTCACAAGAACAAAATCATTATCTCTTTTATTCTCTTCCTCTACAATATTCTCATTTTCCACTTGATTTTTTGGCCAGTAAATTTTATCTTTTATTAACCAAGATGGTCCACATTTCCAATTTTCGTTGTCAAGCAATTCTTTTGCAGAGCATCCTCGGGTCAATAAATCAGCAGGATTACTTCCACCATCACAATGTCTCCAATCTTGAGGAATTGTTAATTCCTGTATTTCTGAGACATGATTGCAAACAATTTGTTTCCACCTTGATGGCAGACCCTTAATCCAATGGAGAGTAATTGTACTATCTGTCCAATAAATGACACTTGGAACAGAAAAAGTACCCTGCAGATATTTCCCCATTCGAGCCGCAACTAAAGCACCCAACAATTCCATTCTTGGAATGGTTACCCTTTTTAAAGGTGAGACTCTTGTCTTGGACATAACGAAAGCAGTATTTATTTTATTATTCTCGGTCACATATCTAAAATAAGCGACAGCGCCATGGGCTTTAAAACTAGCATCAGAGAAGACATGCAGTTCAATATTATCTCGCATAATACTATCACTCATATTGAAAAAATACCTCGATATGGAAAATTCAGTCAAATGTTTCACCTCAGAACACCATTCATTCCATTTATATTTTAATTCGCTGTCAAATACTTCATCCCAGTCCACACGCTTTACCCATAATTCCTGTAACAAAAATTTAATTCTCATTGTAAAGGGAGTAAGAAATCCAACAGGATCGAAGCACTTTGCAGCACAACTTAAGACACATCTCTTTGTATCGCTAACATTATTTAATGCCAGTAACAATGGCTCAATATCAAGACTTAAATTATCAGTACGTGTATCACAGTTTATTCATAATATTTTTGCTAATTTGTTTAAACCTTCTTCATCACCCTGCAATATATTGTTTTCTCTCCAACTCTCTCTTAACTCGTCTGAATTAGTTTCAAATTTTCTGAGAGTCATACTAGCTTCTTTCAATATGTTCACCGCAGTTGTAGAAAGTCTAAGAGCATCTTCAACTGAATCAGCTCCAGAACATAAATCATCTACATATAGCGCAGTGTTAAGCATTTTAAATGCATCAAAATTTATTTCTTCAAATTTCCTAATATGATGCTTAATAACAGAAGCAAGAATGTATGGAGAACATTTAACTCCAAAACCTACACGTGTCATTCTAAAACACTTTAAATTTTCATCAATAGTACAATCTCCAGAAAAAAGAAATCTTAGATAATCTCTATCAACATCATTAATTCCAATTTGTAAGAATGCCTTTTCAATATCAGCAGTAAATGCAATTATGTTTTCTCTAAATTTTAAAATTACATCCAGTATATTAGGGTTAAAATTCAAACCATTTAATAAACAGTCATTCAAAGACAATTTATTTTTACCCTTAGAAGAGGCATCATATACAATTCTTACCTTAGTGGATTTGTCATTGCGAATTACCGGATGATGTGGCATATAATAGCAATTTTTACCAGTAAGCTTAAAATTACATTCTTCAATAATATTTTTATTCAACTGGTCATTTAATATTTCTTCGTATTGCTCAAACAACCAAATATTTTGCCTTAATCTTCCATTTAACCCATTTAGACGTTGTATAGCAATTTCATAGTTCGAATCCAAATTCTCTGGCTCCATCTTCCAAAGTAAGCTGGTTTCATAACGCTTATCTTTATATACTATATTATTCTCAAATTCCTTTATCACACCATTTTCGGCTTCATTAGTTACATTTTCATTTTGCTTTATTCCCAATGTATCAAGTTCCCGAATTGCCTTAATATCACTTAATATTTCCTTATTTTAATCAATTATTACGTTATTTACACCAACATAAGGATTATGTTTAGTATCTAAAGTTGCTTGACCCTGTAGAGTTATCCCAAATATAGTGTCATGAGCCACCAATCTTTTACTTAAACGCTCAGTATTCCTCGTTACTATTTCCCAGTAACTATCCGTACCTATTAGCATATCAACAGGCATTTTATTATTGTCAGAATACCAAAGGGACAATCTTTTCAATTTCTTCTTTACCCATCCACCCGGCATATTCACCACATTGGCTCCTGTAATTTTATTTACAACTAAAGCATTTAAAGTAGCTTTCACATTTTGATTGCGCGGATTAAGCAACTTGACCCTGACACAATTATATTCACCTGTATTAGGTCTTTCTTCACCGAAAGCATGAATTTGTAATTTTTCAACTCCGATAACCGGAAGCTTTAATTTATCAGCTAAACCCTTACTTATAAATGATCTATGAGAACCTCCATCAATTAAAATTCTAATCAATATGTTTTTAAATTTTGAGGAAATCGCAGCAGTGCAAGTTTGCAGAAAAACGGTTGAGTTATTTAAATTGTTTGCTCCAAATGTTGAAATAGTTGTTGATAATGCATCATTGCTTTTATTTTCTATGCTAGTGTTAGCCTGGAAATTTTTTAATTCCTTATTTTCATTACCTTTTTCGCATAAAAGTGTATTGTGCCAACTCTGCTTGCATATATTGCACTATTTTTCCTCCAACAATCCTTTGCTATGTGCTTACCTCGAAGACACTTAAAACAAAGTCCACGTTTTTTAGCATTAATTTTCCTCTGTGCAATGCCAATAGGACATTGTTCTGAACCATGTTTCTTAGAAACGCAAAATACACAGTTATAACTCACATGTGTTGCATACGTACTTGTGGGTGGACTTGCTTTTTTATAATTATCATTTTGAAAACGTCTGATTCTATCCCTATAACCATTTTGATTAACTGAAACTGAATTGCCTCTCTCACTCAAGGAATAAATATGTTCCCGAGACTGAATCTCAATTTTAAGAAAGTCAAGTAACTCACTAACATCAAATTCTACTTTCGAATTAGCCTTTGAATTTTGCCTTCTACTAAATTCCAGTGTGAGGTCTTCAGGTAGCAGTTTTAATAATATTGGATAAAGAAGGTGACCATAAGAAACAGAAACGACATTGAGTGTTTCCAAAGATCTAATATTAACTTCAATTTCATTATAAAGTTTTCTAAGTACACCCACATTTGAAGAACTCCTAACACGTTCAAGCTTCAATAACTTGCCCATGTGAGAATTTATGGTCAGATCAGTCCTACCAAAACGTTGTTTTAAAATATCAATTGCAATATATAATTCTCCCAGGTTAATGCTAAACCACATATGGCATTCAATGCCAAACCGCCAGTCAAGGATTTCAAATAACTAAATTTATTTACCAGGGTTAAACTGTCGTTTTTATCAATAGAATTTTCAAATTGATTCCAAAATTCAAGCCAATTACTCGAATATCCAAAAAATTTATTTATGCTTAACTTCGGGTGTTTAACATTAGTCTTAGGTGATATACTATGGAAACATTTAAAATTTATACTCTCATTGCAACTAGAATTACTTTTGATTTTTTCTTCAATTAGACATTTACAGCTTATTATTTTATCCTGATATTCCTGAGCTATAACAACTTCATTTTCCAGCTCATCCTCTTTAGTAATAAGCCCTTCAACTTCACTGTCATATTTTACCAAAAGTTCACATTTTTTTATTTAACTGTTCTAACAGTACTTTTAAACTAGATATAGTGGCTTCAACGCCCTCATTTAAAGTTGTTTCTATTTTAGATATCAGTTTCGTCATCAAACTGCGTGCGGTCGCACGTAATTTTCTAGTTTTATCAATATCATTTATTTTTAATATATATACTTTCAATTAAAACCATCTATCATATTTCAATCAATGGGTTATATAACAGGTTCGAATATATGCGAATTGTTCAATGTTATCTTTACCTAGACAGTGTAATACGCAATTAAAGAGTTTAAAATCAATTAAAAAGTTAGTTAAAACAGCATAATTCTTTTATTTCCAAAGAAACAAAATCTTTATTAACTTAAATTGCATTCATATAAAGGTAAACTCACCTCTATTCCACTCTTTTTGTTAACTTTCATCAAAAAGCGCATAATAATCACATCCGGGTTCACCAATGTAAATGATCCATCTTTAATTATCCAACTCCATTTTGACTTGAATATATCTAGAAGTTAAAAAACCCCTTTGAATTGTAACTCTTTCCATCCTAACCTCTGTACATCTATAACGTGTATAATAGTTTGAAATAATAGCTTCTTATTCGAAAACCAATTCATTTAAAATAAAACACAATCAATTACATACAACATTTACTTTAAATCGCTCGCGGCAAGCCACACAACAACCTTTCAATTTCCACTTCGACTGTAGAAGCCAAATCAACATTCACTACATAGAGGGGAAAGGGAAACAGAGCAGGTTGCGCCATCTATTGGGCACAAATTAATACAAAATGAACGTTTCTTCCTCAGACAAAAAGTGTGTACTACTATTAAGACCGAATAAACCGTTTTGCTTCTTCTGCTGTCTTGGCAGTAGTACATACATTTTTTATGAGAAAGGAGGATTCACTCCTTCAAAACGAGTCGCTGATATTCACTTTAAGGTGTCCTTCAGAATCATTAAAATTATTAAAAGTGTTTGCGACACCAGTTTTTTTTGCATTTTTAATGCGATATTATGGATGATTAATTTGTTTAAAACTACCTTAATTTCTTGTTTTTAACTTATTTTTGTACAGAAAATATTTGAAAGCGCTTTGTAAATTAATAAATTACTCTATAGCTTATGTAAAAGTTTAAAGATTTACTACGTAAAGTCTATAACAGAATGTATGGTGCACTTTTTTTTTTGTTAAAAGTAAATTTTGTTTATTGCCATCTTTGGGGGCTTCCTGCCCCACTGTGGCATTCCATTAACAAATACGGAATTCGCAGAATTTCTTATAACATTCTTCGGTGTTTTAGCCTGTTCTCTTTTTTCTGGTAAAAATTTACCGTAAAAGAAATTGGACGATTAGTACGATTGTCGAGGGAAAAAACTCGTTACCTTGGCAACCGAGTAACTGACGTAAAAGCGTGACGTCAGTCTCTACAGGTACAATCTTAAAAACCCAAAACAGTCTGGATTCGAATGTTGATAATGAACGTACGTGCATTCTTTTACTCGTTTGATTCGTCGAATTAATTATTCGGCGTGATGTTAGACATTTACCTGTATTCCTTTACCGCAAGTCAAGTCAAGAATAAGTCAACATTCAAAGGTGTTAATTCAACTCACCCACGTTGGTCGATGTTATGGCCATTTTATTCTTCGTAACTATAATTCTCATCTTTCAGACCAGTATACTACGTTGTATTGAAATTCTCATTCAAATTGAAATATTCGTCGAGGTTTAGTGTGATCTGTATAATAAAAATTGTGCCTTTTTATGCAGCTTCTCTGTTTTATCAGTGTCTGCCTGAATTCCTGGGAAAATGGGGTAAGTAACGCAAATTTAACCTTCATTCTAAATTCTAATAATGACAACTCGCAGTTTTTGTTTTAAAATCGAATCGTGAATTGAATTCTGTTAAGTCATATTCTTTGTCAGATTATTCATATTTCTTTTCCCTAATTTAAATTCGAGTTATTCAGAATTAATCCTTAAATATTCTATCCATAAATTTTTGGTCCGTATCGAGCCATGAGCTACGATGGAATCTATTCTTAAGTCGTAGCTGTCAATTAATTTATCTGTGCTAGATGTAACGTAGAAAAAAAAAAGTAAAAACGGTTGTGCTTATTTATTCAATTCTTGTTTGTTTTTCATATTTTGTATATTATGGTGCATTTTGTATGAGATTGTGTAATTTACGTATTTTTATAATGTTATTCATTTCTTATATTGTTTATTTGTAATTATTAAAAATGACTAAACAAACTAAACAGGAGCTGTATTTTGAGCGAATTTGTAAGGAAATAGATGTAATTAAAGATAAAGTTCAAAATGCGAATTCAGATGAGCAGGCAAAAATTAAAGTTTTGAAATCGAAAATATCTTCTTATGAAAATACTCTTGCGCAAGCATTTGATAAACTTTCGCCGAAAGAAAATAATGAGAATTTGGATACTTTTTTGAAATATCAGGGAATTATTTGTGATTTGTTAGTCGATTTAGAAAAGAAAACCAAAGTTGATTCTCCGACGGAAATTCGTGTAGAAACTCAAAGTAAACAGAATTGTTCGCAAGTTAAATTGCCCAAATTCGATCTTCCCCAGTTTTACGGCGATTCGGAACAATGGATTTCGTTTAAAGAATTATTTCAGTCTACGATTTTGGGGAATGAAAATTTATCTGATATTGAGAAATTACAATATTTGCATTCTTCTGTTCGCGGACATGCCGCAAAATTAATTCGAGGATTTTCTTTAAATGCAGAAAATTTAGTTCAGTGTTGGGATTTGTTAAATCAAAGATATGAAAATAAAAGACAGTTGGCTTTAAGTCAAATAAATAAAATATTTTCGATAAAGATTATTAAAGCTAGTAATTCAAAATCCTTGTTAGAATTGCTAGATACAAGTAATGAAACAATTCGGAATTTGAAAATTTTGGGATTAGAATCTAATGCTTTGAGTGATTTAATGTTAATAAATTTTATGTTGAATAAATTAGATCAGCCTCTCAAACAAAATAGGAATTGTTGTTAGACAATGATAAAATACCGGATATGGATTCATTTCGAAAATTTATTGAGCGGGAAGCTCGAAGTATAGAGGAGTCAAAATGCACTAAAGTAGAGTCTAAATTCAATTTCGCAAAAAAGCCTCTAGATGCTAGTCGAGTCAAAACCAACGTAATGAACAGCGCGTTTGTTAGGAATGGTAATAACTGCCTATTATGCAATGAAAGCCATGCGTTATTCAAATGTCCTTTATTTAATTCAAAACCAGTGAAGGAGAGGTGGAAAATCGTTCAATTAAACAAATTATGTGAAAATTGTCTTAGACAAAACCATCAAGTAGGGCAGTGTAGAATTAATGTTAAATGCAAAAACTGTTCCAAAATGCATCATACATTATTACATGTGTATACGACTAGTCAAACAATAGAGAGTTTGTTAATGATAATGAACCAGAAATTTCTGTTTCTAATAGTGCGCAGTGTCATTCATCTTTGCAGAATTATAATGTCCTATTATCTACCGCTCTTATTAATGTAAAATCTACCACAGGTAATGTTATTCAGTGCAGAGCACTTATTGACAACGCTTCTCAAAATTCTTTAATCTCAAAAAATTGTGTAGAAAGATTGAATTTGCCTGTAGGCAGAACGAACCATAGGCTTGTAGGTATAAATGGCATTTCGGCTGAAACCTGCCTAAATTTCACTGAATTTAATTACTCGCCATATTTTGAAAATAATTACAATTCTTTAAAATCCCTTGTAGTCAATCAGGTTACTACACCACTCCCTAACTTCAGGCTTGAAAGGCATTCATGGCCGCACATGGCAAACTTACAGCTGGCGGATCCTGAGTTTCATATCTCCAAATCAATCGACATTCTGCTAGGAGCAGAAGTTTTTGCAGCTCTGTTATTAGGGTCACCCATTTTTGGACAATCTGGTGAACCCGTTGCAATCCCAACTCAACTGGGATATATTCTAAGTGGTCCAGTACCCCATTCGTCTAAACCGGCCACGACCGTGGTCTGCCATTCAGTAGACTTGACTGATTTTTTCAACTCAGAGTCTGTTCCTCAATCTAAGGAGTTTACTAAGCCAGATGCTGCTGAAATAATCTATCACGATTCTACTCACCGTAATTCTGAAGGTAGGTATATTGTTAAATTGCCTCTCATGAATAACTTTGAACTGGGAGATAGTACTGCACAAGCTTTGAAAACATTTTACGCGTTGGAAACTAGACTTTCAAGAAATCCTACTTTAAAAAAGCAGTACATTGCTTTTATGCATGAATATCGCGAACTCGGCCACATGGAATTGTTAAAAGCTGAGGACTTAAACATTAAACCTAACTATTTTTTACCTCATCATGCTGTTATAAATCAAAACAGTTCCACAACAAAATTAAGAGTTGTTTTCAATGCGTCGGCCAAGACGTCTAATGGCCAATCCCTTAATTCGGTCCTCCTTAAAGGGCCAAAATTACAAACCAGTATTTTTGGTAACTTAATCAAGTTTAGACTGCATAAAGTTGCTATATCAGCCGAAATCGAGAAGATGTACCGTCAAATCCTAGTCTCCGAGGAAGAGACCCATTTACAACGAATTTTCTGGCGGAAAGAGCCCTCTGATCCGTTGCTGGTGTACCTACTAAAAACTGTTACTTATGGAACTTCTTCTGCCCCATTCTTAGCTCTACGAACTATTCAGCAGTTGTGCGATGATGAGAAAATTAATTTTCCTATTGCGGCCAGTATAGCACAAACTCATATGTATGTTGATGACTTTTTAGGTGGTACAGAGTCTGTTGAATCAGCTCAATCTCTCATTAGTGATCTCCAATGTTTATTTCAAAGCGGTGGTTTCCAACTGAGAAAATGGGCCTCCAACGAATCCCTTGCTATTGAACATTTGCCAGATTCCTTAAAGGTAAGCAGCTTAACACATTCTTTAAATCCTGATTCATCCCAGAGGATTCTCGGGCTAGAGTGGAACCGGGAAACAGATTCACTACGTGTACAAGTTGTAGAAAAGCCTAATGTACACACTAAACGGCAATTATTATCAATAATCGCGCATATTTGTGATCCTTTGGTCTTTTGTCACCTTCCATTGTTATGTTGAAAATGTTATTGGAAGAAGTGTGGAAGGCAGAATTGAAGTGGGATGATCCTCTTCCCTCAGTTATTCTAGAGACGTGGAATAGATTCCATTCTGAAATAAATGCTTTTAATTCTATGCACATTCCACGATTTATGAATTTCAGCACATCATCACCTTTCGAACTCCGTGGGTTCTGTGATGCCTCTATACGTGCATACGCTGAGGTTGTCTATATAAAAACCTTTAATCCTGTCACGGTAATGCTAGTTGCTGCTAAAACAAGAATAGCGCACACCAGTGCAATAACATTGCCAAGGTTAGAGCTATCTTCAGCTCTTTTGCTAGCAAACCTTATTCAAGTTGTGCAAGATGCATTACCTAACGCTATCCACGAAACATTCTTGTGGACCGATTCGACCATTACATTAAACTGGATTTTGAAACCTCCAACCAAAGGCAACCAATTCGTGCTTCACCGTGCCAATAAAATCAGAGATTTGACCTCAATTGAACATTGGCATCATATTCCTGGTAAACATAATCCAGCCGATTGTGCAACACGGGGTCTATATCCCTATCAGTTAAAAGATTGCGAATGTTGGTGGTCTGGGCCTACTTGGCTCTACAAGTCTTCTAATCCTTTCGTTGATGATCCATCTCCAACTTCAAAATTTGCAGTTGAGTCTTTACCCACCGAAAGTTCTTGTTTAATAAATCAACGAGAAACCGATGTAGACATTCTTACCAGATTTTCTTCATATACAAAAGTAATCCGAGTAGTTGCTTGAATTCAAAGATTCGCATATAACACAAAATTCCATTTAAAAAGGAAAGGGCCATTAAATGCAGTTGAACTTAACTACGCTTGTAAAACTGTCGTCAAGTGGTTACAACAGTCAGCCTTTTCTGATGAAATTAATCTACTTAAACAACACAAACCACTACCAACATCCAGTAAATTGCTTTCTTTAAACATCTTTCTCGACGCAGATAATATTTTGAGAGTTGGTGGACGTCTCAGCAAACACAAAACCATGTCATTCGATTCCAAACATCCAATGCTTATTCCTAAAAACCATCCCTTAACAGAAGCTATTATCAGGTACTTTCATCTCTATAGTCTGCATGAGGGTCCTGATCAAGTTCTTTCCTTAATTCGTCAAAAATTTTGGATTCCGGATGGCAGATCAACAGTTAAGAAAGAATTAAGAAAGTGTATTCGTTGCATTCGAATATCTGCCCAACCGCTTACTCAAATCATGGGTGACTTAACCCTCGTCACGAATTAATCCTTGCAGAGCGTTCCAGCGCACCGGGATGGATTTTGCAGGACCAATCAACACAAAATGCCAACATAAACGAAAGTGTACTACTTTTAAATCCTATATCTGTCTTTTTATATGCATGTGTACCAAAGCAATACACATTGAATTAGTTTCAGAACTTACCACCGAATTACTCGTATCTCCAAAAAATTTATTTATGCTTAACTTCGGGAGTTTAACATTAGTCTTAGGTGATATACTATGGGAACATTTAAAGTTTATACTCTCATTGCAACTAGTATTAATTTTGATTTTTTCTTCAATTAGACATTTACAGCTTATTATTTTATCCTGATATTCCTGAGCTATAACAACTTCATTTTCCAGCTCATCCTCTTTATTAATAAGCCCTTCAACTTCACTGTCATATTTTACCAAAAGTTCACATTTTTTATTTAACTGTTCTAACAGTACTTTTAAACTAGATATAGTGGCTTCAACGCTCTCATTTAAAGTTGTTTCTATTTTAGATATCAGTTTCGTGGTCAAACTGCGTGCGGTCGCGCGTAATTTTCTAGTTTTATCAATATCATTTATTTTTGTAATATATATACTTTCAATTAAAAACATCTATCATATTTAAATCAATGGGTTATATAACAGGTTCAAATATATGCGAATTCTTCAATGTTATCTTTACCTAGACAGTGTAATAAGCAATTAAACAGTTTAAAATCAATTAAAAAGTTAGTTAAAACAGCATAATTCTTTTATTTCCAAAGAAACAAAATCTATATGAACTTAAATTGCATTCATATAAAGGTAAACTCACCTCTATTCCACTCTTTTTGCTAACTTTCATCAAAAAGCGCATAATAATCACATCCGGGTTCATCAATGTAAATGATCCATCTTTAATTATCCAACTCCATTTTGACTTGAATATCTCTAGAAGTTTAAAAGCCCCCTTCAATTGTAACTCTTTCCATCCTGCTGGACAGATAATTACACCTGTTTATTTTCTATTTAATTTACATCCAAAATTGTTAATTGGTCCAAATCATCCAAGCAACCTCATAGCAAATTGGTATATAATTTTATATACCTTAGATAAATTCAAATAATATAAGTGATCGTAATTACGTAATTCTAGTAGAAGAGCAACGCGAAGCATTAATAAAATTAAATTATAATTCGCGTCAAAATGTAATTATTAAATTTAAATAATTACGAATAAAATTAAGAGTTTGCGTTGTGAATTATTTAGACGAACTCTTCCACTTATGAATTAAACTAAAATTTAAGCTGTAAAAATAAATTGACACACCTTAAACATTATCAATTAAATAATTACAGAAACTTTTTAAAACTTGATTAAATATTTTATTTACATTGAACACAACTATATGCAGAAATAGATAATATTATTTCAAAAAAAGGAAAGCAACACCTTTGTTTGCTTCTCATTATTTTAAGTATATTTAATCTTTAAAAAAAAGACAATATTTTCACTTACTCTAATTATTATATTTTTTTCTTTTTGCTAAAAGAACAATTCTCTTTCATTTTTATATTACCTTAATTTTATTTAATTATTGGTTTTGTCGGATCTCAGATTACTCTCTACCATAAAATATCAGAAAAGTATATTTATGATTTTTCATATAATCTTAAGTGGTAAAAGAAAAAGTTCAAAGTAGTACCTTTTTTTAAAATACGGGATGGTGGCCTTTATTCATCAAATTCAGAGTTGTCGCGTTGCTTAGGATCATATTCATATGCCATCCGGAATTCGCTTCGTATCAGAGCGGCAACATCGGGATGGCATGGTGCATAGCTACGGACCTCTGTAGATCAATCCACTTTATTTTAACATCAGGAAGACATCCTCAATTAGGCTTGATTAGGCTCACTCCGATATGAACATCAGGAAGACATCCTCAATTAGGCTTGATTAGGCTCGCTCCGATATGTCCATCTCGCCTGGGCATTACTAGGGCTTTTTGGGTTCACTGCACGGGCTTTCAGGAGAGCTCCTGCGTCCTCTACATCTTTTTTTCAGACTCTTTTTTTCAAACCTTATTCTTCTTGCATACCAACTCCTGCAGTGGGTGGAACTATTTTGTCTAGTCCACTGTTATTGGATGTGAGAAGATTTTGCATTATTCTTCGATAGGCCTATTAGCTAACAGTCTGCAAATGGCCCCTTACATATACTTTAATATTATTATCTGCCTTAAAGTTTGGGTGGTCTGAAAAGCCATAAATTTATCCCAACACTTTTATTGAGGCCATAAATTTATTCCAACGTTTTTATTATTTTACGATTTATAATTATACACCACTTTCCATTGGCTTGTCATAAAACGACACCATGGCGTCTGGCTATTGTTGTTGTCTGAGATCCGAACTCTATTCAACATTATACATTCATTTTACCATACAACAATTTTTTAAAAATATATATTTAATATTTAAAATCAACTTAATAATTTTTGTATGAACTTACACTCTTATTTTACTTAAATATATAAACATTATAATTTTACACTCATAATTATATTTTATAAAAAAATATTTATACAAACAGAAATAACAAATTACGCAATTTTACTTTGATTTAACCAACATGGTGCGGGAACATATCATAGTTACATGTTGCCCAGCATCTCTCCCGGTCGTCAGAAAAAAATAAATAAAAACTGATTGCTGGTTTTATTTTTTTTTTTTTGTAAAGCATAAAAGACTGTACGTGTCCATATGACTGTGTATCTACACAGTTTTTGAACTAAGTCTGTAAAGTTCAATTATCAATGGTTCTGGTATATTTTATAAGAAGTTCTTCTATTTTTCATAACAGAAAGTTCAACACATGATAGCATAGTTGTCTGTTGACATTCACATTTATAGAAGACCTCTGTACAGAAAATCTGACGTCTTTCTCGAAGCCTTTTTTCTTTACCACACACATGTTTAATAATTTTGTAACTTTACAGTTTAAGTGCCCAAAATACATTCAAAGCTATAATTTTGTATGAAACTAATATGCCGAAATAAACCTAATTACAAGAAAAATAATGGCATACACATTTGACATATTATTTCCTCACATATAACCTTATGACACAGTGTTTCATTTAAAACACATTTTATACTGAATAAAAGTAAATACAATGCTTGTAATATGACATGTTATATTTTCACATAATTAATCTCATGTATTCAAATTATAATCAGAAAAATATTGTATACAAACTGGTTACATTATTTTATTTATTTATTTGTTACTTCTAACATGTATGATACGTCAACATATACAAGCTATTTCATCTCCTTTAATATATTATTACGTAATGCTTTCCAACTTTACCCGATACGAGAAAAAAAAAGAAGAAGGAGAGGAGAATAAAACCAGTTTTGACCGTCCCCGATCCTTTCGAAACGAGGGGTTGGTCAAGCTACTAATCACTTTCTGCGAGGTGATTTGTGCTGTGACAAAATTTTACGACTTCCCAAAGTATGTATTTAAAACCATTTCATGCTTGTAATTACCTTATTAATTAGTATAATTTCTTGATATACTTTATTCTTAACTAACTGTGCATGCCTGTATGTAATTTTTAACATAATCTATGCATAAACAGTGTATGTATTTGTATCATATCTAATGTAAACCTTCTGCTTTTTTTATTATTTTGTAGGGGAAAATGGCGATTCTAGCATTTGAATTCTCCTGCCTCATACTGCGACTGAAGCGAGCGTGGCTTTTTATGCTGTCAGGTTCAAATCTAAACCAAATTGCCTTTCAGGATTTAAGAAAAAAATGCCTATAATTTTCTTTAACTGATTACATTGTATATTTTTAGACCTTTCTAACAAACACAAATTTTGATTCATGATATTGTTTACTATTAAAATGTAAACAACACGGAAATATGACTTCTACAGCCTCTCAAAATGCAAAATATGCATTACGCTGACCTTACAAATGCACCTTCATTTAATATTATTAAATAGTGTTGTCAGAAAATACCATTGACGAAGATGAGAACAATTTTTTTGTCTTTAATAATTATTTATTTAGCCAACAATTCTATCTTAAAAGATTGTTAAATTTTCATATTTATTTATTTACTGAATGAAATAAAAATTTATTTATTCAAAAATTAATTTATCATTAACATTCCGTATGTGAATTCTACTGTCTAAAATTTAATGATATGTTTAAAAATAAAAGATAATAAATTATTATTATTAATCAAACATTAATAATTATTATTTAATTATAAAAAAAATGTACTTAATACACTTGTATAATTTTAAAAATACAAAAGCAAATGATAATTACTACGTAACATCGTATGCAGCCATCTATGAGTGCCCGGCCGGACCAAAGAACTTCTGCCAGCAGAAAAAATCTTTGTATACTCACAAACAACCACATCCAATTTTTTTTATAGATCAAGTTTTTAAAATAATTACTGTACGTACTATAAAAAAAATCAGTAAATTAATTTATTAAGCCATACTACATATTTTAATAAAAATAAGGCCAATACATATAAATATATTTATTTATTTATTTTGTTTCCTTATGTTAAATTGGCCAAATTATATAAAAAAAGTTTATGAACTCACACACTCAAATTTATCAATACTATGTATATTTATATGTGTTAAATTTAGAATTGTATTTAATTCTAAGGGAAAGTAAAGAGAAAAAGAAATGCTTAAATTCTAAAATAACATAAATTTATAAAATATTTTATTTAAAAAAAAAATCTAATTTCTAGCTGATTTCAGCAAGATGTCATTTAATATTTATATTAAATAATTTTGCTAATACATTTTATTAATTATTAAATTTGCATATTTTTATATATACAATAAAAATATAATAGTCTTACATAAAATTTTACACTATAACGATGTTATTAATTAATTTAACTTGGATTTAAGCCTACTTTAATTCTAATTGAATACCGTTAATAAAAGTAAATTAGCTTATCAAGTTAAATATAATATAAACTATGTTTGTCTAATGTTAATTTTGCTGAAAATGCCATAAATTTTAACTGTAAATGCTAATTGCTATACCTTTTGTTATTTATTTTGAAAACAACACCAACTTATATTTTTATTTATTATTTTTTTTATTAAATCTAGGAACTATACACTGAGCAAGACACTCCATAAATGTGTAAAACCTAAAAATCAAAAGTTTTCCTAAATAAAACTCAAAATGCTGCTTTTTACAATATAATATTACTAATTTTATTGTTTCTGAGCATAACATCTAGTAATTATACCATACTTAATTTTTTCTTCGATTCCTTTTTCAGCCAAGAATCCTGAAATTTATGACCAAGTGATGACTTTGATTTACCTTGATGAATTGATAAATTTTCTACAAAAACTTTGTTGGTGTTGGTGCATACCCAGCCGTAGGCCAAAATTGCACCCTATACAGAAAGCCTTTGGTGAGAAAATTTTAATTTTACTTCAATTATCTATTTGTGTAATTTTTTTTACAATAATTTTGTGTGCAATCATATTGAAATAACTTGCCTTGTCCATTGTTATACATATATATGTTTTTTAAAAACCAATGTGCTACACAAAAATCCTTTTTTTAATTTTTTTATAACACTTTTGTTCATAAAACTTATCCCTGCTGTCTAAATTCTAGACTTTAGCATATAAGTTGTAATTGAACTACCGGAATAAATCTTAGTACTTTTTGCATATTTTATTATATTTAGGCTTATAGCTGACCGCTATCCTAATATAAAGTGCACTAATAATTTATTCCTTGTCAACCATATATTTATATAAGAAGAAAAAAATATATATGAGTATGTTATAAAGCTGTTCTAACTACCCTGAACCTAATAGCTTACCCCTACTCATTTTAAAGAGTAATTCTGAAATTCTGTCATCTAAATTGTAAGGCTATTAGCAAAGGCTACTCTTATAGAAGACAGAAAAAAAATTCTCTCTCCTTTTTTTTTTTTTTTTTTTTTTTTTTTTTTAATTATTCCAACATTATTCACTATTAAATTAATTAAGTTTTAATGTTATTTGGCTTTGTTAAGATTTTATATTTTCTAATTCATATTCGAAAAGAAAAAAAGAATATATATAACTTTTGCCTGGAGAGAAATATTTCACTGCTCCAGTGAAGTTTTGTGAAGCACATTACGTAATTTTATAAGTATGTTTTCGGGTGCGCCCTGCACATTTGCTCAATATTGTAACCCTGAGACAAATTGGCGTTCCCATGTTCCTATCCTTTCTTATTATTATTTTGAATTTTAAAAAGGCAAGTTATTAATTTTGTTTCAATTTTTTTTTTTTTTTTTTTTTTTTTTTTTTTTTTTTTTTTTTTTTTTTACCTAAAAGAGAAAAATTTATTTTTAAATTTTGAAAATTTTTAAATTTTGAAATTCGATTAATTATGTATTTTGATTTATTTTTAATACCAATTCATATCCCTTACTTGTCCCTTTGATCATCCGTTTTACCCTTTTTATTATACTTTTTTGGATACTTTTGAGCATTCTCTTTTAAATTCTCATTTTTATCCTCATTTGGATAATAACTGGCATGACTCTGAGGTTGACTATTCCTATATGGCACATGCTGAGGGAAGTAATTTGGTGGGGGTGGGGGATATGGAGAATATCCATAGTAACCACCTGTGGGTGCATAAGATTGAAAATGCCACTGCTGGTTTGGGTTAAGAAATCTAGGATTAAAATTCGCTCTCGGTTGATACTGTCCATTATAAGAGTACCTTTTATTAAAATGCCGACCTGCGAAATCTCTGCTATCGTTATATGTATTTTTATTATCATTTTTGTACCAGCACGTTTCTAAAGTATGCGAATTTTTTTTACATAATTCGCACCATCTGCTTGATGCAGTGTCTTTTGTTTTAATTTTCAAATTGTTTATTTCGGAAGTCAAAATTTTAATTTGCTCCGCGCTTTCCATATTTAATTTTAACAATTTGTCCAAATTTTCCTCAGTGGAGGTTTTTGTAATCGAATTAATTTCCTTTGATGCAACTTGATTGTATGCATCTTCCATTTGTTTCGCAAATTTACATGCGTCGTTGAAATTTTTCGGCGCTATTCTTCGAATGTCCAAACTTAAATCTGCCCTAACTGATTCTAAAAATCTTGTGAATTTTATCATTTCAAATAAACTACCATTACCGTTGTCAATATTTTGGCCACTTTTATCTAGGTAAAGTTTTGCAGCCGCATTGAATTCACTGATAAAATCAGCGATAGCCTGCGCAGGTTTTTGCCTAAGAGAAAAAAAATTGCTTTGAGCCGCAGAAAAACTTGTTTTAGTAGAAAAAGTATCGATTAATTTTTCTTTAAATTTACCATAGTCTTTTTCTGTATTAAGATTTTCTTCGTTAGCTAATTTATCTCTAGCACTACCGACTAATTTCGTTTTCAAGAGCGCAAGTTTCGAAACATTCTCTAATTCCGTTTGTTTAATTAGATTATCGAATTCGTTCACAAAAAATTTAATATTAGACTCTTTCTTTCCATCAAAGACGGGGATACAATTCAACAGCGTATCAACACTAGGTTGAGTCATTGTATTCTTTTTAGTTTTTTGTAGCGAATAATTTAGAGAAATAATTTTATTTTTCTGACCTCTGGTTTTAACTCCAGAAGTATTTAAATCTACACTTCTCCTTTTAAATTTTCGCTTATTGTTGGGCATAACCTTTTAACAGAATATTTCTGTTTATCATACTTTTTTTTTTATATTACCACATATGTATGAAAATATTATAAATTGCATAAATACATAAAAACAACAACACTAAAATTAAAAAAAAATTTCTTAGGGGATGAAGTTGTTTTGTAGATTATTCTTTTACACACATAAATACCCCTAAAATGTTTATAATACACGTATATATAAAAAACAACATAATTTCATTTAACAGAAAAATATCTGTCTTTTTCTACAGAAAAAACAATCTTATTTTTTTTTTTTTTTTTTTGTATGTAAATAATGTACTACTACTTCGTAGTACGACTCATAAATTTTCTTTTGTATCAAGGTGATACAATTTCAAAAATCATGATCTATTGACATTTCAATCATTTTTATACCAGACATATTATCAAATTTTACTTATTATTCTTATTATTATTATTTATACAGTATATATAAAAAAAATTATTTTTACAAATGTGTCACCTGTGATGTGAATGCCATTATTTCTCAATGGTAACTGAGATCCAACCAAAAGAGAAAAGAGAGAAAAAAAAATTGTAATTCCTAAATTTACCTATTATAAATCCCAGAATTATTTTTTTCATTTCCTTTTTTTTTTTGCTAACATATATTATTCATTTTATTTATATAAAATTATTATATGTGTGTCATTATTGTTACGATAATAAAATTAATTTTAATAAAATTTTAATCAATTAAACTTACATACCTACAATATCTTTAAAATTGTGACATTAAAATAATACTTAAATTTATTTTCCTTTATTATTATTATTATTATTATTAATATTTCTAATGACCTCAGATGAACGTTCCTGAGTCATAGCACCATTTTACTATGAAGGAGGGGATGCTGGACAGATAATTACACCTGTTTATTTTCTATTTAATTTACATCCAAAATTGTTAATTGGTCCAAATCATCCAAGCAACCTCATAGCAAATTGGTATATAATTTTATATACCTTAGATAAATTCAAATTATATAAGTGATCGTAATTACATAATTCTAGTAGAAGAGCAACGCGAAGCATTAATAAAATTAAATTATAATTCGCGTCAAAATGTAATTATTAAATTTAAATAATTACGAATAAAATTAAGAGTTTGCGTTGTGAATTATTTAGACGAACTCTTCCACTTATGAATTAAACTAAAATTTAAGCTGTAAAAATAAATTGACACACCTTAAACATTATCAATTAAATAATTACAGAAACTTTTAAAAACTTGATTAAATATTTTATTTACATTGAACACAACTATATACAGAAATAGATAATATTATTTAAAAAAAAAGGAAAGCAACACCTTTGTTTGCTTCTCATTATTTTAAGTATATTTAATCTTTAAAAAAAAGACAATATTTTCACTTACTCTAATTATTATATTTTTTTCTTTTTGCTAAAAGAACAATTCTCTTTCATTTTTATATTACCTTAATTTTATTTAATTATTGGTTTTGTCGGATCTCAGATTACTCTCTACCATAAAATATCAGAAAAGTATATTTATGATTTTTCATATAATCTTAAGTGGTAAAAGAAAAAGTTCAAAGTAGTACCTTTTTTTAAAATACGGGATGGTGGCCTTTATTCATCAAATTCAGAGTTGTCGCGTTGCTTAGGATCATATTCATATGTCATCCGGAATTCGCTTCGTATCAGAGCGGCAACATCGGGATGGCATGGTGCATAGCTACGGACCTCTGTAGATCAATCCACTTTATTTTAACATCAGGAAGACATCCTCAATTAGGCTTGATTAGGCTCACTCCGATATGAACATCAGGAAGACATCCTCAAATAGGCTTGATTAGGCTCGCTCCGATATGTCCATCTCGCCTGGGCATTACTAGGGCTTTTTGGGTTCATTGCACGGGCTTTCAGGAGAGCTCCTGCGTCCTCTACATCTTTTTTTCAGACTCTCTTTTTCAAACCTTATTCTTCTTGCACACCAACTCCTGCAGTGGGTGGAACTATTTTGTCTAGTCCACTGTTATTGGATGTGAGAAGATTTTGCATTATTCTTCGATAGGCCTATTAGCTAACAGTCTGCAAATGGCCCCTTACATATACTTTAATATTATTATCTGCCTTAAAGTTTGGGTGGTCTGAAAAGCCATAAATTTATCCCAACACTTTTATTGAGGCCATAAATTTATTCCAACGTTTTTATTATTTTACGATTTCTAATTATACACCACTTTCCATTGGCTTGTCATAAAACGACACCATGGCGTCTGGCTATTGTTGTTGTCTGAGATCCGAACTCTATTCAACATTATACATTCATTTTACCATACAACAATTTTTTAAAAATATATATTTAATATTTAAAATCAACTTAATAATTTTTGTATGAACTTACACTCTTATTTTACTTAAATATATAAACATTATAATTTTACACTCATAATTATATTTTATAAAAAAATATTTATACAAACAGAAATAACAAATTACGCAATTTTACTTTGATTTAACCAACATGGTGCGGGAACATATCATAGTTATATGTTGCCCAGCACATCCTAACCTCTGTACATCTATAATGTGTATAATAGCTTCTTATTCGAAAACCAATTCATTTAAAATAAAACACAATCCATTACATACAACATTTACTTTAAATCACTCGCGGCAAGCCACGCAACAACCTTTCAATTTCCACTTCGACTGTAGAAGCCAAATCAACATTCACTACATAGAGGGGAAAGGGAAACAGAGCAGGTTGCGCCATCTATTGGGCACAAATTAATACAGAATCAAACACCATGGTAGGTGGTAAGTTTGTAATGCTCTGGCAGAAACCCGTTCAACTGTGATATGCTTCATATGTGGCGCAATGACAAAACAGTTTAACAAAATTGATAAAATGATATCCAAAGGTATAAAAACTGAGAATTTAGAATTCGGTCTATTAGTGGGTGCTCCATGAATGGATACGTATATTCGAATGTCTTTTGCGCATATCTTATAAGCTACCCTTTAAAAAATGGCAAGTTCGTGAAAAAAGAGAAAAATAAATCATAGTTTGAAATAAAATTCGAATTCAAAAATAATTTAGTGGTTTAATTGTGGATAAACATAAGCCAGGGTTCGGTAACTCAAACGATGATGGTAACACAGCCAGGCAATTTTTCCAGAATCCAAAACTTTTCGATCAGATCACAGGAATTGATGTAGATGTGATAAAAAAACTACCTACTATTTTGATAGTATTATCCAGTACATACGAGGTTCATGTAGAAAACTATCGTGCATTTGCGCATCATACAGCCAGATATTTTGTCTTGAAGTATCCATGGTACAACATGCCCCTGACATTACACATTTGATTCACAGACCATAAATTATAAGTTCGGCTCTGTTGCCCATAGGATAGGTGATTGAGTAAGCACAAGAAGCCAGGAATAAAGACTTTAAAATATACAGAGTGTACTACTCGAGGAAGTGCAGCCGAGAAAAAAATAACTGAGATATTTTCAATGTTTTACTTCTAAGTTCAGATTCATTGATCCCTATCAAACAAATGAAAAGAAAGGAAAAGTTATAACATCTGAAACGAGAAGCCCTACATTTGTTAAAACTTCATCTCTCAATGTATCTGGTGATCACGATAGTGACAGTAATGTTGACTCATATGATAGTATGGATTAAATATTCTAAAAATTTCGAAACACTGTAAAATTAATACTAACAACATGTTTCGAAAGAATGACTACAAAGACCGAATAAACCGTTTTGCTTCTTCTGCTGTCTTGGCAGTAGTACATACATTTTTTATGAGAAAGGTGGATTCACTCCTTCAAAACGAGTCGCTGATATTCACTTTAAGGTGTCCTTCAGAATCATTAAAATTATTAAAAGTGTTTGCGACACCAGTTTTTTTGCATTTTTAATGCGATATTATGGATGATTAATTTGTTTAAAACTACCTTAATTTCTTGTTTTTAACTTATTTTTGCACAGAAAATATTTGAAAGAGCTTTGTAAATTAATAAATTACTCTATAGCTTATGTAAAAGTTTTAAGTTTTACTACGTAAAGTCTATAACAGAATGTATGGTGCACTTTTTTTTGTTAAAAGTAAATTTTGTTTATTGCCATCTTTGGGGGCTTCCTGCCTCACTGTGGCATTCCATTAACAAATACAGAATTCGCAGAATTTCTTATAACATTCTTCGGTGTTTTAGCCTGTTCTCTTTTTTCTGGTAAAAATTTACTGTAAAAGAAATTGGACGATCAGTACGATTGTCGAGGGAAAAAACTCGTTACCTTGGCAACCGAGTAACTGACGTAAAAGCGTGACGTCAGTCTCTACAGGTACAATCTTAAAAACCCAAACAGTCTGGATTCGAATGTTGATAATGAACGTACGTGCATTCTTTTACACGCTTGATTCGACGAATTAATTATTCGGCGTGATGTTAGACATTTACCTGTATTCCTTTACCGCAAGTCTAGTCAAGAATAAGTCAACATTCAAAGGTGTTAATTCAACTCACCCACGTTGGTCGATGTTATGGCCATTTTATTCTTCGTAACTATAATTCTCATCTTTCAGACCAGTATACTACGTTGTATTGAAATTCTCATTCAAATTGAAATATTCGTTGAGGTTTAGTGTGATCTGTATAATAAAAATTGTGCCTTTTTATGCAGCTTCTCTGTTTTATCAGTGTCTGCCTGAATTCCTGGGAAAATGGGGTAAGTAACGCAAATTTAACCTTCATTCTAAATTCTAATAATGACAACTCGCAGTTTTTGTTTTAAAATCGAATCGTGAATTGAATTCTGTTAAGTCATATTCTATTGTCAGATTATTCATATTTCTTTTCCCTAATTTAAAATCGAGTTATTCAAAATTAATCTTTAAATATTCTATCCAGAAATAATTAATTCATCAAACGGGATGAAATAGCACAAAATATTACAAAACAATGTAACGGGGTTTGTTGGCACACCGAACCAACTTGTCCGTGTTCAATGCGCCTACTAGTCCCATAATAAATTTCTTCACAAAATGGGAGAAATAACCTTCTAAACATAAACAATCCAAGCAAATCACATACACTGTAAAAAAAAAGAAAAAAAAGAGCCAAATTTCCTGTAGGAATCGGAAAAATAGTTGCCCTTATCGTACCGGAAAAATTTCCGAGCGAGCTCGGAATAAAATCAGTAAAATCGGAATAAAATCCGTAAAATTGGAATAAAATCCGCAAAATTGGAATAAAATCCGTAAAGTACCATTTTAATGAATGTTTCTTTTTTTTTACGGATTTTATTCCGAGCTGGATCGGAAAATTTTCCGGTACGATAAGGGCAACTATTTTTCCGATTCCTACAGGAATACTGGGCGGATTTTTTACAGTGTATGTAGGAGGTAGAATTAATCATACACTAAAATCAACTACACAAGTTAAATCGAAATTATTAAGATAAGTATTACAAATTAGAAAAAGAAATAAGCAACAAAAAATTACTTATCAAAAAAAAATCGTAAATAATTCATCAAACGGGATAAAATAGCCGAAAATATTACTAAACAATTAACGGAGTTAGTTGATGCACCGAACCAACTTGTCCGTGTTCAATGGAACTACTAGCCCCATAATAAATTTCTTCATGAAATGGGAGAAGTAAGCTTCTAAACATAAACAATACAAGCAAATCAAATATGGAGGTGGTGGAATTAATCATACACTATAATAGCTACACAAGTTAAATCGAAATTATTAAAATAAGTATTAGAAATTAGAAAAAGAATGAAGCAACAAAAAATTTACTTATCAATGCAAAAAAAAAAAAAAAGAAAAAAGAAAAAGAAAAATCGTAGTAAATGTCGCGTGGGTAACGCTGCAGAACTACAGTGGGGAATGTAGAAAGCTAGAAGCGAGGTACTCTGTGACTGATTACGCCTTCTATCCACAAACAGGCGAATTATGAGGACTGCGCCTACTTAGCCCTGTGTCCAACTAGACCCGCTCTCCCCTAATGCAAGACTACAATCGCAAAACTGAACAAGTATAAATGTCGTAAGCTAATTGAGTAATTCAATTGTTTGCAAAGAACCTAGGCTGTTTACAAAGAGCCAGGCTAATTGGAGAATCATCATCTTTTTTCCAACCAGTCTGATATATTTCAGGTTTATTGCAAAGTGTCTGTGCAGCTGTAGCCTAATTGGAATATAGTCATTTGTTTCTCAACAACCCTGGTTTTGTTTTAGACTTATAAGAAAGAGCCTGTGAAGTTTTAGACTAATTAGAAAATGACGAGCTGTTGGTCCAAACACCCAGGTTTAAAGCAATAAATCCAAGGTAGTGAATGATTATGAATAATTTTAATATAAAAACAGGAGCGAGAACTTAAAAATCTTATACAAAATGTATGCTAATAAAAAACTCTCCTTATCTTATTACTCTTATTACCTTTTATTACGGTGACTGAGAGTCTAAGACTAGCCATTATACTCTTGTTATACATATTTTATAGTTATTTTCATTTGGCACCCCTTCGTCTATACGTAATTATGGGTAAAGGTTAAAAATCTTACTCGTCTACAGATTTTATTCATGTAGAAATTTTTTCATAAATTAAAAAAAAATATTTTCATTCAGCATCGCATTTTCTTTATGTAATGCCGGGAAAACATAAAACTGCGCGGTATTTACAAATTTTATTGATGTAGAAATTTTCTTATAAATTTATACGTTTTTCATTCAGCATCTCATATTATCTATATAACAATCAGAAAACGTTAGAAATCTGCCGCATCTGCGGATTTTATTGATAATTAT
Organism: Maratus speciosus; assembly: GCA_963932465.1. Lineage (NCBI taxonomy): Eukaryota > Metazoa > Arthropoda > Arachnida > Araneae > Salticidae > Maratus > Maratus speciosus. The sequence goes on along the minus strand of OZ010788.1, from coordinate 279,083,703 downwards.
ATATATATGGTATTTTCGAAAAATATACCTTTAAAATAGGCACATCTCAAGTCTATAAAGAGAGAAAATCGGACTTTGAAAGCTCCAAGACCGCAGCAATGCAATTCGAGTTATATATGTTAAAAAAATAAATAAATAAAAGCGTACCGAAAATCATTACTATCTCATTTTTTTTTTCATGGAGCACACACACACACTCAAAAAAAAAAATCATCTGCTGTAATATAAATGACTAAACCACACCCGTTGTAATAGATAGAATTGGTGGTAAAGATGTCAGTGTGGGAACCCACTGCATTCTTCGCATTGATTTTGATGCAGTGTGATCGACTGTCGCGCGATTAAAAAGTAAAATAAAAATGAAAAAAATGCTTTCTTTTTTTTAATAGGAAACAGTTATTAAAAAATAAAATTAAAAGCATATGATCAAAACGACGAAAGCGTTATGTATCCGTAGGTGTTCTTATATATATATCTTATATATATATCCTGTGGCACGCGATTGCAATTTCTTTCTCCATGAAGTTTTGCTGTTTTCCAGGACATGCGGTGAAGCAATCGTGATACCGGTGAATTGAAGAGAATCGAAGCCCGTTGATTTGCGTTTGATAACGATTTTTAATTAATATATTATTGCTAATTTTTTTTTTTTTTTATCCGAAATTTGAATTCTCAGGTGCATTTTAACTTGTCTTCGTCTATCACTGCGCAAATTTGTAGACCTCTACGTACGATAAATTTTTCTAGCCATCGCCAAAAATGAAACAGACAAACTGACACACACACAGAAAAAAACTTTCTTTTATTAATATAAATAAATTAAACACATTCTAGAAGCAAGAAATTTGAATTCTATTTTAAGATATCATTTTTTATTTTCTTATTTTTAGTATATAAATAATATATATAATACTAGCAGACCCACCCGGCGTTGCCCGGGGTTTGTAATTAATAACCTTAAACAAAACTTAAGTTTGTATGATTTTATATCTTTGGAAATTTCTTTTAAATGAACCTAATTTCGGAGGTCACATTGCCTTCCGCAGCGTCTAATGTGTTCCCATCAAACTTCTTTCCGAACGTACCTGTAATCTAGATCCCCACTACATATGGCAGCATTTATCGGAAGTGCCCGCACGTGCCGGAGACAATCGAAAACCAAGTTGAGTGAGCCAAACCTCGTAGGAATCAAGCCCACAGAAACAAACAAAAAAAAGAATGGGCCATTAATGATAGAAAATGTTAATAACTAAAGTCTAAGATAAAATTTCATAATACAGAAAGTAGCTGAATTGTAATCTAAGTTGAAGGAAGCAAATCCCGTTGAAATTGGGCCCTTAAACCCGAGGAAATAATGCGCCACCAAGCGGTGGAAGGTGCCTCCTCACCTTGTAAATTTCATGAATCACTGTTAGCAATAACACAATATTTAATAAACGGATGAAATCCCTTATCTAAAGTTACCTTTAAAGTAACGCGATTTTTAATTTACGACTGAAATGGGTAGACGTAAGTTAATGCTGAAAAAGGAGATTAATGTTCGAAAAAGGTGCTAGCTGAGGTATAAAGAAAGACCGGGCTTTGGGGTCCAGGGTCTTAACTGGAATGTAGTTGGGTATAAGAAAATTTTTTAGGGGTTTTAAAGTAGCTGGAAGATGCTAAAGTTATGTTAAAGAAAATTGCAATAGAATAGGATAGTTTTTAAAGAAACTGCATCAAAGGCCCCATGAAGACGATTAATATTCAAAATTGGTTGGTAGCTGAAGTCTACAATTTTTTTTTTTTTTGTCGTTCACGTAGTAGCTGGAGAACCTAAGACGTTGTTAGGGAAAAAAAGTTCGTGAATCGGACCATTTTTAAGGGAGCTATAACAGTGGGCCGAAAAGGGCCCAATTGTTAGTTGAGAGCAGGGCCCTAACATGAAAACATGTTTAAATGTTTTAGTACTTAGCGTTTTAGATCTTCAATTAGTTAAAATTAATCATAGGGTATGAAATAATCATTAGAATAATATTTTAAAGAAATGCGAAAAAATGGGGTAAATGCTTAAAAAGGGGCCCTGAGCTCCAATAAAAATATGAGGGTGTTGGTTTAGGCGGAAGAGTCCAAGACTCAATTTTAAAATCATGCAATGAGAAGGGGAGAAAATTAGGGTGTAAAAAATGCATAGCACACAAAAAGTTCAAGGGGCCCCGGATCGGGCCCTACAGAACCCTAAGGTGCCCCCGTATTTTAACTGGAATATAGAAACTGGAGAATAACTAAATGGAAAAATGGTTCCAAAAATGAAGATCGGATTAAGATAACCAATTTATTAATAATTTATGGTGCAAAAGCTTCAAAGGGCCTTGTACCGGGACCCAAGGAGGGAGGGACTAAAGTGGCATGTAGTTTGGTATAAATACACTTTTTAGTAGTTTTTAATGTAATCTGAGTACGCTAGAACTATGGTAAAGAAAATTGGAAGGAATTCGGATCATTTTTAAAGAAGATGTACCAAGGGCCCTAAGAAGACGATTTATATTCAAAATTGGTGGTAGTTGAAGCCTGAAATATTTTTTTTTTTGTCGTTCATGTAATAGCTGGAGAACCTAAGATGCTGTTACAAAAAAAAGCTAGTGAATTGGTCTATTTTTAAGGGAGTTATAATAAAAGGCCCAAAAAGGGAAACTGATAGTTGAGAAAAGGACCTAACATGAAAACATGTTACAACGTTTTAGTACTTAACGTTTTAGATATTCGATTAGTTGACATTAAGCATAGGGTACGAATTAATCATTAGAATATAACTTAAAAGAAATGTGCAAAAAATTGGGGAAATGCTTAAAAAAAAGCCATAGGGCTCAATAAATATATGTAAGTGTTGGTCTAAGGAGAAGAATTCAAGACTCAACTTTAAAATTACGCATTGCGAATGTGAGAAAATTAGGGAGAACCTAAGATATTGTTAGAAAAAAAGCTAGTGAATCTGACTATTTTTAAGGGAGTTATAATGGGGGCTCAAAAGGTGCCAACGGATAGTTTAGAAAAGGCCCTAACATGGAAACATATTACAACGTTTTAGTACTTAGCATTTTAGATCTTTGATTAGTTGAGATTAAGCATAGGGTACGAAATAATCATTAGAATATAATTTAAAAGAAATGTGGGAAAAATTGTGGAAATGCTCAAAAAAGGGCCCTAGGGCACCAATAAATATATGTGAGTGTTGGTCTAAGGAGAAGAGTTCAAGACTCAACTCTAAAACTACGCATTGCGAAGGTGAGAAAATTAGGGTGCGAAAAACGCATGGCACACAAAAAATTTAAGGGGTTCTGGACAGGGCTCTACAGGATCCTAGAAGGGCTCATGGTCTCAACTGGAATGTAGATACGGGAGTATAACTAAATGGAGAAAGTATCCCAAAAATGAAGATCGGATAAAAAGGAAGCAATTTATTAACAATTTAGCGCACTAAAACTTCAAGGGGCCGTGTACCGGGCCCCTTGCAAGGGAGCCAGGGTTTTAACTGAAATGTAGAAATGGGGTAGAAACTGAAAGGAGAATTCACTCCAAAAACGAAAAAGATCGGATAGAAAAGATGCATGTTATTAACAATTTAGTGCACTAAAACTTCAAGGGTCCCTGTACCGAGCCCCTTGCAAGTGTGCCAGGGTCTTAACTGAAATGTAGAAATGGGGTAGAAACTGAAAGGAGAATTCACTCCAAAAACGAAAAAGATCGGATAGAAAAGATGCATGTTATTAACAATTTAGTGCACTAAAACTTCAAGGGTCCCTGTACCGAGCCCCTTGCAAGTGTGCCAGGGTCTTAACTGAAATGTAGAAATGAGGCAGAAACTGAAAGGAGGATTCACCCCAAAAACGACGAAGATCGGATAGAAAAGAGGCATGTTATTAACAATTTAGTGCACTAAAACTTCAAGGTGCCCTGTACTGGGCCATTTGACAAGGTGCCAGGGTCTTAACTGAAATGTAGAAATGGGGTAGAAACTGAAAGGAGAATTCACTCTAAAAACGAAGAATATCGGATCGAAAAGAGGCATTTTATTAAAAAGATGCATGTTATAAACAATTTAGTGCCCTAAAACTTCAAGGGGCCTTGTACCAGGCCCCTTGCAAGGGTGCCAGGGTCTTAACTGAAATGTAGAAATGGGGCAGAAACTGAAAGGAGAATTCACCCCAAAAACGATCGGATAGAAAAGAGGCATGTTATTAACGATTTAGTGCACTAAAAGTTCAAGGGGTCCTGTACTGAGCCCCTTGCAAGGGTGCCAGGGTCTTAAGTGAAATGTAGAAATGGGGTAGAAACTGAAAGGATAATTCACCCCAAAAACGAAGAAGATCGGATGGAAAAGAAGCATGTTATTAACGTTTTAGTGCATAAAAACTGAAAGGGCCCTTAAAAAATTAGAAATCCGAGCCTCAGGTGTATGAGGACCTGTCTTGGACTAATCACATCTGAATTTTCAGGCTTCTACGTGCAGTAGCTTTCGCTAGCCATCGCACACAGACACACAGAGCGATTTATTCTTTTATTAGTATAGATATCAAGATCATTTATGATTTTATCACATTTCCCTTGAGAATTAAAAATTGTATTTTTTTTAGTTAATTTGTTTATATATTGTGAATAAAGTTTAAGAATATAAATAATATTGTTATGAATTGTAACATTAATTTACTTATTAGTCTACTTAATAAAAAAATATTTATTCATAAATTTGATGTATAAAATATTAGATTTTTTTCTCATTTTCTATTAATTCTCTTCATTCAAAACTGACAAAATGTAACATTTTTTCTTATACAATTTGGAAATAATCATTTTATCCTTTACTTGAATTAAACTGTGTAATTTTAAATTAAAATCCAAACATAATTTTTATTAAATATTTTGAAAATTTAAATAAAAAAGGATCGAATAAAGCTTTTTAAACAGTGTTTATGTTTAATATTGTAATTGAACTCTTCGTCGTGTTTTGTTTCAAAATTGAAATTTCTGAATGACATGCATTCACAAGTTATTCAATTTAATAAAAGAAAGAATGAATCTATTAAATATAGAACATTCACTTATTTGTAATTGTAAAGAGATGGAAAGTTTCGCAATTCTTTAGATTCCAAATTAAGAAAAAGTAATTCTTAATTAAGTTCAGACCTATTATTAAGTATTTTATTGTTAGATGAGTTTGTTTTCCCATTCACTTGGCATATTTAAAAATTTGAGTATCAGATAAATGAATTACGAAATTTAAAAGTCTATTTCACTAAAATTTACAATTCTTTAACAATTCTTCATGATTTTAGGTATAAAGTTCGATTATTTAAACACCATGATTACATTAAAAGAACGGTTGAATATTCATTATGCTGTCTGATAGTTTTTTTTTTTTAAATCGAAGAATTATTTTAAGCGCTCTTAATGTTGAAATTGGTGAAGATAGTAGTTGAGTTGTATGAGTTTTATAAGATCAAAAATTATGCATAGCAATTTAATCATATTTTGGGGGACTGACTAGATTGTAGTGTGGTGTGCCGAATCATTTTCTTAAATTTGTCTATTTTTCATAGTTTTTTTTTTCTAATTTTTTGTTAAAAATTTTAGTATCTGAATTTCAGTATCTTAATTCGTGGTTTTAAATAAATGGTTTTATCTACTGTTGCCAGATTTTAAAAGACACAAATAATAATATTTTCAAACACTTTTCAATTGAAAAATATATTTATGCATAAATATTAAAAAAGAAAAAACACTTTAATACCTGCGAGCAGTATTTAATTATGAAAATTGTGTAATGTTTAAAGCGTCATATTTAAAACAATTGTCTTAAAACATCTAAATTAATTTTTTTCTAGGCATTATAAAAATCTAGAAGGCGATATTTTATACTAAATCGTTTTCTATAAGCTTCTTTTATAACATGTATTTGATCTTACTTCACCACGAAAGCAACAGCCAGCTGTAGCAACAGCGGTACCTGTCGCTTTGGGAATCCGAAAAACACCTTAATCAAAGGAAAATGAATGTCAACTCGATTACAGAAGATAGCCAATAGTGATTATCGAATCATTTAATCATATGTAATCGGGTAATCGTTTTAAAACGGATCAAATTAGCATTTTATTTCTTTATCCTTCAGGTACGGACGGGTGTTGGCGATCGTAGCTTAGAGGAGAGGAGCCCTCTAGTCCTATAAAAATGAATGACAGCTGTCATTCGAATAATGAACAAGTTTGACTTGTGTAAAGGTCCATTACTCTCTTAGAACTTTGTAGTAGTGTTGTCAGATGTACCGATTTCCAAGATTTGTTTTGTGAAACCTGTACGTTGTAGAGGACAGTAGCTATACTTGGACCGCCTTTTTAAATGGACTGCTGCATTTCGGCCGTTAATTGCAGAAAGGTATCATCTACCGCTGAAATTCCACTCATCCAAATGACACCATTTATGATTAGAAGAAGCACCCGTTTTCCATGTGCTATTTTCCGCCAATTTAAAAAAAACATAAAATTAGCAGTTTTGATCTAATTTTTTCCTTCTATAAACGTAAGAGAATACTTTAAATATAAGGTAAGTTGTTATGTTTTCATGTACATATCTAAATTCAGGTGTTTATTCCGTATATTTTCCCGCGTATTTGTTTGCTTTCGTTTTTGTTCTTAGTCTTGAGATTATCTGCTTTAAAAAATAGCGCGGTTGCTTAATTGGATCAATTTTAGATGCTTAAATTGGACCAGATATATGATCATAAATTAAAAAAGTTTTGAATCCTGGCTTCGTTTTCCTCGTACAACTTTGCAGGTCCTCCAGCTTCCAACTATCGCTTACAGTAGCGCAACAACCGTTGAAACAGCCGTTCATGTTTTTAAAGTAAGCGACATTTGACTTCCTAATAGGCATGTTTTTAAAAGTCATCATTTTGCAGCAGCTTCTGCACTTATTTCTGACGAGGAGCTAGTCATTTCAGATCGATCCGTTGAATTCTCCTGCTAGTGAGATTTTAGAGTCAGAGTCAATAATCATGAAACCTACTAAAACTAAGAGAGTAAAAAAAAAATAATGATGAAAACGACACAGACAGACAGACAGCCTGGAAGAGAAACATCAGTGATAGCAAAAGTTGTCAAAGATATAGGAAACGAAACGGAAAAAGTAAGCTGCGAAGAGATTGACCCGCAAGAAGGCTGCAGCTACAAAACCCTCCAAAAAGCAAAACAATCATTAGAAATGGTATCTCCGTTGCCAAAATCAGTTACGTTAGAGTACAATCTTTGCCATAGAAAATAAACACTGAAATGAAAAAACAACAACAACAACAAAGAAAAAAATACAAAAAAGAAGCTTCCAAACCTCAGGAGAAACTGGAACATCAAATTTTTAAAAATGGGCGTATTTCAATTAGAAAGAAAATGATGGAAGGAAAGAATTACAGACATATATATGGTAATGAAAACTACTGTTCCAGAAAAAAAATGTCTAATGATTCCGAATCTTAAAAAAAAAAAAAAAATCAAGACAGCGATTACTGGTTTTGTCTAATTTGTAAGAAAAATAAAATGGCAGAAATGATTCAGTGTCCAGATTTCCAAATATGGTTCCATGTTGTGTGCGCTGGAAACAAATTATCATAATAAATTCATATATAAGCATTGCATCACTTCTTACATGATATTCAAGTAACAGAAAATTAATTCCATAATTTATATTCTTAATTACTTATACCTTTGATTTATATTTTGAAGAGATTTTGATTTAAAACAATTACTCTTACTTTCAGACGTTTGATTTAATTATATTTCATTGCTATTGATTTGTTTGATTGTTTCATTTTGAATTAGTTATATTCTCTACTCATTAAAACAGCCTAATACTTTTTGGTCCAATTTAGGAGATTTTGGGTCAAACTTAGGCGACCAGTCGCTGAATTTGGACCGCTTTTGACAATTTTTTTAAATTAAAATAAAATTCAAGATTTTCAAAAATAAATTGTTTTAAACATTTATTTAGTTAGTAGGTGAATAGATTGATCACGTGCAATAACATGTTGAAGATATTCCAAAAATGAAGTGAGTTACACCTGAAAATAAGTCAAGTGGTCCAAATTTGGCTACTCTCCCCTATGCAAATTTCACCTTTTTCTCAGAATAAACAAATTCTTTTGCATTTTCTTGTACCTAGTGTTATTAATTTCTCTGCGTAAAATTCCCTAAGGAATTCAGTCTAAGAAATATAAATAAAAAAATTCAATTTATTAAGACTCATTAGACTTTGCGTGAAATTTTTATCAAAATTTATTGATTAACATTATATTTACCAAGCAGACATTAATATGATTTATGGTTCAGCAAAACTCCAACAAGCAAGAACAATTTTTCACTGTTTAAAATCCTTAATGAATTGAGTTTCATTTTTATAATGTTGTAACTTTGTAGAAAGACTTTTCAATAACTTCGTTTCAGTTTTCTCTTTATTGGAGTTACCAGAATATATATACTTAAAAGTAAAATGATTTAAGTTTCAGTATTGATTATTCATTGACATGCAACTGTTGTTACTAATTTAATAGGCCAATAATGTTTAGTTAGTTTACTAGCTTCAAATTTTTTCCCTTTAAGACTGTTTAATTTAAATAATGTTAATGTAACGAAAGAAAATCATGTTGTTTTTAATATATTTATACATATTGTAGTCACCTTCTGCTATTTTCCCCTCTGCGCCTAGCAACATTAACGATTAGCGAGATTTCTTAATTACAGCCAATAATGGCTAAAATTTGAGCCATAGAATACGAGAAGAAATGTATAATGCATATGGGTCATTCTCTAAAACTAGGGCAATTTCTTCATGATTTTTTTTAAGTTCTTCAAAAATTATGAAAAAATTGAAGAGCTGAGTGGAAGAACATGTTAAGTATTAAAAATTACATTTGAAGAAATTTGATGTGAAAGTTTTTGTTGTCAATTTTAATGATTTATTTTCTGTTTGATACCATGTGTTTAAAATATTAACAGGTGCGGTACTGAACTCTATCTAAAAATCTTATTCATATTTAATTTTTAAATATTAAAAAATATTAATATTATTTACATTATTAAATATTAAAATATTAAATATTAATGAATAATGTCTTAAATCTTCAAGGCTAAATAGAATTTTTGTATTTTAAATTTATCATGTGATAGAATGCCTGATAACGCCTTCGTCCAAAAGATAAAATAATTTTTAGGAAAATGTACCATAACATGTTCTTCCACTCAGCTCTTCAATTATGACAGCTACTATAGGCATAATAAATATAAAAATAATATTAGCAGAGATCATCATGCTGTTTTAAAAAAATTGATTAAAGGTACACATATGTTATTAAAGACACAGACAAAATTAAGCTATAGCGGCTTAGTGATTAAAGTAGCAGCACGGTACGCTATGGTCTCAGATTCGAGTTCAATCCCCGGCTAATTTTTCTCTTCTGTTGGGATTATTGTATTAACCCTTAAATGCCTTATTTCACAAAAATAATTGTAATAATCTATTTTGGTTTTTATTTTTTAAATAAATCATGGGAAAAATACTTTAAAAAATCATATTTTGTTTTAAGTATGGTTTACGGCTAAAAAACAGTTTGTTACTAATCGGCAATATTAATTGAAAAAATAATTTTCCTTGATAAAATTTTATAAAATTAAACTCACAAGAATTTTAGGAACTATAATAAGAAACAAAATTTACATGCTCACTGCAGACCAAATTAGGGTATTTCGCAAGCTTCAAAACAAAACAAAAAGAACAAGTAGCAACAACTGAAAAAAGAAATCTATCTTTATTCTTAAACAGCACAAGTGTTGCCATCTACATGTTAAAAATCGATTTAAAAATATTTTCAGAATGTATTTTATTGGCAACATTAGGCATTATAGCTTCGATATTATTCTAATAGTATTTCAGAGCCTAAATTGGGTATGTTGTCGAAAAGCAACACCCGACATTTAAGGGTTAATTGTGTCTATGTATTAATTTATATCAGGGACTAACTGAACCTGAAGTTTGATGAAAATTCGTCCATTAATTCTTGAGATAAAGCTATTGCGATAATCATGAATAATGCAGCATAGCAGAGTCACCTGTTGGGCGATTTACACCAAAAAGTAATCAGCACCAAATTATATGAAGGACTAACTGAATCTGAATTTTTATGAATATCCATGTATGAGTTCTTGAGATATAGTTATGTATATCTTATATAATACGAGCTATTGTGGAAATCGTGAAAAATGCAACATTGCAGTGCCCTTGTTAGGCGATTTACACTAAAAAGTAATCAGCACCAATTTATGTCAGGGACTAACTGAATCTAACGTTTTATTAAATTTCTTCCATTATTTCTTGAGACAGACCGCCCACAAAATTTGTGTCACATACAGACAGAGTCACAGACTCACAGACAGACATTAGGAAAAAACGTGTTTTTGGGGATCTGGCCTATAAAACGTCTTCCCCCAGGGACTGCACTAAAACTCTAAAGCATTTGCTGGGTTTCTTTGGGTGGCCATCCCGGGCCTATAAAACGTGCAAACCCGTCAAAAACCGGAATTCAAAGATTTTCACGAATCCAATACTTTTTTTCTTGTAAAGATAGAAGAAAGTAAAAATAATGAGTAATTAAAATCATGATTTTCTGCATGGAATGAATACCTGTAATAATACTTCTGTTATTGCGTGCAAAAATGTTACAAAATGTTCCTTTTTTTTTTTTTCTTTGCACGCAATGATCTTTGCTTACAATTGTCCTAGTTTTGGAGAATGACCTCTATATGTTTGAATTGTATTCAAATTTTCTTCCTTTATGCCAAAATGAATTTCTTTTTATAGTCCGGAAGCCCGCGACATCGAAGGACCGTGATAGCGGAATTGAAATTTTTTTATATAAATAAATAATAAATAGACATACGAACAAAAGGAACTCGGTATGACTAGGTTTGACAACCAAAAATACGTTTAATTAAATTAATTATTATACTATTTCTAATTGCTAATTGCTAAAAAGGTGTAAGATTAAAACTTTAAAAATTGCAAAATAGCTTTATTTGACTGTTGACATGTTTCGACCCTACCCGAGTCATTTTCAAAACAAATAAATAATAATATTCTGAAATTGCACGGTCTCTGAGGAAATGATCTGAAATGCCGTCATTCAGTTTTCATGTAACGCATGTTATTTTTTTTTATTTTACTTATAAGAGAATATATTTTTATAAATGAAACCATGGAGATACAAACACGTAAAAATTCCATATGTAACGATGCAGCATCATTTAAATTACCAAATCTGCGGCTCGAGTTACTGAATGGTTACGAAAGCAGAAATAAATATCCAAGTAAAATCAAACTAGTCGGATGCACCAATCCCAAAACTTTCTCCTATCTATCTCATACATACCAATAATTCAAAATTTGCTATCTCAGAGAAAAATTAAACGGCAATCTATGCCCATCACGGGGATTTTAAAAATATGAAATTCCATGTATCAGTTCTTGCGATATGACTATCGCTGAAATCGTGTAAATCCAAAAAAATGCGCATAGCAGTGACATCTATTGGGTAATTTACATCAAACCCTAATCAGAAGCATCTTATGTCAACGTCTAACTGAGTCTGAAGTTTGGTGAATATCCGTGCATTAGTTTCTGAGATAGAGCTATTGCGAAAATCGTAAAAAATCCAGCATAGCAGTGCTACCTGTTGAGCGACTTACACCAAAACATAATTACCAGTAATATTAACCAAGGTATACTTGAATCTGAAGTTTGATGAAAATTCGCACATTAGTTCTTGCGATAGACCTATTGAGGAAATCGTGAAGAATGCAGCACAGCAGCGCCACCTATCACGCGATTTACACCAACATGTAATCAGCATCAGTTCATGTCAAAGAAAAACTCAATCTGTAGTTTGATGAAAATCTGTGCATTAGTTTTTGAGCTAGAGCTATTGCGGAAATCGTGAAAAATGCCGTATAGCAGCGCCACCTGTTAGACGATTTACACCAAAAACTAATCAGCACCAATTTATATAAAGGGCTACCTGAATATAAATTTTTATTAAATTTTGTCAGTCTTGAGATAGAGCGCCCACAAAATTTGTTTCTCATACATACTAACAGACAGACAGAGTCACAAACTCACAGACAGAAATTTTCTAAAAACCATCAAATCGTGCTATGGACCTTCTGAAACGTATAAATCCATCGAAAACGGGAAGTCGAAATTTTTCACGACTACAGTACTTCTTGTAAAGATAGAAGAAAGTAAAATAACGTGCGTTACATGAAAAACTGAATGATGGCATTTCATATCATTGCATCATAGACCTTGTAATTTCAGAATATTGTTATTTATTGTTTTGAAAATGACTCGGATAGGGTCGAAACATGTTCACAGTCAAATAACACTATTTTACTATTTTTAAAGTTTTAATCTTACACATTTTTCAATTAGAAATAGTATATTATTACATGGTGTTAATCTGTTATTTATTTAAATTAATTATTATTAGAAAACTATAATGTTTTACCCTTATCGCGGATATTGATCATTCTTACAGCATTTTATAGAAAATTTCGTGCTCTTTCAGAAAAACTTGATATGACAAACGTTATTAAAACGCCGCCGGAATTCGCGAAGCAAGTGGCTGTGCGTCCGCCAAACGGCCACATACTCATATACTTTTGCCGACAATTGACTAATATCAAGAAAATAAACAAGCAAACGGAAAAAATTCAAAGCAAAGTAACGCTGAAATTTTATCATCGGCCTCTTCCTTCAAATAGGTATGACAGATTTTTCCGGCAGAATAAAGTTTGTCATACCAAGTTTTTCTGAAAGAGCACAAGTTTTTCTATAAAATGCTCTAAGAGTGATCAATATCCGCGATTACAGTGAAACATTATAGCTGTTTAATAGTACAGTAGAACCTCGATTATCCGAAATAATTTTGACCGACTCTCTTTCGGATAATCGAAAATGCTTCAATTTTAAGATTTAGGAGATATATATGCAATATTTCTTATTACGGTAACAAGTGCTTAATAAAAATAAAGCAATGGCAAAATAGAAAGTAGAATAAATTACCTGAATTTTTATTATGAAATTAAGTACTTTCTACATATATCACAAGGGTTTGAAAAAATATTTTGTTTGACGTAGTTTCGATTGCCTTTGCTTTGAAGCTCTATCACGGAGTTTTTTTAATACTATTAGTTCACCAGTATCACAGTCTTTCAGCTGCTCCACCCATGCAAAACTTTTTGCAAAACATTCAAAAGCTTCAGAAATGCTAATTTGTTAGTTTTCATCTTTTCATTCCGCAGCTTACGGAGCTCGAGTTAAATTCAAAGGAACTATAAGAAAGAGGATCAAAAATATTTATATGTATTCGTAGTTCGGAAAGAGCCGCTTGCACACAAGGAATATGATAGTTAAAGAAGCTTTCAAAATGGATTTTGCGTACAAGGGATGTAAGCAAAAAAATATATATATACGGATTTCGGATAACTGAGAGTTTCAGTTAAAAGAGTTTCGGATAAACGAGATTCTACTCTAATTCGTGTAATTAAATATATTTTCAGCTTTTCAAATCTAGTCATACCTAGCTCATTTTTTTCGTATGACTTTTTACTATCAATTTACATTAAAAAAATTCAATTTCGCGATCACGGGCTTTTGACGTCACCGGCTCCCCGTCTATTATGTTTCGAATAACAAACTTTGATTGTTTATTGTTTGGAATAACTTATTTATTTATAACGTAAATAAACAAAATATGCATAAAAAAAGAAATCCGGGTATGCACATTAGATAGACTCTCAGAAATACTTTCTTCAATTCACAGAAATATTCCTGGCAGCACTGCTACCTGTAAATATCCGAGAATTGAAGAAATTTCCATTCTAGGACAGAAAAATTCCGTTGTCTGAAAAAAAATGATTTTTAACACTTTCCAACAAAGTTGAAAAGTGTTTATGCATTCGGTTTGTCTGTCCGTCTGTCCGTCTGTACGCGCTCTAACTCCCGTAAATATACTCAGATCGTTCTGAAATTTTTGGATGTTAGTGACCTCTACCATAACACGAAACCTGTTGCAAATGAAGTTTGTAGCATGTTTAGTTCATTTACAGGGACAGTCAAAAGTTTTCCGTTACATTATGGCCTATGGGAAAAAATCGTTTAAAATGATTTTTCATGATGTTACATGCTTTCAAACATAATAAATTTAATATGCAGTTATCAAGTGCACTAAAATATGCATTCCGTAGAATATACGCTGCAAAGAATAAATATTATTCATTTACAGGGCCACACAAAAGAATTCCGTTACATAATGATATACGGGTGGAGGGAGTTTTTTCCGGCGGATTTTAATTATGTTAAATTATTTCATGTATAATGGAATTTATATACGTCGCTGAGGTTTACTATAACTTATTTCATGTATAATACGAAGTGCATAGCATTTACAGGGTCACACAAAAGATTTCAGATACTATATTGTATCCGAAGTATTGTACGGTAGCGATGATTGCTGGAAATGCATTTTTAATTATGTTATGCACTTTTATGTTTCACTATATTTATGCATTGTATATGATATGTATAAATACTGTAATTCATATACAGAGCTACACAAAAGAATTCGTAATGGTTACTGGATATGATTGTAAATTGCTTAAAGGTGGTTTTTAAATGAGTTATTCATTTTTATGCTGAACTGCATTTTGTTTAATAAGAAATGTCAGTAGATAAAATTATAAAACATAGATAAAATTATATACAGGATCACGCAAAGAATTGGATACATGGCCGTCTATAAATGATAATTTCTGAAAATGTGATTCCAGTAGTTTTAAGAGTGTTTTACTTTGAATTAAACTTTAGCTAAATAGTGGCGTGTAATAAAGGTACTAGGTTAACTACAGGGTTGTACAAAAGTATACAAGTATGTTTCCATCTATTAGTATAAATTGCTGAAAGAGAAATTTCAACCTGTTATTCGTTTTCTTGCTAAACTAAATTTCCCCATTATATAGCATATATATCAACCTACAGATCAAATACAGAGCTGTTCAAAACTGTTCAAAGCTGTTCAAAGCTGTTGGAATACATATTTAATATGGATGGTAACTGCTGAAATCAGTTTTTCAAATGTTTTATGCGTTTTCTAAAATGTTTACTTAGTTCTTTTATATACATTATCTCCTTAAATAACGAAGTTTTGTTAAAGCATACAGGAAGCATTGGAAAGTGTTTCACAATTTATGCTTAACGCATGATTTTTCTTACTTTTTTTTTTTAACACGTCTCTCTTTCTTCCGTAGGTCCACTTGGTTTTGAATCGGGGATCGCGCGTCTCGAATCGCGCATCTTTACCACTCGGCCAGCAAGCACTTGGTAGAGGACGAGTTTAAAATGAAGGTACGGGTTTTCTCCAAATGGGGGATTGATAAGGCTTGTTAAATTTCTTGTTCTGAAAGCTCGGAAATTTAAACTTAATTACAGGGATATTTCGTCGTTATGAAATATTAGTTGGTGTTTTAACACTTAGTGAATAATGGACGATAAAAATTATTACATATTAGACATATTCAATTAATAAGTCAAGATAAGACATATTCATTAATAAGTCATAATCTGATTGTTAGATGTAAAATATGAATAGTATATTTTGAACTAAAATCTAGAAGAAATGTTTGCTTTTTTGAATAAAATCGATTTTTTTTATTATTGAACTACTATATATTTGTTAAATCTGTTCCTTTAGAATATATTTTACATGTGAATATTTTTTTTAATACTCTAAAAATGGAATTGCGAATAAGTTTAAATGAATGATAATTCTCATTCCAGTTTAAAATTGCTACTTTATTAAATTGGAAACCATTATTTTGATTTGTTTGTTTGAAATAAATTAGAAATTTTAATTTACTGAATTTTCGGTTTTTTATTTAAAAAATAAATTTAAACATTGGTATTAATACAGCCAATACGCGTGCGTTCAAGAAATAATCGGAATTTACTTCTCTTTTTCAGACTTCTAGGAAGAATTGACAGACAAAGCATGTTTTCTAGGAGTAAGGAAATTATTTGTTTAAAAATGACGAATAATTTACTGTATAAAAATGAATTTTTCTGACAGTGTATGCAAAATCAATCATTTAAGATCAAACTGATAAGAAGCTTATTATTGTTACTTTACTAAGTTAAATTAATTTAATGTTTATGGGCTTTTCTTTTACTGATTTAGAGATTTTTTATGAGATATAATTTTCGATAACTGTCATAAATTTATGAAATATAGTAGAAATATTCATTGAAAATTGTTGTATAATTTCTATCACAAAGCGTGCAGTTTACTGTGCTGGCTATTATCTGCTAAAAAGAGAGATTGAAACATAATGAATTTTGAACGAACAGTTTTCGAAGTCATTTCCTGTCGGACATTACATCGAAATTCCAAAAATGATGTACGTGATAATTCACTGGGCATCTAGAAAAGTCAATATTTATGAATATTGAGTATCAACAGAGTTTAGGATTCAGAGCGATATTTCTCAACCATTTTTGGTTGACGGCACACTAAAAATATCTGGAATTATTTGCCGCACACCCGTATAAAAATGTAAAAAATACAAAAATATATATATATATATATATTTACAAAATTTATTCAGTGCGAGGGCTGAGTCTGTTTTCTTGAACAAACTAATTCTAAACGGGGTTCCAAAGTCACCAGATAAGTTCGCATTTCACTGTGAAATATTAAAAGTCGTTCTCACTTTTTAGACTTGATTTCTTTGAACGCTGAAAATCAAAACCATGAAATTCGCAGAAACCATGAAGATGCAAAAGGCAAAAGCTTTCAAGACGTTTGCGGGGTACAAATTTTTGACAAAGGCCAAAACTCTGTTGAACGGAAAACTTATCGTTTGTCAAATCAAAGAACTGTTCTTTTTCTCTTGTTGTCCAATTTGGTGTCTTGCAAATTAAAAATGGGTCCATTAACATTTCCTATTCGTCAAGTGAAAGACAAAGAAAGTAAGTTTTAAGTTTGTCAATGATACTTATAATTTCCTCTGCAATTTTTCTTTTCGATTGAGCTTCATTTACACTTAGAAAGCAGTCAAAATTTCCTTTTGATATTACAGATTTCCACAGTGTTAATTTTTTTTAAATGACTTCAGTCTTCAATCTTGATGTGACGATGTTCTCGGATGGACCTTGAAGACAAGGGAGGAGTGGTGCGCGGAAAACGCTACAGGTAAAAGAGTGAACAAGAAAGGTATTAAATAGAAAATGTTGTATCGTTGATATGACACCATGCAATTTTAATTATTTGTAAAATCCCTCGCGGCTGATTTGACGATCTGTTATGGCACACTGATGAGCCGCGGCACACAGGTTGAGAAACATTGATTCAGAGAATAGTTTGTAAGGCTCAATTCTGTTTCCATGCAATTGTAATTATAAACATTTTTTCTGTTATTATCAGTATATAGATAAATGTATTTGTAACCTTTGTTGTTGTTTTGTCGTGCTCGTTTGTTTCTATCTAAATATCTTGTATGTATACGTAAAATTTTATTTCTTGCATAATTGTTGCTGATAAATAGTGCTTTCTAATTATGATGATGTGTGGTGTAATTTATAAGAAAAAAGCTAAATTCGAGATAGGTATAATTTTTATGTCTTTAACATAACAATGTCAGAATTGAACGTCATACCATTAGGATAGTTATGAGAATACCATATATATAATGCAATACAAAAGATCAGAAATTTAATATTTTTAGAGTTACAATTTGTATAGGCAAGGAAAAATCTAAATCCACTTATTATTACTACAAGTTTGTTCTTAAAACAGCGATTAATTAATAAATAACCTCTATAAGTACCTATAAATATTTTAAAATTGAATATTTACTGAAAAGATAAATTTTATATTTGTATTTCCATAACATTTAATATATTAATTTAGTATCAGTGTTTTCAGTGACCCAGTTTTATTCATTTTTATTTTTTATATCTTCCGAAAATGAAATTATCTTTGAATTAATTGTTTTGAATTTCATGAATATAAAAAAATTAATAAGACAAATACTACATTCATAACAACAATTGTTGTAATTTAAAAACAGAAATGAAACTTTCAATGAAAAATTCAGTATCGAATTTTAAGGTTGATATATATTAGCAGTTTTTTAAGATCATTGGTATCAGAATTATAATATGTTATATGTTGTAGTACACAAATATTTTTATTTGGGTTCGAAAAATATTACATTTTTTCAAATTAACAACCACAACAAAAAAAAAGGCTTAAAATTTAAATTTAGGATATAAAAATAGCTTTTCAGTGCATGCTTATACCCTTTCTTTTATTTAAGGATTGTCGTGTCAGTTGTTACATGCTGGTTGTAATAGTAAGAAATCTAGCTATTAAAATCTATCCGACTTTGATGTTCCTCAATCATTAATAAAATACCCTCGTTCCCTCATCCAGATAAGAGGGAGAATGCTGTCCAGGCAAATATAATTATGCAATAATATCCATTTTTATATGATGAAACCTCTTCCCTGGGTATTTTTTCGTTGCGCTAAATAATCTCTTTTCGCCTTCATAATCAAATAAAAAAGCGGTTCAAGAAAGTAGCTCCTCTTAATCATCTGAAAAATATATTTTCTTCAAGAGAAAGAGCTATGTTGTCCCTTCTACAGTCAGGATAAAACTGAGCTTTTTCATGAAGATATAAAGATCAGCAGTTAAAAAAAAGGTATCATCCAATATAATTAAATAAAACGTAATGCTATATGACACATATTAGATTATCTAAAACACATTATACCTATAATAAATTACCAATGTAATGAATTTTATCAATTATATATATTTTATAATAAACAAACTGAGTTTTTTTACACTTGATTATCCAGGAATTAAAGTATTGTATAAAGAATAAATTATCGTCATTTCAAGAAGTAAAAAATCATAAAGCAATAATACATTTTACTGACAGAAATATAGACGAATGATGCGCTAGAAAAAACATAATAAAAAAGGGAAAGCATTATTGCACTTAACAGACGTAACTTGATACAATTTATGCCTTGATATAATTTATAGATCATCTGGTGTTTGTAATAATGCGCACATAATTTATAATTAATAACTTTTTAGAATACTGCACTCTCAGATTGTGTTGTAACACGAGTAATTTTTCCTTGAGTTGTGTTTTGTTGGAAATTATTTTTGTAGCTATTTTGCTTTTGTAATGTCTTATAGATTTCAAACTGGGTTAGTACCAAGAAATTTTGCGTTTCATTTTAAAATTGTTCTATTTTGTATTCTGCCAAATATACAATATTGGTTCCTGATTTATGGAAAAGGCTCAATGAGGCATAGAAAGATAGTCTTCAGAGTTTGGAACTATTTTCGAGCTGAGATCTCAGTCGACTTTCGAACAACCAAGACAAATCGTTAAGTCAATCGTTACAAACAACAGACAGTGCACGGAAAAGCCATAGACGTAACCAGGAGAGGGTGCCCTGGGTGCCCGGGCACCCCCCCCCTCCCCCCCGCTTGCGCAGACTTAAGCACAATTATTTTTAAAAAAATCGAAATCTTCAAAAGAAAAAAGAAGTGAAAGCAGAGTTCAGTTAGTTTAACAAATTAGTTTAATTCAGAAAACTAACAGCCTAAGTTTTGAACTGTGATAAAAAAAAAAAAAGAATTCCACGTTCTTTTTATTAAATTATATTCTTTATCTTTTTTAAAACTAGAATATTTACAACAATCTGTATTAGTCATATTAAGTCAAAAAAGAGGTTTTATAATCCCACTTTGACGTCTTTTTTTTTTTTTTTTTTTTTTTTGTGGGAGATTTTTTTTTTTTTTTTTTTAACACCGTTGCATGTTTCTGCAATTTCATGAGAAATTAAAGCAAGTTCTTGACGAGGATAGAAACATAAATTATTTGTCTCTTTGATTGCGCAGTCTAAAGTCTAGAAAGAAGCAAAAAAATTTGAAAGGGAATGCAGATGTGAAACAGTAGTTACAAAATGCGATTAGCCGGGGGAGAGGTGGGGGTGCACAGACCCTGCCTCCTTTGAAAATGAGAAATAATAGCACAGAAAATTAAAATTAATCTGTAGTTGGTTGGTTGGTTGAGTTTCGTGTTTCGCGCCCATATTTTGACATTCGTAAAAGGAATATGGTTGCAATCTTTCAAGTCAATATAGTAATTTTTTTCCTCTGAAACATTTTATGCGATTTTTGGAGTTTCTTCTCGTTTTGCGGAGTTCTTTTGAAACTAGGAAAAGGACCCGGTTTTAATCTTTTAGTCCAGTGCAGTAAATTTTGACAAAATTCGCGATTTTATTCGGCGATCATTTCATAATATTTACAATTTTCCCCAAAATCATTTGACGAAATTCACGTCTTTCTACGCGATCTTTTGTCGAAAAGCGCACTTTTCACCACTAACATTTGACAAAATTCGTGTTTTTCACAGCGATCCTTTGACGAAATTCGGATTTTTTACCGCGATATTTTGACGAAATTGGGATTTCTTTAGCACGATCCTTCGATGAAATTCGTGTTTTCTTTACACGATCTTTTGACGAAAGTCGCATTTTCTTTGCGATCCTTTGACGAAATTCTCGTTTTCACAGGGATCCTTTGACGAATTGTTTTTGGCGACCTATTCACGAAACTTATTTTTTTACAGGGGTCATTTGTCGAAATTCGCGATAGTTTTGCGCGACCGATCGGGAAAATTCTCGATATCTTTCCGTACCATTTATCAAAATCTTCTACTCTTTTCCGCGACTTTTTGACGAAATCTGCAACGTTTACTCGTCAATCATTTATCGTAATTCGTAATTTTTTTGCGCAATCTTTGACAAAATTTGCGATTTCTTTTTGCACTCTTTTATCGAAATTCACGATATTTTTCATGATCTTTTGAAGAATTTCCCAAATTTTTTCCGGAACCGAGTTACGAATTGATTTTGAGAAGTTCCACAAAAGAAATAAAAATAGCGGACTTAAAAAAAAATTTAAATACTCACTGAAGAATCACAAACCTGTGAAAGAATTTTGAGGGCGGATTTACTGCTCAGCATTTTTTATTATGCGAGACTTTTTCTTTTCTGTGCACAAATAGCGCGATATCGCACGCTATTTCAAACCCTGCCCGTCAAAGAAAACTTCATTACTAGTGGCGTTTCGCTGGTTGCTTTTTTTAAACGAACATAGAAGTAAAGAAATCTAGGATTTGAAGGGGGGGGGGGGAGACAGCCTTCGGCAACGTACCCTCGACCAAGCTACGATCACTTCCGTCTCGAAACAAACGAATCCTGAATTATCGCGGTTATTAATATTATTTTTTTGTTTGTTTGTTTTGAGCCAGATTAAATTTTCAGCTTTCTTATAAGAACTGATTTGACATTCTTCCATTTCGAATTTAATCACGGCAATTGCAAAAATTACCGGAGTTCGTTTTCTGTTTAAAAAAAAGTCTAATAATCGCCTCAAAGTGCAAAAAACCCCGCTAAAAATCGCATTAAAAATTCGGAAAAAAATTAAAAAACAGCAGGGAACGAAATTAACTAATTGGGTTAAATATTTAAACCTGATTCCTTTTAGGAACGCGAAAAAAAACCTCTAAAAATAACATTAAAAAATTGTTACAAATTGAAAAATCGCTGTAGGAATCTCGAAAAAACTTTATTGAAAAGAAGACAAACTTTACTGGATAAAATATATAAATCGGATTGTTTTTAACTAATCTGAAAAAATTCGCATAAAAAATTAATTGAAAAAATTCCAGAAATTGTCTTCGATATGCATGATTTCAGGCAAACAGGTACTTTCCTGTAAAATCTTGCGGCTGTGAGGACTGCATTGTTTTTTCAGAGTTCAGCGCACGCGCGTACAGTACACACACACACCCAGTGACAGACAAGCACCTATCTTTATTATTACAGTCGTATCATGATAATATAATTTTTACCACCTTGACAAAAATTTAGTGTATGCAGTAGACGCTCGATTTTGCGAACCTCTTTTTTACGAATTCTTTGTTTTTACGAACTGATGTACTGGTCTCGACCAGCATCCTATTGAACTAATGTTATTCCCATTTACGAACTTTTGATTTTACGAACGCATTATACAGTAGACGCTCGATTTTACGAACTCGACAGGACTCATAAAATGTGTTCGTAAAATCGAAAGTTCGTAAATGGGAGTGACATTAGTTCAATGGGATGCTGGTCGGGACCAGTACATCAGTTCGTAAAAACGAGTAATTCGTAAAAAAGAAATTCGTAAAACCGAGAGTCTACTGTATGAGTCCACTCGAGTTTGTAAAATCGAGCGTCTACTCCCTACACTGTTACAAATCTTGTACCTGCACTTGTCAGATAAATCTGGTTCAGTTTGCATTAAAATTAACTTGATATTAAGATGCAACAACAGAAATCAAATTACATGGCATTAATTTTTTTAATTATTTTCAAAAATATATTTGTTTCCTTAATAATTGTAGTATAATACCTCCATGAATGTTACTCATAGTTTTTAAATCTTAATAGAAAATTTTAAGTAATTTTAAACCATTATTTTTCCACCTACTGAATTTGTTTTTTAATTGGCACATCATAGTCACGTAAAATATATTTTGACCGAATTTGGCACGCGGCAACTAAAAGGTTCGCCAGCCCTGGTCTACTGTATTATCATGATCTGCTTTACCTAATACATTGGACACATTCTGAGGTACAAAGATGAATTATTAATGAATATTGTAATTATTTATAATATTATAATAATTATTTATATGCACTTTCCTCCAAAATTTCTTGGGTCCCTTCCCCACTCCCGGTGATCCCTAAGAAGTCATGGAGTCACATTCTGAAAAACTTCCGTGAGTATGTACTGGTGTACAACATGTATTATCTGAGATTTATCATCCAGCAAAATTTCATCTACAAGACTTTGACCTAGATAATGTTAGGTCTCATGCAATGCCCCTGTGCCTATAGAAGTTTCCAGCATAATTAAAGGCCTTTTTTAATCTTTATAAGAAGTTAGAGTTGCAAAAGGTTTTACACTTGTGACCACACTTAGTCACTGTCTTATTTCATGGCTGCAAAGAGATTTACATATTTTATTTTTTTTTTACCATTAGATTTAGTTTTGATGTTTTGAACCCTTTCTCACGCAAACAAAAATCGCATTTGAACCCTTTTTAAAAGAAATACCATACAATTATAAATTAATTAATAATAATACAATTCTAAGATGAAAACCTGTCTAAAACGGAAATTTGACCGGTTTCATGGGGTTCCGTTTTAGCAGGTTTTACTATAAAAGATATTGTTTGTATCCAACATATTCAGGTTAAAAAGTCTGGGCACCCCCCGTTGAAAAGGCTGGTTACGCCTATGAAAGCTCATAAGTGAACGGCATCATAATCTTAAAGGAAAGTGCAAAAGGATGCGCTGAAAGCCTGCATACAAAATCTTAATTAAATGAAACAAAATGCCTATACATATTGATTGATTGAGACAATCTTCTTTTACACCACAAAGTTGAGTTTGAGATATTTTTCTGTTGTTGTTGTTAATTTTGCTGAATTAAACATACCTTAAGCATAAAAAAAATATTTTTGTAGTAACAAATAACATACGATGTATTCCAGTACCAATAATATCAAATTACATAATTATCGTGAATCATTAATATATTAACCCACTGTACATTATAATAAACGTACATAGTATAGAACTCATTTAGTTTTACACTAAACTACTGTCCTCATATCTGAATTTTTCATATTGTTACTGCATGCAGTCACTACACACAATCAATATTTAAATTAATGAATTTCGCATTTGATTATTTATGTAGTCTAATCAAATGTATATTAAATGTATGTAAAGGTATATGTAGTCAAATATATATTTTATGACATACAAGTATCTTTTAGCATAAATAACAAAATTCAAGGTCAGAATCAATAAAAATTTAATTGCACAAAAAAGAGATTTTTATAGAATAGACTTTACAATTATAATGATGTTATAATAAAAATTGTGAAAATATATTTGTATGTTTCACTAAGATATGCTAAATTTTCTAAATAAACCGTACTGAAACTTTCTATACTGGTTAGATTAAAACGTGAAATAAAATACAGACTTTTTTCTCCTAAAGTTAAAAATTTTAAAAACTACATTTTTGCTTAAATTTAGTTTTAAATAAATTTCTAATTCCCATTAATTGAATACTTAATAAATGCATGATATAAAGCATTTCAAAAAGGATTTCTCCTTTACTGTTGCCGTATCTTAGAAAGAAATTGAGTCGTATCTTAGAAAGAAATTTTGAACTTATAATATATTCTGCTGTTGTTTGAATGCATACTTTTTAGGTGCGTTCGTAATTATATAAGTACGTAGCATCTATAGTCGTCGTTCAGTCCGTCTGTCCGTCTGTCTGTCCGTCCGTCCGCATATAATAGAGCAAAAACTACCCAACCGAATGGTCTCAAATTTTAAATATATATGATTGTTGTAAAATTTTGTCGAGCCATTTCAAATTTTATGAAAATCGGATGTATACTTAAATTACAGGGACAGTCAAAAGTTTTTCTTTACATTACGGCCAATGGGAAAAATTATTGCACGTGCATTTTAATGATGTTAAAGCTTTCCGAATGGTCTCAAATTTTAAACATATAATTATTGCGACATTTTGTCGAGCCATTTCAAATTTTATGAAAATCGGATGTATAGTTAAATTACAGGGACAGTCAAAAGTTTTTCTTTACATTACGGCCAATGGGAAAAATTATTGCACGTGCATTTTAATGATGTTAAAGCTTTCCGAATGGTCTCAAATTTTAAACATATAATTATTGCGACATTTTGTCGAGCCATTTCAAATTTTATGGAAATCGGATGTATAGTTAAATTACAGGGACAGTCAAAAATTTTTCTTTACATTAAAGCCAATGAGAAAAATTATTGCAAGTGCATTTTAATGATGTTACAGCTTTCCGAATGGGCTGAAATTTTAAATATATAATTGCTGCAAAATTTTGTCGAGCCATTTCAAATTTCATGAAAATCGGATGTATAGCTCAATTACAGGGACAGTCAAAATTTTTCCGTTACATTAAGGGGAATGGGAAAAAATTATTGCAAGTGCATTTTAATGATGTTACAGACTATGCACTTATGAATTGCAAATAAATACACATTCAGTACAATACGGGGTGCAAAAAATAATTATAAAACTAGTTATAGTACGAACGCACCTCATTTGCCACGTTTGACGAGCAATTTCCAACTTGTTTTATATGTAGAGTCGTTATTCAACAAAGAACACACATTTTCATTTACAAAACATAAATTTTAGATTGGTCAGAAATTAGGGATTTTTCTTTAGTAAAAAATTCTTTTTCGTAAATTAAAAAAAAAAAAAAAACAGTAAAAACATTTCCTTTAAAATTAAAGACTCTAAACAACTTTGTGATAGCCTTTTTTGAATACCCAGTAGTTTTAGAGGTAGGATTCCAAAGTTGCGTATTTTACCGCAGGAGCAATGCGCGTGGTTTGTGTAGTGCATACCCACTACCTATTTGTAGAACCACTTTTATAACTGTAATTATATCCATTCACATATTAAACGGCTGTGCAATTTAATGTTGAAATGTACTAGCAATAAAAAATAAATAAATAATTAAATAAGGGAAAGATTTATTCACTTAACAGATGTGAAGAGGCCTTAATAAAAATTTAAGATCATCTGATGGTCGTAATAAATCACCTAATTTATAATTAACAATTCTTTAGATTACTGTACTCTCAGATTTATAGTGTAGTAACACCAGTCATTTTTCCGTTATGTTTTGTGGGAAATGATTTTTGTAGCTATTTTGCATTTATAATGTCCTATAGATTTCCAACTGGGTTAGCACCAAGAAAGTTTGCTTTCCATTTTAAAACTGTACTATTTTGTATTCTGTATAAAGTATTGATTCCTGATTTATGGCAGAGGTGAACATGGCATGGAAATATAATCTTCAGAGTTTGGAACTATTTTCGAACTGAGATCTCAGTCGACTTTCGAACAACCAAGACAAATCTTTAAGTCAATCGTTACATACAAAAGACAGTTCACGGAGAAGCTCATAAATGTACGCAATCATAATATAAAAATAAAGGAAAGTGCAAAAGCATGCGCCGAAAACCCGCATACAAGATCTTATTTAAATGAAACGTTATGTCTATATACATATTGATTGATTGAGACAATCATTTTTTACGTCACAAAGTTGAGTCTGAAATATTTTTCTGTTGCTGTTGTTGTTGTTGTTGTTAATTTTGCTGAATTTAATATACCTTAATCTTCTCACCGACGCGAACTGATATATCCGTTCACTAATCTGTGCGTTTTACTGTAATAGAAGCATTAATTAAATTATTATAATTCAAACAGTTATAATCCAGTTAAGTTATGATTAATACTCTCAAGGCTTATATGCCTATACGTAATTAATTAAAATTATATCATGTTGTAAAAAGCATCTTTTTTTAAGTATTTAAAAAAAAAATTACAGAGAAAACAACATTACAAATTTGCCCTTTTGCTCGGCGGTCAGGGTGTTAAACATAAAGGAAAATATTTGTGTGCAACAAATAACATACGATATATTAATTCCACCACCAATAATCTCAAATTACATAATTATCGTGATTCATAGATTTGTGAACCCACTGTACATAATAATAAACGTAGGGGAAGATGGCCTAAAATGATCCTAGTGGGCAAAACGTTCCATGCATGTTTTCTTCTAGACAGGTCAGGCTATCTGCAGTGTAACACATAAACTAGTTGTGCCAAGTGAAGAAGAAGCAATGGCGGTGTTCAAGCGATCGCAGCATTACGCGTCTGAATAGAATTTTTTGAAAAAGTGGATTTTATAACACCTCTTATAAGATAAGCACTAACTTTCATATTTATTTAGATATACAAGCTTTCATGTACAGAAATATGACTTCGTTTACTTAATAGAGTATGTTTTTAGACGTGAATTATACTTGCTAGACTTGTTATGTTTCTTGACGTAATCCAGTTATATGACTTAAACTGGAACGGCCATGTTGCCGGGTAAAATGATCCATTATGTGGATCATTTTACTACCATTTCATGGCCAGAAGAAAATGCGGTACTGGGTCCTAGCCATCATGGGAGCTAAGTGTGTGTCTGCCCGAAATCTTTCTCTTTGAACCAA
Source organism: Maratus speciosus (assembly GCA_963932465.1). Lineage (NCBI taxonomy): Eukaryota > Metazoa > Arthropoda > Arachnida > Araneae > Salticidae > Maratus > Maratus speciosus. Next base: position 279,056,343 of record OZ010788.1, on the reverse strand, counting down.
CGTGTTTTCCTATTATTTTTGGATCAAAATTTTTAAGTATTCCATTTTATTGTTTTCTCGAAATTATATGTGACACTTTTTATTTTAAAATTTACATAAAATAAATTATGTATGCTATTTGATTGTAAAGCTTATTTTATTTCATTATGTATTGTCATAATTACTTTTATATCCTTCATTTTGCCTATAAAAAACAATTTATAATTATTTTTAAATGAAGGATCATTTTGCCCATTGGTGAGGGTAAAATGATCTTTTTTACACTTTTTCAAAAATCTCTTTTTTTTTTCATTACTCAATTTGGGTTTAAAATATTATTAAAATATGTTTATAATGCAAAATATAGTGTAAAACATATTAGCATAGGGCCAAAGATTTATTTAAACAGTTATGTTATTTTACACAAGTTTTTCTCTTAAGGGGATCATTTTAGGCCATCTTTCCGAACATACACTGGTTATCAAAAATTAAGGAAAAGTCACAAAATGCTAATTTTCAAATACGCGAACACTCAAAAGGAAATAATATAATTCGAGTAATTACTATCTCTACAGCACAGCTAGTCCATATAACATCTCATTCATGTCACACATGGTCACAAGTGTCACAGTCACTACGTGAAACAAAAAAATAGGAAATTCCATACATCTTATTATGAGTCTCAAATTATCACTATATGTGACTCCACTGTGATGTCACTGTGACTGCTGCTTTGTGACGAGCGACCATGTGACTTTAAAATGTAGTTACATTGTGACTCTCATGTGTCTGTCATTTGTAGATTCAATTTCAAAGTCATCGTGAACGCTGCATTGTGATAAGTTACCAAATAATGTCACATTAAAGTCACATGATGACTTTCAGGTGACAGAGAGACTACTGTGAGGTCACCATTGTGCTCTTTTGAGAAAAGTCTCCATGTGACTATAATATGATATTATTTCGTGGCTTATCATAATGCAACGTTCATGATGACTATGAAATTGAGTCTAAAAATGACAGTCACATGAGAGTCACAATTTAACTACATTGTAAAGTCACCTGGTGACTCGTCACAAAGCAGCAGTAACATTGACTTCTCAGTGGAGTCACATATAGTGATCATTTGAAACTCATAATGAGATGTATGGAATTTCCTATTTTTTTGCTTCACCGTAGTTACTGTGACACTTGTGACCATGAGTGACATGAATGAGATGTTATATGGGCTAGCTGTGTTGTAGATATAGTAATTACTCGATTATATTATTTCCTTTTGAGTGTTCGCGTATTTGAAAATTAGCATTTTGTGACTTTTCCTTATTTTTTCATAACTAGTGTAGTATACAACTCATTTAGTTTTATGTTAAACTACTGTCCTCATATCTGAATTTTTAATATGGTCAATGCAATGCAATTATTACAAACCATCAATGTTTAAATTAATGAATTTCGCATTTGATTATTTATGTAGTCTAGTCAAATGTATATTACATGTACGTAAATGTATATGTAGTAAAATATATATTTTATGACATACAAGTATTTTTTAGGATAAATAACAAAATTCAATGTCAGAATCAATAAAAAAATTTATTACACAAAAAAGAGTTTTTAGTAGAGTAGACTTTACAATTATAATGATGCTATAATAAAAATTGTAAAAATGTGTTTGTGTGTTTTCTGAGCTATGCCAAAATCTTCAAATAAACCGTACTGAAACTTTCTATACTGGTAGATTAAAACCTAAAATAAAATATAGATTTTTTTCTCTTAAAGTTAAAAATATTAAAAACATACAGTAGCGCTCAAAAGTATTTTGATAAGGATAATAATTCACTTAATTGAAAAGAGTAATAACATACAAAAATCAATCATTTATTTTATTCAACCATATTCAATGTTTTAATTTTAATAAATTAACAATAAATATTAATAATATTAATAAAATTATGTATATATATATATTTATATCTGAATTTTGTTATGCTGTAACTGTCGAATTTTTGAACTGATGTGGATGAAATCTTTCATATGCATAGTACATACTAATGCCTCGACCGAGTTCGTTGGCCAGCTTCATCCGCCATATTGTTTCAAAATGGCGGCCATTTGAATTTTGTGAACACGTTTGGAAATTTTTAGGTTTCCTAACTTTCTCTTTAAAATGACCTATGTTGTTAACTTACACTGTGCGACTCTATAAAATATCTTTTAATGTTTCTAACATTCTGTTTAAAATGACACATAAGAGTTTGCATTTTGTGAAACGTAACATTTTCTATAAGTATATAATGTTAGAAAACATAAAAAAAATTCAAAAACTCCAACGGCCGCCATTTTGAAACAAGACGGCGGATGAAGCTGGCCAACGAACTTGGTCGAAACATTAGTATGTACTGTGCATATGAAAAATTTCATCCAAATCGGTTAAAAAATTCGAGAGTTACAGCATGACAAAATTCAGATATATATAATTTTATTATTATTATTAATATTTATTGTTAATTTATTAAAATTAAAACATTGAATATGGTTAAATAAAATAAATGATTGGTTTTTGTATTTTATTATTCTTTTCAATTAAGTGAATTATTATCTTTGCCAAAATACTTTTGAGCGCTACTGTATATTTTTGATTAAATTTAGTTTTTAATAAATTTCTAATTTCCATTAATTAAATGTTTAATAAATGCATGATATAAAGCATATCAAAAAGGATTTCTTCTTTACTGTTGCCGTATTTTATAAACACATTGAGCCCAAACATAAATATTTTAACATTCCATAAGTTTTGAACTTATTATATATTCTGCTATTGTTTGAATGCATGCTTTTCTTTATATGCATAGGCGTTATTCAGCACATATCACACATTTTCTTTTACAAAACATAAATTTTTAATTTGTCGGAAATTAGGGATTTTTCTTTGGTAAAAAATTATTTTTTCGTAAATTTTTTAATAAAAAAAATTTTTTAAATACATTATTCTGAATGTATTGGAAAGTGTTTTATAATCGATACCTGACGCATGATTTTTTTCTTTCTTGTTTAATATAAATTGAAAGAGGATATAATTTGCAGTCTAATGGCTGTTTTTTTTTTTTAGACAATTTAGGTGATCAAAATGTACGGGCTCTTTTCTTTTGGCCCATTGTACTATAAAAAAGTATTAACTAGCTAATCAAGAAACCATCTTTGTCTTATACTTCATAGTTTTGGAGAAAAATCCTAAAAGAAAATTATAACATCACACATGCCTCTGACAGAGTATGATTTATTGGAAATAATAACATTATACGATTCTTTCAAATAACATTACTTTTATAATCCTAAATGTTAATTACAAAGATTGCAGACACAGACAGTATCATCTTGACGTGTGGAACAGCGGATCCTGCGTCTCAGTTACAGAATGCAAAATATCATAGATTAATTTTTTTTTACTTAAAAGAAGAAAAAAAAAAAGTCAGGTGCTGAACTAAACAGGTGAGCAGCATTGATAGGTTTCCTAGCTGATATCAGCTTAACACCCAGTCTTGAAAATGAATTATCTTATGTTATGTGAGCCATTGGGTTAAGCATAAATGTAGTTAAAAACTACTTAAGAAAAAATTATGAAAGTTAAAGAAAAAATAAATTTGTAAAATAATTAATTAATAAAATTAAAAATTAAGTTAAAACTTGAATCAAGTAGTTTAAATGATAAAAATCTAAAAAAATGGTATAGCTGTAGTTGTAAAACTACTATAAGAAAAGATAAAGATGAAAAAGAGATAAAAGTTAGCACAGTTCAGAGTTACTCTCGCCAAGCTTGGGCAGGAAAAACTGTTAAAGGAGGCTGCGAAAGGCACATTAACAAAAAAGGGAGAATTATAACAAAGAATGACTAAATATCCTTATATTATTAGTGGTGTTATTATCATTAGTAATAACTGCCAGAAATTATTCTTAATATTATGTTGAATATTGGACTTTCTGATAGATATGAAACAAAATCTATGTAGTTAACAATATTTTTTATGTAATTGAATAAGGGTGGAATATGAACAGTAACATATTGCATTTTTTAAGCATAACAGATCGTTTAGCCTTCCACAGCTGAAGAGTTTCAGAAAAATAAATTAGCAAATATGAGATAATTGAAATGTAACACCAAATACATTAAAACAGCTTTGCATCCGGAAATATTCTTAAACATTTTGAGGAAAAACTAACAAAATCCAACCAAGATAGATGTCTACAGAACAAAAAGGGAAATGAGAATGAGCAGTTAAGGTAAGTTATAGGCAAACAGTCACATAAAAATAAATCTAAAAAAGATAAATGCCTGCAAGTGCGTTTTCTTTATTGCTCTGCTTTGTACGAATTATAATATTATCTCATTTCTAATACATCTTTATTACCGTGCAAGAAGTACTACATAATGCATTTTTCCGAATTATACTCGAAAAGATAGGTCATAATAAAATGATTTTTTTTACCTTTTCTTTTTTCGTTTTTTTTTTTTTTCTTTTTAATACTTACTCCAAAGTGCTCTAAAAATATTCCAAAGGAAGTCCGTTCATACGAAAGATGCATAAATATATTTTTCTACATTTGACGATCCTTTTAAAATTTAAATTTTAGTGATTTGTTTTACAATTTTTTAAAAATTGTTTTACAATTTATTTAATATTATTCAAAGCTTACAATAGTGGAATAATTTCCCCAAACATATTCTCCAAGGATATTTGATATTCTAAGTTTTATGAATAGTTAACTAACACTTATTTTGTATTACAGTATAAATACTCTTTGTAACTGATACAAATAACTCGTGGGATATGCCAATCCTAAAACTTTCTTCTACCTCATACATGTTAATACTTCAAAATTCTCTCGTGCAGTGCCAAAATTAAATCGCAATCTAGGCCTATCATGAGGATTCTAAAGATACGAAATTCCGTGCATTAGTTCTTGAGATAGGACTATCTCTAAAATCGTGTAAATCATGCAAAATGCAGCATACTAGTGCCACCCTTAGGTGATTTATACGAAAATCTAATAATCAGCAACTTATGTTAACTTCTAACTATTTCTGAAGTTTGATGAAAATCCGTACATTAGTTTTTGAGATAGAGCTATTGCGGAAATAGCAAAAAAATACACATAGCAGCGCCACCTGTTGAGCGATTTACACTTAAAAATAATTAGGACCAATTTATACTGGGGTCTTACTGAATCTGAAGTTTGATGAAAATCCGTACATTAATTCTTGAGATACAGCTATTTCGGAAATCGTGTGAAATGCAGAGCAGCAGCGCCACCTGTTGGGCTATTTACACTAAAAACTAAACATCACTAATTTATACCAGGTACTAACTGAATCTGAAGTTTGATGAAAATCCGTGCGTTAGTTCTTGAGTTAGAGCTATTGAGATAGTCATGAATAATGCATAGGACGCAACCTGTTGGGAGATTTTCATCAAAAGGTAATAAGCACCAAATTATATCAAGGGCTAATTGAATTTGAAGTTCTATGAAATTCCGTGAATTAGTTCTTGATCTCGAAAAATAAAGCACAGCAGCGCCACCTGTTGGAAGATTTACACCAAAAAGTAATATGAACCAGTTTTTATCAAGGTCTAACTGAATCTAAAGTTTTGTGAAATTCCGCGCATTAGATTTTAAGTTAGAGCGCTCACAAAATTTTTGTCACATACAGACTCACAGAGTGACATGCAGGCATTTTCTAAAAACCATCAAATCGTGTTTAGGACCTTCTAAAACGTATAAATCCATCGAAAACCGGAAGTCGAAATTTTTCGCCAATCCAATACTTTATTCTTGTAAAGATAGAAGAAAGTAATAAAAGAATTTGACGATTAGAATAAAAAATAAATAAGAAAATTAGAAGAGAAAATAAGAAAATTAAAGAATTAGTTTCGAAGAGATATGAGTAATAGAAGTTGAGTTATAAAGATTGGGCAGCGTTAAGCAAAAATCGATAGGGGGGAGATGCAAGAGCGCTTCGACAAAAGACTAATTAAGACTACTGAAGTCCTTGATCAAAAATTTGGATTGGTACCTGAGCCAGGAACCTAATTTAAGAGATTTACTGAAATTACTATTCGTAAATAGTGGTAACTACTACTCATAAATCAACTTTTAGACTGTGAGTAATGTAATTAAAATATGAATGTAACTTGGAAATAGTTTCGAAGAGATATGAGTAATAGGAGTTGAGTCATTCAGATTCGGCTCAGTTAATCAAAAATCGACGAAGGGGGAGATGAGGAAGGGAAATGCAAGTACTCTTCGACAAAAGACTAATTAAAACTACTGGTGTCCTTGGTCAAAAATTTGGACTGCTACCTAAGCCAGGAATCTAATTTAAGAAATTTCTTGAAATTACTGTTCGGAAATAGGGTAGCCGTAAAACAACTTTAAGACTGAGTGATGATAATTCAGATATTAATGTTATTTGGAATTAGTTTCGAAGAGATCCGAGTGATAGGAGTTGAGTTATTAAGATAGAGCTCAGTTAAGAAAAATCCGTAAAGGGGGAGGGGAGATGCAGGTGCTCATCGATCAATGTTTAATTAGGACTATTGGAGTCCTTGGTCAAAAATTTGGAACTTTTCGGAAATATTGATATTCTCATAAATTAACTTTAAGACTGTGAGTCATGATAATTAAGATTAATGCGGTAATTAAGGTAATTTGTAATTAGTTTCGAACAGATATGAATAATAAGAGTTAAATTATTAAGATAAGGACCAGTTAGGAAAAAATCAATGGAAAACCAAGTTCAATGAGCAAAATCGTGTTGCATTCGAGCTCATAGAACCCGAGATCAGAATGCGCCACCGTGGTGGTGGAATGAGGCACTAAAAACGGTAAGAAAGGAACTTCAGGGGAAAACTTTAGGAAAACACATTTCTAAATTTAAATAAAGGGCGGACACTTAAGGACAAACTCCTAACTCATATCAAGAGACGCTTGCCACCGAACACACTTATAATCTTCGATTAAGTTCATAAAGTCTTTTTAAATTGTATTTGTAGCGTTTGGTAACGTTTAATATTTAATATCCTTTCATATCTCAAATAAGATAGGGAGTCGGCATTTCTACTGAAACGAATCTTTTTTTTAGTTCAATTTTAAATAAATGCTTCTGTCCCTGTCTCGTTCTTTCTCGGAATTTTTGTATCGCTGTCATCAGTTTGTTTTTTTTTGGGGGGGGGGGAGGGGGAAATTAAGTAAAATTACGGACCGATATTTAAAACCAATATTTGGGCTAAAAGATTTAAACGGGATTTTTTTAATAAATGTAGAAAAATCTTCTCGAAACGTGAAAAAGTGCTAACATTCGCATAAAAATTAAATAAAAAAATCTAATCAAAAATCGGCCTTCGATGTGCAAACCTGCATACATAGTTACTGCGTTGCATATCCGCAACATATCCAAAAATAAATGTTACTTATACAGCGGGCTTTAAAAGTAGATTTTATTTTTTACTGCTATTGGGAGTAAACCCAATTGCAGTTCCCAAACAGTTTCTAGAGAGATGAATTGGGAGCTCCCAAACAGTTTGTAGAATTCAAATAGGCAACTATTTTATTAAATAAAAGACATAGGTTCATAGAATTCTCAAGATTCAGACGACGATAGTGAGTTAATTTTTCATGTGAAATTTTTATTTATCATTTGAGCAGTTTTGCATAAGTTATCGCCAAAATAAACTTCATAAGTTTTGTAAAATTTAAAAGGCTGGAGATGTACAAAATAATATATTTTACAAAGGTAATTTCGTATACTTTACAATTTTGTATTAGAAAATCGACAATATTTACGAGAAATGTGTAATTTTCTGTTTATTGAAACTGTAAAAAAAGTACATCTTAATCAATACATATTTTTTTTTTTTTTACTTTTATGGTCTAAATTTGATAATTATTTTTTAGATTCTTAAAAGATGTATTCTAACATCTGAGTTAATAGTTTTCGAATCGGAGTTATTGAGTTACAAAGGGTTATGGGTTAAGTAGTATTCTTCCTTTTAGGTTTGCCAAATTGAATATTTGCACCGTAAGTTGTACATTTTCAGGGTCATTATAGGTTGTGATTTTAAACCTTTTGCGTATAACGATTTCCTCCTCTTCTAACATAATTTGTCTTTTATGATTTCGAGGCTTCTTCAAAATTTCACTTTTTTATACACTTGGTCACAAAAAGCATGCATCTGCATCAATTTTATAAATTAGTGATTATTTATAAAATTTAATTTATTCTTAAATATCTGTAAAAGTGTTCCTTATCATACCTTATTACTTACCTTAAATAATTTACCTCATATCATGACGTAAACTAAAGTGCGTTAAGAAATTATAAGACCACTTTGATTTTGAAAATTATGAAGTAAATAAAATTTCTAATTATAGTTTAAACGCATGAGATACCAAAATACAACATATTTATTAAAATTAATTTACAATAATTTTGAATAATTCAATAAATAAGTATGTTAACAAAAGTATAAGCAATGATTGAAAAATACACTGTTAACAAATTGTAAGACCACTTGTCTAAAAACAAAAATAATATGTAAATTAATACGATATTAGCCCTCTATTTTTTGTTACAACCTAAAACACTCTGTTTTTCATAGAAGTGACCAGGTGATTAAGTACAGATTCAGTAATATTGTGCCATTCTTTTACAATGGCTACTTCTAGTTCATTGGCAGATAAAAAATGTTTATTATTAGCATAAACTTTGCGACTTAATACGCCCCAAAGATTTTCCATAGATCAAGTTTGGACTTCGACTTGGCCATGGCAAAACATTGCTCGGTGGATTTAGAATTTAGACACATGGCAAAAAGCATTGTCCTGCTGAAACATCCAATTAGCGCCACCTAAAAAAGGTCCAAACTGTATCAAATGATCATATAAGATAGCCTTATGTTACGCATACGTCCCGAAATTTGGGTTAAATCGCATAATCCATCATGACTAAAAGCTCCCCAGACCATTACTGATCATCCTCCTATTTGTCGACTGAAGCATTGTTTCGGTTTCTTCCTCAAATCATGCCAATAGTGTTTATAACCATCCGGACCGTCAAGATTAAATTTTTTTTCATCTGAAAATATTACTTGTTTCCGTTTCTTGTCCCATGACTTGACATTTTTAGCCCATTTCAGTCTTTCTTCGTTATGATGTTTCATTAACCTCGATTTTTTTTCAACAGTTTTATACATTTTGCATTACTATTTTATTTCAGACTCTTCCAAACTGTTACGTGTGAGGCTCTTTTTCTGAAACGGTTTTAAATTTCCCGATTTGGAAGACCTTTTTGAGTTGGTAATCGAAATATTTCTCGATCATCCCGCGCTGTCAAAATCACTTTTCTTCCAGATTGTTTCATTTCATTTGGATCCTTTTTTAAATTATTTCATTGTAAATGTCAGTTTTAGAACGCTTCATTAACCGAGCTATTTCTCGTTAAGATTTACCAGCATCCTTATAAAACCAAATTTTTCTTACTTCGGTCGTAGACAACTCTTTGCCACACGGCATCTTCAAATATATCGTAAATAACACTATCTAAACCTGCATCTTTGCTTCTCGGGAATACTTTCACGATATACAAACGCGTGCGTTTTATAATGATTCTGATGTGACGTATAATATGCTAATTTCCTCAGGTGTTCTTATAATTTCTTACCAGTCACTTTATTTACGTTTTTTTAAAAAAATACAAGATTTTATCAAATGTAACTTAAATTTTAATGTAGCAATTATAACAGGAAACGTTCTACGATCAAATTTAAATACACATGCTAAAAATTTGCATATTATGTCTTCTTCTTCAGAAGTGCACCAATTCGTTAGTGGCCTTATAATTTCTTAACGCACTGTAAGTGTGATTTCATTTTATTGTCATATCCAAATTTGATATTATTATAATCTAAAGGTATCTTCATTACAAAATTTTTAATTTAACTTTTTTTTATCTTTAGTTAAAATGTTCATTACCCTTGCTGAATTTCAGGATTTTTCGTTTTGTTTCTGTTACTACAATTAATTTTTAATTCACTGTGAGATATAAGACTGCAAAACTACTTGACGTTAATGGAAGAACACAAGAGAAATACAATTAAAAATACCATATATAATTATTTATTTATGAATTGGTTATAAAGATAATTCTTTAAACAAGACATAACTGGCACTTACATTATAGTTAGTAGGATGCGAAAAAAGACGCTAATGTGATAAAACAAATGAGTACCAACAAAAACATTTCCCTTTTTTACGATACTTACTTGATAACTCTATTCCCTTTTATTTTCAGTTTATCTGATAAGTTTTATAATAAGGAAATGAGTATCGGGCAAAATCTTTTATAATTTGACTAAATTTAGAGTAGCAGTATTCCTTAAACTAAAATATTTTCTAATATTAAAGCGATTTACATGTTAAGGGGGCACAGGAACTTTAAACTTTCAAAAAATCAGTTTGGGGTTTTTTGTTTTATTCTGAGTTTTTTTTTTTCTCAACAGCATTCAAAAAACCGCATTATTTCTTGAGTTATATTCATTTATAGACGGTGAGTATAATTGAAGTTCTATAGATATTGAAGCTTTAAACCGCGTTTTCTCTGATTAGTAAATTTCTCGATTCTGCGCACTGTTACTTTCAAACTATATAAGCTACAGATTAAAAAAATTAACCAAATATGAGTTTCTTTATAGTCTACACTACATGCTAAAAAAAAACAAAAACAAAAAAAAAAACACATAATATAGATATTTATTTTTTTGCACTTGAATAACTTGAAGAACATTTTGAATATTTTTTTTCTCTGTGCTAAAATTAAATTTTATATAAAACTTTTTCTGTATATTTTGCTTTTAATTTAGAAGTAGGTGTTTTATGACTCTATTTTGCTCAAAAATAGTTTTGTAAATGCTTAATTTAGGGGTTTATCATGAGCGGAGCACTTAATGATTTTAATTCACGCATTCGTGAGATGAATTTTTAAATTTAAAATTTAAATATTAGTTTTGTATATACAACATTTATTTTTCTGGATAATATAGTTAAGAATATATACTTTAGGCAAAAAGGGGGGAAAAATCTTAATTGCATATTGTTTGTTTTTTGGTAAGTTAAAAAAGGCGATATTTTTAGTCGTTTCGAAAAACTCAAAGTTCCTGTGCTTCCTTCATTCATTTTGCCTCAAGCTTTTTTTTTATGTTTATCTTTACTTAAGAAATTATTTGTGATGGATGTTTCATACATTTGACAACATAAAAGTAAGACGATTTAACATTTCGTTTTTTTTTTTTTTTTTTTTTTTTTTTTTTGTTTATCTTTCCTAATTGCTGTTTGAAATCAAACATTAAAAGAGCCCTGAAATGTTTCAGATTTTTGTCGCTATTAGTTCAAAGAGAGCTTAAAGCTTTAAACTGCTAAGTTTTGTATCTTAATATTTAACAGATCAATAAAAAATAACAGTATAATACAGTTTTCAGTTTTACCATTAAAATATAGCTTAAAATTGAATAATTCTAATAATGCTGTTCTATCCTATTATTTAATGAATATTAAATGCCAAAATATTCCTTTTTCACTTTTCGAATAGAGGCTGGTACACGAAATGTCTCAACTGAAAATGACTAAAACAAATGTTTAAGTTAGCATGTCTAATGTATATATATGTATGTATATGTCATGTATATGTTCCACAAAGGATGTTCGAAATCCCCGATTATTCTCACTAGTTATTATTATTATTATTATTATTATTATTATTATTATGTAAACTTACATTAGTTCATAATAGCATTTCAGCAATTCAGTAAGGCCAAAATTTCTGTTTTGAAAAATCAGTGGTAAAAGAATAAAAATTTTGTAAAGGACGCTCGTCCGAAATGGTTAATAAATAACCTATAATCTCTTTCCAATGTATGATACCACGAGCATTATCTTGTGTATCCAAATTTATTTCTCAAACTAAAAATTTAGTTTTTTATATTATCAAACAACTTCAAATATATACATTTATTCTAAGCAATTGTCTTCGAATAATATATATATATATATATATATATATATATATGTGTGTGTGTGTGTGTGTGTGTGTGTGTGTGTGAAGCAGTTTGATTTATCTTAGCCATTTACCCTCCTTTCAAATTTTTAAAACTATTCTAAAAGGACACTAGGCACTAGAGTAAAAGTTTAACCTTCATTAAAAGTCCATTTCAGTTATTAAAAGGTTTTAAGAGTCCTTTTGAAATCATTATGCTTTGATAAAAATCTTAAGGAGGATATAACAGGTCAACGACAATCTATAGCTTTTTTACTATTAAAGGTTTCATTGTGTGTGTAGAAGCAGTGTCTAATGTGTCCAAATGTCTACCAAATATTTGTTCTAGTTATCTTTATTTATGTAGTTCTGTCACTTGAGTTTCTATACCTCACGACTGTCGCTACAAATTTCTGGTAGCTGTTTCCATGGTTGAAACATAAACATGCATATGTTATATTCGTGCACTTAAAATCCATGATATGGAAAGTGCTCTAGGTGGGTAGTTGCAAGAAAAGTGAATGGTGCTGCTAAATTCACCGTTGTAACGAACAAAATTGTGTGGAATTTCTTGGCTGCGCAATTTAGATATAAACCTTCGACAATCCTTAGAGAAATGTGACCCAAAATTGTCCAAAATACGAAATCACCACATCATAAATGCAATTCTTAATTTCCAAACTCCCTCACGTGACGTGGAAAATGAGTTACTGTAACGTCATGATGAAGTCCCCATGATGTTATGTTAATGTCATGATGTTAATCTCCACTTTGTGTTGAAATGCAATCGTAATTTTGTACTTCACAATGAAGGGACGATCATTTGAAACCCATAATGTGACGAATTAAAGGTATCACATATTGTTCACCTTTGTGATTCCGATACTTCTGATCATTTCAGAAGTTACAGTGACGTCACAGCGTTTGGCAGCCTCATTAGGGAAGCTATCAAAAAGAACAACTGTAAAATACTATGAACAATGTAAAATCAATGAAATTGTGTAAAAGGAAAAGGACTATAAAAGAAGGCAGCTGTGGTCTCCCTCTCGGGTCATTGAGTTCACATATCTCTCGGTGTACATGATGCGTGCGAAATTTCTGTAACACTATGTTTAAACATGTCCAGTGAATGATTTTTGCTTTATTCCCGTAGCATTTTCAAGGTTGTGAATCCTGATGACCAGTTAGTCCTGCTATAAGTTACTGGAATTTCTTCTTCTGGAGAGACCCTAAAGCAAAAATATCTAAAAAAGAAAATGATCACTTGCAGAGATAAGCAATATATATGTGCTGTAAATGATCTCGGAATTTTTTTAGAGAACAGAAAGTCTTCGTTATAAGATGGGTGAAGTAATGAAAGTTGGCTACCAAAAAGACTGATATATTAACACTAGAACGCCCGGAAGGAGTCATATTAACACTAGAACGCCCGGAAGGAGTCAATTCAACTCCGATCATATGATTAAATGTCAATTGGAACCAGGAATTCTTTAACAAAATAAGATAAATTTTAAAAACGCAGATTTGAGTAAAATAAATAAATCAAATAATTTTAAACAAAAATTCTGGTGTAAAATATTTTTATAAAACGCGAGTAAAATTTCCGGTCGTTCTAGTGTTAAATACATCCTTTATGTGGATTATTGATTCAATGTATATTCTAAAACAAACATCCATTGGTTGTTTTAAGTCTGTTCTCAAATCCTAACTATAAGTCAAATCTACTGCTAAAGGAGCTAATTTCTGACACACTTTTGAATTAATTTTGTTTCATGGAAGTTTTTGATTTGAAAGTGACAAGTATTCTTATTCCGAAACATGTAATCGAATGACGCTTTCCATTTGTTGGTAAAAGGCAAAACATCTTTTAGAAAATACTGTCAAAGTTTGAGTTTTGGACAAAATTTCCGGACGCGACAGCGCAGGTAAGTAGAATACCTGTCGTCGCGTAACAAAAATCGCTTACAACTCGATACATAATTTATTCATCAAAATATGTAAAATGCCATTTGATTCCAAATCGCCTTAATAGACTGCCCTGGCAATTTTGCGCCTTTATTTTTAAAAATCAGTCAGAAAATGTGTCAATAAGTTTTGCGTTTGTTGAGCAGGGAATTTGAGATCCATATTAATCCTTGTGGACGACCGTCATGTATATGTTCCCCAAAGGATGTTCGAAATCCACGATTATTCTCACTAGTTATTATTATTATTATTATTATTATTATTATTGTAAACTTACATTAGTTCATAATAGCATTTCAGCAATTCAGTAAGGCAAAAATTTCTTTTTTGAAAAATCAGTGGTAAAAGAATAAAAATTTTGTAAAGGACGCTCGTCCGAAATGGTTAATAAATAACCTATAATCTCTTTCCAATGTATGATATCACGAGCATTATCTTGTGTATCCAAATTTATTTCTCAAACTAAAAATTTAGTTTTTTATATTATCAAACAACTTCAAATATATACATTTATTCTAAGCAATTGTCTTCGAATAATATATATATATATATATATATATATATATATATGTGTGTGTGTGTGTGTGTGTGTGTGTGTGTGTGTGTGTGTGAAGCAGTTTGATTTATCTTAGCCATTTACCCTCCTTTCAAATTTTTAAAACTATTCTAAAAGGACACTATGCACTAGAGTAAAAGTTTAACCTTCATTAAAAGTCCATTTCAGTCATTAAAAGGTTTTAAGAGTCCTTTTGAAATCATTATGCTTTGATAAAAATCTTAAGGAGGATATAACAGGTCAACGACAATCTATAGCTTTTTTACTATTAAAGGTTTCATTGTGTGTGTAGAAGCAGTGTCTAATGTGTCTTTCTTCGTTTTTATGATTTTTATTCTAGTAGATAAAATATTTACTTCAACACAAGCTCATTTAATGTCTCTTGATACATAATATAACTACTAATTTATTGATCATAGTTTTTCAAGAATAATGTATGCATTTCTGGGAGGTAATGCCGTAAACGTTCTGAAAAAGTGCAAAGATATCAGGTATCAAAATCTTCAAAAATGCATTTGTATAATGATTTATTTTTAGACTTTGAAAAGGTATGATTCTTTTAACCGTTCGTCGGGCCCAATGCAAATATTAACAATATAGGTTTCAATTTCTCTAAGAGGCAGTTCATATAATAGTCCAGGCAATAAGGGATTTTACCTGGCAAAATTAATGGTAGTTCTGGAAATTGACTTGCTTTATGTTTTTTGGTCGCTGAATCCGAATTTGTAACTTCCCACCAAAATTTTCCCTAGCAACCCCGCCCCCCCAAATTTTGGTTAAATTCCCCCCAAAAAGGTTTTTATTAAAAAAAATCAGTTTTTTCATTGTTTTAGGGAAAATGGTATCTGTAAAATCAGAAAGTAGACAAAATTTGCAACAAATAAGATACATGACATTATGACGTAGGATGAATGGGGAGGGGTGGATCTGACTCGGAACATTCGTCGCAGTACTGTGTGGACTAAGTTGCGCAATTCCAATTAACCACTCACATCGTTTACATTCGCCCTCCCGTCTCCCCTCCGAACTTTCTCTATAAGGTTTACTTTAAGTTTTTTGGATCGCTAAATCTGAATTTTTAACTTTCCACCAAAATTCGCCCACCCGCAACCAATCCCCCCCCCCAAAAAAAAAGAAGTTGTTTTTAAATTAAATTTTTTATTGCTTTAGGGGAAAAGTATCTAGAAATTCAGAAAGTAGACAAAATTTGCAACAAATAGGATGTATGACATTAACAGGTAAGGGTCACTGGTGTTGCGTGACATGATTTCATACTCTTCTCCAAAGCATTCCGAAGGTCTCGATAGGATTTAAATCCGTACTTCTAGGTGTTCCAATCCATTGCAGAGACGCCAGAGGAATGCTCATCCAACCAGGTAGCAGCAAACCGGGACGCTTTTTCAAGAAGGCTCACGTTTTGAGCACTTTATCGCCAGAGTAACGGTTGGCGCGGGATGAATTCAATGCTACGCACCCTTTCTTGTTCCTGACGTCTTACGCGTAGGGAACAGCAACCCCATTCCTTTGCTGAGAGCTTTTTGCTTTTAAAACAAAGAGCTTTTTCGCATTAAAATGCTTTTAATTGCACAATATATATAATTCAAACATAAGTTACGTTTTTCAGTTCAATAATATTCATTTATTTCATTAATTCGCTATATTCGAAGAAATTGAGAACGTATTTCATTTTTTAGGAAAAATAAAAACAGATGTGAAGATTTTTTTGTAATAAATATAATTCTATTGATCATTTTTTATGACACAATTGAACTTAGTTTTATTAGCTTTACTACTGAATTAATTTAGTTTTTATTATTATTATTATTATTATTATTATTATTATTAAGCGGCATAATTGTGTGACGTGTTGATTGTATTAATAAAACATATTTTCACTGAAATAATTCATTAAAATTTAATTGCTCTTAATTTAATTGAGATTAGACGTTAATGGGAAGTTGAAACTAAAATCATTTCGATTATAATTAGATTGAACGATAAATCATAAATTACTTAGCTGTATCCTGCAATTAAATCAATCAGTTAAAATAATTGCAAGTTGTAGCATGCAATTAAATCAATTAATATTAAATTTTAATGCTGTTAAATCTTTATCATTATTTGAGTTTTTATGAAAAAAAACATTGGTCTGCCCCTAGTGCACAAAATTAAAAATCTTTAAAATGCTTCAGTTTTTTATTTTAAAATTTTTGCCATATTTTTAAATATTATTTCGTTCTAGTTGTCTTATTTGTTATTTTAAAATAGTCATTCGTCATATTTGAATAAATCATCTAAATTCTCTCGGATGACCCCCCCCCCCTCCCCTACACACATACTCCATTTTTCGTCATTCTGCACGCATATTGCGCTATTTATTAAGTTGAAGTGGCAATAAAACAATGATTAATCGTCTGAGGCATCCTCCCATTTCGAATTATCTCTCCCCCCCCCCCCTCTCCTCCAGCACACTATTTTTTGACTATTTAAAATTCATTGTCACCTTGCAACAAAGATTAGTTAAAATTGTGTTTTGCTCTATCTATTGATTTTTAAATAACAAATAAATAATTTACCATAAAAAAGAAAAGGAAAGAAATAGAATGAAAGATTTAAAAAAATACATAAATAAAATCAGGATTAACCTTTTGTGTACGCGCTTTCATTTTTTTAAAATTCTTTACATTTTTTTAAATTTCCCATCCTATTTATTACTTTGAAGTAACTATAAGTAAAGGACCCATTATTGAAATTCTGCCCCCCCCCCCTCAAAAAAAAGTTAAATATTCCAAGTTTTTAATTTTTTGGTTTATTTTTCCATTTGTTAATTGATAAATTTAACTATTTAAATCTACAGCCCCTTACTATCATACATAGTTAAAAAATTTCTCTTGTGATTTTATGTTTTACTTTGAAGTAACAAAAGAAGTACAATATTCCTTCTCCCCCACCTCCCCTTAAGGCTGTTCTCAAATCCAAAGGGTCAACTTTCTGACATAAGTTTTAATTCATTTTTGTTCGGAAACTCATGAAACTATAAGATGTTGTTATTCAGAAACTATGTTATAGAACTGTTTTTTTTTCGTTTTCTAGTAAGCGCAATAAATAGATCTTTCAAAAAATACTGTCAAAGTTGGCATTTTGAACCGAACTTCTGAACGAAAGAAGAAAATCCAGTCTGTAAGGGGAGAAAAATGCCGTGTCATGAGATCCAAAGCGCTTCTAACTCAATAGGTAATTGATTGATTCGAAAAAGGAAAACACAGTTTGATTCCAAATCGCTTCCATGGTCAGGATTTCCAATTTTATATCTTTCCGTTAAAAAATGAATTTGTAAAAGTGTCAAAACGTTTTGCGCTTGTTGAGCAGAGCCTTAAGAATTTCATCTCACATTAAAACGGCAATTTTTAAACATCCTGGTTGGGGGTGTGATAGGTTTTTTTTCTTTTCTCCTGGTTTAGCCTATTTTCACTCGACTTTGGTTACTGTTTCTGCAGAATGATTTGACATTAAATTAATTATATAAGTTCATCGCAGAAAATATAGTAATCCACATAGAAAATATAGTAATAGCCACAGGTATTTTCTAAATCTGTGTTTATATACATCAAAATGCACTGAAACTGCATTAATTCATCATCCCCATAAATCCATCTTTATATCTAATCAAATATCTAGATTTATGAAGGTAATGAGTTTTTGTTTAACAGGTATTGAATTCTATAAAAAATAATAAAGGCTTTTTAATAAAGGTATGGAATTAATAATACTCAATTGAATGAAAATGTAGATTTTTGAGGGAGTCAAATAATCAAAATTTTTGTCTATATCATCAAAAGTAATAAAGGCCTTTGATAAAACAGAGTATAAGGGTTCGTAACACAATTTCTTTCAAAGAAGATTTCTTTTCATCTAGAACACATAATTGAAAATATTTCTTTAACCTTTAACTGATGTCACAGAAATTGTAACATAACTAGTGTGAAGCGGTCTGTGAGACCGCTCCCTTGAAAGGTGAATAAAAGACGCGATTAACTCATAGGATGGTGTTTTTGTACTAAACTTTCTGTACAGGACTGTTATAATTAAAATTCACCTATTCAAAAGTCTCTGGTGATAGTACTAAAGCTCCAAACGGAACAAAATTTCGGTAGTGCTTGTAGTTAAACTGAAAATTGCAAGTTAAACTATGAAAATTGAAAAAAGCCGCGGTCTGAGAGACTGGTAACATCAGTTAAAGGTTAATTTAGGTAGGACTGTTATTCTAAAATATGCTAGTTCTTCTTCCGCCATTTCGGTTCAAAACAAAACACAAGACGACGATTGGCGTTAGAGCTGGCTGAACGTTCTCGCTTTCGCCAACTCGCCAAGCCTGGTACTGAAAACGTGAGCCTTCCTGAAAAAGCAACCGGGACCTTATGAGAGGAGCAGTTGTCTTGGTGGAATACTCCATTTCCATGTGGATCGTAGGAAAACAAATGAATGGAAGTGATTTCTGGCATCTCTACGTACCGAATTACATTGTGGCAGGTTGGTACAAGTGTTAAGGCTACAAAAACTGTCAAGAGGAACACCAAAGACCATGACTGAGGCGCCATGATCTTGCACAGTTGCAACCTGGCATGAAGGATCCATGGCTTCATGAGCCTGGCGCCATATTCTCAGCTTTCCATCGGCATGAAGTAGTCGGATTCAGTATTCCTCACTCCGTGCTACACGTTCCCAGTCTTCTAGTGTGGATTCTCTTTGTTCTTCTGCACAGGCAAGACATGCAACACGATTGCGTTAATCGAGCAATGATGGTATTTTCGTGGGTTACGGTTCCAGAATCCCATACGGTAAAGCGAGCATTGGACAGTGCGTTTACTGACTGTACGACTGGCGTTGGATAGAGCTAGTATGTGTTTAAGCTTTATGGTGGGCCTCTCCAGTTAGTTGACTCTTTATGACTGGTGCTCTGATTCAGCTGGTGGTAATTTGAGCTGAAGTTTGGTTTCGCTGGCGCAATACGGCCAAGCCGTCTCCTACCATGTTCGGTCACGACTAATCGTCCTTTGCAGTTTGCCCGATTGCTAACTTTTTCCATTATCCATGTATTCTCGGTATACTCTTGACACTGTTGAGCGGGAAAATCCTAGTTCCCTGAAGATTTCGGAAATTGAATGGTCCATGCGTCGAGTGCCTGTTATTTGTTCGTGATGGAAGGTGTTTAAATCACGAGCTTTACCCATACTGGCAGTTGAAACTACTGATACACAACAACCACAGTACTACCTATATATACAGTTACCACATCGCTCTCCCATGTACAGAAATGAGGCGCAGCGCTACATAATTTACGTAGTATTGCCTGTTCTTAATTCAGTGGCACTTAGGTTATTTCATATCTGCTAAATGTTATTTGATCCTCTTTTTGTAGTTTCTGTTTGTCACTACTGTATATGTATAATATCGGAATGTTCCATCATATTTGCAGGGCTGCCACAGGCGACTACTTTTTAATTCTAACTGACACCATTTTCTCAAAGCAGAAATACTTAACATACACTTGGACAACATTTGCAAGAGAAGTATTCTTCAAAATTTACCTTAGAAAAATACTGGTGCGAACAAAATATGAAATTAGTCGCCCGTGGCAGCCCTGTCTTTGGTGAAAGGTAGTTCACATACACCTGATAATTTATCTGGCTCTATTGGTTGATTTTTTTGCGAGACTTTTTTTTTTTTAATTTTAGGGAATGTTGTGATAAGAGATTTTCGTAGATAATTTTTAACGTATTTTTATATACTCATCTTAATTGCTAAAAAGGTACAAATTAAAACTTTAAAAACAGTATCAAAATATGCCCATTACCCATGATGCATGCTTCCCATCAGCACTGTATGAAATCGCGAACACGTTCTAATCGGCCCTGTACCATGACTACCGCGATCCCGAACATGTTCGCGATTTCATTCGGCGCCGATGTAAAGCATACATCACAGCTAATGGAACACATTTTGAGCACATGTTATGAGTTGTAACCTTTTTAATTTCTATTTTTTACTTCAATTGATTTTTTTTTCAAAATAAAGGTCTTTTTACACCGTTTGTTATCTTTTCTTTGCGTCACGATCACGATATAACTGCACCATCACTATCGCGTTTTCGAGTACCAGTTCCTATGTAATTCTTGCTCCTTATGACTTGACACACCCACACGTGCCGTTTGGACATGACCTTTTGAACCATCCTGTATATTAAATTAAAATATCTATTAGGGTTTTCAGTTGATAAATTTTTACCCATGTTCTGTACTGCGGGCAATAAATTCTATAACCATTTACCGCTGGTTATTTTTTAAAGATAATTTTAAAAATAAATAAAAAAGAGAAATTTATAACATAAATTTACCTATTAGAAATAATCCAAAAAAAATTGAGTACGGAATCATTTATATTTCATTCGCTTTTGTTTAACATAAATTTTGTGTTCTGTCCTTATTAATATTTTAAACTAACCACAAAAGCATAAATATTTGCAGTATTAAAAACACATAAATTAGAAACTGATAAATTAAGAAATTAAATACTAAAACATTTTCTATTCTGTCAAATGTGACGAAAATCATAACTTATGATTTCAATTATCAACTTAAATCAACAGTAATGAAAAATTTGTTATTTGTTGGAGATCTTTGAAAAATCCCCTTTTTAAAGGTATATGTAAATTGATACATAAACATGAATAGGCCATTTTTTAAGTAAATTTTCTCATGATAGAGATATCCGACCCACAAACCACAGATTATTAATTCTAGGAATAAAAAAAAAGTAAAAAAGTAAAAACCTTTTTTATAGATATCCGACCCCCAAACCATGGATTTTCAAATCTAGAAATGAAATAAAAAAGTTTCCAATTTCATATACTGAAAAACTAGTTTTCAAACAGAAATTATAACAAATGTAATTCCTCACAATCAACGTCGATTTTATAAACCATTACTTATTTTTATCACAAGCCTATATAACAATGAATGGAAAATGAAAATATGGTAAATATATTCAACATAATAAAGCTAATTATGTATGTTTAAACAAATTAATAAAGAACATACAAAGCACCCATTTATGTCACATTTTATTGCAGTTTTCTGCGTAAAGCACGTTAATTTCTTTACCGGGGAACGGTTTTCTTTGGACATTTCGAGTAAATCCACCCATCATCATTGATGGGTGTGATTCTGGAATAGATCAACTGCGGCTTTTTTTTACTTATTAATGATACGTTTTCATATCAGCGTCTTCTGATTTAATGACAGAGCTTTTAGTTTCTCAGCAAAGATTTATGCAATAAGAAATGGGATTGAGCTTATTACAACAGAACTTTAATTAGTTTTGGGTAGATGTCGATGAAGCCAAACTGAACTCGAAATCTGGTTTTATTAGGTGCCCTTTTTTATGACATCACACACACACACACAAAATAATAATTCCTTAGAATGCATATAGAAACACGTATAGAAACATATATATAAATAACTATTGTTTAATAGTACAAATTATTTACTTTAAAAGTACAAATTATTTATTACATTTAACACAGAGACACAGGGTCAAAAACTTATTAAACATTAAAAACTTAAAACTTATTTCAGAAAAATAAAATCTCAATTGAAGACTCAAGGTGATTGATATTTAGCTGAAAAACAAACATTACAAATAATAATGTAAAGTATAATTGGAATTTCAATAGATCGGTAAAAGCAAAACAAAAGAACAATTTTATTCCTACATCGCTATACAGTTACGATTTTAACAGTTTTTCAAATTGTCCATATACAACAGCGAAGGGGAATAAACAAACTAGAATGCTTTATGGGTGAAATTTTACTTTTCTAACTTTGGTGGAGTAAAGTCGTAAAATTGCTTTTTATTATTTTGTAATAAATTTTTTTCAGATTCCGTTGTGAATCCGACATTACAGAAACACAATTCTCAAAGGATTAAGGCAAGATTCGTACTTTTTCTTATAAAATAAAAATATGAAATTTTAATTAGTTAAAATGTTTTACTTAAAACAAGAAAGAAAAAAAATCACGCGTCAAGCATAGATTATGAAACACTTTCCAATACATTCAAAATAATGTAACAAAGCTGCACCATTTAAAAAATTAAAATATGACGTCTAATTCAACCATATGGAAACGTATAACACATTTTAAAACCCAATACCAGCTTTTCCCAATCAACGCCCTACGATCGGAAAATGAAACCTATTTTTTACAACCCTGTATCGGATATATAGATTTGTATCTATTAACTACATGCATGCCAAAATTTAGTTTATTTAAGAGATACATATACTTCACTTGAAAAATTCCCTTCAGCAATTTCCTCTAATAAGGAGAATGGTACGTCAATACTTTTGTGCAGACCTGTATATGAGGAATAGAATTTATATATGGCAAGTAACATACAAAAAAATTAATTAAATTTAAAAGCCCATCCGAATTTTCAACCGTACACTAGAGCAATTATTAATCAAAGACAGTACTGTAACCGATTTCTTTTGTCTGTCTCTGTAAATGAATAAAAAATGCTATGAGTGCCCTGTTCTAACGTGATTGTAGTGAAATTCAGTGATTTATATCAGTTTCAATACATTTGAAATAGTATAATGTCATTAAAATACTTTGCAAACGATTTCCCCCCCATGTACCATAATGTAATGGATTACTTTTGACCGCCCCTGAAAATGAACTATTAATCTAACATACTTCATATACAATACCAAATATGCCTTGATGACCCTAAATAAGGTTTATTAATTGCATGAAAATCCGATTATATTTACATGAGTTAGGGCGTGGCCAGACGGCCCGACACACAGAAAAACCGAATGCATAAACACTTTTCAACTTTGTTGGAAAGTGTTAAAAAGCAAAAAACAAATACAATTGTAAATGAACAACAAAAAAAAAAAAATTGATTTTTTAAAAATCACAAATTATCACACAATATATATAACATAACGTCTTAAGGTATGCGCTATTGTGCCTACCCTCAAATCGTTGTTTTTGCAAAAAAAATTGATTTTTTTTATTATTATTTTAAATTAAAGGTCAAACATTTAGGATTCCAAAAATGCCTCACTTTTGATTCACCGATAATTAAAAGCAAAGTTATAGGCCCAAAATGTAAACCGGAGATGAACTTTCTGAAACTGGAAGTGACCGTTTAAAGAACCACAAAAAGGTAAACAATACATTTTAACGCACATATATATATAATATATAATATATACAGAAATATATAAACACCTAAAAATAGGGCGGATTTTAAAGTTGTAAACTTTATACACGATTTCTTGTGCAATATCAAAAATCTTAATTTAATGGAAAACTGCGTTTTTCATTGTGTACGTTTACGAGAAACATCATTTCTTAAAAATTTTTTAAGTTATTTAAATAAAATTTTGTCACAAGGTTCTGCTCATCTACTGGCATGTTATGAAGCAAAATATAGCTTGTAAGTTTGTACATATTAATTTAAGAGCTATTTTTATTGAAAAATACGCATAAAAAATCATGTTTTGTTTACAAAATTTGGTATATGTTAGTAAATTTAAGAGACATTGTAAATCTTTTGCTTCTTAATACAGGTAAATGGTTTGGTAATATATTGTTGAAAAAAAAGTGAAATATATTGAATAGATTTCGTTAGAGGAGGTTTGGCATAAACGCCATTCCTTAGTAAAATTTGACTAAATATTACATAAATTTTGAAAAGTTAATTGAAATTCCATTAATAATTTATACGAATTCATAGGTTTATTTCCTTTTAACTAAAAACACGTGTGTTTGGCAAAAATTTCATTTTTTTTTTCAAAAAAGTGTTCCGAAGGTAGGCACATACCTTAATTTATCAATTTTGCTCAATGTATGCCAGAAATCACAGAACCTTTATACACTTCTTTTTTCATGTATCATGTTAATTGATCTTTTAAGACAGCGGTTCCCAACCTGGGGTACGCGTACCCCTGGGGGTATGTTGTCTGTGCTGCTAGTGGTACGTGAAAATAATATCAGTAATGGCGGAAATTATAAAAATAGTTTAACTAAAATTGCATAAAGCAAATTGATTGTTTTAGTTGACAAAGTCGGTCTCATGTGTAAATCCAATATATTAAGCACAAAATGTGGGAAATGGTCCACTATACTTAATCCCTTAATTCTCGCTCCCGTCAATATCACGGGCTCAGGTGTCGTTCGTTATTTCTCGTGCTCGTCATATTTCCGGGCTGGAGATTTACTGCTGGAAAAAACTTCTAAAACCAGAAAAATTTAACTGGCATTTCGGTGTGAAGTCTTTGAATATTGTCATTTAGGTTTGTTTTTCGGCGCTGATTGTGATGCTGGACTTTGTATTGCATGTTTCGAAATATATCACACTCAAAAAAATTATTAATAATCAAAATTTAATATATGTTATATTATTTCAAGTATTATTTGCAAAAAATTGTTTGATGGTCATAAATAAAGATCTAAGATGTGAAAAATAAAGGACTTATTCGCATTAATTTGTATGGTGTAAAGCAAACATTAAAACACAGAATTCTCGCATGATGGCTTTTCCACAAATGTGAATTTGTTCTACAACATTTTTTTCCCCTTAAAAAAACTAATTGCATATTTTATATAGAAAACTTATAATTATTCAATTTCCGTAATAAAATAATGGGTACTTTTTTATGTTTTTTTCAAATATTAAGCGACCGTTAAGGGGTTAATAATTCATTGCTAATGCAATGTAGCTCCATCCACTGATACGCACGAGTACGTATATATATTCCGCATCTTCCTGAAAACTTCAATTAATCATTATGCAATATTCTTTTTTGACCACTTTTTTTTTATTCTCATGTGTTTAATAATAAATGCAGAACGCCTAAGTTACGCTAAGAACGCCGTCAGATCTTTAGATCTCAATGTCTTTTCTTAAACGTGTTGATCAATAATCATCGTATGATTCTTATAATTTCTTTTAATGCTACATTTATTTTTCTTAATTTTTGGCTAATATTATAAAAAGCGACATTAACTTTAAAATGCAAGGAAATGTCAATGTAATTTGTATCAATTTATTATATGGTTGTGAAAAGATTACTAATAAAAAAAAGCATGTTGAGTAAAGGGGGAAAAGGGGCGTGTTTAGGAGAAATGGAGGTACTCCGAAATGAAAAGCCGATGAAAGGGGTACTATGAAGGGGGGGGGGGGGGGATTCCTCAAAAAAATTACACAAGATTTAGTATTAAACTATCTTAAATACTTTCCGTTTAAAAATATTGTCAAAAAATCTGAAATTGGTTGCACAGTCAGCATAGATCTTTTAGTAGCAATATCGTTCAACCACCGGTAAGCTTATTCACCTTCAGCACTACTTCTTAAGTGCGATAATCTCCATAATAGGAGTTTTTCTTTAACCCCTTAACCTACGATTTACGTCTCAACAGATCCACGGTTTGACAAATCCATAGCTAACACTAAAATTTAATAGAGATTTTCGCCTTGTTTAATCATGGAACGACGATTAAATTAAACTATATTTACTGTGAAATTTTAGTGGTAAGAAGAATTTACATTTGGCTCGATCATCGTACGCGGACTATGCCCGTCATTGTAGGTTAAGGGGTTAAACCCAATTCTGAAAATCATTTAATTTTACTTCAGGCTTCAATATGAAATTTAATCAAGAGCACAAAAGTTCCTTAAAGACATATGCATACATAGATACATCTTGCGACACGGCCATAACCAATTGGTTCAAAACTACATTTTTTTAAGTGTCTGGACACGTCCAAATGGCATGTCATATTCAAATTATTATATGCTATGTACACAGTCGCGAAAAAAAAATCACCCCTGTGCCATTTTATAACCAAACAGTCAGAGAGGGGCTGACCGAGAAGAAATTTTTCGAATAGGAGCGTAATTTTTCAAATAGGGTCGTCTACAGCTTAGAGATTGTACGGATCGTAATTTCACAAAGGGTAACGCTTTAACACTTTATTTTAGTTCCATGGATTAAAGCACCCGTGAATGCATATTGTTTGTATCTGTTTTTTAAATATTGGTAAAGTTGTTGGGTCGTTTAGAAAGTCGTGCCCGTTTTGGAAAATCAATTCGTACCGGAAAATTCTATCATTTAATTATTACACATTGATTTCGATATCTAATGCCTAATAATTACCGGGCAGAGTTTTTCGGCACGAATTGATTTTCCAAATAGACACGACTTTCCGAACGACCCAATAAAAAAGAAAATCAAGATCTTAGAACGAAAGGTACCAGAAACATTTAATTCGTTTAAATTTTTTTGCACTTGGACACAAATATAATTTTTGTTTATTAGCTAATAAGAATTAAATAAATATTTATTAAATAATTAACAAATATTGATACCTACTTTTGTAATTAAAATGTTAGTCAATTTTAATTATACGGAGAAAAAAAAAAAAAAAAAAAAGGGAAAACAACCTTTAAACCTACCCAGTGACGTTGACTATTTTAAATATACATATCTTGTTACGCTGGTCGGTTTTACCCAAACGAACCTAGGGTTGTGAGTCCATATGCTTTCGGTAGTGGTCTATATACTGGGCGTCTGCCATAGTGTATATACTGGGGTGTCCAGCAATACTGGGTCTAGCTAATTCACAAGCTGCTCAGTTGACTTATGCAGTGTTACCTTTATCTTTTTGAAGAAAATCTTTCAAATGAACCTCGTCTCGTGAGCCCCATTGCTATCGACAGCGTACAGACGGGTGGGCTACGTGTACTTCGTTGTAACTTTTAAACAAAGCTTCAATGTTTATGATTTTGTAAGTTTAAATGAAAATCGTTCCAAATGAATCTAGGTTTGTTTGGCCCCACTGCTATTGGAGAACGTAGACTAAAATAGTTTAATAAAAAACATTTAAATCTGTCAATAAATTCTTGATACATTTAATTTTGTAAACGTGAGGAATGAAAGTCATTACTAACTCATTTATACTTAGTTAAAGACATAAAAGAAAGCAATGCTTGTAAATTACGTGTGGGTGAAGTGGTATGGGGCATTTCATTAATTTGGTGATGAAAGCTTATCTGAGAACGAAATTTATTCTCCCGTTTGCTCACGATCTAACGATTTGACTCACGTCAATCGAAGGTAGAAAATATTTTGAAAAAGGGCTTTACAAAAACATTTTTTGGAGCAGTAAATATTGATATTGTTTAAAATAAGAGCTACCATAAGGTGTACGAAATTTCCGCGTATCCGCTAATGTCCGTATTTATTTATTTATTTATTCATTTTATGTCTGCTGATCACCGCTCAGTTGAAATTTTAAGCTGCAGAAAAAAACGAAATATTTTCCTTCTCTGTGCTTGAAGTTTCAAGTTTTCTCCGTTCTGGTTGGGTACCTTGCTAAGAAAAATCGCAGCCGCATAATTTTCTTCCTATGAGGGGTTTTCATTAATACCTTAGGTAATTAACATAAAATGAAAAATCCCTGTTTTAGGCGTATAGAAATCTGTCTACGTTTATCCGGAACGAAATTTGATGATTTCTACGTGCGATAGATTTCATTAGTCATTGCCAAAAAATGTACAGACATAGAGATAAATAACTTTCTTTAATTAATATATTAGAACATTCAAACACAAATTATCGTTTAATATGTATTTAGTAAAATTTGAATCAAATGGTATATGTTATACTATGGAATTTGATTAAATAAAATATTATTTATTATTATCTTATTCTTCTAACAGTTTTAAATAGTCTTTTTTTATTATTATTATTCGTAATTCGGATTTTCATCACGCTTTTATAAGTCTTCTTCATTATTTTTCTATAATATATTTAATAAAGAATTTTCTGAAATGATTTTGTTTCGTTGGAAACATCGATATCGCAGCATTGTTTATCTAAAAGAATGGTCATTAGAATCGAAAGGAAAATGATGTAGTTTCGAACATCAGTCATAATCCCAGCTAGTTGACAGCATTGAAATTAAGGGCGTGAAAATAAACCTGACACCTCTCATTTATCATGTTTCTACCCAATTCGGTCACTTTCTTATGCACTTTATATCTTTTTTCTTGTGCTTGTACAGTTTGATGAACTTTGTGTTCTTTTATAGTATATATACATTTAACGTCTGAATTTAAAAACCATTAGAACACCAAATAAAATAAATTAAGACAGACTTGAGCACTGTTTAAAAATAAAATTTATAAAAAATATACTTAAAAACAATTAAAAATACAATTTGTAAACGTTTCGCCAAGCGACACGCGAGGCATCATCAGTACAAAATATCCATTGCATAGCAAATGACGGAACAAATCAAGAACAGTTAAAGTTAGTTATTTTAAAAACAGACAATATTCACTAGGAACAGAACGAGCTTCATTCAAAGTCTGCGATCGCAAATGAGTGAACTAACCCTCAAAAAGTAATCTACCGTGATAGCTGTTTGATTAAACCGTGTGCATGATTAAACAAGACGATTTCAAAATTATGGCGTTCGCAATTAGCGGGATGTGATTCGTTTGAAGTGAATGCTGGACAACTTTTGAATTCAAATTACTATTTTTTAAAGCACCGGTATGTTCTATTAGGTGAATTTCCAGTGATCTACCTGTTTCACCAATGTAAACACTATTGCAATCTTTACAGGGAATAATATAAACAACACCGGGTAATTTAGACTTATCATATTGAAATTTATGCTTATTGAAAAAGGAACTCACTTTATTAATTGGTTTAAAAGAAATTCCAATATTGAATGATTTTAGAATGCCAGAAAGTTTATCAGAAATGTTCTTATAATATGGGATACAGATAAAAGAGTTTGGTTTACTACGTTGAAAAGGGGTGGAAGTAGAATTTACAAAATTTAAAGTATTTTTAAAGATTTATTTTAACAAGACCAATATGATAACTATTATTAACCAAATCGCGATAAATTTTGCATTTCTCTATTTAAAAATCATTACTGGAACTGCAATATCTAATGGACCTGAAGTCTGAAGTCTTAATAACGGCTATTTTATGGCTGAAAGGGCATATTGAATTGAAATTATTATATTGACCAGTAGACGTAGGTTTTCTGTAAACAGTAGTGGTGATAGATTGAGAGATATCAATTGTGTGTCTGCGGATTAGAATGTCGAGAAATGGTAATTCAGCATTATTTTTAATTTCAACAGTAAACTTAATAGGGTTACGAATAGAGTTAGAAATCGTGAGAATATTATTTAAATCTTCTTCTTTCACTATCAAAAAAATATCGTCGACATAACGTCTCCAAAAAAGAATACGTGGACCAAGTTCAGAATTAATAGTATTTTCATTATTCTGCATTACAAGTTCAGCAATTACAACAGAGAGGGGGGGGGGACCCCATAGCGGTACCAGAAACTTGACTATAAAAGCAATCATTAAATACAAAACAGTTTGAGGTCAAACGAAACTTAACCAATTCAACAATCTAAGAGACTAATTCTGTAAAAATGCTTCATTAACCACTTAACCTACAATGACGGGCAGAGCCCGCGTACGATGGTCGGGCCAAACGTAAATATTACGGGCATAGCCCGCGTACGATGATCGGGCCAAATGTTAATTCTTCTTACCACTAAAATTTCACAATAAATATTGTTTAATTTAATTGTCAAAATTCCACGATTAAACAAGACGAAAATCTCTGTTAAATTTTAGTGGTAGCTGTGGATTTACCAAAATGTGGAATGGCTCGAATGATGTGCGATCGTGTTTTCGTTTTGGGCCCGGGCTGTTGAGACGTAAATCGTAGGTTAAGGGGTTATCAATGGGTCTCATTAACCCTTAACTGATGTTACCGGTCTCTCAGACCGCGGCTTTTTACAATTTGTACAGTTTAACTTGCAATTTTCAGTTTAACTACAAACACTACCGAAATTTTTTTTCAGTTTGGAACTTTAGTACTATCACCAGAGACTTTTGAATAGGTGAATTTTAATTATAACAGTCCTGTGCAAAAAGTTTAGTACAAAAACACCATCCTATGAGTTAATCCTGCCTTTTTTTCATCTTTCGTTGCAGCGGTCTCACAGACCGCTTCACACTAGTTATGTGACAATTTCTGTGACATCGGTTAAAGGTTAAGCTGAAGATATTTCAAAGAAACGTTCTTAAGCATACTGAAACATCTCCACAAGTCGAGTTCAGACCAGTAGCAAGACACGGGAGTGTTTCAGAATCGTGGAAAGAAACAGATTTGTGACTAATTCCGTAAAAATGCTTCATTAACGATGAGTCTGAATAAACTGAAGGTATTGTAAAGAAGGGTTCTTACGCATAAACATCTTCTCACCTTAAGTTCAGACCACTAGCAAGATAAGGAAGTGTTTCAGAAGCGTGGAAGGAAACAATTTTGAGACCAATTCTGTAAAAACGCTTTATTAACGATGTGTCTGAATAAGATGAACATTTTTATAAATATGGGCTTTTAAGCATACTGAAACATCTTCTCACCTTGACTCCAGACTGCCAGCAGTAAGGAAGTGTTGTGTATCAGAAGAGTTTTAAAAATAAAGTTTTGAGACTATTTAAAAGTTCACGGATATTTAACGTCAATTCATCAAGCCATCGTTGGGCAAGAATTTCTGAGCTACTACAAACGTCTAGGATTTACTTTTTTGAAATGTTATAACAGTAACTATTCTTAATCAACTGAGTTCATTTTTCAGAATTAGACACGGACTATTTTAATTCATTTGATTTATGTCTTTGTTTTTATTGACTTTTTAATGAACAGACAATATAAACAGAAGCTCACTTAATTAGCAATATTCTTGCGTAAAATTTTCTTTCTAACCTACTAAATTGCATTCTTGAAAACGCCATTTTTAGATCCACCATCTAAAATATGATTATGCCTCTTTTCGTATTTTTTTTTAACTTTATTGCACAATATCAGATGCCACATGCAAATGTAAAATAAAAATAAACAAAGTAGTTTCCTAAAATGTTTAATTTTATTTTCAAATTTTTCTTTGTGTATGTGTACACACGAATGTAGGAATGATAAAATATTATAATAAGCAACTGCATTTCCCTTTCATTCATTCTAAACTTTTGAAAATATTTTGAATGATTAGCGCAAGATTTTAAAGAATTCATAAAAGCAACACTTTAGATTCAAAAGTTATTTTTCCTTCATATACAAGAAATCGTAAATATATATTTTTTAACAAGTCATAATCAGTATGATTTTTGTTCCCGAGAATATAAAAATAATTATAAAAACTGTCAACGTTCTTAAAATTACTTCAGTTTGATCTTCTTGTGTAGATATGCAATAGTTAAATATGAATCTTACGGCATAAATTAAGGGAACAATGTTTTTAGTACATATGAATTAATCGATCGCAATATCAACGTACATATCTAAGAGTTAAATTAACTCACAGTTTGCTAAAATTTATTTGAATTAGGAGGCTCATGACACAGTTAAAAATTCCCCTTCAGCCATTTCCGTCATTAAACGAAAATGAATTATTTTGTACAACCATGCATATGATCTACATACTTTAAACTCCACAAGTGATATTAAAAAAGTAGTTAAATTTACAAAAAGTATACCACAACTGAAAATGTACTTGTAGCAATTATCGCTTATAGCCAGTACTGTAACCGAATTCTTTTGTGTGTCCCTGTTAAACGATAAATGCTGTCGACACCATATTTTACAGTAAGCATCTTGTAGTGCACCTAAGTGATATATATAAACTTCAATATATTTGTTAAATAATGTACCATTATTAAAAAAACACTGCACACGATTAGATTTCGTATAAAGCATAAATAAAATGTACTAAAACTGTATTTAGGTGTATGTATATAATATAAAACTATTTAAAATACATTAAAATACCTTAGAAATACATTAAAAAATTAAATTAAAATTTCAAAACGCTTTCAGCCAAATTTACACGGCCATCGTCAGTGGTTATTTAAATATTGTTATTTCTCTTTGAGATTATTCGTCAAGAGAGAGCATTGTAATTTAAGGTTGGTATGGAAGATAAGTTGAGAGGAGAAGGTGTTCAAATATTTAATAAAATAAGCTTTCATCTTCTATGTAGCAATTCTTTCCAGACTCCATGGATACCATACGCACGCCATCTTTTATTCGATCTAAAAATTTCGAGATAGAATAAAAGAACATAAGGATATCTCAGATTAAATAGACCCCAAACTGCGTTAGCAAGATTAGCTCAAATTCAACCTATAAATGTAGATTGCAATAAATCCAAAATTATTTTTCATACAAGTAATTACCAGGAAGCAATTATAAGAGAATCCCTTGAAATAATTTTTAATAAAGCTATAGTGAGTAACGATACATTATCATATGACATCCTTGGAGTTTGGAAAGACTTGCTGCATAATAGATGAAAGCTTATTTTGTTAAAAATTTTAATACCTTTTTCTCTCAACTTATCGTTCATACCACCCCTAAATAACAATGGTCTCTCCTTGACGAATACGCGCAAAGAGAAATGACAACATTTAAATAACCACTGACAATTAATTTGTCTGAAAACGTTTTGGGATTTTAATTTGATTTTTAATGTATTTTAATGTAATTTGATTTTTAAGGTATTTTAATACATTTTAAATAACTTTATATTATATATATATATGAACCTGAAAGCAATTTTACTTCGTTCTATTTGTGCTTTATACGAATTTTAATTATTTACTCAATGTGAAATTAGCACTAGAATTTTAACATTCATTTACTGAAAACGATATTTTCCATATGCCTTAATGTAACATAATTCCTTTGAGTGTCCTATAAAATAACTACAAATGCTGCAAACCTCATTTTAGATACCGAAAATGCCATAGTAATTCTCTATAATTTATATCAATTACATGGCAATACGAATATATTTACGCGAGTTACAGCACGAACAAACAGACTGGTGGACAGACAAACCGACTTCATAAACACTTTCAACTACGTTGGGAAAATGTTAATGAGTTATTTCGTTCGCACTCATTTTACGTTAAATTTCAGACAGAAAGCATACAGATACACGTTTGGCGATAAAACAGACTACGCTATCTCTTTTTCGCCAACTCGCCAAGTAGGTGCTCAGAACGTGAGTCTTTCATAAAATGTTTCCTGTCTAATCTACACACTAACGAACATCTCAAAATAAATTTCAATGGCTATTTCAAATCTTCTATGTAATCTTTATAAAAAACATTCCTGCATTGCGCATAAAATAGGAGAATAGGAGAATATGATTAAGGCAAAAAGCAATTATATTAGGGTGGATCAAATGAAAATAGAACATGAGCCCGAGAATGAAATTACATTGTAAATTTCTAACCTAACTCCTAAAACTTTACAAGAACCTGTCACAATGTTGCGCCAAGTGGTGAATATCCTGCTTATAGATGTCCTTCAGCTGAGATCTGGGCCAGTTTCGAAAAATATTTATGACCACGCTGTCCGAGTAAAAATATGACCCTTCAATGCTTTTATCAGCTGTGCCGATGAGATGACGATCGGACGACGAGATAAAGGTTGGCAGTATAACGACATGATGACGAGATGATCTTGACACTGTCGTGAATCGTTATTCAGATTGCTCTACCTCGCGGAAAGGTTTGTACCAGTCCTGAGGACAAGTGAATGACAATGCATGTTCTCCTCACTTTACCTTCTTTTGCACATGCACTTCGCGAACACCGACATCTTCTGCCACTAGAAAATGATAACATCACGTTTGCCTTCTTTACTCTCAAACATATCATGGACGCAGATGGATACCAACATTCACAACCAAATGTCTACCGGACGATTTTGTTGGTGACGGACAACAACTCTGAGCAACTACTTACAACAAATCCAATTACACAATACGGGTTGCCTTCCCTATATCCAGCTCTCTCTTTACACAAAGTTTTCACTACACAAATATAAACCAAATTATAACCACTGTTCCTTTCTTATTTGTTCCCCCCTTATATTTATATTGATTCCTAATAAAAAAGTTGGATAAATATGAACACCATGGTGACCAAGATGTTCATGGAACACAGTTGTCCAGGTTCGCATCCTGACCAGGAGACTTCTTAACTTTGTTAGTTTTCACGCCTTATAAGCATTTTTAATAAAAGTTCAAGCAATTAAAAATTCAATTAGCTCGTTAAAGTTTACCAAGTTACATTTCTTGATGTATTGTATAAATCAGAGTTTTATTTCTTTTTTAAATTAGCCGGAATCTTTTTATGAAGTACAATTTATATTTTAAAGCAAATCAGTTCGAATTTATTTATCGTAGTTTTTTATTATAAGATACTTTTTATTAAACATCTTGAATACTTAAGCCGTCATTATTTTCGATTTCTACAAAGTTCCAATTAGTCATTTCATTTCTACAGTTTTTTTTTTCAATATTCGAAGAGCGTATCATTTGTTAAGAAATTAATATTTGTTCCATTCGAATGATTACAGAGAATTAGAGCGCTCTTTCATGGTTATCAGATTGCAAACTGATACTTTTAGAGTTTAGCTTTCATTATGACATATTTATATTTTTAGGGATATTTTCTTTCTCATATTTCACTAAACGATAAAAAAAGAGAGATTAAAATAATTAAAAAATAAAGAACTTTCAATAAAAATAAAATAATTAAGATTATATTTTTTCTGCAAAGAACAAACATTTTGTGCTATAATATTTATACTTAATTACAATAAACGAATGTAGGATATTGCCTCATTTTAAAACATTTCAGGCATAAGTTAGCATAAATTTATAACGTGAAATATATTTAACGTATTGTTTAGGGCTAGTTTTCATCTTTTGTACTAAAGAAAAAAAACATTCTATAGGCATTTTACTAAAAAACCTTCTATGTGTAATTGTTGCATTATTTGATAATGTGATTTTCTGTGTTCATGATTATATAACAAATGATTCAATACAGTGGTCGGAAAAACTACTTAAATTAAAACTACAACTACTTTATCGAAATGTAGTTAACTGCAACTACAGTAGAACCTCTTTTATCCGAAACTTTCGATTAACCGAAATCCATTTTTAAAGCCTTTTTTTTTTTTTTTTACTTCACGTTCCTTGCGTGTAAAATCCATTTTTAAAGCCTTTTTGTGTCTGTGTGTGCGAACTGTCCTTTCCGAATTGCGAGTACATATAAGTATTTTCGACCCCCTTTGTTAGAATTCCATTGAATTTAACTTGAGTTCCCGTAAGCTGCGGAGTAGAGCGGAGAAAACGAACAAATTAGCAATTCTGAAGCTTTTGAATGTTTTATAAAAAGTTCGGCATGGCTTAAACAGCAGAAAGACTGTTATACTGGTGAGCTAATAATATTAAAAAACTCCGTGATTGAGCTTCAAAGCAAAGGCAATCAAAACTGCGACAAATAAAACATTTTTTCAAACCCTTGTGGTGTATGTAAAAAGTACTTAATTTTAGAATTAAAATTCAGGTAATTTATTCTTGTTTCTATTTTGCTATTGCTTTATTTTTACTAAGCACTTGTTACCATAATACGAAATATTTCACATATTTTTCCTTAATCTTAAAATTGAAGCATTCTCAATTATCCGAAAATTTCGATTTTCCGAATAGGGTCGGTCCCAGTTACTGCGGATAATCGAGGTTCAACTGTCCTTGTTTTAAAAAGTAGCGACTACAAACTGCTATTCTAAAATAGTCACTCTTTCGCTACCTTCAGATTTTGTGAAAGGATTCAATATACACACAATAAATTAAAGACATGGATTAAGTAATACAGTACCTTCGTTATATTTCCTATTACGTGTTACAATCAAATAAATGTGATATACCGAGAGCATTAAAAAATAAGAAAGATAACATAGAAGAAAATGTTCTGTGGTTGCCTATAAAATGTCAGTTTGTACACATACTACAATTTTCTAGAGATAAAATTAAGAGACATATACGTAATAACATCAATATTTAAATATAAATTTGAACCCGGTTAAAACGCTCACAGTTAACACGTTGAGTGCCACGATGACTGACACTGAAGCGTTGAAAATTTCCAATGTTTAAAGTAATTTTTAAGAAAGTATAATCCTGTAATAATTAAAAGGTAGGTAAATTTTAAATATTTGTTCAGTAATTATTTAAAACAATGTATATTTTTTCCGTTTTGTACCATATTTTAGACGTCAGCTATCGATGAAAGACGCGTTTTAAACGGAAATTTCGCTTGACGTGGCGCTCGTGTTAATACGAGATCCAGCCTGTACGTGGATTTCTTCAGCTCCCTTGAACGTCGTCCACAAGACATGCAAAATTATCACGTTTAATACGCGATCCCGCTTCATACGCGATAGATTTTCGGGCTTTTAAAGCAAAAAATCACACTTAAAACGTGAATATTTTGATCAAGATGCGAATTCCTTCTCTCTTTTCCAGTGTGGCTAATTTGGCGGATTATCATTATTATTATTATTATTATAATTCAGATCAAAAATACGGTTTCCGAATTGTAATATTTAGTTTATTTAATAACAGATTAAATAAGGCGGACATTTCTAACCGGAAATAGTGGAAAATGTTTGTATGAAAAAACCCCTCTTATTTTGCAACACAGCAACTTTTCTTTGATCCCGCGCGTCCCAACATTCTGCGTCTTTTACTTCATGTACGTTTTTACTGTAGTAGAGAGAGATAGACGAATTCAGGATGCTCAGATACGTCATGAAAAATATTATAATTAGACATCATTATACCTAGTGTTAGTTATGTTTGAAATGTACGTTATATATTACTAATGTGTTTTGTAATGCATAATATAGGCCAAAAAAGAAGAAAGAAAGAAACTCCTAAAGATTAAACAAATACGACTGTGGTTTTATAATTCTTTTATGTTTTCTATGTTTTATTTTACTTCTTGCTATGACAACAATATTTTTTACACAAGATAATTAAGGATATTTTTTTTGCAATGCATATTATAGACAAAAAAAGAAAAACAGAAAGAAACTCTTGAAGTTTAAACACATACGACTGCGCTTTTATAATTTTTTTATGTTTTCTATATTTTCTTTTACTTCTTGCTATGATAACTATACTTTTTACACAAGATTAATAAGGATATTTTTTTCTAATTATATTAAAAAATGAAGGACATATTATAATGGTTCTCATTATCACAATTTCTAAATAACTGGATTGTGCTGGAATATCTTTTCTTTGTCTTAAAAAAATTATTCTAGCAGGAAAATTGTTTTTGTTTGTTATATATTAATCGACAATAAATCCAAGTTTTAATCCATATTTATTTTCAGTTATTATTCCACCTAGTCCTATAAAAAGAATCAATAAGTTAAAATTGAATACAATTAAGTGTTAATGTAAATATACTTAAAATACGCTATTTTCGACCGGAAACATATAAATGAAAGCTTTAAAGTTCATTCAGATAATTAGATGTGTACATAAACTCAATTTCTGCAATGTTACACAAATCATGTTAAATACACGATCCCGCTTAATACGCGACTTTTGTTCAGTTTCTTGAAACGCGTCTTAAACGATTTCGACTGTAGTTACATAGAAATGCGATTAACCACGACTCATCTTTTCGGAAAGTACGAAAACAGAGCTATCTATCTGAACCAGCGATATACCGACGTACTACTATTGTATATAATATACTTATGTACAACCATGCACTGCATAAATTTTACTTACTATTTTCTTAGTGTAATTATTACATTGGAACAAAAGATTACCGGTTACTCATGTATTCACCAACAGATTTGTTTACTTAACTCCCCAACACACTCTTAACGTTTTAATTGTACTGAGTGTTGATGAGAGTTAATTTATATCGAGTTGTTTAATTTTATCATTTAGAAAATTATAAAAAAAAAATTCTAAACTCAAGAAATAAATAAATCTGTAAATAATGGAATTCCAAATGAAAAAAACTCGGCATTAAAGCACGAATACCTAATAACAAGTAAGTAGTGTTGAGAAAATTAATTTCTTTGGTGGGTCATCCAGTGGGCAGCACTGTGGGCAGCACTGTGGGCAAGTGTTAGTCGAGAGAAGTGTTGTCAGGTGTCCCGATTTACGCGGGATATCCCGATTTTCAGAGGCTTCAAGACCTGTCCCGCTTAACCACTTCGCGGGACGCTAAAAGTCCTGATGTTTCATGAGGAATAAATTCTTTTAAATTTTTTTTCGTACCATGCTATTCGTGAGTCCGGCCCCTAGTGGAACTTAATACAGTAAAACCTGTTAAGACAGAGCCTGCCTATAAAGGAAAATTTTTATGCACCATTCAATAGGAATAGCGTACAAATTTACCTGCCTACACAGGAACCTATCAGTTATGGAATATCTTTCCGGTGGCGATTCTGTTTTCACAGGTTTTACTGTAGCGGAAGATCGGGCAGCTCCGGACACATAAACTAAACTCATGCAATTCTGGAAATGAACAGAATTCAACTTTTATTTGAAACTAGAAATTAAATTCAACATATCTCTTATAATTCTAGTTAAGTAACATAAGATAGTTTCTTTATCTTAGCGTAAATCAAGTCTTACTATAAGTCTTTAATTTTTGACAAATATTATTTTGGCGGGTAGCCCCGGACATACAGTAATTAACAGTTACCAAGCCGCTCTTTGACCTTACACTTGTCGGAATAGTAGTAAGGCTGCGAAGGATCAATCTCCACGCATGTTTCATGCGCCCAGTCTTTACATTTATGCCATTGTATCCAATCTTCTTTAAAAGTTTCGCCGCAAATGATGCATTCGGTTTCCTGGTCCTTTGTCAAACTTTGAATGCCCTTCTTTGTTTTCCTTTTTTCTTGATCGCCTGCCGAATCAATTTTGTTGGATTTAGCCTTCTTTTTATTGGTTTTAGCTTTAGTAGCTATTCAATTAACAACTCATCAGGCATTCTCTATACCCAAAAAGCGTCCGAGGGCATCCGCCAAAATTGTGTCCGATACTACCCGCCCGTATCGATTTAATATTTTTATTTAACACAACAATAACTACAAATGCAACGACAATAAATAACCCGACATATAAACTACAATAGTCACCGTACAGGATAATTACTAAATGATGGCGAAGAAATTACATTGAATATACAGTAACTGCATTCTAAAAGTAAACGGCACATACAAAAATCTTGGCATAGGTAAATAAACGTTCGTCACTTGCTGCCCACTCGGCGATTCCGTCTATACTGGTCCGCATACGTATAAGCGCGTCGCTGCGGTTATTTTAAGGTGTGCTTTGTTTATCTATGTGTGCGTGATTGTTGAAATCTGATAGCGACCGAGGCTACCCGATCTTTCACTACTTTGTTCAGTAATCCTTGTGAAAACTAAACCTATGTATAACGTAATTTTGTTTTAAAAGTTAAAATTTCAGTGTCCAGCGAATCCACTTTCGCAGGGTTTAGTTTACAAGACAGTTGTATTTATTTATATAGTAAAACCTGCTAATGCAGACACCATCTCAAGACACAGGAGAATTTTTTTTCAAGTTTTTCGTTTTATCAGCAAGCATAATTTTAAGGCATTCTTACAGTAGTAACAATGAAAGTTTTACGTTTAACACAGGATACCGTTTTAGACAAGCTCCGTTTTAATAGGGTTTACTGTATTTTTTATGGCCCGGTTTAGAAGCCGCTGTTCCGCTTTTTTTTTTACACTGGACCTGGCAACACTAGCCGGGAGTGAACGGAAAAATCTATGATTTTATACGATTTGTTGCTAATGCTGCTGAGATTCACAAATTGTTGAGTAGAAAACATTTTGCACAAAAGAATCAAGTTACGATCACGTGATATGCAGAATGGCATATTACTCTCACCTTCTTTAATTAGCGTTAAAAGTAACGTTGCTGCTGTCTACAAACTACTGAATTTAGGTATCCTGGTACTCACTAGATTGCAATGTATAATGCACAACTACTGGAAAAGTAATAACTGGAAAAGCAACTAAAATAGTTTCGCTACTTGTACTACGCTGCTTCCAGCCACTAATTCTGTATAATATGGTACTGTTTTTAATCTAAGTATTTATATAGACACAAGATGCTGAATGACATACATTCTTCACTTTCTATTTTTATTTAAAACCTTTAATTTACTATTATTAAATCAGCTCTATATGTGGTCATGGAAAGAATAATATCTGACGTTTTCCTGTAGGGTCACCTAAAATTGTGTGCCTGCAGGAAAAACAATCGAAACAGGGTGAGTTATTGGAGAACAATACGATGCAAGATCCAGAAAGTGGAACCACAAGTTCTTGCAGATACCTGCGACGTCGTGTCAGATTCAGCTGAGCTCGGTTAACTGAGAAAGAAGAATCATGAGTGCTATCAGGGGGATCCGGATATTACGACCAAAAAATTAACAATCTGTGCCATGCAGCTTAGTTTGGAAAAAGCTATACAAATTAACTATAGAGCTTCTCTCATGCAAAAAAAATGCAATTTTAAGCTAATTAAATTTTTATAAAAATAATATAAAAGTAGCTATTAAAACATCCAAAGAAAAATACTTTCATTTAAAAAGCTGCTTAAATTTACAAATAAACATTAAGCGTGATTTTTTGCATTATTATGTAGCATATTTACTATTTAATTGAAAATAATGAAAGCTGGGAAAATAATGTTAAGTTGTTATTAAGGAATTTAATTTCACGCAGGTAATTTAGGAGCACGAAATTAACACTATATGAGTGATCATTCAATATTGTTTAACCCCCTTGGACTTTTACATGTGGGGTTAGGTCAAAGATATTGTCTATATGACTACTTGTCCTGATGTAGAGGAAGTCGAGCGGTGAATCACAACTGCTATGCATTCCATCACTACTCAGATGCTGTTCAATACATGGAACGAAATCGAGCACAGTATACTACGAGCCACCAAGGGATCGCACATTGAAATCTATTAACTTTTGTACGTATACATCGAGACAGTAATTATATTTTATTGCTACTGTTTTTTTTAATTCATTTTCTAAAGTGTCCAACAATTCTGTATTTTAAATTCGAACATTCAAAATTAGTTTTATTCATCGTCGCACTGCATCGAAATTTCACCTAATAGGTATAAATTATTAATAAAATTCTCAAAAAATAATGTTACTTGTTATTTTACGAAATCAAAGTTTTATTCGTGTCAGTAACAGCAAGGAGTAATTATCATTTTATAACTTTATGTTGCTGTGTGTGAAGTGCAATACACTAAAAATGTTCGACATGTAGAGTATTTCAGTTCATGACTCCTTATGTAATGTCAATTGAATTTGAAATATGGAGCATCTAGTTCAGTGCTATTTAGATGTGGATGGTGATCACTTCTACCCTTTCTCATGAAAAAAAAAATGTAAGTAAATTGCCCTAAAATAGTATCATTACTGTTAAAGTTGTGAACAAAAATCCGGGATCGGAGGGTAGTTAGACACTCGGGTGAAAATAATTCTACATTAGATTTTCCCTTTTTTAAGGTACAGATTTGCCTTAATAAGGGGAATATTGTTTAAATGTATGAATAGTTTCTGTACAAATTTCCCCAACATAAAAATATCCAATTTTAAGATTAAAATACAGCCTTTTAAAGTTATTTTCGAAATACAAAATTTAAAAGTATTGTGATAGGTCAAGAGTAGCAAATTTGTACCAAAGTTGGAAACACGTAGGAAAATTTATCAGGCGAGCTAAAAATAAAAATTTGGTGATCATTATGTAGATAGTATGTATATATTTAGTATGATACTTAAAATATTGTTATATACGTACAAGCTATCATAAATAATGAAAATATTTTTTCATGAGTTAACATATTGGATTAGACAATTTTCCGTTTCTGCTATGGCTCGACATGTATAAAGATTTTGCCGTTTTGTATAAATTTATAATTGTGTATTTCTTCAAACAAATATCAAAGGACATCACTGCAATAAAAAGATGGGTGAATCCAATTTTTCTATCTAATTATTGAAAATAACAAAACGGGAACTCGATGTGAAGCTTTCTCCTACGAACATATTAAACACTCATTTATAAGTTATTAATAATATATTTCTTATGCAACTTCGATTAATTAGATTATTGGATTCATTTTGTTACGTTAATTATAAGTTAAAACTACTAAAACAAAAACTCGTTTTATTTTCCCTTATTAAAATACATGCCAATTAAACGAATTAAATTTCCGAATCAAAATTTCATTAAACTATTTTTTAGTTGAAATATTCAGGGATATCACATTAAGGAGTTAATAGGCGTTACATGTAATAGCGATAACATTTCTGAAATTTAACTTTCTATTTTCAATACCTGTATACTCTTAAAAAAGATTTTAAAGTTATATAAACTTTCTTTACATATTCTTAGAAAATTTAAAAAGGAATTTACTTTTAATACTATCTTTAAATC
Source organism: Maratus speciosus (assembly GCA_963932465.1). Classification (NCBI taxonomy): domain Eukaryota; kingdom Metazoa; phylum Arthropoda; class Arachnida; order Araneae; family Salticidae; genus Maratus; species Maratus speciosus. The sequence goes on along the minus strand of OZ010788.1, from coordinate 279,013,246 downwards.
TATAAATTGAGTAAAAGAAGTTAGAAAGCAAAAAGGCACTTACTTCAAAGCGTGAGATATTAGTTTAGATTTTAAACATATTATGAACAAAATCAAAATGGTACAAGATTTCTTTTTCTAGGAAATGTTTTTCAAATATAGATTAATAGTGCTTCCCGAGAGACGGAAATGCAATTAAATGGATTTTATTTTCTAGGATGAATGTTTAATTAATTGCAGAATAATTAATTAATTAATTAATATAAAAATTAAATATTTATAAAAGTTTCGACTGCATAAAGGAACCTTGTTCAAAAGGGAATTACAGCTTTATTTATATATAGCAACAGTACTTTGGTTAAAGTAAAATTGTAAGTATATATGAACTATTGATAAGGGGCATAGTAAAAACTGATATAAGGAACAAGTGAAGCATAATTATATTTAAGATTAAAAGCACGTCATATATTATGATAATAAATGTCATAAATAATTTATTTTCAAGAAAAAATCAACAGTATAATTTGGCGCAATCACCACACACAGGGCTCTCACTTGGTCCGTTTTTTGAACACCATTTTTACGTTAAGAAAAATCTTTCTAATAAATTTAGTAGAAACATACCAGATACAGCGTTTTGCTTGAAATTGTTGCAGAAACCTATCACGTATTTCTTTTCAAAAAATTACTGGTTTTCAAAAAACGGACCAATGGAAGCCATGCACACACAAATGTTATACCATAAAATGACTGGGGAATTTTCGTTTTCTGTATTTTAACATAACTTTTAAAAACCCAATGCCAAATTAATTACGTTTTCTGACACATTTTCAAAACATTTTTGTTTGTAAACGTATCAAATGAGCAGGTACAATTATGCAGAAGTTATGGAACCGATTTCTTTTTTCCATTTTTGGTAAAGTCAGGAGAATTTTCAGATAAAGCTGCTGTCTAAGTTAACGTTTTGAACTGAATTTTCGACCACCACAGAATGGGAAAGTAAAAAAAAAAAGTCTTATTGATACAACAGTCGTTTATAAATCAAGATGTAATTCATTTATCGGAAAATAAAAAAAAACTTTTCGATTTGAAATCACTTCAATAGCCATTCCTGCAAGTATCATATTTCTATGTTTCAGAATGAGTAAGAAAATGTATCCGAAAGTTCGTTGTTGAGCATTGGAAAATATGCTTTGAGAACCGCCTAACATAAGTTTAAACTAACATTATTAAAAGGAAACAGCACTTTAGAAGTATTAATATACTATTATATTTTATTTATTATGCTAATAAAAAACTTTAATGATATTTCTACTAATAAAAAATAATTGAAGGGCGAAAAACGATGCATTAAATATGTCACATGAACCACTAGAAGGTTATTTTGTCTCTCTGGTATAAAGATTATTTTAAAGCGGACAAGAATTATTTCAAAAGTACTTATATTTATTTCTCTATCAAATGGTTCTGTACAACTATTTTGCCTTCAGCCATAAAAACAAATTCATTAACAAAACTGTTCGCAATAAAAAGATACTAATTTCTGGGGAATTTCTACATTTATAATTTTAAACTGTCTTCTCAAGTATTTATTTTTTATTGAAATAATAAAACACATGCTCGTATTCTGAGCCGTTCCATTCTATGAATCCTATTAAAATTCTATACACTTCATTTATTGCTAAATATTTTTTTTTCGTTTTCTATTTATATGTAAAACAAACATTTAAAGAGGACAAGAGTTCTTTCGAAAGTATTTATATTTAATTCTATGTCAAATGGTAGGTCCATTTTGCCTTCAGCCACAAAAGCAAATCCACCATCAAAATTATTTGCAATAAAGGGTTATTTTTTAAAGGTTTCGACATACTTTTCCATACAATTTAAACTAACTTTTCAAGTCTTTTAGTGAATTTAAATAATAATTACCTTTATACTCGTATTCAGAGCCGTTTAATTTTCTGAAAAATTTATAGCCTTAATTTATTTTAGTTTTTTTACAAAGAATATCCGTATGAACAGTGGTGTAGTAAAACAAGCAGAGAGCATACGCTTTAAGCAGAGGGTATACTCCACAGTGTATATACTATAGCTTTTTTGAGAAACAGAGGGTATACGGCGTTCCTTAAAAAAACCCAGAAGGTATACGGCGTATACCCGCGTATACCCTCCACTACACCCCTGCGTATGAATCTTCATATTTGTCAATACGCCTTAACCCTTTTTGGCGCGTGTGTTTCTAAAATGATGAAATAATTGGACTGGAACCAAAATTTACAAATGAATTTATTAGAAAATAAAAATTTGCTCATTTGCCCATATTTTGCATAAGGAAAATTTTAATTAAATATTCTTGGTGAAAGTGCTCTTAAAGTTAGGTGTCGTTTTTTGTGGACATCGCCCGCTAAAGGATTAACAGAGCTTGTACTGAAAAAAAAAATCTGTTCATTTTACAGAAAAACTATCAGCCAGGATGCTTCTTAAAAACTGTTTATTTTATTGAAAAGTATATCTTTAAAAGACGGAGTGATTCAGAAAATATATACACTATTTTCTCGATAAAAACTGGTATGTTTTTGTTTTCCAGTAATGTTTAACTAATTTGAAGTAATGGCTAAAACATGACTCTAATTTTGAGGGAAAGAAATTTATCCTAAAATGTAGTTTAAGTGCAGAGACCGTTTAGAAGAGAGTTTGAAAACAGATCACACTACGCGACTTACAATTGCTACAATTACAGATAAGTTTCAGGAAGGCAGATGGAAATCTTTAAATAGTTTACAAGTAACTTTCGGGTAGAACACCATCATCAAGAAAGCTCGCATATGAAGAGAGGCTGGTAGTTCTGTTCATAAAGCGAACCTTTCAAAATAATCCATTGCATTTTAAAGCGTTTAGATTGGTTCATGCTCTCAATGAAGATGATTGAACCATTTTAATCATTTAAATTGTATATTTTTAAACACCTTGTATTTACTTAAAGTTTGTTAGAATCACTAAATAACTAAAAATTCTTAATGAATACAAATTTTATACAGCTCTTTTTTGTTTTAAAATAAAGTAAAATTTTAAAATAAATAAATATCAAATCCACAATGTGACGAATGTTCTCGATTTTATACAAATACTAGCTGATCCACCCGGTATCCCAGTGATAATAACTTTAAATGAACCTAAATTTATATGTAATTACATCAAAGCCTCGAATTCCTATGAATTTTTTTCAAAAGCAAAAACAAACCTCGAACCGAACGAACCTCCAGTTCGGTTCCCCGCTGCCTACGGCTCCGTATATCGGGCGTGCTTCTCACGAGAAAGTCTTGTATTCCCACCTTCCACCGTCAGTGGGAGTATTCTGTTTCAAACGAACATCTGACACATGTCCCCGCTGCCTACCGTACCATATAGCAGGTGTGTAGAGCAAAATCTTCTAGCTTTCCGCCGCCAGGAAGCGCACTCTGTTTTCAACAAACCACCTTCCCACACGTGTCTTCGCTGCCTTCGGCACCATATAGTAGGCGTGCTGCTCTTGCAAACACCTTTATTTCCACCTTCCACCTCCAGGGGACGCAATATGTTCTATACGAACATATGTCTGCAGCACCGTACAGCAAGCGTGCGGCGCACGCACTGGAAAATCTGTTAGCTCTACTTTCCATCACCAGGAAAGCACTCTATTCTAAACAAACCTCAATCCGAACGAAACTCCGTAATTGAAACAATCTGAAGATATATTAGTTGAGGGCATGGGGCTTAAAATAAGATTAAACCCCTAGGGGGAAGTAGGGGAGGGAGCGGGAAATAGATAATATGAAACGGTGGTAAAAGAGCTGTGGAATGATATATCACGTGACGGGGTCAGAAAAAGTTACAAAAGTATCCCCTCGGAAGGGGCAGGGGGTAACTAAGCCCCTCATAATCGGGGGTTCAAACCAAAGGCAGAAACGGTCGCCCCGTACCAAATTATCTCTTTTGTTAGGCTTTCAAGAAAGAGCGATATAAGGGGCCCAGATAATTAGGGGCCACGATTTGGTCGAATTTTCAAATTTTGAATTATCCTGTATCTCAGCATCTCACCCCCAGAATTCACCGCCCCCCCTCTTTAAAATTGTTATAAGTTATAAAATACATGTATCCGAGGGCTTCCATAAATAATTCTGGCTTAAAATAATGAAATTTGGTGAAGAAAATGTTACAATTTAAATAATTTGCGATAGAATACCTAAAAATTTTTGAATGCGGTTTTGAATATCTTCCGTATTGGAAAGTAGTTGAATATAAATATCCCCGAGGCAGAAAAGTAAATTCAATACTACCCTTGTCAAATGCGTCAAATGTGTTCAGGTGTGCTCATTAAATAAAAATTAGTTCATTTCAATAATGAGTTTTTAATTAATTTTTCAACAATTTATGAACGGATTTTTTTCCTTTTTAAATTTCTGAAAGGGAATATTATTTTGCGTATGCATGGAAATTTTGAAATCCCTACCTGAAATAGTTTTATTAATTTCTATATGCCTTAAAATGTCCATTGTCTTATCTTTCTGTCAAACCCAAATTTTTTCTGGCAAGCATTTTCTGTTAGAATTCCTTATTCCCTACGGAGCGTTTTGATTGGACCGTCGCGCTAGCCTCGCTCTAAGGGTCGAGATCTAGTCAACTTTTGATTTTGAGGAGGGAAATGCTTTTCTTAATTGCGCCGTTTGATGAATTTTTAATTCAATATCTCTGCCAATTATAAAAAAATTTAAATTCTGAAGCTCGGGTTCATCAGGACATTCATTGGGACATTCATACCCTCATCTAAATTTTCAGACTTGTACGTGTGGAAGATTTTGTTAGTCATCGCAAACACAGAGACAGACAGAGCAAAGCATTCTTTTATTAGTATAAAACTTTAATATTATTTCAAATATGCAGAGCGTTCTGTTACTATGGTGAGAGTTACGTTACACATCAAGACAAAAAAAAAAAAAAAAATTCAGTGGAATATGTTGTAACAATTCACTTATTCAGTCAAAACTGCAGGGAGTTTTAATGTAACTGAAATTGGCTTTAGTTAATAACTTTGAAAGAAAATACAATTATCTATATATTTAAAACATAAGCCGATTTAGCTTGTAATTTATGCAAAAACAAAACTATTGAAAAAATAAATTGTGTGAGAAATCCCTAATTTGTTCAGTATCTGATTAATAAATATCCCAGTACAACATGTCTGCTAAGATTGTACAATTCAACCTCGACATGCAGTTTCATAAATATATTATACCTGGGTAAAAATGATAATTATAACTACTGTTCTTCCGTAATCTCGTCTTGCAGTAAAACGTAGATGTACATGTAGCGGGTGTTTGCTCATAGCTTCCGTTTTATGAGATTTGGGGCGATCCATAAATGATGTCACACTTTTTTTCAATATTATTTACCTCTCTCCTCCCCTTTGTCACAAAATGTCACACTTCGCCATAACCCCTCCCTCCCCTCTCCTTGTCACATGTCACGCTATATTACGTAAATATGCGTATATACTTGCAGTTCAAAAGCAAAGCACTACGTTAATAGTCTATTTTCTATAATAATAAAGAAAGAAGTTTGTGTGTGAGTGAGTGAGTGAGTGTGTCGACGGTGTTCTGAAGAGACCACTGCACGTAGAGCTACAAAATTTGGGGAAAAGGTACGTATATATATGAAGTTTTGCACCTCGAAGCCCGATTTTCGATTTTTTGATTAAATTATTTTTATTTAATTTTTTATGCGATTTTTAACACTTTTTTAAGTTTTGAGGCGATTTTTCCATATAAGTGAGAAGAATATGGTTTCTTTCTTTTAACCCAATATAGTACATTTTGTTCTCTTTTCAAAAAAGTTTATTCGGAATTCGTGCAGCGATTTTTGAATTTTTAGCGAAATTTTTATGCAATTATTGAACAGCATTTAATGTATTTCCATTACTATAAGGAGGTTACCGTAGAGGGACACAGTTCTGTCGCCAAATGCCGCCACGTTTGTCGCCCACTTGGCGGTATATCGCCAAATGTGACGCCAACTTGGCGATATCTCTAATATTTCGCCAAATTCCCATAGACTTCCACTGTAAAACAATAGGGTTTACTTGTTTACAGAAAATCAACAAATTGAGATATTTTAATGCAACAAAAGCTAATATGAACTTAAGGGATTATATTAATTATATTTAAGGGAGTCCAAGTAAATTAATTACAAATAAAAGTAACATGATCTAATGCTTAGCAGGATTTCCAAAACATAAATTTTAAGACAGCCCACAGGTTAAAGGAATTAGATTTGAAACTTTTATCCAATTATAGTAAATTTTGACTTTCGTGATTTTTGAACTTTTTGTGATTTTTAATGCGATTTTTACGTTTCTTCGCGATCTGCTGCAATTTTTTGACATTCCATTTTTGACCTAAAGTACATTCTGCCCTCATTTCAATAAAGTTTATTCGGATTTTGTATAGCGATTTTCGAATTTTTCGGGAATTTTGTATGTGATTTTTAGTGTATTTTAGCGATTTGCTACTATTTTTCCACATTAGGGAATCAACTTGCAATCTTCGAACGCAATATATAATTTTTTCTCTCTTTTCAAAATTTGAGAAGCGATTTAAAAATTTTTCGCGATATTTATTGTGATTTTCAGAGCTTTTTCGTAATTCCTGTTGTTTTTTGACGTACCCGGGCAACGCCGGGCAAGTTCGCTAGTAATAAAATATTAATATGAAAGAGCAATTGAAAACAGTAGTATTTTAGAATTTGAAATGGAATTTAATATACTTGGTTTTTAATCTTATATTTACTTTATGAACACAAAATACTCTAAAACAGATTGATTTTGAAGAAGAAGCCTCAATATATGTTTTACTTTAGTGGAATTGCCATCACAATTCATTTGTCACATTAATATGAACATTTATGAAATTATTTATTAAAAATCACAAAATAAATCATTTATGATTACGACTCTTCCTTCCTTGGAGAAAATATATGCTCTTCCAGAGTACACAGTCATTTTGACATCACTCTCATCCCCTGTGATAGATGGTAGATCCTCGACCCTCTAATGTCAATGCAATGATAGTAAGCCCTCTAATGCGTGAAAAAATGACCAAAATGTGCGATGTCACACTTCTTCTTTCCCCCTCCCATCCCCTTGTCACAATTTCAATCACTCTCATCCCCTGTGATAGATGGTAGATCCTCGACCCTCTAATGTCAATGCAATGATAGTAAGCCCTCTAATGCGTGAAAAAATGACCAAAATGTGCGATGTCACACTTCTTCTTTCCCCCTCCCATCCCCTTGTCACAATTTCACGAACCCCACTCCTCCCCTTCAAGCGTGACATCATTTCTGCATGGCCCCTTTGTGACAACAGAAGCACGTGTTAACGAAATGAAACCTCATTATTCTGATTACAGCGATTTTATCATATAGAGTCTTCCTCCTCTAAAACGATGACAGAGACAAAGTAGAGCTGATAAAGATTGATCGTGTGTTGTTTTCTTTCTGAACAAATAGATAAAATTTCGTATGTATAAATGTCATTATGCTACGTTCATATTTCTTGGTTATGTCACTTTATAATTATGATTTTAAATAAAAGATTTTGAACTAATTTGTTTCCTCACTTTTACTAATGTTGATTTACTCATCCGCAGGTTAAAGGGCATGAAATTCGTCTGGGCCAAAAAATCTGCCTTATCCGTTTAAGACTTGATCGACACAATTGTGTAGGGTCAGGTGATCCTAATGAAAAAGAAAAACAATTTCCTCTTTTTGTGTGACTTAAAGCCGAGCCTGCACCCACACAATTGTGTCGATCCTCCCTTGACGTAAGCTGACATCGGATTTTTTTTCAAAAGTTTTTTTTTTTTTTTTTTTCAATCTAGTATGATTCTATAGCAGTAACCACCAAGGCTTTTAATTTCTACGAAAAATCTTTAGGTTTTAAAGGGTTAGATACCCTCATCCTTTGTTACTCTTAAATTTTTTTACAAAAGCAGTTAGTAAACTCATATATTTCGAAACACAACAAGTAAATTTAAACTTTACTCATATTAGAAATCACTTGCAAAAATCTATTGAAGTAAAGCCACTGTTTGCGTTCTATTAGGTAGCTTTCATTACAAAAAGCTACCTATTGCAGCCGTTCGGAGGAAAGCGATTCCGAAAAATTTTGGTATATTGTCACCGATCATGAACCCCAGACCCCGAAACCACACTCCGTTCAAAATTTATATATATATATATATCCATATACTATATATATATATATATATATATATATATATATATGATCTTTGTCATACTGTAACTCTCGTATTTATGAACCGATTTGGATAAAATTTCGTGTGTACATAGTACATATCAATGTCTCAACCAAGTTCTTCGGCCAGCTTAATCCGCCATCTGGTTTCAAAATGGCGGCCATTTAAAATTAAAAAAAAAATTTAAATTTAAAATGGGGCACAAAAAATTTAGACATTGAAAAATATTTTTTTTTATGTGTTTGGGCTTGATATAAAGATTCTGGAGCATTTTTAGTTTCGTCTATATCTTAAAAAATGGCTGAGTTATAGCACTTTGAATTTCTAGCATGGCTGGCATTTTGAAACGACCTGATATTTGTCATGCGATAATAGGCGTATTTATGAACCGATTTGGATGTGACAAACAATGTGCATAGTACAAGCAATGTCTCGACCGAGTTCGTTGGCCAGCCTCATCCGCCATCTTGTTTCAAAATGGCGGCCATTTAAAATTTTAAAAAAAATTAAATTTAAAATGAGGCACAAAAAAATTAGACATTGAAAAATATTTTTTCTTATGTGTTTGGGCTTGATACAAAGATTCTGGAGCATTTTTACTTTCGTCTATATCTTAAAAAATGGCTGAGTTATAGCACTTTGAATTTCTAGCGTGGCTGACATTTTGAAAGGATCTGATTTTTGTCACGCGATAATACACGTATTTATGAACCGATTTGGATGTGACAAGGAATGTGCATAGTACATAGCAATGTCTCGGCCGAGTTCGTTTGCTAACTTCATCCGCCATCTTGTTTCAAAATGGCGGCCATTTAAAAATTTAAAAAAAAATAATTTAAAATGAAGTACAAAAAAAAAAAAAAAAAAATTAGAAATTGAAAAAGATTTTTTTCTTATGTGTTTCAGCTTGTTACAAAGATTCCGGATTATTTTTTGTTTTGCCTTCATCTAAAAAAAAGCCGGGATATGGGAGTTTGAATTTTGAATGTGTGTCACATTTTAAAGAATCTGATTTTTTTGCCTGCAACAACACTCGCATATATCAACCGATTTAGATATGAGTGAGTATGTTCACAGGAATTACTAAGGTCTCGACCAAGTTCATTGGTGAGCTTTGTTGCACCCATTATGTTGTTTTAAAATGGCGGGCTGTCACCGATAATTCGGGTTAATATAATTATTAATATAATTCGGGATATCACCGAATTTGGCAAAAAATATAAATCACTTTAATAAAACCAGCTTTGATAACGCTGACTAATTTCACGAAATTCTCATTCATATTCAATATTGACAAAAATTAGTATTTAATCTTCGATAATCCGGTTCCACTAATTTGAGCTCCGTGTGTTTGAATAATATAAGCTGCCTTTTAAAAAATAAGTAATATGAAAGCTACATCTTCCTCCTGAAACTGGCTGGAAGGACTTTTTTTTAGGTAGATTTCGTATGAAATACTACCTATTGGGATCGTTCCTATGTTGGAATTTCTGAAAAAATTTTGCAGATCTACACCGATCATGACCCCTAGAACCCAAAACCACCCTCAGTAAAAAACTTTATATATATATATCTATCTGTCTATTAGGTAGATTTCGTATGAAATACTACCTATTGGCGTCGTTCCTATGTTGGAATTTCTGAAAAAGTTTTGCAGATCTACACCGATCATGACCCCTAGAGCCCAAAAACACCCTCAGTAAAAAACTTTATATCTATCTATCTATCTATCTATCTATCTATCTATCTATCTATCTATCTATCTATCTATGTCTGTATGTATCTATATATATCACTTTCTTCTGGACACGATAACTTCCACAATTCTGCACCAATCTCTTCCAAACTGATACATAAAATCAAGGGGCATAAAATCTCGGTCGAGTTCGTTAATGGGCAAAATCGGACCAAGGGGATGGAAATAGGGAGGGGTTTTGTGAAAACAGAAAAACCCCTATAACTTCTTAAATTTTGTACATATCGAATCAGTTTAAAGTTTTTATTACTTCTAAAAATAGGGCCAAAAATTTATGTATCACAGATTTTTCATAGAGTTAAAAATGGGCTCAAGGGGCGCAAAAAATAGGGTTTTTGGGAGAAAAAAATTCAAACTTCGTCAATTCTCAAGATATCAAATACAATTAATTTTATCATGAATCTCCTTAACATTATCTACAACTTTTATATTCACAAGTTTTTGATAGGACCAATTCGTACCGCAAAAAAATTAAAAACGAAAACAAAAAGGGCGTTTGAAGAAGAAAAAAATCCTTAACTCCGTCAATTCAAAAGATATAAAATCTCCATGAATTTATCATATATCTTCTTAATATTATCTACAACATCTATATAGACAAGTTTTGGATAGGACCAATTCTTACAGCAAAAACAAATTAAAAATACATAGCGGTTGAAGAAAAAAATCATCTTAGTAAGGGTGTATTCAAATCCAAACTGCTTATTTTCTGACTCATTTTACAATTCATTTTTACTCTCAAAGGCTTCCAATTGGTACCTTTTCTTATTCAAAAACTATATAATGTACCGTAATGGTCAATTTTTTGATAGAGGCAGAATATATTTTAAAACATGCTGTCAAAGTGGGCCTTTTGAACCGAATTTCCCGAAGCGGATTGTGCTGGAAAAGGAAGTATTCTAATCCAAACTGCTTATTTTCTGACTCATTTTTAAATTCATTTTTGCTCTCAAACGCATCCAATTAGTAGATTCGCTTATTCAGAAACTATATAATATACCGTAATGATCGATTTTTTGACAGAGGCAGAATATATTTCAAAAATTGATGTCAAAGTGGGCATTTTGAACGGAATTTCCCGAAGCGATTGTGTTAGAAACGAAAAATATTGTCTTACTGAGAAAACAATTGTTTATGTATCAATGTTTAATTAATTAAACGGAAATTAAAAACTCAGGTCGCTTATAAATCTCTTCAAAAATCACGTCAACAAGTTTCATGTTTTTCCTATTAAAAATGAATCTGGAGTTATGCCAGAAAATTTCGAGTTGTTGAGCATAGAAAAGTATTTTTTTGAATATCGCCCTAACATGATTCTGATAAAACCAGTTATTATATAAAACTGAAATAAAAACTCGTCAAAAGCGGCCAGATAAAATTGTTAAAGTGGGTTTATCTCTAATCATGATTTGGTTTTTGTTTATGAAATTATTATACTTAACTTCGAAATCTACCTCCGCCTGTAGGCCGGGCCGGCAGGGATTTTCTATCTATCTATCTATCTATCTATCTATCTATATATATATATATATATCACTTTCTTCTGGACACGATAACTTTCGTAATTCTGCACCAATCTCTTCCAAACTGATACATAAAATCAATAGGCATAAAATCTCGGTCAAGTTCGTTAATGGGCAAAATCGGACCAAGGGGATGGAAATAGGGAGGGGTTTTGTGAAAACAGAAAGCCCCCATAACTTCTTAATTTTTGTACATATCAAATCAGTTTAAAGTTATTATTACTTCTAGGAAAAGGGTCAAAAATTTATGTATAAATGATTTTTGATAAAGTTAAAAATGGGCTCAAGGGGCGCAAAAAATAGGGTTTTGGGGAGAAAAAAATTCATAACTTCGTCAATTCTCAAGATATCAAATCCAATTAATTTTATTATAAATCTCCTTAACATTATCTACAACTTTTATATTCACAAGTTTTTGATAGGACCAATTCGTATTGCAAAAAGAAAAAAAAAATTAAAAACGAAAACAAAAAATCCCTGCCGGCCCGGCCTACAGGCAGAGGTAGATTTCGAAGTTAAGTATACTAATTTCACAAACAAAAACCAAATCATGATTAGAGATAAACTCACTTTTTATCCACTTTTACCACAATTTTATCTGGCCGCTTTTGACGAGTTTTAATTCCATTTTTATATAATAACTGGTTTTATCACAATCATGTTAGGGCGGTATTCAAAAAAATAGTTTTCCATGCACAACTCGAAATTTTCTGGCATAACTCCAGATTCATTTTTAATAGGAGAAACATGAAACTTGTTGACGTGATTTTTGAAGAGATTTATAAGCGACCTGTGTTTTTAATTTTCGTTCAATTAATTAAAACTTGATATATAAACAATTATTTTCTCAGTAAGACAATATTTTTCGTTTCTAACACAATCGCTTCGGGAAATTCCGTTCAAAATGCCCAGTTTGACATCATTTTTTGAAATATATTCTGCCTCTGTCAAAAAATCGATCATTACGGTACATTATATAGTTTCTGAATAAGCGAATCTACCAATTGGATGCGTTTGAGAGCAAAAATGAATTTAAAAATGAGTCAGAAAATAAGCAGTTTGGATTTGAATACTCCCTTAATACGATGATTTTTCCAACACAATCCTCTTCGGGAAAATCGGTTCAAAAGGCCCACTTTGACAGCATATTTTAAAATATATTCTGCCTCTATCAAAAAATTGACCATTACAGTACATTATATAGTTTCTGAGTAAGAAAAGGTACCAAATGGAAGCCTTTGAGAGTAAAAATGGATTGTAAAATGAGTCAGAAAATAAGCAGTTTGGATTTGAATACACTCTTACGATGATTTTTTTCTTCAACCGCTATGTATTTTTAATTTGTTTTTGCTGTAAGAATTGGTCCTATCCAAAACTTGTCTATATAGATGTTGTAGATAATATTAAGAAGATATATGATAAATTCATGGGGATTTTATATCTTTTGAATTGACGGAGTTATGGATTTTTTTCTTCTTCAAAAGCCCTTTTTGTTTTCGTTTTTAATTTTTTTGCGGTACGAATTGGTCCTATCAAAAACTTGTGAATATAAAAGTTGTAGATAATGTTAAGGAGATTCATGATAAAATTAATTGGATTTGATATCTTGAGAATTGACGAAGTTTGAATTTTTTTTCTCCCAAAAAGCCTATTTTTTGCGCCCCTTGAGCCCATTTTTAACTTTATCAAAAATCTGTGATACATAAATTTTTGGCCCTATTTTTAGAAGTAATAAAAACTTTAAACTGATTCGATATGTACAAAATTTAAGAAGTTATGGGGTTTTTTCGGTTTTCACAAAACCACTCACTATTTCCATCCCCTTGGTCCGATTTTGTCCATTAACGAACTTGACCGAGATTTTATGCTCCTTGATTTTATGTATCAGTTTGGAAGAGATTGGTACAGAATTGTGGAAGTTATCGTGTCCAGAAGAAAGTGATATATATAGATACATACATACATACATAGATAGATAGATAGATAGATAAAGTTTTTTACTGAGGGTGGTTTTGGGCTCTAAGGGTCATGATCGGTGTAGATCTGCAAAAATTTTTCAGAAATTCGAACACAGGAACGACGCCAATAGGTAGTATTTCATACGATATCTACCTAAAAGGGGGTTTGAAGAAGAAAAAAATCCATAACTCCATCCATTCAAAAGATATAATATCCCCATAGATTTATCATATATCTTCTTAATATTGTCTGCAACATCTATATTGACAAGTTTTGGATAGGACCAATTCTTATAGCAAAAACAAATTAAAAACCCATAGCGGTTGAAGAAAAAAATCATCTTAGTAAGGGTGTGTTCAAATCCAAACTGCTTATTTTCTGACTTATTTTACAAATTATTTTTGCTCTCAAAGGCTTCCAATTGGTATGTTTTCTTACTCAGAAACTATATAATGTACCGTAATGGTCTATTTTTTGATAGAGGCAGAATATATTTTTAAAAATGCTGTTAAATAGGGCATTTTGAACGGAATTTCCCGAAGCGGATTGTGTTGGAAAAATCATTGCATTAAGGATGCACTCAAATCCAAACTGCTTATTTTCTGACTCATTTTTAAATTCATTTTTGCTCTGAAACGCATTTAATTGGTAGATTCGCTTATTCAGAAACTATATAATGTACCGTAATGATCGATTTTTTGATAGAGGCAGAATATATTTCAAAAAATGATGCCAATGTGGGCATTTTGAACGGAATTTTCCGAAGCGATTGTGTTAGAAACGTAAAATATTGTCCTTCTGAGAAAATAATTGTTTATATATCATGTTTTAATTAATTGAACAAAAAATAAAAACACACATGTCGCTTATAAATCTCTTCAAAAATCACGTCAGCAAGTTTCATATTTTTTTTTTTTTTTTTTTTTTTTTTTTTTATTAAAAATGAATCTGGAATTATGCCAGAAATTTTCGACTTGTTGAGCATGGAAAAGTATTTTTTTTTTAATACCGCCCTAACATGATTCGTATAAAACCAGCTATTATATAAAAATGAAATAAAAACTCGTCAAAAGCGGCCAGATAAAATTGTTAAAGTGAATTTATCTCTAATCATGATTTAGTTTTTGTTTGTGAAATTAGTATATTTGACTTCGAAATCTATCTCTGCCTGTAGGCCGGGCCGGCAAGGATTTTTTATTTAAATATTACTAAATACGACTGCTTTGAGAGAAAAAAAAATATAGCATACATGTTTGTAACTAAAACAAAGTGTACATTTAACTCTTTATGAATGTGATCTTCTTTTTGCATATTTAATTTTTCTTGTATTTAAAGTTTTGTATTTTATTATAGAATGACAAAAGAAAATGCTTCACTCTTTTAACTAAGCAAATATTAAAAAGTTGTTAAACGAACTCTCTCTCTTTTTTCTGCAAGAGTTCGTCCTATCAAAATTTGTCAATATAAAAGTTGTAGATAATATTAAGAAGATTTATAATAAATTTAAGTGGATTTAATATCTTCTGAATTGACGAATTTATAAATTATTTTCTTCTTAAAACCCTATTTTGTTTGGTGTTAAAATTGGTGCTGGATAGTCTAAATTGAACCCATTTTTAATGATATCAAAAATCATTTATACATAAATTTTTAACCCTTTTCCTAGAAGTAATAATAACTTTAAACGGATTTTATATGTACTATAATTAAGAAGTTATGGGTTTTTTTCTGTTTTCACAAAACCCTCTCCCTATTTCCACCTCCTTGGTCCGATTTTGCCCATTAACGAACTTGACCACGATTTCTGCCCCTTCATTTTATGTTTCAGTTTGGAAAAGATTTGTGCATAATTATTAAAGTTACCGTGTCTATGAAAAGTGATACTATATATATATATATATATACATATACATATATAAAGTTTTGAACTGGGGGGATTTTGGTTTCTAGGGGTCATGATCGGCGTAGATCTGAAAAATTTTTGTTAGAAATTCCAACATAGGGGAGAATGCAATAGGTAGTGTATTATTTATTACAAAATCTACATAAAAACGTTTTCATTTGTATGTTTCAAGATGTCAGACTTGTCTTACTATTCACGTAGGTTGGCATCTTCTGTCACCGTACATCGGAAAGTACATGTTTGCTGGAATTTTGATCAATTCAAAATTCAACTAAGTTGGGAAATGACTATTTTTCTGGATTTCTGTAATTGTTATTATTATTATTATTATTATTATTGTAATTTTTTTTAAGGAATAGTGGATGGTAAAAATATAAATGAAATAAACAAATTCACGTATAAGAAAACGTAGCTACTTCAGTTTTCATTACAAGATTTTTTTCAAAAGTTATTTTAAAAAAAAATCGATAATTTGTGAAATAAAAAAGTAAGGGATTTTTTTTGTTGTAAGTGTGTAATTTATTTAACATAAAAAAGTTATAATTTTGAATTATTAAGAAGAACAAAAAAATCCCATTTCATAATATAAAAATATTATGGTTTTTATTAGTTACCGTCTAAATGAGCCTTAAAATGTAATGTAATCGTAAAATTTTACAATTGCAAATTTGATCATCCATAACTAAAGCTTTAACTATAACAACTAAAATGAACATTTGTTCAAAGAAAGTCCAAAGCAATAATTCTTAGCTGCGGAGGAAAGATTATAGACACAAGTACGGCACAAATTGACACCAAGAACTTTGTTACAGAGTATTTATTATGAAAACTCAAAACAAACTTTAGTTTTCAATTAAACACCACAATTAAAGTAAATGAAAAAAGCACTGCCCACGCAAACGAGTTAATTTGCAGTTATTCATTTGCGACTATCAAGGAGACATTGATAATTAATTTCCATTTTTTATATGAACGTTAAGATTACTTAAGTTATCAAAAGAAAGTTTGCTTTCAATCATTTCAAAAATTCGACTTTTCATACTTGCAAGGCGGCCATAAGAGTTGGCGATATTTCCAGCTCTATTCTTAGTACGGCCTTCAGTGTTGAGACTTAATTTGCAATTATTCATTTGCTGCCATCAAAGAGACATTGATAATTTCCGTTTTTGAAATGAACATTAAGATTACTAAAGTTATCAAAAGAAAGTTTGTCTTCAATCTTTTAAAAAAATTGACTTTTCATACTTGCACTGCGGCCATAAGTGTTTGAGGCTTTTCCAACTCTATTCTTAATGCGGCCTTCAGTGTTGAGAGTTAATTTGGAACTATTCATTTGCTGTCATAAAAGAGGCATTGATAATTTCCATTTTTGAAATGAACTTTAAGATTACTTAAGTTGCCAAAAGAAAGTTTGTCTTCAATTATTTCAAAAATTCTTTTCATACTTGCACTGCGGCTATAAGTGTTTGAGACGTTTTCAACTCTATTTTTAATGCGGCCTTCAGTGTTGAGAGTTAATTTGCAATTGTTTATTTGCTGCCATCAAGGAGACATTGATAATTTCCATTTTCGAAATGAACTCTAAGATTACTTCAGTTATCAAAAGAAAGTTTGCCTTCAATCTTTTAAAAAAATTGATTTTTCATACTTGCACTGCGGCCATAAGTGTTTGAGACTTTTCCAACTCTATTCTTAATGCGGCCTTCAGTGTTGAGAGTTAATTTGGAACTATTCATTTGCTGTCATAAAAGAGGCATTGATAATTTCCATTTTTGAAATGAACTTTAAGATTACTTAAGTTGCCAAAAGAAAATTTGTCTTCAATTATTTCAAAAATTCTTTTCATACTTGCACTGCGACCATAAGTGTCTGAGACGTTTCGAACTCTATTCTTAATGCGGCCTTCAGTGTTGAGAGTTAATTTGCAACTGTTTATATCTGCCATTAAGGAGACATTGTTAATTTTTATTTTTAAAATGAACTTTAAGGTTACTTAAGTTATCAATAGAAAGTTTGTTTTCAAACTTTTCTAAAATTCGAGTTTTCATACTTTCACTGCAGCCATAAGTGTTTGAGGCGTTTCTAACTCTATTCTTAATGTGGTTTTGAGCGTTTTCACAACCTACATCTCAAAATTCAACTCTTGTACAATAAAAGATGTTGCTGTTGGCACCAACCAATTTTAGTTTCAACGCACTGATCGTGAAATAATATAACCATTATAATCCAAGCAGTGATGATTCGACGCGGTGAACTATTCAAAATGTTCAAATCGTAGGCTATAGCTGAATTGTCTTTAGGAGGATATTCAGTTTTCAAAAGACTATATTGGACCAAACTGCTTCAGTTATAATGAATAATTCTCTATTTATAATTTATATATTCATCTATTTATAATATCAATAAAATAAAGAGTCAAATTCCTCATTTGCACCACTTAAAGTTACAAAGTTAACTGTGATATCTTCTATATATGACAGGCAATCGTTTTTCGGAGTGGTACGGAAGTTTAATAAAGTGGAAAATGATCTAACTATAAATTTCTTACATTCCTCAGGACTATCAAAATCTTTTTATTGCCCTTCATCTAAATCTCCAATTAGAGAAGATACGTATTTTTGGTATTCGACTTATCAACATGATCTTTACAGTAAAAGTAATATAGACAGAAGTCTGTGCACGGGATGTGTTATTTTAAAGAAAATTGTGTTAAATTTCTTGAGAGCTAATTCCATAAACTGTACTCAAGGGCAATGTAAGTCTTCAGAAATCTTTGTTCATATAATTATACTAAAATAAATATATTTTTCCTTTGTTAGCTGCGGATTTTGAGATATAAAGACAGTCATATTTTAATTTTAAATTATGACGATTTTGTGATATGTATTATAATATTCTGCTAGAAAATGCAGTAGATAATAAAAATAAATTGCAAAGTATACCGCAAGGTATGCAATGTTTCTTACACTGGATTATGAATTAAAAAATAAGGAATAGTTTAAAAAGTATAACATTTCTCTGAATACTTAAATCTAATTCACTTATCGTTTTAATTTACAGCATTCTAAATATGATCTTTATTCTGATTTTTTTAGTTTTAAAAAGTTTGCTGGCAATTTTTAACAAATTTCATTTTAAAAGAATACAATTTTTAACTAAGATGTAGTGAGGTCACTCCTAACATCTACAACAGAAATATTTTATGCAAGAGACTCACTCTTTTATCTAATATTTCAATCATTTTGGGTACCAGCTTTATTTTTAACTATAAACCTACGACGTTTTTTGCAAGTTTACTTTTCCCATTTAATTATACATAAACAAACTCAATTCTTATAAACAAATTTCGTTTTTTTAAAACATGGTGTCCATAACGCATGCTGTGCTATAAACACAATTAAAAAAAAATTAAATACATGAAATATGTTCAAATTATCGCAAAAATCATAATTTTCAGTTAAAAATTCCTTGTTTTGTTCCTCAAAAATACATTCAAAATATCACTTCTACAAATTAAGATCCACTTTTGGTTTATTAAACAGCTACAAATGAAAAAAACATATGAAAATTTCATAAGTATGTATGTAAACTATACTTCGGGTAATCGATTTCATTGAAAACCAAAATTATGTAAAATTAAGTTTCTCAAAGAGTGCTTTTAAAATTTTTACATTTGAAAACTAAAGTGTATTGAGACTACCCGCACTTAAATTAGAAAACAATTTATATAAAAGACACTTCTTTATCTACTTCCAGTCAATTTAGAAACAAACAATATTTTCAATTTTAAACGTTTGACGGTTTTCGCAAATTAACTTTACCCATTTAATTATATGCAAATAAGTAAAAGCAATTTGATCATTTTTTCAGCTTTAATTCTATAGTTGTAAGTTATAATTCTATACTTTGTTTGTTGTATAATAGTTGTGCTGGCTGAGATGTCTTTAAGGGTGTTCTCAAATCCAAAAGAGCAACTTCCTGACTTAAATTTTAATTTATTTTTGTTCGGAAGCGCATGAAACTAGGAGGTGTTTTTCAGAAACTATGTAATCGAGCTATTTTTTCCGTTTTTTGAAAACGCAATAGATCTTTCAGAAAATAGTGTAAAGATGATGTTTTGAATCGAAGTTCCCAAAGAAAGCAGAAAAACCAGTCTGTGAAGGGCGAAAATCGTCTTTGTCACGTGACCAAAATGGCTTATAACTCAATAGGTAATTTATTGATCCAAAAATGGAAAAAACAGTTCGATTCCAAATCGCTTCCATGGCCAGGCTTTCCAATTTCATATCTTTCCGCTAAAAAATGAATTAGTAAATGTGTCAAAACGTTTTGCGCTTGTTGAGAAGAGCAGTTAAGAACAGCCTTAAACATTTTTTAGAAATCCACATGTCCATCTGTTCTTTTGCTTATTTTAGAAGCTATTATATTAGCTGTTCGTGGCGTATTTGTGACGTTAATATTAAGGTTTTGCGACTCTTGTTTCTATCACTACAATCCTAAAATTTCTTTGCCGGACAGCCGGATTTCTGTTTTATCAAATAGTACAAAATAATGTTTATTTTAGCAAAAGATGTTGAATGGATCTAGAAGGTGCCCATTTCTCTTTGTAATAAAGTAATGAAAGCCCTTAATATGTTCTTGAATGAATGTATTTGAGTTTCAAGGCATTCTGAAACATTCTTAATATTTTAAGAACTTCCTATTTCTAGAAACTCCAATTTATCATCTATTCTTCGACTGTGAAACTACTTTATTACAACAAGCGTACATTCCCTTGATATTTCTATTGATTTTTCCATATTTTTGTAAACAGGAGAAATAAACTGTTAATAGATTGAAAAAAATATTTATTTCTAAACCTTAATATGTAATGTTTTTGTGGTTACAAAAACGGGGGGCAGTAAAGGAAAAATATACATTTTTAAAGGATCGGGTTTATTAACGTTATAAAAAAATCAGAATTTTTATCGAAATCAGTTTAAGTTCTTTTTAGAGTTACCTCTTTATTTAAAATTTTTAACATAGATAAATTGCATTTTCAAATACGAAACTCTCAAAGCAAATATATTATCTTTTGAAGAATATTTATGTAAAAAGAAGTATCTGCCTTTTTCTTTAGAAACCATAAAATATTTCTAAAATTCGAATGAGAATAGTGCTTTATAACGCAAATAAAATTATTCGTAAGTCGATTACTCAAATAAATATATTATCTTTTGAAGAATATTTATGTAAAAAGAAGTATCTGCCTTTTTCTTTAGAAACCATAAAATATTTCTAAAATTCGAATGAGAATAGTGCTTTATAACGCAAATAAAATTATTCGTAAGTCGATTACTCAACAAGTGACAAGCACAACACATGAATTTTGAGTGACAAAGTGGAGAAATGACATACACTCAGAGAACTCCTGAGTGACATACACTTAGAGAACCCGGACGAAATCAGGATGACATCACGTGGATAAATAATGCACTTGTTATAGCGTGAAAATAACCAACTGAACCTGAGACTTCAAATTTTGACTTCTGGCCAGCTTTTTCATCATAACCGCTTTGGGCGCAGTTTAAATAGCTTGTGCTTAATGTGATCGGATATATCCTAGCAGCTTTTTATTATTACTTCATACAGTCATTATCTGAACAAATCTACTTTAACCATGATCACTCCATATATGTATGTAAAATATTTGTATGTTCCTTAATCAATTATTCTCCAAATTTCAGAATTTATAAAGACGCTTAATTATTTCCACTGTTGATACAGAATCTTTCATTTCAAACAACATCTACACGTATTTTAATCATCATACAAACTTCTTTTATTTTATTTGAATATACAGTCGGACCTCGTTTTCTTGACACCCGGTTTTCACGCCTCTTTGCTTATCACGTCAGTTTATCAAAGTCCCGATTTCTGTATATGATTTTAATGTAAATAAACTCTGGATTTTACGTCGTTGAATAATTTTCAACTCCGGATATCCCGACGATTTAGGAAAATTGTCCATTTTTCATAATCTATCTTATAAGTACGGCAATTAAGCATAAGCAATATCTTAGCCAAACTTTTCACAAAGTGTCTAAATTACCCATTGGGATAAATGAGAAATTTTACTTCAATCCTTTATCTGAATAAATAAAACCACACACTATGAATGACCCACTTAAGCTCCAAATAGACGTATCAGTCTAATCGCGGTCTTTTTGTTCTGGTCAGGAGGCGCTTTCTTGTGGCTGCACGGCGTTTTTCATCCGACTAAAACCGAAGCATTGCATTGAAACGATCGGAAATTATCTAACATCCATTTTTGAAACAACGAATATTGATTACAATTCATTGCATGATATTGAAAAAATAATTGTAGGAAGCACATCTAGGAATAAGCAAACCTTATTTAATTAATATTTCATCTAACAATAAAAAAACCAGTCATCATAAATCTTATTTTTATCCTTTTCAATTTTGTTTTTGTGTTTATTTTGTTTAATAATAATGTTTTATTGCTTAAAACTGCAAGAGCAGTTATGAATTTAAAATTCTCTTAATTTTTTTAAAAATACAGCTTTTTATAAACATATTTTTCTCCAACTCCGGCTACCGCGACACTCCGCTTATGACGATATTTTTGTCTGGACATTAGAGTGTCGAGATAATGAGATTCGATTGTATTAATTTAAGTAATGGAATAAGTCATGAAATATCATTATCAGTGACTGAAAATTCTTTTTCTTTTTACATTTTTTTAGCTCACAGGCTATCAAAGCCTGATAGCTAATGTGCCCGCAGGTATGTATGTACGTAACGCAATAACTCTTGATAGAAATATCCAAATTGCTTAAATTTCTATTTTCCTAGGTTCATTCTGATAAGGCGCTTCCCTGATTAGTTTTGGGAGTTCATTGGTTAAGTATAAAGGGAAGAACGGGGGCTAATCCCCCTTAATTTAGAAAAGTGATTTTTTCAGGCAGAATCATTCGATTTGCTTCAAATTTAATATACCGGTTTATTCTGAAAAGGGCCTTCCCTGATTGGATTTGGAGGTTCATTTGTTTAATGCAAAGGGGGGAATGGGGGAACTAATAACCCCCTTAATTTGGCGAAATGGGTTTTTCATGCAGAAATATCTGATTTGCTTCAAATTTGGAATAAAAATATATTCCAATAAGGCGCTTTCCTGATTAGATGTTCATCGGTTAAAGAGGGGGAACGTTAACAAATACTCCTTAATTTATTTTTTGAGGGGCATTTTGCTTTGAAATAGAGTATAATATACAATAAGTGTGAATAGCCTGTGAGCTCAATGCCATCAGTTTAACTTTGCACTTTTCTTTTTTTATTTCTCTTTATACGTTTTCAATGATACAGATGTGGTTATACATCTATTATTCGCATACGTTATTGATTTAAATGAAGAGAAAATTGTCCTTTAAATATAAAACGCAATATGAAAATTGTTAAACAGTAAAATATCCTTATTATACATAAAATCTTTACATCAAATAACACTTTAAAGAAACATTTAGTATTTAAAAGTATTTAATAATAACTTTTGGTTACACAGCGCATTCGACAAGAGTATTACCTTCTTGCACTTGACTCCTGCATGGTGCGTATATAAGCAGAACTTCTTTTCAACAAAACAAGTTAATTACATTCTTGCCAATTTTTTCTAATAAAGATAAGATATTTTGAACACGGTTTCTCTAACAACGCGTTATATGAGCACATGGTAGAAGAATAGGAATCGCCGAATGTTGGGAGTGTTCAATATTTTGTAATGAAATAATTTTATAATCATCTAATGGTTTTATAAATTTATATTTTCATAAAAATACAGTATGTCCGTAAAGTCATGATGAACTTTTTACCGGTCACAGGAAATCAACGAAACAAGACGGAAATGTGAAATCTTCACCAAATAAAAGAAAAACTCTCCAAGTTTCATACCTGTTCAGTGCAGTTCGATGTGGCCTCCACTTGTTACCGTACACACATCTAAATGATATTCAAATTATTCCCACACACGGTTAAAGACGTCTGGTGTAACAGAATGAATAACATCTGTGATACACTGTTTAAAATGGAGGCCACATCAAACTGCACTGAACAGGTATAAAGCGTAGTGAGGTTTTTTTTTTTTTTTTTTTTTTTTTTTTTTTTGTGAAGATTTTACATTTCTATCTTGTTTCGTTGATTTCATGTGACCGGTCAAAAGTGCACCATGACTTTAGGGAAATACTGTAGATAAGATTTAAATAAGATTTAAAAAAAAGATAACAGACTATTTTGATGTAAAGAAAAAGTTAACATAAAAAGAAAATTTTTGTTGGATCAAAAGTGATAACGATATCAAAAGAGAACACACCCCCCTTCTCCCCCTAGAGATATGTTACTATACCAAGTGTCAGACCCCACCCCCACCTCCAACCAAAAGTGATAACGTTATATACACTGGTGTCCAAAATTAAGGACCAGTCACAAAATGCTAATTTTTAAGTAAGCGAATACTCAAAAGGAAATAATATAATTCAAATAATTATTATCCCTACAGCACAGCTTGTCCATACAGCATCTCATTCATGTCACACATGGTCACAAGTGTCACAGTCACTACAGTGAAGCAAAAAAAATAGGAAAATCCACACGTCTCATTATGAGTCTCAAATGATCACTATATGTGACTCCACCGAGACGGCAATCTGATTGCTGCTTTGTGACGAGTCACCAGGTGCCTTTACAATGTAGTTAGATTGTGACTCTCATGTGGCTGTCATTTTTAGACTCAATTTCAAAGTCATCATGAACGCTGCATTATGATAAGTTACCAAATAATATCACATTATAGTCACATGGTGACTTTTTACAAAAGAGCACAATGATGACTTCACAGTAGTCTCCCTGTCACCTGAAAGTCGTCTTGTGACTTTAATGTGCATTATTTGGTAACTTATCACAATGCAGCGTTCACGATAACTTTGAAATTGTTTCTCCAGATGACAGTCACAAGAGAGTCACAATGTAACTACATTGTAAAGTCACATGGTGACTCGTCACAAAACAGCAGTCACAGTGACGTCTCAGTGGAGTCACATATAGTAATCATTTGAGACTCATAATGAGATGTATGGAATTTCCTATTTTTTTGCTTCACCGTAGTGACTGTGACACTTGTGACCATGTGTGGCATGAATGAGATGTTATATGGACTAGCTATGCTGTAGAGATAGTAATTATTTGAATTATATTATTTCCTTTTGAGTATTCGCGTACTTGAAAATTAACATTTTGTGATCGGTCCTTAATTTTGGACACCAGTGTATGTGCAGCCTCTTATAAATGGATGTTCCATTAAAAAGTACATATATTAGTTCTGAAAATTTAATAATTATTCATCGATAATTATAATAACTTGTTAATAAATGGACAATATTAAATAAAAATAATAAAAATTAGGAAGGAAACATGAAATCGCACAGCTCTAAATCTTTATGCTTTTTTTACACGCGTTTATTTAACTCAACCTGGTTTTTGTATGTAAAGATGGAATTCCTTAATCGATTTTTCACTCAATTTCTGATATGGTAGAATAAAAAAATATTGTTCACAGAAGTTTTTCCGATAAAAACAAAACATTGTAATTTTTTTAACTTAATTATAAATTAATGCATTAATTTCACGGCATTTTTCCTTTAACCTGGCAGTGGGGATAAATCACAAAATATTCTTGACGATTACAATTATATACAAGTTACAATAACAACTGATTTAATTACGCTCCAAACTACGCTCGTCAAAATAAGCCAATAGGCTGTGTAACTGCAACGATTCAATTTTAACCACAAAAAAAGTAGAATGTAAAACATAAAAAAAATTAGTGTATAATAATTATAAAAGTACGCTTTTATCATTTAATAGTTTCAAATTAATTAAAGTATCATTACATGTTGAGAAATCAATTTAGAAATCCTAAAAATTTAGTTTAAATAACGTTTGCTTTTCTTTTCCATCAGCTATATCTTAATAAAGACACAGAGCTAAATTCATATATATTTTAAATACTTTCACTAGCTCGCGCTTTCTATCAAGTGTAAATCAAAGCGATAAATTTTCGGGTGGCCACATTATATTCATGTATTTTTTTTGGAAACTTTTGGAAAAATATAAATTGCAGTTATTGATTTAGGCGTGATTTGGAAGATAAACAATTGCTTATAAAAGAGTGTTTTTTTACTACTTTTTATTGTTTACATCATGTGCAATTTTTAACAGTCTGTTTTTTAGGGCTAATTAAATGTTATTTATTTAGAATTGTGCTTTCTAATTTTCAGCATAATTTTGTTCACTTTCCGATAACATCAAGACTAGATGCAAAAGCATACTGGATTTTGGAACTGGAATTCAATCAATATTCCCAATTCCGCGACTGTATATATATTGGAAATAAATTTGTACCAATCAAAGTTACCTTATTATAACTTTCTGTGTATCTTGCAAATTTTCAAGAAATGTTATCTGGAATTTCGATTTAATTCATAAAGCTGATTTTTCTTAATAAGAGATGACGCGCTGTTAATTCCAGATTCTCTCTCTTCTTTCTCCAATTACATCATTGGTTAGTATTAGAGGGTGGCTTTGGGTTATGTATCTTTGGAGAAATAGTATTATACTTTGCACTATATTTGTTTCGTACTATGTTTTCTTTTAAACATTCTCGATTTTTGGAAGTTTTACAAATCTTAGTTGAAAATTTCAGAAAAAAAATCGTATTATTGGAACTAAGTTTGTTATCATTAATTAAGTATGCCTGTGGAAGGTGAATATTTGATTTTTTATCGCTATATTTTCAGTATTATATTTATTATTATGGTTAGACTTTATAATTTTAACTGCCTAAAATACCTACATTACATATATTTACATTCAAGTATATATATATATATATATATATATATATATATTTATATAACCTGAGACGTGCATCTACATCCATTAAAACGGATATTTGGTTTAACCTACTAATCACATTAAATATTTCTTTTGCAGAAAGTCCCGATAGTCGAATATAATATACACGTCAAAGATTACTTTTAATTTTTTTTAGAATCTGGCAACGGCTTCACGTCTGTTTGTAATATGGCGAAGTGGTTGCGTCAACGCGGTGTTCGACCAGGAGCTAGTAACTTCCAATTTTTCTTTACTTAATTTTGTTTTTTTTAATCACATTTTATATTGTATAAATTAATTTTAATGTTTTTGTACTACACTAGTTAGTGTTTAACTATAATTTTGATATATTTATTGCTTTAAAGATTAATTTAATATCATCCATTAAAATTGATGTTGGGTTTTATTTGATTAAAGTTACATTTAGTTTTAGTATTAGTTTTGGTTTTAATCATGTGCTAGCTTTCCAAATATTTGATATTTATTTAATCTCTTTGTAATGTTTTATTTACTTTTTATAAAAAAGAGTCTTCAAATATTGCCTATTTTTGCATTATATTTTAGCCAAAATATTAACAGCATTAAAAGCATTAGAACTAATAGCAAATGGGGATGACTCTGATCTTGATTTTAGTGATGAAGATTTTAATGTTACTAAAATTTATAAAGATTCTTCTGAAGTTAAAAATGAGACTACTGAAGAATCAGTCAATAATTTTGCTGATGGTTCAGTTATCGAAAGTAACGGAAATGAAATAGCAAAATAGCCCACTTTGATTTAGAAGAGATCTTTCATGTAAGTTGTAGTTATAAATTATGTACCTATCAAGTTTTTTTTTATGTGTAAATTAAGAAAATTATCTCGTCTAACATTTTGTTGTTAGAAATTCATAAATATAACAAAAACATTTAAATTTATACAACTAAAAATATTTTATTTTCACAAGCATCCTGATATCTGATTTCTGCACATAAAATTTAAAGCACATGATTATTTAAAAAGTTACATTGATAATAATATATATTCAAAAAAGAGAGGGGGCATTCGATTATAAATTACGATGCAACAATACACATTTTATTATGGATGTTGATTCGGCACACTTCAATGTATAAATGTATAGTTCTATTTATATATTTAGTAATTTAAATTAAATCTATATTATTTTCTTTATTAATTAATAATGTTAAGGTTAAACTTGTATAAACTTGTAACGGACAATATCATATTAATATCTCATACATAGTATATTATATTACACGAGCATAAAAAGTGTATGTATTAATTTTAAGTTTTATTCTTTTTTCCATCCTCTCCCCCATAATTATGTATTTTAAATTTTGTGCACGTTTGTGGACATATTAATTGTTACTTATTATTTTCAAAATATAAATTGTTAATTTAAATTTAATAAGCCTCATAAATTATTATTTTATTTATTTATTTATTTTACTTACTTATTTCATTATTTATTTAAGTGATTATGCACTGCTATGACAGTAATTTAAATATAATAGAGTATTGTACATATATGGGGCATTGTCACAATCTTTTGAATTTTGGAAAAAAAAAATCTGGCGAAATTAAACTTGCTAAAATAACATTTTAATCTGGTAGACGAATGCCTTAATGATTCAAAATATCGAAAAAATGGTCAGCAGCGAAAAATGTTTTATTTAACTGAGGTTTAAGTTAAACTTGCGAGTTTAATTTTCCTTACCATTTTACCCCTATAACTTTTTATTTTCTTCTAAATTTTTATTTATAATGAATTTGCATAGTACCCACAGGACATTCAAATAAGAAATAATAACAATGTAGTACTTTTAATACAGAATTTTTGTATAACATTGTCTTAAAAGGGTGTTAAAGTAGGGACGGTAAGGTACAAAAAGGGGATGGTATTGGAAAAAAGGACGGTAAGGATGGAACGGTAAGGAAAATTACCACCTATTTTTAGGAAAATCATGTTGAGACTAAGTGATAGCCACAATGTTCATTGATTTTTAGAAACAGTTGTTAACATTGGATTAAATTAATTTTTTTTTTAAATTTACCTCGAAAAGTGCAGGAATAAACCTTGGGGACGGTGAGACTACCAATAAAGCCACGATGCTTGAAATTGATATTTAAATGCTGATTTAAATTCTACAGTAAATTTCCTGGCAAAGAATTTTAGACATTATTTCTCTAGCATACTTCTGCATGAGAAAAAACTTGAAAAAAAATTCTGTGGCTGCATCTGAAATAATTTTCTGTATAATTTTAGAAGAGGGATGGTAAGGAATCTAAAACCCAGACACAGAGTTTAAAAAATAATAACAACCCTAAAAATGTGTGCAAGTTAATTTTTAGGTACATATTTATAAAAAGCAATAGTTCCAGTTTCAGAAAAAAATTACATCGAATTATTTTTATTGAAACAATTTTATCCAGACAGCTCCAAACTTAAAAATCAGCATCAGGGACACGAGACGGTATAGGGGTTTTTCAAGTGTTTGGACCCCCAACACCGTCCAAAACTTATTTATCCCGTTAATATTGTTGTGCAATCATGCAATGGGATGTTCCCCAGTATATGAAAAAAAAAAAAAAACACAAAAAAGTGTATTAAAATAAAAATTATTATTCAGGGACATGAAAGTCAAAAGATTGTGAGAATGCTCCATATGTATATAAAATATTAACTAATGAGTAACCCATATCATCATTTTACTTATTTATTTATTTAAATTTACATTTTGGTATGCATACATACATACATATTTCTAATTCATCAATTTTATTCAATAAATATAATTACTGTTTTATGCTTAATTGACTTATAGTTATTACTATAATTTATTAAATCATTTAGTTATTTATTCTTATATATGCTATGTATATATTAACATACTTTTAATTATCATTTATAATACAGTTTCTGCTTTAAAGCTTAATTAATTAGTTATTAATATTTATTGATATATTTATTTTAATTTTACATTATTTTTTATTCAAAAATTTTTTTTACTAATAATAAATACTTGTGCAATAGTTTTAAACCTATCATTTAACGACATATGACAGCACTTTTTTGATTCATTGTATAACAAACTGGAATTTATGTTTAAGTGTAATACAGACGGCAGCACCATATCTTATATAAACCTGCCTATACTATACATTATTACTCCTCGGTCCATAATTATTTTAAAAAAAATTGGCAACATGTGCAAATCATCTCTTATACACTTTTTTTCTTTATCATTCAAATTCAGAATGGATCTTTAATTGGTAATATACTTTTCTATTTTAATTCATTTCAATCATTTTTTTTTTAAACAAATTGCTTGCTAGCATTTTAATTTCTGGATTTATTGTGTCCGATAGCCCTAATTTCGCATTCTTTAGCTTTTTATGGCTAATGCGAAGAGGAAACCACACTTGTTATTGGTTGTAATCAAGGTAATTGGAGCTTAACGAATTTGCCTTGGTTCCACAAAATTCGATTTTTAAAATGTTTACTGTGCTTTCAAATCCATGTTGCACTTATTATGGGGACCGTAGACTTATATGGTGGTTTATACATAATTTCTAATTTGAATAAATTAAATTTATTATTTATACGTTCACAATAGTTGTTGATAATTTGTAAGGTTTCATAATGGTTATATATATATATATATATATATATATATATATATATATATATATATATATAGACCAAGTCAAAAAATTAGAATAATAGAAAAAAAGGAATTGTGAAAAAAGATTTTTTTATGTATCGCTTATACAAAAAGTAATACAGGATAAAACTTAATATTGTAAGAATCTACATAGTTTGTAGTATCTCTTAGCATGAAAATTAAAGGAAATAATACATAAATTAAAATAATTCGCACTTGGAAAAAATTAAAATATTAGAATAACCATTTACCTGATTCAAAATATTAGAATAATGCATTGTAAATAATACGTGTTTAAGAAAAGGGGATAATAGTTATTCTTTAATATTTTTAACACCACCTTTACATTTTATAACAGCACGAATTCGTTTTGCCAAGCTAGCTACAAGTGTCTCGCAATGTTTTCTGTCCCGACATGACAATATCGACTTTATGCTGGAAAGAAGCTCAACTTTGCTTTTTAACGAAATAACTTGCAGTCTTTTCTTCATTATTTCCCGCAAATTCTCTACTGGATTTAAATCCGTCGAATTGGCCGGCCAGGGAAGTAAGTTAATTTGATGTTAGCTAAGACAGTTCTTGGTGAACACTGGCCTGTGTGAAGGTGTTAAATCATGTTGGAAAATAAAATCGTCACCACACAGATTACCGACGATGGTATTATGAAATACTCAAGAATTTCTTGATATATCTCAGAATTAATCCTTTCGTTAACGATACATAGCCTTCCTTGATCATCTGCACTTGCAGTCATGCAAGCCCATACCATTGCACAGGCTGCAAATTTCACTGATCGTTTCATGCAGTCCTTATCATATGCTTCTTGCTTCATTCACCATACACGAACACCTTGCTCACTATATGTTACGCAAAACACACTTTCATCACTAAACAATATCTTTTTCCAATTATCCAGATCCCATAAAAGCCTTATTTTTTCACCACTTCACTCTCTCCCTTTTCTGTTAAACAGTCATGAGGGGCTGTATCTTTGGTACACGAGATTGAAATCCAAGTTTATAGAGACGTCTTAGTATTGTAGATTTACTCACATGAGCACCGTGTTCTTTCCACTTTCGATGCAAATATCTTACAATTCTAAAACTTTTTTTATAATACTCTTTATCATTCTATCATCTCTCTGAGTATTTTTTGGCTTTCGGCAGCTAATCAGATGCCTGTTTTCAAAATTTCCGTCTGGAAAATGTGTCGGTCCGTTAGTTGAAATTCGCTGCAAGATGAATGGTGCATTGTATAAAGATATCTTGCAAGATCATTTTCTGCCTTATTGGAGGAAAAATTTTGGTCACAACTATTTGTTTCAGCATGATAACGACCCAAATTTTACATGCAAGCTCGCCAAGCATTGGCTTTAGCACAAAAATTTCCGCTTTTAAAATGGACCCCCCAGTCTCCCGAATCAGAAAACACTAGAAAATCTTTGGAACAAACTTAAAAACGTGTGCGGAATTATAAGTATTCCAATTCAGAAGAATTTACCCAAACATTGCAAGAACCGTGGAAAAACTTACCATAGACGATTTGCAACCGTTCTTTGAATTGATGCCACGTCGCTGCACCGCAGTACTTATTCTTAAATGTATGAAGACAAAATACTGATTTTAAATGTTGTTGATCACTGTCATTTTCTATTATAACACCCTTTTTTCCAAACTTCCCGAGATGGCCGGAAACTTTTGAGATCATGCGTTTTCTTTGGAATTAATTTTGTCAATTAAATTTATTGATATTTATTTTTTATTCCATAAATATATCCCTAACTATTATGTCAATAAAGTACATAAATATCACTTTGAGATTCCTCTTCATATGGACATACTTACAAATTTACCAAAAATTTTATGCTGGCCGGAAACTTTTGACCGCTACTGTATATACGTATATAAGAAAATATCTTTAAACATTTAAAACTCTCTTTAGCTTAATGCATATGTATATATACATATACAGGGTGAATCTAAACTCTTGTGGAAAAACGTTAAGGTGTGATAGTACAAATCAAGGCAAACAATATTAAATAGGAAACTAAGGGTCTCAAACGTGTTCCAAAGGAGATAGGCGCCATTAAAGTTTAGGGTCCAAAATTTAAAAAGAAATTATAAAAAACGTAAAAATTGGCCGATTCGTTTGCAATTTTCGCTAAAACTATTCTTTATGTCAGTATCTCCTTGAAAATAAATTTTAAAGCTAAAGTTCAAGAGGGTGCTTTAGACTTTGGAATAACGAACAACTATTTTTTACCTTTTTTTTTTTTTTATATCATTAAATGCTTTCAAAAGCTTAGACTTAAACTTAAATTTTGAGCTCAAAATTTGAATCGTTGGGAGTAGTTAAGTAGCGCAAACTAAACTGTGTTCAGAAGTTGAAATTTAAAACATCCCCCTCCCCTGAA
Organism: Maratus speciosus; assembly: GCA_963932465.1. NCBI lineage: Eukaryota > Metazoa > Arthropoda > Arachnida > Araneae > Salticidae > Maratus > Maratus speciosus. Next base: position 278,980,806 of record OZ010788.1, on the reverse strand, counting down.
CACAGTTCAGTTTGCGCTACTTAACCACTCCCAATGATTCAAATTTTGAGCTCAAAATTTCAGTCTATGTCTAATCTTTTGAAAACGCTTAATGAGATACATAAAATAACGGTAAAAAATAGTTTTTCGTTACTCCAAAGTCTAAAGCACTCTTTATCGGGATTTTTTTAACTTTATCTTTGAAATTTATTTTCAGGCAAATACTGACATAAAGAATAGTTTTAGCGAAAACCGTAACAGAATCGACCAATTTTTCCTGTTTTTATACTCATTTGAAATTTTGGACCCTAAACCTTAATGACGTCTATCTCCCTCGGAAGACGTTTGGGACCCTTAGTTCCCTATTTAATATTGTTTGTCTTGATGTGTACTATAGCCCCTTAAAGTTTTGCCCAAGAGTTTAGATTAACTCTGTATATACATTGGGAAAAGTATTTTTAGTATTTATTATTATTATTATTTCCAGGCAAATGGTTTCCGTGAAATAATACGCATAAATTCTTTTTTGTATATTGACATACGTAAAATAATTAATATTATATATGTGTGCGTAAAGGAAATCATGTATAATAGACATTGGAAAACCAGATAAGATCAATATCTTTCTCTTTGAAAGAAGAGCTGTTGAATATCACCTAGTGCTTTTATTAATTTTCCCTCAAACTAAAACAAAAATGAAAACTAATTAAATCTAGATTTATAGTTCGAATTAATGTGCCTTATTTTCTACTTTGATAATTTAATTATCCCAATAGAATGTGATACACTGAAAATAATTTATTTCACTCTGACATTTTTCTAAAATTAATTTGCAATATATAATTATGGGTATATGTGCACTACTAAAAATCAGACATTTCAAATAGAAATGTTATTGTTGTTACCAAGAAATACAGCACTTATTTTGCGTTGCATCCGACTAAAAATTGTTTGACATCAGCTCTTATATTTTTAATCAGCAGTAAACATTTACCCGAAATCACACTTATGATTTAATCTTGTGTAATTAAGTTCTGAAGAAAGTTTAGAATTTAATTCCATTGTGTTGTTTCTTAAGTTGAGTGAAATGAATGTTGTTTTTCATCTGAGAAGTTATTAAAATTCCCATTTTTTTAAAAAAATTCATAATAATTGCAAACTACCGTTAGACACATGAGGCATTCTCACAAAATTTTAACTTTCAGGAATAAAAATCTGGTGAAATTAAACTTAATGAAATAACATTTTAAACTTATAGACGAATGCCTTAATGATTCAAAATAAAGAAAAACTGGTCAGCAGTGATAATTTGTTTTTAAATTTAACTGAGGTTTAAGTCAAACTTGCGTGTTTAATTTTCTTTACCGTTCCCTTGAAATTTTACCTCGCTAACTTTTTATTTTCTCCTAAATTTTAACTTATAATGAATTTGCATAGTACCCAATGAAATAATAACAATGTAGTATTTTAGTACAAAATTTTGGTATTACATTCTCTGAAAGGGATGTTACGAAATGGGCGGTAAGAAAAAAAAAGTACGGTAAGGGAAAAAAAAAAGGAACGGTAAGTAAAATTACCATCTATTTTTAGGCAAATCATGTTAAGACTAAGTGATAGCCACAATGTTCATTGATTTTTAGGAACAGTTATTTACATTGGATTAAATTAAAAAGAAAATAATAATAATATACCTCGAAAAGTGCAGGAATAAACCTTGGGAACGGTAAGGCTACCAATAAAGCCACGATGCTTGAAATTGATATTTAAATGCTGATTTAAATTCTGCAGTAAATTTCTTGTCAAAGAATTTTAGTCATTCTTTCTCTAACATACTTCTGCATGGGAAAAATATAAAAAAATTCTGTGGCTGCATCTGAAGTGATTTTCTGTATAATTTTATCAAGAAAGGCGGTAAGGAATCAAAAATCCAGGGACAGAGTTAAAAAAATAATAATAACCATAAAAATATGTGCAGGTAAAACTTTTTGCTACATATTTATATAAAACAATAGTCCCAGTTTAGGGGAAAATTTACCTCGAATTACTTTTATAGGAACAATTTTACAGAGACAGCTCCAAACTTAAAAATCAGCATCAGGGACACGGGACGGTAAGGAATTTCGTGGTATATTTGAACCCCCAACATCCCCCAAAAGTTATTTATCTCATTAAAGGGTTTCCGGGACACAATTTAAAATAATTTTTATTTATTGAGTTAAAAATTTAAATTTTTTTGCAATGGTTAACCATGTTATTTGTAAACAAAATCACGCATTAAAACTTCTCATATACATTTAAAAAAAAATTAATCAAAAATTCATTAAAAAGTGGGGTACTTTAAAGTTATAACTCAGAATATTATTTGTAGAATTTCAATTTTTTTTATTTAAATAAACAGAAATATATGTTTTAATTTAGATTCAGCATTATAAAAAATATTAATTTGAAAAAAAAAATAAAAATATTTAAAGTAAAAATTAAAAAAAAATGGCGTAACTTTTTAAAAAGAATCATATTTTTAAACGTAAATATTTTTTTTCTAATTTGCTGAATCAAAGGGTCATTCCATGTCAGTTCAGGCAGGCATGTAACCCACCATCACAGATTTTGATGAAACTGCGTATGTTTGTTCCTTTTATTAAGATATGATTCCGAGTATTTTTTTTTACTTCTTGGTCAAATAGTTTCTGAGAAAAAAATTGTCAAAATTTTGAAAAACTGCCATCAGTTGGCATTCTTGACTGCTTGATTTTCAAATGTAGCATGACATAAATATGATCATATTTCAATATCTATTCCACAAATCATCTTCAAATAATTTATGCATAATATATAGGGTACGTATTTTATGAAAAAAAATACTGTTACGCTTATATAACATTTTAAGTGTGTCTAAAAAAATGTTTAATCTTTGAAGTCGTGATTTTTTTATGAAAAATAATGCATTAACTGAAATAGCATTATTAACAAAAGGCGGTATTTTTATTAAATTTATTTTTTGTGGGGGATATACTTAAAGGTGTTCTTTACCTGATTCCGAAATAAAAGTAGTGGGATTTTGGGTGTTTTTAGTAGTATTTCATATTTAAAAATATTTTGAGGCGTATTTCAAATCAAATCAAGCAGAGTCATTCCATGTCAGTTCGCCTAAGACATTTAATTCACTGTCACAAATTTCAATGAAACTGGGTATGTTTATAGCTCATTTTAAGACAGGATCAAGGAAATTAAAGGTAAAATATTTTTTAAGATAAAAAAAATATCTAAATTTTGAAATTTTTTAAAAATGTTTTTAATGACAGATCTATATTCAAAGACTGCATAAAAAAAGTCATTTCAATATAAAATCACTAAATAAGTTTCAAATAATGTATATGTGACAAATAATGTAGGCAGATTATTATTTATTGTTGTTTGTCATGTTTAAATGCTAAGAGTGTGTTTAATCTTGTGAATTCTTAAAATCAAGAATTTTGTGAAAAATAATGTGTTAATCAAAAATTTATTATTAACCGAAGGCAGGCTGTTATTACTTTTTTTAATTGTACGTAAAAATATCTTTTTAATAGTTATAAAATAAAAATAGTGAAAATATGAGCAATTTTAACAAAATTTTCATAAAATGTGAATGTTTAATGATAAATATTGAATCTTTTCATGCTAAGATGTACTAAAATGACTACGATATCGTGTATTTCTACTCTTGCGTAAATATAATACATACAATAATAAAATAACAAATATTATTTACAGCAATAAAAATTAAATTAAATAGTACCGGTTCCTTTATCAACACTACATTGTTCAACAGCCGACTTAAAATCAACAGCCCACTCTTATTGAAAAATACTTTCAACTGTTCAAATAATAAATAAACTGCATTTAAAAATTTTAATATCAACTTATTATCTTAAGACGATAATAATAACTAAACAACATGATGAATTTATAAATCAGCTTTTAATTGAAAAGTCATGAAATGGTCCCTTTAAATATTGTTGTTCATCGAGTCAATCAAAACAAATTATATAAAAAAAAATAGTGAGCCTAATATGCTGACTGCAATGGCACTTCTAACAAAACTAATTAATTCATTACCATCTGAAATCAAACCCGAAAGATCAAAAAGAAAAAAAATCATCTGTAGTGTGAATGTGACATACTCAGTGGTTGTTGAGGTAGGAATGTCTTTGTGACATTTTCACCTGTACTTCAATAAAATATAAACATGTAAGCTTTTTTCATTCATCCAAATTAAGTAAAACAATTATAAAATTTTGTTGTCATTACACCAGATGTTAAATTTTTCGTTACATACTATTAGATAAGTTCTTTACTTTTAGACATTATTGACATAATATCATAAAATTTACTATATGTATTTTCTATAAGTGTATAAACAATATATATATGCTTTATTAAACATAAATGAATAATTTTTAAATAATTTGTTTGAGAACAGGGATATATATACACACATATATATGTTGAAAATCCATCTTTCAGCAATACTGTGATGAAATAAATCAAATTACCGTAATTTCCGGTGTATAGCCCGCGGATCAAACAATCGTGTTTCGACCCAGAAATTTTTAAAAATAAAATGTAACTTTTTAGATCACAGTAAATATAGGTCTTCAAATACTGAATAAAATTTCTGGGTCCAAACTGAATTGTTTGATCTGCGGGCTATACATCCGAAATTACGATACATATCATTAGAAACTGAATAAAGTTACAAAAGTCAGTGGTGCAAAATTGGCGCAGAGGAGGAGCCTATTGACACCACTAAATTTGAGTAGTATTTTTCGGCATATTTAATGATAGAATTTCTGAGTTTTTATTAAGGTGAAACATACTATAAAATATTAGTGGTGTCAATAGGCTCCGCCTCTGCGCCAATTTTCCACCACTGAAAAGTGCAACTCATTAAGTTTTAAATATTTTTTTAGATATAGTTATTTGAAAGATATAAATATAATGGATTATGCATTTTTTGCATATATTTAAAGCACAATACGTCAAAATTTTCTTCAAAAGAGTGAAATTTGGTATTTTTTTTTTCAATATTAGCAGCTCAATGCTAAATTTTCAATATTAACAGCCAAATATGAGTTTAAAGATTAGGACTGTCATTTTGAAAATTTCTATTGGGCGGCGAGGAGCTAGTGATTTTTCTCTTTTTTGGAAAGGGATAATTGCTCTTCGCCCTAGAAGTTTTACTAAAAAACAATATTGTTTATTTTTTTCCTTAAGAAACGAACATAAAAGATAATTTGAAAAATAAAATAAATGTATAAATAAAAATATTTCCAGGGATGATACATTGGATAGGTTTTACATTTGAAAATATTGATAATTTTAAATATGATTTAAATACTACTAAAACCAACCAAAATCCCACTATTTTTATTTCAGATCCAGTTATAATGTAGTATTATGTACAATTTAAAATTAAAAAATTAGTCATAGAAACTCCGCCTCTGATTGATAAAGATTTTTTTAATAATTTCATTATTTTTTGTAAAATATTTTTGATTTCAAAGATTATACAATTTTTTAGACACATTTAAATATTTTTTAACATTACAGCAATATTATTTTCATAATCTACATACTTTATTTACCTTGCTTAAATTATTCGAAGAAGATTTCTTTATTAATTATTGAAATATGATTTTATATATAAAATGAGGCCTTTGAAAATTGAACAATCATTAATGGCAACTCGTGGCATTTTTCCAAAATTTTGATAATTTTTTTCTCATATGTTCACTATTTTTATTTTATAACCATTTAAAAGATATTTTTACGTACAATTAAAAAAAAGCAATAACACCCTGCCTTCGGTTAATAATAAATTTTTGATTAACACATTATTTTTGACAAAATTCTTGATTTTAGAAATTCATAAGATAAAAGACACTCTTAGTGTTTAAACATGATAAAAAACAAGAAATAATAATCAGCCTACATTATTTGTCACATATACATTATTTCAAACCTATTTAGTGATTTTATATTGAAATGACTTTTTTTTTCAATGCAGTCTTTGAATATCGAACTGTCATTTAAAAAATTTAAAACAATTTTTCAAAATTTTGATATTTTTTATATTAAAAAATATTTTACTTAGGATCAAGAAAATTAAAGGTGATTACGTCTTAAAATAAGCTATAAACAAACCCAATTTCATCGAAATTTGTGACAGTGATTAAATGGCTTAGGGGAACTGACATGGAATGACTCTGCTTGATTTGATATGAAATGCACCTCAAAATGTTTTTAAATAGGAAATACTACCAAAAACACCCAAAATCCCACTATTTTTATTTCAGAATCAGGTAAAGGACACCTTTAAGTATATCTCCCATAAAAAATAAATTTAATAAAAATACCGCCTTTTGTTGATAATGCTTTTTTTGTTAATGCATTATTTTTCATAAAAAATTCACGACTTCAAAGTTTAAATATTTTTTTAGACACACTTAAAATGTTATAAGCGCAACAATATATTTTTTTTCATAAGCTGCGTACCCTAAATATTGTGCATAAATTATTTGAAGATGATTTGTAGAGTAGATATTGAAGTATAATTATATATATGACTTGCTACATTTGAAAACCGAGCTATCAAGAATGCCAACTGACGGCAGTTTTTCAAAATTTTGACAATTTTTTTCTCAGAAACTATTTCACCAAGGAGCAAAAAAAATTACTGGTGATCATATCTTAATAGTAAGAACAAACACATGCAGTTTCATTAAAATCTGTGATGGTGGGTTACTTATTGATATTTTACTGCCTGATTTGACGTGGAATGCCCCCAAAATTAAAACAATTGTAAAAGACAGGTTCCAAGTTTGAACATTTTATCTTTAACGGTTCTTGACTTATAACGATTTAAATACGAGAAATTGGGGAAAAAGCCATCATGAAGAAAAACGCATTTTCACAAGAAATCGCTTTCATGACAGCTATTGCTTGAAAACTAGATTTTGAAAACAAACCAAAACGAAAAATTTAATATTTCCTGTTCTAATTAAGATAGAAACATGATTTAAACGTCATTTTAAGCAGAGAAACACAGAGAAATTTTTAATGCAATAAAAGTTTTTTTTTTTTTTAGAAAATTTGGAGATCTTTGTATCCCGAATCCCCTTAATGTTGTTATACAGTCATGCATTGGAATTTTTCCAATATACGAAATAAAGAAAAGCAAGAATATGTACTAAAATAAAAATTATTATTTAGGGACTTAAAAGTTAAAATTAGGTGAGAATGCCTCATATATATTTCAATTAGAATGAAACTTACGGCAGATAAATTTACAATATCACTTAATTTTAACATTTTAAAATGTCAATTTCTTTATATTTATCTGTTTTGTATTACATTGTCTATCTTTTGCTAATAATTAGTGTATCATACCGGCAGCTTTCGAAATTGGAAACATGGCAGCCTCAATAAAAATAGTATGCTTTAACAAATTAACTAAAATATGTTCTAACTTTACATAGAAACTTTGGTAAATTCTACTAAATAGTATATGAATTTGATTTGACCCTTTGTGCTCCAATTGTGCTTTCAAACACATCGACTGACAATAATAAAAATTTAGTTTGTGTTGTACAGTCGTGGAAAAAAAAAAGTAAACACCCCCTACTAACTCCTCAGCAAATTATCGTAGACAAAAGTTACTGGTACCGAATGATTGGAAATAAAGTCTACTTTTAAACGATGTATATAAAATTTGCTTAGGGGGCCATCTACATATTAAAACGAATCCAAACTTCATTTTTTTCAATGGCAATACCCACTTTTAACGAGATATTTCAAATCTTTGGTTTAAACTATGCCTAGACACCAAATTTCAAGTCATTTGAATGATAAGTTTTTGAATTATAAACATTCAAAATTCAGTGCTTCTAATGTTAAATTACATTTTCATATTTTTATTTATAACTTCTGAAATTATGATCCTAATGTTTTAATTTTTTGTGAAGCAATAATACTAATATACTCAAACATAAATACGTTGAATTTGCAATTTTTATGATTTTCTGATATGAATTATGAATTATGAAATTAATATTAAAAAAAAATTATGAATTGCAACCTACAATTTTTTTAATGGATTCAGATTTATTAAGTCCTGCTTTATCCAAAATCCAAAATTTCACATTTTTCTTCCAAGAAGTTTTCAAATGATGCTTAAAAAACGGCAAAATGATGGTTTAAGGAGCCGTCTATAATAGAAGTGACTAAATATTTTGAAATTTCTTTTGCTATCCTATAATCTAACAGGCTTAATTGACTGCTTAAGTTGCCTTGATCAAGAAGGGAGCTCTCTCGGTTAACAATCGACTACCGAACTTCAATTTGGATACAGCCCTTAAAATACGCTCGTTTTAAAATAAGTAATTTCTCGGAAACTTATGGTACGAATTGCATAAAAATTTGTTTTTAGACTAATTGAAGGGTGTAGAGTTCATTTATGCTGTCAGAATTGTGTACTGCTATTGAAAAAACGAAGTTATGATTCGTTTTAATATGTAGATGGCCCCCTAAGCTAATTTTATATACATCATTTAAAAGTAGACTTTATTTCCAATCGTTCGGTACCAGTAACTTTCTTCTACGATAGTTTGTTGAGGAGTTAGTAGGGGGTGTTTACTTTTTTTTTTCCACGACTGTACATACAGTACTTTGTCATGTTCCAAAAGTATTATTCGTTGTATAAAGCGCAAATCTATTTTATAAAGTAAAAACATTTCCGTGAGTACCGTTGATGTCATATTGACAATGGCAACACTTGATGAATATATTTCGCATTAACCGCAAATTTTTAACTTGCATACATAGGCCAAATTAGATTCGTACATTGCCTAATAGGAAAACAAAATGTCCTTTCAAGTGCAATTTGTTTGAAAAGTGTATCTCAATTTACTAAATTTTTTATAGTTTTTAAAAATAATTTTCAAACGTGTAATTTTTTTTAATGAGTTACAGCTCGATTACGAAAGGTCCCGTTTGCACATAAAAAAATATAAATAGTTAAGCATTTGTTTTCAGAAATGTTCTGCAATGAAATTAAAACTTTCTCAATAAATAAATAAATAATATTATTTAATATTTTATATATTTTATATAATATTTTATAATATTTAATTTAAGTTTATATATTATTTAATATAACATAAGTAAAACACAAATTTAACTGATATGTAATCGAACTACGAGCTTAAACTCTAAAATAATCAGAATCAAAAAGGTTGCTGTAAGTAACGAAATCCTTGGCGATTTGCTAGGATATGAACTCCCTGGCATGGGGTTAATACGAAAGCATCGAGAACAATACTTTAAAAACAATGCTTTAAAAAACAATACTTTAAAGAAACGATTTGAGTAAAGTTGCATATATTCTACAAAAACTCCTATAAAAATTGATTTAGTTTATTATTTTTAATGTGTGAAATCTTTCTAAAATGTATTTATGATTGCAGAAATCTTCTAACTTACTTTTGAATATTCAGAAAAAAATTCTTTCAAAAGTAAAATTACCATTAATTCATTTTTCGATATAAGGGGTTAAATTTGAAAAGACCTATATTGGAAATAAGCTTTGAAGGTTTAATTTTTTTCTTTCTTTTTTAGTACGATGAATTATGCATCACATCATTGAATATCGTTATATTTTATGTCATGTTAGGTAACTACTATAGATTAAGTCTAAGTAAATCAAATTCGACATTCTACTCGGAGTGTATGCATACATATATCACAAAGAAAATATCAAAGAATTATTCTCGAACCAATTTTATGAAGTGTGTTAGGAATGTTTTTTCGGCATTCGGTCGTCTCGAGTATTTATGCACTACTAAGTGCAATGGCCGACTGTTTAGTATCAGAATGGTAATCTCTGAATGCAAAAGTGACGTAGCAAACAACAGATATTGATTTACGTACAGCTTTCAACAAGATAATTAATAACGAGATAGACCACATGATATTAATTATGAAAATCTGATATAGAATATTTCTATTTTTTTTAACCGAACATAAGAATGCCACACACTAGCCTAATTTATTTTCCAGCGAAAATATACTAGTAAATTAATGTTGAAATATAGGAATGAATGTTGCAATACTACATTTTGATAAGAATGTGACATATTACTTCATATATGCGGTGCAGCATCAAATTTTAGCGTATGTCAGTTAATTATTAATTTAATAAGGGAAATGGTGTTTCGACGAAGCAAGCTTGTTTCATATTAATGAATTAATATGCAATTCCAAACCTGATTAGCGTACGCTAAAATGGAAAACCTGTGTAAATATTATCATTTAATTGCTAAAAACGATCATATATGAATTTAAAAAATGGATTTAAAAAAAAAAGATCGGTTTTTGTTCTCATCATAATAAATTCTCATATATTATACATTCAGATTACAGCACAGAATGAAAATGTAAAAATATTAAATACTTCCGTTCATAAATTTACTTCCGAACGAAAATAAGTTTAAATATCAATAATATTTATTCGAAGATCTTGAGCATGTTTACAATTGAATACAGAAAAATAGTATATCACAACAAAGGTTTTAAATAGTGAATTACCAAGAGGAAGCGTTAAATATTGTTATACGAGGTTGGGCTAATAAGTAATGCACACAAACTTGTAGAGCGCGAACGAAATTACCTTCAGAAGCGCGCCCAGTGGTATGTGGAAGTAACATTCCCCTCTATGCGCATGTGCAGATTTGAAGTCGCTGAATTCATCCAGTGTGTTTTGAGAAGGAGAAGTGTAGAGACGTGTTCTAGTGCTATGTCAACGCAATTGAAACAGCGTGCTGTTGTCGAATTTTCAACTGCTGAAAAAGAGACTCATGCTGATATCCATGGTCGATTAAAGATGACGATGCTATTGATAAGTCTACTGTAAATCGATCGGCAGTAAAGTTTTGTGATTACGAGCCTAGAAAAGCAATAATTGTTGATGAAAAACGCAACGGATCACTGCCCAAAACGATAACTATCGGAAACTCGTCAAAGATTTGATTCAAAATGGCCGGCGAATCGCACAAAAAGTGTATTGCAAACCATTTTAGAATATCCAAGAAACGTGTCTTCATTATTGAACAATTGGGATACCGTAAAATCCGCAACTGCAGAGGCTCTGCGAAACCTGAAGTTCGAACCGATTCCACAACCTCCTTACTTCCCCGATCTTGCGCCTTGCGATTTTTATTTTTTTCTCTACTCAAGCGAGATCTCAAGGGACAATACATCTCGGACGATGAGGTGAAGGCAGCTGTATAGTCATTCGAGAAAATTCGGAATTTTTTTTTATTGGCGGAATAAAAAAACTTGTTACACGTTGGGAGAAATTTGTTAGCCTTAACGGTGACTATGTTGAAAAATAAATATATGATTTTGAAGCTTAAGAATTGTACTTTAATGTACTTTTTGTCTGATCTTGCTATATGTTTTCATTCGTGTTCTACATTCAGTTGTGCATTTCTTTTCAGCCTACCCTCGTATTATGAACATTGTCAACATGTTATTTTTTATTTTGTTTTAACATGTTTAACACTATCCGATTCCAAATTTAAAAACTCCATACGGACGGTTCGGTTATTTTTGAAGATTCGAAAAATTAGAACAAGGGTCGGGTTTTGACTAAAGTTTTTAAAAAATGTGCCATTGCTGCATGTGATTAACTTCTAATCAGATTTTCGTGTTCATTAATATTTTAGTGAAATAATTATCATGAAAGTAAATTTTGTTTTTCAACCTATTTTAGCAAAAAAAGTTCCAAGTTCCAACGGACGATTAGCATTCTAATCCAAGCAAAAGAGAAGATGAAGGATAAATATGAAATGTGAAGATCCGTGCAAAAGAGCAATTTTATTCTGGAAATAAAATAGAGTGTTTAGGTGAAGCTGTACTCTCTCTTTTGCCTTTGGGGCAAACATGGAGTAGAGTCCTGCGCGAGTCGGGTACAACCTGACCAGAATCCGCAAATTCCATTTTAACTCAATCCGCAACCCGACCCGAAACAGACCAAAAAAATTCCTCGACTCGCAACCTTACCTGAACCTGGAAAAATAATTTTTGACAACCCGCAACCCTATCCGAATCCGAGGTATTTCAACCCGTACACGACACGAACCTGCAATATTTCAGCCCGCAACCCGACACGAACACGCAATAAAAGAAAAGTAAACCATCTTTTAATGCCATTACGAAAAAACTCTACAATTGTATCTCTAATACCATATTTATATTTTTGATAGGAGAATGAACAAATCTATATTCTTTAATATTCAAATATAGTAAAACCTCTGAATGGTGGACACCTCGGGATCGTTGAATAGAGTCAAACAAAGGGTTGGGTTATGCCGAATTTTGTGTTTGCTGCTCGGAATTAATCTAATTTTTTTCTGCAGTTCGGGTTCACACTAGAAAAATCCTTGCGGGTCATATTGTATAAGTTTTTTGCCTTTGAGATTGTTGGGATTTTCACAAAAAGTTTGAGAACAACTATCAAATACCTTTAGAGTCCTGCCAAGTATGGGACTCAATTAAATGAATATCACAGGTATGTAAAATTATACCTGAACTTTGATACAATAAAAACAACTAAAGTAGAAAAATAATGTTTCAATCGATATTTAACGGTATAAAATTACAAATCTAATCTCTAAATATGCTTTAAAATTGGTTACGGTTTCAAACATGCCACTTATAACGTAACACCTTCTGTTACACAATTGTATTCTGCCTTATCGCACTTTAAAAATGAAATACGCAGCAATAAATAATCTTTCCTGTCTTTCTGTCTATCACACAGTATACTTTTTCCGTAACAACGTTAGAAATGTCAAGACTAGAACATTAAAATTGTAACTATTAAACAAGAAGGCTTTAGCAATGCAGAAGCATTCGTTATAATCCTTATCGCACCAGTAGTTGAAAAAGTATGTTTATATTAACTTCCAGAAACGAATTCTAAGACTAGAGAAATCGGACAGGCACGCATTTTGCTTTTGTGAAACTTTGATCTACGGTTTATCAGACTTTTAACGTGAAAAATATTTTGGAAATTCTTTTAAAAAATCGGGTCAACACGAAACCGACCCGCAAGAGTCAAAATGCCAACCCGAAACCGACCCGAACCCGAAATAATAAAAGCCAACCTGATCCGAACCCGATCAGCAACAAAAATGTTTTGAAGTCAACCTGTGGAGACAACCAGGAAATATAGCGCCAACCCGACCCGAGCCAAACCGCGGGTCGGGTTGTGTTCGGGTAAAAGCGGGTAACCCGACCCGATGCATGACTCTAACATAGAGTGTGAAATGATTTCTTTTTTTACTCAACTTTCGACGATATTGTATTTTTACTTTATTTTACATTAAGCTCATGCTTATAAGACGTATTTTTAGTTAGTTTTAGTTTCTTTTCTTTTTTTTTTTTTTTTTTTCAAATCCGAACATAAGAATGTCTCAGACTAGCCTAATTTTTTTCAAGCTAAATAATACTAAATGGATGTTGAATTATGAGAATGAATGTTGAAATACTGCATTTTGAAAATAATGTGATATATAGCTTCATGTATGCGGTGGAGCATCGAATTTAAGCGTATGCCAGTTAATTAGCAAAATTTAATAAGGGAAATGGAGTTTCGTAGAATCAAGCTTGTTCCGTATTTACGAATAAATTTGTAATTCACAACCTGATTAGCGTATGCTAAAGGGAAAAAAACCTGTTTAAGTATTATCATTTAATTAATAAAAATGATCAATTATGAATTTTAAAAAATGACGTTTAATAAAAGATGGATTTGTGTTCTCATCATAATAAACTGTCATATATTATTGCATGATATATACTGCCACATATATCTCATATATATCACACTGGCAGTATATATCGCATATATATACTGCCTACAATAAAATGGTCGTTTTCATGAAATTTTTCGATTTTTTTTTTTTTTTTTTTTTTTTTTTGCTATTAGAAAGAGCAATTGTTTAAGATTCCAAATCTGTTTTAATTTTATTTCTATAATTAATAGAACAGGAGTTGTGATCAATTAAATAAACAAGAAGTAATAAGAGAAATACTGGAAGTGGGCGTAGAAAGGCCAGGAGAAATGTAAACAATTTTTCTATGCATCCTTTTCTTACTTTTTTTACCTAAAAACACAAATAAACCTGAACTGACACTTCTAGATTAATTTTGTATGTATCTAACACATATATAAGAAATTTTTAAATGATATTTTTGGAAAATCAATTTTCTCGTTAACTCCATGTTCGAACTTCGAAGAACTTATTACTGCATCATGTAAACATATTTCAGTGAAATTTTCTCAGAATATTTTTCATAGTACTCACTATGTTCTGAACTAGAATGTAAGCTCTGTGTGATAATGTAATTATGTTATAGGTACTCAAAAATAAAAAAGGGTAATTTTAATTTTAAAAAGGGGTATTTGACATATTTAGAAATATTTCAATTAATTTTGAAGATTTTGTAAAGCTCCTAGTTCAGTGTACAGGTAAGTGCAATAGTAGTATGTAGTACAATGGTAAGTGAAATATATTTAGTTGAATTGAGTGTGCGCTGTCTGGCATGACATTTTGCTAAAAAAATGGCAAACCCCCCCAATTTTTAAGAAGGTTATGAATATATTGTTAGTATTTTATATTTTTCATCATTCTGTATTACAATGGAACAAAACATATGTGTATTTATTCAATATTGTGCTTTTTTTTTAAGCGTTCCGAACCTAAGCAGACCTTAATAAGTTTTTGTTTATCTATTTCTGAGTAATAAGAGTAAGTTTCGGTGCCGTAATAATATTATTTATACATTTATAATAAACAACATTCATCTCGAATATATACACTTAAAACTGGAAAAGTGCACAATTGATCATTTAGTGAAAATTTCTGCAAGTTTAAAGACATATGTTTCTACACACGTTCCTGAATACTAATTAACAGGTGCGATTTCTAATTCAGAAACTTTCTTTACACTTTTTTTTAAATTTAAATTAATTGCAATACTGTTTAGAAAATGAGATTTCACCAGTAATTGAATATTTCTTTTTCCCTAAAAGACTAAATGTGAATGTTCGCATTAAAAACAGCTGCCTAAAGATATGTATGCGGGTTAATCCAAAAATCAAGAAATTTACAACTATAATGAATATATAAAATTCAAAATACGTTTAATTTCTCCCCGTTAAAATTCAAGCCCATCTATAGTTGAAACTATAACTTGTAAAAAGACATTTCATTGTATGTTATATATTTTTTTAATAACTAAGGTTACACTATATACCGTAGGTGGGGGTAAAGATACGCACTTTCCATACATTTTGATTTTTAACGCACATATTGATGTAAACTTATGTAATGAGTGATTAAAATGTTAGATTAGAACCTTAGGCAAGTGCCACATCAACCGACATTCTGTCAAATTATAATTCTCTTAGAAATTGCAATTTAAAAAAACATTGCTCGGCGTATCTTTGCCCCATTGGTTGGGGTAAAAATACGCAGTGGTGGGGCAAAGATATGCAGTGCGTATTTTTGCCCCATTACTGTGGGGTTTAGCCCATCTCCAATAAAACGAAGGAGTTATGCAAAAGCATTAGAAAATTTCAATAGTATTTAGAATTAAACTGAAAATTGTAAGTTAAACCACGAAAAAAAAAACAAAACAAAAAAAAAAACAGCGGTCTATGAGACCGGAAATAGCAGTTAACCTCTAACTATTGTGACAAAAATTGTTGCATAAATACTGTGAGAGGTCCCAAAGACCCCTTGATCGTAGAATGAATAAAAGGGTTGACTGACTCATAAGATACTGTTTTTGCGTTAAACTTTATATAAAGGCTTATTGTAATAAAAAATCTCTTCATTTGGAAGTCTTTAGCGATACTACTAAGTTTTCAAACGAATCAAAATTAAACTAACATCAATAGTTAAATTGAAAATTACAAGTTAAGCTATTAAAACTGAATATCGCAGCGGTCTGTGAGACCGTTAACAGGAGTTAAAGGCTAAGACTTAAAACAAAATCGTTTCATGAAACAAGAATATTGATTTTTAAAAGTAGGTAGGTAGATACCTACGTTCTATATTGAAAAAAACTTAACTAGAAAAAGGAAAAGGTAATTAACTAGCTTATATTAGTTAAGTAGCTATTATATTTTATACAATATAAAAAATAAAACTTTCCACAACGTAATTGTGGAAGCTTTGCATCTAGCTAAAACGATAGGACAAAGTCCCAAATCTTAAGTTTGTGTGTATCTTTGCCCCAAGACGGATGCATACTTTTACCCTATTCTGCAGTATTTTACTTAACCTGGTACCGACAAATTTAAACAAATGTGATCGAGGTAAACTATACGGCATTTAGAAGATATAGGGCTTCCGTTCCCCACTGAATTTTTGGATTTTTAAAAATTCGAGCTATTGTCAGCTAAACAATAAAGTGAAATTTTAAAAATACTAGATCAAAATGCGAAAATTTAAACTTACCTCATTTTCTTTGCCCGGGGTGCTACTTTTTTCACAAGGTCTGAACACACAACTACTACACTTGAGACCAAACTACCACCTAGCGGTCATGTTTGTAGAAATGTTTCTTCATATTAAATCAGCCAGTGCGTATCTTTGCCTCGTGCGTATCTTTACCCCCATTAATTTACACATTAATTCTTGTTTTCTGCAGTTTTTACATTGCACTGATCAATTACTGCTGCATGCACAATACATTGTTGCAGAAGAGGCAGGTATATGTCGAAAACTGAATTTTTTCAGTTGTAATATTTAAAATGTCACCTTAAAATTAATCTCAAAATTAAAGAGGGTAATAAAAAGTTTAAAGCGCATGTGTGTAATATATTCACCTCATTTTACACGTAATAATTAGTATTTATCCAAATCACCTGACGCATACACAAACATACAATTATTATGTGAATAGATACTTTTAAATGATTAATTAATCTTAAAATTGAATATGAATCTTCGAATAAATAATATAATTTGATTATTTATTTATAGTTCGTAATATTGCAAGATTTAACATTTATGACATCAGTTTAAATGCTATATGTCGAATCTATTTTACCGAAATGAAAATTAAGTATTACTGTATGAAAATATTTGTATTTAAATCTTAAATTCATACAGCCTGTCTTTGGCTATTTAATTCACGCAGCGTAATGAAATCAATAATCCTTCAGTTAAACTGCAAATACAAATTCCTGATTAATTTTAAGCAGTGGCTGTGTTGAGCAGTTTCTGCAAAATATGGAAATTAGGAAAGTTACGTAACTATTCTTACAATACAAAATTAGAAATAAAGTTTAACATTGAAGGCCTGATTTATCCACTGGATTATATTTTAAATTCGAATATGATTCAGAATCCATAAGCTGAGGGTAACATTATAAACGTCGTAGTATGTAAACCAAGAAGCACGTAATGAAAAGGCTTAAAAGTAAAACTAAAATTTGCATTTCAGGTATTAAATAATATCCTTCTAATTTCTATACAGAAGAATGGAAAGTTGTCAAAATACAAAAATATTGCCCCTTCTATTTAACGGAACACGAAAATAAACGTTAAAATGACTGTTCTTCCTATTCAGTTGAGTTCTTTTTAAGCTAAGGCACCGCATACTAAGCACCTGCTCCTGAAAATTCTTACTGCTAACTCTTACCGCACGTACCTTACATAAGGTACTTAAGGTGCATTAGATTTAGTACAAATTGAAATAAACGGTCAAGTGCGAGTATTACTCGCGCACAGAGGGCTCCGTACAATAAATATATGAATTAGTAATTGTATTATAAAAAAAACCGTTGCTAAAACAACACTAAGACTTTGTAAAAAACTATACAAAGTAGAGTTGTGTAACTAGAAAAATGTAAATGCATACACCATGAAACTTCAAAGAGATATGGAACCTAAATAATATCAGATATAACTATTCTGTACAGCTCATTTTTACTTTATTGTATCTTTACAAGAAGAAAGTATTGGATTCGTGAAAATTTTCGAATTCTGATTTTCGACGGGTTTATACGTTTTAAGGGACAGAGATCATGAAAAACATGTTTTTACAAAATGTCTGTCTGTGAGTCAGTCTGTCTATGCGTGACACAATATTTGTGGACGTTCTATCTTAAGAACTATTGAACGAAATTTAATAAAACTTTAGATTCAGTTAGTCCCCGATATAAATTGGTGCTGATTACTTTTTGGTGCGAATCAAGCAGCTGGCGCTGCTATGCTGCATTAATCATATTTTCCACAATAGCTATATTTCAAGAACTAAAGCACGGATTTTCAGAAAACTTCAGATTCAGTTAGTCCTTGATATAATTCGATGCTGATAACCTTTTGGTGTAAATCGCCTAATAGGTGGCCCTGTTATGCTGCATTATTCATGGTTACAGCAATAGCTCTATCTCAGGAACTAATGCACGAATTTTCATCAACCTTCAGATTCAATTAGCCCCTGATATATATTAGTGCTGTTTAGTTTTTGGTGTAAATTGCAAAACAGGTGGCGCTACTATGCCGCAATATTCACGATTTCTGCAATAAGTGTATCTGAAGAACTAATGCGTGAATTTTCATCAAACTTTAGATTCAGTTAGTCCCTGATATAAATTGATCCTGATAAGTTTTTGGTGTAAACTGCCCAAGAGGTGCCACTGCTATGCATAACTTTCCACGATTTCCGAAATAGCTCTATCTCAAAAACTAATGTACGGATTTTCATCCAACTTCAAATTCAAATAGAATTTCACATAAGTTGTCCCTGATTAGATTTTGGTATAAATCACCTAACCGCTGGCACTGCTGTGCTGCATTTATCAGGAAGTATAAACATGTATGAGATAGAAAAAAGTTTTGAGATTGAGACATCCGACTAGTTTAATATTATCTTAATCTGTTTATAATGAACTTAATTCGGTACTGACAATAAAAGCAGTGCATATTTAAACTTCATTTGGCATTTCATAAAACTAAATTCAGCATAGTAATAACATTTCTTTCTACAGTGTTGCTAAAACAAAACATTCCTTGAAAGTTTATATTTGGCATTATGCTAAGCGCGCTTCGAAAGGAGGTCACAAAATTGCAACGCCGCCTTGGTCGGTGCAGCGTTTTTCCAGATAGGTTTTTAATTAACTTTTAAAGTCATTCTAGGCGATCGAAATATCCATTCAATGCAAAATAGTCGTGAATCCCATAGTATTTATGTAATTCGTTGTAATTAAGGGGTCTCAGGGCTATTAAAATTGGAAAAAATGAAAAAAAGAGATCAGATTGAACATTTAATATCTTAAAATGTATAAGATTTTAAAGCACAATTTTTATTGAGATGAAAGATATAAGTACGATCTTTCATTTTATGTATTTAAAAAATTGCAAGATGCAGAATTAGCATTTACAGAAGGCTCCAAACAGTCAGACATTTGACAAGCAGAAAATTGGTATAACAGCTTACGCGCACGATTAGAAAATAAATATAGCAACTAGAACAAAAAAATGTGGTCCCTACTTATACTTCATATTGTAATAATTACCCTGAACCTAAATAAATTTGTAGTTACAGCATTTTTATATTTTTAATACGCAGTTGTATTTAGCTAATACAAAGTTTTGAAAATTTCAACAACATAATCACTTAAAAAAATATTTTCTTGAGCAATAAAAAGCAAATTTTAGGTTCAGTTTATACAGATTAACATGAAACGTATGTTTTGAAAATTTCATGAAAAAATATTCAAACGTTTTTGAGATATCGTGCGCGTTATGCCCAAAAAAGTCATTTGGAGAAAAATGACTTAAAAGTTTCGAAAATGCCGCTTCTGCTATTGAGCGGGTATAATTCTAAAAGTCATAACTTCTGTTGTAATGAGAATTTGAAGGAAACATTTATAGTTCAATTATGTTACAATTATGTTCAGAAAAGATAAAAGATTGACATCTAAAACAATCAAAATAAATTTTTTTTAAAGCTTTAAGAGTCCTGAGACCCATTGAATTAGTCTGTTTTTAACAATTTTGCGTTTATTGCTTTTATACTGTTACTGGCCCTTGCATTACACATATATCTCATTAAAAGTTGTTAACTAGGCTTTAAAATGTGATGGTACATAGAGTACGCCACCCCTGTCATTATGTATGTCCAAACCGTCCATATCTTTAAGGGTTAATATCTGGACTAATTACTGACGATGTTTTTCGAAAATCATGATCAACAATGCTTTTATACTTCTGCTACGACAAGTAACTCCAGCGCTACTCAACACCTTTGCTGAATGCCCGTAAATCGTAATTTGTGTGTAGCAGAAAAATGCGATTTTCTAAAAAACTATGTGACCTAGGGTAATAGCTATAATTTTCCTGCTAGGTTTAAATTAATCTTTATTACCTCTAATTTTTTCATAATTTTAGTTTCAGTAGATTCAGAATTAGGTGGTGGGAACATATTTTTCCGCTACATTTTCGACGGTATTTTTGAAAATGTAATACCTAAAATTAAAAGAAATGTATTTTTTAATTCAGCGTTACGAAAGCTTTCACAGGATACCCCACCCGATATACAAAGAAAATATTTTTTTGTCAAGTCACTTAAATTGTCGCTCTACATTTTTACTAAATATATTTAAAAATGTTTAATAATCTGAAAATATGTGAGTCAATAGTCTTTATTACTTTCTCGAATTTGAACTTTCCATGTCCTATAGTTTACGAGTAAAATGGCTGTGACAGACAGACAGACACAGGAGTGATCTTATAATGGTTCCGTTTTTACTTTTAAGTACGGAACCCTAAAAATTGGTATAATTCCTTCTAAGTTCGATATTTCAGAAAGAAAGGTAATTTACAGGTGCTGAGGAGAATCCATCTTTTTTTCAATTATCTTTTTATAATAATTGATGAATGTTGTAAATGATATTTTTTTCATGTTTTTCTATGACTATTTAATGCATTGGGAAAAAGATTTTTTTCCAATATCCCCGAAGCTTTAATTGGGTTGAAAGTTTTTTAGTCCTAAATTAATGATTTTGAGAAAAGGTACCCATCCTGTTTTTTCACAATTTGTTTTTCGAGAGGACTTCTTAGAGCTTCATTCCAACCTTAGTAGTATTCTTACCATTCTCATAACTCATTGGTATTGTCTATTTATATAGAACTAGCAAACCACGCGGCTTTGCTCGCGTAATATTTGAAATATGCCAAGTGATATTTATATGTCTAATTTTTATTAAAAGGTACTAACTAAATTTTTATTTTATTAAAAGGTAATATTTTATTTTATTAAAAGGTACTTATTACATTTAGGAATAATTAAAAAATTACTATTTAAAACACAGTTTGATTAAATATCATTATTACACTGCACTAGGCGCAGAAATGAGACTTTAATTAATAAAACTAAATAAAACTAAATAAATGATAATTCAAAAAATATTTTGAAACTTTTATGCTCAATTAATACGCTCATTTCAGTATTCATTTGAAGTTTTGAATTTTTTAGAAACCATCTTCTTACATCTTAAAATTAACTATCATGTCGAATTCCAAGTCCTACCACCACTCTCAACATAAAGGGCTATGTTGAAATAGGAACTGTCACCATTAATTTGCCAACAATTATTTTTAAATCAGTTTGTTATTTCCTAATATTCCACAGAAACGTAATTTAGAAAGCTTTTAAAGGCCTCTTTTAGAATGTTTGTTTTTCCTGTGAACCCCAGGGGGTAGAATCATCGGCATAAAATATAGCCTGTGTAGGATCAGAGACTGTTACCATTGATTCGCAACTATTACTTTTATAATCGGTTTATATCCCCTGAAATTGCATAGAAATCGTAATTTAGGACTTTTTTAGAATGCTTTTCGCACCTCCCCTTCGCTTCACCCTTTTTAATTCGAATTTATTTTCGACAGTCCTTCGAGGTCATTTATATTTTATAAGTAACTACCATGCCATATTTAAAGTTTCTAGCCTTTTCAGTATCACAGATTTCGCAACTTAGAAAGTTTTTAGATCCTGCCACTCTCTGGTGGTAGTGGCACAGACATAAAATATAGCTTATGTTTGAGCAGGTTCTATCGCCAACAATTTGTCATCATTATTTTTTTAATCTGTTTGGTATTTGATAAGATTGCATAAAAATTGTAATTTATAACGCTTTTCGCTCACTTCATTTTTTAAATTTGGAATTTTCTTTTGACTGTTCTTAGAAAGCAGTTGAATCTTGTAAGTAAATGCCATGCCATACTTAGAAGTGTTAGACCCCTCAGTTGTGCAAAAAACGCAAATTAGAACATGTTTTGCTTTTGCAACATTCAGATGATAAAATATAACCTATGTTGTAGCAGGGACTGTCACCATTGATTTGCAACCATTACTTTTGAAATAGCTTTGGTATTTCCTGAGATTGAGTAGAAATCGCAATTTAGAACGTTTTTAGAGCGCTTTTCGCTCATTTTCACACCTTTTTAAATTTCTAATTTTTTTCGAATCTGTTCTTAAATATCATTTATATCTAATAAATATGTACCTTGCCTAATTTTAAGTTGCTAGCCCCTACCGATCACAAAAATCGAAATTTAGAACGCTTTTTTGCTCCTGCAACGTCTAGGTGATAGTGATACCGACATAAAATAGCGTCTATGTTAGAGCAGAGGCTGTCAGCATCAATTTTCTACCATTACTTTTGAAATCAGTTTGATTCTTCCTGAGATATTGCTGACAAATCGGCATTTAGAACGTTTTTAGAACGCTTTTCGCGCATTTTGCTAGTGCATCTCCTCTGGGGTAGTGGAAACAGATATAAAATATAGCCTATCTTGGAGCAAGATCAGTCACCATCATTTTTACACCATTATATTTGAAATCGGTTCAGTACTTTCTGAGATCGCATAGAAATCGCAATTTAGAACGTTTTTTTACAACGCTTTTTGCGCATTTTGATCCCCTTTTAAATTTCGATTTTTTTAGGAAATGTCCTAAGAGATCACTGATATCTTATAACTAACTACCATTCCAAATTTCACTATTATAGGCCCTTCCGTAACGCAAAAACCGCAATTTAGAACGTTTTTTCTCCTGCACCCCCTTTGGGGTATAGTGGCACCGACATAAAACATAGCCTATGTTGGAGCAAGGGTTGTCACCATCATTTTGACACCTTTATTTTTTAAATTGGTTTGGTATTTCCTGAGATTGTGCGGAAACCACCATGTAGAACGTTTTCTAGAACGCTTTTCACGCATTTTCACCTCTTTTAAATTTCAAATTGTTTAAGAACTGTTCTTAGAAATCCTTTATATCTAATAAGCAGCTAATATTTTAAATTTCATACTTCTAGGCACTTCAGTAACGCAAAAATCGCATTTTTAGAACGTTTTTTGCTCCTGCACCCCTTTTCGGGTAGTGGCACAGACATAAAACATAGCCTATCTTGGAGCAAGCGTCGTCACCATCATTTTGACATCAATATTTTTTAAATCGGTTTGGTATTTCCTGCGATTGTGTAGAAATCACCATTTAGAACGTTTTTTAGAACGCTTTTCGCGCATTTTCACCCCTTTAAAATTTCGAATTGTTTAAGAACTGTTCTTAGAAATCCTTTATATCTAATAAATAGCTAATTTTTCAAATTTCATATTTCTAGGCCCTTCAGTAACACATAAATCGCATTTTTAGAACGTTTTTTGCTCCTGCTCCCCCTTTGGGGTAGTGGCACCGACATAAAATATAGCCTATCTTGGAGCAAGCGTCGTCACCATCATTTTGACACCAATATTTTTTAAATCGGTTTGGTATTTCCTGAGATTATGTAGAAACTACCATTTAGAACGTTTTTTAGAACTCTTTTTGTGCATTTTCACTCCTTTTAAATTTCGAATTGTTTAAGAACTGTTCTTAGACATCATTTATCTATACTAATATTATAAAGAAGTAAAGTTTGTTTGTTTGTTAGAGGTAATCTCTGGAGCTACCGAACCGATTTCAAAAGTAATGGTATCAAAATGATGGTGTTAGTCCAACTTTAGAACATAGGCTATATTTTATGTCGGTGCCACTACCCCAAAGGGGATGCAGGAGCAAAAAACGTTCTAAAAATGCGATTTTTGCATTACTGAAGGGCCTAGAAAAACCAAATTTTAAATATTAGTTACTTATTAGATATAAAGGATTTCTAAGAACAGTTCTTAAACAATTCGAAATTTAAAAGGGGCGAAAATGAACAAAAAGCGTTCCAAAAAACGTTCTAAATGGTGGTTTCTACACAATCTCGGGAAATACCAAACCGATTTAAAAAATAATGGTGTCAAAATGATGGTGAAAACCCTTGCTCTAACATAGGCTTATGTTTTATGTCGGTGCCACTACCCCAAAGGGGGTGCAGGAGCAAAAAACGTTCCAAAAATGCAATTTTTGAATTAAGGAAGAGCCTAGTAATATGAAATTTGAAAAATTAGCTATTTATTAGATATAAAGGATTTCTAAGAACAGTTCTTGAACAATTCGAAACTTAAAAGGGGCGAAAATGAACAAAAAGCGTTCCAAAAAACGTTCTAAATGGTGGTTTCTACACAATCTCGGGAAATACCAAACCGATTTAAAAAATAAAGGTGTCAAAATGATGGTGACAACCTTTGCCCTAACATAGGCTATGTTTTATGTCGATGCCACTATTCCAAAGGGGGTGCAGGAGCAAAAGACGTTCTAAAAATGTAATTTTTGAATTATGGAAGGACTTAGATTCATGAAATTTTGCATGGTATATATTTATTAGATATAAATGATCTCTAAGAACATTTTTTTGAAAATTTGAAATTTAAACGGGGTGAAAATGCGCGAAAAGCGTTCTGAAAATGTTCTAAATGTCGATTTGTGAGCAATCTCAGGAAGAATCAAACTGATTTCAAATGTAATGGTAGGAACTTGATGCTGACAGCCTCTGCTCTAATATAGACGCTATTTCATGTCAGTGTCACTATCACCTGGAGGTTGCAGGAGCAAAAAACATTCTAAATTTCGATTTGTGTGATCGGTTGGGGCTAGCAACTGGAAATTAGGAAAGGTACCTATTTATTTAGATATAAATGATCTTTAAGAACAGTTTCGAAACAATTGGAAATTTAAAAAGGGGGCGGTGGGTGAAAATGCGCAAAAAGCGTTCTAAAAATGTTCTAAATTGCGATTTCTACTCAATCTCAGGATATACCAAAGCTATTTCAAAAGTAATGGTTGCAAATTGATGGTAACAGACCCTGCTCCAACATTGGCTATATTTTATGTTGCTGTCACTACCATCTGGGTGTTGCAAGAGCAAAACATATTCTAATTTGCATTTTTTGCATAACTGAGGGGTCTAACATTTTTAAATATGGCATGGTATTTACTTAGAAGTTGCAACTGCTTTCTAAGAACAGTCGAAAGAAAATTCCAAATTTAAAAGGATGAAGTGAGCGAAAAGCGTTCTAAATTACAATTTTTATGCAATCTTATCAAATACCAAACCGATATAAAAAATAATGATGACAAATTGTTGGTGATAGAACCAGCTCAAACATAAGCTATATTTTATGTCTGTGCCACTACCATCAGAGATTTGCAGGAGCAAAAAAACTTTATAAATTGCGATTTCTGTGATGCTGAAAAGGCTAGAAACTTTAAATATGTCATGGTAGTTACTTATAAAATATAAATGCCCTCGAAGGACTGTCGAAAATAAATTCGAATTAAAAAGGGGTGAAGTGAAGGGGAGGTGCGAAATACATTCTAAAAAAGTCCTAAATTACGATTTCTATACAATTTCAGAGAGTATAAACCGATTATAAAAGTAATAGTTGCGAATCAATGGTAACAGTCTTGGATACTACACAGGCTATAGTTTATGCCGATGAATCTACCACCTGGGGTTCACAGGAACAACAAGCGTTTTAAAAAAAAGCCTTTAAAAGCTTTCTAAATTACGTTTCTGTGGAATATTAGGAAATAACAAACTGATTTAAAAATAATTGTTGGCAAATTAATGGTGACAGTTCCTATTTCAACATAGCCCTTTATGTTGAGAGTGGTGGTAGGACTTGGAATTCGACATGATAGTTAATTTTAAGATGTAAGGAGATGGTTTCTAAAAAATTCAAAACTTCAAATGAATACTGAAATAAGCGTATTAATTGAGCATAAAAGTTTCAAAATATTTTCTAAATTATCATTTCTCTAGTTTTATTTAGTTTTATTAATTAAAGTCCCATTTCTGCGCCTAATGCAGTGTAATAATGATATTTAATCAAACTGTGTTTTAAATAGTAATTTTTTAATTATTCCTAAATGTAATAAGTACCTTTTAATAAAATAAAATATTACCTTTTAATAAAATAAAAATTTAGTTAGTACCTTTTAATAAAAATTAGACATATAAATATCACTTGGCATATTTCAAATATTACGCGAGCAAAGCCGCGGGGTTTGCTTGTATCTTATAAGTAACTAATATTCAAAATTTCATATTTCTAGGCCCTTCAGTAATGCAAAAATAGCATTTTTAGAACGTTTTTTGCTCCTGCACCCCCTTGGGTAGTGGAACCGACATTAAAATATAGCCTATGTTCTAAGTTGGACTAACACCATCATTTTGATACCATTACTTTTAAAATCGGTTCGGTAGCTCCAGAGATTGGCTGTAACATACAAACAAACTTTACTTCTTTATAATATTAGTAATATCGATGTTTCCAAACTCTCTGAAAATCGACGCTGATGCGTGACTATACGCGCATTGTAGGCTGTTTCTGCTTAATTATTCATAGTTTTGTGAATAGTAGTTGTTAAAGAAAAAATTAAATGAAGCTTTTGTCTCAATAGCCTAATAATAATATATATATATATATATATTTAAAGGATTCTGGAATGAAAAGAATGCCTTTCCGAAGAGAACAACTGGCTCCATACGATCATGGCAGAATCTACTGAGATGTCGAGGATGTTATACAAGACCTCAACAATCTTCAAGGTATTTTTTATTTCTCGTTATTCAAGGTTCACGGTTCAATTTTAATTTATTTAAAGTATACGGTAGCTGTTGATAATTGCGTTCAAAGGGTAAAGGGTATCAAATGTTTCTATTTTGAAATTATTATCTTTTAAATAACCTAGATCAAAATTTAAGTAAAGGTGAAATGTTTAAATATGAAAGTAATAAAAAATATAAATTTAAGGGAGGATTTAAGACAGAATTATTATATTTAAATGGCTTAATAAGATCTGTGGCAGCTAGATCTAATGCAATTCCTTAGTTACGATAGGTATTTTTGAGTACAAAATTTTATAAATAAAATCCGTTATTTATTAATTTAAAATCGGTAAATTTATTTTTATTGAATCACGCATTTATTTATTTTATTTGTATGGCTCGTTTCACTTTTTAAAGACTTTTAATGTCAATTATTCTACTTAAGTTATTAATTATTGGGTCTTATACTTTAAAGCTTCCAAGTAAGAAATCACAACGCTTTGTTCTAAATTTTCAATTTTAGGTTAACTGTCTTTTGTGTAAGATGTAAGAGCTCTAACTAGAGATTTGTTATCATAATAGTTATGTTGTCTTTTAAATATAAACAGATGTCTCGGGGGGAGGGGTGAATATAAAATTTTATTGTCGAATTTTATGTAGTGCCTAGTTTTTTCCAGCAGCAGGGAATTTTTAATTTTGTAATACTTAATGTAATTGAATGGATATGAGACAATTACATAAAAAATGTTAAAAATTTATTGAAATCATAGTTTAAAAATCTCCGATACGTTATGATATGTTTCCAATGCTTAAACGATCTTCGAAACCCAAAACGTTCAATGAATGTCATTGAAAACAACATGCATTCTCACTGTTTTCCGATGGTTAATGCATTGAGAATAGATAACTTGATTTTCTTATTAAAACAAATTATACCTTTTTTTCAAATTGAAGTGGTGTTTTAAAAACTTGTGGAGAATTATAGAGACCACATAGCCGTGTGCTTAGGATAAAAATCTTGATTTTTTTTTTTTTTTAAGTTGTTTCCAATACCCAAATTTTGGGGTGATATTTTAAATTGCCTTTTAAAATATTTAAATAAAGAGCATGATTCATTACGCCATCAATAAATACCAAATTACCTAGTCCTGATGCTGCCATGCACCCACACACACGGACACCTCCACCGCCATGTTCCAAGTAAGTTCTTGGAATTAAGTTCTTCATGTTTTCTTCTACATATAATTATATGACATCGTAACCAAAAATGTTAAATTAGCTTTTATCGACAATTAAGACATTATTCCAATACGATTCGGGTTTATTTATCATTGATTTTGTGAAGGAAAGCCTATGATTTCTGTTTTTCGCACTATCAAAAAAATTCCTACTGGCAGAATAACTGATCCTACTGGCATTTAATCCAGCTGATCTTAGCCCACGTCGAACAGTTTCAGGTTAAATTTAAGTAGAAAATGTTTCATTAAATTTTGTAACAACTTTTATAGTACTTTATAATGGATTTGTCACTTTTTTAAAAATTATAAATCTTTGATCACGCTGCGTAAATTTTGAAGGATAACCTTTTCTTACCTTGTTTCCGATCCGATTTCTTCTTTAAGGCTGTTCTCAAATCGAAAAGGGCAACTTTCTGACATAAGTTTTAAATTATTTATGTTCGAAAATGCATGAAACTAGCTGACGCTGTTGTTCAGAAACTATATAATTGAGCTGTTTTTTCCATTTTTTTGCAAACGCAATAGATCTTTCAGAAAATAATGTCAAAGTGAGCGTTTTGAACCGAATTTCCGCGTGAAGGGAGAAAGCGCACTCAAGAGCGGGAGAAAAACGGGTTTGTCACGTCATCGAATTCGCTTATAACTTAATAGGTAATTGATTGATCAAAAAATAGAAAAAACAGTTCCATTCCAAATCGCTTCCA
Organism: Maratus speciosus; assembly: GCA_963932465.1. Taxonomy (NCBI): domain Eukaryota; kingdom Metazoa; phylum Arthropoda; class Arachnida; order Araneae; family Salticidae; genus Maratus; species Maratus speciosus. The sequence continues at coordinate 278,951,785 of OZ010788.1, read as the reverse complement.
TGGCCAGGTGCCGGGTTTTCCAATTTTATATCTTTCCGTTAAAAAATGAATTTGTAAATATGTCAAAACGTTTTTCGCTTGTTGAGCAGAGCAGTTAAGAACAGCCTTAAGGCGTTTTATCACATAGTATACAATAGAATGGGATAAATGAACTATTTAGAAATATTCCGAACTAATTTACCATTACTATGATGAAAGATAATCAATTTTCGAATGCTTTTAGTTTTTTCTTTACGACTACAACCAATTTTTAAATAATAAATAAACAATTACGAAGAAAATAAGCAAAAATTAAAGACAAACGATTTTTTAAATGTCACCACAATTCAAAAATAAAAATAAAGTGACAAACGATAATTTTTAATTATCATTTTAACCGAAAATGTTTCTGTGTACGAAAACTTTTGTGGCGTGTTCTTTCTCTATTCCCCCCCCCGTTTTAATTTGTATATAAAAAGAAAATCAGTCAATATTTAAATAAAATGTTGGATTTTATTTAGAATAACACAGAGATGATATGGAACAATATTGGACTTTATATTCGAATTAAATTCCAGGGTACTTCTTTTTTACTAAAAATTTTTTAGGTATACGAGCACTTTTGGGATCCACTGTATGTTTCCTGTTAAAATTGCACTGTGTAGATCTTTGTTACAATTCGTTTACAAGGGCACTTATATAAATTCAGATACATTGTGGTTTAGAGGCGACATTTGTTTGATCTTTTTTCTTTATGATACTGAGTCAAACATTGACAAACTGAAGAATACAAAACTAATTCGGTTACATTAGTGTCTATGGGCAGTAATAATTTGAAGTACGTTTTAGCTATACTATAGTGCTTATGACATAATGCCATTGTTAAATGTTATTGAGATGCGCGATAACAACTTTCGTATAGAAAATTGGGCATGTTTCATTTCTTTTACAGAACAGCCCGAAAGAATTAATATTCATTATTGCCTAAGAGTGATAATTGCTGGATGTGCATTATTAGCTGTGTTAGGTGTTTTCAAACTTAACTAAATAGTAGCAAATAACGAGGTCTGTTTAAATTTTATAGACCATAGTTTTCACTAAAGAATTAGATTGTTGCACATGGGCGAGAATTATTAAAAAGGCGTTTTAAATCGAGTGTCGTATTTTTTTTATTTTTTTTTATTATTTTTTTTTAATTATTTATTAATATATTTTTTAACTAAACAAAATTTTTAGAACATACTATGTGGTGTGCGTAGCTAAATAGACTCATCTACAGGTTTGTCAAAATGATTTATGCAAGGATGTATTACTGAATAAATTCCCTGCTGTAGATGATTGTGATTTCTGGAACTATATTTTTAGTTCTATCATGCGTTCCCAAGTTGAATTGTAGTATACTATGTGGTGCGTATAAAAACCTGTAGATCACATATACACATAAGGGCACACAAATAAAATTTCGAATTCATATTTGGCGATAATTGGTGAAGATGGGTTCTCAGTTGTTTAAAAAAAAATTCTAAATTGTTTAACTAGACACTTCTTTTTAAAAAAAAGTTTCTTAATATTACTCTAGTAGTGTTGGAAAATGTTTCATAATCTATGCAGGACGGAAGTTTTTTCTTTCTTGTTTCTACCTTAATAAAAAGAGAAAATGTTTAGGGTGTTCTGAAACAGAGAAAAATAAAGAAATCTACAGTTACAAATTCTTAATTAAAATAGGTATGACTTTTAGACTCGCTTACTTTAGTTGGACTAAACAAGGGGTCACCAAACATGGTTATCATCGATTTTGATAAATTTAAATTATATTGTAGAGTTTTTATTTCGAATTATTCTTGTGAATGTATTTCTTCAAATGGGCCTTAGATTTTCAGAAATTCAGTATCAAAGTTGCTGGTTAGTTTGCTCATACGTTTCAAATACCCATTAGTTTGCTCGTCTCAAAGCGGATTTCTTGGTGCCGGGGTAGAGTACTCGAATGCCAGCCGGGAGACCAGCGTTCGATGCTTCCTTTTTTTTTCAATTAATTTTATATTTGTACATCTTACAAGTTTTAAGCATAATTATGAATTGCTGCAAGTGAACATTTTTTTACATTTTCCTAAAAAAATATTCGATTACATTTATTATTTTTTTTAATCAAAATTTATATTTTATCTAATTTTTAAACTAACATCACTACTGACGAAATTCCAAACTATTCTATGCATAGATTCCAAATTTTTTTTTTTTTTAATTTTTGTTTACTTTTTCATATTTTTATATTTTAAGCAAAGTTTTGAAATAATACATCATATTTTCTAATTTTCCCTTAAATTTTACTTTATGGAATTTGAAGTGAAAGTTTAATATTTCTTGTAAACTATAAATAATAATTCTGATGTTAAAATTTATCTTTAGATAATTTCCAATAGAATATCTTCGAAAATTACAGAAAATGTTAAAGCAGAAACGCTCATATTAGAGGTCTGCACGGGCCCGGGCTTGGCCCGAGGCTCGTGCCCGGCCCGGCGGAATGGAGGAGAATTTTCAAACGGGCCGGGCCGGCAGAATTAGGACAATTTTTTCAACGTGACGGACCGACAGACAAAATAAACGGTACGGGCCGGCAAAAAAATTGAACGGGCCTGCAGGGCCGGGCCGAGTCGATAAAAAAAATTAATCGGGCCTATCGGTCCGATATAAGAATTTGAGAGAAGCAGATAAAATACGAGGCCATTTTCAATGAATATGACTTTTTCGAGAAGTTTAAACATGCGTTACGAGCCGATGCGAGTTTATCAACATCAGTACAGAAATGTAACATGTCCATCGTAGAGATCGGCATCGTACAGTTACATGATGCCTGATCCCGGATTTAATTTTTTCGGCAGACTTGTGCCGGGACGGAACTGGTCTTAATCGTTCTCAGGATGTGTAGGACAGGCATTATGTTTTGTAAAAGTATTAATAGCGATAATGAACTTCTGTTAACAGTATCTTTGGAAATGTACTTTAAGGTGGTTCTCATGTTTACTGCTCAACAATGCGAAACTTTCAGACACATTTTCTGATTCATTTTTAACTATAAAGGCATAAAATTGACAGGCCTGAGTATTGAAGGCATTTGGAATCGAATAGCGTTTCCATTTTTCATAAATTACGTACAGAGACTCTTGTCACGTGACTGTACGTTTTTTTCCTTTCCTGTGCTGTCGCTTCAGAAAAATCGATTCAAAACGCTAACTTTGGCTGTATTTTCTGAAAGATATATTACTTTTATCTAAGAAAAAACGGCATTTACATGGTTTCTGAATAAGAATACCTGCCAATCTCATGCGTTTCCGAAAAGAAATGAATTCATAAATGTATCAAATGTAGCTCCTTTGGATTTGAGAAAAGCCTTAAAAATGACAGAAATATTTTCACAAATCTACTTTTTATTATAAGCTTCAAAAGTTATCATGTTTTTAAACCCTTTATTCTAAACTACATTAATCTTTTAATGAACCCTTATTTAAATTTAGAAACGTCTGTAGAGACGTTGACTAAAACACTGTAAGTAATCGTTAATGTTTACTATTGCGTGTTTTCTATTTTGCGAACACATAGTAATTTAAAATATACTGTAAAATGTTCCCATAAATATGCATGTAGTATTCATTAAAAGAATCTTAATTGTATGTCGAGAAAAAACGGAATTTTTTTTCGAAATTGAGTCGGGCCGGGCCGGGCTCGGGCGGAACTTTCAATTTTTACACCGGGCCGAGCCTGGAAATTCCGGCCTGTGCAGGCCTCTAGCTCATATGCAAAATTTTAACTGTTGTATTATTTTTTTTATGTTCTCTATCCAGATTTATTTGTAAAGTTCAAACGCAACATTACTTTTCCTTTGCATGAATAAAAATAGGCAAATTTTATTTCAAAATATTTTTTCATTCTAACAAATAGTGATAATGAAACAAAAATTGCCACCTGGAAATGTAAAAATCGTCTGCGGATACAACACGTAACTTATGATACATATAAAAAAATATATATTTTTTTAGAAATCGTCAGCTAGACTTTCATAATAATATCAGAATAAATTTAAAAAAAAAATAATGATTTTATTTTTATTCGTTTAGCTTTCATTTTCTTTTGCAGACAAGTACTAATTAAGAAGTTATGCTCCATATAAAAGAAAATTATGCGCATTAGAATTCCGTTTTGAATATTTTTATGATATGTGTCACCCGATAAATTGCATAGTTACTAAACTTAAATGCCAATGTCAGTAATAACGTACATTTCGGTATTTCATCATTTAAAATATTCTAATACATTTAGAAAAAATCAAATATTAAAAGATATTTTAATTTGTTAATTTTTTTCGCAATCAATTAATTACACTTTTATAGAAAATATAAGAAAAAAATATTATGTATTATTTCAGAATAGTATTTAAAATATAAAAATATAAAAAAGTAAATAATAATAGTTAATGTTAGTTTAAATATTATAGAGAAAAAAAGAAGATTCCATTTCAAAAAATCTATTTTTTTTAGGAAAATATCAAAATATCAAAGCTTCAAACTTTAATAATTTTGCTTAAAAGTTGTAATGGGACAAAAATAAAAAATTAATTTTAAAAAAAGACAAGAGGGAGCATCGAACACCGGTTCTGCAGCTCGCGTCGGGTATTCTACCTTGACGCCACGAAGTACACGGTGAGAATCGCAAAGTAATGGGTATTTGACATGTATCTTGAACTTTCAACCATAATTTCTCAAAATCTAAGAGCCATTTGAATAAATCCTTTCACCAGAATAATCAGGAACAAGAACCATACGGCATACTTTAAATTAATCAAAATCGGTCCACCATGTTTGGTGGTCCCCTTGTAAGTGTATGGTTTATTTTTTCAGGGAAGACTTGAAAATTATTTTATATAAATCACCAACTTATATCTGCGTTAAGTTCTTAGCACGTAAATCTATCAAAATATCAAAGTCGGAACTTTGTGTTATCAGGTTAATTTAAATTTTAAAAATAGAAACTAAACAGTCATCTGAATATCCTTCTTGGATATGTTTCGGTATTAAGATTTTAATATTTCTCAGAAAGGATATTCGTAAAAAAAATAAAATAATAATAAGTATAAAATATAACATATTAAAAATTGCGAATTATTAGAGAAGTTTAGTCTTCAAATGTGATATTAATTTTTAAAAAAATTACAGAAACTTCAATTATGACAAATCCGTGTATTTAAATAAATACTTATTCAATTAGTTGAATAAGGTTTATTGAAATTTTTCCAATTGGACGATTCACTATAAACGACAGAGTAATCATTACTATTTCAATTGTTAAAAAAAGCTTTACTGTATGTTTTAAATATAATGTAAAATTTAATGATTTTTAATTGCAAGTATAGTGTGACATGTATAACAGCATGTAAGATGTACATATTTAAGATTGGACACCGTAAAAAATCTGCATAGTTACGGATGATTTTACGTAAAATGTCTATTTTTCAATGGAAACTTTCTATTTTGAGTTAAAATCATAATTTGTTTTCCTGAATAAACCCAAAATTTCCTATTTATCGTTATTCGTTGAATGTTAAAAACAGAAACTTCCAAGACAGATAAACGGAAAAGTTCCTTTTCAATTTAAAGAAAACGAATAAATTCCAGTTAAATTTTCATAATTGATGTTTTGGCCTATAATCAAGTCGTTGGGTGTGGACAGGTGATCTAGTGAGCGGAGCATTCATCCACCAAATTAATCCTCCAAAGGTGACTAGCGAGGTTCGAAGTCGGAGGAAGGCAAGGCAATAAAAACGGTTGTAATAATATTCAATTCAAATGCATGTTCCGTATAAATATGCATCAGTATATAGGGTGAGAACAAAATAACGCCAACTTTCAAACAGGAAGAGACACTTGAGATAGAACATATTTTACATTTTAAAGTTCTGCACAGGTGACCACATATAAAATGGATGACATCATTCATTAAATTCACCACCAGCCGCAATAATCGCATCTAAACGCTGTCAAAATTGGCTGCAACAATAATCAGATGATTGTTGGGAACGTTTTCCCATGCATACACATCTGCGGCTTTGAGAACCGCAACAGTGTTGTGTGGATGATTATTGGAGTCCCTCTCAAACAAACTCGATACGTAGTAGCCCATCGGCTTAATAACTGGGGAGCTGGGACCAAAAGTTTAGGATGACATAATTATGAAAGTTTTAGGTCATCAATTATTGGTTTAAAAATGCACGGCTTCCCACGTGCTACAGAAGTAAATCACAGCTTTAACATCTCGGTAGAAGCAACGGCTTCCACTCTGGCACCATGAGGAAAGAAAGGTGGAGGCATCAGGTGTCAGGTCGTCTTGGATGCTCAAAATCATTACTACAGTAGACATTTTCCGTGCATGAGGATAGGAATCTCTTCGGGGATTTTACACAGCCATCAACCTTTTTTGTGGTTCACTTTCTCGACCTGGACAAGGTTTTTCGCATCGGAGGGAAACAACAGCATTCCATGGCTCCTCTTGATGTTTCCGCTTGTTAAGGAGGCGCCTGGCTCTTCTCGGGGGACTATCCCTGGTTCTCTCGGCTCCCTAACAAGTGCCCTCATTGGCTTCCTAGGATTTTCATCTACATGACTGACGAATTCTGGCGTCTTGGTTGCCTTCCTGTATAAAAAGGTTGCTTATATCAAACCAGGCACACTTAAGTTAGCTCGCAAATTTCAAGAATGCGTCTATCTCTAAATTGGAGTGTTCTTCTTCCAATGAAATAACGATAGCATGCCTCTTTATTTCCTCAGTTAGTCCAGGTTCTGATATGTTTGCATGTAACAGAAAAATGCTAGTATCCGTCAGGCCGAAATGTCGGAGCATGGAGTCGTATAAACTTAACACATAACATTTTAAAATTTAAAAAAAAAAGTTTAATTTTCATGATTACTGTTTAACAGTACAAAATTAAATTTGAAATAACATCCGTTGAATCCTCATTTTCTAGTGTTTAATTCAGTCATCAGTTACCTTAGGTAATGCTCAAATGCTAATTTGTGGCATGATAATCAACAAAATGAGCCCTTATAGCCTGTGGCAAGCCTGCGGGTTGAAATTTTGGGTCATAAACAATATCTTTTACTGTACTCAGTACACCGCTTATTATTTCCCACTCCATCCAGATATTGGTATGTAACATAATTCTGCATCCAACTGCTGAAAAAAGTCCAGCCTGAAGTCCAAATACGTGATCATTTTCACTACATCTTACTTTTAATTATTGTGGTCTGCTAACATTCTTGTCATTGACAACTTTGATTTAAGAAGTACTTCTTGATTATGTTCTTTCTTTTGCTTGTTTTGGGAAAAACACATGTAGCATCTTGAAATCATCAAGTTGAGCCGGAAGCAGTGTAGCTTTCCACCGTTGCATAAGGGATGAGAGTAATCTGAAACTTGACCCGCGCAAAGCGAATATAGAGTCTTTCGATACTCTCTTTGCTGATCGTCATTTTGTCTGAATGAGTTTATTAATGTGAAGCAATTTTCAAAGGCTCTAAGCATTTTTTGTCTGCGAAGGGCCAAAATGTCTTTTATAGAATGTCTCTTATATAGAGGGATGTCTTTTACGCAATGTAACTACCTAATTCCTCCAAGGATTTAAACAAATTACCTTTGCGACATCTTTGTTCAAGTTCAGCCATAGATAAATAATACTGTATCCATTCTGAGCTGTAGATTTCATTCTGCCTGACTTTTTAAATCAGCGAACACGGTGTATTTAAAAGACGGCGTTTTTTTAAGCACTGGGTGAATTAACTTTCCTTCAACATTAAGCGCAGCAGTACCTGTTAGTGCTAAAAAAATGGCACCTTCTGATCCTAACTACACTATGATTGTTTTACTAATTTCTTTGATTATCCTACTTTTACCAGCTCTTGCTTTTCCAATAATAAAAGTTGACTTAGGGAAAATTGTAACTTTTGTTTGCAATGACGAAAGCTGTTCTGTGCATAACTAAAGTATTTTCTGCTGCTCATATGTAAATCTGATGTCAGAATTATCAAAATTTTCATGCAGCGTGATTTGCTGTTCTTTAAAATAATTCAGAAATGTTAAAAATAAAGAGAATCCATTGAATAAGAGAGTCTGCGGTAAAGAGAAAGAATAACTACCGGGGATGTGTTGAGCGATTTTGATTTGTTTAATGTAGCTCCGATCTTTGAGACAACTTGTGAACAGACTAATTGTTGGCAGATATGAACAGTTCATAAGTGCCGCAATAATCATTCTGTGATTCTGTTTCTTTCAATTAACTTAATGAGAAATATTGTCAGTTCCATTATCTATAATTTCCTTGAAATAGAAGATATTTTCCTCACACGAAGTTGATTTTGTATTGAAACTTCCACAAACACATCTTTCAGCAAATATATAAAAAGCAATAACCTCGTTTACGTTCAGTTGTACTTTAAATAAATTTAACATTTTCTAAAATAAAATAAGTGTTGTGTATTATTTTACTAAACGGTTTACAACAATATATTTTTATGCATTGTTAATACAAAAGTATTACCTTGAAGAACTTTTCAAATTTTTGTGTTAGATTTGTTCTAAACTTGCAATGATGGCTTACTACCATCTCTAAAACAGTTATTATGTATATGATGCTTTAAATGGAGATAGATATCAGTAATATTTAATAAAGTAAAATTTTTAAACTGATAACTACCGTGAAATCCCGATTGTAACCTACCCCCTCTCTTTCAAAAGCAAAAGAATTTAAGGGGGGGGGAGGGGAGTTATAGTCAAAAATTTTTTAATCATTTAAAAACCTTCTTTATCTATCATTTACAAGTAAATAAGGCAAATACAGGAGTGGGAATCTTTCGTATTTCGGCAGATTTCCGATAAATAGTATGTAAATGCTCCCTCCCTAAAATTTCCCCCAAACAAAAACCCCTAAGCAAAATGTAAAGGTTTTAATTTCTTTTTTAAAATTGCTTCTTTTTTATTTTTATTTTATTGCAACAATACTTAATAAATCATCTAAGCTTTCCACCCCCAAATCAACTTACAGTGAAACCTCCCTGTGCGACCACCTCCATTCAGAGACCATCCCAGTTTAACTCCCTCAATGAGCGAGCAATTTCTTTGAAGAAAATGAAACAAATTCCGTTTTTTCCTAGTCGCTTGAAGAAGATTTTATTAGGAAAATAATTCCGGAGAGCGAGCGCATTATTCATCAAACTTCTAAACTAAGTTTAGAATTTTTTTTAATATTTTATTCCGAGAACTTTTAAGTGTTTAAACCCCTTTGTGCCTTCTTAGGCAATGAATTTAACTCTGATGACAAATTAAGAATGACGGTAAATAAACTCCCCTGCCCTATTCTGTTAGGAAATTCTCAAAGAAATAGATAAATTAATGAAATTGTTATTATTTGTTCCGTCCAGGAAAAAAAAATGCATTTATTTACTGAACTTCAAAAGAACTTGGAAATAAAAGTTATAAAAGATAAAACCGTAAAATCACAACAAACGTCAATGTATTCATTTTTTAAACTCTGTAGTAATTAAATTATGTAATTAACTTTTGTTTTGGTACTTAAATTTTCATAATTTTTCCTAATGTGAAAAATAAATTTTAGTAACATTAATTGGCACCTTTTTTCAACAATTAAAATCTAGATTTAAACATGACCTCCATTAAGAGACGTGACCAATTTTTATTGGAACGGAACGTAGTCGCTTTAGGTAGGTTTTACTGTATTTTCATTTTATAATCTTTACTTAAACATATTACCCAGAATCTAGAGAAATATATATATATATATATATATATATTCCTTATAGTGAATTTAACAGGTAATATAATTAATCATTACGATGACAGATGAATAACAAAATATAAAGCATGCCAAAGGATATTTTTTCCATGTGTTCACATGTGTCCCACGTGTTTTCACAACTACCGCGCTGATGGGGCACATGTGAACAATTTTATGAATTTATAAAACTATTAAAAAATGTAAGAAGAACTATACAGATGATTTAAAAAAAATTACCATGTGTAAAAGTAAGTTCTGTTTACTATGTTGAATAGTTTTTGTTTATAGAAATTAATCCAGTTATGAGAAAAAGTTACATTTATGCGTACTGTTCACATGTGCCCCAATCTCCCCTATATGGTTCTGCATCAAAACGGGAAAATACCAAAACGGATAGACGGCAACTTTGCTGCTAGTACATTTTCCGCTTTTTTTTTTTTAAGTTTTTTTTTTTTCTTTTACACTGAACTATGTAAGTATGAGTAAGTAAGTATGATCGGAATGTAAAAGTGTAAACATAAAATATTAAAAATTGAGATAAGTATTGGCAATAATATAATTTGAAAAAAAAAAAATATTTATTTCAGTCACTTAGGAGAATAAATAGAATCCGTCAATAAGACACTTTTTGTAACTGTGCGAGTTTCTACGAAATATTACTTTCTTGTGTTAATGTTAATTTCATTTTATTTTTAAATTTATCTTACTTTAAGTAGATTAAACAAAAAAGGAACAATTATTTGTAATACATTAAATTCACTTTACAGAATCAAGAAAGGAATCATTTTTCAGATTCTGTTTTTCGATATAACTAGCGAAAATATCCGGCGTTGCCCGAAGTTTTAAGAACGTTTGTTTTGAAAAATCAATTTAGAAAAATCAACGATTGCGTGTTAATTTACGTAATTTTCACTCTTTTTTTTTAATTTAATGCGGACGACAAATTACCTACTTACTTTGTAAATAAATATAATCTGTGATCTGAATTGAGACCGAGATTAAAACCTTTTGATGAAAAGTTGTTCCCGAATATTTTGTTATTTAAATAACTTTTTCATGATTAAAGAAAAATGGCATTTAAAGAAAATGGTTCTTAGTTTTTTTTTTTCTTTTTTTATATGATTAAAGTTTAAATGCATATTTATTTCAGAAATAATATTGATTCATAATCTTTATGTGTAAAGCATTAGCTTCAGTTTTCATTTACATCTTAATTTTCAAATTTTTAATTGAAAACTGACACTGCGTAAAATTTTTCCAATAAAATTTGAAAGTAATTATTTTCCTCTTTACGTGGAATTTATCCACTTTTAATTGCTTTACAATGCAAATACAGTTTTATACAAACATGATCTTTAATACAGACATAATCTTAATCAAATATCATGAAAAGTTAATTTAAAATGTGTTATTAATTATTGAATAAAACTACCAAAACATAGTTCATTTTTCATATTTTAGTTAAATTCTTCAATGAGTTTTGTTTCAAAAATGTAAATTTCTGAAAAAAAATACATTGACTAGTTATTCAATTTAATACGAGGAATAATTAAATCATTAAATAGAAGAGCCTTTTCTTATTTGCAGTTATAAAGAAATCGAAAGTTTCACAATTCTATCTAATTAAATATTTTATAAAAGGTAATTAAATTCTAATCTAATAATAAATATTTAATTTGATTTCAGAGGAGTTCGAATCCATTCCCTAGGTATGTTAAGAAATTTGAAAATCAGATTATTGAATTACGAAATGTAAAAATATATTTTACGCATGTTTCTCAATAATAATTCGTTATGATTTTAACAATAAAATTACGCTATTTAAAGAATAAGATTATATTAAAATAATTGTTGAATGCTCATAATACTCTTTGATAGAATGAGTGTTCGGATGTTTCAAAATTATAATTAATTCATAGTGAATGATACATTTATTATTCATTCATTATTATAAAATCATTATTTTTTTAAACAGTCTCATAAAGAATATATTATTCCTATTTTTATATGTCAAAATATAAAGCTTCTACTTATAAGGCCAAATATGTTTGCTTATAATTACACGCGAAGGCGACAATTTCGCATATTAAAATGTTGCATATATTATTATACAGTCATTTAGAAAATATCTTACGATTTCTTTGACAATAATATATAGTAAGTCAATTCTCGCTGTATGAAGAAAAGGTGGCAAATTAATTTATGATATTTGCATATGAAACCTCATCTATGTATTTGATAAAAAAGCCAAAGAAGTTAAAATCTCTTTTTAGAAGAATGTTAATTCTTAATGCAGAAATGGAAAGGTAAAGAAATTGTGCTAATAGTATCTGCGAATAATGAGACACTATTTAAAGTAATGTAATACAAAGAGGATACTCTGGCAGGCAGAAAAGCAATAGCAATGTTGAATTGTGTTCCGTGGAGTAGTAACATTCTAAAACCGTTCTGCGAAACAGCTGAGCAGCGCAGGTCGCAAATATTATTTTTTTTTAGAATGAACAAATTCTTTTAAATGTTCTGACATTCCACATTCCTTTTCTGCGTAAAATTCTCAAGAGCATACAAAGGCTAAGAAGTATCGATAAAAATCTTCAATTTATTAAAACGTTTTCTGCGAATTTTTTAGGAAAGTTTATTAATATTACATATTTTCAAGCACACGTATGTATTATTTATGGTTCAATAACATTCCAACAACCAAGATCCTTTTTCACCGTTTAAAAATCTTAATGAATTAAGTCATTTTTATAATATTGTTACTTATTAGAAAGATTTAGCAATAAGTAAATAGCTTCAATTTTTACTTTATTGCAGCTATCAAAGTAATATCTATATTATAAAGGACAAATGTATCTGTGTGTAACTCTGACGTCATTTTGCGATGGCAACAGTACATTATCAAATTTCGCTTTTACTGCATTTAAAAAAATAAAAAAAACTTCTAAATACCGCACATTTTCAATTTTTACACCATCGAATAGAGAAAAAAAATGTACTTTCACATACAATTTGTTTGAAAATTTTATCGCAATTTATTTCTAAACAGTATTGAATTTTACTAAATTTTTATTGTTTTTAAACTAATTTTCAAGCATGATTTTTTTTTTTCAAATATCTATCGCGTCAGCCGATTGCAAAAGATAAATCCATTTTCTTCTTAAATTAATATAAATAGCTCATGAAAATATCGCTTTTAATACATTTCAAAAGTTTACTTCAACGCATTTATTGCTGTTTTTCATATAAATATGATTTCCAGTATTGTTAACGGGAACTCTACAAAATATATATTAAATTTAAAAATTCTATTAGAGTTCTCAATTTAAAAAAAATAATCATAGATTAGTGCGAGGCTTTCTCACCGAAATCTTTGAGATTATTTGTTGATGATTTTTTTCGTTAATTGCATTTTTTTTTAATTGAAGAACGCATTTTGACGATAAATCAGTATACTTCATCAAAAGCCGCTACCTTTCGAAAATACCTCTTTCATCGCTGTACCTTTAGTATGTGCAGAGAAAAAAGGATGTTGACATAAAAAATAATATATGCTGATTTTCCACCTATATTTTGTTACCCGGGAACTCGGTTTAGCCCCTAGCATCCGTAAAAGTAAAATTGCGCATGTTTTTGTTGTCAATATTAACTAGCATAAAAGTGTTGTTGATCATTCTAAACTACAGTAATGTTTCGAACTGCGTCCTCTTGAAATCTTTTAATTCACATGAATTTGATGTAATGAAAAAACCAAGTCTTTTTTATGGCTGTTCTCAAATCACAACTTTTTACTTTATGACGTATTTGTTTTATTCATTTTTGTTCGCAAGCGTATCAAAATAGTAGGTACACTTATTAAGAAACTATGCAATCGAACTGTTTTTCCATTTTTTGATAAGGGGACAGGATTTTTCAGAAAATGCTGTGAAAGTTTTCGTCTTAAATCGAATTTCCAGGCACGATAGTGGAGGAAAAAAACTGCTGTCCTGAGACTATAATTGTTTATAATTCAAGCTGTGATTGGTGTATCGGAAAATGGAAGTATACTGTTCGATTACAAATCAAAAACGATGGCTGTAAATATGCTTATGGTTAAGGTGGTAATATTAAGTAGTGATCTTCAATATCTTTTGCACTGATCTGACAGTCTTGTAGCGAGATTCCATCGTTACAGTCAATAATGCCTAGAATTCGAGCCGAAGATCACACTGTTAAAAATTTGCAACAAACTCTCGAATTATTCAACCGTTTTTATAGATAACGATTATTTAACCGCAATTTTAATCGATCCTGACCAATATGAGAAAGCTTCATAATATAGCCAAGTAACCGTTATTTACAAAACGGACAGTTTTCTGTAAATTTTTAGCATTGAAATTACACTTTATATATATATATATATATATATGCGTCTGCCCCGAATTCAAATCCAGATTTATTCCTTCCTGGCAAACGTAATTTCACGTTTCGATTTGTATAACAAAAAGTCATTTCATAGTTTTGGTAGTAATATATTTGTTAATAATATAAATGCTTATACGATATGTCATTTTTAACAGTAAAAAAATCTAGTTGTGTAGATTGCATACATACATATCACCCTTGTTTTGCAATAATGGCGTAAGATACAAATATGGTTAATTGTTCAGGAGAGCCAAAACAAAGACTTCTTCACCGTGTAATTGCTTACTGTGTAAGCACACTTGGGAGTAAAGTTTTAATATTTAGGTATATTTCACATACATTTTTTTCCTGCAAAAATTTATGATTGGTAATTAGGGCTCAAATGGCTCCTTAAGTCCTTAATTTCTTGCACATACGGATAGTGCCTGTGCCTTCATCTCTACTCAACACTCTCATTAATAGAGATGCACGTACTTATCTTTATTAGATACTTTACCTTAATAGATATTACAAAATATTGCTTTCTGACTCTTCATATGCACTTACACAATTTTGAAAAATATGTGCCTTACGCCCTTATTGCAAAACAGGGGCGATATATAAAATTGAAATGTATAAATGTATTATTGTGTATAAATAAAGCAGATCGTACATTTAAAAAATAAATTTGTAATATAATATTGTGCATTATGTAGGTAAAAATGCGGATTATTTCTAATCAAACTTTTAAGAGTATTATTATTTTTTTTTTAGATTAAATTAACTTGTAATATATTTGTAATTTATTTTTTTTTTCGACTGATACAAAAATTTTATTTCCTTACATATATATTTTTTTTATAATTCTGAAAACATGCAGATATATTTCTGTTAAAATTTTGATATAATGTCTATCTGAATTCAACATTCTGTATTATTATCATTAGACTTACATCAACATTCTGTATTATTACCTGCAACAAAGAAAAATTGAATTATTGATAATTAGACTTGAACAAACGGTTTTCGAAGTTAATTTCCTGGTGGACAATAGTATCGAAATTCCAAAAATGGCATACATAATAATGAATACTGGATATGATGAAAAGTTCATATTTATCAAATATACAGTTTCAATAGGATTTAGAACTCAAAAATAGTTTGTATATCATATGCTTTACATCAGTTTGTAAGGCACAATTCTGTTTCCACGCAGTTATCAATATCATTAATTTCTATATTATAATCATTATAAATATAATAGTAATTGTTATTATTATTTTATCATACTCGTTTCTATCAATTTAAAATTCTATACGTATTCATGAAATTAGATTGCATGCCTATTTATTGCTGAGGCAGAGTGTTTTGAATGTCGATGATATATAGTGTAATTTATATTTTAAAAAGCCAAAGTTCGAATTAATTTTATGCAATTTTAAAGTGTAAATTCAAGAAAATACGAAATAAAGGGAATTATATTCGAATCAATGCTATATCTAAAGAAACTTTACGGAGATTTTCGTATCTAAAAATTTACAATTCTCGTCGATAGTTACTGTTATTCACTTTCCACAATTTATATGCGTGCATGTTATTAGTAAACCATATATTTCTGAGATAAAACACAGGAAATTCGGTATCAGATTAAAGGTATGTGCAGCTGGCATACGGAAAATAGAAAAGAATGTAAGACATAATAAGATAAATGTGTATTCGCTTGGATAAGGTATGCCAGCCTCCCACACACGTTAGATGAATTACTACCTAGCGATAATTAAAAGAGGAACGCAAAGAACAGATGAGAATAAATTCAACTCCAAGTGAAGATAGTGGAAATAGATCAATAAGAATAGCGATTTTACGTGACGTGGGAGGGGGGGGGGGTGTTCAAGATGAATAATATTAGGGGAAAATAACACGAAGAGAATTATCGTGACCCAGGGTGCGCGTGTTTAGTAGTGAAAATTCAAAAGGATTTTGTTTAAGGAATGCAATAGATACGAAGAAGGAAAGACTCAGTTTTGATGAGGAATCTTGATTACGGATATTGAAATCGGCTTTTGGTACGCAACGAAAAGAAATTTTGATAGAATGATGAAATTGTTGTGATTTTCGCATTTCATGAATTTATTTAAATGTGGACTCTGTTCCAGATATCGGATAGTCACAGAATAGAGAATAACCTACGCCGCACGATAGATTTGGGTTTAGCAGGTTTCTTTCTGTTGCATTTATTTTCGGAGCAGAATTTATTATATTTAAAATTTGTGTTTAAGCATCTCTAACGAATGTTTATAAAGTAATAATCTTTAGTTACCGTTACATATAATTTAATTTGTGACCGTGTAGTCAGTATAATACAGAGTCAGTCATTTACCTTAACTTAATATCTTGTAGAGGAACTGAGATGAGTAAAAATGTAACACAACTTTTCCAAATTGAGAACAAAAAATGTTGTCCAATGCTGTAATTTATTTATTGGTCTATAGTTTTCTCTATTATTCGATTGGGGCATTCGGTTACACAAGAACCTAGATATAATATGGCGCAACAATGTGTGTTCAATCACTAAGTACTACTATTGGCTTAATATTCCTAATTTAAAGTATTTCGTTAGTGGATAAAATTGTATGAATTTTAATGACTGATGAAGGGTTAAAAGGATTGTGGTAAAAGACGTTAGTTGTCTAGTAGAAGATGATCAAAATGACAAGTGAATAACATTTTAGAATTAAAATTAATAGAGCAAAATTGTGAGAAAACCAGTAGCTGAGTATTATATATATATATAATTGCATACCTGCTTTTTTAAAAACAGCGGGATGACTGAAATATAGGGTTTAAATTAATGATGGGCGATACCGAGATGTTTTTGTCTATCCCCTCGATTGTATGGGCATCTCGATTTTTTTCGATTGTATCCAATGTTTCACAATGACTCCAGTCAGCCATTTGCTTGCTTTTATACGATACTCGATCTGATTTTATTACGAATCATCTGCGGGTGAACTGGACTGAGTCAGCGTTAATAAAGGTTTTGGAAACTAAGTTATCGTATCTAATTATTAGCAAATTTGAGAATACAACTTTTTGAAAGCTTCGTATTAGGAGCCCTCCATCAATTGAAATTGAATGAAACAGAGGATGTAAGTAACAACAGCAAAATACATTACTGCTTCTGTCTTTTTTACCAGCTTTCATTTAGCTTCAAATGAAGATTGTAGAAGAGGATCTTTTTACAAAGCCATCGAGCATCTCAATGTTAATTTTACATTGATTGCTTATGTTTTTTTATTTTCCCAGGTATTTTCTAAAAACTACTTTATAAGCATGTAAAAGCAATGATTTTAATTATGGATTGTAGAACACCTAGATTGAAGATTCTGGGAAGTAATAAATGATAGTATCGAATGTGTGTTATACGATGACTTTTTTTTCGATTGATAAATTTTCAAGAATCGCTGATTGCTAGTTTAAATCATTATGAATTGAATAGTGCTCAATTCAAATAGTTTATTTCAGAAATGCCTCATTGAAAAGCCCTTAGTTATTGGATAATATTTTTCTCCTAGAGATGTTTTATAGGTTTTGTGAGCAAAAGAAGACTGAAATTTATTCCGAAGAAGATCAACGTGACGATGGAAATTAGATGAGGTTTGATTGATAAATAAAAATTGTGCAACATCTATGTCTGGTTCGACAACTACTATTTAAAGAAAGTGTCTCTTACATTGAAGAAAAAAAATCTGCCACTGGCAACTACACTGTAAAAAAAATTCTGTAGCTCTACAGATGTAAAGTTACATGCTTACTAAACTGTCATCTGTAACTGTACAAAAAAAACTGCAAATCTACAAAACTAGTTTTTGTAAAGCTACAGAAATCTGTAACTTTACAAATGAATCTATTAAAATTGCAGTAATCTTACTAAAATTTTATCTATAAACCTGGCTGTAGTTACATGAAAAGTTCTAGGCATCCCAGTTTCCTAAAAAAATTCTTAGTAACCTTACAGATTTTTTTATTTTCGGCGCAAAAGTGTGTCTGTTACATGAATATTTGTTGTTGCCGTTACATAAAATGTTCTAGGAATCCCAGTTTCCTAGAAAAACTTTAGTAACTTTACAGATTTTTTTTTACAGTGTAGAAAATAAATTGTGGCTCCAGAAAAATAGTTCCATGTCATCCTTATAAATTCTAGTTCCATTTGCTAGAGAGTTCTAGTTATCCCTAGTAAAATTCAAGGGCGTTTTCCTATATTATCGTGGTCAAACATATTTAAAAATCTCTATAAATAAATGCAAACACAAGAAGAGAGTTTTAGTAACTATAAATCGAGATTATGAATTAATTCTAGAAATCAAGTGATAATTTTTCCCAATTCAAAAAATTCACAATATAATGTATCATTTCATCACCTAGAAAACTATATAGGCTAGAAATTCTCGGTTATTACGTCTATGCAGTTTATTTGTTTATCTTATTCACATAACTCGGAAATGTATGTTTCTAGTTTAGGGATTCAGAAAATGACTACCTATTCGTTCTAGATGAAGGCGGTATATTTTTTCTTTCAATGTACGAATGCATTTGCATAAAGCCAGAAATAACAGATAATATCCAAAATTCCGTGATATATAAATTGTCAAAAATGAAGAAAGACTCTTAGATAAAAGATATTTGAATCATAACCAGAGACGTCGGAAATAACATGCAACTGGCTCTTCACACATTATTTTTCTAATAAATTTTGTGAGATAAGACAATGCAACTTATTTCTTTATATGCTTTTTATCTTCAGGATTTGGAACTACTTATGAAATTGCCTGTTTCAGAAAATATTTTAACACCACTTTATCTTAAAAAAAGAATTCGAATTTTCTAAGATACATTTTATGTTTAGAGAATCTAATAATATTTATTTTTACAGTTCTCTTGCGTTTATTGATACAGCAACCTTTTACATTTTTTCAGACATTATATACACAAGAGAATAAACCTGGGCTTCCCGTGTTACAGAATACAGATGAAAACCATTATTAGCCCCGGGTGTGCTATTTCTTTCTCTCAGCTTATTTTGTGTCGTCTTCAAAAAATAAAATTACGTTACAGAAGCCAGCCGTAAAACAAAGCAGATATATCATTGTACAATTAAATAAATACTCTAGAGAAATTTTTTAACTTCTAAGCATCGCACATTTCTAACTTTTATATCGTCGTGTTCGGGAAAAAAAAATACTTTTTGCAATGACATATTGCAAAATGCAATTTGTTTGAAAACTGCATCACTATTTATATTTTTTTTCTCTTGTTTGCATCCTTTTTCCTCTGCACAAACTAAAGGCAGAGCGATAAATGAGGTATTTTCTAAATGTTCTTACATACAGCAAAACACGTTGTTTGATTTTAAAAAATTGCAGTTAATCAAAATGTAATGGAAAAACTTATCAGTAAATATCACAAATTTAGGCAAGAAAACTTGATTTGATTTATAGTTTTTTTATGATAACTCTCATAGATTTTTTACATGATATATATATACATATATATATATATATATATGTATATATATTTAGAATGTCCATTAAATATAGCACTAATGTGTTCAAAAATTTTTTTTTAACTTATTAAAAGTGATACTTTTATATTGACCTCCCTCCATGAGTTAGCAGCCGCTGAGATCTCTATTTGCATTCTACATTTTTGATCCTGTTCATTCCAGCGGTTTAAGTTCGTACGGTTCAGTTACATGTCTTAAATTCGTGATTTATTTATATTTTATTGTTTTATTGATTGATTGATGAATGTTTTAATTTAGTTATGAATATGGAAGCAGGAAAGAAATGATGAGCTATTTATATTAATTAGAGTGATTGAAAAAACATCTAGCAAATAATGATTGAAATGTGTAACTGTAGGCAAGAAAAGAAGCAGCCATTACTGTAATTCTTTTCTGGCATTTGCATAGTTTCTGTGCCGGGTAATTTATTTTATTGCTTTGCTTTTTTATTACTTTCATTCTTGTAACTTACAATAACGTTTGTGTGCGGCCATCTCTGTAGAAAAAGGTGCGTGTGTGTGTCTGTTGTTTGTTTGGCGATGGTTAGAGAAATCAATCGCAAGTAGAGATCTGCAATGTTGGTTTCAGATAGACGACCACATATCCGAATGTACCTGAGTTACAGATTTTGGATTTTTCGATTAGATTGTTTGTTATTTTATGTTCAACAGGACGATTCGCAAATTTCCCAGATTTTACAAGTTCGACGGCGACATAAAAGCAAACCGTTCTTTGGCTTCATACTTCAGGTACAGTCGTGGAAAAAAAAAGTAAATACCCCTTACTAACTCCTCAACAAATTATTATAGAAGAAAGTTACTGGTACCAAACGAATGAAAATAAAGTCTACTTTTAAATGATATATATAAAATTTGCTTAGGGGGTCACCTACATATTCAAATAAACCCAAATTTCATTTTTTTTTAATGACAATACCCAATTTTAACAAGATATTTCAAATCTTCGGTTCAAACTATGCCAAGACACCAAATTTTAAGTCATTTGAAAGATATTTTTTTTAATTATAAACATTCAAATTTTAGTGCTTCTAATGTTAAATTACATTTTCCTATTTTCATTAATATTTTCTGAAATTATACTCCTAATGCGCTAATTTTTTTGTAGCAATAATACTAAAATACCCAAACATAAATATGTTGAATTTGCAATTTTTATAATTTTATGATAATGATTATGAATTATGAAATTAACATTCGAAAAAAATTATGAATTGCAACCCACAATTTTTTTTTTTTTTTTTTTTTTTTTTTGATGAATTTAGATTTATTAAGTCCTGCTTTATGGAAGTCCAAAATTCCACATTTTTCTTCCAAGTAGTTTTCAAATTACGCTTAAAAACTCGCAAAATGTTGGTTGAAGGGGGCGTCTATTATAGAAGTGACTAGATATTTTGAAATTTCTTATGCTATCCTGTAGTGTGGGCCGAAAAAAACTATTTTTCGATTTTCGATGATAGGTAGTCCGGAAAAATTACTACTGGTGGCACTAAGTTCCCACAAAAAATTTTATATTTTTCGGACATCTTCATTCGCCGCAAATGGCTTGAAGTTTTGCTCAAATAGTAATTTTTGAACTTTTTTAGCAAATATTTAAAAAATGTTAAATTTAAGCTATTTTAGCTGAATTTACTTGAAATATCATGTTTAGTGTACGAAATGTTTAAATAAGCTTTGATTGTGTATTATGTAATAGTTATGAGCATTTTGAATTAGGTGACTTTTATAGCTATTTCGCGTGTAAGTGAGCAAAAATTGCAGGAATGTGACAACAGGGAATAAGGATCTCGTCATCGATAAAGACTTGGTCAGGAGGCAAAAAAAAATTTGGAAAGAAAATACAGGAGGAGTAAGATCTTGGAGGGAAAAAATACAAGTATCTTTTTTGATAGTACAAAAAAGTAAAACGACCGTCATAGAAAAAAGGGGGACTAGCAGCACCGTCTACAGAAAGACGAAACAAATATCCCCATGTTGTCTTAACGTGGTTCGGAATATTTGGATCTTTTGACACCTCCTTCTGACCACTGCAGAGAAATAGAAAAACCATTATATAATTTTCTGAGCCAGAATAATGCCTGCTTTGGAAAAAATCAAGAAGAGAACTGCAAAATTTGGTATGTATTCTTCATACGAACGAGCTTCTACTCTGACAGCGACATCAACTGTCTAAACTAGATGGTATAAGCACTTGACCTAAGACCGTTACCAACTGAAACGGAACTAGATTAATAGAGTACTCAAATCTTCAGCCTTTTGCATATCTGAAGTCCATGAAACAGGAATAGGCTCGTAAAAATGGGTACGTACATCTTCGCACACGATTAGTGATATGTGCTTCGTATTGCTCTCGACTGTGCCGCTTGTTTCCTTTTCTCTATGAATATCGTCTTATTATTTCTACCATCAGAAAATATGGTTGCAATTTTTAATCCTCCAAGTTATTCCTCCTCCTGTATATTCTTTTCAAGTTTCTTTTTCTGTCTCCTGACCAAGTCTTTATCGATGACGAGATCCTTATTTCTGGTTGCCACAATTCCTGCATCCTGAAGCGCAGATGAAGCTCTTAACGCAATTTACCTGTATGATATGCCAGTTCTAAATCCGGCGAACGCTGTGTGAGAAAAGGATATGCGGTTGGGAGTGTCTGCTTTTGAAGGCCCTGGTTCAAATTCTGATTCAGACGAACTTCCTGCTTCAAAGTTCTCACTTTTTGAATCTTTTTACATTAGCTGTATTTTAGAGCAGAAAAATAATTAGCATCCCCTCTCGCAGTTATTCCTATATATCTCCTTCCTCATCCTCATGATGACTGATTGTGTTTTCATTGGCTTCTACTCAACTTTCTCCTCTCCTTCCAGAATTGTTGTCAAGACATGCTGTGGTCCGATATTCAAATATGTGCCTCCGAACGCATCGAAAAACCGAAGGAAGAGCAAGGAATATAATAAAGACAAAAGAGAGAAACCGACGAACGAACCAAACAATACATACAATTTTTGTTCACTTATACGCGAAAAGGCTATAAATAAATCGCCTAATTCAAAATACACATAACTAATAAATAATAGATAATCGTACCTTATTTAAACATTTCGTACACTAAACATGACATTTGAAATAAATTCAACGAAAATCAATTTAATTTAACATTTTTAAAATTTTTGCTAAAAAAGTTCAAAAATCAGTATTGGGCGAAACTTTAAGCCATTTGCGGCAAATGAAGGAATTGTCCGAAAAACCTCAATTTTTTTATTTGAACTTAGTGCCACCAAGGACAGCTTTTCCGCACTACCCATCATCGAAAATCGAAAAAAAGTTTTTTTCGGCCACCCTACTAGAAGACTTCAATGGCTGCTTGAGTGGCGCTTAAGATTCCTTGATCATGAAGGGGGCTTTCTCGGTTAACAATCGAGTGCCGAACTTCGATTGGGATAAAGATTCTAAAATACGCCCGTTTTGCAATAATTAATTTCTCGTACGAATTGCATAAAAATTTATTTTTAGGCTAATTGAAGGGTGTAGAGTTCATTTATGCTGTCAGAATTGTTTTCTGATGCTGAAAACAACAAAGTTATGGTTCGTTTTAATATGTAGATGACCTCCTAAGCTAAGTTTATATACAGCTTTTAAAAGTAGACTTTATTACCACTCGTGTGGTACCAGTAACTTTCTTCTACAATATTTTTTTCCAGAGTTAGTACGAGGTGTTTACTTTTTTTTCCACGACTGTACAAACACATTGTTCTGACGTCAATGGGCCGACGTGGAAGGCGCATTGCAAACCTCTGATTCCGAGTGGTTTATTGTGCCTAAGACCGCTGTAGCGACCTCAAAATTGAAAAAATAGTTTGAAAGGTACCGTGTCTCCTTAAGTATGTTATTTCTTCCGAGTAGATAAGATATATTCAGATAAGATCTTGCATCTAAATAATTTAGTCGAAAACCAAAACTGTTTTCTGAAGCAAAAATTGTAAAAACATTATATTTTAAAATGAAATTAAAGTGAGGTAATTTCAGTTTACATTTCCATAAGTACCTTACTTACACAAGATTTTATAAAGAAATCTAATGTATACAATATTCATGATATAGCACAATCAATAGAAAATTGCGAATGAAATTACGGAGTTTCAGAGCACCCATGAAGTAATGTATCGTCGAAGAAAATTACAAGAATAAGCAGTTTATCAGAATACCACTGTATAAAACCGTTTTTAATGTGATGCTTCTAATTTCTGGAAGCTTTGAAGGATCTTATATGTCTATAGATTATCTTATATGCCTATATATATATATATATATATAGTAGAACCTCTTTTATCCGAATCTCTTTTAACCGAAAGCCATCTTTAAAGCTTTTTATTTTATTTTATTTTATTTTTTTACTATCACATTCCTTGTGTACAAAATTTCTTTTGAAAGCTTTAACTATTATATTCCTTGTGTGAAAGCGGTCCTTTCGTAACGACGAGTACATATAAATATTTTCGATGCCCTTTCTTAGAATTCCTTTTACTTTAACTTGAGTTCCTGTAATCTGCGGAGTGTAAACGAACAAATTAGCAATTCTGAAGCTTTTGAACGTTTTGCAAGAGGTTTGGTATGGCTGGAGCAGCAGAAAGACTGTGATACTGGTGTACTAATAATTTTAAAAAACTTCGTGATAGAGCTTCAAATCAAAAGCAATCGAAACTGCGATAAACAAGCACTTGTTACCATAATAAGAAATAACACATATATCTCTTTAATCTTAAAATTGAAGCATCCTCGATTATCCGAAAATTCAATTTTCCGAAAGAGGGTCAGCCCCAATTATTTCGGATAATCGAGGTTCTACTGTATATATATTGGGATATTAAGTTTTATGCTCAGTGAGATTAAAAAAAACAATGACATGCAGAGCTGATGTTGATACCCCGGATCTTCAGATTTACTAGTTAAGAATAAAAAATATTTTTTGTTTTAACTTTGTTGTTATTTAATGTAATAATCTATAATTACCAATTTCCATTAAAATAACTATAACTGTAATTGAAAATAAACATAAAGACTTCACAACATTCGCTAAATACCTAAGGGAGGCGGTGTTAATAGAAAGCAATTGGACCATAAAATGGACTGGCACCCTCCAAAATATTAATCTTTGGGCTCTTCTGAGCTTAAATCAATTAGAAAATTTCGGTTGTCATATTTTGCGCACTCACTTCTTTCTAGCGCCTCGTCTATCAATCAATTATCCACAGGAAGGCATCTCACATTCGTCAGACAAGTCAGCGCTACGTTTCATATCGTACCATTATCGTACCATCGCCCAATACTCAGTCTTTTTCACACTGCGCGTGCTAATTACAAATAAATTGTTTTAAACAAACCCGCGCAGTCATTTTTTTTCTTGCACCACACATAGACAAGAAGACGATTCAGTCCACCCCATTTCCTTTCAAAATAAATACAAATTTCCCCTAAAATGAGAAGTTTGTTTTTATGAACCAATGTGTATTTCATACCTTATCCATCAATTCTTATATTTTATGACCTTGTAGAGAGCAGACTTTTCAGAATTGATAAAAAAATAAAAATAAAAAATGACTTGTATAGTTTTGTTATAATTAAATAGTTAGTAAGCCTTATTTTCTTTAGTAAATTAATTATTAAAAAAAGTAACGCCATCGATTGTTTTTGAAATGCAGAAAAGAATGAGAGAAAAACAATTTTAGTGTTGGTTTCCTATGTAACTTCTTTATCGCCAAAACTTTTTACTCTGACAACGCATGTTGATCTCGTAATCGGGAGCTGTTTTATTTTACTGGGGATGTGGAAAGCTGCTAGATTGGGTATAAAATACTAAACAACATAACGAGAGGAGATATATTTAAAGTAAAACTGCGAACTAGTAATGTTATTTTATGCATTGTTGAATTCATGAGGTGTCTCGGATAACATCCCTTCCCCCTTCCAGAGCCTCAAAATGTTCCTCCCTGACGGATTTTAAGCTTATTAATGGTCTAAAAGTGCAATACCCCTCAGAACTCCACAGTGCCCCTCCCCCGGAGCTGTAGAAATCCCATTCCGAGAAAAATGTTGGAATTCAATACTAATTTTTAGTGTATTTAAGGTTATATCTCGGACGCAGATAACGCCAGGTGGGTCACCTAGTTTTACTTTTAAAAGTAATAGAAAACATTGTCTAAGATGTCAGAATCACGACGACAGCAAAAAATCTTCAACAAGAAACAGTCGTTTGTAATGAAAAAAGTATTCCATTTACGGGGAAAGGAAAAACGCCGTTAGATTATTTATCAGTTAAATAATAATTAATGTCTTTAATTTTCATGCGTGTACACGAAAAAATGATTTCCTGTATATGTCAGAAATCATCTGAGAAACATACATCTGAGAATAGCCTTTATGTTAAACTTTTTGATGTGAGAGAAACATTTATAAAAGTAAACGGTTTTATTGATATTTAATTTTTTTGTACGAAATTGTAGTTAATGACGTGCAAAGTTTGACAGAATATCAGCAATAATGTCAACCTTTAAAGTGATAAAAAATCGCTGTCAACGAACACTCAGTATTCATTAGCAAAATCTGACGTGTTAATTAACTTCTCACAAAGAATGAAAGAACATTAATCAAAATAATTTTCTAATGATAAGTAATTGTCTTCTCTTACGGTACTTACAATGCTCTTATTATTATTAATAAACTTTGGTTTCAATTTTTATATTGCAACGCACGTGACAATTTTACATTTTTGTGGAGAGTGCAATCTATTTAAGTAGAGTAACTAAAAAGATCCTTGTGCTCTGTATTGATTAATGTAAACTTTTCGGCTTAAATTGTTTTGTAATGATTACGTAGTTTTAGAAAATGCTTTTACAATAAATAAAAGTGTTTCGACTAAGGAAATTAACTTAAATTGTAAATAGTTCACATCCAATAATTAAATTTCTTAAAAAATAAACCCGCTAAAATAGAGAGGTAAAATTGTATTAAAATTAATGAAATTTATTGTTTGGCTACTAGAAATTATTTGCTTTCAGTTTTTTTTTATTAAATGTGCACTTTAAAAGGTTATTGTATTCTGAATACAATAACACGTGATATGTGAGAATGATTTTGCAGGATTTTCAAAGATCTGTAAATTTTCGAAGATCTATGTCTAAAGAATTTGTAACAGATAAATATATTAAATTTATGATGTCGACTAATCATCCTATTGTACTAGCAAAATTTCATTTGAAAATCTTATGTTTACCATAAAGTGGAGGTCTTCAACCGGTGTCCGGCGTATCACGAGTGGTCCACCATGTTATTTGGAATATTAAGAATGATATTTTTTTTGCAACATGGGAAGTTTTTAAAAGCACCTTATTAGGGTCCTAATCCATAAGTGCCAACTTTTTTTTGTGTGTGTGTGTGTGTGATATAAACTTGTTTTGAATCAGAAAAGTTTTTTAATAAAAAAAGTTTTCCATTATATGGGCATCTAGCGGCCGTTCCCTTCAACCAATCGCGATCAGACTTCAGATAAAGTTATTCAGAGATATGTGCTCGGAATCTGTGAACGGCAACAAAATGGAGCTCACGTTTACGGTTATAGGTACAAAAAAAGGAAATTTTCGAGCGACAACACCCATTTTTTCCCGTCACAAAATGGTCAGCGCATGCGAAAACCTTAACCTTTTAAGACCGGACCCGCACGATCGTGAGGGTTAGGCATTAACTGAAATTCTGCCTTCCTGGGTTACCTATTCCATAAATGCCGGAATCTGCCAGAATTGTGCTGCTTAACAGAAACTATATTAGATGATTTTTAACAACAGATAGGGAATTATCAGTTGCAAATTTCAGTTATATCATTGTTTTCAAAATAACTCAAAAAGCAGCCCGGTCTTAAAGGGTTAAAGAGCGTTGGAACGGTGCGTGCATCACAAAATTGGACGCGTTAAACACACACAAAAAACAGTTCTGCGAACGGTACAAAAAAGAAAGGGAAAAAAACAAGCACGTGGGATATTTGCATATGTCAGAGGCAAGACACCAGTCGTTGATTACAACACAGATCGCAGAAAATAAAACTTTTTTTTGGATTACATATTGCCCACGTGTATACCATCACAGGTAATTATGCATTGCATGCGGGAGATTATGTACAATACAGCCGAACATAACATAGCATGAGGGATGTTTGTAATCTTTCAAATCCTGCTCTAGATTTGAGATATCTCAAGTGCCAGAAATCCATAGGAGTGAGGTCGGAGATCGCGAAGGCCATGGAAATGGAAAATGGCATGAGATGGCGCGGTTGCCAAAATGTTGTTACAAGACCCTGTGAACAGACTTTGCTATATGTGGAGGTGCACTATCTTGAATCCAAAAGATGCCATTCAGCGCATCTCACTGCAGCAATTCTGGTATGATGTAATTTTGCAGTATGGCTGTACAGCGAAAGCCTGTCACAGACCATGATACAAACTCCGTTGGTGTCGCTTCCTCAAAGAAGTACGTCACGAGAACAATTGTGCCTGCAATGCTGCACCACACAGTAACTTTGGCGTCGTATAAAGGTACTGGTGCCACAGTGTGCGGATTCGTGTCTGCCCGGTGTACAGAATTTTTAATGTAGACGTTGACAGTTAAGGTGAAATGTGCCTCATGCGTCCATAATATGCAAAGAAGCCAGTCATTATCACCCTCATATCGGATGAGAAATTTATTTGCAAAGTCCATACGTTGTTGATGGTCCCCCGCGTCTAACATCTGGATGCGCTGGTACCGATATGGAAACATATGGAATAAAGAGCGCAGTAGCTTTAGCACTGTACTTTTCGGTATATTCTATACTCGAGCTGCACCTCCTGCAGTTTGCATGTGTCTTGAAGTTACTATGTGATGCACTTCCATAACAGTGTCTTCAGGAACAGTTAATCCGGATCGCGGTTTATCACAGGTGCAGCCAGTTTCATTGAATTTCTTTACTAAATCATCCAGAGATTGCGGCTTACATTGGCAACGTAATTGGCGATGGTTTCGACGGCTTCCGCGGCATTGATCCCATTTTGATAATAGAGTTTTATAAATACACCACGAACTTTTGCTAGCAGAGTCATTTCGTTGGCATGTGCGAGGTCCCGACTGAAGACCTAACATTCACACCCCACATTTTTATCCATTTTCTACGCTGAATATCTGACTAAGGTCATTCTGTGATTGGTATCTTGCCTCTGTCATATGCAAATTTCTCCCGTGTGCCTCGAACTTTTTTTTTTTTTTTTGCGTTTGCAGAGGCGTTTGTTGTGCGTGCATAATTCGTCCGTTTTTGTGATACACGTACTGTTCCAACGCTGCTATTTTCGCATGCGCTAAGCATTTTGCGATTGGAAATAATGGGCGTTGCCATTTGAAAATTTCGTGTTTCTGTACCTATAACCGTAAACTTGAGCGCCACTTTGTCGCCGTTCACAGAATCCCGACTTCATACCTCTGAGAAACTGGTATATCTGAAATCTCATCTCGATCGGTTTAAAGAATTGGCCACTAGAGGTCCATACAACGTCAAAGCTTTTTTTATGACCGCCTTGTTTTTCTTGCATACGATATGCAATTGAATTATGGGTGGAACTGTAAGAATTTATGATGTGGTCATCGCGCGTGAAAGGTTGGAGACCCCTGCGGTAAAAAAATACATAGCTTTTGATAATGCTTTAACTTTCTCTGCAGTCAAGTAAATCAAGCTAGAATTTTTTCCTCGAATTAGCAAAGCATCTAGGATACACTAATTTTATTAGGCTATCAAGTAATAAATCAAGCTAGATTTTACTTTCTTGGCTTAGCAAAGCATCTAGAACACACTAATTTCATTAGTTTCTATAATTGATAACTGAATTTAAATGAATAACTGATTTAAATCAATTATAAAAAATTGTAAAGCATGAGGGGTTCACAAGCATAGTAGACCAAGTCTATTTTGAAAAAAAATGAGATAGTCCATTTAGAACGTTCATAAAATCAGTTTAATCCACCCCCATAATAAACGAAGTCTATAAATAGATGACATATGTGAGAGAGTATGTGAAAACAGACCTGGTATACTGTGGGAGTGGATAAAACAGATTTTATGAAACTTCTAAATTGACTAACTCACTTTTATCCAAAATGAACTTGCGCTACTATGGTTGTGAGCCCTTCACATATTACAAAAGGAAGGAGATCGTTACAGGTTTAAAAAACATTAATAATATCAGATTTTCACTATGAATCTGTTGCCAATTTTGCTTTCATGAACTTTTATATCTATATACATATATATAGCTTTTCTTTGCTGATTAGCTAAATTACTAAGGTTAATGAACGCCTGTGGAAACGCTGCCTCTATTCACATGGAAATATGCTTGCATCCGAAGTTGTTAATTTCAGCTTTTTTTTATATGAACAACATATGATGTCTGATATACAGTGCTTATGAATATGCATTTCTTATTCATATAATTGTGCAGCGTATGTGATATCAAAATTTTTGCTTTTATCAAAATGAGGAAAATTTTGCATTTTCCTCAAAACATGGGAGATATAGGAATCATCCGGGTGTAGTTCTTTGGTTAATTTTGATGTACTGAAAACGAGGATTTCTTGTTTTGTAACGTTTACTGTAAATATTGCTTGACCATTTATATTTGTACATTTCTGATATAAAGAACTTAGCCTGTGAAAATCCATGAAATTTGGTTCAGGATAACTAAAGAGTTCGAAATTATTTGTCCTGTATCCAATTGAAGCATAACTTGGAATGAAATTCAAACTTTTGCTTTTCTTAGTGTAAAATAGGCCACCCGATAAAAGTATGTGTAGTTTATTTCTATTTCGGCTCATTCTACTATGCATGCATAAATATTAAGTAGTGAAAATTAATGAATTTATGCTTATTAGAAAACATAAAATGATGTGCCATATTAACATCTTTGCGAAATAAATTTGTAGAGGACGAGCAACTCACTTATAAAGAGTTTCTAGTGATTTGACTGAGAATGTGACGTCAAACATTTAACCTGTGTACGCATATTCTCTTTTACTCTGATTTTCCGAGGTATGATTAGATCTCTTGAAATCTACAGTTTCGAGTTTTCGCTGTAATTTTATGCAAATTAGACTGCGTCGGTCAATTTACAGAGTATAAAAGGTGAAGCGAGAGTTTGTGTCGTCAGATTTGGGTCGATTCCTGCCTCAGTGACTGTAAAAAAAAATCTGTCAAATTGACAGGAAAAAACTGTCAATTTTGGCGCCAATGGGAAACTGTTTAATTTACAGAAAAAAGCTGTAATTTT
Organism: Maratus speciosus; assembly: GCA_963932465.1. NCBI lineage: Eukaryota > Metazoa > Arthropoda > Arachnida > Araneae > Salticidae > Maratus > Maratus speciosus. The sequence continues at coordinate 278,920,678 of OZ010788.1, read as the reverse complement.
TCATTAAAACAGTTTTTCCTGTAAAAAAATACAGATTTTTTCTGCAAAATTTACGAAATTCAGTTTATTTTACAGAAAAAAACTGCTTTTCTTCAAAACAGTTTTTTCTGCAAAAAATACAACTCTTTTCTGTAAAAATTACAGATATTTTTTACTGTGTGGAATACATCGTCTGTGTTGAAAGATAGAAGAAGTTTGTGGCACGTGTAAGCGAGTTCAGAACTTGTGCTATAAGCGGTTGTCGGCTGGTAAGACATTATGAATTATAGATTGAGAAAATAAAAGTTTGTTAACAACCACGGGCTGTTAATTAGATTGCACTGAAGATTTGAGTAATATTTACTTAGCAACTCAAAGTAACAAATTAGCTTGGAAAAAATTGCTTACGACTTGGATTATCGAAAACCTTTATGGAAGTTGAATCTTTAACATTTTTTAGAATCTTTTAGTTTATGAAAATGTTCTTGCTCATTCGCCCTGTATCTAGGCCATATTAGTGAATTGACTCTGCCACACTCCTGCTCGATTAGCTTAAAAATGTGTTCCAACTTTAAATCCGAGTAATGAATGATCTTTGATCTTTCAAGTAGCTGTCTAGCAAGTAATATAACATTTAATTATGATGTATCCTTATGATGATTTTTTTTTTTTTACAAAATATCGCATTTTCATACTAAAATTAGCCAAAATGTAATAATATAATAAAATAGATAATAAATACTAATTTAATTTAAAGTTTAGAATTAAAGAAACAAGAAAAATACAATAATATAATAAAATACATAAATAATCGTTATATTTTTCATATAAAATTTTTTAAATATTCAGGTGTAGAGTTTTATGTCTGTTTATATTCTATTTCAAAATAGCAGTTATTAAATAATAATTCAACAACATAAATAACAAAATCTTACGCTATTCTTGTTTTTATTAGGGTAAAAATTATCAAGTCAAATGCATTAATTTATTTTGAATTCTAGTTGCCGAAACATGGTAGAAATGTAAAATTACCAATTGTACAGTTAAAAATTTATCTTATTCTAAGTGAATTGTGTAAGATTCTAATAAAAGTATTCGTTCAATATAGAGGTATATTTATTTTGCATATTTACTCTGCACACAAATTAACGTTGTTGTTTTTTCTTTTAAATATTGCCATCCGTGATAGCTTGAATATCGACCAAAGTCATCGAAGAAGCATTCTAAGCAGACCTGTTCTTCATTTACATTCTTCAACTAATGCAAATTGATTAAAGCAAATAAGTTCAAATTTAATTTTTGAGAATTATATATTCGAAATCACGTTTACAGAATGAAAATTGAATTTTCATTCAATAAGTAGAAAGAATTTCCCTGAATAGATCCTGTATTTTCATAAAAATTTTAAATAATGCTTTCATATATACAGTGAAACCTCCCTGTGCGACCACCTCCCTGAACGATCATTTTTTCATGGAACGAAATTTATTCCCATATGCTCAATACTAATTTTACCTCCATTCAGAGACCATCCCAGTTGAACTCCTTCCATGAGCGGCCAATTTCTTTGAAGAAAGTGAAACAAATTCCGTTTTTTCCTGGTTCCTTGAAGTAGATTTTATTAGAAAAATATTTCCGGAGAGGGCATTATTCATCAAATTTCTAAACTAAGTTTAGGATTTTTATTTGTTCCTGTAACTTTTAAGTGTTTAAACCCTTTTGTGCCTTTTTAGGCAATGAATTTAACTCTGATGACAAAGTGACGATCAATAAACTCCCCTGCCCTATTCTGTCAGGAAATTCTCAAAGAAATAGATAAATTAATGGAATCGTCATTATTTGTTCCTGTCCAAAAAAAAATATTTATTTACTAAACTTCGAAAGGACTTGGAAGTAAAAGTTATAAAAGATAAAACCGTAAAATCAAAGCAAACGTCAATGTATTCATTTTTTAAACTCTGCAGTAATTAACTTATATAATTAACTTTTGTTTTGATACTTAATTTTTCATATTTTTTCCTAATGGGAAAAATAAATTTTAGTAACTTTAATTGTTACCTTTTTCAACAAATAAAATCTAGATTTAATCATGACCTCCATTAAGAGACCACCTCTCGTAGCGACCACTTTTTATTGGAACGGAATGTGGTCGCTTTAGGGAGGTTTTACTGTATATATATGTGTATGTGTGCCTGTCTGTGTGTGTGTGTATGTATCTATATATATTTAGTTATACTAATATGTGTGCTTTTTCTCACCTCCAGCTATTAAAAGAAAAATTACTTTTGAGATATGATAAAAACAGTGAGTTTTACTTTTGATATTCACCTTCCTCATTTTAGCTCACAGGCTATCGAAGCCTGAGAGCTAATGTGCCCGCTGAAGCCTGAGAGCTAATGTGCCGTGTATGTATGTACGTTCGTATGTATGTATGTATGTATGTAACGCGATAACTCTTGATAGAAACATCCGATTTGCTTCAAAAAAAATTTTCTAGCTTCATTCTGATAAGGCGTTTCCCTGATTAGTTTTGGGGATTCGTTGGTTAAGTATAAAGGGGGAGGAAGGGGGGCTACTCTCCCCCTTAATTTAGATAAATGGGTTTTTCATGCAGAATTATTCGATTTGCTCCAAATTTGGTATACCGGTTTATTATGTTAAGAAGCTGTCTTGATTATATTTGGAGGTTTCTTTTTTTTTTTTTCTTGTCTAGAAATTTAATGATAATAAAAAAATACGTATGTAAGAGAGAATGTTTAAAAAATTAAATTAAAAAACAACAGAAATTTTAAATAATTTTTACCTGAAAGTATAATATGTGTGTGCGTGTGATTTTCAATGCTTTCTTCTAATAAACAGGAAAAATCTTTTGTGTAAGGCCAAAAACACGATATTTTTGCTCATCTTCATTTTCCAGTTACTTTTCTACCTGAAATTTAATGTTAATAAAATACAATTTTGTCTGCTTGTTTGTTTGTTGTTCTTCTTTGCAGCAATTTAAATTTGGAGGATCTCAAAAAGGTCTCAAATTAATTGAATAATAATTATTATAATTATGCACACGGTATTCCCCCCTCATTACCTTTTCCATTTTAATTTATTTGTATGCATCAAAAACTGGGAGTATATACAACACAAATGCCATGTTTTAAAATTCACTAAACCGCATGTTATTTCAAATTGTATAAATTATTTAAGTCATGTTTCTTGCGGTAGGGCAAAAAATTTAGTTACAGACGTTCTTTTTTCTAAGAATGGATTTATATATATCTGTACCTTGGAACAAAAGGGGCCAATATCCATTTTTCTCAAATAGTAAGTAACATTGGCCTCGACAAAATATTTTGTTTTCAGTGACCTAGGGCTTTTTAACAATTACTTTATATCGCATCCTGAATTCATTCGTGCATTTAACTCAAATTCCTCAATTTTGTACATTGGCTCTTTTTGTTCCAAGGTACAGACATATTGATGCATGTATATTTTTACCGGATGTCCTAAAATGGACTGACTGTTTTTAAAGTTCACTAACTTGCAAATGGCGACAGCTATTAAAAAAACTCTTGCAGGAAATTTATGTAAGATGAGAGGAGTTCGTTTCCCAGTTTTAGTTTCAAAAAGCAGCATTAGATGACGCTGCATGCAAGTAGGCTCCCAATAGATGGCCAAAACCCAAATCATGCAAATATTTTTGTGAATGAAGGTGATTAAACATATGGAGCGGGTCTCATTTCGACTGGGTTTAGAATCGGCCCCTAAGAACAAGATTAAGATTGTATAGGAAAATGATATCCACTCCATAAGTTTAACTTCCTTCGTTCACATCAATGCTGAGTGATTTCGAATTTAGCCCTTGGTTGAACGCCTATTGCATGTAGCGTCATTTATGGCTACTATTTGGAACTAAAACGAGGAATCGTCATTAAAAAATTACTGTTCACATCTTATATAACACTCCTGGAAGAATTTTTTTAATAGCTGTCACCATTTGCAAGTTGTAGAATTTTAAAAACAATCAATCTATTTTAGGATATCCGGTACAAATTTCTGTGTCGACATAACAGCATATAAACATATAAATTTTTGTATGTATATCATACGTTGTCTTATAATTCCTATTTAAAAAAGAAAGAAATAAGAATTAAATCTATATGCTATTCAAAGTACAAAAAAATATAATTTTAATTCTGGATGTCAACTATTAATTTTTGTATTTTATTGAAGTCTCCTTTCATTGAGCTATTAAGTGAAAAAGGATACATTATTTCTAAACATTATAAAAATTCTTTTTTTAACCAGCTTATGCTACTTAAATGTTTAATTTTTTTACAGTTTTTTTTATGAATACTAATATGATAAATTAGAAGTTTTTAATAAAATAATAGTGCTTAATTATTACCGTGATAGAATGTTAAATAAAATGTATGAATTATGTATTCGTGGTTTTAGAGAAATTTTTTAAATCCTCTTTTTGTTGAAGTTTAAAATATATTTCTTTCATTATCATTATTTATTTATTTTGGATGCAATGTTTTTATTTCTTATTAAAGCTGTTATTGCAGCATTTCAAAATTATATTTAAGTAAAATATTTTAATTACTCGTCAAAGCGTAAGAAACATTACGTCAAATTTTTCTAGGTTTTATTTTATTGATTAACATTTAAACGCATTTTTTTCACTACATTAATTTTTTTTTTTATTCACGTAAAATTATTGCCGTTATTTAAATTTACTGTAAAGCAAGAAAAAAAAAAAAAAAAAAAAAAAAAAAAAAAAAAAAAAAAAAAAAGAAGAAGAAGTTTTAAATAAACTCTGTGTTTATTGTCTTTAGGATATTGACATGATTCGGCAATATTCTAACAGTTCCCTAGCAAGTTCTAGCTCTTATAGCTTTTTCCTAGTTGAGGACCTTTTTTTTATAAAAACGCGTAATTGTGTAAGCTAATTTCCACCTTCATATCTTTGCTCCTCACAAGATAAAGAGAAAGTTACTTTGCATATTCAGGCCTCAAGGAATTAACAACAGAGTTAGGTACAGCGACTGAGAATTATCCAAATATAGATTAAATGCAGACCAAATATAGACTGACTACAAATACAGTAAAATCTGTCTAATGCGGAATCGATCGGGAGCAAGAAAATTTCCGCCATAGACGGAATTTTAAACTTTCATATACCGAATACTTTTCAGTTTTAAAATATCATTTTTTTCCGTTTGATGCAAAAATTGATTTTCGTTGGGACCTTAAAAATCTTTCAGTTTCCGCGTTAGACAGATTCCGGCTTATGGAGCATGTATTAATGTTATTTTATATGTATTCGTCGGAACATGAAAACCTTTCCGCGGTAGTCAGATTTCCGGCTTACACAGAGCCCGCCTTAAACAGATTTTACTGTACATTTAAACCGAAATTTAACATTGATTTAAACAGAAATTTCAAAGAAACTATGAGTATGTTTCTATTGCTTTCTCACTTTGTTTTACTCGACATTTAAATGCAGAGTGATTAATTGCTAGAATTTTATACAGTATTTCAGTGTACATTCATACATAGTATCATATGTTTGAAGCAGAAATATAGACGTTGTTAAATTCAGACGACCGGCGTTTCATTTACCTCTATTTAAATTTCAATAATAACTGCTCAATCAATAAATTTCACTTAGTAGAAATTTAGAATGCTTAAGCAAAAGAACACTCGTTCATTTCGTAGTTATCACAGCAGCTATTCATCAAGGAACTGAATATCATACAAATTCGCATTTTATAAACTGATCACATTTAATGCAATATTTATTTCCGAAGCTAGTATTTTCTAAATACCATTAAAATGAACTATTTGTAAAATTAAGATATTTTGCCTCAAGCTTTTTCACTTCAATTCTACTTAAAAAAATTTCTCCAACTGATGTTTAATGCATTGCATTTTACAACATGAAGGTAAATAAATTTAACATTTTCTGTTTGTAAAGTCTTTCCTAATTTCCGCTTGAGATAAAATATTAAAAGTTCACTGAAATACTTCAGACATTTTTGTTTGTTGTTTTAGATCAAAGAGCACTTAAAGTTTTATACTGCGACGTTTTATCTCTTAATAGTTAACGAAAATCTCTGGGATCATTAGAAAGTAGAATTTAATATAATTTTTTGTTTAATCATTAAAATATAGTGAAAATTCAATAACTGTTTTATATTCTGTTATTTTAACGATACAAACATCAAAACATTTTTGTTTATTTAAAAAAGAAGCTGCCACGTAAAATACTTTGCACTGATAATGGAGAAGAAAATGCTTAGATTGAGGCTGTATTAAATCTTTTTGTGAGTTCTCTGTTCTCTTTCTTAATGTTATTCCATCACTCAATTCTCATACCACATGAATAACGTCACGAATTGGTGACAGCTGTTTATATAATTGTTGGAGTACTTCAGTCTGCATGTCATATATGTGCACGTAATATCAATGGCATGGAAGGTCTTCTCCCTAGATGGTTCCTAGAAGGAAGGGATAAGGTGCCAGGATTTCTCCTCTCTAGATCCTTCGATAACGATTAAAATTGTGGGGAATTGGGGGCATATTTCGGCAATAAATATTACGTCCTCTATGCAAAACATTAGCCCAAAACTCTGACAGATGCGTAAAAAATCGTCCTATGTCATGAGATCAAAAGGTGAGTATATAGACTGTGCCAAATATATACACCATACATTTTAGTCACTAAATTTTCACTGCGAAAAACGAAAATATCGAAACGATTGGAAACTATTCGATTGTCTTCATTCAATTTACGAGAAGGTATTAATAAATTTTTGCACTCACATAGAAATAATTGAGTAAAATTTGTGAAATTTCTACATTGTATTAGTCATTTTCTATATAGTCACCGTGCACAGTAACACATTTCTGCAAACGGTATTTCAAAAAGAGGGGGAAGGTGTATTCCAGGAGGTGCGATAGTGGACCCAAATGTAGATATTTTTCTAACTTTTGCTTAACCCCACATGTGACATAGTGTTGGAAAGGCCTGTGACAACTTCTTTATGCTATGCAACCCCAGAGTCACTACCCCCAAATTTGCCCCCTGGGGACATGAATGGTGTCTGCAAAATATTGAAAAGTGCCCCTACCGGAAGGCAAATTGTGAGGATGGGCTGAGGATGTGTGCATAACATGAATAAGTGGTCACAGGCCTTTCCAGCAATATGTCATATGTGGGGGTTAAAGTTAGAAAAATGTCCCCCTTTCGGTCTACTATCGCGCCTCCTGGAATACATCTTCCCCTCCTTTTTTGAAATACCGTTTGTAGAAATGTGTTACTGTGCACGGTAATTATATAGAAAAGGACTAATACAATGTAGCAATTTCATAAATTTTACTCAAATATTTCCTTGGGGGAAAAAACGTATTTATACCCTCTCGTACATTGAAAAAATAAGCTTAGAGTCAGACTTTCTTATACTGAAATGGTAACAAACTTTGAAATTTTCAATACGAACAATACAATATTGACATAACTTGCAACATCCAGTATAATTGGATATCTAGGTAAATTTTAAACTCGAATACCAAAGGAGATATCTTTCAGTAAAGTATTTTAGGAATTATGTATATTTAAAATTTGGAACTCTCATTGTTAAATGATTGTTTAATAATTAAAAAATAACTGCAATGGAATAGTTTTATAAAGATATATTAAAAACACCTTGGAAAATGAACTATAAATTTGTATTTACATATTCAAAATTTCTTGATATCAATTTATGATAAAAAAATTTGTAGGTTACAAAACCTTTTTTTTTTTTTTCAAATAATAATTAAAAAAATATATAGAGTTTAAAATTTATATTTGAAAAAAATTGTATTGACTATTTACTACTGAGACTACAAATCATTATTCTTGTTCTAAGTTATAACCCAGGTTGGTCCCAGGTTGGTCCCAGGTTCGATTCCTGGCTCTGGTTAACTTTTCATGTTGGGTTTATTGTATTTATTGTATGTATGTCTGTATAATATATTTGCATATACCGGGTGTCCTAAAAAGGACTGACGGATTTTAAAATTCAATAACTTGCAAACGGTGACAGATATTTAAAAAATTCTTACAGGAGGGTTGTGCATGAGGTCAAAAGTTTTTTTTACATTGATTTTCGATTTTAGTTCGAATTACAAAGAATAGATGGCGCTCCGATCAATAGACGCTAAATTGAGGCTCAATTTTGGGTCCTTCGGAACCCACTCAATACATTTTAATCTCCTTTTTCCGCATGGAAGAAGAGATCGGCCAAAAATCGAGCCTGTATTTAGTGCCTATTGCTTACAGCGCCATCTATTGTTTGTAATTCGAACTAAAATCGAAAATCACTGTAAAAAAAGTTTGACCTTACGCATAACACTCCTGCAAGAATTTTTTAAATATCTGTTACCGTTTGCGAGTTATTGAATTTTAAAATCAGTCGGTCCTTTTTAGGACACCCGATAGCTTTAAGTGTTCGATGCAGGTGTTATTTATGTGTGTATGGGTGTTTTAATATATATTGTAGATCGATGGAATAGTAAAATCTATTCATCGTTGTCCCGTCATCCAAGGCTGTCTGATAGATGTCTGGTGAGTTTCCCAACATGGATTATTTATGAGCAATATCAGACCCAGTTATCGGCCGGAGTGACTCAGTGGTTAGAGGAACAGCGTAGTATGATGTGGTTCCAGGTTCGATCCCTGGCTCTGGCTAGTTTTTATCTCCTTTTGGGTTTATTGTATTTATTGTATGCATGTCTGTATAATATTTGTATATACCTTTAAATCCTAATAAGTTAATGATTATTTTTCCCATTAACTTACACAAGTGATCGTTACACATAGGGCGATACACAGACTTCCCCTCTTAAAGTATCAAATAACTTGTAATCTGTACGTTTATGATGCAACTGTGTACGAATTAAATATATATTGATATGTGAAGCAATTTTGTACATCCGACCCATATACTAATCCTCTCAAGTTTCTCAAACAGTTTTAATAGGAATCTAGGGTAAAAGTTTGTCTTTCATTAAAAGTCCATTTTTAGCCATTAGATTTTAGATAGATTTTAAAGTTCTTTTGAAAATAGATTGAATATATTGATATATTTTTTAAGAAGAATACAACGGGTAAGTAACTATCTTTAACTCTTTTTTCTTTAAGGATTTCATTGTATATAGAGAAGGAGTTTCTAACGTGTTTTTATTCCTTTTCGTGATATTTATTTTAGCAGAAAAAAAGACTAATTCAGCAAAGCTCACTTAGAGTTTCTTATTACATTGTTACGACAATTAATCTAGTGTGTCTAGTTTTCGAAGAGTAATGTAAATATTTTTGTAAGATAACCCTATAAAACTTTTGAACAAACTAGTCAGATAAGCCAATCCCAAACCTTCCTTTTATGTATCTCATGCGTGTTTACTTTTAAAAGTGTAATTTTTTAATTATGCATATTATAGATACTTTTGAAAAAAAAAATTCGCATTATTGAAACTTTTTTTGTACAATATTTGCGTATGTTTCTATGTGCGTGGGTAGTTAGTCTATGTAAAATCCAAATTTGGTAGGTTTTCACTGAAAATTACAACATTTTGTGCCTAAAAGTGACTGAGGATATGAAAGCAGGGCACTTTACCTTATTACCTTTCAATTTTGTCAATAAATGTTTCAAAACCAAGGGGGGGGGGGGGGGGGGAGGCGGTTTTGTAATGGTGTTGGTGTTATTTATGACGGCCGATTATCTGCACGAGGGATATAGGCCCGAAGGTGGATGCCCTCCTTGGGGGTCTTTCTAAGGGAACCTAACCCGTATTTACGCATGGAAATCCAAGGTTCGAAGAAAACCACAGAAAACTCTGAACGATTAGGCCGGCGGGCGCGACTATGTTCGTACCTAGCATCTCCTGTCTACCAACTTCCAGAGCAGAACCTCTCGGCCACTAGTGAGGCGGATTTTGTAAAGAAGGCGGGGTGATGTCTCAAAAAGCGTGAAAAAAATTGCTTATTATAAATATGCAAATTAAATCTAGAAGAAACAAATGGGTGATTCAGTATGATATTTTATTTTAACAACTAATGCTCCCAGCCCGAAAATCGAACAAAATTTGTTATCACAGCGCCATATTCATTGCAAATTTCTCCAAAATTTTATCCAAACCTCAGCTTATGATATTATATCTAAATATAAAATTTCGTGGATAAAAATTGATAACTCGTTCCCTAAAACTGCCAAAAGTGGCTAAAATTGCACAAAAATTGCCAATACATCGCTGCGTTTTGGGGCAATATTACCATTTTGAACTAAGAGCTGACGTATAGTCAAAAATGAACATATGGAATTTGGTTCAGTTTTATCCGTATCTTCATACACTTTTCGACGATACAAAAGGAAAATCGCTATCATTGTGCCTCGTGGATATCCGGCCTTCCTGTGAGATATCCTCAATTTCTACTGGGACCTGACGGCTACAGTCAAAAACATATATCTGAAGTTTGGTTTACTTTTATGCATAACTTCATATATTCTACGATGATAGAATAAGGAAAATGGCACAAAAATCGCTACCACAGCGCACTGTTTTCTCAGGGAATATTCCCATTTTCAACGACGAAAAATTGCATAAAAACGCTATCACTGTGCCGGCCAGCCATCCGCGGAGATAGCCCTAGTTTCTACTGGGATCTGACGACCACAGTCAAAAACATATGAAGTTTGGTTCAATTTTATACATAACTACATACATTTTACGATGATACAATACGAAAAACAGCACAAAAAATCGCTATCAAAGTGTCCCCTTGGGGTTGAATATGTCCAATTTTAACTGGGACCTGCTGGCCTTGGCCAAAAAAATATATATGAATTTCGGTTGTTTTCTTTGTCAAAATTCATACACTTTTCGATGGTATAAAGAAGACACACAGACACATGGGCACACGGACAAACAGAAATCACGTTTTTTACGCGATCTCTGACCCCTAAATTGTGTAAATCCGTCAAACATCGGAAGTCGAACAAAATTTCGATTACAATAATTTCTTCTACTATAGATAGAAAAAAGTAAAATAGAAGAATATCAAACATCAAAATCTGTAGAAAAAAAAAAAAAAAGCAATTTAACAAATTACAACGACCATTTGGAAAATGATTTTTTCGAAGACTAAAATTTAAGTCATAAAAAATCGCACGGAGTTCATTATACATTACGTACGCCATGAATTAAACATTAATAGTGTTATTACACGTAAAATTTGCAAGCGACAAAAATCGCCTGCGACCCGTCAGATTTCTTAAAACTTACGTATTATACACCGGAAACTTACGTATTATCCAAGCATTTCATTGGCTGTTCAGGAAAAGGCTTTTCTATCGTCCAAGAAATCTGACGACCCATTTTAAATGAAATTTTATTCTTAAACTTCTAAACATCCCACACTATTACTTTTTACACCGTCGTATAGAGAAAAAAATGTACTTTTAAATGCAATTTGTTTGAAAGCTGTATCTCAATTTGTTTCCGAGTTATTAAATTTTTTTTTTTAGTTTTTATTACTTTTTTGTCATAGTGTCAACAGAAGCATCCATCGCTGTTGAAAGTAAAGGGAAATACAGATTATTGTATAGACCAATCAGAAAACGAATAAAATGCGCATTAAACCAATCAAACGCTTCAGATATGCTTTTGATTTCCTACTCTGACGAGGACAATAACCATTTTTCCAAATGGTTAATAAATAAACAAATAAATAAATAAATAAAAAGAGTACCAAATTATTTAAAAGATTGTAAAGGATGTGATTCTCACAAAATAATTTTTATCAAATATAATTATTTGCACAATTTTTTATAAAACTAACAATCGGAATATACGATATGAACATTAACTTTTGGAAATAATTACGGAGACGTTTACATTTCATTCATCCATATTTAAGATAATTCAATTCGCATCCCTTCTAATTAATAATTTAAACTAATCAGGAAAGTGCAAATATTTGCAGTCACAAGTAATATATAAATGTGAAAATAATATATTAGATAGTAAATACATATACATTTTCTTATCTGCAAGGTAAAAGAAAACTCATAAAGACAAAGAAACCATAAATCGCAATGAAACATCTGCTATTCGTTGGAGTATTTGAAAAATCAAAAAATTAGATAAATATGAAAAAATGGCGTTTCCGATGACAATGCAAATTGTTTTATATAAATTTATCCAAATAAAGGGATCTGATTAATGGGGCAATTTGGTGTCATTTCAAGGCTCGAGACAAATGTATATTAATTTTATTTTTTCAAGATGTAAAAGGTCAATATAAGGAAGTTAATATTATTATTATGTATTTAAATGATAGAAGCATAAGTGCCTAGCTATTATTGTATGACCGTAGTCTTTGGTCGAATGACTTTTGAGTCTTGAGTTCGACCATGCTGTTCTGGATTCTAATTCTGTGTGAGTGATTGAACTACATAGTCTGTCATCTTTTCAATTTCGAAAGGTGTATCTGAATCCACGACAATCCGGTTTTCATGGTAAATTTGTTAAATGATATAATAATTAGTTATTTTTTGTCGTAAATACAGTGGATCTGATCTCATCTCACCCTTGAGGGTATATAAAACTAGAATTTCGTCGCTTCCGGCTTTTGAAGGTATAATTTTCAAATGATGAAGCTTTCTAGAGAGTAGTTTTGAATAGTTTCTACGGCTGAGAGATTCGACAGCGTGGTAAGGCATTAAACACACTACTTTCAAATAAAAGAAAATTGGGATCATGGGGTTCATCACATAGTGGCATTTCATTATTTTGAAGTGCTGTTTTATAGTGTTAGCTACCGTATTTCTAGTCATATTTTATGGTGAACTGAAAAAACATTTTCTTAGAATCCGGAAAACTATCAGCGTCGCCCTCTTGGTGTAGCATTTTCCCTTCTCAGTTTCAGTGCTTCAAGCTTATGTTTGATCATCCTTGTGTTAAAACTGCCTGCTCCACTGTCATCTATCTTTTTTATTGTTTTAAATAAATTGTTGCTATTGTTGAATATTGTGTCATGACTACTTTTCACGCTGACGGACCCGAATGATCCACAACAAGGCTTAACTCTTTAAGACATGAAGGTTTTCTTTAGAAATTAAAAGTCTTGGTGGTTAACCCTAATTAGGATTATATCTGATTGAAAAAATGAATTAAAAATTTTTTTCGATGTCAGGTTACATAAAGGGAGGATCCACACAATTGTGTGAGTGCAGGTTCGGCTTCAAGCCACGCAAAAAAAGAAATTATTTTTTCTTTTTCCTTAGGATCACCAATACAATTGTGTAGATCGGTTCTTAAAGGTTTAATAAAGACACCATAGACTACGTCTTTATAAAATTAAATTTGAAATAAAAACTTTCACAGTAGGCATGGGTATATTTTTACTTTTCGATTATGGTTGCAGTTTTTCATTTTTTTTTTTTTTTATCTGGCCAGTTCCTATTTCGGAACTGGTTCCAAAATTGAACATATCCTCATAAAAAGGTACAACCAAAATAGTAAAAATAAAAAAGTCCCGATTAGAAATAATCCTTAGAAATCCTATGCAATAAAAACGTTTAAAAATAACAAAATGCAAACGAAAAAATAAATACGAAAAGAACGCTGCCATTGGTTTAACATTAGCTAGCGGGTTTCATTACGTGACTAGCGTTGACTCTTAAGTAATTATAATTTTTCGTTAGCTTTATTCTTGCTCTCATCAGCAATGAAAATTCAGCGAAACACGTGGATTGATTTATTGAACTTTGGAAGAACATTTCTGTACAACCAAATTTTGACAATATTACATAACTTATCAGCAGTCCCGTATAGAATGTCATGATAAATTTAAATGTTTTAAAGTATAATTCTTACATTACGCAACTGGACATTACGCAACTGCTTAGATATTTATTCGCTTTATATTCTCTTTGGGGGAAGGGGTTTCTCAGTTGTGCGAATTAAAAAGTAACCCATTAAATAGGTCCTGGAACGTTAAACAAAGATTTCTTTTACACTTGATGTAGTACTAAATATAAGTTAATGCACAGGAAATAAATAAGAACATACCATACATTATATTTATGTTCTAGAAACTAACTTTAAATTGTATTACTTACTTAAAAGATCACATTCATCCCACACTCACACATATGACACACTCACTGGTTTGAATGATAAATTTTAATGCTTTAAAGTATAATTCTTTTGTATAGACATATGTAACTGCTTAAATATTTTTTAACTTTAAATTCGCTTTGAGGGAAGGGGTTTCACAATCGTTCGGCTTAAACAGTAACCCATTAAATAAGTCCCGAAACATGAAACAAAAAGGTTTATTTTATACTTGATGTAGTACTAAAGGTACGTTAATTCACAGGAAATAAATAAGAACATAACACCCATTTTATTTATGTTCTAGAAACTAACTTTAAATTGTATTACTTACTTAAAAGATCACATTCACCCCACACTCACACATATGACACACTCACTGGTTTGAATGATAAATTTTAATGCTTTAAAGTATAATTCTTTTGTATAGACATATGTAACTGCTTAAATATTTTTTAACTTTAAATTCGCTTTGAGGGAAGGGGTTTCACAATCGTTCGGCTTAAACAGTTACCCATTAAATAAGTCCCGAAACATGAAACAAAAAGGTTTATTTTATACTTGATGTAGTACTAAAGGTACGTTAATTCACAGGAAATAAATAAGAACATAACACCCATTTTACTTATGTTCTAGAAACTAACTTTAAATTGTATTACTTACTTAAAAGATCACATTCACCCCACACTCACACATATGACACACTCACTGGTTTGAATGATAAATTTTAATGCTTTAAAGTATAATTCTTTTGTATAGACATATGTAACTGCTTAAATATTTTTTAACTTTAAATTCGCTTTGAGGGAAGGGGTTTCACAATCGTTCGGCTTAAACAGTAACCCATTAAATAAGTCCCGAAACATGAAACAAAAAGGTTTATTTTATACTTGATGTAGTACTAAAGGTACGTTAATTCACAGGAAATAAATAAGAACATAACACCCATTTTATTTATGTTCTAGAAACTAACTTTAAATTGTATTACTTACTTAAAAGATCACATTCACCCCACACTCACACATATGACACACTCACTGGTTTGAATGATAAATTTTAATGCTTTAAAGTATAATTCTTTTGTATAGACATATGTAACTGCTTAAATATTTTTTAACTTTAAATTCGCTTTGAGGGAAGGGGTTTCACAATCGTTCGGCTTAAACAGTAACCCATTAAATAAGTCCCGAAACATGAAACAAAAAGGTTTATTTTATACTTGATGTAGTACTAAAGCTACGTTAATTCACAGGAAATAAATAAGAACATAACACCCATTTTATTTATGTTCCAGAAACTAACTTTAAATTGTATTACTTACTTAAAAATCACATTCACCCCACGCACACACATATGACACACTCACTGGTTTGAATGATAAATTTCAATGCTTTAAAATATAATTCTTTTGTATGGACATTACGCAACTGCTTAGATAATTTTTTACTTTACATTCTCTTCGGTGGAAGGGAATCCTGACTCGTACGGAATAAAAGTAACCCAAGTCCTGAAATATGAAACAAAAAGGTTTATTTTGCACTTGATGTAGTACTAAAGGTACGTTAATGCAGAGAAAATAAGTAAGTAAACAACACACATTATATTTATGTTCTATAAAACTAACTTTAAATTGTATTACTAACTTAAAAGATCGCATTCACCCCACACCCACACATATGACACACTCACGGGTTTGGATGACAAAGTTCAATGCTTGAAAGTATAATTCTTTTGTATGAATAATAGGCACCTGTTTAGATATTTTTTCACTTTACATTCTCTTTGGGGGAAGGGGTTTCTCAGTCGTACGGATTAAAAATTAACCCATTAAATAAATCCTGAAACATGAAATTAAAAGACTTGTTTTACACTTGATGTAGTACTAAAGGTAAGTTAATGCACAGGAAATAAATAAGAACATATTTATTTCCTGTGCAGTAGTTTTAAAGAAATTATTTACCTAATTTTAATGCTACTTTCTTTAAATAATGATTCACGCAGGTGCCTCAAATGTTCGTTATATCGAAATACATTTTTATTTTTCATTCAGATTTGTTCATGCTTTATTTTTTATTTTATTTCATTATTTCTTTCAAAAAGAGCTCTCAACCGGCAATAACCGGCTTAGTGAGGTCAGGATTAGTGAGATTTTACAGTGTCTGTTTAAAAACAGAGGTTTAAACGATCATATTTTTAAACGGCAAGTAGAATAACATACAAGGGTTTCCAAATATTTTTATTGTACGGTAAACAGAAGCAGAAATGTTTACAGATTTAGAAGAAAAGCGTATGAACATCCGATATAATTTCGTAGTTACCCACAATTCTAGAAGCGTTTCCCTCACATTCAGAAACATTTAGAAGACGAACCAATCAGAAACCAATAAATTTAAATCTTTCCGATTAAAGGAATTCTTTTATTTTAAAAACGTTTTCATAAATCTCGGTAACTTATTGTTTTCTGAAGTTTCTCTTTTCACTCCCTTTATATGAGTTTCAAAGATGTATTTTTTAATAGATTACTTTTATCTAATACTCCTGTCTAATCTTTGTTTTATTCGATCTGCTGTTTTATTTTCACACTATTTGACATTCCATCGTTTTATTGTTACAGTTGTTTAACAGACTATACATAATATGATTAGGAAATGTTGAATCAATCTTTAAATTAAAATTTTTAATTAAAATAATCTTAATTTTAAAATGTGGCAGAAGCAGCAAAATGCACCACTAATAAGTAACCTATTCTCTGTTCTAAGAATGAAACAAAATAAAATATCGAAACAAATTTTATATTTCGAAAAAAAGTTTTCAAATTGAAACTTAATTTAATATAGCAACACGTTACAGCTAATAATACGTTACAAAGTTTATTAAGTCACTGTGAAAAGATTCCTTAGATTCATCAATTCTTTGCATTATATTTAGATTTCAGTTTCTCTTTAATATGTATAAACCAAAAATAGACTCAAAATTCTGATATAAACAAATAAAAATGGCGTCAAAAGTAAAGTTATTGAGTAGTCGTATTGTGCAATTCTATGAAAAGAATACAGAAAATAGAAAATCAGTATTTGTGATGGAAATCTTTTGCTGACGATGTACAAAGAACTGTTTATACAGTAATTAATCATGGAACAATCGAAAGAAAACCAGATAGTGCGCGAACGTAAATATAATCAAAAAGAAAGAATTAATTAATTAATTAAAACAATAAACTGAAACTAAAGAAAGATCCTTCTTAGTACAAGGACAGCTTAAGACAGTAGGAAATTTCGATAAAGTTTAATTTACACAGCAACTATGTAAAAAATTTTCATAATAATATCTATTGATTGACATTAAACACTTTAACAAGCGAAAATGCATCAAATACAGATTTTCAAATAAAAACTATTAAATAGATTTGCTGCTGGATGGTAAAAAATAAATAAATAAATAAACTCGTGTTAGAGGATTAAAATTATTTTACCTTTTCGAAATTATATCTATGTGGAAATTATACCTATTACTCCAGATATCCCTGAATTCAAGGGCAAGACTTTAACGGTTGATAAAGTTCACTGTAACCATGATCTATTGTATAGGAATAAATGGGCTCAAGTGCCGCGTTCATGCACAAACACTGGAGAGAGACATGAAATAATTAAAATTATAATGTTTATTGACAGCGTCATTGGCAAGTGCTATGATAACAATAAGTATTCAAAATTACGTCAGCCAGTAGTAATACTTGAATGACAGTGATTTACTGAGCGATTGGCGTACAGATTCAAAGATGCCAGTATTTCACACATACGTGCAGAGCAACGGATATTCGAGTGACGAGATCATCCTGGAGTGCATAAATGCGCACCCCAATCCATCCTGCCTAAAAGTGGCATCCAAGTAATTGCACTCAACAGTAATGAAATGGGCTGGCATTCCATCATGCTGAAACCACAGTCATTTACGAATGGCGATCGGACCATCTTGAAGTAGTTCTGGCAAACTTCTTCCATTTAAAAAAAAAAAAAAAAAAAAAAAAAAAAAAAAAAAAAAAAAAAAAAAAACGATAACAACTGCTTGTCTTGGCGTGCTGGACCAGTTCGTTTGCTAACCTGATTTCCTGAATTATAGACCCTCGATTACTTCTTATGAGGACATCTGAAGAGTCGGCTTTATGCGACTCCAGTTGACTCTGTTGACGATTTCGTCGCTTGAATATCTGTTGAGCTGCACGTGTGCCTGGAATACCTGGTATCTTAGAATCTGCACGCCAATCGCTCCATCACCGCTGCCAGACATGTATTATTTATTGTTAAATGACGCAATTTTCAACACTTATTATAAATATAACACTTGCCAATGACGCTGTCAAAAAACATTCCTTTTATGCCTCTTTCCTGTGTCTTTGCCTCAACACGCCAATTGCGCCCATACATTCCTATGCAATAAATGATTGTTCCGCTATCAACCTTACTGTTTGATTCATTAATTAAGGGACACACTTTATAAAAAACACCCAAGTGGTATGAAATGTTTGGGTCAACGTTTTGTAAGTGTTGGCGAATTGTTGTTCTATGTTGATCCACAAAAAGAAATGTCCGCCTTGTGTAACCATTAGTAAACGAACCATATGCAAGCAAATGCCTAAAAGTGGTCCAACCGTTCGCTGCTTGGAATGATACGTTCTAAATTAGAGGGCAACTACCATTTCCAAATCATTTGCCAATCCTAATATTCCGAATATTTTTATTTCCCAACGGTTTTCACTAACTGTCAACAATGGTGATATGCAGGTATACAACTTCCCTAACATAAAATATAAACTTAAGAAAAAATCTCAAAGTCAAGTGATGTTTTATTTAATCGTCTCTAATAGAGATTTTCTTGCACTATTTCATGCGTAGTGGTTTGAAAATTAATCAAAATGTCTACCAGGAGCTATGCTTTAAAAATATTTGAGTTCCTTTTATTTAAAAAATATCATTGTGGCCATTTTTTTTTGGCTTTATGTCTCTTGGCTACGTGTCATTATGCCAAGAAAAAAAAAACTACTAGAAGCTATACTTTGAAAATATTCAAGTTCCTTTCTTTTAAAAAATCATTGTGGCCAAAATTGTTTTTTGACTTCACGTCTCTTAGTTAAATGTCATTATGCCAATAAAGACTCAAGAATATCTCAATCCAAAAAAGTTACCCTTTGTACCTAAAGACAAAAATCCAACAAATTTCTTCAGTTTTGGCTACGTTTTCCTGGAAAATTAAAAGAGAAAATAATACAAAGCTAACTGAAAGGCTCAAGGATTAAAACTTTTGGAAAATAGATGCGCAAATGCATAAACAAACCTTAAATACTGTAGGTATCAATATACCGAGTTAGTCAGGAAATATAATCATTTGGAAACTGTTAATAATATTCATCTTAACAATTACTTATGTATATTTTTAACAAATTTACCTGAGTTTTGTTTGACTGAATTCTTGTGTGTTTCTATTGTGCTTCAAAATCTTTTGAAGCTTTTTAGTTTTAACCAGTTAATATAAAATTTCTCACAATTACCATCTTCATGACTAATCATTAATGTTTTCCATAAGTGTACATAATAATTCACAAAAGAGCCAAAAATAATAAATTTATTTAATATGATAAATATAATTACATTTGGCTAAATAATGTAATAAAGAACATACAAGTCATGCATTTATTCCCTACTACCCATTACCAATACGTACTTTTTCTCAAAACATGCGTTAATTTCTTTAGAGAACTTGTGGAACATTTTTCTTTGAACAATCTAGGAAACACACCCAAATTTCATTGGTGGGTGTGATTTTGGAACTAGGATGACTGAGGCTTTTATTCGACTTATGAATGATACGTTTTCATATCAGCTTCTTTTGATTTAATGATGGAGATTTTATTTTCCCGGCAAAGATTTATGCTATAGGAAAACTGTCTAAGCTTACTATGCCTCTTAGAATAGAACAGCAATTATTTTGGGGTTGGGCCAGACGGAGCGAAAGTGAGGCCAAAGACTTGATTTACATTCTTAAGACATCGTAAAAATTAATCAGATATATTCCAACAATTATCATCGCATCAGAATGAATATATGAGCACATTTAGATAAATATGATTTTTTATAACCTCATCCTGTTCAAAAATTGCAAACTACTGGTCATAATGAGTTCAGCAACAAGAACTGTTTAAAGAATTCATGGCACGAAGGCGTGATAATTGAAGATGAAGCAAGATACTAATAAACAGAAAAGCAAGCATTACATATGGAAGAGAATATGGACTTCTGTATGAAAAGAATCATAATTTTATCAATAAAATCTGCAGATGAGGCAAATTTTGATATTTTCCCAGCATTACAAATAGAAAACAGGTTGCTAGTTAAGATTATTATAAAACATATATAAGAAAATTGCTATATTACCAGAGGGCAGGTGCAGTTGCGGTAAATTTTTCAAGTTTCTCCTAGTGTACCTAGTAACCTAGTAAAAATGTGTTGTTTAATAAAAATATTTAAATATTAAAAAAAAAAAATTAAAAAATCGAAAGCACTTTTATGGAGTGGATGTGGATTGCTGAAAAAATTACAAAACATACACAAAAAATTTAATAAAAAATGTGTATGTTTTAAATACATTATACACTATTATTAATAAAAAAATAAAAAATAAAAATACCATTATGGAGGGTTGTGGTCGGGAATGCTAAAAAAAGTTTTAAAACCTTATGTTTATATGTGTGTGTGTATGTATATGTGTATGTATGTGTGCTTATATATTACATGGATATATTTAGGGAAAAAAATCATAGAGGTATCATGCCTTTTTAACATCATATTTTTCATTATTTTTTACATATTGGTACATAGTACAAGGTCATATTTTACTTTCTCAAAATAATCCTCATTGTTTTTAAAATGTTATTTATATACTCATTTTTTATTTTATAATATTCGTTTTTAAATTAGTTAAATTAATCAATGCCCTTCTATTTACTTATTTTATTTTATATTTACTCAGTACTTATTATGTTTATTCCTATTTTTTCATTCTACTTTAAATAAATGTTAATCTTAATCATTTCTTAATTTAATTTAATTTCTGTTTTACGGGAATAGATGGCAGCACTAAACATTTATTTTTAATAAGCCTAATTACAATATAGTTTTCCTTTTTCACACCAGATGGCACGATGGCAGTAATGTTCTGATCTCAGCAACTTATGACCACATGTTCTCATAGTCCTATCCTAATCTGTTTCCATCCTTACATGCTTTAATATTGTGAGTCAACTTTATAATGTTTTGGATCCTTTTATGTAATTTAGGTATTGTGCTCTTATAATTTTTAATATCCTGTGTGATCATTCTTTAGATCTCTTGGTATTTTATTTTATTTTCTTTTGTGATGCGCTATTAGGTGCAAAATTTTGTCATTTTAGGCTTAATGTCCACAAAATTGGATGAAATAACGCATAATAAATATATGGAGAAGAGTGACTTCTGAATGAAATTAGTCACGGCAAGAATATACGAAAACTGCCGTACTGGAAGATATTTATGCTTCTGATTATCTGAGATTAGTGGTTACTTTAATTCAATTTTAAGTCTATGGAGCTCTTAAAATAAAAATAAACTCGGAATGTATCTGAATATCTGAGATTATTCACTGTAGTATATTATATTTACGCAGTACGAAAAATAGCATTCTGTGTTGTCTGTCTGCAGATTTTCTTTTTGTACATCTTTACGGGTCATACGGGAAAATTTACTTCTAAAAATAGTGTTTATTAACCTTAATTATCAAGGTGAAAAAATGAAATCTGACAATAAAGTAATTTTTATTTATTTCTTTATTTATTTGTAAGCCATTTCATTCAGCAACCGATTTTCCTTAGATAATGAAAGAAAAATATTAATAATGGGCCTCAATAGCATATTTCGGTATTAGAGAAATTATCTAATGTATTTTTTTACAATTGATTTCATCTAATAGCCCATCTTCTCCAAATAATGCTGGTTTTCGTGGTTTTCTTCGAGCCGTGGATCTTCCATGCGTTAATACGGATTAGGTTCCCTTAGAAAGACCCCCACGGAGGGCACTCCCCCCGGGCCTATATCCCTCGTGTAGATAATTGGCCGTCAAAAATCAACCCAACCCAACCCAAATAATGCTGGGGAAACATTAAAAATCTGTCTGACCTGCAGTTTTCATCATTGCAGAAATTTCCATGTATATCAATAATTATTATTAATATAAATCTTATGCATTATAAATTATTATTTTTAAAATTATTTTCATTAGCAGGCCATGACCTTTATGTAATGTTGCGAAACATCAAAAATCTGTCTAACATGCAAATTTGGTAGGTACAGAAATTTTTTTATATATGTTCTTTTTTAACTATGTTTTTCACATGTTTAACTATGTTTTTTCACTCAGGAATCCATCTTCGCTACGTAACGCTGGACAAACACGAAAAACTGTGGATTTCATAAATAATGAAGTTTTCATATATATATATTTATAGTACATTTGATTTGACGATTCATCTTCTGTACGTGATGCTGCGGAAACATTAAAAATCTGATTCATCTGCAGATTTCATTATTGCAGAAATTTCTTATGTATTTTTATCATTATTTTCATAATCAACCATTTAGTCTAATTAATGTTGTGAAAACCCTAAAAATCTGCATAATCTGCAGATTGCATTGGTACATCAATTTTTCTCACATAAGTTTTATAAATATTATCATTTTGTATTTCATCTGATCTATTTATTGTGGGGAAAACGTTAAAAAGGTGCCCCATCTGCAAAATTTGCTGATTGTCTGCATGAGATATTTACGAAAAATTTACCCTTAAAAAAAACGAAGTACCTTAATTGTTTGCGTATAAGCCGCTACTAAAATAAATCTGTTATAAACCAGAAACTTTAATTAATAAATAACGTCAAATAATTACGAATTGGAAATAAGTTGCATTTTAGAATATATACCATATTACAATTCTGATAAAATTTTACTTAAAAGATGCTAAAATATACATGAAAAGGTTTCTATAGCATAAAAACCATCAATGATGTTAAAGCCCCAAGCACTTTCAACTGCATTAGAACAGTCGTCTTCAGGAGGAAATAAACGGTCAAGTGCGAGCATCACTCGCGTACAGAGGGTTCCGTAGAATAAGTATATGAATATGTAATTGTATTTAAAAAAAAAAAAAAGTTATTAAAAGAATACTAAGACTTTGTAAAAGACTATACAACATAAGGTTGGGTATAACTGTATATATTATAAAAGTGTAAATGGGTATACCATGAAAGTTCAAAGAGATATGGAACGTAAATAATATCAAATATAGCTATTCGTATAACTCTTTTTTTAATATTATCCTAATCTGTTTATGATGAACTTAATTCGGTACTGACAATAAAAGCAGTGCATAGTTAAACTTCATTTGGCATTTCATGAAACTGAATTCAGCGTAGTAATAACCTTTATTTCTACAGTGTAGCTAAAACAAAACCTTTGTCCAAAGTTTAAATTTGGCATTGTGCTAAGCGCGCTTCGAATAGAGGTCTCAAAGATGCAACGCCGCCTTGGTTAGTGCCGCGTTTCTCCAGATAGGTGTTTAATTAACTTTTAAAGTCACTCGAGGCGTATTGAGAGATACAATCAATGCAAACTATCGCGAATCCCACAGTATTTATGCGATTCCTTCTAATTAAATCTTTCGACGGCGATGCCCTTAAAAAACGGACACCTAATTTTAATTCCAAAACAGACAAACGGCACCAAGAATATTTAATTAAAATTTTCCTTTTATCATGTACGTGAAAATAGGCAAGTTCGCATTTTCTAATAAATTCGTTTATAAATTCTGGTGTCAGTTCATTATTTCATAAGTTTATAAATAGAATTACTCCGTCCCGGAAAGGATTAAGTCGTCGCAGGACTCTTAAAGCTACAAAATTTAAGAAATTTTAATTTTTTTAGATGTTAAACTCCTATCTTTTCTGAATATTTTGATATAATTGTTTCCTTGAAACTCCCATTAGAACAGAAGTTTTGGCTTTTAGAATTATACCCGCTCAATAGCTGAAGCGGCGCTTCCGAAAATTTAAAGTCATTATTTTCCAAATGGCGTTTTTTGGGCATAACGCGCAGGATACCTCAAAAACTTCTGAATATTTTTTCATGAAATTTTCAAAGCATATATTTCATGTTAGTCTGTATAAACTGAGCCTAAAATTTCCTTTTTATTGTTCAAAAAATTGTTCATATATTTTTAGGTGATTTTATTGTTGAAATTTTCAAAATTTTGTATTAGCTAAATGCAACATTGCATTAAAAATATAAAAATGCTTTAAATACAAATTTATTTAAGTTCAGGGAAATTATTACAATCTGAAGTATAAGTAAGCACCAAAATTTTCATTCTAGTTGCAATATTTATTTTGTAATCCTGCGCGTAAACTGTTATGCCAATTTTTTGTTCGACAAATGTCTAACAGTTTCGAGCCCCCTATAAATACTAATTCTGTATCTTGCAATTTTTTATCCCGATTAAAATTGTGTTATAAAATAATATACATTTTAAGACATTAAATGTTGAAAATGGTCTTTTTTTCATTTTTCCTACTTTTTAGAGTCCCGAGACCCCTTACATAAGTATGTTGTTAACAATTTGACGTTTATTGCTTTTATACTGTTACTGGACATTACATTAAACATATATATCATTAAAAGTTGTTAACTAGGCATAGAGTACGCCGCCCCTGTCCTTGTGTATGTCTAAACTGACCGTACATTTAAGGGTTAATATCTCGGCTAATTACTCTGATTTTTTTCGAAAATCATTATCAACAATGCTTTTTTCCTTCTGCAACGATAGGTATATTCAGCGATGCTCAACAATTTTTCTGAATGCCCGTAAATCGAAATTTGTATATAACAGAAAAATGCTAATTGCTCAAAAACTATGTGACCTAGGGTAATCGCTATAATTTTCCGGCAAGGTTTATATTGACGTCTACAACCTCTAATTTTTTCATAATTTTAGTTTCAGTAGACTCGGAAGTAGATGGGGGGTGGGGGGGGAGCGTATTTTTGCGCTACATTTTCAACAATATCTTTGAAAATATAATACCTAAACTGAAAAGGAATGTATTTTTGAGTTCAGCGTTACAAAAGCTTTCACGGGATACCCCACATGATATGCAAAGAAAAGATTTTTTTTCAAGTAGCATAATTAGCCCTCTTCTTTTTTACTAAATATATTTATGAATGTTTATTAATCTGAAAATATGTGGGTCAATGGTCCTTATTACTTCCCCGAATTTGAACTTTCCACGTTCCATAGTTTACGAGTAAAATAGCTGTGACAGACACAGGAGTGATCTTATAATGGTTCCGTTTTTACTTTTTAAGTACGGAACCCTAAAAATCTGAGGACTGATTTTTCCTCCTGAAGACGGCTGTTATAGTGCAGTTGAAAGCGCTTGGGGTTTTAACATCTTTGATGGTTTTTATGCTGTAGAAACCTTTTCACGTATATTTTAGCACCTTTTAAGTAAAATTTTATCATAATTGTAACATCGTATATTTTATTTGCTAATCAAGGTGAATATGACGTTCAATAACTATAGTTTGAACTATATTAGTTACATTTTATGAAATAAATTTCCTTGTAGTAAACAAAGTTTTTTGAGCCGCGACTTATACACCGAAACTTACTAATTCCGATATTCACTAATATTGTTGAAAATAATCATAGCATTATATTAAATTCTTATTAATTTCTTTTTGTACAACTATGTTTCTTGTGATTGGTTGTTTAATGTAGCTTTCTTTCACGGCCGCCAATTTCCCGACATGGCCTTGCAAAATCTTTCAGTATGTTTGTGTAATTGTTCTTGTTAATATCAAATATACTCAATTCGATCCATGCCTTTTACTTATTTCAACAGCAGAGCGTGGTTCTAGCAAGTGTTGAAATGAGCTGCGAGACATACTGACGCCGCTATCTTTCTGTTTTTCATTTCTGCTGGGATTTTGAGTGAAAAAGATTTTATCTTTTTTTATATATTTTATCGAGCAGAATGGATTCTTCAAAAGATGTTTACGGCATCCCTCTTTTTGAAGGTGATGGAAAAGTTTTTTCGGTATGGAAACGAAGAGTAACGTCAATTTTTGCTGCTGAGGAATTGGAAAAATTCCTGGAAAATAAAGCGGCTCCAGACAATGCCGCCGATGTCGTGAAAGAAAAAAAGTCCTTCCGGCCAGTGCCGGGAGGAAGAGGTAGCTTTCATAATCCTTATTTTAAAAAAGCCAACTTATATCATGCAAACACACGAAGCTCAATTTAGTGGAAACCGAATATAGGAGATTCAATACTAATTTTTATCAATATAATGAATGAAAATTTCGCGAAATTAGTCAGCTTTATCCAAGCTGCTTTTCTTTAAAGTAACTTATATTTGGCTGCCAAATTCGGCAATTTCTTAAAGTGCCTGTCATTTTAAGACAACATGGTGGATGAGGCTAAGCAGTGAACTTGGTCGAGACCTTAGTAATTGCTGTGCACATGCTCACTCACATCGGAATCGGTTAATATATAGGAGTGCTGTCGCATGCAAAAAATCAGATTTTTCAAAATGTCACCCACAATAGAAATTGAAACTGCTATATCTGAGCCATTTTTTAAGGTAAAGACAAACAAAAAATGCTCCTGAATCCTTATATCAAGATCAAATACTTAAGAAAGAAACCTTTTTCAATTTCTAATTTTTTTGCACCTAACTTTAAATATATATATATTTTTTAATTTAATGGCCGCCATTTTGAAACAAGATGGCTGATGAATCTGGCCAGCGAACTTGGTCGAGGTGTTGATGTATACTATCCACATGCCTTCTTACATCGAAATAGGCGAATACGTGTGTTATCGCGTGACAAATACAAGATCGTTTCAAAATGTTAGCCATGCTAGAAATTCAAAGTGCTATAAATCAACCATTTTTTAAGATATCAACAAAAGAACAAATTTTCAGAAACAAAAATTGCTACGGAATCTTTGTATCAAGGCCAAACACATAAAAAAAATCTTTTTCATTTTCTAATTTTTTAATACCTCATTTTGAATTTTAAATTTAATTTTTTTAAATGGCAACTTTTTTGAAACAAGATGGCGAATGAAGCTGGCCAACGAACTCGGTCGAGACATTCGTATGTGCTATGTACAGACCAAGTTACATCCAAATAGGTTCATAAATACGCCTGTTATCGCGTGACAAAAATCAGGTCGTTTTAAAATGTCAGCCACAAGAGAAATTCAAAATGCTATTACTCAGCCATTTTTTTTCAGATATAGACGAAAGAAAAACTGTTCCGGAATCTTTGTATTAAGGTCAAACACATACAAAAAAAAAATCTTTTTCATTTTCCAATTTTTTGGTATCTCATTTAATTTTTTTTATTATTTAATTTTTTTAAATGGCCGCCATTTAGAAACAAGATGGCGGATGAAGCTGGCCAACGAACTCGGTCGAGATATTTGTATGTACTATGTACACACCAAGGTACATCCAAGTCGGTTCATAAATACGCCTGTTATTACGTGAGAAAAATCAGGACGTTTCAAAATGTCAGCCACGCTAGAAATTCAAAATGCTATAACTCAGCCATTTCTTAAGATATAGACGAAACAAAAACTGCTCCGAAATCTTTGTATAAAGGTCAAATACATAAGAAAATATTTTTTTCAATTTTCAATTTTTGGTACCACAATTGAAATTTAAATTTTTCTTAAAAATTTAAATGGCCGCCATTTTTAAACAAGATGGCGGGTGAAGCTGGCCAACGAACCCGATCGAGACATTGGTATGTACTATGCATAAACGAAGTTACATCCAAATCGGTTCATAAATACGCCTTTTATCGCGTGACAAAATTCAGGACGTTTCAAAATGTCAGCCACGCTAGAATTTCAAAATGCTATAACTCAGCCATTTTTTAAGATATAGACGAAACAAAAACTGCTCCGAAATCTTTGTATAAAGGTCAAATACATAAGAAAAAAATATTTTTCCATTTTCAATTTTTTGGTACCACATTTCAAATTTTAAATTTTTAAAAAATTTTTAAATGGCCGCCATTTTGAAACAAAATGGCGGATGAAGCTGGCCAACAATCTCGGTCGAGAGATTCGTATGTACTATGTACACACCGAATTACATCCAAATCGGTTCATAAATACGCCTTTTATCGCGTGACAAAATTCAGGACGTTTCAAAATGTCAGCCACGCTAGAAATTCAAAATGCTATAACTCAGCCATTTTTTAAGATATAGACGAAACAAAAACTGCTCCGGAATCTTTGTATAAAGGTCAAATACATAAGAAAAAAATATTTTTCCATTTTTAATTTTTTGGTACCACATTTCAAGTTTTAAATTTTTTTAAAAATTTTAAATGGCCGCCGTTTTGAAACAAAACGGCGGATGAAGCTGGCCAACGAACTCGGTCGAGACATTGGTATGTACTATGTGCACACCGAATTACATCGAAATCGGTTCATATTTACGGGAGTTACAGTGTGACATAGGTCAGATATATATATATATATCAATTTTGAACGGAGGGTGGTTTCGGGGTCTGGGGGTCATGATCGATGAAAATATACCAAAATTTTTTGAAATCGCTTTCCTCCGAACGGCTGCAATAGGTAGCTTTTTTGTAAAGAAAGCTACCTAAAAGCTTATGCTTTATTATTATCATTATTAAGTGATAATGTTCTTGCGTCAATTCAAGATCAAAATACAGCTCATAAAATTTGGAATAAATTAGAACGCACTTATGATACAAAGCGTGCAGTGAATCAAATTTTAATTCGGAAGAGATTGGCAACGATTAAGAAAGATCGTACAGTTTCTATGAGAAATCACATTGATGAAATAAATAAATTAATTTCGGATCTTAAGCTGTCTGGGGCAGAAGTTAATGAAACGGATACTATTGTTTATATTTTGATGTCATTGCTTCAGGAATTTGAAAATGTTAAGATTGCTTTAGAAAACCAACCGAATTCTGTTTTGACATTAGATTTCGTGACACAAAGATTATTAGATGCTGAAGCACTTCTTTTGGATTCAAAGAAAGAAAAAGTATATACTAAGGCTGCTCATGATAATAGTGCATTTGTGTCGACTCGCAAAGAATTCTTTTGCAAAATTTGCAACTCTAAAGGGCATACAGCGAAATATTGTAAAAAGAATATTACTTGTCATTCTTGTGGAAAATCCAGATACATAAAACGTAACTGTAAAGCTGTTAAAAATTCAAATGAAGAAAAATTTGCCTCTTCAGCTGTTTCTTTCGTTGCTGGAAGCATTAAAAAGAATGAATTTATAGTAGATTCCGGAGCAACTTCCCATATGTGTTCTAATGAGAATTATTTCGCATCCTTAGTACCTTCTTCAGGAACAATTAAATGCGCATCGAAAACAACGAATCTTGAAATCAAAGGTATTGGAAATATTAATGGAAAACTGTCAAATGGAATGGAAATTACTTTAAAGGATGTGCTTTATGTTCCAGACTTAAACGGACAACTCATTTCCGTTAGGAAAATTGAAAGTGCAAATTATACAATTATGTTCAAGAATCAAAAAGTATTTATCGAAAAAGGGAGAAACCGTTTTTACTTTGGTGAACGTGATTTGAATGGACAATACGTAAGTGACTTTGTCCCTGTTTACGAAACCGTTCTTACTTCAAAGGAAAATCATTGTGACATCTGGCATCGCAGACTTGGTCATCCGAGTGACAAAGTATTGAAAGATATGAAGCTTCCGGTACCTGATTCTTTTTGTGATATTTGTGCTCTGGCAAAACAGAGTGCAACACCAATGGGAAGAGGACCAAGAAAAAGAGAAACCAAGCCAATGACTTTGATTCATAGTGACATTTGTGGACCTATTTTTCCGACAGCTTTTCCTATCGAGTGCTATTTTATGACTCTTATCGATGATTTTTCTCGTTTTACTGAAGTACGTTTACTGAAACATAAAAGTGAAGTCTCAGAAGAATTAAAAATGTTCTTAAAATCCAACCCTACAGTGAAGAAAATTAGATGTGATAACGGGAAGGAATATTTTTCTAATGATTTAGTGAATTTTACTAGAGATCTTGGTATAGTGATCGATCCCGCTCCTCCATACACGCAATCTTTGAATGGAGTAGCTGAACGCTGCAATAGGTCGCTTCTGAATATAGGACGTGCTTTGATTGCTGAATCAAATTTACCAAAGACTTTTTGGGGTCAAGCTATCCTTTCAGCAGCTTACTTGAAAAACCGAATGCCAAGC
Source organism: Maratus speciosus (assembly GCA_963932465.1). Classification (NCBI taxonomy): domain Eukaryota; kingdom Metazoa; phylum Arthropoda; class Arachnida; order Araneae; family Salticidae; genus Maratus; species Maratus speciosus. Next base: position 278,890,167 of record OZ010788.1, on the reverse strand, counting down.
AGCACTATTGAGAACAAAACTCCGTACTTCCTGAAATATGGAGAAGAAGCCGATTTCAAGCACATACGTGTTTTTGGATGCAGTGCTTACATGTTAATTCCTTCCGTTCATCGAAAGAAGCTTGACGATAGGTCTAATTGGATCTTCATTGGTTATTCTTCAATGGGATATAGATTACTAGTTCCTGAAACGAAACGCATAACTTTATAAAGAAATGTGAAATTCGATGAAGAGAAAAAGGAAAATGTTCAGTCGAAACAATACATTCTAGAAAATTCAGAACCAGTCGATAATGAAATTGATCCAGATGTTCTAGAAAATACGAGTGATGAATTAGATGATCTTGAAGAGAAAGAAGACAAAACAAGAAAATCTGAAAGATTTAAAAAACAACCTGTACGGTATCCAGATCCCGAAGTTTACGAAGCATTACTTTGTTTGCATTAACGTTTGATGATATCAAATCCCTCCCTAGTGATGAACAACGCTTGTGGAAAGAAGCTATGGACGCGGACATTGAAAGTACGAAAATCAACGATGTCTGGGATCTTGAAAAATTACCACCTGACAAACGACCTATTTCCTGCAAATGGGTATTTACCATCAAAAGAGATGGTCGACATAAGGCGAGACTCGTAGCTCGTGGATTTATGAAAAAAGAAGGGCTAGACTATAGTGAAACCTTTTCCCCTGTAATAAGTATGCCAGCTTTACGTTTGGTTCTTATTTTGATTTTAAATGAAGACTTATATGCATTTGTGTTAGATGTTAAAACAGCGTTCCTGAATGGTAAGTTAAATGAACTTGTTTTGATGGATCAGCCGCAAGGCTATGATGATAAAAGTGGGCGAAAGTGTAAACTTAAAAGAAGTTTATATGGTCTAAAACAAGCCCCACGACAATGGTTTGAAAGGTTTCATGAATTTATTTCAAAGTTAAATTTTAAATCTTGTGATAATGAACCTTGTATTTTTAGGTATAATAATGATCATAAAATAATTATTGCTTTGTATGTAGATGATATGTTAATTGCAGGTTCAGATGTAAATGAAACTAATGTAGTTATTTCCCTATTATATAAAGAGTTTCATATGTCAAAATCGGAAAGTGTTTCAGAATTTCTAGGTATTCAAATAAAATTCAATTCTGATAGTTTAATAATGGATCAAGAGTCTTACATAATTAAATTGTTAAGTAAGTTTAATATGCTAGATTGTAATCCCAGTGACATTCCTATTTCTCCTAAGTCCACCCCATCTGATTTCAAAAATGGTAAACCTTTTAATGGCCCATATCGTGAACTTGTAGGTTGTTTATTATATTTAGCTTATATTTCTCGACCTGATATTTTGTATGCTATTAACTGTTTAAGTCAATTGCAAGAAAATCCTACTGAAATTGCATGGAAAGCAGTTAAGAAAATCTTAAGATATTTAAAAGAAACATTGTCTTCAAAACTTGTGTATAAAAAGCAAAATTCTGATCCTAAATTATCCATGTATGTTGATGCTGATTAGGGGGCTAACACAAATGACCGCAAATCAATAACAGGTTATATTTTAATGTTTTGTAACATGTCTGTTCTGTGGTGTTGTAATAAACAAAAATCAGTTGCTTTATCGTCAACTGAAGCTGAAGTCATTGCTTTAACTAAAAGTTTGCAAGACTTGTTATGGTTTAAAAATATTGCTAGTGAAATTGTAAATATTAAGGATTTAGTCATTTTTGAGGACAATCAGTCATGTATAAAATGTATAAATAATGAGAGTAATTATGGTAGAATGAAACACATCGATATGAAATTGAAATTTGATCGCAATATTATAAAAGAAAATAACATCAAAATTGAATATGTTCCTACGAATATGCAAATTGCTGATTTATTTACAAAGGCATTACATAAAGTTAAATTTTATGAACTATTATGTCTTTGTTGTTTGTACAAGTAATGTTTAAATTGTGTCATATTATTATTAATGATTGATTTCAAGAAATTTCTTTGTTTTCTGATGTAATGCTAGATTATGGGCGGGTGTTGAAAATAATCATAGCATTACATTAAATTCTTATTAATTTCTTTTTGTACAACTATGTCTCTTGTGATTGGTTGTTTAATGTAGCTTTCTTTCACGGCCGCCAATTCCCCGACATGGGCCTTGCAAAATCTATAAATACCTGTAAATTTTCTGTTTTCTTTCAGTATGTTTGTGTAATTGTTCTTGTTAATATCAAATGTACTCAATTCGATCCACGCCTTTATGTCTACCTTTTATTTATTTCAACAAATATTATATACTCTGGCGCGTTAATGAAATCTGTTAATGACAGATTCCTTATAGTACATTTTAATAATCATTTTAAATTTCCCCTCCATTTTTTTTAATACCAAAAGTAATAAACATTCACTACCTTGGAGTTATTGGAATAAACCTCAATGAAAATAGGCTATTTGTACAAATACGTGGTCATCGGTGGTCATTTTATAATTAACCTAAAACTGCATATGCTCATTGCAATGAGCCTGAAAAAAAAATCAGTTTGATAGAGAAATGAATGGATAATTTCCAATTAGCCTAACTCTCAACAGGCTCTTTGCAATAAGCTTGGAATATATCAGGCTGATTCGGAAACAAATGATCATTTTCCAATTAGCCTACAGTAGCTTAGGCTCTCTGCAATAAGCCGGAAAAATATCAGACTGATTGGAAAAGGGAAGATGATTTTCCAATTAGCCGGTCTGTTGGCTAAGAGACGGATTTCTCAATTAGCCTACGACATATATATTACTGATGAGGAACTTTAAATAATTTCGAAATGTTAAACGTTATTTTTTTTTTAAAGATTTTTATGAGCTTTTAAACTATTTAATTAAATTGCCTGTATTTTTGTATTTGTTTAATTAAACTTATTTTTTATCTTTCATTAAAAAAGGGATAGATGGTCTCTACTATGCTTTATATATACTTCAAAGATTTCTTCGAAAAAACATTTTATTTGCTTTAAACTTAACATTATTTTATAAGGATTATTTATATGTATTCTTTTACAGATTTTGCAATCTATATATATAAAAGTCGTTCTCTGTGTGTATGTCCTTTATACAAATATTTAATTTTTGCCCGATTTGCACGAAACTTGCTGTACATAGGCTTTAGAACATGGAATAGATCCCTGTCACCATATTAAAAAAATCATCAGACCAATATTTATCACTTTTTTCTATCATCTTTCATAATTTAACATTATAGAAATATCTCATTTTAAATTTTCAAATTCAATAGCTTCTTTCCTGTTGCCACACATCTAAAAAACTGCTCAATAATTTAAAAAAAATTGATAACTCGAGTACTTTAGCCAATAAAAATTCAGACTCGACTGCTATATTTTTACATTTTTGAAATCGACGTCATTCTAATCAGAAAATGCACATTTTTCATATATTTATGTAAAAACTTTAACTAAGCATGTTTTAAAATGACCTTAGAAGTACTTTAGTTGAATGTTAAAAAATCTATTTTAATGAAGTCGTTTCAATATCAAGAATCAAATAAGGAAAATGATAATAGTAAAAAAAAAAAAAAAAAAAAAAAAAAAAAAAAAAAAAAAAAAATCGTTTGCTAGATATGACGTCAATGTCATCCATATAATTTCAAACTGGCTCTAAAAACTGGATGCTACAATTTATTCCTTATTTCATTGTAATATTTAATTATAGCATTTAGATAAATGTTTTAATACCAAAAATGCAGTGATAACATTCTACGATTTGTATCGAATATGGTTATATAAAATACGATTTTTTGCGATTTACATTAAATAGAAATTATAGCTACTATTTTTTAGGGTAAGCTTTTTTTCTTTTTTAAACAAAATTTCATGACTCACAGACTTTTTTGTTAGACGTTGAAATAATGGGATGCATGATGTTTAGAGATCAAATTGCAGTAAAAGCGTAATTTATGGTACTGTTAGGTTGTTGCGACCAACAATATGGTGCTAGGCGTTACTCATAGATATGTCTTTTCTTCATAATATTGCATTAATAGCAAGCGGATATATCTTTCTGAATTGGGTTACAGGTATATTTAAAAATATATCCGTGGTTGAAAATTAATTTAAAATGGACAAACAATCCGTAAATTGAGATAAGTTTTTCAAAAAAATTACTGAAAGTACTTTTTGTATTCTATTATATTTTGGAATAATCAAATGTGCGATGTTTAAAGGTCAAATTGCAGTAAAAGTTAAATTTATGGTTGGGTTAGGTTGTTGCCACCAACAATGTGATGCTAGAGTTACTCATAGTTCATCAATGTCTTTACTTTATAATATTGCATTAAGAGCAAAGAGGTATATCTTTCGTAATTGGGCTGCATGTAGGGATGAGATTTCCACGTTTTTGCACACCGGTATATTCTTAAAGAAAATGTTGTTCTGTTAAATCAAGAGAGTGTCCCGATTAAATGAAATATCATTTACTCTAACAAAATACTGGCGTGAAAAAATGCGGAAATCTTATCCCTGGCTGCATGCAAATCAAAAATATCCATGATTGACAATTACTTTAAAATCCATTCACATGAAAAAATTGAGATACAATTTTCAAATAAATTTCATTTGACAGAAGCTTTTTCTATTCGACAGTGTGAAAAACGAAATTGTATGATGATCATCAGTTAAAAAAATTTTAGTAAAGTCAAAATTTATGGGTTAGGTCATTGCCATCATCAGTATAATGTCACAATTGGCATTGTGTTTGTAGTTTATATATATATATATATATTCTGAAGATGACTCAATAAAAGAGTCGAAACATGTAAATTTTTAATATTTTTAATGTTTTTTTATTATTTAAATGACGCTTTTTAAGCAAATAATTGTACTTTAATATATGTTATGACATTCGTTTGGAATATACATTATTATGGTATAGTTAATAGTACACGCAATTAAAACTATTTTACTTATATTTCTTATCGGTCTTTTAACGATTCGTGGACGGTAATGCACCAATCTCAGTTATTGTCACTGCCGTATTATTTCATTTTAATGTGTTTTACCCGGGTGGACCATTATTATTGACACGAGCGAAGCCGGGTAGATCTGCTAGTACATAATAAAAATTTAAGAATTAAAAGTTCTTGAAACACAAACACCGAAAAAATAAAATAACGTACGTGCATGTTAACATTTTATTAAGCATAGTCACTGTAAACTGAAATGTCTTAAATTCAGACATTTAAGTGTCTGAAACGGAGTGTTCAATTTTCAGACGTTTTAAAGTGTCTTAATTTTTAAGATACTTGTATGCGTCTGAATTTCAGACACTTCAAATGTCTGAATTGCATCCATGTTTGACCACTTTGACAAACATTTTTTCACCTTTTTTTTTTCTTCTGTAAGCATTATACACTGCAAAATATATATATATATCGCTAAAAATATGGAAATTGTAGCCACTCGAGACTCCGGTATAATTTACATATATTAATGGAAATTTTCTGATCTAAATTCCAAAAAAAAAAAAAAAAATCCGTTTAGTTTGTGCATATTTCTGTATTTAAAAATTTCCATTTAAAAAGATAAAATATATTTTTCAAGGACTAACCACCATATTTCAACAACCACCTTCCCGAAGGATCACGGTACATCTAATTTGTATTCAATTCTACTGTAAACTTTTAATACTTACCCGAGGTGGGATTCGATCTGAGGTCCTGTTGTATAGGAGTTCAGTGCCTTATCCCTTCGACCACGCTTTCATCGGCCGGTCGTTGAAATAAAGTATTTATAAAGCACAAGGCAATGTTTTTAAGGGGACCGGGTAAGTCCTATCTCCGCCATGTTAAATTCACCAACTTTATGTACTTTTTTCTCAGAAATTGTGAAAGACAGAGGTCTAGATTTTTTAGAGTAGTTAAAATAACACGATTTACGTATTTTAACTGACTATTTTCTTTCTAAGTGAAACTCAAAATTAATTATTAATTATTTATTGAAAGTCATTTTTAAATTATCACTTTTGGTAAGATTTCACTGCCAAAAATAAATAATTCTCAACAAATCATTAATACCCTGTGTTAAAATATACAATTTATCATAATATAAATATTAAATAGAAATCTGAGTTTTTAATTTTAATAGATATTGAAAAAAAAGGAACATAAACATGAAAAATCTAAGTTTTAAGAAAAAGTCAGATTTAAAAGGCCATTAAGCTGTGAAGTATTTTTAGAAAAAATTATTAATTTGAATAAATACTTATTTCTTTTATATATAAATATGTGTGACACAACGTTGGAAAGATAAAAGTTTGAACTATTTAATGATATAAAAAAGTAAAAATCGATTTTTTAGTTGAATTTTGCTTTACCTGTCCTCTTAAGTAGCAGTAAGTTTTTTTTTTCCAATTTAGTACAATTGTAAATATTTTTCACACAGTGTTGTAGTCGTAAAAAAATTAGAGGGTATACGCTAGAGGCAGAGGGTATAGGCTAAAGTCATGTATAGAGTTTTCGTTGCAGTTTTATTTGAGAAACAGGGTATACGGAGTATTTTTTAAAAATCCAGAAGGAATACGGCGTATACCCTCCACATCCCTGTTACACATTTTCTTTCTAGAAATTTATTTGAATATGTGGTATTTTAAGTTCAGTTTTTTCTTTTCTACCAGAGGAATTGTTAGAGTGCAAATGAGGACCTCCCCCCCCCCCCCCCCCCGCCAGAAGCCAAGGGATGCACGCCATAAAATAAAGGTTTTAAGTAAATTGGGTTATAAGTTGAACATCAGTAGTAATGTACTGATTTAAAATATGAAACTGCAGCTTATTTAATAGTGGTCTTTGAACTGTTATTAAAAGGAAAGTGGACTACAATTTTTTTTAAATGTAAATAGAGATTATAGAGGTTACGAATTAAGTAGTTTACAGGGTTTAATTAGTTGACTTCTAGAATGCAGTACATAATTAGAAAATCCTTTTCTTTTTACCAGCAAACGAATAAAATTGTCTCCAGATAAACTACTTTGACACCAATAGATGGCGGCACTATTCATCTTAAAATTGAATGTTTAATTTCTAATCCAAAGAAAGATTCTTCTGGCATGAAATATTTAATGTTTTGGAAATGTATAAATTTTTATTCATTTTTGTTTGTGGTCGAAATGATGAATAAATTACCTATCGAATTATAAGCTATCCTCTTTAAACAGGTTTTTATAACGGTAAGTTATTATGCAATCAAACTTAAGACAGAATCGTATGGGACTGGGCAAAATTTCACTTTCAGCATGGTTATACCGTATTTTTTTAAATGGACTACAGAACATTATTTGCTAAATGAAACTCAATAAACAGTAAATAAAACTGAAGTAAACCTCTGTATAACGGAAACTTGGCTAAAATGAAAAATTTCATGGTTTCTGCGAAATCACGCATTCTAAGTTTAGAACAAGCTTTTATTGAAACTTCCGTACTTAAATTTGACATTTTCTACACAGCAGCTCGCCTCTTGGATACGAAACTGGTTTGAATATAAATAAATAAATCATGTCTAATTAATATACGTGGTTTTTGAAAGTGGGGAATGAATTATATGGGTTTATCCTTGAAAAGTTACATATTATCTTTTAAATGGAACTTTTTAAATACAGAAATATGCAAAAAAATGGAAATTTTTCTGGAATTTACGGGGAAAAAAATTACATTAAAATACGTAAATGGCTGAATAGCCAGTACAACTTCCATATTTTAACGGATATTTTTTACAACGTATAAAGCTTTAAAAAAAAAAAAAAAAAAAAAAAAAAAAAAAAAAAAAAAAAAAAAAAAAAAGAGTTGCCTATTGCCGAACATGCAGGTTGACCAAAGATGGATGCGATTCAGACGTTTGAAACGTCTTAAATTCAGATGCATACACGTGTCTTAAAAATTAAGACACTTTAAAATGTCTGAAAATTGAACACTCCATTTTCAGACACTTAAGTGTCTGAATTTCAGACATTTCAGTTTACAGTGTTTATACCATGATCATAGTAAGACACTTAAGTGTCTTAATTTCAGACTTCTATGGTGTCTGAAACTTCATATTCAGACACTTAAGTGTCTGAATTACTTTTTCAGTCACATATGTGTCTGAATTTTAGACGCCTTTATTTGCAGTGTGCTTTCCTCAAAAGCGCAGTTATTTCTAATCTGGTTTTTATTAAAAATGTTCCATACCTTTCACATAACTTTGTTTTTCGTAATTAATTAGCCTGAGATATTTTTTCGCATTTCTTCCGAGGCTACTTTATTCTTTTCTCTAAAATTTTTTCCTAATAACTTTTTAACTAATTTTTTATCATTGGAAACATTTATATTGGCAACATTATTTTTACGTATAAGAAAAGTAATTAGCATCGAAAGAGAAGCATGTAACCTCCCATTAATCACGCTCCCCTGCATGTTGACAGTATTGAAATTAATGGAGTGAAAATATATCCGATGCTTTTCACTTGTTCTGACTTGCATGTTTTTGTCACGCTTATGCACTTATTTTTACTTATTCTTACTGCTTACTCTTTTTTCTGTTACTGTAAATTCCGTAGTTTGGGGAATTTAGTTTAATTTTATGTCAGGTATTTCTTTGAAAAAGTTTAGAAAAAAATTATTTTTGCATGTTCTGTTTTGAAAGGGAGGTGATTAAGCCTAACGATTTCATTAACAATGATTCTAAATAATCTAAAGTTATCAGAAACAAATGTTGTACAGCATACTGAATTATCTTATCGCTTTGAGTTTGAAACCTTAGCAGTGTGAGAGTTTCATATTTGAGAGAATACACATTTTTGGAGCTTTATCAAAGGTTCAAAGATCTTTAACGTGATTTTTGAAAGCCATAGCCACCTCAAGTCAAGACTTACTATGCTACCACAAACAATGCCAACAACAATAGAATCGCTTAACCCCTTAACTGTTTTACCCGAACTGAGTTCGGGTGAGGAGTGTTTGCTTATTTCGTTACTAAAAGTTTTTGGATACCACTAATTTTTAACTGTATTCTTCGGTTTATTAATTGATAGATATTTTTAATTATTTGAGACAAATACTCCAGTACGTAAATGTGGTGTTTCCTATATGTTTTTAGTTTATGGTTTCAAAAAAAAAATGACACAGTTAAGGGATTAATTAATCTAATATTGTTATATATATATATATTTTTTTTTTAAAGTATAATTGCATCTACTGTTATTAAAACGATTTTTTGAGAATTTGACTTATGATATAGGGTAACTCTAGCATAGATGGCCATAGAGGAGAGATGACCAGTCTAAATATCTCTAAAACTTGGTCATAGATTGCAATATAAACATTGTTCGTATGAAATAGTTCAACGAGTTTATTTATTGCGATGTGCAGTTGTGTTTTTTGATTATAATAAATAAGTGTAATTTTAATCTAAATTAAATAGGTGGTTGAATATATTTTTTGACTTAGGTATCTGAATGTTTTCCAGTACGTACGTTACATATATTTTTCACTATATGGACTTTTAAGGCACATATATAATCTAATCTTTACTTCTAAGACTAAAACAAAGACGTACAATGGCTATTTATGCTTTAAATTGGGCGACCATCAGTCCTTCGATTTCAGGAGAGAAGGCCACCTTTAATCAATATTTCAAAATAATACTTAGTGATGATTTTAACTAAATATAATTAAATTAAAAATAAATATATAACGTTTACATTTATAAATATATTAATTGGTATAATTATTTAAATTTTTACTAATATAAATATTTGAATAATAATAATAATAATAGAGGAGAAGGTCCGAATACCGGCTAGGGTCCAAATACCGGCTACTAGGTGTTCTGGAGAACTGAGCGCAGCGCAGCCTAGCGATGATAGGCAGAGTTTGTAACTTTAATTGAGACAAGAAAGTTACGAAAAGTACGTCGCTGAAGTCTGTCTCATTTACAAATAGTAAATGCAAAAGTGTCGAATCGACGTAATTTGGTACATCAAAAGTTTTTCAGATGTGTGTTTCTCATTTGTTTTTTAAAAGATACTGATCATATATTGACTTGAATTGTGGATTAAGTTATTTTCTAGATATATTTAGCTCTCAATTGCCACGCGCACATCATTGGTATTTTATTATATGAATGAGTAATAGCGGTTTTAACTTAAACATAGCAGTGGTCCGAATACCGGCTGCCTAGAGTGGTCTAAATACCGGCTAGCCGGTATTTGGACCTCTCTAGGTTGCTCTGCTTGAAGGGTGGGAAAATAAATTAATTTAAATAGTTCCATAATTAATAAATTAATTTAAATGGTTCAGAAATAGTTCCAGTCCCATTTCGCAATATGAAAAAAGCAACCGTGACCGTAATTCTTCAGGACCGACACTAGTTACCGGATCACTTCCCCAAAAAGAGCTGTTGGACACTACAAAGAGAAAGAAAAGAAGTGAAGAGAAAAAAAATGACGGAGTAAACCAGGCGAAAGGGACAGAAATTGGATTTTAACCCTCTCGCTGCGCAACCCGAGATTTCCTCGGGAATGCATTTTTTCCGTCTAATTAACCCTTAAATGCCTGGTGTTGCTTTTCGGCAACATACCCAATTTAGTCTTTAAAATACTATTAGAATAATATTGAAGCTATAATGCCTAATGTTGCCAATAAAATACATTCTGAAAATATTATTAAATCGATTTTCAACATGTAGATGGTAACATTTGCGCTGTTTAAGAATAAAGATAAATTTATTTTTTCAATTGTTGCTACTTGTTCTTTTTGTTTTGTTTGGAAGCTTGCGAAATACCCTATTTTGACCTGCAGTGAGCAAGTAAAATTTATTTCTTATTATAGTTCCTAAAATTCTTATGTGTTTAATATTATAGAATTTTATCAAGGGAAATTATTTTTTCAATTAAACACCACTATATACAAACAGTTTTTTAGCCGTAAACTAGAGTATCAAGATGAAAGCATCTATTTTGTCCTTCCTGACAACAATACGGCGAATCGGCCGTTGTAACAGCGTAAGTTAAAAACACAACAATCACATCTATTTTATAGTATCAAATTTTCGCTATTTTTTTAACTTTAAAATTTACGATTTGCAAAAAATCTTTACGCGATGGTACAAAAAATGAAGGTCAATTTCGGATTCAGTGGTACAGAATACACAAGAATTAATTTTTAAAAGCTAAAAAATATGACATAACCCAACTTTTGCAGTCTAGTATCATCTAATAACATTTTAAAATATGTATCATTTTGTAAAGAATTGAAGCTGTTAATTTTCATCATTTTATTTAACAAAAATTCTGTTTTTTCTTCTTATATATTTAATACAAATTGTACATTTTGCATTAATATGCCAGAATGATTAAAGATTTCAAATTCATATATTGCAATGTGAATTTTACTCTCAACCATTTTTTTTTTAATATAGCTGAAGAAATTACATTTCTACTAAATTTGTGAATGTCCCCTAATTTGTAGCAAAAAATATACTCCAACTTTAAACACCTATTATTCGGTCAATTTTAATAATAGAATAATGGGACTTTCTTTGTCTTACTTGCCAGTGTAACAAGAAAATTTTACTAGATATAACTTATAGGACCGGGGGACCGTATAAAAATTTAAATTTCGTATTTTTTTAAAAAATGTTTTTATTGACCCAAATCGCCTTTAAAATATTTCTTTACATCATTTAAAACACTTTTCTAATCGGAACTATATGTCTAACAGGTTAGGAATTAGCCATTGGACACCGTTGAGAGTGGACAACCTGTATATTACCTTTCTTCAAAATGTTAACGCATTGAACGAGCGAAAAGATGAGTCCAGCTTCAGATGTTGTGAAGGATGCAAGTTATTTGGTGTAAATAGGCGAAACTTGTGAAACATGACATATTCAAAATGACAAACTTTTAAAAGTTAAAATGCTTTAAATAAAAAAAAAGTATATTGAAATAAAATACGTAAATGCTATATTATGGTATATTTTTACATTATTTCGTTACATGAATTTTGAGAAAAATCTCTTCAATCAACCTATTTATTACTCGTTTTTCTTTCAATAATTAGTCAGTTAAAGTAAGCCAAGCAGTATCTCCTTAGATTATATAAATAACAGTTTCATTTCATTTTAAATTATACCTAATGTTTCATAAAGTATAGTTTATATTGTAATCAGTTCAGATTTATAGTAGTTTTTTTTTTATGTTGTAATTTTTTTAATAAACATCTTAAGTACTTAAGCTGTTATTATTTTATAATTTTGAAAAGTTCCTATTACTCATTTCATTTCTTTTTTAATTCAATATTTTAAGAGAATTTTCTTTGTTAAGGATTTAATATTTGATCCATTCGAATGAAAACAGAAAATTAAAGCGTTCTTTCTCAGTCCATCAAATACAACTTACGAAATGATGCTTTTGAAGTTTCTCTCTTAGCATGATATATATATTTTTAATTTTTATCCGCATTTCTGTTTCAGTTTTCATCAAGGTATAAATAAATATTTTCAAGTAAATTAAAATAATTACAAATTAGATCTTTTATGTGCAGAACAAACGCTTCATGCTACTATTACTAGGTGGCTACTAAATGCTGTTTTACTCCAAAAATAAGGATTAATTTTATTAATTTGGTAAAACAAATTATTTCTCTATTTCAGCGTTTCGTTCAGCGTGGCAATTTTTGATTAGTGCAGACAATTTTTGTATAAATAAAATTATTTAAAATTATTTTAAATATGAGAGCCAAAAGAATGATGATTAAACAGGTCTTTGATCGCGGATTTTCCGCAGGTAAATTCTTTAAGCAATTAAAATGCCTTCGTTTTAATAAAACATTTATATATAGAACTATAAATCGATTATTGGTAATTAGTAGCTGTAAAGATCGACCTAGGTCGTCCACATCAGTTCGCACAAAAAAGCGCATCAAAATAATTCGTGAAAAGATACGAAGAAACCTAAAACGTTCATCAAATAAAATGACTGCAGAAGAGAACGTAAGTCGTAGAACTATGCAAGTTATTATAAATGAAGACCTAGGTTTTCATCTTTGTGGCAAAAGAAAAGTTCAAGGTTTGACTGCTGCTCAAAGAACGAAAAGATTACAAAAATGCAAGAAATTGCTGAAACGGTATGGTAGGAAAAGTGTTGACAGAATAATATTTTCTGATGAGAAGCTATTTTGCACTGAACAGTGTTGAAATGCTAAAAATGATGTCGTATATTCAGCAACATTCAACCTGAAAACTTTTGAAATGTTATACGCTTTTAGAACAAGACTTCTCTTATTGTTTGGGGTGCAGTGCCAAACAATGAAAAATTGCCTTTGAAATTCATCGATAAAAGGATAAAATTCAATACAGAATATTATAAACAGGACATATTGGCTACACATTTATTGCCACATGCTGACAGGTTGTATCACAAAAAATATTGGATATTTTAGCAAAATTCTGCTGCTTCGCACAGAGCTAATTCAACACAAACTTGGCTCCGTGTCAAGTGTCCGAGCTTTATCATGCAAGTAGATTGGCAACCTTCTTCACCGGATCTGAATGATTTAGATTATTGCGTCAGGGGGATTTTAGAGGCTAAAGTAAATTGCAAACAACGCAGAAGTTTAGACCCTCTCAAAGCTATCGCGTGAATTCGACGAATTACCTTTTAATAATGATTCGTGCCGCAGTCGGACAATGACATAAGAGATTATATTTGGTAATCGATAAAGATGGCGGTCGATTCGAGTAAAATTATTTCCCGGTAAACTTTCATCTCTGATGTTCATCATATTAGTCGATTTATCATTTTATATTTTTTGTTTGAAAAATAAAATGACTGAATATTTGTAACAGTATTTAGTAGCCACCATTTAGTTCACTTAATAACAATAAACATTTTTTGGCTTAATTTGCATACTATTTTAAGCCTTTTACACATAAACTCGTATATCAACAGAAATGCATGCCGTGAGAGCTATTTAATCTCTTGAAGAGCTGAGCGATATTTTTTATATCACATAGCACCACCAATCATGATTTGTACCAGAGTTTTTGAACAAAACTAAAATTGCATTTCCTTCTTCTTTAAAAATTTTTCAAATAAGTATGAATTCAACATGGCAGAAGCAGAATTGTCTGATTTTTTTCACGTGTGGTGTAATTCAGTTAAATTTAAGTGCTTCGATAGATTTTTAAATTACTGTAAATAATTCCACAACATATTGTCGTCAGTTTGTAAACGCAGAATTGTAACTGGAGAAAGACAAAGCGTAAAATAATTTTCTATACAGGAGATTAGCATACATCCTAAATAAGAACCTGCATGTGAGCATTTATAGAAAAAAGTTTTTAAATGCTTATGCTCGAAAGATAGCACATCTCTTTTTGGAATTTGATACCCAATTATATAGGGAAGCATATCTTAAATATACAATTGAATATCGTGCATATTCAGAAGTAGATCGATGATATACAAAAAAATCTGTTTCAATTAAGCTTTCTTAAAGGTATTTTCTGGCTGTTGCATGTAATGCACTGCAACGACACTTTATTTCATTCTTTAGTTAAAATTGTTACCATTGCCAGTAAATTGAACAATGTAAAAATAAAGCTTTAGAATAATACTCTTTTAATTTTAGAAATTTTTCCATAGTCTATGTTTAATGCATGATTTTTTTCCACTTATTTATTTTTTATTTACATTTTATAATTTTAACAGAGCATTTCAAATGCTTAAAGCAATTACTTCTGAAACTTTTAATGTTAATAATAATAGTTATATTGTTAATAAAATATATCAATTTCTCCAATAATATTTTTATGACGGGAGATATGCGATTTTTATTGTGCAATTTCGGGACGGGGATATAAGCGTGGGCTTAGCAAATGAATGAATATGCGTCATTAGTCTAGCAGTCTTATTTTATCTTATATGTGACAAAACTAACATTATCTGGAAATGGATAAAGCTATTTATAGTTTCGTACAAATTAATTTCCAAGGAAAGTAAATCCTATAAATGTTTCCCCTTATTGTCTTTTCCGATTATTTTATTCCATGACTGTAGTATTGTTATACTAATAATTATTTAAACCAGCAGATTCTATTAAATATATTTATTATTAACCGCCTTAATTAATTGGTTTTTTTCTTCCCAATATTGATATTAAGGTCACTGTACCTAAACGCAGTGCGTTTTCTCATAAGTTTGTCACATTTAGGGTATATTTCGTATTTTTTTATAGATAAGATATAGAGCTATTTATAGTTTCGTACAAATTAATTTCTAAGGAAAGTAAATCTTATAAATGTTTCCACTCATTATCTCATCAGATTATTTAATTTCCCGAGTGTAGTCGCTATACTGATAAATTAATTAAGACATTGTAGTCATTATCCTGATAAATTAATTAAGACATTATCCTGAGGAATATATTTACGCCCTATGTAGTCGTTGTCCTGATAAATTAATTAATACATTGTTGTCGTTATCCTCATAAATTAATTAAGACAATGTAATCCTTATTCTGGTGAAGCGATTTAAACATTAAATCATGCCAAACATATTTATTATTAACCAGATTAATTTATTGATTTTTTTCTTAATATTATTTTAAGGTCACTAAGCCTAAATGCGATAGGATTTCCCATATGTTTGTGACATTTACCGTATATTTAGAATTTTATTAATGCGAATATCAAATATAAGTAACAAAGGAGTAATTATTATGCTTTTAAGCCAAAGCAAAATTGTTTTTAAGAAACTGAATTATTATCTGTAATCTAAGAAAAAACATATATATGTCCCATTTAAGTGATTTTTGTCACATTTACAGTAGTTAAAACTTGAAAGGAATGTCCAAAGAATCTAAATGTAACCATTCATTTTATGCATGACAGTTCATCCTAATATTTTAAATATAATTTTAATCAATTTTTTAAATACTTTATGCAGCATATAGTTAAAAATAAGTCATTTAACATTCATACGCTTTTAATTTTTGCGATTAATGAACAAGAAGTAAAAAGTGGATGCAAATGCAAGATTAATATTACCAAAACAATGTTTATACTTATATCTTCTACACAACAATTTCATAAACTAAATTTTTTATGTTTAGGAATTCCTGAAGTGGTGTAGTTCCTGAAATTTAACAGTTTTAGTAATGATAGCTCCTAACCTTCCCAATTTTCCAGTCATTTAAATATTATTCGAGCCAGAAAAATATCTTGTTAAAACTTTTCTTGTTTGTGCTTGGTTATTTATTAAGATATTTTATTTTCTGAAATTTCCTTATTCAAATCATAAAATACGAGGTATGGCTATTAAATAACGATACTAATGCTGTAAAATATTTTATTTTAAATTTATACATATTTAGTTATTATTCCCTTCAATATACACTCCTCCTTTATCCCTACAACGCTCCATTCGAATTTTGCATTGTCTGAAACAGTGCTGGAAGTCTTCTTCCGTGAGCTCTTTCATGACGCGTGCCTCTTTTCCTTTCGCAGCTTTAACGGTCTGAAATTTGGTTCCTTTTCATGCAGATTTCACCTTGAAGAAGGGATAAAAGTCACATGGTGCCGGGTCAGGTGAATAAGGCAGATGATTCAACACCGGAATATTATACTTAGCTAGAAACGTGTTGACAGACAATACAGTGTGAGGCGGTAGATTGTCCTGATGAAGCACAGTGACTTATGAATTTTTAAGTAAGAAATATTATATTTCCTATACGCCTGCCATAATGTCAGTCGACTAGCTTCAAATCCTTGACAGATTGTTCAACTTCTGTGACGTTTTAGAAGCCATATTGAGCATTTAGTAAGCTTGAAATTACAACAGAAAAAATAAGTAAAAATAGTAATGGATTTGTAAATACTAGTCCATGCTTATTCAATAATGGAAAAATATCTTTTAAAAAATTAAATGGATTATAACTAAATAAAATAATCTAACCATTTACTTTGACCTCTTAATTCTAGGAAAACTGAGAAAAGACGTTTCGATCTAACCCATTGAATTCAAAACTTGATCCATTCATTATATATCTTTATTGTTTGTTTAAATATACACAGCTATTATTACGCAAAATTGTTGACTAAATTTTTTTATAAAAAAGCTTGAATTTTCGTATTTTAATCATTTTAAGTACGTAATTAAGTACACAGCTGAAAATAAACACTAATATATATATCACTATGTAAAAATTCTTAACTATAATAATTCAACAAAGTATCACATAAACTTACCTTAGTACATCTACTACAAGTCTCTCCGCATTTGAAGGATTCAATTCGTTGACATCAGGTCTATCAAAAAATCGGAGATCATAATGTGATGAAAATTTTATAACAACTCTAATTCGTGTCGTCTTTTCCAGCTTTTACTCTCGGTAGATGAAACAGATCTTCAATGGCGTGTCATTAACGGTGTTATTTGACATTGAAGTATAAAAAAACAAATGATAAGCTCAAATTCAGGATTATTTCCCAAATTTAAGAAATGTTGGGGGAGTTTAGTAATTAACTATGTTTGCTGAAATGGGAAATACTCCTAGAAGAAATGGAGAAATGGTGTAAATGCAGTAAAATGTTTTCCTTTGTGTTCCTGAAATACAGATGTTAGTTTATGTCATATTTATATACGATTCTTGTCTTAGGACTTTAGGTACAAGAACTTTGTAGTATTTATGGGTCATAACATTTAGCCACATTGACATATCTTAATCGGTAGAAATAAACAAAATGTGAGTTTAAATTGCTATTTTTTTACGTGCAAATAGCAATTTTTAAGCTGTAATTAATCTGATTAAATAAATTGGAAATGTAGATTTAAAAATTTTTTGTCGTTTTCTAAATACTTGTGCTTTATTATATTTGTGAAATAAAACATCCTTTTTAATTTCAGACTGTACATATTTTTCTTTTCGTTTTGAATTTTTATTACATACAACATTATCAAATACAATCGAACCCGGTTAAAAGACTAGTTTTAAGGGAGTGGACAAAATCCACGTATTAAGCGGGATCGCGTATTAAACGTGATTTGCATAATATTTCAGGAACTGTGCTTACTTACACGTTTAATCATTTAACCCCTTGGGAACGAGCGACCGGTATTCGTGTAGCGTAAGGTACTCAGAATCGGGGATTATACTCACCAGTAAATTTTTACTGTAAATTTTGTCTTATTTAATCCGAGCATTTGCTCGATTCAAATAGGCATAAATTTGTCTTTTAAAAAACCGGTGACTAAAGATTAAAGATTCTGAAAAAGACGCTCGTTCCGAAGGGGTTAAATGAACTTTAGAGCTTTCATTTATATGCTTACGGTCGAAAATTGTCTTTTAAGTATATTTAGATTAAAATTTAATTGTATTCCACTTTAGCTCATTGTTTCTTTTTTATAGGACCGACTGGAATAATAATGGAAAATAAATGCGGATTCCAGCGTGGCTCTATTGTCGGTTTATACTTTGCAATGGAAAATAAAGCAAAAAAGTAATTTTCTTACTAGACTAATGTTTAACAGAAAGAAAAAAAATATTAAATCTTTGAAGCACAACCCAGTTTTTGAAATCATATTTAGTACTTGTAATTATGAGTACCATTATAATCAGTCCTTCTTTTAAATATAAGAAAAAGCTATATTGATCTTTGTGTAAACAATATTGTTAGCCATAGCAAAAAGTAATGAAAACATAAAATGATTATCCAACCGCAGTCGTATTTGTTTAATCTATAAGAGTTTCATTTTTTGTTGCCTATAATATGCCTTACAAAACATAGAAGTGATATAACGTACAGTCGTGGAAAGAAAAAAAAGTAAACACCCCCTACTAATTCCTCAACAAATTATCGTAGAAGAACGTTACTGATACCGAACGATTGGAAATAAAGTCTACTTTTAAATGATCTATATGAAATTTTCTTAGAGGGCCATCTACATATTAAAACTAACCATAACTTTTTTTTTAATAGCAGTACACAAATCTGACAGCATAAATGAACTCTACACCCTTCAATTAGTCTAAAAACAAAATTTTATGTAATTCGTACTGTAAGTTTCCGAGAAATTAATTATTTTAAAAAGAGCGTATTTTAAGGGCTGTATCCAAATTGAAGTTCGGTACTCGATTGTTAACCCAGAGAGCTCCCTTCTTGATCAAGGCACCTTAAGCAGCCAATTAAGCCTTTTAGATTACAGGATAGCATAAGAAATTTCAAAATATTTAGTCACTTCTATCATAAACGGTCCCTTAAACCACCATTTTGCCGTTTTTTAAGCATAATTTGAAAACTACTTGGAAGAAAAATGTGAAATTTTGGGTTTCCATAAAGCAGGACTTAATAAATCTGAATCCATCAAAAAATTGTAGGTTGCGATTCATATTTCTTTTAATATTAATTTCATAATTCATATTTCATATCAGAAAATTATAAAAATTGCAAACTCAACGTATTTATGTTAGGGTATATAAGTATTATTAATACACAAAAAATTAAAACATTAGTATCATAATTTCTGAAGTTATAAATAAAAATATGAAAATGAAACTAACATTAGGAGCACTAAATTTTGAATGTTTATAATTCAAAAATTTATCATTCAAATGACTTGAAATTTGGTGTCTAGGCATAGTTTGAACCAAAGATTTGAAATATCTCGTTAAAATTTGGTATTGTCATAGAAAAAAATGAAGTTTGGATTCGTTTTAATATGTAAATGACCCCTAAGCAAATTTTATATACATCATTTAAAAGTAGACTTTATTTCCAATTGTTCGGTACCGGTAACTTTCGTCTATGATAATTTGTTGAGGAGTTAGTAGGGGGTGTTTACTTTTTTTTCCACAACTGTACATTTAACCACTTAACTGTCTCATTTTTTTGACACCATAAACTAAAAACAGGGAGCCAACACCACTTTTTAAGTGCAAAAATATTTGCTTTAAATAATCGAGAAAAGTCTGCCATTTAAAGAACCGAAGATTTCAGGTAAAAATTTGTGGTTTGTAAAAGCTTTTAGTAACGAAGCAAGCTAACTTTTTTTGCCCGAACAGAGTTGGGGCAAAACAGTGGTTAGAAAAACAGTGGTCAAACAAAAGTTAAGGGGTTGACACCTCGCGGTGGCCACCTCCACCAACAGGTAGGATCATCTCTAATCATAATAGTTTCTATGACGTATCTGGGATAGTTTTTATGACGTACCTGAATAATCTGAGTAATTCGCCTATATGTCTTTACTACAGTAAAAACATACACGAAGCGAGCAACAAAGAGCATTTGAATTGCAGTACACTCTCAGAAAGGAATACTCAGATTTCACGAAATTTTCTTTGTTTTTGACGAAATAGTTTCCTGGAAAATGCTCCGAGCGAACATTTCGTCAAATTGATGAAATTAGTTTCTTCACTTGCTTGACGATATAAATTTCGTCAATAGTTTCGTCAAAAGAGGGCTGGTGGCGCCATCTCTCAATCAGTTTGGAAGCTCCAGTATTCGACACGGGGAAAGAAAAAAAATCACCTCTCTCTTTCCCCGGCGTGATTCGAACTCACGACCTTTCGTATGGGAGGCCGCTGTTCTTCCAACCTGGCTGCTGGGGACTTGAAAGTGTCTGCTTTTAGACTGGTATAATGAAATAATGAATTCTACTTCGTGTTTTATTTTTATAACGTAGATTGCAATTTTATCGGGCTGCTATATTTTCTGAAAGTTTTAAAGAAAGCTAATTTATTTTTATGGTTTTCTCGTATCAATGAATATTTATAATATGGCTTGATTAAATAATTTACAACTGAAATTTTCTTTGATCAATGGATCATTAGAATATGGTCTGGTTAATTTGTTGCTCACAAATAATGAATTGTGAAGTGCATATTGCGTGAGATTTTATCACTTTGAGTAGGAGGATAAGATTTTAACACTTTACTGTTTATAAAGAGGAGAGGGATCAATTATGTTTATTTTTAATTTGATTGAAAACATAATATACTTCTTAAAAAAAAAAAAAAAAAAAGATATCATAGAAGTTTGAAATTTTATTGACCTAATTTTCTTATTGAATGGTTTTGAAAAACACAAGAAATTTATTCTTTTCGAATTAAAACATAACGAACGACAACATATAAATAAAATAATAATAATATTAATAAGCATTCCTAAAAATTCTAACAGCTAAAAAAATAACTAATGAAGAAACAATAACTACCTATATTTCAGTATTTTCTGAAAAGCACTAAGTGCTGTTTTAAAATAAATTATTACAGGACTAACATAAACACGCAAATATCTGTTTGCTAAAATCGTAGGATTTGAGGAGGATTTGAGGAAATGTTTCCTTAAAATGCATTGAGTCTGACCGTGACTGAGGCAAAACTTTCGTCAAATATTTGAGGGTTTACGTTTCGTTAAAAGTCACGTGATGTTAATAGGAAATGATCGTCAAAAACGACGAAATACAGCTCGAGGATTTCTGAATCGTCAAAAGGGAGAGTTTTATTTCTGAGAGTGTATTATTAATTTACCTGTTTTTTATTATTATTATTATTATATCTTACTGCTTTTTCCAATTAGTAATTTTAGCCTTAATTAACCTGCTATTACTCTTAAATAAAGCAGATATTACTAGTATTTGGAAACATCGGTTTCTATCTGAATAAAAATATCCACTAAATTGTCAACTTTGGAGAAGAGAAAAGGAATTCGCGTCCTAAGTGGGATTTGTTTTCCTCAAAGGACGGAAAATTTATCGCGTCTAAACGCAGGATCGCGTGAAACCATTTCCGTATTAAACGTGATATTTTTGCATTAGCCTTGTGAGCAATGTCCGAGGGATCGTAAAATATCCTTGTTTTAATTAGGATCGCATATTAACAGTGAACGTCTTAACCGGGCTCGACTGTATATGTTAAATTTGGTTAAAAAGAGCACGTTAATGGATATTTTAACATTTAAATTCTTATTTCATTTCAAATAAAATGTGTCGATAGATTTAAAAATAAGGATCAATAATGCAAATTATGCATCTCAATTCCAACATATTATTATTTCATATGAAATATTAAAATAGTATGATATTCTTCGAAAATATAAAATAACATCTTACCTAACATTTTGTACTGCATGTTAAACTTTTGTCCATAATTACGCCATCGCAAGTCAGTCCTAACGCTTCATTTTCAAATATCAACTTTTAGCAGAGTACGAATCTACAGTTTTCTATATCATTGTTAGAAATTTCAATGGAAATATTTTGGGTTGGGTAAGTAAAAGTATTGTGCTATTTTAAATAAAGAATCCGTACATAGTTTTCCAATTTGAATGCGTTTCTGTAGTTTTTGTATCTCAAAAACTTACGAAAGGATTTTAATAGACAGACGACATTCATATATTATTCACAAATATAATATAGTCCTTAATGTAAAATTTCAGATGTAAAAGAATAATAATATAATAATTGATTAGGATTCTAATTATGTAATTATCAGTGTAGTCAAATAGCATGTATTTTATTCAAAATATCAGTCACTATTTCTGAATAGTAATCTTCACTTCATTTACTAACAGAATTAAAGAAAGCGAACATTACTATACAAAATTAGCGCTAGTTATTTTGAATAAAAAATAGGCCAATTTGGCAACACGGGTCGTTATATGTATTGAGCATTTATTATTTTATAATATATCAGAACAGTCTCATCTGTATTTCATACTATTACTTAATAATTTCATCAAAGTAATAATCGTACTAGACATAGGTTCAAAAATTAAATTACTTAAAAGATCAAGACCGAAGTACAAAATGCATAAGTGAACATAACAATTTCTAAAACACGCATGTATGGTCTAGTATTTGCAGCATTAATTATGAAAAAACTAAATGATTTTACTATAGTATGAAAGGACACGTATTCATAATCTCGGAGATACATGTTATGACAATACGTACAATAGTTCTCCCACGATATCGCCCGGTCGGGAAGGAGATTGGGGTATATGGAGTGGGTTTTTTTGTTGTTGTTTTTTACATACAGTTACAATGAACTTGGGAGCTAAATACTCAGATCACGGATTTATCTGCTTATATTAATGCTTTGTTGCTCCCGGCTATGTACTGGTGATTGAATGGTTAGAGCATTGTATTTGAAACTACACAGCGTAGGTTCGTATCTCACGTCTTGCTTTTTTCCTATAACATTAAAATGTTTTATCAGTTAAAATATTCTATTTGACGTTTTTTTTTATCTTCTTATTTTAATAGGTTTTATCGGTTAATATATCGGTTTTATTTCAGTTTTTTTTTTTTTTTTCAAGTTATTTATTTAAAAATGTTTTATCACTTGCTTTATAATTTTCATGATAAATGAGATATATTAATTTTTATTTCTTAAATTAATTATTTATTTAAATATTCCATTTCAGATTTATTTTCTACTTTTTGATTTAAAAATATTTTATCTGCTAGTTTATATTTTCAATGATAAATGCATAAAAATTTTTAATGAAAGATAATTTTTATATTAATAAAAATTAGATTTATTTATATTAATAAAATACTTATTTAAATACAATAAAATGAGCTATCTCCCAATTAAAATTTTACATTACAGTGTCTTTTAATATTTAAATATGTTCCATTTGATATAGATTTGTCACTTTATAAAGATGTAAAATTCAATATGTAAAATATTATATGAGCATTTACTTTTTGAAAGAGATAAAAAAAGATACGTAGTTACACATATAATTTTATATTGAATAAAATATTGTTAGACTGTATATATTTTCATTTTAAAGACTGAATTCTATTGTTTAACCCTTTATGTTACAACAGGTACAGTCGTGAAAAAAAAAGTAAACACCCCTACTAACTCCTAAAGAAATTGTCGTAGAAGAAAGTTACTGGTGCCGAACGATTGGAAATAAAGTCTACTTTTAAATGATGTATATAAAATTTACTTAGGGGGCCATCTACTTATTAAAACGAACCATAACTTTGTTTTTTAAAATAGCAGTACACAATTCTGACAGCATAAATGAACTCTACACCCTTCAATTAGCCTAAAAACAGGTTTTTATGCAATTCGTACCATAAGTTTCCAAGAAATTAATTATTTTAAAACGAGCTTATTTTAAGGGATGTATCCAAATTGAAGTTCCGTACTCGATTATTAACCGAGAGAGCCCCCTTCTTGATCAAGGCACCTTAAAAACCACTTGCTGGACAGATAATTACACCTGTTTATTTTCTATTAAATTTATATCCAAAATTGTTAATTGGTCCAAATCATCCAAGCAACCTCATAGCAAATTGGTATATAATTTTATATACCTTAGATAAATTCAAATAATATAAGTGATCGTATTTACCTAAATTCTAGTAGAAGAGCAACGCGAAGCATTAATAAAATTTAAATTATAATTCGCGTCAAAATGTAATTATTAAATTTGAATAATTACGAATAAAATTAAGAGTTTGCGTTGTGAATTATTTAGACGAACTCTTCCACTTATGAATTAAACTAAAATTAAAACTATAAAAATAAATTGACACACTTTAAATATTATTAATTAAATAATTACAAAAACTTTTTAAAACTTGATTAAATATTTTATTTACATTGAACACAACTATATACAGAAAAATATAATATTAATTCAAAAAATAGAAAGCAATACTTTTGTTTGCTTCTCATTATTTTATGTATATTTAATCTTTAAAAAAAAGACAATATTTTCATATACTCTAATTAATATAATTGTTTCTTTTTGCTAAAAGAATAATTCTCTTTCATTTTTAAATTACCTTAATCTTATTTAATTATTGGTTTTGTCGGATCTCAGATTACTCTCTACCATAAAATATCAGAAAAGTATTTTTTATGATTTTTCATATGATCTTAAGTGGTAAAAGAAAATGTTTAAAATAGTACCTTTTTTTAATATACGGGATGGTGGCCTTTATTCATCAAATTCAGAGTTGTCGCGTTGCTTGGGATCATATTCTTATGTCATCCGGAATTCGCTTTGTATCAGAGCGGCAACATCGGGATGGCAGGATGCAAAGCTACGGACCTCTGTAGAATAATCCTCTTTATTTTAACATCAGGAAGACATCCTCAATTTGGCTTGCTTAGGCTCACTCCGATAAGTACATCAGGAAGACATCCTCAATTAGGCTTGATTAGGCTTGCTCCGATATGTACATCAGGGAGACATCCTCAATTAGGCTTGATTAGGCTCGCTCCGATATGTCCATCTCGCCTGGGCATTACTAGGGCTTTCAGGATTCATTGCACGGGCTTTCAGAAGAGCTCCTGCGTCCTCTACATCTTTTTTCAGACTCTCTTTTCCAAACCTTATTCTTCTTGCACCCCAACTCCTGCAGTGGGTGGAACTATTTTGTCTAGTCCACTGTTATTGGATGTGAGAAGATTTTTTATTATACTTCGATAGGCCTTTTAGCTAACAGTCTGCAAATGGCCCCTTACATATACTTTAATATTATTATCTGCCTTAAAGTTTGGGTGGTCTGAAAAGTCATAAATTTATCCCAACACTTTTATTGAGGCCATAAATTGATTCCAACGTTTTTATGATTTTACGATTTCTAATTATACACCACTTTCCATTGGCTTGTCATAAAACGACACCATGGCGTCTGGCTATTGTTGTTGTCTGAGATCCGAACTCTATTCAACATTATACATTCATTTTACAATACAACAATTTTTTAAAAATATATATTTAATATTTAAAATCAACTTAATAATTTTTGTATGAACTTACACTCTTATTTTACTTAAATATATAAACATTATAATTTTACACTCATAATTATATTTTATAAAAAATATTTATACAAACAGAAATAACAAATTACGCAATTTTACTTTGATTTCACCAACATGGTGCGGGAACATATCATAGTTATATGTTGCCCAGCATCTCTCCCGGTGTCAGAAAAAAAAATAAATAAAAACTGATTGCTGGTTTTATTTTTTTTTTTTGTAAAGCTTAAAAGAATGTCCGTGTCCATATGACTGTGTATCTACACAGTCTTTGAGCGAAGACTGTAAAGTTCAATTATCAATGGTTCTGGTATATTTTATAAGAAGTTCTTCTATTTTTTCATAACAGAAAGTTCAACACATGATAGCATAGTTGTCTGTTGACATTCACATTTATAGAAGACCTCTGTACTGAAAATCAGACGTCTTTCTCGAAGCCTTTTTTCTTTACCACACACATGTTTACTAATTTTGTAACTTTACAGTTTAAGTGCCCAAAATACATTCAAAGCTATAATTTTGTATGAAACTAATATGCCGAAATAAACCTAATTACAAGAAAAATAATGGCATACACATTTGACATATTATTTCATCACATACAACCTTATGACACAGTGTTTCATTTAAAACACATTTTTACTGAATAAAAGTAAATACAATGCTTGTAATATGACATGTTATTTTTTTACATAATTAATCTGATGTATTCAAATTATAATCAGAAAAATATTGTATACAAACTTGTTACATTATTTTATTTATTTGTTACTTCTAACATGTATGATATGTCAAAATATACAAGCTATTTCATCTCCTTTAATATATCATTACGCAATGCTTTCCAACTTTACCCGATACGGAAAAAAAAAGAAGACGGAGAGAATAAAACCAGTTTTTTTTTTACCGTCACCGATCCTCCCGAAAAGTGGGGGTTGGTCAAGCTACTAATTCCTTTCTGCGAGGTGATTTGTGCTGTGACAAAATTTTACGACTTCCCAAAGGTATGTATTTAAAACCATTTCATGCTTGTAATTACCTTATTAATTAGTATAATTTCTTGATATACTTTCTTCTTAACTCACTGTGCATGCCTGTATGTAATTTTAAACATAATCTATGCATAAACAGTGTATGTATTTGTATCGTATCTAATGTAAACCTTCTGCTTTTTTTTATTATTTTGCAGGGGGAAAATGGCGATTCTAGCATCTGAATTCTCCTGCCTCATACTGGAACTGAAGCGAGGGTGGCTTTTTATGCCGCCAGGTTCAAATCTAAACCAAATTGCCTTTCAGGATTTAAAAAAAAATGCATATAATTTTCTTTAACTGATTACATTGTATATTTTTAGACCTTTCTAACAAACACAAATTTTGATTCATGATATTGTTTACTATTAAAATGTAAACAACACGGAAATATGACTTCTACAGCCTCTCAAAATGCAAAATATGCATTACGCTGACCTTAAAAATGTACCTTCATTTAATACTGTTAAATAGTGTTGTCAGAAAATGCCATTGACGAAGAAGAGAACAATTTTTTTGTCTTAAATTATTATTTATTTAGCCAACAATTCTATCTTAAAAGATTGTTAAATTTTCGTATTTATTTATTTTTTACTGAATGAAATAAAAATTTATTTATTCAAAATTTTATTTATCATTAACATTCCGTATGTGAATTCTAATGTCTAAAATTTAATGATATGTTTAAAAAATAAAAGATAATAAATTATTATTATTAATCAAACATTAATAATTATTATTTAATTATAAAAAAATGTTATTAATACACTTGTATAATTTTAAAAATACAAAAGCAAATGATAATTACTACGTAAAATCGTATGTAGTAACCCATGAGTACTCGGCCGAACCAAAGAATTTCTGCCAGCAGAAAAGAATCTTTGTATACTCATAAATATCTACACCCAATTGTTACAGATTAAGTTTTTTAAAAATAATTACTGTATGTACTATAAAAAAATTAAGTAAATAAATTTATTAAGCCATACTACCTATTTTAATAAAAATAAGGCCAATATATATAAATATATTTATTTATTTATTTTGTTTCTTTATGTTAAATTGGCCAAATTATATATAAAAAAAAAAATTTATGAACTCACACACTCAAATTTATCAATACTATGTATATTTATATGTGTTAAATTTAGAATTGCATTTAATTCTAAGGGAAAGTAAAGAGAAAAAAAAAATGCTTAAATTCTAAAATAACATAAATTTATAAAATATTTCATTTAAAAAAAAAAAAATCTAATTTCTAGCTGATTTCAGCAAGATGTCATTTAATATTTATATTAAATAATTTTGCTAATACATTTTATTAATTATTAAATTTGCATATTTTTATATATACAATAAAAATATAATAGTCTTACATAAAATTTTACACTACAACAATGTTATTAATTAATTTAACTTGAATTTAAGCCTACTTTAATTCTAATTGAATACCGTTAATAAAAGTAAATTAGCTTATCAAGTTAAATATAATATAAACTATGTTTGTCTAATGTTAATTTTGCTGAAAATTCCATAAATTTTAACTGTAAATGCTAATTGCTATACCTTTTGTTATTTATTTTGAAAACAACACGAACTTATATTTTTATTTATTATTTGTTTTATTAAATCTAGGAACTATACACTGAGCTAGACACTCCATAAATGTGTAAAACCTAAAAATCAAAAGTTTTCCTAAATAAAACTCAAAATGCTGCTTTTTACAATATAATATTACTAATTTTATTGTTTCTGAGCATAACATCTAGTAATTATACCATACTTAATTTTTTTCTTCGATTCCTTTTTCAGCCAAGAATCCTGAAGTTGATGCCTAAGTGATGACTATATATTGATGAATTGATAAATAATTTTTCTACAAATATTTTGTTGGTGTTGGTGCATACCCAGCCGTAGGCCAAAATTGCACCCTATACAGAAAGCCTTTGGTGAGAAAATTTTAATTTTACTTCAATTATTTATTTGTGTAATTTTTTTACAATAATTTTGTGTGCAATCATATTGAAATAACTTGCCTTGTCCATTGTTATACATATATATGTTTTTTAAAAACCAATGTGCTACACCAAAATCCTTTTTTAAAATTTTTTATAACACTTTTGTTCATAAAACTTATCCCTGCTGTCTAAATTCTAGACTTTAGCATATAAGTTGTAATTGAACTACCGGAATAAATCTTAGTACTTTTTGTATATTTTATTATATTTAGGCTTATAGCTGACCGCTATCCTAATATAGAGTGCACTAATAATTTATTCCTTGTCAACCATATATTTATATAAGAAAAAATATATATATGAGTATGCTATAAAGCTGTTCTAACTACCCTGAACCTATAGCTTACACCTACTCATTTTAAAGAGTAATTCTGAAATTCTGTCATCTAAATTTAAGGCTATTAGCAAAGGCTACCCTTATAGAAGACAGAAAAAATTCTCTTTTTTTTTTTTTTTTTTTTTTTTTGAAAATTACTCCAACATTATTTACTATTAAATTAAGTAAGTTTTAATGTTATTTGGCTTTGTTAAGATTTTATATTTTCTAATTCATATTCGAGAAAAAATATATATATATATAACTTTTGCCTGGAGATAAATATTTCACTGCTCCAGTGAAGTTTTGTGAAGCACATTACATAATTTTATAAGTATGTTTTCGGGTGCGCCCTGCACATTTGCTCAATATTGTAACCCTGAGACAAATTGGCGTTCCCATGTTCCTATCCTTTCTTATTATTATTTTGAATTTTAAAAAGGCAAGTTATTAATTTTGTTTCAATTTTTTTTTACCTAAAAGAAAAAAATTTATTTTTAAATTTTGAAAATTTTTTTTAAATTTTGAAATTCAATTAATTATGTATTTTGATTTATTTTTAATACCAATTCATATCCCTTACTTGTCCCTTTGATCATCCGTTTTACCCTTTTTATTATACTTTTTCGGATACTTTTGAGCATTCTCTTTTAAATTCTCATTTTTATCCTCATTTGGATAATAACTGGCATGACTCTGAGGTTGACTATTCCTATATGGCACATGCTGAGGGAAGTAATTTGGTGGGGGTGGGGGATATGGAGAATATCCATAGTAACCACCTGTGGGTGCATAAGATTGAAAATGCCACTGCTGGTTTGGGTTAACAAATCTAGGATTAAAATTCGCTCTCGGTTGATACTGTCCATTATAAGAGTACCTTTTATTAAAATGCCGACCTGCGAAATCTCTGCTATCCTTATATGTATTTTTATTATCATTTTTGTGCCAGCACGTTTCTAAAGTATGCGAATTTTTTTTACATAATTCGCACCATCTGCTTGATGCAGTGCCTTTTGTTTTAACTTTCAAATTGTTTATTTCGGAAGTCAAAATTTTAATTTGCTCCGCGCTTTCCATATTTAATTTTAACAATTTGTCCAAATTTTCCTCAGTGGAGGTTTTTGTAATCGAATTAATTTCCTTTGATGCAACTTGATTGTATGCATCTTCCATTTGTTTCGCAAATTTACATGCGTCGTTGAAATTTTTCGGCGCCATTCTTCGAATGTCCAAACTTAAATCTGCCCTAACTGATTCTAAAAATCTTGTGAATTTTATCATTTAAAATAGATTACCATTACCGTTGTCAATATTTTGGCCACTTTTATCTAGGTAAAGTTTTGCAGCCGCATTGAATTCACTGATAAAATCAGCGATAGCCTGCGCAGGTTTTTGCCTAAGAGAAAAAAAATTGCTTTGAGCCGCAGAAAAACTTGTTTTAGTAGAAAAAGTATCGATTAATTTTTCTTTAAATTTACCATAGTCTTTTTCTGTATTAAGATTTTCTTCGTTAGCTAATTTATCTCTAGCACTACCGACTAATTTAGTTTTTAAGAGCGCAAGTTTCGAAACATTCTCTAATTCCGTTTGTTTAATTAGATTACCGAATTCGTTCACGAAAAATTTAATATTAGACTCTTTCTTTCCGTCAAAGACGGGGATACAATTCAACAGCGTATCAACACTAGGTTGAGTCATTGTATTCTTTTTAGTTTTTTGTAGCGAATAATTTAGAGAAATAATTTTATTTTTCTGTCCTCTGGTTTTAACTCCAGAGGTATTTAAATCTACACTTCTCCTTTTAAATTTTCGCTTATTGTTGGGCATGACCTTTTAACAGAATATTTCTGTTTATCATACTTTTTTTTTCTATATTACCACATATGTATGAAAATATTATAAATTGCATAAATACATAAAAACAACAGCACTAAAATTTAAAAAAATTTCTTAGGAGATGAAGTTGTTTTGTAGATCATTCTTTTACACACATAAATACCCCTAAAATATTTATAATACACGTATATATAAAAAACAACATAATTTCATTTAACAGAAAAATATCTGTCTTTTTCTACAGGAAAAACAATCTTATTTTATATTTTTTTTTATAAATATTGTACTACTACTTCGTAGTACGACTCATAAATTTTCTTTTGTATCAAGGTGATACAATTTCAAAAAATCATGATCTATTGACATGTCAATCATTTTTATACCAGACATATTATCAAATTTTACTTATTATTCTTATTATTATTATTTATACATTATATTAAAAAAAAATTATTTTTACAAATGTGTCCATCTGTGATGTGAATGCCATTATTTCTCAATGGTAACTGAGATCCAACCACAAGAGAAAAGAGAGAAAAAAAAACAAAATTGTAATTCCTAAATTTACCTATTATAAATCCCAGAATTATTTTTTTCATTTCCTTTTTGTTTTTTGCTAACATATATTATTCATTTTATTTATATAAAATTATTATATGTGTGTCATTATTGTCACAATAATAAAATTAATTTTAATAAAATTTTAATCAATTAAACTTAAATACCTACAATATCTTTAAAATTGTGACATTAAAATAATACTTAAATTTATTTTCCTTTATTATTATTATTATTATTATTATTATTATTATTATTATTATTATTATTATTATTTCTAATGACCTCAGATGAACGTTCCTGAGTCATAGCACCATTTTACTATGAAGGGGGGGGGATGCTGGACAGATAATTACACCTGTTTATTTTCTATTAAATTTATATCCAAAATTGTTAATTGGTCCAAATCATCCAAGCAACCTCATAGCAAATTGGTATATAATTTTATATACCTTAGATAAATTCAAATAATATAAGTGGTCGTATTTACCTAAATTCTAGTAGAAGAGCAACGCGAAGCATTAATAAAATTTAAATTATAATTCGCGTCAAAATGTAATTATTAAATTTGAATAATTACGAATAAAATTAAGAGTTTGCGTTGTGAATTATTTAGACGAACTCTTCCACTTATGAATTAAACTAAAATTAAAACTATAAAAATAAATTGACACACTTTAAATATTATTAATTAAATAATTACAGAAACTTTTTAAAACTTGATTAAATATTTTATTTACATTGAACACAACTATATACAGAAAAATATAATATTAATTCAAAAAATAGAAAGCAATACTTTTGTTTGCTTCTCATTATTTTATGTATATTTAATCTTTAAAAAAAAGACAATATTTTCATATACTCTAATTAATATAATTGTTTCTTTTTGCTAAAAGAATAATTCTCTTTCATTTTTAAATTACCTTAATCTTATTTAATTATTGGTTTTGTCGGATCTCAGATTACTCTCTACCATAAAATATCAGAAAAGTATTTTTTATGATTTTTCATATGATCTTAAGTGGTAAAAGAAAATGTTTAAAATAGTACCTTTTTTTAATATACGGGATGGTGGCCTTTATTCATCAAATTCAGAGTTGTCGCGTTGCTTGGGATCATATTCTTATGTCATCCGGAATTCGCTTTGTATCAGAGCGGCAACATCGGGATGGCAGGATGC
This sequence comes from Maratus speciosus, assembly GCA_963932465.1. Lineage (NCBI taxonomy): Eukaryota > Metazoa > Arthropoda > Arachnida > Araneae > Salticidae > Maratus > Maratus speciosus. The sequence goes on along the minus strand of OZ010788.1, from coordinate 278,857,399 downwards.
AAAGCTACTTACCTCTGTAGAATAATCCTCTTTATTTTAACATCAGGAAGACATCCTCAATTTGGCTTGCTTAGGCTCACTCCGATAAGTACATCAGGAAGACATCCTCATTTAGGCTTGATTAGGCTCGCTCCGATATGTACATCAGGGAGACATCCTCAATTAGGCTTGATTAGGCTCGTTCCGATATGTCCATCTCGCCTGGGCATTACTAGGGCTTTCAGGATTCATTGCACGGGCTTTCAGGAGAGCTCCTGCGTCCTCTACATCTTTTTTCAGACTCTCTTTTCCAAACCTTATTCTTCTTGCACCCCAACTCCTGCAGTGGGTGGAACTATTTTGTCTAGTCCACTGTTATTGGATGTGAGAAGATTTTTTATTATACTTCGATAGGCCTATTAGCTAACAGTCTGCAAATGGCCCCTTACATATACTTTAATATTATTATCTGCCTTAAAGTTTGGGTGGTCTGAAAAGTCATAAATTTATCCCAACACTTTTATTGAGGCCATAAATTGATTCCAACGTTTTTATGATTTTACGATTTCTAATTATACACCACTTTCCATTGGCTTGTCATAAAGCGACACCATGGCGTCTGGCTATTGTTGTTGTCTGAGATCCGAACTCTATTCAACATTATACATTCATTTTACAATACAACAATTTTTTAAAAATATATATTTAATATTTAAAATCAACTTAGTAATTTTTGTATGAACTTACACTCTTATTTTACTTAAATATATAAACATTATAATTTTACACTCATAATTATATTTTATAAAAAATATTTATACAAACAGAAATAACAAATTACGCAATTTTACTTTGATTTAACCAACATGGTGCGGGAACATATCATAGTTATATGTTGCCCAGCACCACTCAAGCAGTTATTGAAGACTGTTAGATTACACGACAGCGGAAGAAAATTCAAAATATCTAGTCACTTCTATCACAGACGGCCCCTTAAAACATCCTTTTGCCATTTTTTAAGCATAATTTGAAAGCTACTTGGAAGAAAATTGTGAAATTTTGGATTTCCATAAAGCAGGACTTAATAAAACTAAATCCATCAAAAAAAACTGTAGGTTGCAATTCATAATTTTTTCGAATATTAATTTCATAATTCAAATCATAAATTTATAAAAATTGTAAATTCAATGTATTTATGTTTGGGTAAATTAGTATTATTGCTACACAAAAAATTAGCACATTAGGAGCATAATTTTAGGAGATATAAATAAAAATATGAAAATTTAATTTAACATTAGAAGCACTAAATTTTGAATGTTAATAATTTAAAAACTTATCATTCAAATGACTTGAAATTTGGGGTCTAGGCATAGTTTTAACCGAAGATTTGAAATATATGGTTAAAATTGAGTATTGCTATTGAAAAAAAAATGAAGTTTGGATTCGTTTTAATGTGTAGATGGCTCCCTAAGCAAATTTTATATACATCATTTAAAAGTAGACTTTATTTCCAATCGTTCAGTACCGGTAACTTTCGTCTACAATAATTTGTTGAGGAGTTAGTAAGGGGTATTTACTTTTTTCCACGACTGTTCATTTGCTTATACTAATATGATATTTAGTGTCATGATTATTTGTTTCTCTTTTTTATGATGCATTTTGTTCTCTTGTCCATACACTTTTACAATATGCAATCATAAAAAAGTTAATAAACCTTACATCTCCGATCGAGCTGTTCAAGCGAATCTATCATGTCGACCGCAGATTTTTTATGAGTGAGTCAAGTGAGCGAAGACCATAAGAAAAATTAGCTGCAGATCGGGCCTATATCAGATCGCGTGTTATTTTCCATGAAAGTTTTGGATTTTGTCTCAGTAACTATGGACAACTATGGACCTTTTATGAGAACCATTTTTTGGAAAGATAAGAAGATTTAGACATTGCTTGCAACTGTTTTGAATCATAAAAGTACGAAATAATTAAATTATTTCGAATTCTTGCTTCTATAAGACCTACTTCATGAGGGATATCTCGCCGACCGTCCCCATCGACGCAAAGTGAACAACTTCCTTGTAGCATCGCAGACATTTTCAAGCTATCGTGATAGGACATTAATAGCAAAATCCCACACAGCGATACGTATGTATTAGCTATAAAGATATTTTTATTTTCGGGGCATATATTTATGGAAAAATGCATATGGCTCTGCATTAGCTGAAATACACACAGGTCATTCTCACGAAAAAAAACAAAATACAAAGATCAAAATCTGTTTTATGACAGTATGTAAATAATCTTAAAAATTGCACCGATATTTTCTTTTATGATTAATAAATAAACTTATATTAGTGGTCAAGTTTTCTATTTTTTTTTACACGTTTTTGATTTTTTTTCTGACAATCACGAAGGCTATGGGACGAGACATTTACATGTCAAAAAATTAAATGAAGACACAATTGTGTAATTATTGTGCAGTTTATACATATATATTTTTTATAATTAAACTGTTTAGGGCCATTCACACAGAAATGGAAAGAGTGGACAAAAAAAAGTCCTTCCGGCCAGTGCCGGGAGGAAGAGGTAGCTTTCATATTCCTTATTTTTAAAAAGCCAACTTATATTATTCAAACACTCGAAGCTCAATTAAGTGGGAACCGAATGTAGGAGATTCAATACTAATTTTTATCAATACTAAATCATTATGTATGAGAATTTCGCGAAATTAGTCAGCTTTATCCAAGCTGCTTTTATTTAAAGTCACTTACATTTGGCTGCCAAATTCGGCGATTTCTTAAAGTGCCTGCCATTTTAAGACAACATGGTAGATGAGGCTAACCAGTGAACTTGGTCGAGACCTTAGTAATTGCTGTGCACATGCTCACTCATATCGGAATCGGTTGATATATACGAGTGCTGTCGCAGACAAAAAATCAGATTTTTCTAAATGTCACCCACTTTAAAAATTGAAACTGCTATATCTGAGCCATTTTTTAAGATAAAGACAAACAAAAAATGCTCCTGAATCCTTATATCAAGGTCAAATACTTAAGAAAGAAACCTTTTTCAATTTCTAATTTTTTTGCACCTCACTTTAAATATAATTTTTTTTTTTAATTTAATGGCCGCCATTTTGAAACAAGATGGCTGATGAAGCTGGCCAGCGAACTTGGTCGAGATATTGATGTATACTATCCACATGCCTTCTTCCATCGAAATAGGCGAATAAGTGTGGTATCGCGTGACAAATACAAGATCGTTTCAAAGTGTTAGCCATGATAGAAATTCAAAGTTCTATAATTCAACCACTTTTTAAGATATAAACAAAAGAACAAATTTTCAGAAACAAAAACTGCTCCAGAATCTTTGTATCAAGGCCAAACACATAAAAAAAATATTTTTCATTTTCCAATTTTTTAATACCTCATTTTAAATTTTAAATTACATTTTTTTAAAAAAATGGCAACCTTTTTGAAACAAGATGGCGAATGAAGCTGGCCAGCGAACTCGGTCGAGACATTGGTATGTACTATGTACAGACCAAGTTACATTCAAATCGGTTCATAAATACGCCTGTTATCGCGTGACAAAAATCAGGTCGTTTTAAAATGTCAGCCACAATAGAAATTCAAAATGTTATAACTGAGCCATTTTTTTAGATGTAGACGAAACAAAACCTGTTCCGGAATCTTTGTATTAAGGTCAAACACATACAAAAAAATCTTTTTCATTTTCCAATTTTTTGGTATCTCATTTTAAATTTATTTTTTTTTTAATTTTTTTAAATGGCCACCATTTTGAAACAAGATGGCGAATGAAGCTGGTCAACGAACTCGGTTGAGTTATTTGTATGTACTATGCACACACCAAGGTACATCCAAATCGGTTCATAAATACGTCTGTTATCACGTGGCAAAAATCAGGACGTTTCAAAATGTCAGCCAAGCTAGAAATTCAAAATGCTATAACTCAGCCATTTTTTAAGATATAGACGAAACAAAAACTGCTACGGTGTCTTTGTATAAAGGTCAAATACATAAGTAAAAAATATTTTTCCATTTTCAATTTTTTGGTATCACATTTCAAATTTTAAATTTTTTAAAAATTTTTAAATGGCCGCCATTTTGAAACAAAATGGCGGATGAAACTGGCCAACGAACTCGGTCGAGACATTGATATGTACTATGTACACACCGAATTACATCCAAATCGGTTCATAAATACGAGAGTTACAGTGTGACATAGGTCAGATATATATATATATATATATATATATATATATATATATATATATATATATAACCAATAATTAAACATAACCTACGACCATCAAAAACCGTAATATTATGAATTAAAGCTGTAAGTAAATAAAAAAAAAAGATTAAATTATTTATAAGAATTATTATGGAAGAAAAATAAGAAAGTGGACACCGACAAATAATGGAAATGCTTATATATTGAATTACGTTTTCAAGGGCACAGAATTCAATGATATAAGCAAAATGGGTGTTTTCTGTGGGAAAAATAAGCTAAAGCTAAAAGTTATTTTCCCCTGTGCCCAAACAACCATTAAAATCAAGTGAATTGATTAAAAATGAAAACAGAATAGAAACAAATAATATGAAATGGAAAAAACAATAAAACCTATTTAAATATTTATAGGATATAAAATGAAATAATAAACACCATACCGATTAATATTTTAGAATAAATCCACGCGCACATGGCACCCATATCGTAAAGATTAAGGTTAATAAAACAGTTAAGAAATCACAGTAATTGATACCATAGGATGCAGTTAATACATATTGAAATAAATGTTAAATAACTTTTAATATAATATAAAATAATATAAATAGAAAGTAATTACATAATTAATATGCACTATTAAATTAATTAAAAACCGTTAAACAATATCGTCAAAATTTAGCTAAAAATTCCCCCTGGTGTAGTAAATTATAACTGAAATGTAGCTGGAATAAGTAAATCTAGAACTTATCGAAAAAAAAAAAAAAAAAACACAAATTGTGGTGCTGCCATCTAGTATTACTTTTATGATTTAATTGTCAAAAGACTTGCTTCAGTTGTAAGCAATTGAATGTAACAATTGTTTTATTAACAGCAAACCAAACATATCCTTATATATAGATAATTATAAACTGAATATAAACCACACAATGTATTTAAAAAAAAAAACTATTGTTAATAAAATTTAAAAAGCATACAAAATATTCTATTAGCAAATTTATTTAAACTACAAAACGAATAGAGGAATAATAATAAATATAATTACCCAATTTTAATCCATACAGTATAACTTTATTTATATTAAATATACTTATATGTATATTAATCACTATAAAAATGGCATACTATTAGTAATTAATATGATATTGTCCTTATTAAATTAAAATTTATAACAAATTATTGTAAATAAGATTAAACAATAATAAAGCTAATAATTAATGAAATTCACCAATTACATATAAAATATCAAATCAACATCCTTATAAAATACGTATCAAAAATATAGTAATAATACAAAAGCCCCATTTTTTAAATATAAATTAACCATTGCGTATTATCCAGACAACACCACCCTCCTCCGTACTCTAACATCTACCCACCCATCCAACCTATAATAATTTTTTTATGTTATTTTACAATTTTTATTTTTTTATAGAGATTTTTTTATTTTATAATTTTTTTGTAATTTTGTTTACGCATGTGTTAATTTGTTTTGAAAGATCATGTAAGAAAAATACTAATTGTATATTAATGAATATATGAATTTTTTTGGAAAACCATGATTTAATGCATCATAAATTAGTTTTTTAATATTATTGTTAATTAGAGGAGAAGAACATAAACATTTTATTCTATATAAATGATTAAGTATTATATTTCGAAATACAGAATGATGTAGACAAGATTTAAAATTTGTAAATGTATTAACTTTGAATTTAAATTCTTTACGTTTGTCATATAAATCTGTGATTGTTTTGTTGTCTTTTATTGTAATTTTAAGATCTAAGAAGTTAATTGTATTGTTAGATAAAAGGTTTTCCGTTAATTCCAAATTAGTGGGATAATCTACTGGAAATGGAGTAATTGCAGAATGATCAGTATCAATTAAAATTATGTCATAAATATAACGATATAAATGTAGATTATTATTAGTAAAATTACGTTCATAATGATATAAGTATAAGTCTGAGAGTAAACTGGATGTACAACCGCCTTGTGGTATACCGACATGCTGTAAATATAAAGTGTTATCTTGCAAGATATAATTATTATAGATAATGAAGTTAGTTAAAGATTTAAAATATGCAATATCAATATTAGATGGTAATTCCAGTTTTTTTATAATACTTTTTAAATAATGCATTTATAATTTTATGTAAATCTAATAGGTCTATATTATTAAAAAGATCTTTGAAGTCATATGTTGTTATATTATATACACAATGAAGATTTTTTAAAATATTGACAAGTTGATAGCTATTTTTTATACAATGTGTATTATCATTGTTTGTAGTAAGTACATATAATTGATTAAGAATTTTTAAGAGAAGTTTATTGGCTTTATTATTATATGTATTGCAACCAATAGTTACAGTCCTAAATTTAATTGGAGTTTTGTGAAATTTGGGAATAAGAACTAAATATGGATAATTAAAGTTAGTAGATAAAATATTTAATAGTTTATAATAACTTCGAATTTTACGATTATTTACAATTACATTTTCATTTGTTTTTTTAAATGACTTATTAGAAGAAATACAATTTGTAAGAAGTTGGTGATAATAAGATTTACAAATAATAGCATAATTATTAGGAGATTTGTCTACATATGTAATAACGTAGTTTTTTTGTAATTTAGTAATTTGTTGGAAAATATGCTGTGTATTAATAGAAACCAAATCAGCCATATTATTTTTTAAAGCCTTAGTTAATTTTTCAATTACTAATATTTTCCACTGATTAAAATATTCAATAGGCTTATTATAAGAGATAGAAATTTTATAAATAAAAATATCAATATCATGTGTAAACTGTTTGATAATAGATTTAACATTAAATTTAGATGGAAGTCTATATTTAGTACCATAACCCATTAGTTGTTTCAATTTAAAATCATTAACAATATCAAGATTTCCAGTGATTATATGTCCATGATCATTGTTTATGTATTTTTTTAGAGTGGGGTCATTGCATTTACACGGAAAATTACTTGCAGCAGATGTATTTTTTGAAAATGTATTGTAGTTAAAAATCTTTCTACCAATTGTATTAGGATATTTAAAGGTTTTTGAGATATGAAGATTATTAATAGGAAAAAAACAATTTTTATCATTAATTATAGAATTGATATTAATTTTATTAAATATGAGATTTGAAAAAGTAATTAACATTTGAGTATTCGTGTTTTGAATTTTATGCTTTTTTTGTAAATTAATATTTAAAAGATTAACCCTAGACATAATGAGGTCAAAATAAATATCTGAGAAATGTTTAGAGAAAGATTTACTTAGAAATACATTTAAATGTTGTACAATCTGTTTCTTTTTAATAGCAAAGATGTGTTTTCGAATTAACAACCAGTTATAATTCTCTAAATATTTTCTTTGAAGATCATTTATATGTTTAGTTAGTGATAGATTTTTTGGAAACTACAACTGATGATGAACCCTTTCCTCGTTTATTACGTGTTGTTTTACTATTTAAATTATGATTAAGAGTAGGATAAATTGGAGAATAATCAATATTGTTATTTATAGATGTGAAGACTTTGACAGGTCTGTTAAATACTTCACTGTTAAGTCCATAAGGATAAATTGTGTTGTAATATTTCATAAATGATGATTCCATATAAAGACGTTCTGATTTATTTTTTAGAATTTGAAGAATTTCAATTGTCGTATTTTTAAATTGATGTATATGAAAATGTTGAATTTCAGCTGTAGATTGTATATTTTTTGCTTTGTTATTATTAGAGTCTGAACGATGATGATTGATACGTTTATGAATTGGACCTGATGTTTCACCAATATATTTCATATTACATAAGTTGCACTTTATACTATAAATCACATTAAATGCTTTACAAAAGCTTGAATAATTAGGATCTGAGATAATTTGTGTCTGAGAAGCGTATGGACATGTCTTGCACCGAGCATCATAACACTTACGAAAAAATAAAGGACGAGGGGGAGAGTATAAATGGTTGCTGGATGACGATCCAGGAACAACCCAATTATTGTTCCTGTACCGGGCACTACACTGCATAGATGCTAAGTGTATCTTGCCAGGATCGAGATGTTTACTAAGAACTGCCATATAAAAATAATGTTTGGAAAATGCAATAATTGCCATAAAAAAAGAAAATTTAATAATATAAAAATTAATTATTTAATTAAATTAGTCTTGAATAAATAATAAATCTTGAGTAAGAATAATATATACAATATTTACAATAATAGAAGCAGAACATAAAAACAATCTTCAAATTTACCATAACCAAATAATGATAACCCTTATTTCGTAGACTAAAAAAGCAAGATACCACTGGACCCATTGATAACAAGTAAGGCAAAAAAAGATCCGCATCTAACATCAAATCCCAGAACAACATTAACCTTGCAAAGACATCCAAAACGCATTCCCAATTAATTTCTCAGATCAAAGTAATATGAATTTAAACTTCTAAAGCATATTAACATTAAATCTATGAACAGAAATAATTATTACTACCATATTGATGTAAACATATAAAATGATCTCTCTTCAGAATTATGTAAAGCTATAGCATAAATAGAGAATATATAGATAGAATATATAGGACAATATCGTATACTAACCACAAGAAAATACAGATAAAATCATAACTAGAAAATTAAATAACATTAAATAAAGCAATGCAATGATAGGAATGAAAAAATTAATGGAATCCTAAAAAAGGTATCAGATAACTACATAGTAGAAATCATATTGATAATACACATAGACAGTGCGCTATTGCAGCAATTATCTAAGCGTATAATATTTAAAAGATTGCTAAATCATTTAGCGACCTGGGAATATATATGAATATATATAAGATACCAAAAGGAAAAATACTTCAAAATGAATTATTGACATTCAAAATGAAAAGATATTTAAAAACATCGTAAAAAGCATACATTCATAATTACTTGCGCAAATGCATCATAGTAATTTGAATGCTAATATATAACCAATAATTAAACATAACCTACGACCATCAAAAACCGTAATATTATGAATTAAAGCTGTAAGTAAATAAAAAAAAAAAAAAAAGATTAAATTATTTATAAGAATTATTATGGAAGAAAAATAAGAAAGTGGACACCGACAAATAATGGAAATGCTTGTATATTGAATTACGTTTTCAAGGGCACAGAATTCAATGATATAAGCAAAATGGTAGTTTTCTGTGGGAAAAATAAGCTAAAGCTAAAAGTTATTTTCCCCTGTGCCCAAACAACCATTAAAATCAAGTGAATTGATTAAAATGAAAACAGAATAGAAACAAATAATATGAAATGGAAAAAACAATAAAACCTATTTAAATATTTATAGGATATAAAACGAAATAATAAACACCATACCGATTAATATTTTAGAATAAATCCACGCGCACATGGCACCCATATCGTAAAGATTAAGGTTAATAAAACAGTTAAGAAATCACAGTAATTGATACCATAGGATGCAGTTAATACATATTGAAATAAATGTTAAATAACTTTTAATATAATATAAAATAATATAAATAGAAAGTAATTACATAATTAATATGCACTATTAAATTAATTAAAAACCGTTAAACAATATCGTCAAAATTTAGCTAAAAATTCCCCCTGGTGTAGTAAATTATAACTGAAATGTAGCTGGAATAAGTAAATCTAGAACTTATCGAAAAAAGAAAAAAAAAAAAAAAACACACACAAATTGTGGTGCTGCCATCTAGTATTACTTTTATGATTTAATTGTCAAAAGACTTGCTTCAGTTGTAAGCAATTGAATGTAACAATTGTTTTATTAACAGCAAAACCAAACATATCCTTATATATAGATAATTATAAACTGAATATAAACCACACAATGTATTTAAAAAAAAAAACTATTGTTAATAAAATTTAAAAAGCATACAAAATATTCTATTAGCAAATTTATTTAAACTACACTAAGAATTTAAATAATTCTAGAACATCGATAATATATAGCATATAGCTATATGCTATAAAACAAAATAAATTCATTAAAAATTAATATAAATAATTATTAAAAATATAAAAATCTTTAATAAAACTATTATATATAAGATAATTATAAAATGAACAGGAAATAAAAAACATATGGTAGTATAAAGAAGGTGAACTGATACTTAAATTCCAATTACCTAAAAAGCACAAATATAGTGTGTGGATTATTTTATACATCCATAAAAATCCTAAAAGTATGAATGTGGGACATTCAAAAATAATAAACCGATAATAAATTATATAACACTAAGTGAAAATAAATAAATATTAAAATATTAATAAGAATAGAGGAATAATAATAAATATAATTACCCAATTTTAATCCATACAGTATAACTTTATTTATATTAAATATACTTATATGTATATTAATCACTATAAAAATGGCATACTATTAGTAATTAATATGATATTGTCCTTATTAAATTAAAATTTATAACAAATGATTGTAAATAAGATTAAACAATAATAAAGCTAATAATTAATGAAATTCACCAATTACATATAAAATATCAAATCAACATCCTTATAAAATACGTATCAAAAATATAGTAATAATACAAAAGCCCCATTTTTTTAAATATAAATTAACCATTGCGTATTATCCAGACAACACCACCCTCCTCCGTACTCTAACATCTACCCACCCATCCAACCTATAATAATTTTTTTATGTTATTTTACAATTTTTATTTTTTTATAGAGATTTTTTTATTTTATAATTTTTTTGTAATTTTGTTTACGCATGTGTTAATTTGTTTTGAAAGATCATGTAAGAAAAATACTAATTGTATATTAATGAATATATGAATTTTTTTGGAAAACCATGATTTAATGCATCATAAATTAGTTTTTTAATATTATTGTTAATTAGAGGAGAAGAACATAAACATTTTATTCTATATAAATGATTAAGTATTATATTTCGAAATACAGAATGATGTAGACAAGATTTAAAATTTGTAAATGTATTAACTTTGAATTTAAATTCTTTACGTTTGTCATATAAATCTGTGATTGTTTTGTTGTCTTTTATTGTAATTTTAAGATCTAAGAAGTTAATTGTATTGTTAGATAAAAGGTTTTCCGTTAATTCCAAATTAGTGGGATAATCTACTGGAAATGGAGTAATTGCAGAATGATCAGTATCAATTAAAATTATGTCATCAATATAACGATATAAATGTAGATTATTATTAGTAAAATTACGTTCATAATGATATAAGTATAAGTCTGAGAGTAACCTGGATGTACAACCGCCTTGTGGTATACCGACATGCTGTAAATATAAAGTGTTATCTTGCAAGATATAATTATTATAGATAATGAAGTTAGTTAAAGATTTAAAATATGCAATATCAATATTAGATGGTAATTCCAGTTTTTTTATAATACTTTTTAAATAATGCATTTATAATTTTGTGTAAATCTAATAGGTCTATATTATTAAAAAGATCTTTGAAGTCATATGTTGTTATATTATATACACAATGAAGATTTTTTAAAATATTGACAAGTTGATAGCTATTTTTTATACAATGTGTATTATCATTGTTTGTAGTAAGTACATATAATTGATTAAGAATTTTTAAGAGAAGTTTATTGGCTTTATTATTATATGTATTGCAACCAATAGTTACAGTCCTAAATTTAATTGGAGTTTTGTGAAATTTGGGAATAAGAACTAAATATGGATAATTAAAGTTAGTAGATAAAATATTTAATAGTTTATAATAACTTCGAATTTTACGATTATTTACAATTACATTTTCATTTGTTTTTTTAAATGACTTATTAGAAGAAATACAATTTGTAAGAAGTTGGTGATAATAAGATTTACAAATAATAGCATAATTATTAGGAGATTTGTCTACATATGTAATAACGTAGTTTTTTTGTAATTTAGTAATTTGTTGGAAAATATGCTGTGTATTAATAGAAACCAAATCAGCCATATTATTTTTTAAAGCCTTAGTTAATTTTTCAATTACTAATATTTTCCACTGATTAAAATATTCAATAGGCTTATTATAAGAGATAGAAATTTTATAAATAAAAATATCAATATCATGTGTAAACTGTTTGATAATAGATTTAACATTAAATTTAGATGGAAGTCTATATTTAGTACCATAACCCATTAGTTGTTTCAATTTAAAATCATTAACAATATCAAGATTTCCAGTGATTATATGTCCATGATCATTGTTTATGTATTTTTTTAGAGTGGGGTCATTGCATTTACACGGAAAATTACTTGCAGCAGATGTATTTTTTGAAAATGTATTGTAGTTAAAAATCTTTCTACCAATTGTATTAGGATATTTAAAGGTTTTTGAGATATGAAGATTATTAATAGGAAAAAAACAATTTTTATCATTAATTATAGAATTGATATTAATTTTATTAAATATGAGATTTGAAAAAGTAATTAACATTTGAGTATTCGTGTTTTGAATTTTATGCTTTTTTTGTAAATTAATATTTAAAAGATTAACCCTAGACATAATGAGGTCAAAATAAATATCTGAGAAATGTTTAGAGAAAGATTTACTTAGAAATACATTTAAATGTTGTACAATCTGTTTCTTTTTAATAGCAAAGATGTGTTTTCGAATTAACAACCAGTTATAATTCTCTAAATATTTTCTTTGAAGATCATTTATATGTTTAGTTAGTGATAGATTTTTTGGAAACTACAACTGATGATGAACCCTTTCCTCGTTTATTACGTGTTGTTTTACTATTTAAATTATGATTAAGAGTAGGATAAATTGGAGAATAATCAATATTGTTATTTATAGATGTGAAGACTTTGACAGGTCTGTTAAATACTTCACTGTTAAGTCCATAAGGATAAATTGTGTTGTAATATTTCATAAATGATGATTCCATATAAAGACGTTCTGATTTATTTTTTAGAATTTGAAGAATTTCAATTGTCGTATTTTTAAATTGATGTATATGAAAATGTTGAATTTCAGCTGTAGATTGTATATTTTTTGCTTTGTTATTATTAGAGTCTGAACGATGATGATTGATACGTTTATGAATTGGACCTGATGTTTCACCAATATATTTCATATTACATAAGTTGCACTTTATACTATAAATCACATTAAATGCTTTACAAAAGCTTGAATAATTAGGATCTGAGATAATTTGTGTCTGAGAAGCGTATGGACATGTCTTGCACCGAGCATCATAACACTTACGAAAAAATAAAGGACGAGGGGGAGAGTATAAATGGTTGCTGGATGACGATCCAGGAACAACCCAATTATTGTTCCTGTACCGGGCACTACACTGCATAGATGCTAAGTGTATCTTGCCAGGATCGAGATGTTTACTAAGAACTGCCATATAAAAATAATGTTTGGAAAATGCAATAATTGCCATAAAAAAAGAAAATTTAATAATATAAAAATTAATTATTTAATTAAATTAGTCTTGAATAAATAATAAATCTTGAGTAAGAATAATATATACAATATTTACAATAATAGAAGCAGAACATAAAAACAATCTTCAAATTTACCATAACCAAATAATGATAACCCTTATTTCGTAGACTAAAAAAGCAAGATACCACTGGACCCATTGATAACAAGTAAGGCAAAAAAAGATCCGCATCTAACATCAAATCCCAGAACAACATTAACCTTGCAAAGACATCCAAAACGCATTCCCAATTAATTTCTCAGATCAAAGTAATATGAATTTAAACTTCTAAAGCATATTAACATTAAATCTATGAACAGAAATAATTATTACTACCATATTGATGTAAACATATAAAATGATCTCTCTTCAGAATTATGTAAAGCTATAGCATAAATAGAGAATATATAGATAGAATATATAGGACAATATCGTATACTAACCACAAGAAAATACAGATAAAATCATAACTAGAAAATTAAATAACATTAAATAAAGCAATGCAATGATAGGAATGAAAAAATTAATGGAATCCTAAAAAAGGTATCAGATAACTACATAGTAGAAATCATATTGATAATACACATAGACAGTGCGCTATTGCAGCAATTATCTAAGCGTATAATATTTAAAAGATTGCTAAATCATTTAGCGACCTGGGAATATATATGAATATATATAAGATACCAAAAGGAAAAATACTTCAAAATGAATTATTGACATTCAAAATGAAAAGATATTTAAAAACATCGTAAAAAGCATACATTCATAATTACTTGCGCAAATGCATCATAGTAATTTGAATGCTAATATATAACCAATAATTAAACATAACCTACGACCATCAAAAACCGTAATATTATGAATTAAAGCTGTAAGTAAATAAAAAAAAAAAAAAAAGATTAAATTATTTATAAGAATTATTATGGAAGAAAAATAAGAAAGTGGACACCGACAAATAATGGAAATGCTTGTATATTGAATTACGTTTTCAAGGGCACAGAATTCAATGATATAAGCAAAATGGTAGTTTTCTGTGGGAAAAATAAGCTAAAGCTAAAAGTTATTTTCCCCTGTGCCCAAACAACCATTAAAATCAAGTGAATTGATTAAAATGAAAACAGAATAGAAACAAATAATATGAAATGGAAAAAACAATAAAACCTATTTAAATATTTATAGGATATAAAACGAAATAATAAACACCATACCGATTAATATTTTAGAATAAATCCACGCGCACATGGCACCCATATCGTAAAGATTAAGGTTAATAAAACAGTTAAGAAATCACAGTAATTGATACCATAGGATGCAGTTAATACATATTGAAATAAATGTTAAATAACTTTTAATATAATATAAAATAATATAAATAGAAAGTAATTACATAATTAATATGCACTATTAAATTAATTAAAAACCGTTAAACAATATCGTCAAAATTTAGCTAAAAATTCCCCCTGGTGTAGTAAATTATAACTGAAATGTAGCTGGAATAAGTAAATCTAGAACTTATCGAAAAAAGAAAAAAAAAAAAAACACACACAAATTGTGGTGCTGCCATCTAGTATTACTTTTATGATTTAATTGTCAAAAGACTTGCTTCAGTTGTAAGCAATTGAATGTAACAATTGTTTTATTAACAGCAAAACCAAACATATCCTTATATATAGATAATTATAAACTGAATATAAACCACACAATGTATTTAAAAAAAAAAACTATTGTTAATAAAATTTAAAAAGCATACAAAATATTCTATTAGCAAATTTATTTAAACTACACTAAGAATTTAAATAATTCTAGAACATCGATAATATATAGCATATAGCTATATGCTATAAAACAAAATAAATTCATTAAAAATTAATATAAATAATTATTAAAAATATAAAAATCTTTAATAAAACTATTATATATAAGATAATTATAAAATGAACAGGAAATAAAAAACATATGGTAGTATAAAGAAGGTGAACTGATACTTAAATTCCAATTACCTAAAAAGCACAAATATAGTGTGTGGATTATTTTATACATCCATAAAAATCCTAAAAGTATGAATGTGGGACATTCAAAAATAATAAACCGATAATAAATTATATAACACTAAGTGAAAATAAATAAATATTAAAATATTAATAAGAATAGAGGAATAATAATAAATATAATTACCCAATTTTAATCCATACAGTATAACTTTATTTATATTAAATATACTTATATGTATATTAATCACTATAAAAATGGCATACTATTAGTAATTAATATGATATTGTCCTTATTAAATTAAAATTTATAACAAATGATTGTAAATAAGATTAAACAATAATAAAGCTAATAATTAATGAAATTCACCAATTACATATAAAATATCAAATCAACATCCTTATAAAATACGTATCAAAAATATAGTAATAATACAAAAGCCCCATTTTTTTAAATATAAATTAACCATTGCGTATTATCCAGACAACACCACCCTCCTCCGTACTCTAACATCTACCCACCCATCCAACCTATAATAATTTTTTTATGTTATTTTACAATTTTTATTTTTTTATAGAGATTTTTTTATTTTATAATTTTTTTGTAATTTTGTTTACGCATGTGTTAATTTGTTTTGAAAGATCATGTAAGAAAAATACTAATTGTATATTAATGAATATATGAATTTTTTTGGAAAACCATGATTTAATGCATCATAAATTAGTTTTTTAATATTATTGTTAATTAGAGGAGAAGAACATAAACATTTTATTCTATATAAATGATTAAGTATTATATTTCGAAATACAGAATGATGTAGACAAGATTTAAAATTTGTAAATGTATTAACTTTGAATTTAAATTCTTTACGTTTGTCATATAAATCTGTGATTGTTTTGTTGTCTTTTATTGTAATTTTAAGATCTAAGAAGTTAATTGTATTGTTAGATAAAAGGTTTTCCGTTAATTCCAAATTAGTGGGATAATCTACTGGAAATGGAGTAATTGCAGAATGATCAGTATCAATTAAAATTATGTCATCAATATAACGATATAAATGTAGATTATTATTAGTAAAATTACGTTCATAATGATATAAGTATAAGTCTGAGAGTAACCTGGATGTACAACCGCCTTGTGGTATACCGACATGCTGTAAATATAAAGTGTTATCTTGCAAGATATAATTATTATAGATAATGAAGTTAGTTAAAGATTTAAAATATGCAATATCAATATTAGATGGTAATTCCAGTTTTTTTATAATACTTTTTAAATAATGCATTTATAATTTTGTGTAAATCTAATAGGTCTATATTATTAAAAAGATCTTTGAAGTCATATGTTGTTATATTATATACACAATGAAGATTTTTTAAAATATTGACAAGTTGATAGCTATTTTTTATACAATGTGTATTATCATTGTTTGTAGTAAGTACATATAATTGATTAAGAATTTTTAAGAGAAGTTTATTGGCTTTATTATTATATGTATTGCAACCAATAGTTACAGTCCTAAATTTAATTGGAGTTTTGTGAAATTTGGGAATAAGAACTAAATATGGATAATTAAAGTTAGTAGATAAAATATTTAATAGTTTATAATAACTTCGAATTTTACGATTATTTACAATTACATTTTCATTTGTTTTTTTAAATGACTTATTAGAAGAAATACAATTTGTAAGAAGTTGGTGATAATAAGATTTACAAATAATAGCATAATTATTAGGAGATTTGTCTACATATGTAATAACGTAGTTTTTTTGTAATTTAGTAATTTGTTGGAAAATATGCTGTGTATTAATAGAAACCAAATCAGCCATATTATTTTTTAAAGCCTTAGTTAATTTTTCAATTACTAATATTTTCCACTGATTAAAATATTCAATAGGCTTATTATAAGAGATAGAAATTTTATAAATAAAAATATAAATATCATGTGTAAACTGTTTGATAATAGATTTAACATTAAATTTAGATGGAAGTCTATATTTAGTACCATAACCCATTAGTTGTTTCAATTTAAAATCATTAACAATATCAAGATTTCCAGTGATTATATGTCCATGATCATTGTTTATGTATTTTTTTAGAGTGGGGTCATTGCATTTACACGGAAAATTACTTGCAGCAGATGTATTTTTTGAAAATGTATTGTAGTTAAAAATCTTTCTACCAATTGTATTAGGATATTTAAAGGTTTTTGAGATATGAAGATTATTAATAGGAAAAAAACAATTTTTATCATTAATTATAGAATTGATATTAATTTTATTAAATATGAGATTTGAAAAAGTAATTAACATTTGAGTATTCGTGTTTTGAATTTTATGCTTTTTTTGTAAATTAATATTTAAAAGATTAACCCTAGACATAATGAGGTCAAAATAAATATCTGAGAAATGTTTAGAGAAAGATTTACTTAGAAATACATTTAAATGTTGTACAATCTGTTTCTTTTTAATAGCAAAGATGTGTATTCGAATTAACAACCAGTTATAATTCTCTAAATATTTTCTTTGAAGATCATTTATATGTTTAGTTAGTGATAGATTTTTTGGAAACTACAACTGATGATGAACCCTTTCCTCGTTTATTACGTGTTGTTTTACTATTTAAATTATGATTAAGAGTAGGATAAATTGGAGAATAATCAATATTGTTATTTATAGATGTGAAGACTTTGACAGGTCTGTTAAATACTTCACTGTTAAGTCCATAAGGATAAATTGTGTTGTAATATTTCATAAATGATGATTCCATATAAAGACGTTCTGATTTATTTTTTAGAATTTGAAGAATTTCAATTGTCGTATTTTTAAATTGATGTATATGAAAATGTTGAATTTCAGCTGTAGATTGTATATTTTTTGCTTTGTTATTATTAGAGTCTGAACGATGATGATTGATACGTTTATGAATTGGACCTGATGTTTCACCAATATATTTCATATTACATAAGTTGCACTTTATACTATAAATCACATTAAATGCTTTACAAAAGCTTGAATAATTAGGATCTGAGATAATTTGTGTCTGAGAAGCGTATGGACATGTCTTGCACCGAGCATCATAACACTTACGAAAAAATAAAGGACGAGGGGGAGAGTATAAATGGTTGCTGGATGACGATCCAGGAACAACCCAATTATTGTTCCTGTACCGGGCACTACACTGCATAGATGCTAAGTGTATCTTGCCAGGATCGAGATGTTTACTAAGAACTGCCATATAAAAATAATGTTTGGAAAATGCAATAATTGCCATAAAAAAAGAAAATTTAATAATATAAAAATTAATTATTTAATTAAATTAGTCTTGAATAAATAATAAATCTTGAGTAAGAATAATATATACAATATTTACAATAATAGAAGCAGAACATAAAAACAATCTTCAAATTTACCATAACCAAATAATGATAACCCTTATTTCGTAGACTAAAAAAGCAAGATACCACTGGACCCATTGATAACAAGTAAGGCAAAAAAAGATCCGCATCTAACATCAAATCCCAGAACAACATTAACCTTGCAAAGACATCCAAAACGCATTCCCAATTAATTTCTCAGATCAAAGTAATATGAATTTAAACTTCTAAAGCATATTAACATTAAATCTATGAACAGAAATAATTATTACTACCATATTGATGTAAACATATAAAATGATCTCTCTTCAGAATTATGTAAAGCTATAGCATAAATAGAGAATATATAGATAGAATATATAGGACAATATCGTATACTAACCACAAGAAAATACAGATAAAATCATATATATATATATCAATTTTGAACGGAGGGTGGTTTCGGGGTCTGGGGGTCATGATCGATGAAAATATACCAAAATTTTTTGAAATCGCTTTCCTCCGAACGGCTGCAATAGGTAGCTTTTTGTGAAGAAAGCTACCTAAAATTGTTTTAAACTTTTGAATTTAGAGAATGTAATTTCTGAAAAACAATGATGAATAAAACTGAACAAACTGGTAAAACACTTTCATAACTTTTCAGTATTCTCTTTGTATTTGAGACCTCGTCATACTGCATGCAATGTTTGATAAATGACCGATAAGCTAGACAATATCAGTTAAAATGGATAAGTGATGTCCACGAATAATACGAAAATTAAGCTATTAATTTTTAACTACTTTGGTTTTTAGGTTGCTAAAATTGTGTATTTCTGTCTGTTAAATGCAATGTTAAAGCTATCTGAAATGTGTATTGTAATTGTAAATTACATTTTTCTTACTTTATTTATGACCACGGAGTTGACTCTGAGAACCAGTGTTGAATTCAGACATTTTTCTCCGGGAGGGATTTCTGCATCTCCGGAAAGAGAGGGTATTTTAGGGTTCTGGGTGTGGAAATTGCACATTTGTCCATTAAAACGCATAAAATCTCAAATCTTTCAGGGGGGGCGGGGGTAATTCATTGTTCCGCAAGGAAATATCCTCCCGGACCACCTCCTGAATTCAACACGGCTAAAAACTTTGCCAACTCCAAATAGAACTAATGAGTTGAAAAAAAAATCAACACTATCAGAACAGAACAAAAAGTTATGTCTAAAAAATCAAAAGTCTTTCTTTCTCCCTAACTACCTAATGATGATTTGGGCATGTACTGTCATCTATGACATTTTCTAAAATTTATTTTCAGTGTCCACTGGAGATAATTTTGGCCAGGGACAAAGTTCATAAATTAATTCCATAGTAAAAAATAAAACCATTTTTAAAGAATATGTTAGAACTTAAGTAAAGATCTTTAATTAGTTATTATTGAAAAAAATTGTAAAATAAATTAACCTGTTTAAACGTCAGTGAATTGAAAGTTGTGTTTTACAAAGATTTAAGGACGTCCACGGAGGGGACTTACATTCATTAGAAGATTGAAGTTAAATGTTAAAATAATTTTGTCGGAAATGTATTTAATAGCTTACTCAAAACTTAAATATACATATGAATCAAAATATTAGGAAATTTGCTACATTTTTTAATATTTATACATTCGGAACTATAAAATGTACCTTTTCACGAGAATAACCCGCAAACGCCCAGAGTCATGTTATTCTGCAGACTTTGAATAAGTTTCCTACAACTTAATATTTCGCAGTGATATATATATATATATATATATATATATATATATATATATATATATATATATATATTAGGGTGTCCCAAAAAAATCGACTTTTAAAATTGTGAATTCTCACCCACTAAAAATGGTCTTCCTGTGAATATAAAACACCTTGAATTGTTTCAGAATTAAAAAAAAATATTTAGAGGTCCTCCAAGGTCATTGAACTTTCTTAAAAATGCCCATAATAATGTGAAATGCAGCATTTTTTTATTAGCTCCATTAAAAACCATTAATGTTCAAATGAGATTTTTTTTTTTAAATTTATGAAAGCTTCTTATATACTGTTTCAAACAAATTTTGTATAAATTATGTTTTTGCTCTGGTAGGAAGATATATAATATATTACTGAAATCAAAAAGTATGTGATTTTGCAGACAGTTTTAGTTTCTGTATAATTATGCACAAAAAGTGAACTTAGGTAAACAATTATCTTACAATTGGCAAATAAAACCATCGAAGAAGAATGGTTTAAAGTTATCACATACTTATTTACACATTCACACATTTTTTATCAACTACATTTCAAAACGATTTTGTCGATTGCTCTTTACAAAATTTCTTTCATTGCATCCCTATCTCTATGACTTGTAATAAACACTGTTCTTGCTCTTTGTTCTTTGTTGAACAACTAAAGTCATGTATGAATACAACAGCTTTTCCAGCAACATCATTTACACAAGGTAAATTTTTAGCAAATCTTTCAGCTTTTTTATAGAATGGTATTTTGAACCAATCTTTGACTGGTACACTAATGAAAGCATCTTCAATTTTAGCCGTTTCAAAGAAACTATTAGAAATACATAAATCATCCCATTTGAGAGAAAGTATTTCTAATAGATGTGAATTAGAACTCCTTTCTTTTTTAGTGTTCAAAACTATCTTTGATTTTGCTCACCAGAAAGCAGATTTGAAAACAAGCTAAGTGTTGCAGTTCTCCACTCACATACTATGAATGACGTAACATCGTTTTTAATCCAATGTTGCTTATGTGTTTGACATGATATTCTTTCAACCTTTGAATCAGTGAAACCTCAATAGGAGGAGCATGAATAGCAGATCGGCAAGTAAATCAAGACTGCAAATATGTACACACAACAAACTATTTAAATTGTTGTATAACCTTGAAACTCTTGAGCAGTTAATACCATTGTGCTTTCATTCTCATTAAACAAAACTTCATTTTCAAGGAATAAATCTCTTTGCAATTACTTTCCAAGGAGTTAATTGCCATCCAGCGAGCTCGGTGAAGAACACCTGTTTTTCGAATTCTAAATTTAATGTCTAATCCAATCATTAATGATGCAAGATTTAAAATTTCTTTGTAATCATTCCAAAGTAGTTTTGTAGCAGTTTTTACCTGATTAGATGTAAAAGTTTTTAAACTGTCTGATGCTGTTATGATGGGTGCTGATTACTTTTTCGGCTTATGGTGATTGAGCTTAGACCAGTTTTCTCGGAGCCTCTTAAATAAAAAGATTTCAGGCCCAGTAGATGGTCCAAAACACACACTAAATGCACCAGAAAGTAGAGCCTCAAACATGTGATGCCTACATGCTATCCACAGAAGGTTTCTGCTTATTTTTTGCTCAAGAATTGTATGTGCTCCTTTGAATCTTCCACTATTTGTATGGGTTGTATCGAAACGCATGCCAATTACTTGAAAACAGCATCATCTGCTTCTTTGCCATTTTTTAGACAATAACTTAATAACTCCAAGAAGCTGAGTACATTTATCTTGTAAAGAAAAAACTAGTACCGCTAAATGATCAATATTTCCTATGCTTTTTGATGACAAATTGGCTAACAGTTTTCCACCTCAATGAACAACTGACTTTGATTTTTCAAACTGTGTTTTTAGTTGTTGAACGATTTCTTGACGAAGATATTGGCGTTCTCGATTAACACTATTTTTTTTATAGCACTATGGATTTTTACAAGCAGGTTAGACGTCATGGTAGAGGAAGAGCGACCTTCGTTGTTTATTACAGATGCTATTATCATTGTGAATATTTTATCTTGGTCTTAGTTCAATCTAAAACACCAGCAACTCTTGGAGTAATAATGGATCTGCGACTGCACAGCTTCGATTTATTTCCTTTGGGTTTTTTACTATCATCTAAATGTATTTTTGCTACAAATTCTTCCTCAGAGGTTTCTTCAGAAGATTTATTGGCTTCATCGATATCCAAGACCGAAGACTGATAAATAATCAATGAAACTTTCCTTTAACACCTGCTGGAGCTGTCATTTATTATTAATATTAGGAACATTGTAGTTCATGATATTAATTTAGTGAAATCCAGTAGATTGATAAAGATTGAAAAGCATTAGAAGAGTAAAGATCAGAAAAATGAAATATGGTCCTCAGATAGTAATTTTATAAATTTTGATAAAAAATTTAATAAAAATATGACATCAAATGAAATCATTGTTAAAAATGGTAAAGTGCTTCTTAAACAAGTTTTAGGATAAAAAAATTTGTAAGAGAAGTGTGGTAGAATGCAGTGATCCTGCATATTAATTAGAAATTAAAATTTTCCATAAATTCTCTATTTTCTATTAGCTTGGGGGACCCCTAAACCTTTGTGAAATTACTTGAATTTTTTTGTAATATCATATTATGACAGAAAGAAAATTTTTTAAAGGTGAGACTTGGCATTTTTAAACTTTTTATTTTTTTGGCCTCTCCTGGGACACCCTAATATATATATATATATATCTGAATAGCAGTGAAAAAGTTGAAAAGCGTTTATGAATTTGGTCTGTCTTTCTCCCACGTAAATATAGATTGAACGCCATAAAATTCTTAGATGTTAACGGGTATCACTCTGGCATGTTCGCTATTGAAAATGAAGTGTGTAGCATTTACGGTTCATTTACAGGGACACCCAAAAGAATTTCGTTACATTACGCTCTATGGGGGAAAATGCTTTCTGTGTATTTAGCAATATAACACAATTTTACTGAAATTTATATATATCACTAATGTGTTCTATACGGCGCTTAATGTAGAATATAGTGAGCATAGAATTTATTGTTCATTTACATGGACACACAAAAAATTTGGCAACATGAGAAATTTAACAATAACTGACGTATTGAAGCCTATGAACAATAATTGCAGAAAGTCCATTTTAGGTCGTGGTACGCGTTTTTAAATTAAACTTTTAACAATATATAACACTGTGTGTATAAATTCAATATATCATAGGGCTGGACAGAAGTTCTTAAGTACATTTCCGTTTATTCGCGGAGATTTCTGAACGTAAATTCTTTCTGTGCCATTCGTTTAACTGAACTAACGTTTAACGTAGTATGTAGTATACATACCAATATTTAGATAATATACAAGGCCGCATATAAAAAATAGATTTTTTCCGAATGTTGATTGTAATAGCAGAAATTGAGTTTTCAAATGCGTTATGCGGTTTTTTTTTCAAATTGTTTATTTAGACATCATCTTGCACTTTAATGAACGGTGAAATTTTGTTGAAGCATTCCGAATGCGATGGAAAGAACTTCATAATCTATGATGGAAGCATGATTTTTCGTTCTTCTTTGAACATGAAAATGTTTACCCGAGAATTGATAGAATCCGAAAAACAATATATTTCAGTTCGAGAAAACTTATTAATACATTATAAAAGAACACTCGGAAACATTTCCAAAAATCAGTAGCAGCAATAAATAAATAAATAAATAAATAAAATAAAATTGCTTTTTATGAGTGCTTCTTTAAATATCGAAAATATATTGGTTTCGAAGGTTTCTAAAGATAAAGAAATAATTCTTTTTGGAATAATGGGTAATTCGGATGAGGCTATTGTTTATTTCTGGTCGTGGTTATTTTATATTTTTCTTGATTAAAAACCTTTCTTTCTTTTATATTGTAGAAAAATTTCTACTTTTTTTCTCCAGAAATTCAGCAAATCTTAACTCGAATATAAATAAATATTAGTATGCTATTTGGCAAAGAATAATATAAATTTAAAAACCGCGTTAAAACGCCAGAATATGCCAACTTAGAGCAGACTAGTTTCGGCAGCTTTTACCGAACCGTCTTCAGCGCAAAAAATAACGGACACTTGCTCAATTATATATGGGGGAAGCTGATGCAAGTGAGAAGGTCATTAACCAATAGGAGGTAAATTATGACAATATTGTTAATAGTGAATTCGGTATACCTGATATTCACTATAACAATCTGATAAAGATCAGTTTGTAAGAAATATTACGTAAAATACTCCTTTTCTTAGTTACCAAAAGCATTTTCCACACTTCTGGTTGCATTTCTTATACTATTCTCCTATTGGGTGGTACCCATGTTTTCATTTTCTCCTATTGGTTAATGAACTTCTCACTTGAATCCGCTTCTCCCCTGTATAATTGAACAAATATCCGTGATTCATTGCACTTCGGACGGTACGCTAAAATCTACCGAAACTAGTCTGCTCTAAGTTGGCATATTCTGGCGTTTTTAACGTAGTTTTTAAATTTATATAACTCCAGTATAGTTTCTGAAATCATTCATTAAAAACTCCCTTGATCGAGATGAAAAAATCATCACTTACCCCAGATAAAATAAAAGTAACGACAAAGGTTGTTTATCTTTGATATAAATAAATAGTAAAAGAGGATGGGATAAACAATAGTATTAACTTTAGCACTATATTTATGTTTCAACTGATTTCCTGGAAAAGAGGAATGAGTTCTGACCTAATTTTGCCTGCTTTGGTTTATTAATGATGCAATTCCAAGAGAGAAACCAATTTTTTCTAATCATTAAAACCTTTATAAATGAAAATGTTAAATGTACACAATTTACTGGAATGTTTTCAGTGAAAGGAAAAACTATGGCTTTCACGACCAAAGAATAGATAATATATAAGCAAAAAGATTGCCTGTTTCATCTGTAACACCGTGATTTTTTCCCAACCTCCCCAATTTGCTCTTGTCTGGTTTATTAATGTTACTATTACATTGAGAAAGCAATATTTGCCAGTCATTAGTTTATAACAGAAGTTGTTTGACAGAACACTTTTTCTAGACACTTTTGTTCCTGTAGTAATTAATGGGGAAAAAATGTCACGAACTCAAGGATAAAATATTTAAATTATATAAACAAAAAAATTGTTTGTTTTATCTGTGTTTGTTTACCTTGATTCTTTTGAACACCCCTTAATTTTCCTTTCCCTAGTTTAATAATGTTACTGTTAAATTATCGAAAACAATATTTGCCAGTCATTAAAATTTTTATAACTGAAATTTTTTCGACAGAACACGTTTTATAGAAACTTTTGCTCCTATAGTAGTTAATGGAAAAAATAAAAGTCACAGAGCTCATGAATGCAAAATTAAAATTTTCTAAACAAAAAGGCAGTTTATTTCAGCCGCAACATCTTGATTTTTTAAACCCCTCTCCCGTCCCATAATTTATTGTGGAGTTTTTAAATATTACTTTTACATTAGAATTAAAAAAATTCCAGTCATTAAACCTTTAATAACAGAAAATGTTTGATATAACATGTCTTACAAAATTTTGTTTCCGGTAGTAGCAAATTAAAAAAAAGCCACCGCCTCGTGAGCACTAAATTTTAATTATCTACATAAAAAGACTGTGTGATACGTAAAACCTTGATTTCCTTAAACCCCATGTATTTTCTTCTGCAGTTTATAAATTTTGTTATTACATTCGAGAAAAAAATTGACAGACTTTAAAATAACATGCAGAAATTTTATTTACTGTTAAAATACTGTAAACAGAAAAAGGCATGGCCCTCAGGAGCAGAAAATGAAAATTACTTAAAGAAAGGGATTTTTTTGTTTGATCTGTAGCAACTTGATTCTTTTCACAAATAAAATTATTAGTAGAGCTGAATCAGTGTTGCCAGATTGCGAACTTTTTTAAATCAGATTATTTGATTGTCACCACTTTTTTAAAATAGTATAATTCGCCTTAATTTTTAAGAATTTTTAATCTATTTCTAAATAGGCCGAATATTTATATTTCTAAAAAGCATTGGCAATCAACAATCAGCGGTCAAAAAAGCTACCAATCTGGCAACACTGAGCTGAATTCCATGCAGCCTTTATTGTTTTCTTCATTGTTGTCTATTAAATAACTAATTGAAAAAAAAGCTGTAGATCTCATGGGAAATAAATGTATATTATTTAAATAACAACAGAAAAATTTTGTTTGAATTGTGATGCCTTGATTCTTTTGAAATCTCGCTTAGATTTTGAAATATAAGGGATAGTCAAAAAGTTCACGGATTTCGTTGTAACTCTTTAATACCACAATTAATTTATTTGTTTACTGCCACTATATTTTGGACACAAAATGGCACACAGCATCTATCTTCGATCAAAGAAATCACGACATGTCAAATTTGAAACAAAAGTGATACTCATTGCGTTTTTCGATAACGAAGGTGTGGTGCACCATGAATTTGTACCAGCTGGTCAAACTGCTAACGGCCCTTTGTACGTGCAAATTTTGAAAAACTGAAGGAGGCAATCCAAAGAAAACGTCTGGCCAAATGGCAAGGAGAATGGTCACTCTGATTTAGCCCCAAAAGATCTCTGGCTCTTCCGCAAGATTAAAATGGGTATCAAAGGTAACCGTTTTGACACCGTAGAAGACATCAAAACCAAAGCGGGGTCAGAACTTGGGAAGGTGCCAAAACAAGACTTTCATCGTTGTTTCCAGCAATGGCAGGAGCATTAGAGAAAGTGTGTGCGTTTTGACAGGGTCTACTGTGAAGGCGATTAACTAAATGTGTAGTTATATTGTGGTAATACAGAGTTACACCTAAATTCCGGGAACTTTTTGACTGCCCTGAAACCTCCTTAATTTTCATCTGCTTTATTAATTCTACTATTGCATCAAAGAAAAAAATCTTTGCCAGTCATTAAAACTTTAATAACAGAAAAAAATTGACATACAGTTTATAGAAATTTTGTTCTCTGTTAAAGTATTGAATGAAAAAAAGTCATGAACCTCATCAAATAATGGAAATTATTTAAACAAAAAGACTCTTTGTTTGATCGGTAACATTTTGATTCTTTTGACAAATGAAGTGATGCGCAGAATTGCTAAATTCCATGTGCCCCCCGTTGCTTTCTTCTCGGCTTCTTCTCCCTTTGCGTAAAGTAACCATCAGTGAAGTCTCCACTCTAGACGAGCTGCTGTTATTATTCAGAGAAGTACTTTTAGATGACCTTGGCTTTCGTCTTTTAAGATGGAAGGCTCCATAAATTAGAGGGTTGATGGCAGCTGTTGAACTTCCAAAGAAGAATACAACTGTCTGGAGTGTTTGGCCAACTTTGGAATCGAAGAATATGGAAATGATCATTGTCACATAATAAGGAGTCCAACAAAATACGAATGTCAATACTATGACTACCGTGATCATCAGGGATTTGATCTTAGCTTTGTGAAGAATCTTGCTTCGGGCGTCTTCAAGAGGGGAACGACATGCTCTTTCTGAAAACATATTTTCTTGACCTAAAATGAAAATACGGAAGAGTAAATTCATATAAAGTTATAAAAAGTTAACAGAAGACTATGAAAAATGTCTAATTAGGAAATATAAATATCTTTTCTTTAAAAAAAAAATCCTTAATTTTCTCAACAACTACTCAATTGATGTAAATATAACTTTTCATACTATATTTTTATCACACGAAGTTAAAAACAGTCATCGTATTGTGTTTTATCAGGGTTGAGTAAAACTAGTTGGTTGTGCCAATCCCAAAACTTTCTTCTATCTCATGTATTTTAATGTTTCAAAATGTTGTTACAAATATCAATATTTCATTTATTAGTTCAATGCTATATAAACTTTGACTTTCATCTTAAATTTCTGCTTCAGTCAATTAATCGGAGAAAAAACGAGTTAATCTCCATCATGATATTTATTAAAATCAATAATTCTCGGTTATTCTGTTGTATATCAACTGTTCGCGAATAGCTGACTTATCAGGATGGGAAGTTCCCATCACTTCACAAGCCGCCGGTGTATAATAGAACTACGAAAAATCAAGAAAATTACACAAAAATCGCTATTGCAGTGCCCCCTTTCGGCGGAATATTTCCTAATTCAGAGAGGACATAAAAATTTGGTTCAATTTTATGCATAATTTCATACACTGTTCGATAATACAATATTCAAATTGGCACAAAAATCGCTATTACAGCGCCCCCTTTCGGCGGAATTTTTCCAAATGCAGGGTGGACCCTCTTTCCTTGGCGAAAAATAACACAAAAAATTTGGTTCAACTCTATGCATAACTTCATACACTTTTCGATGATACACTATTCAAAATGGCACAAAAATCGCTATTACAGCGCCCCCTTTCGGCAGAATTTTTCCAAATGCAAGGAGGACCTTCTTATCTTGGCCAAAAACATACACAAAAAATTTAGTTCAATTCTATGCATAACTTTATACACTTTTCGATGGCACAATATTCAAAATCGCATAAAAATCGCTATTACAGTGCCCCCTTCCGGTGGAATTTTTCCAAATTCAGGGAGGACCTGCTTGTCATCGCCAAAAACTTTTTAAAAATTTGGTTCAATTCTATGCATAACTTCATACACTTTTTGATGGTACAATGGCGACAAACAGACGGACACACGGACAGACAGACATTTTCTATAAACATGTTATTTGGAATCTCTGACCCCTAAAACGTGTAAATCCGTCGAAAACCGGAAGTCGAAAAAAATTTCGATTACAATACTTTCTACTTTTGAAGATAGAAGAAAGTAAAAATTAATATGTGTTTTACCCACAGCTCAGCGTGTCAAACGTGGGTGATGCCGGCAATTAGAATATCTGTAACAAACAAGAGAGTTACGATATAGTGCCTATAAAATTGGATTAGTCAAGAGGATTTAGAAAAGAAATAGGAGATCGCTATTATTGAATATATGATCTTTGTTTACTTGACTCAGTCGTCTAATCGAACTTGTCTTGGCATGTGTTACGAAGTTCAAGAATATGGATTGCTAGAGCTTGGACAAAAACTTACAATCTGAGCATGCATCATTTGCGTATGTCGCAACTATTTTATTTATATGGTATTATATTGGAAACAACGTAGATTAATTGAATGTGGATATGAAAAAAAATGTTGTCACAAAAACACTCTGTTTTACCAAACCATTCTCGCTAAAACATGCCAACTGATACGAAAAACGAAAAAAAAAAAGAATTAATGTTAATAACATAAAATGATTTTTTGCAATCGCAAGTAGGGAATTAAGAAATGATCACAAAGTAGCTTCTATTTTTTGTTTTAAAATTTCTAATTAGTTAATTTAAATATGATGAATTAGTAATCAAACAAAGTTAATACTCGCTAAAAATGCTAAAAAGACACTTACAAGGCAAATAAATACCTTTATTCAAATCGACACGTTTCATCGCTCAGTTGGCGACATTCTCACAATCTATAATGATACAAATATTTTAGCAAAAGAAAAAAAAACTGAAAACTGGTAAAAAAATTCCCGAGTACAATTTAGTTAATTTTGATCATTTTTAAAAAATATGAGTGTCGTAACAAAGCCTGTATGCCAATCTGCATTAAAATGAACAAAAATGTATATTATAAAATAACTATAAATATATATAAATTTGTTGAATGACATTTTTTCAAAACACCTTTAACTTTAAAAAATATATTGAAATTGTGGTTATTTTTTTTCCTTAAAACAGTTTTTTAAATCCAATATTCATTAAAACATTTCCATACATATTACACTCTTCATAACATATCATAATTCCCTAAAGAAATATTTATACACAATCAACATTAAAATAAGCAGAAAATTACATTCTGAAAATCAATTAAGCGTATCAAATTTGGATTAAATATATATGAAAATTGTGATTATTATCTCCATTAAAAATATTATTCTAAAATTTATAATATATTTTAACGCAATCCACAATGCATTTTAGTTTGATAAAGACATATTTACACCAATCTGCATTAAATTCACTACAAAATAATATTCTAAAAAATAATTAAACATGTTTAAGTCTGTTCGAGAAAAGTATTTGCAAATACACAATCTTTAAAAATATTTATACATTAAAATTGTAATAATTTTTTCCATTAAATTAGTCTCTTCTAATATTAATTTTATAATTCCCTAAATAACTAAATGACATTAATTCGAACTAAATATAATTGATTCATTTATCTGGAAAACATAGCTGTATAATGATAAGGTATAATGCAAGTTATAATAACTTCACTTAGTGATTTAATAGCTTAAGTCTTTGTTCATCCAAGCAGTTTTATAGCTTTATTCTGATATAAATTATTATGTAATGTAATAAAACCTGAGAAAAAATGTATTTCTTTATGTTTGTTTTTAATCCTATTACATTAAATGCATTTATTTTAAAATTTTGTAAATAACTGCAACAGACTTTTATTACATTTATTTTTTACGTAAATATTTAACGATTTATCAATAATAGAAATTTCTGCATATTTGTAATGAGAATAAATTAAGTTTTTGATAGGTCATCTCTTTAATATTAGTATATATGAGGCCCTTCAATCGTTTTAATTAAAAATAACAATGACATAATTAGAAAAATTCACAACCATTAGAAAAATTTATTTTTTTTCTTTGCTCCCTCTCACCCCCCCCCCCCCCTCCAAACACACGTAATAATAATCTAAAGTCGTTGTTTAAGGGAACTTGGTACCATTTGAAGAAATTTGAAGAATTGTTCTTACTGATGTACATTTACTTATTATATACACATATAATTATAGGTAATACTTAGAAAAACAGATTTTAGCAAGACAAAAAATCATATTATTGATAAAAATTGAAAATTTTATTTATTTTTTATTTTTTTTATTTTTGAAGAGTTTTAAAGTTTGCTCTTTTATGCACATTATTGTGTTTAAAACACTAAAATTTCTACAAATATTTGTCAAATCACTCCACTATTTTTTGTAACCTTAATATAGTGCACATAATAAAATTAGGAGTCCATTTAACAATTAATGAATTAATTTGTTAGTAAAAAATAAAATTTACGAACATAGGCAAAAAAAGCAGCAAAAAACATGATTTCTTCAATTTTTCGATTTTTTTCTTTTCATTATATTGTAAAATCCATCCCTGATTTTATTAAGTTCTTGCCAAAATCAGTTTTAAAACGTACCTATAATAATATGTGTAGATAATAGCTAAATGTACATCAACAGAAAAAATTTCTTCGATCCTAACAAGATCGAAGTGCTACAAAGGATACCCAGTCCCCCTAACATTTCTTAAAACCATTTTTGATATAGCGGTCATAGAACACATATCACACATAATTGGGCCTCTTTAATGAGGAAACTTTATATTCTAACTACATTTTTAAAATCCCCTTTTTCATTAGGTTATTAAAAGACTTCTAAACAAGGAGATAATACAACTCATTTGTATTATACATGTTTTGATTTTCATCTATGTACTATTTAAAAAGAAAGTATTAGAATCGGGAAATTTTTCGACTTCCTTTTTTCATGGATTTAGTTGTTTTGGTATGTCCTGAACACGATTTGACTATTTCTGGAAAGTATTTTTTTAGCTAATAATTTGTTAATTTGCGTGTGACACAAATTTTGTGTCCGCTCTATCTCAAGAACCAATGCACGGAATTTCATCAAACTTCAGATTAAGTTTGACCTTGCTATAAATTAGTACTGATTAGATTTACGTGTA
This sequence comes from Maratus speciosus, assembly GCA_963932465.1. Classification (NCBI taxonomy): domain Eukaryota; kingdom Metazoa; phylum Arthropoda; class Arachnida; order Araneae; family Salticidae; genus Maratus; species Maratus speciosus. Next base: position 278,824,802 of record OZ010788.1, on the reverse strand, counting down.
TCTCGCCCAAAAGTTAACCCTGCTATGCGACATTTTCCACGATTTTCAATTGAATTCAAGCAAAAGTGAAATAAAATTCCTCTTTCTTTCACATGCACCGCGCAGACAAAAGATAAGCGATTTTAAACAGACTTGAGTAATTTTACACCACTCTTGAAAGACAGCAGCGTGTAAATTTTACAGCAACTGTGTTGACAGCCTGATAGCCAGGGTACCAGCACTTTTTGTTGTAAAACATAGGATTTCGTTTTACAGTGTGTTTCTCAGAGCAGGTACAAGAGGGGGGGGGGGGGTACTGCACTGTAAAAAAAACCGACATTTTTACAGTACAAAGTGCTGTTCATCTCACGCACAAACTCGATCACAGTGAATATGCTGTTTCTTTCTTTGGTTTCCTGACTATATAAACATGAAAAATACAGTAGTTGCGTAAAATTAACAGGACAATGTGCTGGCAATTCGGACGCCAGCAGTTTGTGCTGGCGTCCAAATTGCCAGCGCATTGTGCTGTTAATTTTACGCAACTACTGTATTTTCCATGTTATATTATCAGGAAACCAAAGAAAGATACAGCACATTCACTGTGATTGAGTTTGTTCTGGCAAACTTACAGTGTGGATTTAGACTCATGTCGCGCTCATCGGACTAACCGTTCGGAGATTTTTGTGGTTTTCTTCGAACCTGTATATATGCGGCGTAAATACGTTTAGCTTCTCTTAGAAAGATCTGTTATAGATGACAATACCTCCTCCCTGGGCCTATGTCCCTCGTGCAGATAATCAGCCGTAACAAGCACTACCATAAACTGTAAAACGTTCGATTTTACGAAAAAGAAAATATATGGAAGAGCATTTTTGTGGGCAAATAAAAAGAATAAAAAAAATTCTTATAACTACACTAGTTATATGTGGGGATTAAGGTAAACAATAATATCTTAACCACAATGAACATTACACTGTGAATGCAAAAACATTAACAGACTTTTAATAAGACTAGAAATACATCCACCCTATATGTATAAAATCCTAATGAAACGAATTTCTGAAACGATTTTATGCTACGACTGATTAAACGGCTGATTATGTTTCACAGTTATTTCTCCTAAAATTTAGAACGTTTGGGTTTGAAATTAACACCAATTATCCATATTAATCCCCAAGTGTCAAAAATCGTATTAGAATTTTTAAATTTTAATTAGTTTTCGGGGTATTAATTTTTTTTCTAATTTTTATGATATTTCTCTAATGTTGGCAACTAAATAACTCCATTTTTGTAGAAAAAAGGAAGAAAGGGGATAAAGCTAGGGATTATTAGATTTTTTCTTTTTCGTCATTTTCAAATTGAAATTTAAGAGCGAAATTATTAAAAACAGAAAAAAATTAAATAAGAATTAAATGATCACGTGTTAAAAGTAGTAAATAGGGAAAATTACGTCAAAATATTACACATAAATATTAAAAAAGTACGAAAACATTAAAATAATAAAATAATACACGCGAAGTGCAATTAAAAGTGATACTTACTTCATATGTAAAATGCCCAAATATTAAACATGGCCATATTTAAAGTACTTAAAATAATAAAATTATTACACGGGAAACGCATTTAAAGGTGATAATTATGGTATATGTAAAATGCCCAAATATTAAATACTATGTTATATTTAAAATGCTTAAAATAATAAAATTATTGCACGCGAAACGAATTTAAAGCTGACGATTACGTCATATATAAAATGGCCAAATATTAAATATTATCATATTTAAAGTGCCTAAATAGTTAAATTATTACGCGAGAAAAAGTTTTAAAGGGGAATATTAGGTCATACTTAAAAATCTCAAATAACCATATTTGAAAACACTTTAAATTAAATAATATATGCACCCGTGAATCTTAAATGAGGAAACAGCTTAATAATTTTTTAATAACATGAGAAATGCATTTAATATTGAAAATTACGTGATAAATTAGAACGATACATTTAAAACGATATTCATTCCGGAGGATTTTATGTGACGTCACATGGTATAAAAGTAGTGCAGGTAGCATATTTATTTTTATATTACATCACTTGATGCAGCATAAATACGGGTAAATGTATGCGGAAAATACTTTCAATTTATTTTATACGAATCACTATTCGACAAATACATATTAGGAAATTAGGATGTTCTTATTAATTAAAATAAACAATATACATTGTAAAAATCATAGGAAAATATACATGATGGTGCATTAAAATAGAGAAAAGAATTTATGAATAAGCTGTATCTGTTCCTGAAAATATCTAAAACTTGATCAAAACATAAAATATAAGCGTACAATTTCAAAACACAATCTTTTCAATACCGTGGTTTTGAAAGCTATTCGTAAGCAGACAGAGATTTTTAACCTCGAACCAAAAGAAGAATATTGCCCACAGCGTCATTATAAAAGTCGGAAAGATAGGAACATTTTTAGCCTAACCATTTTAGACAAGCTGATTTTCAAATATGTAATTGACCTTAGTTATCAATCCCGTGAACAACCGTCAGTTGTTATGATAGTGATAGATGAGGCCATGGTAACTGCAAAATGCCCCATTCAAAAGGAATAGCATGGCAACTTGATTACAGAAGATAGGGCCGTTATAGTGATAATATCATTCAGTCTTCCGTAATGAGGAAATATTTTTTAAACAGGGCACATTACTATATTTTTAGAGGCTGCAAATCCTGAACGGGGTTGGCGAGCGTAGCTCGCAGGTAGTTGAGCCACCTAATAACAATGTACTTATGAAATACTTCTACTGTTGATTAATGCAACAAAAGTTCCATAAAAATGCACTTATTATGCTTTCTCTCGTCAAATATGGCCAGATACTTAAACCTTTGTTGTAAAACAAAACTATCCCTTCGGCTAAGGACCGTAGGATTAAATGAACCTACTTATTCATCCTCGTGAACGACCAATTAATCGTGCAACTTTTAGCAACTTTATAATTCACTGAGTTGTGACATAACACTTAGATATCACTCATCTTCTGACATGTGTGTCAGATTTTTCTATTTAAAGAAGGATTTAAAAGGTACTTTAAAAGCGATTTACTTTAAACAATGCTTTTACATCATGCCCAATATATCTTCACAAAGAAATGACTGATTACGTTGGGTTGGTTTTCTCTTTTAATGAAAGTTTATATATTTCCTAAGTGCTTGGCTGATGTTTTATTTAATTTTTTTATTCATTCGTTTCGCTCTTGTGTTTAAAAAAAAAAAAAAAAAAAAAAGAAAAAAAAAAAAAAGAAAAACGAAAAAAAAAAAGTTATGGGCGTAACCGCTGCTGCGCTGCGGAACAGCAGCGTGCCCTTTTCACTTTCTCGGTTCCTCTTTCAAAACCTACAGCATATAAAAACATGAAAATCAAAATGAGTAACCAAAAAAAAATGTATATATATAAGTTGAATTTTTTAGATCGGTGTAATTTTTTTTCGCCATATGAGCAACAGTATGACTAAGATACTTCTTTGTTGAAAAATAACTAAAATTTAAGATTTTTTAACCCTTTGTATCACGGCGTTGCATATTTAAAACATATCCAAAAATCAATGTTATTTATACAGCAGGCTTTAAAAGACGATTTTATTGATTGTTGCTATTTCCCGAAACTGCAGTTAATATAAGTTACTCATACAATTCTCAACAGATGGCGATACGGAGTTAATTTTTCATGCCAAAGTTTTATTTATCACTTGAGCAGTTTTGCATCGTTATTGCTACAATGAACTTCGTAAATTTTGTAACATTAAAGAGGTTGGAGACATCCAAAAATAAATTTTTATAAAGATTAGTTCGTATACTTTACAAATTTGTATTTGAAAATTGACTATATTTATGAGAATTATATAATTTTATATTCATTGCAGCTGCGAAAAAGTACTTTTTAATCAATAATTTTTAACACTTTCCAACAAAGTTGAAATGTGTTATGCATTTCGTTTGTCTGTCTGTCCGTCTGTCCACGCTCTAACTCCCGTAAATATACTCGGAAATTCATGCAATTGATAAGCGGTATTTAGGGCACTAAGGCATGTTTGGTATTGTATATAAAATATATGGGATAAATAGTTCGTTTACAGGGGCGTTCAAAAGATTTCCATTACATTATGTATATGGGGAAAAATCGTTTGCAGAGTATTTTAATTAATAAGATTACGCTATTTCAAATGTATTGAAACTGATATAAATCACTGAATTTCACTATAAGATATGATTACGAGAGAATAAGGCATTTATAGCATTTGTTATTCATTTACAGGGACACACAAAATAAATCGGTTACAGTACTGTCTTTGGGTATTAACGGCTGGAAGTGCGTTTAAAAATTCGGTATGCGCTTTTAAATTTAACTAATTTTTTGCACGTTAATCGTTGTATATAAATTCTGTACCTCATATACAGGGCGGCACAAAAGAATTCACGTACCGTTATCCTTATTTAAAATTTTCAACTGAGGTTTATGTATTTCTTAACTGAACTAAATTTTTTAATGAATGTCGTTAATAGATACAAATCTATATATCATATACTGGGCTACTCAAAGGATTCGGATAAGTTTCCGATTGTAGAGGGGAACAGATGAAATTGAGTTTTCAAATGTGTTATGCGATTCCATATGGTTCAATCAGACAACATATTTCAACTTATTAAACGGTGCAGTTTTGTTACATTATTCTGAATCTGTTGGAAAGTGTTTCATAATCTATGCTTGACGCATGATTTTTTCTTTCTTGTTTATTTTTATGTTATATTTTTATACATGCTTAAAATGATGCATTCTAATATCTAGGTTGGTGAGTCACAAAGGGTTAATTATATATTTTTTAAATTAACACTTTGCAAAAAAATAATAGAAATTTCCGGGATTGGGAATTGAAAACCGCCTTGTCAATGTCCTTGAAAAAAAAAAAAAAAAAAAAAAAAAAAAAAGCCACTTCGTCAAAATGTGCGACTTACAGGAAATTCCTATTTGTTATTTTACTTCGGAGCTTCTTTCAAGTTGTGACTGAAACTCTCCGTTTTTGCATGTTTATTTTTTCCCACTCCACTCAAAAAACATCAACTCAACATATTTACCTGTTTCTTCCTTCTTTCCTTTTCTCTTCATCGCACACAGCACGACTAAATATAATTTTAGATCCATTAGTTTTCCTTGTAATATTTCGATTTTGTTAATTATCCTTTCAACATTCCAGGATTTTAAAAAGTCATATTCTTTATTTGTTGCCAACAACCACATCTAAAAATCGTATATTCCTTTTTCGTCTGTAAACAAGGAATATGATTTTTCACCGAAATTTCTAACCATAAGTAACATTAAAATAGAATTTTAACTTACTAAACTTAGAATTTCATACAAATTTTGGAAATCGATGGAACATTGTGTTTAGTTGAAAATAAGTAAGAAACTATTTCTTTTTCTGATGAAAAATAAACAGGGTGAAAAATATTATTAAAATAAAAACAGAATTTCTGGTGAGGTATGTTAAATGAAGTTGAAATTTTAAGTCAAAAGTGTTAAAGTAGATTTTTTACTTTATAGTTTTAATAAATACCTGGTGATCCAGAAGTTCCGGGAGTTTTGAAATGTTAATAATTAGTAAACTATATACAATAGAAAGATGCGGTTGTCACAGAAATGATTAGAAACATATGGGATTTGTTTTTTTTTTTTTAATGAAAAGAAATGTTATATTAGTTACACTTTTTGCAGCAGGTGGCGCTGAAATTAATAAAATAGTTTTGATATGGTATAATAAAGCGGATTGTGTATTTGCATCATGATCTAACTCGTTTACTTCTTTGACGATCTTTCAATGAGCCCGCTTCCTCAAACCTTTTTATGATAGCCATCAGATTTGTAACAGTCATAGGTCCTTTTCCAGTTTTAACTCCACGCATTGCATGATAAGAAAGCAAAGCTAAGCTTGCTGATTCATCCTTTATGTAAAACAGCTTAACTACAAAGCTTTGTCAAGCAAAGAAAGAATGTCTAAAGAGAGCAGTTACACGTCAAATTTTATATCTAAATTCCTTTTAAGTGCAATTTCTTTAATCTTCGAAAAAGCGTTTGAACATAAAGTTAATCTGAGCAATTCTTAGGAAAGATCTTGCGCAATAAACTCATCTGCTTATATAACCCATGGCACAGATAATTTCGATGTTGTACAACAGAGCCGTCTGTTGTTAAAATTTTTAACTATTTATTTTTTAAAAAATTTCATTATAAGCAAAAATCCCACACGTTTCTGAGAATATATGTGAAAACCGCACCTTTCTGTTGTACATAGTTTTTAATTATTAACATGTTAAAACTCACGGAACTTTTGGATCGCCCGGTATAATATTGTGTTAAAAACAAATACAAAAATACAGAGAATTTAATTAAACAGTTTAAAAGCACATAAAATTATTATAAATAACATGAAACTTTTCGAACTTGCATAAAGTTCCTTATCAGTAGGGGAGGTAGGGGAGGTTTGATACATAGGGAGGGTTGATACATTGACAATTTTTGTCAACAAATGGCATTAACAGCCATTCTAACACATGTGAAGGCTTCTTTTATTTGCTGAAGCCATCATTAGCTGGACTAATCAGTGAAGAACTGACAACTTTCCTTTTCTTTTAATTTTGAAGGTTTTTGGAATGTCAATGTAAATTTTTTCATTGACTGATTTTCTTTCATAACTCTTATTATTGTGAAGATAATATCTTGTAATTTTTTTTATTTATAAAGCACATTGTTAGGATTAGTTTTACTAGAAAGTAGATTACCATTTTGCAACTGCATTTGCACAAATTGATTGAAAATCCAATAAGGCATAATAGGGAGAAATGATACATTAGTGCTGGGAAGAAATGATACACTTGTATATTTGAAATTTAATAGTTTTCTTAAGTTTACAAACTAATATAGAACTGTAATATTCATTATTATTTTACAGCAAGAGCTACTGAGATTGGTAAGAAAGGCCAAAGAGACTATTTTTAGACATTATATAGGTTACATAGAAAAGCAGTGCGATGATAGATGGTTAGTTCGCTTTGCTCGTCATGTAGAAGGGAAAAAGTGTAAACGGCCTGAAAGGGAAAATGTTTCTATAATTTACGAAGGGCAAATTGAAAAAAAGTTAAATCTACCCGATTTTACTTATCAAAATGATAGAGCTATTAGTTTTTCTTTTAACCATTTCAGGGGTGGTGGTATGTTTATGAAACCACTTAATTTTAATTCCCAAACGCCACATTGGCACCAGCATTTTCGTAAAATATTTTCCATTTTGTATGATAGTGAAATATATCCCTTTTCTTATTTTTAATTAAATTTGTTGGTAAATTCCGGTGCCATTCATTTATTCAACACTTTAGGATTGCCCATGCTTTGCCCCTGAAAGGGTTAAAGGAATCTTAAATGTGCTAAATTTATGTTAAATTGTTTGCAAATCAGCAATGTTCACTTCATTTTTCCTTGCAGCTAGATCTCTAGGGGTTTTTTTCATTATTTATTTTCTAAGAAGTGTGTTAATAGGATTGTTTAAATAATAGCAATAGTTAAAAAAAATTTGTAAAAAACATTTCTGAAACAAAAATATGTCAATGTCATTTCGTTTCAAATTTTACTTAAATATTTCAAGATTTATCATAAAAAATTGTATGACGCATAAATTGAATTGTCTGCATTTATTTTTTCAATTTAGATTACAATGTATCAAACCTCCCTTGCTAGTGTATCAATCCTCCCTAGTAATGGGGAGATTTGATACAGTAGTAACCATTCAAAATAATTGGGATATATTTTTTGAATGACTATTTTTTAAATTCATAATATTTTTAATAAATGAATAAAAGGTCACTTTATAAGCAAACCTGAAAAAATTGTTTAAAAATAGCTTTCTAAGGGTCGTAAAAAATTAGTAAAAAAAAAGTGTATCATACCTCCCCTACCTCCCCTAACGTAAATAAACACAAATTTACGAGACATGACATAATTCAACTTGAGTTAAAAGCATGTGTCACAAACAATTAAACACGGGGGTTGGAACTTGGGTCAGGTTAAAATGGTATATTCGACTGAATGTGAACTAGCTTCATTGAGTAGAAATTTGGTCATTCTAGTAAACCATACCCCTAGGAAATGTTTTGTTCAACTTTCTTCATTTCTATCGGATATGAATCTTCAAAGGCGAAAGTAGATTTCGAAGGTAGATTTCGAAGGTAGATTTCGAAGTTGAGTACTAATTTCACCAACAAAAACTAAACCATTGTTAAAGATCAACCCAATTTAACAATTTTATCTGGCCGCTTTTGACGAGTTTTTAATTCAATTTTTCTGTAACAGCTGGTTTTATCCGAATCATGTTAAAAGGTGGTATTCCAACAAATATTTTTCCTCGCTCCACAGCTCGAAATTTTTCTGATTTTTTTAAAGAGATTTATAAGCGATCTGTGTTTTTATTTTTCGTTCAATTAATCAGAACTTGATTTACAAAACAATTATTTTTTCAGTACAACCATTTTTTTTTCGTTTCCAGCACTATCGCTTCGGGTAATTCGGTCCAAAATGCCCAATTTGACAGATTTTAAAAAATATATTCTTCCTTTATCCAAAAATTGACCAATACGGCACATCATATAGTTTCTGAATAAGAGAACCTGCCAAATGGATGCGTTTGAGAAAAAATGATTTAAATAATGAGTCAGAAAATAGGGACTTTGGATTTGAGTACACCCTTAATACGATAATTTTTTCTTCAACCCCTATTTTTGTTTAAATTGTTTTTGCTGTAAGTGTTGGTCCTATCAAAATCCTGTCAATGTAAAAGTTGTAGGTAATATTAAGAAGATGCATAATAAATTTAAGCAGATTGGATAACTTGTGAATTGACAAAGTTATGATTTTTTTCTTCTTCTTCAACCATCCCTGTTTTTTTTCGGTAAGAGTTGGGGCTATCAAAATCTTGTCAATATAAAAGTTGTAGATGTTAAGGAGGTTTATTCTAAATTTAAGTGAATTTGATATCTTGAGAATTGACGAAGTTATGATTTCTTTCTCCTTAAAACCCTATTTTTTTCGCCCCTTGAGCCCATTTTAAGTTTTATCAAAAATCTATGATACATAAATTTTTGGCCCTTTTCCTAAAGTATGAATAACTTTAAACTGAATTGATATGTATTATAATTAAGAAGTGGATGCGTTTTGATAAAATTGTTCCATAATTTCCATCCCCGTGGTCCGATTTTGTCCATTAAAGAACTTGACCGAGATTTTCTGCCCCTTGAATTTATGTGTCAGTTTGGAAGAGATTTGTGTAGAAATATGGAAGTTACCGTGTCCATAAAAAAATTGATATGCACAGTGGAACCTGCTAAAGTGACCACCTTGGTAAAGTGGTGTATATAAATCAGTATCCGTTTGTGTATATAAATATTATTATTTAACTGATTATTTTTAATGTAGGTATATGTGTGTTTTATTATTGTTTTTATTTATGTATATATCAGTGTATTATTATTGTTTTTATTCATGATGTTCACAAACAGCATTACGTATTTTCTAAGGCTAGTGTTTTGCTAATGGGAATTTAAACAATTTAAGTGCTAGTTTGTATCTATAAAATGATTGAATTATGAGGCAATAATGTCAGGAATGGACTGTTTTATACAAAAAAGGGGGTTGGTTACAATTCCTTGTTTTATGTAGGTACCTGCTACAAGGACTTAGTGTGGGGTGCAAAAATTACTGTCACATGACAAAGTTGGGATCGTAACATCGGATGTGAGGGGTTCGGTAGGGCTTAGGGCATCAGGAGACCGATCTACTGACCAGTGGACTACAGGGAGGCATTACCAAACATCTACGAGTGGCTGGAGTTTGAATTATGTCGGATATGCTAATTAGTATCGACCACTCAGGGTTACATATGCAAATTTTTGATACCTTAGAGTCTTCTTTTCCGAGGATGAACTGGCAGTTGTATGTTATTAGCTCCAGTAATCTGGTTGTTCTGAGTTAACTTTCGCTTGTCAGTGAATGTAGTTTTTTTATGTCCATCAATGGACAAGTGGCTGCGAGCTTAGCGAAGCCTATGCTTTTCAGAGGTCATCGACTAATTTGCTCAGACATGGGCTGCTATGGTAACATGTATGAATCTACCAGAGATACAGCCTGCGAACTCTTGCTATAATTTGGATATATTACCATTTAATACTTCGGACTAGAGAAGATCATGTGACCCCGGTGGGTGAAGGTATGATTATTTATTTATGTTCCTGTATGTAAATGTGTACCTAGATATGACATATGTATTGTGGCCAGTACAGGATGCACGGGAGAACTTGTCATGTTCTGAATTATATCTAAATTAAACCAAGTTAATTCCTCAATGTATATTATTGTTTTTTATAATGGTAAAATCATTACATTAACGCTTAACCATAAATATAAGGGGGAAGTTTAGTAGTTGGATCTCCACGAGGTTGGAGATATTTTTCAAAATAAGTTTTTGTGCTGATTTAATTTTTGGGGAAAGGAACGTATTATTTATTCTTTATGTGTAATTTTAATATGCTGAAACTTTATGTAAATAAATGGTTTATTAATTTTAAATTTCCTACTTGTCTTGTTTTAAAAAGTCTTGTTAATGGTTTATTTTATTATATAATTTTTACTTTAAATGCCTAATAATTTTATTAGACCGTCCTTGTTAAATGTATAATCAAATTTATTCTATAGGATTGGTTTGTTTAAAAGGGTTTTTTAAGGGGGTGCATTTTAGGGGGGGGGGTGTTTATTTAAAAGTGGATGTATTCCCATGAAATCAGTGAACCATAAGTTAGGTAATCGCTAAATTACACAACGCTTTGTTTCTTTTTTTTACGATGAGCTTGTAGATAATGACAGTAGGTTATCCTTTATCTAACCAGGCAATTTACGATCACCAAGTCTTCTGTAATCAGAATCCTCTATGGGATATTTTTAATAAAAGTTCGAGGAAAACGTGCACCCAACACCCTTGTTTAGTTCATTTATGGTGTTTTCAGTATTAATAAGACATACTGTAACCTATTTTTTATAATGGATGTCAAGAACTCGCCAGCACCTGTAATTGTCAATGTTATTTGAACCTGTAAAATGAGACCATCCATTTTTCTGCATGCCGAAAATTTTCAAACTAAAAGACTAAAGTGACCATTTTCTGAATTTTTTATTTTCATCCATAAAAAAGAACAGGAATTTATCTTCTATAGTGACCACCTGCTTAATGCACAAAGTGACCAGTTTGTCTTTTATTGAAATGACTTGCAGGAATGACCGAGCTAACCTCGGTCAAAATTAGCTTTGTGGTTATCTCGATATATTATTCCCACTAAATCATTCTTGCTGTTTTAGATACAATTAGCTTGACCCTGAGACATAGTGACCCAAAATGACGCACTAATCGAATTTTTTCGAACATGCGACCTAATACAATGCTCTTCCTGAGCCTGAAAACGATGGAATACAAAATTTAGTGAAAATCGTTAGTCATATTCTAGATAAAATAAGCTTGACCCACGTTGATTCAAAAAACCACTAACCGAAATTTATCGAACGTGTGAGCTATTTCAATGATCTTTTTGTTCTGTGAAACGGTATAACAAAAAAAGAAAATTGTAAATTGTTTGAACATTTTTGAGATGGATGCCGTTAGCTTGACCCCCCGACCCATTATCACCAAAATAACCCACTAATAGAATTTTCTTGAGCATGCGACCCAGCCCACTGGTTTTATATTGTCCAGAAACGGTGTAGTACAAAGTTTTGTCAAAATGTTTTAAGCCGTTTTTTAGATAAAGTTAGCTTGATCCTGATTCATTAGGACCCAAAATGACCCAATGATTGAATTTTCTTGAACATGCGACCCTGCGCAATGGTCTTATCATGCTCGGAAACGGTATTATACAAAATGTTTTCAAAATGTTTTGAAGCGCTTTTTAAATACAATTAGCTTGACCCTGACCCATTGTGAGCCAAAATGACCCACTAATCGAATTTTCTTGTACATGCGACCTAGCCCAATGGTCTTCTCGAGCCTGAAAATGATAGAATACAAAATTTAGTTTAAATCGTTTAAGCCGTTTTTTAGATAAAATTAGCTGGACCCTGACCCATTGTGACCCAAAATGACCCACTAATCGAATTTTCTCGAACATATGACTTAACACAAGACCCATAACACAAGACCCATTCCAATGGTCTTTTCGTGCCCGAAAACAGTAGGGTGCAAAATTTCGTCAAAATCGTTAGAGCCGTTATCTAGATAACTTAGATTGACCCACGGTGACCCAAAAATGACCCACTAATCGAATTTTCTCGAGTATGTGACTTAGCCCAATGATCTTCTCGTAATCCAAAACTGTAGAATATAGAGTTTAGTGAAAATAGTTAGAGCCGTTTTTTAGATAAAAATAATTGACCCACAGTGACCCAAAAATGACCCACTAATCGAATTTTCTCGAACACGTGACCCATCCCAATGGTCTTTGCGTGCCCGAAAACAGTAGGGTGCAAAATTTCGTCAAAATCGTTAGAGCCGTTATCTAGATAGATTCACCCACGGTGACCCAAAAATGACCCACTAATTGAATTTTCTTGAACATGTGACTTAGCCTAAGGGTCTTCTCGTAATCCAAAACTGTAGGATGTAGAGTTTAGTAAAAATCTTTAGAGCCGTTTTTTAAATAAAAATAGCTTGACCCACAGTGACCGAAAAATGACCCACTAATCGAATTTTCTCGAACACGTAACCCAACCCAGTGCTCTTTTCGTGCCCGAAAATAGTTAGATATAAAATTTAGTCAAAATCGATTGAGCCTTTCTTTAGATATAATTAGCTTGACCCTGACCCATTATGACCCAAAATGACCCACTAATCTAATTTTCTCAAACACGAGACCCATCCCAATGGTCTTTTCGTGCCCGAAAACAGTAGGGTGCAAAATTTCGTCAAAATCGTTAGAGCCGTTATCTAGATAGATTGACCCACGGTGACCCCAAAAAGATCCACTAATCAAATTTTCTCGAACATGTGACTTAGCCCAATGGTCTTCTCGTAATCCAAAACTGTAGAATATAGAGTTTAGTGAAAATAGTTAGAGCCGTTTTTTTGATAAAAATAATTCACCAACAATGACCCAAAAATGACCCACTAATCGAATTTTCTCGAACACGTGACCCATCCAATGGTCTTTGCGTGCCCGAAAATGGTTAGATACAAAATTTAGTCAAAATCAATTGAGCCGTTCTTTAGATATAATTAGCTTGACCCTGACCCATTATGACCCAAAATGACCCACTAATCGAATTTTCTTGAACACGAGACCCATCCCAATGGTCTTTTCGTGCCCGAAAACAGTAGGGTGCAAAATTTCGTTAAAATCGTTAGAGCCGTTATCTAGATAGATTGACCCACGGTGACCCAAAAATGACCCACAAATCGAATTTTCTTGAACATGTGACTTAGCCTAATGGTCTTCTCGTAATCCAAAACTGTAGAATATAGCGTTTAGTAAAAATCGTTAGAGCCGTTTTTTAGATAAAAATAGCTTGACCCACAGTGACCCAAAAATGACCCACTAATCGAATTTTCTCGAACACGTGACCCATCCTAATGGTCTTTTCGTGCCCGAAAATGGTTAGATACAAAATTTCGTCAAAATCGATTGATCCGTTCTCTAGATATAATTAGCTTGACCCTGACACATTATGACCCAAAATGACCCACTAATCGAATTTTCTCGAACACGTGACCCATCCCAATCGTCTTTTTGTGCCCGAAAACAGTAGGGTGCAAAATTTCGTCAAAATCGTTAGAGCCGTTATCTAGATAAATTTAGCATGACCCACGGTGGCCCAAAAAGACCCCCCTCATCGAATTTTCTCGAACATGTGACTTAGCCCAATGGTCTTCTCGTAATCCAAAACTGTAGAATATAGAGTTTAGTGAAAATCGTTAGAGCCGTTTTTTAGATAAAAATAGCTAGACCTACAGTGACCCAAAAATGACCCACAAATCGAAACTTCTCGAACACATGACCTAGCCCAATAGTCTTCTCGTGCCCGAAAATGGTTGGATGCAAAATTTGGTCAAGATCGATTGAGCCGTTCTTTAGATATAATTAGCTTGACCCTGACCCATTATGACCCAAAATCACCCACTAATCGAATTTTCTCGAACACGAGACCCATCCCAGTGGTCTTTTCGCGCCCGAAAACGGTAGGGTGCAAAATTTAATCAAAATCGTTAGAGCCGTTCTCAAGATAAAATTTACATACATTCACGCACACAATTTTTGCTCTCATTATTGTATAAGATATTTGCACCTGTTTAAGGTGACCTTCCCTTCCCATTATTCTCTCGAGGTGAAAGAGGAATGAGGAATGTTTCCCCCACGCATATTGACGGATCGTGGGACAGGAATGCTTGTGCCTGCTACTCATTGGCTAACTGAGTCACGTGTTACTACTATGTTTATCTGCGGAGGCGACTTTGCGATTGTTCGGGTTTGTTTTAAAAAGGGTTCCTTTGTCATATATTCTCTGAAATTCTAAGAATAAGACTCCGCTTATTCTTTCATTTTACTGTTTGATTGTACTGCTTTCAAGATTTGTAACATTTAACATAAAGTTTTAGTTAGGGCATCACATGCCCTTTTATCAAGGCAAAAATAATCCTTACAAGTCAACTCGTTATCAGGTTTAGGTGAACAGAGTAAATAGTTTTATAGTTTCAATAAAACAAGCAAAGACTTTGAGTGTTTTGGTGAGTAATTTTTTTTTGTACGTAATTACCGTGTAAATTGTAATTGATAATTAAATGAATTTTTATTTCTTAAACTGCTTTTATTATATAAGAAATAGAAAATCATTGTATGGGCTACAAGATACAATGGCTGTCATTTATGACTGGGGAAAAATAAAAATATTTTGCTTAATTTGTCATTACCATAGTTATCTTTACCGTGTTTGTTTTCTGCCACGGTAATGACAACATGTCCATGGTAATGACAAGATTATGTTCACACAGTAATATGAATATATAATGTTAACATATTTCTGATTTACAACTTGTCAATAGCAATACCGAATATTAATAAAACTATATATATGTGTGAAAATTTAATTTGATGGTATAATCACAAATAAAATATATTTTTAATACCTATGAAAAAACAATTTACAATTTTAAATATAAATATTTTATGAATAAAAATTATTCATTTTAATACTTCTAACCATTAAATAGAATTTTAAACACAAATTTAATATAAAATTAGCTAGTACTGGAATTTTTTTATAATTTTAAATGACGAAATTTATTTAAAAACCCTTTACAATTTCTGTGGTTCATTATGGCTTCTTTTGCTTTTTATATAGAAAATGGGAGAAAAAAGAAGCTGCAGTGCAGGGCAATCAAGAAAAAATATATAAGAAAATTCTCCATTAAGAGATGGAGCTGCTAGAAAAGAGGATGAATGATATCTTCAAAAAACAGCAAAAGGACAAATCAAATTTGTAAAAGAAATGATCACAAGGGAACAAAGTTTCAAACGAAAATAATGGGGATAAAACACAAGAAACAAGCGTCAGAAGACTTTTAAATAAGATGAAGTACTCCCAGAAACAATGTACCAATTTTAAATATACACCTTCTGTAGAATATTTTGAGATACATCCACAGAGTACTATGATTAGTTAGCCTCCCAGAGTCAGAAAACGAGTAAGAAGAGACAGAAAATAAGTTGTCCGAAAATGTAAAAAGCTTGATCAACAACTTAAATTTGAAAAAAGGATCTGAAAAGTATAGAAGAAAATATTATTGGCTTAATATCCAAATGTAGGAAAAAAAATCAAACATCCGAAGGTCAAAATTTATAAATAAAATGACAAGATTTAAAAAAGAAATAAAGAAAAAACTGTGAAGGAAGAATCTTTTAACACGAAAAAGAAACTTTACTTATTGAGATTTTTAAAAAGGAATTATTTTAATATATTATACATTTAAGAAATATTGTTTATTAGCATAGAACATATAAAGACACAAAGAAAATTTTTAAAAATGAAGACGTACTGACACATATAGATTTAATTGAAAATTACAAATATAAATAAGGGGCAGAAACTCCAGCAGTTCTCTTTGGTAGAATGGGTATCACATTTCCTACTGCTATTAAGTATTATTTTTGCACTGAAACACAGAAATCAATTAATATTTATCAATTTTCATCATCTCAAGAAATACCATTGTTGAAAGCTTTTATTTTCCTAAGTGATAGTTCAATAAATCAGTATTGAAACGAAAAAAATATTTGATCTTCTATCAAATGAAGTCAAGAGATATGTCTCACTCTACACAAAATATTTCAGAAATAATTAATAATACTTTCTGTACAGTTGGTATATGATGTTCTATGTGTAATGTCATCAACCACATGTACCTATTTCTTCACGATTTTTTGTTGCGGAAAACAATGCCGATATTGATAAATTGTTTAAGAAAAATAATAAATTAATAAAATGTCTTTGTGCTTATTATGCGTAATAATATAGAATAATATACATAGATATACTGACTTTTCTATTATAAAGTGGCATTACCGTGCTCACTTGTGTCATAACCAAGTTTATTAAAATTTAAAAATGTGTTTAAAACGTTAAATTAGTAATTTGATCTCTGCTGATGCTAGTATATTAATGTTTATGAGGTAAGGTAATTATTTACAAAAAATTAAAACTTTCTGAGTAATTTCCAAAAAATTTATTTCGCTATTCCAAAACATCGACAGATTTCGAAAATAACCCAATAGTTCAAAAGAAATGTTTTAAGTAAAGAAAAATTTGACTTTTTTGCTGTAAATGAAATTTCCTAAAAGTTTGTACAATTTTTAATGAATAGCTTATTACTGCTAGTTATAAAAACAATATCATTATGCAATTAAAATAACAAAAATGATATTAATTCAGTGTATCTTGTCGTTATGTGTTATTTAAATCAATCACTACGGAAGTTCTTCAAATGAATTCAAAAGAAATAAGGTGAGTTTTAAGTTAATTATCTTCTATGTAGTATATTTTAAATTAGTAATTCAGTTATTATAATTGTTAATTAATCATTTCACTACTTAATATAGTGCATTTTTCCGTATGTATATTTTAATTTATTTTATTTTTTGAGATTGCAAAAAAATTTAACTTGCCATTTTAAAGACACTTCGTAAAGTGATCACCTCTATATAGTGACCTTTTTAGCTGGTCCCGAGGGTGGTTACTTTAGGCAGGTTTTACTGTATATATATATATATACCGAGTGGGTAAAAAGTCCGTAGAAATTTTAAAAATTCATAAAAACTGGGAAAGTAACCGAAATAAAAAGCGGTTTGGAGGATTAGTATCTATAGGGTAAGGGAAAATTTTTAAGACACGAAAAAAAATAACTCAAAAAAACAGCCAATAGGTGGCGCTGACGTACCCGAATTAAAGAAAAGATCCGCAAGTAACGAACAGAATGGCTCCAAATCGTTTATTAAAGCTCTAGGTGTTTCACATAACCACCACTACACGGGATAACACATTACAGTCGAGTCACAAATCCAGCAACGGCAGAATGTTGTAGGTCTGGATGTATACACATTCGGGTGGAACGAAAGTATAGGGCAAAATATTTTTTTCGGCAAATAATTTTCTAATAGCTATTAAAAGTTGTATTTGTGTGTTAACAATAAAACTACGAAATTTTTTCGTTCTAAAATTATATCTTGAGGTGCCGCAAGAGCCTTAAAAATAAGGATTTTTTTACAAAAAGTCCAAATTTAACATAAAATTATAATTTTTTTCACTGTTTTATTTTCACATTTTTTAAAATCAAATATTGTTTTTAACAGCAATCTATAGATGTTTATTTACTATAACAACAATAATATTAAGTTTAATTGATGTAAATTTATGCATTAATCTTCTGAAAAAGTTAAATAAATGAGCTTTTTTTTCAAAAAAATCAAAATGTAATATCAGTTTGAATTTAACCGTTGTAATTACTTTTTTGCTTACAAATAGTTGTTCAAACACAATTTTTTAATACAGTAGTGCTCAAAATTATTTTGACAAAGATAATAATTCACTTAATTGAATAGAATAATAAAATACAAAAAACAATAATTTATGTTAACTAACAGTATTAAATGTTTTAATTTTAATAAATTAACAATAAATATTAATAATATTAATAAAATTATATATATATACTATATATATATTTATATATGAATTTTGTCATGCTGTAACCCTCGAATTTTCGAACCGATTTGGATGAAATTTTTCATATGCGTAGTACATACTAATGTCTCGACCAAGTTCGTTGGCCAGTTTCATCCGCCATCTTGTTTCAAAATGGCGACCATTGGAATTTTTTAAACTTTAGAAATTTTAGTGGCAAGAACTTAACCACTGGAAGTTACAATTTTCAAGTTGTTTGCCGAAAACGCCGCCAAATTCCCTAGGACCCTTTGTTTTTTATCTAATTCACGAAACAGGTGGTGCAAAGGCAATTGCTTTAAGCTTCACCTGTTCCAAAATCCCTGCCCCTGTTACATGTCCTAGAAAGGATGAATTCAGCTCTTTTACTAAAGGCGTATGTTCTTCGATGACCGTCTTTTTGTAAAATGTGTTTACTTTTTTATCTTGCACAATTGTTTTATCTTTTCTTCCATCGAAAAACAAACCTATATTATCTCCAACTTGGTTAAGGCTTCTTACTATCTCTTTTGTTCGATTCTTGGCTCTCTCTCTTCGAATTTTCATCCTATTAATTACCTTACTCTTATTATCCTCTGTAATCATTCCAACATCTTTAAGAACAGCACTTGCGATAGTCGCAGCAACTCTGTCTGAAACCCCAGTTCGGTCACAGCTACTGTTGGAAGTGCTACTCGCATTTGCTCGCTTGTAGTTAAATCCAAAAAAGAAGTACAGGAATTTTTGGGATTGCATATTAAGGTTCCTTTAAACGTTTGCTCAGGATCTGATTGAATGGCATCATTTTCAGCTTTTCTAGTAGCCTTAACTACTAATTTCTGATTGTAGTTATACTTTAATTGTTGCTGTATTACCTGTTGCTTCCTCTCTTCTCTTTGTGTTAAAATCTTAAATATAACTTTATAGACTCCACTTATACACATTTTGCTCACTGTTCTTTGGTCAAGTAAAAAATCTTTCGCAAGTTTAGGTACTTTTTTTCTTTTTTCGCACTTACAGACAGAAAATTATTTGCACTTACAGGTTGCTACATAAAAAAGACGTTTGCTTTCATTTAAAAATTTTACTGCAATCAAATCATATTTTTCTGTACCTTTTCTACCTTTTGATCTTAAAATACTTCTGTATTTATCGTGATAAGTTTTTTAAATTTCTAACATGCGAGTGCGCGATACTAGATGCTGGCGACCAAATAGATTCAACTTTCTTAATAAGTATATCAAGTATTTCACTCATGGTCCGTTCTTTTGATGTTTTGTCTGGTTTCAGCTCATGTCGAATATAAAGATAATATTTCATACTGTCATAATAAGTTGAAAATCTTATATCACTTAATTGTTTATGGTACCCATAAATTATCATTCTAACTTTTGTCTGGTCTGAACTGGTCTTGACACTGCCATCACTCTAAATATAAAGTATTAACTAATAAATTATTGTACAAATATTCAAACTCACATATTCATAAACAAAACAAAATCCAGTAAAGAACAGCATAAAAACATTTGTTACTCAAACGATTCGTTTGCCTGCACTGACTGACGACAGAAACATGTGACCAGACCATTGCTACAGTTACATGCTTCTCTTCCTCCTCCGCCACCCTACACCAGGCAATAATATTCCGCCTGAATCAAGGTCACTTCAAAACAAGTACTGTTCTCCATTTGTCTATTAATTTTCAGAACTAAAAAATGTTTTGCCGCGTTTTTAAGTTAAAAGAAAGGTTAATCGAAATGTTATTACGAAATACTGTTAAAATCATAGAAAATGGAAATTAAAAGACGCAAGATCTAGTAGCATAAATATTAAAGGTATGCAGTATAAAACTGTAAATACCTACTGTAAAGTAGTTTATGTGTATTATTTAAAAATTGAAAACAGACATTTGGTATTTAAAATATATATTTTTTTACTAAACCAAATTTATCAAAATTCATAAAATCTGCTTAAAAATGTATATATTCAAGTCTTTTGCGGCACCTCTAAATATATTATGTTTGTTAAAATATTTTTACACTGTCTTAACAAAGGCATTAGACAACTTTTTATCTCTATTACATATCGAAATTAAAAATTTATTTTTTTCGTTCCACCCTAGTACACATGACACCTCTTGGCGGATCGCATCTTTCAGTTCCGACAGATTAGGCGGACCGGATCGATACATCCTGGATTTCAAATACCCCCATAACCAGAAATCTGTCGGAGTTAAATCTGGAGACCGAGGAAGCCATGGGAACTTGAAACCCCTGCTAATGATTTTGTCTTCCCCGAACGTCTGCAGCAGGAATTCTTTACAGGAGAAGCAATGTGACTAGGGGTTCCATCTTGCATATACGTGACGGTAGAAAGCGCATCTCTTTTACGCAAACATGGCATGACCTTCTCACGCTGAAGCATTAAATAACGCTGAGCATTCACCGTAGCCGTTTTCCACCCAATTACTGGGCACTGCATTTCAAAAAAGAAAGGTCCTATGATGAACAAACTTGCGAATCCCCACCACACAGTCACTTCTTGGGAATGTAATCGCTTCAGGGTGTACTCATGTGGATTAGACGTCGCCCAGATGCGACAGTTATGGGTATTATCGTCGCCATGAAGCGAAAAATGAGCCTCATTTGTCTAGAAAATGTTAAAAACCCAGGTGGGATTCCGTTCGATTTCGGAGAAAGCTCACCTCGCAAATGCTTCCCACTTCCCACTGTATGGTAATCGATGGTAAAAGTTCATAGCACGACTGTAATCTGTATGGGTACAGATCAAGTATTCCATGAAGAATATTGCGTACCGAAGATTGTGGTAAGCCCAAGGGTCTGACAGCTTCACGAGCACTTCTGGTTCCCGTAGCTGAATTAGACGCTAATGCTGCCATTTCGGCTGCAACACGCGGCAAACGTGCCTTCATTAAACATGGTCGCCCGGATTTTACACGATCCTCCAGAGTTCCGATTTCCTCAAACCGTCGAACAAGCGTTATGAGGCCTGTCGCTGTTAAATGCCCTTTTCCAGTCCTCACATTCTTCTGAACTCAAAATTTATGCAAAGCAATGATCGCTGATTCCAGGTTCACGTAAAATAACTTTACCAACAAAGCTTTATCCTTTGCACTCAGCATCCTTGATCACGTACACGGCTCACAACGGTGAGCTAATTCTGTATTAGGAGTGCAAGTTATTAACCGTCTCATTTGCATATTTCCACCAAAATCGCACGAACCAGCGCTATCTGTCGGCTGTTTTTTTGAGTTATTTTTTATTTCTGTCTTAAAAAAATTCCCGTGACCTATAGATGCTAATCCTGCAAACCGTTTTTCATTTCGGTTATTTTTTCGGTTTTCATGAATTTTTAAAGCTTATATGTACTTTTTGCCCCCCCCCCCCCCCGGTATAGATAGATAGATAGATAGATAGATAAAGTTTTTAACTTGGGTGGTTTTGGGTTCTAGAGTTCATGATCGGCGTAGATCTGCAAAAAAATTTCAGAAATTCCTACATAGGGGAGCATGTGATAGGTATTATTTCTTACGAAATCTCCCTAAAAGCTTCAGAAGAAACTGCTTGGAGTGTTCTATCGTGGAATTTTACAGTGGGTTTATGCATTGACCTTACCATTTTATCACGAGGTGTTGCTTTAAAGCAAGATTACAATGTAGCCATCATAACTACCAGTTGAAATCTGCATGCACGGAATCACCGTTTCAAAAGCAAAGCAAACGCTCTTGTTTAATAAAAATGTCACAGATACATCTTTCGGCAGGATTTCTGTGGCAAATACTATATATACTATATGCAAATACCGTATCACTTTGTTTGTGGATGTAGGTGTTACTTTGTGAAATATGGTCTAGTTTTCGTATTTCGAATCTCCCGCTCTGTCCGCGAACGCAGGAAATCAAACGGCAGCGCCATCTCTTATTACGGTGTGTCATGTCAGCTAACGACCACTACTAGAGGCTCCAAACATAGCCGGTTCTCACTGACTGCTGTGTAAACTTGCAACTTGCTCCTGCGTTGTTATCTCGAAAACTGGATACTTTGTGTGTTGAAGCCTAAAGTGTGTGACAACCGCCTAACACAGGTAAATATTCTTTCATGTTATTGTGTCAGTTAAGCTGTAGAGTAATATAATCTTTGTCAAGTGATATTTCTATGAGATATAACAGCATAATCAAAATATAGGCACTTGAATTTGTGACACAACGACAATCGCGAAAACAAACGCCACAAGGATATATTTTGTGTTTTTAAGTGCCAAGATAGAAATGAAACATTATAAGAAAATCAGATGGTCCAAAAGCAATCGTCGGGGACAAGTTAAGCTTTCATTTAGATCAAGAAGTACAACGCCATTGTGAGAAAACAACATTAAATTAATCTCGCACTCCCTGCAAATTCGACTAACCTCTTGCAGCCGCTTCATGTGGCATTTTTTCGTCCACTAAAATCCCACTGTCGAAAAGTGTTGTCAAGTGGAAAAAGAAACAACCTTTGGCAGTAGATGCACAAACGTTAGAAGGGACGAATTTCCGAGTCTCATGTCAAAAACAATCTTTATTCGGCATTTCGGCAGATCGGAATCCATCCACTAAATACAATCAAAGTTTTGGAAAGGCTTCCGAAAGCAGTCGTCGAAGAAAGCTTAGTATCAATTACTTAACACGTGAGAAGAGTGTTCTTGGACGAATTGAACAAGAAGAGGGAATAAATAACGAAAAATCGAGTCACTAGAGACGTAAAAATTTGAATGTCTCATTGAGCTGAAACATTAGTGCTACTGGTGTCCAAAAAGCCAGAGGAAGCGACGTGGTTACGATGTCTAGAGGAAGCGACGTGGCTACGACAGCTAGAGTAAGCAAGCAGGCGACGACGTCTCGTACTAAAAGTAAGAGAACAAACAAACAGACGCAATCTACCAGAAAGGCCTCAAAGTCTTCTCCTAGAATCATATCATATCCCATGAAGCAAAGTTTTAAATATACGTTTCAGATGGGATACGCCACATTCTCAGAATTTTTCCTCTTCGACTGAAGAGAGACAGTTTATGCCGGAACATTTCATTCCTGTTCAAGGGCATGTGTGTTGGGAAAAATCAGAGAGTTATAAGGGATCAAGGATTTTGGTAAAAGCAATTTGGTAGCTTTATCCATCGATTGGAAAACAAAAATTATTCTACATTTTTTTTTTTCGTATATTTTGTACACTGTCATTTACTAAAAAGTAAAACAGTTGTATATCTTGTTGAATGTTTCCCTTTTTTATATAATTTTATCGTTTGCCTTGTAATCCTTATTTTCTTGTTAGTTAATAGTCATTTTATTGTGCAGTTCTTTTATTTTGTAGGACTTCCAAAAAAAAATCCACCTATTTTTTAATTGTAAAATTCAAAATATATTATTACAGAGGATTTGCTATATTTTAAGATAAAATACGGGTATGAATTAGTATGAAAGTGTAGTTATAATTAAAGATGTGATACATTTACAGAAAACTGCAAAACGTATGGGTCAATGGGCCAAATCAATTACGTATAAATATTATTTTCGCAGTTTAAGTTGTTTACAGTATATTTTTCATTCTCTAAATCTTTCAAGGATTCTTTCTCTTGCATTTCAAGGAAAAAACACATCTGCCACAAAGTAACCTCACCCGATCGGTTAACTTTGTGACGTCTAGAAACCAAAATTTCTCAGTTGATATTAAAAATTAACAGTGTTGAATTCAGACACTTTTCTCCGGGAGAGATTTCTGTGGCTCCGGGGGGGACATTATAGAGTTCCGGGGGGGGGGGGGATTGCACTATTTGACCATTGAAAACACAAAATCTCAAATCTTCCGGGGGGGAATCTCATTGCTCCGGGGGGGAATGTCCCCCCCGGGCCACCCCCTGAAATCAACACTGAAAATTAAGGTTGGTGCAATACATCGTTATGTAGCAAAAGGATATATCAATATTTTTAAAAAGTCAGTTTTGGGTTACTTATAAGACAGACAGGCTGGTGTGAGAAAAACTTCAAAATTTGTCCCCAATCTTACGGTATTTATATATATTGTATATATTCGCTTTTTGATTTAATCGTTTTAAATGAAACCACTCTGATACCGCGGAATGCTACACGCACACCAGGGCTCGTATCTTTCAATAAAAAATTAATAAAAATTTGTTTCTCGAAAGTTGAAAATATGCCCATTACTATGAAAAAATCTACATATTTCTAACTCATTCCTTGGCGTCGAAATTTCTTTATTAAGCATGCTTCTTTTTCAAACCGAAACATTTCCTTCCCCCTTAAAAAATTTTTAAACTTTTGTAGGTTTCCAATTTATTACTCTTTTTATGACTACAATATGAAAACCAAAAGCATTATAAAGTTTTTATTAACCATATCATCCTACTTTGAAAAAAAAAAATTCAATCACACCTAAAGATTCAGAAGGGATAAACCGAAACGTAGTATCACAGGGCCATCGCTAAGACTTTGTCTTCTGGAGGATAAGAGAGGACCTTAAATTGCCATGTTGAATTTCAGTATTTGCCAACTAGTTTTATAATTTTGCCAAGTTACGACAACTAAAAAATGTAATATAGTTCTTATTTGTAAAAAGTTTAATAATATTCCCAATTAGATTTGTAACTTTTACCAAGTCTATAGGAAATAGAAAGTGTATTATTATATTATAGTTTTTATTAAAGTTTTAAACAAATTTTCAACTAAGTTTGTAAATTTGCCAAGTGTAACAGCATACGCCGTTCCCTCCCCTTAGCGAGGCCCTTGCGTATAAACCCTGCGTATGCAGAACGTTTGACCGAAATGCTCTTGTAATAATGCTTTATTATTGCTTTAAATTAAATACCTTAATTAAATACTCTAATTAAATACTTTTTAATAATGCATTGAATCATTTAAAAAACAATAAGAAGGCAGAACAAAAATGCTTTTGAGGTGCGTTTTCAATTATATAAATACGTAGCACTTATAGTCGTCGTCTGGTTTGTAAGTCTGCCCGCATATAACAGCGTAAAAACTACCCAACCGAATGGTTTCAAATTTAATATATAAAATCGTTGCAGAATTTTGTCGAGTCACTTTAAATTTTATGAAAATCAAATCAAAACTTAAAAAGATATTAATAAAAGTGCTACATTCTATTAAATCCTACCATACATAATTAATTCAATTATATTCCATGATATGTAATGATTCTAGGATGCTATGGTGATTATTATATTAAATCCTATCATACGTAATTAATTCAGCGATATCCCATGATAAGTAATGATTCTAGGTTGCCATGGTGATTACGTCCTATAATTTTTAGTTCTATAATTTTTATATTACTGAATTTAATTATATAATCGTAATAAATTTTGTATTCATGCATTTTTCCCTAAGAGTGTAATAGCTATTTCACCAGGAACTGAATATTTATAGAACTGCTTATAGTACAAACGCACCTCATTTGCTACGTTTGACATGCAATTTCCGACTTGTTTAGATTCCAGTGGTGGAAAATATGAGTAGCAGCAGGCCGATTGTTACCTCTTAATTTTTATAGTAATATTCGCCTTATTTAATGACAGAATTTCTGAGGTTTAATAAGGCGAAGTTTACTATTGCAATTTAGGGGTGGCAATCTGCCCACTGTTGCGCATCTTTTGGTCTCTGAGCTTGAATCCAAAATTGTAGTTGAAAAAAGGTAAAGCATAAATAATAAAAAAAAAATGTGCTACAGTTTATTTCCCTTAAAGAGGTTTAATATTACCGAGAAGGATTAAAACATTTTAAAATTAATAGTATTTTTATGTTATTGTCTCGCCTTCTTTCTGGATTAAAATGCCTTTATATCAGAAAATATTTTTTCTAAGATTTGTCTATTTTAAACTAATGTGAAAGGATATGAAAGGATGCACAATGTATTTTTAGTTTATATACATGGTGATTCTGAATTCATCATCAATATTTGGTGGGCAGGTAGGGAATAGGAAAAGAACACTATTTCACAAAGGAAAGTATGGACGCAGACGTCATGTAGTAGGGCAATATGAATCCGGTTAAATGATGGAAAGAAAACATAACAAGAAAGTGGTAAGAGAAAAAAACATTTATTTGTGCATCTTTTGTACAGACTTACAAGAGGTGCTCGAAATTCTGACCATTTGCTAGAGTACATGCCTCACAACGACGTTGCATGGACAACCGAACTTTCTGGAATATGCCTGGCGTTTCCCGGATGTTTGCGGCGGCAACCGATATGCGTGCTACAAGGTCCATAGCACTGGCAACAGGGGTCTCGTACACCATGTTTTTCATGGCACCCCATACAAAGAAGTCTATTGGAGATAAATCCGGTGACCGTGGTGGCCAACAAACCGGTCCACCGCGACCAATCTATTGAGCTCCAAATTTTCTGGTCAGGTAACAACGCACATCATTTGCGAAGTGTGCTGGAGCGCCGTCATGCTGGAACCACATTCGCCGGAGAATAACAGCAGGAACCTCGTTCATAAGACCCGGTAACACAGTCTGAAGAAATATGAGGTAGTTTGCGCAATCTAAACGGGATGGTAGTAAATACGGTCCCAGCAAACAGTCGCCGACGATCCCAGTCCACACATTGACGGCAAAGCGTTGTTGCGCAGCTCTAACTCTCGTACCATGTGGATTCTGATTAGCCCACACATGCGAATTGTGTGTGTTGAAGACACCTTCACGAGTGAAGGACGCTTCATCTGTGAAAAGAACATACGTTGGGAAACTGGGATCAACGGCTGTTCTCTGCATGAACCACTGACAAAAAGTAACACGCTTGGGATAGTCCTCTGCTTCCAGTAACTGCACTCTTTGCAAATGAAAAGGATGTAAACGTTCCTCGTTTAGTATCCGCCACACTGTTGATTGTGAAACTCCAAACTGACGAGCAATACCTCGTGTGCTAGAACTTGGCTGTTCTTCGATAGACTGTAGGACATCTTCCTCGACTGAAACTGTCCGTGTTGATCGGCGGCTGCCTCGATCAACATTAATACCAGCAAATGATCCAGTTTCGCACAGTTGTCGATGAACACGTGAAAACATTTGATGCTGTGGCACGCGCCGGTTGGGGTAGCGCTCTGCATA
This sequence comes from Maratus speciosus, assembly GCA_963932465.1. Classification (NCBI taxonomy): domain Eukaryota; kingdom Metazoa; phylum Arthropoda; class Arachnida; order Araneae; family Salticidae; genus Maratus; species Maratus speciosus. Next base: position 278,797,351 of record OZ010788.1, on the reverse strand, counting down.
CATTTGCCTAGCTCTAAGACAGCTTTCTCCTGCGGCACCGTAAGTTAGATGCATATCTGCAAGTTCTTGTCGAATGACACCTTGTCGAATGACGACTGGCTGCACACGGCAGACAGCTATGCGCGTTCATGGGAGATGCGGACACAAAGCGCCCTCTACACCGTCATGCGTTCGTTTGTGCCTATGCTTTCCTATGTGAAATAGTGTTCTTTTCCTATTCCCTACCTGCCCACCAAATATTGATGATGAATTCAGAATCACCCTGTATATTCTTTAAATTGCGTTTGATATGTTTTGCTTTAGAAAATTCTGAAAAGATTATTTTCGTAATAAAATGTACTTATTAAATGCTTTCTTTTTCTTTATAAAATTATATATATATTTTGAAATATTTGGTTTTATAAATTTCAAAAACAAATTTAAATTTATTCCGTTCAAAAATTCTCGAGTCACTTCTACTCAAAAATGAAATAAGTATGCAAAAAGACTTATTCTTTTAGAAGTTGCATCAATTTTTAAGCTTTGCTAAAATTATAATACTTTTTATTTCTAAAAATAAACTTTGACTACCTTTGAACTTTGGCAACTCATTTTCGGCGTCTAAGTCGCCATCCTTTGGCGAATTTTGAGTTTTTTTCTCGCGATCATTTGACGAAAATCGCGTTTTTTTTAGATCCTCTAACCAAAATTATGCTATTTCGGTGATCCTTTGACGAAATTCAGGTTTTTATAGCGATTCTTTTACGAAATTTGCGGGGGGTTTTGCGATGTTTTGATAAAATTCGCGTTTCTTCTGCAATCTTTTGACGAAATTCGCGTTGTTTCTCCGATCCTTTGACAAAATTAACGTTTCTTCTGCGATCCTTTGATGAAATAAGGTTTTATGTACGAAATTTGTGGGTCTTTTCGGGATTCTTTGAGGAAATCCTTATTTTTCCGCGAATCCTTTGACAAAGTTAGCGATTTATCTGCGAAAATCGGCGAAATTCGTATTGTCCTGCGATTATTTGACGGAAAACGTGTTTTTTTCGCTATCCTTTGAGGAAATTCGCGTTTTCCCCTGATCCTTTGATGAAATGGGCGATTTTTTCTGAGAAAGTCAGCGAAATTCACATTTTTAAGAGATCCGTTGACGAAATTCGTGCTTTACGAAATCTGCGGGGTTTTTTTCGATGTTTCGACGAAATTTGCGCTCTTTTGACGATTGACACAATTGATTTCTTCGGACACCATTTCCCGAAATTTTCAATATTTTTCCGTGATATTTTTTCATGTCAGAATTTTCGGAACCGAATGCCTTAAGTTTTCGGAAAATTCGGATCAAAATCACCCCTGGAATAATCTGTGATAAGTTTGAGATAATTTTTTGTGTGTGATCTTGAAAAACAAATGTTTGAATTGTATTTTGATTTTTATAGTGCAAAATAATCTCACACATTCACAATATTTTTCTTGTATGTACTTTTATATGACAAAATGAAAATAAGAAATAGGGTAAAGTGCCCATATTTCGTTCCCCCCCAGTCACTTTTAGGCCCTAAATGTTGTAATTTTCAGTGAAAACCTGCCAAATTTGGATTTTACACAGACTGACTACCCACGCACATAGAAACATAAGAAAATATCGTGCAAAAAAATTTTAACAATTTGAAAAATTGTTTTCTCAAAAGTATCTAAAAAATGCAAAAGAAAAAAAAATGGTCCCAATATTATAATAATGGTCCCAATGGTCTCCAAAAAATCCAATAAGCCAAGGCTTAACTTATAACTAAATCAACATGTATTTCCAAATGAGTAAGTAATTTAATATACATTAAAGTAAGGCACAAAGAAATGTACTAATTATCAGTGGAAGAATAACATAACGAACATTAGCCATCCAAACATGAAAAAAAAAATTGAAAAAAAAATTGCCATGAAAAAGCATTCCTAATTTCGTCCCTGAGAAGAAAATAAGAACTGCAAGGGGGACGAAAATAAAAATTGCAAGGGGGACGAAATTGGGACCACGCTACTTCCCAATATGGCGGAGCTTGAATTCCCGTAAGATGAACTGAGTGCCCTAAAACTCACTCCATGGTACTAGCAGCATCTTACCTACATAAAATACATGCAATGTGTAAGAAATAAATACTTACAGTACAGTAAATAACGTTCTACAAACGACGTAATAAGAAGTCAGGTCTTCCAAAAATAGGAAATTTGTTTACTTAGGAAATTTGCTAACTCTTTAATTTATGTATGCGACTTTGCGAACGAAACTTTCAATACTGAACCCTTTTTACCTTCCGTCCAATGTGTCTTGCGTTATAAGTTGCGCCGCTTTTGCACAAGCGGAGAAGTTAAGGGGGGCGAAATATGAGGACTTTACCCTATTGCTTTCCTAATATTCACTACTGCCATGATTGCTTAGCTTATTCTTATAGATATATATTTCTTTACCTCTATCTTGCTCAACTTTTTCTTATGACTAAACGTAGCTTAACATTTATATTACACGTAATTTATATCCAAATTAAAAAAAAAAAATGCGTGATTAAATGAAATATACACATTTGATGTAATTTGTCTGTGTTTCTTTTGTACATATGTACATAATTTTTAACTTTGAATTCCTGAATCTTTTGCATTTCTTTCACAATGTGGCGACTGGATTATTTGGGTTTAGGAGCCACTGGCTCCTTAAAATTTTTGGAAATCTGCACCTATAATCCAACATATTAATACTTGAATAAACCTGGAATTCTGACACAGAACCTTTGGTTTGCATATATCTGATTTCAAATCCTCTTGATAAGATAAAACTACAGAACAGCCCAATCTCTCTCGCTTTCTTCCTTCCACCGTTTTAAAATTCTCCTTTCACGAGAAGATCGCCCCATAATCTCCTTGTGATTTCTACACGCTCCTAGTTTTATGTTTCTTTTCTTTCTATATGATACAGTGTAATTGAACCCTTGAGTTTATTATCTTGCATTGTTGAGGATATTAATTTATGGACGGATATACATAGTTGATGATAACATTATACCAGTTATATCAGTTAAATATTTCATAAAATTGGTGACTGTATGCTGCCACCAATTTTAAAGAGTTTTTAACGGATAAAACTGGTGCAATATTACAGCATAATAATGTAAAAATATCAGAAACCACATTATTACGGTGTAAAGTTACATTAGTTATATCAGTTAAAATTACACGAGATACATCAATTAAATATTGGTATAACTAAAATGAGTTATATCAGTTAAAATTTGGTAGAACTAAAACGAGTTATATCAGTTAAAAATTGGTGGCAGCATGCTACCACTAATTTTATGGAGAAACGTTATGACAAATATTTTACAGTGTGGATGACTGCAATTCAAATTTTAAAAAAATATCATTATCAATACGATAACTTCACATGGGTCTCGATTATGGGAAAAATCACCGCTTTGATTTCGGTTCGTAGAAAGTGCAAATTAATCAATTTATTATAAAAAATAAGTAATTTTCGTTCGGTTTCTTTTTTAAGATAAAACAACAGGAAAAAAAAAGCACAATAAATAAACTACCTGTTAAGGTTTTCTATATTGCTTCCTCATCGTATAGTAACAATTTAATAATTACTAAACTATTTTTTGATAAAGCGTATTTTGAAAAAAAAATTATTACACTTTTTATCTGCTCTTTATTGTTTAAAATATTTTATTAATGCAGTTTCTGAGCCAGTTTGTATATTTTAGCGAACGTCGTTCGGTGCATAAGTAACTCCATTGTTGTTGTAACTCATATTCAGTTCTAACTATAAAGGCAATTTATCAACTGCACCCAGCTAACAGAAAAATGAACAGTAATTTATCAATTTATAATTAAGTTCTAACCGTGAGATCAGCTTAATGTTCATTTTATCCGATAATCTTCTTACTGATGGGGGAGGGGTGGGGGGGGTGAAATTGAAGACTAATTAAAATAAGATGCAGAAGTCTTCAATGACGGTCACCCTTTGAATAATATCTAAGTTTATTCCTTTAATTATATAAATAAGACTCCTATTTCTTTGCTGTTTACAGTTATTCTTTATTTCAATATTCTAATGCTCTAGATAACAGACATAAATTATTGAAATTAAGGGAAAAAGAGGCTTAGTTCTGCAGTTTTTTGCGCTTTATTTTTATATGTATGATTTATTTTGCTGTCTAGGAATATGAAATTTTATCAAATTATAGTAAGTTATTTTTTATTAATATCATAATGTTTTATGCTCTTTTATTAAATATGATAATTTTAAGTAAATCTAGTGATTTTCAGAAGTACTGGATAATTTTCTATTTTATATGAATCTTTAAGTTGTGTTTTATGGTAAATGTTAAAAAAGATTTATTCGATACATTTCTAATATAGTGACTGAATTATAATTTATATTTCAAAATATTAAGCCATTTTTCTCTTATAACTGCTATCTTTTTAAGTCAATGTGAATATAATTTAATTTTTTGTTGATTTTTAAATTCGATTTCTTATTTGGGAACATTAGTCATTAAAGATTAAGTAATTTGTGATACATATTATTACAATTACTTTTTATTAATGTTACTTTTCGCTAAACTTACATATTTGTAAACATTTTGTAAATGTATATTTTTGTTGTGTATATAATTCTTTGCTATTTCTATAATATCAAAGAAAAATAAGTGCTAAATACAGAGATATTTCTAAACAACTGTTACAGACATCTGGAATCAATTAAGGTTACATGGGGTAACTGAGTCATGATTTTACTATGTGACTCTGGAGATTCTGGGAATCCAGCTTCAAAAGGCTAACATTCATTTGAATTAAAGTCTGAACTTTTGTAAATGTGTTCAGTTAGGCTCTCTCTATCAAACAGAAATGTTCAAAATTACATTTTAATATCTAAAAATAAAAAAAAATATATATTTCACCTTTCTTCCCTCGTGGACCCAGTTGCCCCATAAAAATTGGGCAAGTGGGCCAGGAGGGTCTATATTCCACACGCGTTTGTTTATTTTTAATATTGGGTCCTCTTTGAAAAAGTGTAAACAACTAAAAACATTTTCAACCAGGCAGATCATGTACATTATATATCAACTAAAGGGCGTTAAAAGGGAAATCTTTACTGTCAATGTGTCTAAAAAAAGCACTAAAAGTGAAAATATTAGATTTATTTATACAAAAAAAAAGTAAAAATTAAGTAAGTACTTATGTAATTTAGTATAGATAATAAGTATAAAAATTACATGGGTATTTTAAAGAAAAAAATAACAAGATAAATCTATGAACAAACGGCTACGTAAGTACTTAAGTATCTCATTCTCTTTTTTATTTACCACAATGGAAGTTCGATATGTCCAATAAACCTGTGTAGAATTTAACCATATTTTCATATCGAACAGAACTATTTTTTATTCGTTTCGATAACTTTTTAATAATCTCTCTTTGCCTTATGTACGCCTCTTCATTTGTATCGTAAAATTTTGAGCTATAGCTATCACACTCAAGAAATTTCGTTTGATACCCCCAACAGGCTTTTTAAAATTTTTATTATGTAATTTTAATAAGATATTATGTAATTTTCTTATACATGTCCCAGTTACCACATTCTTGAAAAAATTATGGAGTAATTGGAACACCGGCCTTACATTTGAAACATGAAGTAAATATGTGTATATATATATGTGGATGTGGCTTGCGGTTCCCAAAACAATCTAAACCACATTCTGACCGCAGTAAGAGATGCAGCTAAAATCTCATGAGAACTGGCAGAGTAGACAAATTCTATAAGACAATAAACCTGATGAGCTAGTATTTCTGAACCGCAGCCGGATGGCTAAGGTTCGATGTAACGTCAGAGTGGTGCTGCAGACCGGCCTGGTAAGACGTACCCGGTTAGGCTTCCGAAATATATTGAATGCCGGTAAACTGCCGTAAGAAATTCCCCCTCATCCCCCTAAGTTCTGTATATAGTTAATGTGCTCTGTAAATATAACCTATGCTTAATCAAGACATTAAAACGTGATTATTTCTATACTACGAGTGTTCAATCAGAAGCCTTTACTACCAAAGTACGACCACAGTCAATCCCACCTATTCTACATATATATATATATATATATATATATATATATAAACTCTGTTTATGGCGTCAGATGCCGCCATCCGAAGAATCTACAAGAGTCTTTTTCCATTTTTTTCCGGTCAAGGGTACATTCCTCTTCCAGACCTCTGTCCCTCATTGCCTTAGAAATATCATCCATTCAGTTCTTTCGTGGTCTTCCCCGTTTCTCTTTTTTGTTTGTTTCATAATTGAATGTGATTTTGGGTAGTCTTTCATCATTCATTCTTTTGACATGACCATACCAGATTAATTGCATTTTTTTAATATCATCTAATATGGTTCTCTTTATTTTTATCATTTCCTTGATTCTGTCATTTCTTATTCTTTCTATTCTTGATATCCTGCATGATCATCTTAGGGCCTCAATTTCTACTGCCGTTAATTTCTTTCTTTCTGTCTCCATAATTCTCCATCCTTCTGCTCTATATAACAATATGTTCTTTACAATAGAGTTGTATATATTATATTTTCTTTTCCTAGAGATCTCCTTACTCACCAAATAGAATTTAATAGTTTTACAGCCTTTCTCGCCTGACAAATTCTGTATTTAATTTCTTGTGAGTCTCTTCATTCTCTATTAATGTCTACACCTAAATATCTATAATGCTTACAGCTTTCTATTTTTATGTTATTATTTAGATTTAGGTCTGCCTCATTTCCTCCTATACATAGGTATTTGGTCTTGCTGACGTCCACGTGAAGTCCCCATTTCTCTTATTCCTTAATTTTCATCGTTATTTCCTCTAAATCATTTTTACTTTTTGCAATTATAACTTGGTCATCTTCGAATTGTAGAGTAAAAATTGACGTTCCATTCATATTAAGTCCCATTCCCCTGCATTTCTCCTTCCACATTTTCAATGCTTCTTCAACATAAATTTTTAAAAGTGTTGGGGAGATACAGAATTCCTGTCTGAGTCCTTTATCTGTTATAAAAACTTTTGTTAATATTTGGCCTATTTTAATCTTTGTTTTTGATTGTCTGTAAAGTTCTTGAATTGCTCTAATAATACTTGGATTTATAGCCATTTCATTTAATGCATTCCATAATTTTGCGATTGGAACATTATCATATGCTTTCGTAACATCTATAAATAAAAGATGAATTTGATTTCCTACTGCCATTTTCTTTTCAACAATTTGTTTAAGACAAAATATATTATCCATACATGATCTTCCTGCTCTAAATCCACTTTGCTGTTCACTTTCCTTCATTCTTATTTCTTCTTCAATGAAATCTTTTAAAATTCGTCTCTATAATCTACTGAACATTGCTGTTACAGTAATGCAACGGTAATTTTCACATTTTTATCGGTCTCCATTCTTATATATTGATGTTAAATATCCAATCCTCCATTCTTCTGGTGTTTCCTCTCCGTTTAAGCATTTTTCGAATAATTGTGTAATTAATCTGCACAATTTATCAGTTCCATTTTTGATCAGCTCTGCTGATATTCCACCGGGACAACTTTCTCTTTGATTTTAGGTAGCTTTCATTACAAAAAGCTACCTATTGCAGCCGTTCGGAGGAAAGCGATTTCAAAAAATTTTGGTATATTTTCATCGATCATGACCCCCAGACCCCGAAACCACCCTCCGTTCAAAAGTTGATATATATATATATATATATATATATCCATATATATATATATATATATATCTGATCTTTGTCACACTGTAACTCTCGTATTTAAGAACCGATTTGGATGAAACTCGGTGTGTACATAGTACATACCAATGTCTTGACAGAGTTCGTTGGCCAGCTCCATCCGCCATCTTGTTTCAAAATGGCGGCCATTTAAAAAATTTAAAAAAAATTTAAATTTGGAATGTGGTACCAAAATTTTGAAAATTGAAATATATTTTTTTCTTATGTGTTTGATCTTGATACAAAGATTCCGGAGCAGTTTTTGTTTTGTCTATATCTTAAAAAATGGCTGAGTTATAGCACTTTGAATTTCCAGCGTAGCTGACATCTTGAAACGTCCTGATTTTTGTCACGCGATAACAGGCGTATTCATGAACCGATTTGGATGAAACTCGGTGTGTACATATTTCATACCAATGTATCGACCGAGTTCGTTGGCCAGCTTCATCCGCCATTTTGTTTCAAAATGGCGGCCATTTAAAAAATTTTCAAAATTTTTAAATTTGAAATGTGGTACCAAAAAACTGAAAATTAAAAAATATTTTTTCTTACGTATTTGACCTTGATACAAAAATTCCGGAGCAGTTTTTCTTTCGTCCATATCTTAAAAAATGGCTGAGTTATAGCACTTTGAATTTCTAGCGTGGCTGACATTTTGAAACGTCCTAATTTTTGTCACGCGATAACAGGCGTATTCTTGAACCGATATGGATGTACTTTGGTGTGTACAAAGTACATACCAATGTCTCGACCGAGTTCGTTGGCCAGCTTCATTCGCCGTCTTGTTTCAAAATGGCGGCCATTTAAAAAAATTTAAAGTTTAAAATGAGGTGTCAAAAAATTAGAAAATGAAAAAGATTTTTTTCTTATGTGTTTGACCTTGATACAAAGATTCTGGAACTGTTTTTGTTTCGTCTATATAAAAAAAAAAATCGTTGAGTTATAGTATTTTGAATTTCTAGCGTGGCTGACATTTTGAAACGAGCTGATTTTTGTCACGCGATAACAGGCGTATTTATGAATCGATTTGGATGTAACTTGGTGTGTACATAGTACATACCAATGTCTCGACCGAGTTCGTAGGCAAGCTTCATTCGCCATCTTGTTTCAAAAGGGAACATTTAAAAAAGATTTTAAATTTAAAATTTAAAGTGAGGTATCAAAAAATTGGAAAATGAAAAAGGTTTTTTTCATGTGTTTGACCTTGATACAAAGATTCCGGGGCAGTTTTTATTTCGTCTATAGCTTAAAAAATGGTTGAGTTACAGCACTTTGAATTTCTAGCATGGCTGACATTTTGAAACGATCTGATATTTGTCACGCGATGACACACGTATTTATTAACCTATTTGGTTGTAAGAAGGCATGTGGATAATATATAGCAATGTCTCGACCAAGTTCACTGGCCATCTTCATCCGCCATCTTGTTTCATAATGGCGGCCATTAAATTAAAAAAAAATTATATTGAAAGTGAGGTACAAAAAATTAGAAATTGGAAAAGGTTTCTTTCTTAAGTATTTAACCTTGATATAAGGATTCCGGAGCATTTTTTGTTTTGTCTTTATCTTAAAAAATGGCTCAGATATAGCAGTTTGAATTTGTTTAAGTTGGTGACATTTTGAAAAATCTGATTTTTTGCCTGCGACAACACTTTTATATATCAACGATTCCTATGTAAATGAGCATGTGCACAGGAATTACTAAGGTCTCGACCAAGTTCACTGGTTAGCCTCATCCACCACGTTGTCTTAAAAGGGCAGGCACTTCAAGATATCGCCGAATTTGGAAACCAAATATAAGTTACTTTAAATAAAATCAGCTTGGATAAAGCTGACTAATTTCGCAAAATTCTCATTCATAATGGTTTAGTCTTGATAAAAATTAGTATTGAATCTTCTATAATCGGTTTCCACTAAATTGATCTTCGTGTGTTTGAATAATATAAGCTAGCTTTTTAAAAATAAGGAATATGAAAGCTACCTCTTCACCCGGCACTGGCCGGAAGGACTTTTTTAATTGCTCTTTTAACTCTCTCAAGCTCCATCAGCATAGGTTGTCCCACAAAGTCAATACCAGAATTATTTACTTGAAATTCACCTCTAGTTTTCATAAGCAAAGTCTTATAATATTCTTCCCATTCCTTCACAGATATTCCTTGCCATGAATTATTACTTGCTTTTCTAATATTCTTTAAAAACTTCCATGCCTCTGTGCATCGTCTTCCTCCTATATATGTCTAAATTTCTCTGCATTTTTTTTTACCATGATGCTCTTTTATTCTCTAGTACTAATTTCTTAGTGTCTTTTCTAATACTTCTATAAAGCTGTCTATCCTCTTCCTTTTTTGAACTCATCCACCTAATATAGGCTTCTTTTTTCTGTTTTATAGTCTTTTCAATGTCTTCGTCCCACCAAGAATTTTTTGGGGAAGTTCTTCCCTTTCTTTTTTGTCCCAATTCTTCATTTTCAGCCTGGTGTAAAGCTAATTTATTATGTTGATATAGTTCAGCTGTATTAGTATAATTTCTTTCCTCTCATTTTTCATCTAATCTTACTTGAAAAAGTCTTTTAGGTAGCTTTCATTACAAAAAGCTACCTATTGCAGCTGTTCGGAGGAAAGCGATTTCAAAAAATTTTGGTATATTTTCATCGATCATGACCCCCAGACCCCGAAACCACCCTCCGTTCAAAATTGATATATATATATATCTGACCTATGTCACACTGTAACTCTCGTATTTATTTACCGATTTGGATGTAATTAGGTGTGTATATAGTACACACCAATGTCTCGACCGAGTTCGTTGGCCAGCTTCATCCGTCATTTTGTTTCAAAATGGCGGTCATTTAAACTTTTTTTAAAAATTTAAAATTTGAAATGTGGTACCAAAAAATTGAAAATGGAAAAATATTTTTTTCTTATGTATTTGACCTTTATACAAAGACTCCGGAGCAGTTTTTGTTTCGTCTATATCTTAAAAAATGGCTGAGTTATAGCATTTTGAATTTCTAGCGTGGCTGACATTTTAAAACGTCCTGAATTTTGTCACGCGATAAAAGGCGTCTTTATGAACCGATTTGGATGTAACTTCGTTTATACATAGTACATACCAATGTCTCGAGCGAGTTCGTTGGCCAGCATCATCCGCCATCTTGTTTAAAAATGGCGGCCATTTAAATTTTTAAGAAAAATTTAAATTTGAAATATGGTACCAAAAACTTGAAAATTGAAAAAATACTTTTTTCTTATGTGTTTGACCTTGATAAAAAGATTCGGGAGCAGTTTTTGTTTCGTCTATATCTTAAAAAATGGCTGAGTTATAGCATTTTGAATTTCTAGCATGGCTGACATTTTGAAGTGTCCTCATTTTTGTCACGTGATAACAGATGTATTTATGAACCGATTTGGATGTAATTCGGTGTGTACATAGTACACACCAATGTATCGACCGAGTTCGTTGGCCAGCTTCATCCGCCATCTTGTTTCAAAATGGCGGCCATTTAAAGAAATTTTAAAAATTTAAAATTTAAAATGAGATACCAAAAAATTGGAAAATGAAAAAGATTTTCTTTGTATGTGTTTGACCTTAATACAGAGATTCCGGAACAGGTTTTGTTTCGTCTATATCTAAAAAAATGGCTGAGTTATAGCATTTTGAATTTCTATTGTGGCTGACATTTTAAAACGACCTGATTTTTGTCACGCGATAACAGGCGTATTTATGAACCGATTTGGATGTAACTTGGTCTGTACGTAGTACATACCAATGTCTCGACCGAGTTTGTTGGCCAGCTTCATTCGCCATCTTGTTTCAAAAGGGTTGCCATTTAAAAAAAAGTAATTTAAAATTTTAAATAAAGTATTAAAAAATTGGAAAATGAAAAAAAAAATTTTTGTGTGTTTGGCCTTGATACAAAGATTTTGGAGCAGTTTTTTTTTCTGAAAAATTGTTCTTTTGTTTATATCTTAAAAAATAGTTGAATTATAGCACTTTAAATTTCTAGCATGGCTAACACTTTGAAACGATCTTGTATTTGTCACGCGATAACACACGTATTCGCCTATTTTGAAGGAAGAAGGCATGTGGATAGTATACATCAATATCTCAACCAAGTTCGCTGGCCAGCTTCATCAGCCATCTTGTTTCAAAATGGCGGCCATTAAATTTAAAAAAATTATATTTAAAGTGAGGTGCAAAAAAATTAGAAATTGAAAAAGGTTTCTTTCTTAAGTATTTGACCTTGATATAAGCATTCACGAGCATTTTTTGTTTGTCTTTATCTTAGAAAATGGTTCAGATATAGCAGTTTCAATTTCTAATGTGGGTGACATTTTGAAAAATCTTATTTTTTGCCTGCGACTGCACTCGTATATATCAACCGATTCCGATGTGAGTGAGCATGTGCACAGCAATTACTAAGGTCTCGACCAAGTTCACTGGTTAGCCTCATCCACCATGTTGTCTTAAAATGGCAGGAACTTTAAGAAATCGCCGAATTTGGCAGCCAAATATAAGTTACTTTAAATAAAAGCAGCTTGGATAAAGCTGACTAATTTCACGAAATTCTCATTCATAATGATTTAGTATTGATAAAAATTAGTATTGAATCTCCTATATTCGGTTTCTACTAAATTTAGCTTCGTGTGTTTGAATAATATAAGTTGGCTTTTTTAAAATAAGGAAAATGAAAGCTACCTCTTCCTCCCGGCACTGGCCGGAAGGACTTTTTGTACTTTCTTGCGTCAATCCTTCCAACATATATTCTGGGACATCAATATCTTCCATCTCTGTATAATTCCTTTCCTCACTAATTAGCTTAGTCGAGTAAGGAAATGCAAATCTTGCTCTCCCCATAAGCCACATTCCACTCCTCTTTGGACTCTAACATCTAATAGTTTTAATTGGATCCTTTACTTAATAATTATATAGTCAATAATCGTTTTTAGTTGTCTTGTATGCTGATACCATGAGGATGCATATTTATGAATATCCTTGTGTTTATAAAAGCCATTTGTAATCCTTAGGTCGTTAGTGTTGCAAAATTCTATAAGTCTTTCTCCATTATCATTGACTACATCCTCTCCGAACTCACCAACAATATCATCTCTCTTCCTGCATCCAGTTTTTTTCATTGAAATCACCCATCATTATAATTTCTCTTGGTCCTCCAATTTCATCAGTTATTTTTTGCAATTTTTGATAAAACATATCTTTAACTTCATTAATTTCATCATTATTCGGAGCGTAGATTCCTAAAATAGTAATTCTTCTCCCAAAAATATCCATATTAATCATTAGAATTCTTTCATCCACAGCATCAAAATTCTTGAGATGTCTCTTAATTTTCTTTTCATTAAAACTGATACTCCTCGTTTTGTTCTTTCTTCCTTTGGAACTCCTGAATATATATGGATAAATTCTCCAATTTTTTCAATTCCTGATCCTTTTTTCTTAGTCTCTGTTAAAACATTCAAATCAATTTTCATCGCATTAATCTCTCTCATTACATCAATTCATTTTGATCTAATACCCTGTATATTCCATGTAGCCATAATCATAGTCCTTTTCCGCAGCCTTAGTCGTTGTCTTTTAGAAGCATCCGGTTTATTATTCTTGTAGATTCTTTTTGCAAGGAAAGGTTTTTTACATGAAATCGGGAGCAGGCCTATTGTCATAACCCCCAACATGGAGGAATCTGACACCTACCCTTCGACCAATTCGGCTTGGGAGGCCCTACCAGTAGCTACGCTACCACCGGCATAGTTCTTCGGTTCACTGGTGCACACAAGCCCCTACACCACGGCAAGGTAAAGACACTACGGAGGAGAAATGTGTATAGATACCTAATAATATTAATGTATTTATGTGTCTAATCTTTAAATAAAAAGATTGTTAATAAAAGTACTTACCGTATTTTAATAAAAAGCCGAGGACTTTCAACCAAATGGACGTTGTTTTTTAAAAAAAGAAACCGAATTTTTTGGCAACCTATCAAAGCAAAGTCAGAGTTATGATTGAGTTCATGCACGTTGTTTTAAAAAGTAGAGACGGGGGTGCAATGTTGACAAAAGTTAAAACTTAAAAAACAGCAACGGTTTTTCATAAAATGGCCTATAGCCCAGTTATCTCGTATGTCCAGTTATCCCAGCTTACCTTACCGCCATTGCGCCAAGTCTCAACCTAATGCAGCATCATAAACCTAAACATTTATTAACACTCTCTCTGCGTAATTGTTTTATCAAAACCCCTTGGCAACGAGTGTCTTTTAAGAATTTTTGTACTTTTGTCACCGGTTTTTCAAAGCAAAAATTTTAGTCTAATTTAATCGGGGAAATGTTCCGATTAAATAAGTCAAAATTTACAGTAAAAAATTACTGGTGGGAATAATCAAGGAGGGTTTATTAGACAGAAAAAATGCATGCCCGAGAAAATCTTGGGTTGTGCAGCGAGAGGGTTAAACGGCCAATTTTCACACTTGTAGCTGATTTCATCATTATTTTTTCTGTTATTTGAAAATGAATAAGTAGCGAGTTCGTTTTCGCAAAGATTGGTTTTTTTTTGTTTTCTTTTTTAGTTCCGCACAGGAAATAGTGATTCTCATTTCGAGATTATTGGTTCTACAGCATCTCCAACCCCCCCCCCCCCCCCCACCACCACCACCACCCCTACTCCTTCTCTTTAATGTTACTTTTCTGTTCTCAGCTCATCTCTTCCAGTCAAGAAAGATAACAAAAAGTTGAAGATCTCTTTTATTTGTCATACAGTCATAACAAGTCTTTTTCATTACAAAATTAGGGATGCAAAGTGTAACTTCGTTATTTGTCACTGTGGAGATTTTCCTTGTACTATTTTCAGAAAATGGTCTTTCCAGTCAACAAAGATGATTAATTGGTGAAAATTGTCTGAAGAATTTCAAATGTATAAAACAATGATATTGTCTAAATTTCGAAGTTGTTAGAAATGTAGCAAGCGTACCGATATCTCTTAATATCTTCGCGATGAGCTTCCTTTATATAATTTTGAATGCTTTATCATCCGTTTTTCAAAAAGGAATTTTTTGCCTAATTTAAATACAGAAATTATTTGGTTAAATAAGACAAAAATTTCAATAAAAAATTACTGGTGGCAATAACCAAGGATTCTGAGCATTTAATGCATAATGTGTACGCGATGCTCTTCGTAAAGTTGCTAAACAGTGGTTCTTAAACTTTCACCTATTTTCCTATTTCCTGTATCTTTGTGGACCCCCATGATTCAAAACTGAAATTATTGATGTTTTTTAGAAATATGTATAAATTAATAAAGATTAAAACATGCTAAGACGAAATCGTTAGAGTTCGGGAATTTCAAATGAAATCTCTCCGGTACTTACATAACTAAAAAAAAAGTCGAAAATTGCACTTCAAACGTTGAAAATGAGGTGCCTTCATATTATAACTAGTTTTAAATATATTCAGATCTTGTTGCAATAGCTGTTGCTCTCTTATGCAAAAACGCATCAGTACAAAATTTATTACTATTATATATATTAAACTCAGTAATACGGAAATACTATGACTATATCTTATATAGGACGTAATCACCATGGTAACCTAGAATCATTACCTATCATGAGATATCATTGAATTAATTGCGTATTATAGGATTTAATTAAATGAAGAAAATTTTTATCAATAGCTTTTTCAGTTTTGAATCGATTTTCATAAAATTTGAAATAACTAGACAAAATTCAGCAACGATTATATATATTAAATTACAAACCATTCGGTTGGGAATATTTTGCGCTATTATATGCGGACGGATAGATGGATAGACAGACGAGTGGATCAGACGACATTGCAGTGAATGCGAGACCTTCGTGAACCCCCTGAAGATACACCGAGGAGCCCTTGGGGTCAAAGGACAGAAATTTAAAAACCGTCTTAAAGTTGTTAGAGTGATGTACTCGGACATTACATTACATCATTTGATTTCGGTTCTATTGCGTCATTACTTTAAATAAAATTCATTGGTTCTCTTATTAATAATTTCTATTGACTGTTCTATTAAAAAGCCCCATTGGCCTTTTTAGAAACCTTTCAAAATGTTATAAATATAAGCTACTTTCCCTTTATGCTTTACTGTGTTTTCTGATTTTCATGTGTGATTGACCTGCTGTAAATAAAAGCTTTATGTGCGATTCACCAACCTTGTCTTTCAACGGAACACTATCCACATGGATTTTTAACAAAAGTAAAATGTGTATATTTTTCCCCTTTGCGTTAATGATATTGTGAAATAAGCTTAATTTATAGAATCAAAAATTTTTGCAAGATTGTTGTTTATTTTTTTGTTATCTAATCAACTATTTTAAGAATTATATTTCATTGTGAAAGTTTTATTGCTGTACCTTATTTTCTTGGGAAATGTGTAAGCATGATTTATTTAATAGTTACTTCTAAATAAATAGGGTTTTTTCTGTTAAACCATAGTCTTCAATTGGAAAATTTATAACACCTTTTCATACAACTGTTCTTACTCTCGGTGAATTCAGGGAATGGGGAGGGTGGAGAGATTTTCTCCCAGCAGCTTCGAATTTTCTCCCTCAACCCCAATGCGATTTTACTCTGCTGGCTCTGCACCTGCTTTTCCCATGGAAATGGCTTTTCCATCTCTGTACACCTCTGATGCACTTTTCTAGGTATTTCTTCTCTTTATTAGACATTCAGCAGCATATCAAAATTTATTTACCGTATTTGAATTTGGAGACACCCCTAAGCTCATTTAAAAATAATTAATAAATCTAAAAGTAATCATAGGAATATGTCTTGAAAACTTATATTCATAGAAAACCAGAGCGTAGAAATTTCTGTTTTCAAAAAGATTGTATCACTATCGGAAATTTTTAAGTTTGGTTTCATTTTAATATTGACAATGAAGACAGGTTCAATAAAAATTGTTCTTTGTGTAAATTTTAAAAATGATAATAGACGTTATTCTCCCTTCGAAAAATAATTTCTGTTCTGTGATCTCTGGCAAAACAAGAAGAGGTGTTCACTTTTTTTTTTTCGAATACTATTGCTACGTTCCTAACAAAACTAATCGGGTGTGCCAATCCCAAAACTTTCTTCTATCTCATACATATTGCTACTACAAAATTCGCACACACACATCACAGTGACAAAAGTAAATGGCAATCTATACCGACCGTGAAATTCTAAAAATATGAAGGTCCATGCATTAATTCTTGAGGTATGACTATCACTAAAACTGTATAAATTTTACACAATGCAGCGTAGCAGCGACACCTGTTGGATGATTTACACTAAAATCTAATCATCAACAACTTATGTCAACGTCTAACTGAATCTAAAGTTTAATTAAAATCCGCCCACTAATTTTTGAGATAGATCTACTGCGGAAATCTCAAAAAATGCAGCTTAGCAGCGACACCTGTTACGCGATTTACAATAAAATATGATAGCACCAATATTTATAAAGGTATACCTGAATCTGAAGTTTGATAAAAATTCGTGCATTAGTTCTTGAGATAGAGCTATTGCAGAAATCTAGAAAAATGCAGCATAGCAGTGCCACCTGTTAATCGATTTACCCCAAAACATAGTCAGCACCAACGCATATCAGGGGTAACTTAATCTGAAGTTTCACAAAAATCTGTGCATTAGTTCTTCAGATAGAGCCATTGCGGAAATTTTAAAAAATGCAGCATAGCAGCGACACCTGTTGAGTGATTTGCACTAAAAACTAATTCAATCATTTAATAACATTTTTACCCTTTTAAAGATTTTTATAATTGATTTTTAAGAAATAATAAATAACTAGTTGATCCGCCCGGCATTGCCCGGGCAGACTGTCATTGAAGAATATAACAGTGGAGTGGACTTCATAAAAAAAGACTGAATAATATTTATTTAGACACAGGTGTCATATACGCCCCACGTTGGCGCGATTTTTTTTCTGACGCCAATTTGACGAAAACCTCGTTTTCGAATAAAAGTTATATATATACTTTTAAATAGGGAATAACAATAAATAAAAAAAAGTTTCATTAATATCTATAGAGCAAAACAATTTATATAATTTAAAAAAAGAAAACAAAAGTAAATAAACAATTTATATAATTTAAAAAAAGAAAATAAAAGTAAATAAACAATTTATTAATAAATAACGTACGACTATCATATTAAGCAAAATAACGACACTTTGACGCCATTTAAATATTCTGGTGCGTATATGACACTGGAGTCAGAAAAAAATCGCGCAAACGTGGTTCGTATATATCTGTACTTTTATTTATACTAAAAACATGTAAAAAAAATAAATAAGAGCTAAAATTCCAAAAGTATAATAGTTACGTTTAAAAAATGAAATGGTCTGGAAAGTTCTTACGGTTGAACCTAAATGGCATATCGGTATAAGATCGGGGCTTGATATATGGGAAATTAAGATTTGTGAAATGCTAATGTGATGCATTTTATAAAACGGTTATTAAGCCTATCTTGGCGATCGCTTATGCTCTGTGTTTGACGGCGTTCTCAATCGAATCTATTTCGATTTTCTCTTCATATTTCGACTTCTTCTTCACTTTCAAGCATTAGGCGAGATTTTTTAGGACATTTCTAATGATATTTTGAAACTCCATAATTGCAGCTAAAGAGCGAAACGTAAATAAACCCGATTTACATCTGCCTAAATCCTACCAAAAGACTTTTACACAATAACCAATGAGATGCGTTTCATTCAAGCGTTGCCATTAAACAATTAACTAATAATCGAGATTTCTGTGCCACGTACGATAGTGCAATATATATGTAGATTATCGGTAATTTTGGAATATAGCAATAAGTAGCATTATGATGAAATGTATGAGTGTGCTGATTAACTGGATAATCTCATAATCGAGCGTTGGATTATCGGGAAACCACTGTAGATTACATTTCCGGGTTCCATATTTACACTACTTTTTCAATAAATATCTCTCCCTAATGACAAAAGATCGTAAGTAATAAAATATTTAAAAAATAATTAATATCAATTTTCTTGATCTTTATGTATAGAGTATAAGGCCATTAATCACCGGACACTTTCAATTTTAGACATTTTGTCAAATATTTAAAGATGTGCTTGTCGGATTCTTCTGGAGCTTTGGGATTATGAGGAATATGTTTGGCCTCATATTTACCAACGTCGATTTGATAAGGAGGTCAATTAGGAGTCCAACAAAAAATAAAAGAAAAATAATAATATTTGATGTGCTTGTCGGATTCTTCTGGAACTTCGGGATTGTGAGGAATATGTTTGACCTCATATTTACCAACGTCGATTTGATAAGGAGGACAATTAGGGGGCCAACAAAAAACAAAAAAAAAATAATAATATTTGGGATCAACCTGTAAAATAAAATGCACGAAATGATCCATCGCTACAGCATACAAATATGTGAATATTGTACAATATGTGTATTCATGTGTGTGAAAAAAGCCAGTTTCGAAAAACTTGGCAAAATGTAGTAGAAATAATATAGTGCAATTAGAATATAAATATATAAAATATTTGATGAAATATGAGCGGTTGTATGAAATATTTTTTATTTGCGCATGTGCGAACAGTAACAAATTTTTTTATCAGGATTTAATAGTCATGAAGCAACTCATATAAAAAATCCGGTCAAATATCGTGAAAATTTAGAACGATTTCGCCGATAAAGTTAGCAAAATTTTAGTTGCTCTCTAAAAGCATCTAAATGATAAGGGCTTACTTCTTTTTTCAATTTTCATTTTGTATTGATGCTTCAGTTCTTCTTGGAAAACCACCAGAACGATCCTATTCCAAGACAAAAAGTATCAAAATCAAAGCATTTGTTCCAAATCAACTCGTTATTCATTGAATTTTGTGAAAGCCAGTTAATAAAAAATGACAATTTGCAGAAAACCCCTAATCATTCAGCTGCTTTAAGAGAGTAACTAAAAATCAGCGCACCCTTTCGCCGATTTCTGAATTTTCACGATATTTGACTGGCTTTTTACACGAGTTGCTCCCTAGAGTTGACTATTAAATCATAAAAAAAAAACTTTGTTATCCATTTGTTTGGGATCCATTTTTATAAAGCACAAATGCATAAAATAGTTAATAATACAGTATAAATTGCGATTTTGTCTTCTCATATAAACATTCTCGGAATCCACACATTAAAAGGAAGTAACGGGTTAAGCTTACATGCAAAATGCAAGGAACAAAAATTATAAATAAATACTCAGCAGCATGCAGCAATACATAAATATTTCATGCATTCAAAACTTACAAAACTTCTACAGGCTACAACAGAATTAAAAGGCAGTGTTCAGTATCTTACCGGAATCTGAAAGAATAGAAATGAAAAAAATAGCTATAATTCGATGCAGCAAAAATGCAGAAGCAAAATAGCTGAAAGCTACAAATGAATAACTAAAGATAAAACATGCAAAAGCTCAATGCATTTCATGTAAATCTGAAATAAATTATTTAATGTATTCATTCTTAAATACATCAAAAAAGTAAAAATATATCTTTTTTTTTTTTTTTTTTTTTTTGAAAATGAAAAATCTATAATGTTTGCTGTAAGAAATGCGAAAATTTAAGAAACATTTAAGAACAAGGAAGTAAATTTCAGAAAAAAATAAATAAAGTTCAAAGTGATCCTTAATTTTGCATAATTTAATAATATTCTAGTAAAATTTAGTTATATCAGAAAATAATGTACAGAAATTTTCTCAGTGGTAACCTAGTTAACATTTAACAAATTACACTGACATCACATATTTCAAAGTGAATATTTATTTATAAATTCATAAATTCAAACAAAAAGCGAGTTTAGCATAGATGGATAAGCAATTTCTGATGTCAATCAATTTTTTAGAACTGAATTCTAGTTTGATAGAGATTGTGAAAGGCAGTACGGATTAGGCTTGTCTCTGTACATCCCCCAAATATGAAGGCTTCATTTCTGAGCTGGCTACAACAGCTCAGTTTCAACCTCGTTGTTTACCCTACGCCAGTAGTGTCCCCAAATTTAATATAATCTATCAGAAAAAAAAAATCAATTAATTCCATAAATGCAAAGAGTAAAATTTATATTTTTATACATATACAGGATGTCCACTCTCAACGGTGTGGAATGGCTAGCTTCAAAACCGCTAGTAGTAGAAATATAATTCCAAGTACAAAAATGTTTTAAATGAGGTAAAAATTTATTTTAAAAGTCGTTTTCATCAATAAAAACATTTTTTTTAAGTTGCGAAATTTAAATTTTTATGCGGTGCCCCGGTTGTATATGTGATATTTAGTAAAAATCTCCTATTGCACTAATAAGTAAGACAAAAAATCCGATTCGTCTAACATTAAAATTGACTGAGTTGTGAAACTTTAGACTGCATGACTTATGCCAATTTTCTGCATTTGAACACAGATTAGTTGGTCCATGCTTCAATTCAAGGATGGTAAACAATGTGCTTAAAGTATTAGATGGATTCATTTCACGTGTATATTTCTGCACTGCAACCGAAGGGAGTCACTTCGAGCAAGTTTTAAAATAACTCAAATAAATAAGAAACAAAAGTTGTTTAGTCAATGCCTGTATTACATGATACGTTTACATTTATATTAAAGCGCTTCTAAGTATGACTGTTGAACAAGTATAGCACAGATATGCGTGAACCCCATTTTTGGTGCAAGTAATGCCTGATAAAAATCTGTATAAATGTAAACGTATAATTTTAAAATAACTTTAATTTTTATTAATTCAGTTTTAGATTAGATAATGTAATAGCATTTAAAAATATGTATCATTTTGCAAATAATTGCGACTGTTTCTTTTCATCATTTCATTTAACACAAATTATGTTACTTTTTAACTTTTATTTTTAGTACAAGTTGTATATTTTTCTTTAATATACCAGAATGAAAACAGATTCCAAATTTATGTTGTAATATTAATTTTACTCTCAACTATTATTTATTTTATATCTGGCGATTAGTTACATTTCGAGTAAATTTGTGAATGACCCCCTATTTCGCAGCAAAAAAAATTGCTTCAATTTTAAACAGCTATTACTTGCTCAGTTTTAATCGCAGAAAAATGGGACTTTTTTGTCTTCCTTCTTGGTGTAATAGGATATTTTTACTAAATATAATTTATAGGACCGCGGGACCGTATAAAACTTTAAATTTCGTAATTTTTCAAAAAATGTCTTTATTGACCTAAATCGCTTTTAAAATACTTGTTTACCTTATTTAAAACATTTTTGTAATTGGAACTATTATATGCCTAACGGTATAGGAATTAGCCATTGGACACCGTTGAGAGTGTATATTCATCTTTTATAAAAATTCCCCACAAATCATTTCTATATTTAATGTTAAAAGTGGATAGTAATTTTTTTTGAACAGCATATGTCGAGAATTCAAATAGCATTTTTAATTAAGCAGAGGTAAATAATCCGTACCACAATGCTCAAACTGACTTGGGAAATGTTCCCGCAATAAAGTTAGAAAGTTCCTTGATATTTTTCGTTTTTTTTTTTTTTTTTTTTTTTTTTTTTTTTTTTTTTTTTTTTTAAATTTATCTTAAGCGTAAATTGATAGCTCCTTGATAATCTTTGCTCATTCCCTTTACACAAAATTTCAACTTGAATATAAAATTTTAGATTGCTTTTTGCCAGTTAAAATTTATTAAACAACTATTTAAGCTATTTTCATTTGAAGGCGTAATTCAAATTCCAAAGTTGACTTATACTATATGTCAAGAGTATTACAGTGATTCCCGCCTTATAGGTACGTAGAATCAGATGCTAACTCTTAATTTTCTGTAAAATCCCACGTAATGCGAAATCGTTTAAAATGATATTTGTTAAGCGAAATTTTTTCGCAATATATATATGTGGAACGTAATTTAAATTTTATAGAAATACTTCTTCCTCCAGGGAAATCCTTTAAAATATGAACTCGAGCATCATCAAATTTTAGGATTGAAATTATATCATCTTTTCCCTTTTTGTTATACATATTTCATATATATTTGAAAATATCTAATAAGAATATTTTTGTAAAATTATTGCACTCTATTAAATATCTCTCTTGTGTCCTACGATCCAAATCAAAATTTGACATTATGCATTCATATCAATAATGCTTTATTTTGCTTAGATGGGATCATGAATATTTGAATAAATATTCTATTTAAATAAATATCATTTTAGGAGAAAAAAACTTAAAAAAAGAATAGTAATTATTTTTCCGTAGATCTTAAAACACATTGCTGACCTTCAATTTTCTGTGAAATCTGTGTTTGAAAACAATAGAAGTCACACCCTTTCCTGAAAATATCTGGTAAGTTAGTTGTAATATCGTTTTTAGAGCTTTATTGATAAATATTTTCTAATGGATTTACAGGGAATTCTTCCAGTCTAACAAAATATGACCAACTATATGGTACAAATATGTTTCATTCCTGATAAATGTTTACCAATACTTTATACATATAAAAAATCTGCGTACTTGAAGTTAAGGATTTTGTACACACCTATAGTTAGAGGCTTACGTTAAGTCAGGATTGCCCCGGACAGCCGGAGATTCAGCGCCGCAGTCTGATAAAAGGCAATAAAAAAGAAGCTTTCTAGAACAAGTGGTTTCGATCCTTGAGTTTAACCCATTTCTACTCCTTCCCTCCTCTTGATTATTTCAAATGTCACGAAAGTCAAATCCGGAAGCTTACGTTAACCCTACTTATAGGCAATAATAAAAATACATTGAAATCAGACATTTAATAAAATCACAAAATACAAGATAAAAGAACATTCTAAACGACTCGAGCTTTGCCAAAGACCCTCACCAATAGATAAAACGACGACTGCCGTAGCTAACATACAAGTAACTTACAATGAAAAAACGCATCCAACGTCCACATCCTGGATCATACCCATACGTCACAGCTGTACCGCATTTTCGGGTGGAACAAAACTAGCTTCACTGAGGGCTTTGTAATTTCGTAAACCAGCCTTCCAGGAATACACGACTTACGTAATTATTGCAATTTGACATGATTATTTTTACATTTTCAAAATTAGGGACATGATCAGTTTCTACCCAGTGATTTTACAAGCTTCAAATTGCAAAAATTATATAGGTTCGTTGTTCCTTGAAATCTGGTTTTCGAAATTACAAGGATCCTCCCTCCCCCCTCAATGAAACTAGTTTGGTTCCATCTGAATATGCGGTACTGCTGTGATGTATGATCCAAAATAGGACGTTGGATGCGTGTTTCAATTGTAAGTTAAGTTAGCTATGGCAGCCAATCGTTTTTTGAACTAATGAGCGGCTTTGGTAAAGCTCGAGACGTTTACAATTTTCTTTTATCTCGTATTTCATGTGATTTTATTAAGTGTCTGAATTTGATATATTTTCATTGGTTTATGACTCAGACGTATTATATTTGTCTATTTAAAAATAGATATGATAATTTTGCTCTATAAACAAGAGTATACTCGTGACCAGCCAACAAACTTTTAAACGTGTTGATTAATACATAAGCAAGATGATGCAAAGTAATATTCACATACCATTTAAATTTGATGTAGGCAGGGTCCGATTACCTCAGAAGCAAACTTCCATCAGTATTTTAGTACAGATTTTTTCACCTTATAGTAATGCAAAATTTCTGTTTTAAATAAGGTGAAATTTTCTTTTATAAAATACTGATGAAAGTTTGCCTATCAGGCTCTGAACAGAGGACAAATTAAAAATAGTAGAAATTACTCAAGTGCATGACAATAACATATATTCAAAGTAGTACTGTATAATACTAGTATATCCTACGAGCAAATCTTGTGTGTGTGTGTATTGTCTATGTGTGTGTGTATGCAAACTATCTAAAAAATGGCTCTAACAATTTTCACTAAATTTCTTATCCTATCACTTTCGGATACGAGAAGACCATTAAGCTAGGTCACATTTTCGAGAAAATCCATTAGTGAATAATTTTGGGGTCAGTATGGGTCAATGCATTTCAATGCGAATGAAGCTTTCAGACAGTCATAAAGTTGTTGAGCAGTTGGCAATAAACGAGGTAGTAAAATTGGCAATATTTCGTCAAATTTAGAGATATTTGGCGAAATATTGGCGACATTGGCAGTAAAATCGACTTTCACCATTACCAATGCAAAAGCACATACTAAGCGCCAAATGAAAAAAAATAGTGCCAAATTTGGCGATGTTTGGCTTTCAGAATCTAAAAGAATTTTCTATAAATTCCCAACAGAAGCTGAGATACGAGATATTCAACCAATCAGAGTCCATAGAGCGTCCTCGAGAACATAATTCACTCAGGGTACATAGAACTTTCTCAACCCATGCTTGGCACCAAATGAAAGAATGTCATGAAATTTTGCGAAAGAATTGGCTTTCAGAATCTGAAGGAATTTTCTAGACAGCTATAAAATAAATTGCTTTATAGCAATAATACAGCGTGAATTTATGGTTATATCGAGTTACATTACAACGCTACTTATCCACTGGTATTATATAAAACGACGATATTAATAATTCTTTAATAAATTGAATCTAAACGTGAATCTATACTTCAAAATGTTTCTCAAAATGTATTCTGGCTTTAAATTTTATAAATCTGTTTTTCGTTCTTTTTTTTTTATTAACAATTTATAAAACTAAAAGATGATGAACATCACAAAATTGTAAAACCATTCGTTGGATCCCTAATAATTATACGTAGATGTCGGCAAATTTTATGCCAGTAGAATAATTTAAATAAAAAATTAGAATATTAAACGAAACATAACAGAGAACTTTGATATATATTGTCATCATTTCAAACATTTTAAAATGAATGGATAAAAATGAGACACCGATTTTCCTCATGTATTTTTCTTTGGAAAGCACATTTGAATAATTTTGAAAAATAGTATTACGATTTAAACTTGAAATTAATTTGTGCTGGTCTATACTTAATTTTAGGGTTTTTTTTTTCTTTTTAGTTTTGTGCCACTAATAAAGTTCTATTAGAAACTTTGATAATTTTTTTTCATCATTCAGATATAATATTAAAAAACCACGTTATCAGAAAAGCTATATTCACAACGTAAGTCATTATTGACTAAGAGTTTCCTTTAAAGTTATATAAAACAAACCACTTTTTCTGTTAGAAACTGTTTAGGCTTATGAATATCAAGCATAGACAAT
Organism: Maratus speciosus; assembly: GCA_963932465.1. Classification (NCBI taxonomy): domain Eukaryota; kingdom Metazoa; phylum Arthropoda; class Arachnida; order Araneae; family Salticidae; genus Maratus; species Maratus speciosus. The sequence goes on along the minus strand of OZ010788.1, from coordinate 278,771,348 downwards.
TTAAATATATTTTTAAACTTTAAAGAAGCAAACCAAAAAATGATTTTTTGAAAACCCATCTCACGTTTTAGTCTACTTAAATGATATCATGAATATTTAATTAAATTAGACGCTGTTCAAAAATAAACCCTTTTAAGAGAACTTTATCTAATAAAAGTGCATAGTTACAGCATAAAAGAATTTTTTTTTCTATTGGTGCATATTTCCGAAGTTCTACTTTTATTTTTATTTTAGTTTTCGTGGGGAGCAGGATGGGGGTACCAAAACTGTTATTCAATATAACCACAGAGGAAAATAAATATAGAATTTTCGTGTTAAAGTAAAATTAGCAAAAAATAAACAGAATAAAGTTGTTATTAATTTTTGCGCCCTCAGCTGTTGTTTACCTGTAAAGGGATATGCTCTAACCACCAATAGCTGAGCTAAAGTCAGTGTTTTCTGAGTAAACCTTAAATAAATTATGGTACCAATGAAGTTATATTAAGAGAATTACAGAAAGTGACTGAGAATGCAAATATAAATTACATAATGATATATAGCTAAAAAAAAATAACATCAGAAAAATTATTTGAAATAATATATTAAAAATTTCCCTTTAAAATTCATAAGGTAATTATCCTATAACAAACAGTAAATGATTGAGATCATTTACGGATTCATCAACTGCAAAAAAATACGAAAAAATCTGTGCAAGCAACCAGTGTCGTAGAGAGTATACGCTATAGTTTTACATGAGAGTCAGGGATTATACCGGGTTTCTTTAAAAAATCCAGAAAGTGCATATTACCGTACTCTCCCCTGTACGAACCTGGGAACAACACAATAACAGTTATACAATAAATATATTTGGATGAAAATATAATTTTCCTAAGTCAAATAACTGGCATTGATATTAAATTTGATCTTATAAAAAATTTCGTTTTAAGAATGAGATTTCAACTAAATAGTTTGGTTTTAGATAGCAATCATTATTGATTGTTGCTAACACCAAGTCTTTGATACTTCATAAGTTTTCATAGCGCTAATTTAAAAGCACAAAATTAGTTCATCTTTATCCATATTTAACATATTTCATTTTATTATTGAGTTAGAATACAGAATACTAATCGCATAAAACATGATACAACTATTTAGCTTCATGTCATATTTGCATAAATCTGACAAGAGTTGCCAAAGTTATGAAATATACATAAGATATAATTTTCATTTCCTACATTGTAAAGTCACCTAGTTAACTTAGTGTGATTAAAATGGATTTTAATTTTTCCGTGGAATACTTTATCGATTAGCCAAAAACTTTCCTTATTCTGTGTCATGAACTATTAGACCCCTGTTTTCCGTTTACACCAATTCAACTAAAGTTATAAATATATAGTGAAAAATGGCGAATATTATTGAGAGAATTATCGAGAGTATTATTGAGATAGACTAAAATATACCTATTAAATGAAACATCTGATGGCAGTTGAATTTTATCCCATATTTCCAGAAATTTGAGAAAAGATTCCATAATCTATTCATTAGATATAATTTTCCTACCTTATTTTAATGAATAGCCTGAAGTCACGTGAAGTTTGAAGAAGAAAAATACCCACCCTGTAATTAAAATCAACTATTTCCATTTAAATCTGAATAATTTCTTTACAAGAATGTTTGGTCACGTGTCGTACAAAATTAGCCATGAAGTTTCTCGTTTTAACGAATTCGACTGAAATAATAAACATTGTCTTAGCAAAAATTTGACTCTTCTTTTTTTTTCTTTTTATTTTAGGTAGATTATTTCGTAAGAAATACTACCTATTGCAGTCGTTACCATGGTGCGACTTTTGAAAAATTCCTTCGTAACTTTTTATTATATGACCCCAGGAACCCAAAACCACCCCCACGTAAAAAGTTTATATATATATATACTTATATATATATATACATACATACATAAATATATATATATATACATACATATACATATATATATATATATATACATACATATATATATATATATATATTAGTTTCAAGTTAATATCATAGATGGCAGCACTAAAATTTAAATTGGATTCTGTCTGATGCTTCGAATAGAGTACTAATATCGATTTTTTTTAACACTAAGTGGAGCTTAATGTTGGCTATTTACGATTTTGTAAACTTATAGTTTTGGTAATTTTTACTTTAGTTAAGAAATTAAAAAAAATAATTAAAAGTGTTAAGAGGTAATTCACTTATTATGTAATTATTTTCTATTTATATTATTTTAATTGCATTTATCACGGTATTTCAAAATAGATTAACTGTTTACATTAGGTTTTAAAATCTGTGCTAACTTAACTGTAAAAATAACCTTAAACTTATCGTGTTTTGGATACCATGTGCTGATGTGTAATTGGATAGGATAACTGGGATTTTATTAGGTATTTAGTGTAATATTACTATTTTTCCTTGCTATTAATTAATTATTTAAAAGGTTGTATTGCTTTTTCCATTTCATAGCATTTAATTTTATTCTGTTTTCAGTTTGAAACTATTCTTTTTGTTATATTGGTCGTTTGAGTACAGGAGAAAAAAAAATTTCAGCTTTTAGCTTTTTCTTCTCACAGAAAACGACTGATTTTGCTCATATAATTGAATTCTGTACTCTTGCTAACGTAATTCAATATATAAGCTTTTCAATTATTTTTATCGAAATCCATATTCTTCTTTTTTTCTTTATTATTAATTCTTGTTATGTAGTACAAGGGACTTTATTTTATGCATAGTAGCTTGTTTATTATGTTTTTGGTATCCATTCAGTGTGTTTGGGGACACTGTATTGTTGTAAATTTATTCATACTATCACAATTATTGATGGTGGTCAGTAATGTTTAATTAATGGTTATATACATATATATATATATATATATATGGATGTATGTACTAAATTTTGTCCGCACGATAAAAGTCGCAATTATGCAAGGATCGTCTTCAAACTCGCCAATAACTTTGATATGGCTAATATCTCGGCGGGAATTGCAAATGGGCGAAATCGGCCCAAGGGGGCGGAAATGGGGAGGGTTCAAAATTTTGAATACCGTCTTAACATGATCCTGATAAAACCAGCTCATACACAACAATAACAGGAAAAAATAAACATTTTTCGTTATAGCAGTTGCCGACAATTAAAAAAAACAATAAAATTCTCACCACAACAATTACTTTTCCATTGCAAGATTTTCACGTGAAAAATTAAATAAATAGTTTGACAAATTGAAAACAAATTGAATATTACGTCATAAGTTTTCTAGAGCAAAATTTCCGCATGAAAACTTAAAATAAAATAAATAGTTTGACGAATTAAAAAAATATGTATATTGCGTCATATTGGAAATATAATGGACCTCAGCAGGTAAATACGTAACGTCATGTGTGTTTGAAGAAACGTATTAAAACATGATAAAAACCCGACTATGGAAATATTAACATATTTTAACTCTTTAAGGTTCTCTGAATTTGCTGTATCCATTTTTAAACCTATTCCATATATATGCATGTGTGTATTCGTGTATATTATAATTTTCACAAAAAGTTTTGCTCCCTAGAGCTCATTCTTAGTGAAGAAACTGGGTTTATCTCTAATCTTGAATTAAGTTTTGCTAGTGAATTTAGTACTTAACTTCGAAATCTACCTCCGCCTGTAGGCCGAGCCGGCGGGGATTTTCTTTTTTTGTTCGTGCGTGTGTGTGTGTTTTAATTATGTTTCTTAATTTTTTATGAATTCGTCTTGCGAAAAGACTATTATTATAATCTGAGAACAATAAACAAGTAAAAAGGCTTAAAAAATATGCTGGAAAAGTGTATAATTTTATTATTTCTGCTATTATTTTAATACTATGAGATTTACAAATTAAATATAAGTTCATTTCATAAATTCTTTCGTTTGTAAGTAGGTATAATTGAATTCAAATCTCACACAGACTTTCAAGTGCTTAATGTTACTTCAATTTTTCTAGCTCTTTACGCACAGCTTCATCTCACACCTCGAAACTGCATTTAATCATCAAAAAGTCGTCGAAATCATAAGACACCCAGAAGGAAAGAATCATCTTTTCGGTTTTTTAAATCTATGTTTAAAGTTACACTTACTTTTGGCACATGTTCATCACTAAAATTGTCCGCTGCAGTCCCTGCCACAATTCCTTTTAGTATACACTGCTCAAAACAATTAAAGGATATTGCAGTTTTAGGTGGATTTTGTATCTGGTAAACTGTTTAGCTGATTGATACATGGTCGACAGACATAGTAGGTTATATGAGAATAAATTACACATGTTTGGCAGAAAAAAATGCATTTTATTGCGCATTTGTGTACTAAAGGAAAAAAACACAATTTGTGCATATGAGAAAAAAAGAATAAGAAAAGGTGTTTTCTTCAAAGAAAATCATTTTCAGTAGGAGGTATGGTTTCCACGGGTGGCCAGCAACGTTGAACACCTTTGAGGCATGGACTCAATGAGGCTATTAATGACGAGTTGGGGTATTCTGCCCCACTCTTCCAGAAGAGCTCTTTCCAGTTCTTGGAGAGTTTGTGGGGGTTGTTGGCGGCCAGAAACTCGTCTTCCTAGAGCGTCCCAAACGTGCTCGATTGGATTCATGTCTGAAGAACACGCTGGCCATTCCATTCGAACGATTCCTTCCTCGAAAAGGAAATCCTCCACCAGGTTTGCACGATGTGGCCTGCAGTTATCGTCCATTAAAATGAAGTTATCTCCGATTGCTGCAGCGTAAGGGACTACAATAGTTCTGAGGATCGCATCCCTATATCGGCGACCAGTCAGAGCTCCATCTCGAATGATGTAGAGGTCAGTGCGCCCGTCAATGGAGATGCCACCATACACCAACACTCCTCCACCGCCAAATCTGACACTTTCGTGCACGAACGCAGGATTATTCCTACTGCCACGGTCCCTCCAGATGAAAATATGCCTATTATCCGGATGCACAGAAAAACGGGACGCGTCAGAAAACAGAATATTGCTCCATTCATTTCTCCTCCAGTTGACATGCTCGGTTGCCCACTCCCTGCGGTCGCGACGATGCCTTGATGTTAATCTAACACATACCATCGGTCGGCGAGCATACAGACCTACAGCATGGAGCCGGTTTCGGACAGTCTGAGTTGAAATCGTGGTGCCTGTAGCCGAGCGAAGGTGTTGTTGGAGAAGAGTAGCGTTCATGGTTCGGTGTCTCCGAGCTGTTAACGCTAAATACCGATCTTCATTGGGTGTTGTTGCCCGTCTACGACCTTGCCCTGGTCTTCGGCCTGCACATCCACTCTCCAAAAAACGGTTCCAGATCCTGGGAAATGACACTTTGTGACACTCCAATGGCTTGCGCTACTTCGACTTGAGTTTGGCCCCCTTCTAACCTACCAACAATTCTCAAAGCTTCTGAATCTGTCAAATGACTTCGCTGAGACATCGTACTCATCGAAACAAAGCAATCACTGAATGCCGATCATCCTTGTCTTCATTCTCTTTTATCCAGTTGAAAGTCAAATTTCATTCGCGGCCGCTGAAGCGACGTTTTTGACGTCGAACTCAAAATTTGCATACTCCACAGTTTGAAAACCAGAAAAATTTGCATTGTGATTCTCTTCTTCTATTTTCGGCAAAACAAAATTCGTTTATATCTTTATTTTATATAAAACTTCAAATATCCTTTAATTGTTTTGAGCAGTGTAGCATGAGTTGTAAATAATAATATTTACGATGAAATCAATATTATCTTTTTTCCATATAATGCTAACAGACCATTGCTGTAGTTTCGAGAGCAATTACCTGCTGTCATCATCGGATGAGATTAGCAGAGAGTAGTTAGTTAAAATAGTTCTGAAAAAATGTATTAGATTCTTTGAAGTATATCGCAATCGAAAGGAGGTGGGGAGATAAAACACTCTAGGTAATAAAAATTCTTAACAATGGAGGGAAAGGAATGCATGGGAAGGGTATAGGGCAAAACTGGGAAATTCCATTAGCGGCCACTGGCCGGTAACACTATTTTTTTAAATGGGCACTTTCTTTAAACTAGTGTCAGTGTAACCTTTTTTATTTAAAAATACTAAACAGTAAAATTTCTATAAGTATTAATCTAAAACTGAATAGCACAAATAAATATGTTAATATAAATATATTAGTAGTAGGAAAAGGAGAGTTCTGGCTCAGCCGGGTGCACGGGTGCACCGTGCACCCTCTGGTATCCCCTCCGACACCGCCTTCCGTCCCCCCTCCCTCCGACACCCCCTCCGGTCCCGCACCCTCTTCGGTCCCCCACCCAGCACCGCACCCTCCAACATCGCCTCTGGTACCCCCTCCGCCACCGCCCCCTAGCGGGAAAAATGGCGTTTTTAGAGTATTTTTCTGCTATAACATGAGAGCTGAACGACTAAATTATCATACTATAAGACGAAGATTAAATTTACATTTGAATTTTGAACAACCTTTACCGTAATGAGTATTATTAATTAAGCAAAACAATGGGAAATATCAATTTTTTAGGAAAAACCTGATTTCTGTAGATTTTCTTTCAATTGTAAGATCAGAATGACAAATTAAATGGAGAAAGTTAAATATATATTTGAAGTTTGAACAATCTTTACCTTAATGAGGATTATTAATTAAGCAAAATAATGAAAAATATGAATTTTTAATGAAAAAAGCTGAATTTTTTCAATTGTAAAATCAGAATAACAAATTAAATGGAGAAAGTTAAACATATATTTGAATTTTGAACAACCTTTACCTTAATGAGTATTATTAATTAAGCAAAACAATGGAAAATAACAATTTTTAAGGGAAAAAGCTGATTTCTGTAGATTTTCTTTTAACTGTAAGATCAGAATATCGACTTAAATGGAGAAAGTCAAACATATATTTGAATTTTGAACAATCTTTACCTTAATGAGTATTATTAATTAAACAAAACAATGAAAAATATCAATTTTTAATGAAAAAAGCTGAATTTTTTCAAGTACAAGATCAGAATATACTCTTAAATGGGGAAAGTTAAACGCGTACATTTGAATTTTGAAGAATCTTTACCTTAATGAGTGTTATTAATTAAGTAAAACAGTGGAAAATATGAATTTCTTAGGAAAAAAAGCTGATTTCTGCAGATTTTATTCAACTGCAAGATCCAAATATCCACTTAAATGGAGAAAGTTAAACATATTTGATTTTTGGATGATTAACACCTTAATGAGCATGATTAATTAAGCAAAATAACAAAAATATCAATTTTTAATGGAAAAAAAGAATATTTCTTAGGATTTTTTCTACTATAAGATCAGAATATCAACTTGAAAGACAAAAGTGAATCATATCTATTTAATTTTGATCAACCTTTACCTTAATGAGTATTATTAATTAGGCAAAACAATGGAAAATATCAATTTTTAATGAAAAAAGCTAATTTCTGCAGATTGTTTCTCAACTACAAGATTGGAATATCAACTTAAATGATGAATGTTAAACATACATTTGAATGAACAACACCGTAATGAGTATTATTAATTAAACAAAACAATGAAAATATAAATTTTTAACGAAAAAAGCATATTCTTTTAGAGTTGTTTTATTTTTCAACTATAATATAGAGATATCAGCTTGAAAGGAAAATTTAAACATATAATTTAGTTTTTGATCAACCATTACCTTAATGAGTTTTGATAATTAAACAAATAACAAAGAATAATATCGAATTTTTAAAGAAAAAGATTAATTATATTAATTCAATCATGATTTTTACATCTTTATATAATACTTTGAACCCATTCAATGTTTTTATTCGTTATTATCTTTAAGTTTTATCATTTTCATATAAAATTTTGAGTTTTCAAACCAATTACTTAATTTTACTACACTTTAAATGTGGTAATTTTTACACCAACCTAATTGATTTTACTATGTTTAAACCACTGTACGATTATAATTTAACATATCAGTTCTTATGAAAAAAAAAATATGAGCAGATTTTCTTTTCTTTCGCAAAATACATCTACATTCCTTTCAAGTTCATAGGGAAATCCTGCATCCCTCCCCTTGAAGGGTGACGGGTACAATAGTTTGACGTCACTTGTTTTCAAGTATGTATGGTGATACGTTGACAATTTGATTTTTTTTCTCTTTCCATATTCTGTAAATGAAAGTGTCAATATTTGTACATTATTACAAGTATAATTTTTAGAGTTTAATGAATAATTACTTATTTATTATTAGATACCCAATTTATTGACAGATGAATTAACTATACCTGTACTTAAACACTATATTTCACATATTCAGACACATTTTGAGAATTTTTAGCTCAATAAGTAAACATTAACTGCATTTTGAACATAACCCATGTTTTTCAACACTAGTTCCTACACGAGAATTTTGTTTATGAAATTGCATTCCCTTTCAAATTGCTTTTACGTGAAATTATATGAATCTTTTTAACAGATACGAATTGTTGTAGGTTGGCTACTAAATATTGTTACACTCCAAAAAATACGAATTAATTTTAATCGTTTGGGAAAACAATTTATTTCTCTATTTTAGGGTTTGGCAAGCTTCTATTAGTGCAGACGAATTTGGTTATAAAGCGAATATTTAAAATTATTTTAAAGAGGGAAGCCAAAAGAATGATGATTAAACAGATCTTTGATCGCAGGTTTTCCTCAGGTAAAACCTATAAGCAATTAAAATGCCCTGGTTTTTATGGAACATTTTTATATAAAACTATAAATCGATTATTGGATACTAATAGCTATGTAAATATCGATCTAGGTCTGGTCATCCACGCTCAGTTCTCCCAATAGAGCGCATCAAAAGAATTCGCGAAAAGGTGCGAAGAAATCCACAACGTTCTGCAAATAAAATGGCTGCAGAAGAGAGCGTGAATTGCAGAACTATGCAAGTTATTATAAATGAAGATCTGGGTTATTACCCTTATCGCAAAAGAAAAATTCAAAGATTGACTGCTGCACAAAGTATAAAAAAATTACAAAGAAGGAAGAAATTGATGAAGCGGCATGGTAGGAAAAGTGTTGACAGAATAATATTTTCTGATGGGAAGCTATTTTGCACTTAACAGTGTTATAATGCTAAAAATGATATCGAATATTTAGCAACCCTCGAGGATATACTTGAAGACTTTCGAATTGTTAAACGCTTTCAGAACAAAAATTCTGTTGTCGTTTGGGTTGCAGTGTCAAACAAGGGAAAATTGCCTTTGAAGTTCATCGATAAAGGGATAAAAATCAATACGAATGTTACAAACAGGACATATTGGCTACACATTTATTACCACATGCTGACAGGTTGTATCCCAAAAAGAATTGGGTATTTCTGCAAGATTTTACATCTTCATACCGAGATAAATCAACACAGGCTTGGCTCCCTGTCACCTGTCCGAACTTTATCATGCAAGAAGATTGGCCACCTTCTTCACCGGATCTAAATCCTTTAGATTATTGCGTCTGGGGATTTTAGAGGCTAAAGTAAATAGTAACAAACACAGAAGTTTGGACTCTCTCAAATCTTCCATATTGCCTGAATGGTACCGACTACCCCTTAAAATGATTCGTGCCGCAATCGGACAATGGCATAAGAGATTATCTTTGGTAATCGATAAAGATGGCGGTCAATTTGATTAAAATTATTTCCAGTTAAACTTTCATCTCTGATGTTCATCATGTTAGTGTAGTTATCATTTTCTATTTTCTATTTGTAAAATAAAATGACTGAATATTTGTAACAGTATTTAGTAGCCACCCTGTAGTTAACACGCTCAACCTCAATATCAATAATTAAACAAAACAATGGAAAATATTAATTTTTAAGAAGAAAAATAAAAACAGATTTCTTTAGATTTTCTTTTTTCAGCTACAAGATAATAATAAGAACTTAAATGAGGAACGTTAAATATATATTTTAGTTTTTGAACAACCATTACCTTAATGAATTTTAATAATTAAACAAATAACAAAAGGAAAATGTGATTTTTAATGAAAAAGACGAATTTTAACGAATTTGATTAACTTTTACACTAGTTTGAGAGTTAATCATCCTTTTGGATGCTAGCTATGTAGAATTTTAAGCTTTCAACGAGACACACTTCAAGAAATACTCATTACTAAACAAAAATAAATTAAATTTAAGCTAATCAATGACTGAAAATTTCATATTTAAAAAATATTTTCATGAATGTGCATAAAAAATAAGAGTTTACAAATTAATATCCTTATTTTTATTACATTTAACTGGATTTTTCTACATTCGAGCTTAATTTTTATACACAAAGCATTATTTAATCAAATCCAGTACTTTCAGATTTAACGAAATTCAGCGATTTTTCACTTTTCAAACCAATCCTATGACTTAAAAAACAACAGCGCCTCCTATAATTTTATAGCTTTGAGTGAAACGAGTCGAATTTTTTATACTGTTTGCTGTTTTCGTTATATGAAGACGTCAGCTTATATTCTCTAGTTTAACTAAAATGAGTAATATGCAAGAAATGTCTTTAGCAGAGGAAGATTCAAGTCAATCTTACTTAAAGGATATGAATTCAGCTATACCCAGTCAAGAAGCACATGCTTCGAACATTGAAATATTGCTCTCTTCAACAGAACAACTAAAACCAGCTTTTTCTTGCAATCAATGCGAGAAATCCTATTCAAAAAAGAATGCATTAAACAGACATCAAATATCCCATTTGGAGAAAAAACCCTTTGAATGTGAAATATGCTCAAAGACATTCATCCAAAGCAGTGATTTAAAACGACATAGTGTAACTCATTCCAGGACATCTACTACATACAAATGCGATCAATGCGGGAAAGATTATTTACAAAAGTTTCTGTGAACAATTCACAAGAGATCTCATAAGAAATTTTATGATTGTGATAAATGTTCCAACTCTTTTTTAACAAAGTCTGCTTTAACTAAACGTAAAAAAGTTCATCACAAGGAAAATGAATGTAAATACTGCAACATTAAATTGTATGATAAAGTTGAATTTTTACATCATAAAAAAGTTCACCCTAAGAAATATAGTTGTAAACACTGTAAAATTATCTTTTATCTCCAGAGGGAGTTTATTCATCATCTGATCAACATGCATAAATGAAAAATGCAAACTTTGTTAAGTCATAAACTTGATTTGAATATCTGTATATTTTAAAAATGTATATGTCCTCCTATAACTGTTGAAAATGATGAATAAATATTGTTTAACTGAAAAAGCTTTTGTCGTTTATTTTTGTCATATCAACTTGTGATTTTTCTTGACTCTATCTCATCAAGTCAAAACGATTTAACTAAAATTTTAAAATACATATTGTATATTTTTTTAAGTTTATAATTTTTTTAATTTCTTATCGAATGAAACATGAGTTAACTATATTTTATTAATTTCATATTAAAAACTAACGTTTTCCATATAATTTTATTATGTTCCGTCTAAATTTTATCTACCCAATTAAATTCTATAATCCCTTCTTATTAGCAAACATTACTATTTAACTGGAAATTTCACATTAATGTTTTTCTTTTTTCATGATTGTACATATAAAAATAAGAGTTTACAAACTAATTTCCATAATTTATCACATTTCAACTTAATTTTTATACTCAAATATTATTTAATCAAATTTTTATACTTTCTGATTCAGTGAAATTCGATGATTTTTCATTTTTTAAACCAATACTACAATATTTATCGACATTGGACTTGATTCTTCCCTTGTATATTTTTACATTACACAATTAAGATAGATATAGACTTAGGACAGCAATAGAGTTAAAAATTGATTATACTCAATTTTCACCTTATATGAATTGATCCTACATGACATTTCTTATTGCTACAATCACTTGATATATTAAAATTAGTCCGAGTTATTCAGTCTATATTATTAATCAAATTATCATATGTTTCATCTTACACTTCTAAGATTTCTGAATTATCATCCATCAAGTTGCTTAAAATATTAATACCGTGTTTATAGTTCTATTGATACATACCCTACATGAATATAATCTTTAATTTTAACATTTCATATTTTAAATGACCTATTTCCAAAACTAAACTATATGAATTTTTACTACATCACTTATCAATATCACAGAATGATTTATGCTTCACACTTTTCTAATAATTATCAGATTCTTATAACATAATTTCTTGATAACATATATTATACTACTGATTTGTACGCATGAGTGAGTTGTCACGTGATCAAAACGATTGAGAATAATATAAATTTTCGAAAAGCAGCGCAGTATTTCTCATTTCAACTGTTAAACTTGGGAGAGAAGGTGACTTTAAGTGCGCAACTCTGATAAATTTCCAGATTTTAATTCAAGTGAGGAATCGATTTCTTTGTTAGTGAATAAAGTAAGTTTTAGTATATCATTACAACATATATGTATTAATAAAAATAAATAAATAAATGATTACTTATATATTAAACCTTTCCTAAGTATATAAATATATTTCTTTTATTGTACAGATGTTGCAGCAAGATGAATCAAAACAGCAGCAATCCTCTTTATCAGAAATGGGTGATCTGAATGATTCGCTCTTAGCACATGTAGAGTTAAAGAATAATAAATATGTAAGTACTTAGATATGAAATACTATAATTCATATATGAAACGTAATTAGAGTAAATATAAAATCAAATATTTTATTGTTTGTACTTTAACAAATGTTTTTTATCCATATCATTGAAGAGAATTCTAATTGTTTACATTTATTTCTCTCACAGATGTGTTCTATTTGCTACAAACAATTTTTAAGTAAATGGAATTTAAAAGAACATACACAGATCCATACAGATGAAAAACCCTATACTTGTGAAGATTGCCAAAAGCCGTTTTCAAGAAAATATGAATCAAAAATGCATACTACATCATATAGTCTATCACCAGCTGTATGTAAACTTTGTGAAAATATTCAAGAAATAACCAGACGTTTGAAGAATTTAATAATCAAGGAAGAGATTTAGACTATGTACTCAACCTATTTGCATAAGAGTTACCACAATATCCCAAAATTGAAATTTCGAAGGCACACAGTGGATGTAAAGAAATTTTTGTTACCCATGATTCTCGTAACCACAATGAATTTGGATATTATTCATAATGTATTCCTTAAATTGTTATAATAAATATTGTTTTATCTGCACTTATCGACGTGTTTATTTATATCTCCTAACATTTTAAACGAAAAACGCTTTCCCATCTTAAAAAATTTCATAAGAACAGATAAAAATTAACAGATGAATGAAAAAATATGCATGTTCACAAAGTTTTCTAGATATCTTTACAAAAATGTTTACAAAATAAAAAATTTGCAAGAGTAAAGACAAAATTTCACAAAATTAAAAAAAAAATACAACATAATATTTTTTTCTTCTTACAAATGTGAGTTTTTAGAAAAGTAAGAAAAAAAATTACACTTAGATTTTTTTTTTTCCAAAGTGAAAAAAAATATTTTTACAAAAAATATTTTTACAAAAAAAATTTTTTTACAAAAAATTTCTTTACAAAAAATTTTTTTACAAAAAATATTTTTACAAAAAAAAATTACAAAAGTAAAAAAAAAAAATTATAACATAAAAAATAATAAAAAAAAAATTACAAAATTTGTGAAAAAAATTGCAAAAAAGTTTGAAAAAAATTTACAAAAAAGTTATGAAATAGTTTCAAAAAATGATATTTTAAATAGTGTTATAATGGTTGACCAACCATTATACACTATATTTAAAATATCATTTTAAAATCATAAAATTTTTTTACAAAAAATTTTTTTTGTAAAAATATTTTTTGTAAAAATGTTTTTTTTCACTTTTGAAAAAAAAAAAATCTAAGTGTAATTTTTTTTCCTACTTTTCTAAAAACTCACATTTGTAAGAAGAAAAATTTGTTATGTTGTATTTTTTTTTTTAATTTTGTGAAATTTTGTCTTTTACTCTTGCAAATTCTTTATTTTGTAAACATTTTTGTAAATATATCTAAAAAACTTTGTGAACATGCATATTTTTTCATTCATCTGTTAATTTTTATCTGTTCTTATGAAATTTTTTAAGATGGGAAAGCGTTTTTCGTTTAAAATGTTAGGAGATATAAATAAACACGTCCATAAGTGCAGATAAAAGAATATTTATTATAACAGTTTATGGAATACATTATGAATAATATCCAAATTCATTGTGGTTACGAGAATCATGGGTAACAAAAATTTCTTTACATCCACTGTGTGCCTTCGAAATTTCAATTTTGGGATATTGTGGTAACTCTTATGCAAATAAGTTGAGTACATAGTCTAAATCTCTTCCTTGATTGTTAAATTCTTCAAACGTCTGGTTATTTCTTGAATATTTTCACAAAGTTTACATACAGCTGGTGATAGACTATATGATGTAGTATGCATTTTTGATTCATATTTTCTTGAAAACGGCTTTTGGCAATCTTCACAAGTATAGGGTTTTTCATCTGTATGGATCTGTGTATGTTCTTTTAAATTCCATTTACTTAAAAATTGTTTGTAGCAAATAGAACACATCTGTGAGAGAAATAAATGCAAACAATTAGAATTCTCTTCAATGATATGGATAAAAAACATTTGTTAAAGTACAAACAATAAAATATTTGATTTTATATTTACTCTAATTACGTTTCATATATGAATTATAGTATTTCATATCTAAGTACTTACATATTTATTATTCTTTATCTCTACATGTGCTAAGAGCGAATCATTCAGATCACCCATTTCTGATAAAGAGGATTGCTGCTGTTTTGATTCATCTTGCTGCAACATCTGTACAATAAAAGAAATATATTTATATACTTAGGAAAGGTTTAATATATAAGTAATCATTTATTTATTTATTTTTATTAATACACATATGTTGTAATGATATACTAAAACTTACTTTATTCACTAACAAAGAAATCGATTCCTCACTTGAATTAAAATCTGGAAATTTATCAGAGTTGCGCACTTAAAGTCACCTTCTCTCCCAAGTTTAACAGTTGAAATGAGAAATACTGCGCTGCTTTTCGAAAATTTATATTATTCTCAATCGTTTTGATCACGTGACAACTCACTCATGCGTTCAAATCAGTAGTATAATATATGTTATCAAGAAATTATGTTATAAGAATCTGATAATTATTAGAAAAGTGTGAAGCATAAATCATTCTGTGATATTGATAAGTGATGTAGTAAAAATTCATATAGTTTAGTTTTGAAAATAGGTCATTTAAAATACGAAATGTTAAAATTAAAGATTATATTCATGTAGGGTATGTATCAATAGAACTATAAACACGGTATTAATATTTTAAGCAACTTGATGGATGATAATTCAGAAATCTTAGAAGTGTAAGATGAAACATATGATAATTTGATTAATAATATAGACTGAATAACTCGGACTAATTTTAATATATCAAGTGATTGTAGCAATACGAAATGTCACGTAGGACCAATTCATATAAGGTGAAAATTGAGTATAATCAATTTTTAACTCTATTGCTGTCCTAAGTCTATATCTATCTTAATTGTGTAATGTAAAAATATACAAGGGAAGAATCAAGTCCAATGTCGATAAATATTGTGGTATTGGTTTAAAAAATGAAAAATCATCGAATTTCACTGAATGAGAAAGTATAAAAATTTGATTAAATAATGTTTTGAGTATAAAAATTAAGTTCAAATGTGATAAATTATGGAAATTAGTTTGTAAACTCTTATTTTTATATGTACAATCATGAAAAAAGAAAAACATTAATGTGAAATTTCCAGTTAAATAGTAATGTTTACTAATAAGAAGGGATTATAGAATTTAATTGGATAGATAAAATTTAGACGGAACATAATAAAATTATATGGAAAACGTTAGGTTTTTAATATGAAATTAATAAAATATAGTTAACTCATGTTTCATTCGATAAGAAATTTAAAAAAATATCAACTTAAAAAATATACAATATGTATTTTAAAATTTTAGTAAAATCGTTTTGACTTGATGAGATAGAGTCAAGAAAAATCACAAGTTGATATGACAAAAATAAACGACAAAAGCTTTTTCAGTTAAACAATATTTATTCATCATTTTCAACAGTTATAGGAGGACATATACATTTTTAAAATATACAGATATTCAAATCAAGTTTATGACTTAACAAAGTTTGCATTTTTCATTTATGCATGTTGATCAGATGATGAATAAACTCCCTCTGGAGATAAAAGATAATTTTACAGTGTTTACAACTATATTTCTTAGGGTGAACTTTTTTATGATGTAAAAATTCAACTTCATCATACAATTTAATGTTGCAGTATTTACATTCATATTCCTTGGGATGAACTTTTTTATGTTTAGTTAAAGCAGACTTTGTTAAAAAAGAGTTGGAACATTTATCACAATCATAAAACTTCTTATGAGATCTCTTGTGAATTGTTAACAGAAACTTTTGTAAATAATCTTTCACGCATTGATCGCATTTGTATGTAGTAGATGTCCTGGAATGAGTTACACTATGTCGTTTTAAATCACTGCTTTGGATGAATGTCTTTGAGCATATTTCACATTCAAAGGGTTTTTTCTCCAAATGGGATATTTGATGTCTGTTTAATGCATTCTTTTTTGAATAGGATTTCTCGCATTGATTGCAAGAAAAAGCTGGTTTTAGTTGTTCTGTTGAAGAGAGCAATATTTCAATGTTCGAAGCATGTGCTTCTTGACTGGGTATAGCTGAATTCATATCCTTTAAGTAAGATTGACTTGAATCTTCCTCTGCTAAAGACATTTCTTGCATATTACTCATTTTAGTTAAACTAGAGAATATAAGCTGACATCTTCATATAACGAAAACAGCAAACAGTATAAAAAATTCGACTCGTTTCACTCAAAGCTATAAAATTATAGGAGGCGCTGTTGTTTTTTAGGTCATAGGATTGGTTTGAAAAGTGAAAAATTGCTGAATTTCGTTAAATCTGAAAGTACTGGATTTGATTAAATAATGCTTTGGTATAAAAATTAAGATCGAATGTAGAAAAATCCAGTGAAATGTAATAAAAATAAGGATACTAATTTGTAAACTCTTATTTTTTATGCACATTCATGAAAATATTTTTTAAATATGAAATTTTCAGTCATTGATTAGCTTAAATTTAATTTATTTTTGTTTAGTAATGAGTATTTCTTGAAGTGTGTCTCGTTGAAAGCTTAAAATTCTACATAGCTAGCATCCAAAAAGATGATTAACTCTCAAACTAGTGTAAAAGTTAATCAAATTCGTTAAAATTCGTCTTTTTCATTAAAAATCACATTTTCTTTTTGTTATTTTTTTAATTATTAAAATTCATTAAGGTAATGGTTGTTCAAAAACTAAAATATATATTTAAATGTTCCTCATTTAAGTTCTTATTCTTATCTTGTAGCTGAAAAAAGAAAATCTAAAGAAATCTGTTTTTATTTTTCTTCTTAAAAATTGATATTTTCCATTGTGTTGTTTAATTATTGATATTGAGGTTGAACGTGTTAACTACAACAATTAGTATCTGTTAAAAAGATTCATATAATTTCACGTAAAAGCAATTTGAAAGTGAATGCAATTTCATAAACAAAATTCTCGTGTAGGAACTAGTGTTGAAAAACATGGGTTATGTTCAAAATGCAGTTAATGTTTACTTATTGATCTAAAAATTCTCAAAATGTGTCTGAATATGTGAAATATAGTGTTTAAGTACAGGTATAGTTAATTCATCTGTCAATAAATTGGGTATCTAATAATAAATAAGTAATTATTCATTAAACTCTAAAAATTATGCTTGTAATAATGTAAAAATATTGACACTTTCATTTACAGAATATGGAAAGAAAAAAAAAATCAAATTGTCAACGTATCACCATACATACTTGAAAACAAGTGACGTCAACCTATTGTACCCGTCACCCTTCAAGGGGAGGGATGCAGGATTTCCCTATGAACTTGAAAGGAATGTAGATGTATTTTGCGAAAGAAAAGAAAATCTGCTCATATTTTTTTTCATAAGAACTGATATGTTGAATTATAATCGTACAGTGGTCTAAACATAGTAAAATCAATTAGGTTGGTGTAAAAATTACTAAGTGTAAGATAAAATTGGTTATTTACCTAGAAATATTCACATTTAAAATGTAGTAAAATTAAGTAATTGGTTTGAAAACTCAAAATTTTATATGAAAATGATAAAACTTAAAGATAATAATGAATAAAAACATTGAATGGGTTCAAAGTATTATATAAAGATGTAAAAATCATTATTGGATTAATATAATTAATCTTTTTCTTTAAAAATTCGATATTATTCTTTGTTATTTGTTTAATTATCAAAACTCATTAAGGTAATGGTTGATCAAAAACTAAATTATATGTTTAAATTTTCCTTTCAAGCTGATATCTCTATATTATAGTTGAAAAATAAAACAACTCTAAAAGAATATGCTTTTTTCGTTAAAAATTTATATTTTCATTGTTTTGTTTAATTAATAATACTCATTACGGTGTTGTTCATTCAAATGTATGTTTAACATTCATCATTTAAGTTGATATTCCAATCTTGTAGTTGAGAAACAATCTGCAGAAATTAGCTTTTTTCATTAAAAATTGATATTTTCCATTGTTTTGCCTAATTAATAATACTCATTAAGGTAAAGGTTGATCAAAATTAAATATATATGATTCACTTTTGTCTTTCAAGTTGATATTCTGATCGTATAGTAGAAAAAATGCTAAGAAATATTCTTTTTTTCCATTAAAAATTGATATTTTTGCTATTTTGCTTAATTAATCATGCTCATTAAGGTGTTAATCATCCAGAAATCAAATATATGTTTAACTTTCTCCATTTAAATGGATATTTTGATCTTGCAGTTGAATAAAATCTGCAGAAAGCAGATTTTTTTCCTAAGAAATTCATATTTTCCACTGTTTTGCTTAATTAATAATACTCATTAAGGTAAAGATTCTTCAAAATTCAAATGTACGCGTTTAACTTTCCCCATTTAATAGTATATTCTGATCTTGTACTTAAAAAAATTCAGCTTTTTTCATTAAAAATTGATATTTTTCATTGTTTTGTTTAATTAATAATACTCAGTAAGGTAAAGATTGTTCAAAATTCAAATATATGTTTGACTTTCTCCATTTAAGTCGATATTCTGATCTTACAGTTAAAAGAAAATCTACAGAAATCAGCTTTTTCCCTTAAAAATTGTTATTTTCCATTGTTTTTCTTAATTAATAATACTCATTAAGGTAAAGGTTGTTCAAAATTCAAATATATGTTTAACTTTCTCCATTTAATTTGTTATTCTGATCTTACAATTGAAAAAATTCAGCTTTTTTCATTAAAAATTGATATTTTTCATTGTTTTGCTTAATTAATAATACTCATTAAGGTAAAGATTGTTCAAAATTCAAATATATGTTTAACTTTCTCCATTTAATTTGTTATTCTGATCTTACAATTGAAGGGAAATCTACAGAAATCAGCTTTTTCCTAAAAAATTGATATTTTCCATTGTTTTGCTTAATTAATAATACTCATTACGGTAAAGGTTGTTCAAAATTCAAATGTAAATTTAATCTTCGTCTTATAGTATGATAATTTAGTCGATCTAACGTTCAACTCTCATGTTATAGCAGAAAAATACTCTAAAAACGCCATTTTTCCCGCTAGGGGGCGGTGGCGGAGGGGGTACCAGAGGCGATGTTGGAGGGTGCGGTGCTGGGTGGGGGATCGAAGAGGGTGCGGGACCGGAGGGGGTGTCGGAGGGAGGGGGGGACGGAAGGCGGTGTCGGAGGGGGGTACCAAAGGGTGCACGGTGCACCCGTGCACCCTGCTGAGCCAGAACTCTCCTTTTCCTACTACTTATATTGGAACCAAAAAAAGTAGAATCCTTGATGAAATGCAAGAAAATTTTATTCTCTCCTTGTAAAAAAATAGCCTGAAGGTGGTCGTTGATAGACAATTTTTCACTAGCCACTTACTTTGTCTCATTGACTGGTCCTGTGGCCAGTGGCTAGTGCTAATTTTGCCCTTTAGGGAAGGGCATAGACGTAAAACTCCAAACATCAGTTGGGAAGGAAAAAAAGAGACAAAAACCCCTGAAAGGCGGACTCAAATATACACTGGCCTCCAAAATTTAAGGTACAGGGACTGGATGCTTTCGATTGTACACGGCTTGTCGAATATCTGCGAAAATTATTGGCGAATTGTTCTTGAACTTCTGGGATGTAAAGAACATCTTTGATTTCATATTTCTCGGTGAAGATTTAGTCGGAAAGACAATTAGGGGGCTAATAATAAATTGAATAATAAAATAATATTTGCGATCACCTATGTAATAGAAAATGCTGAAAATGGTTTTTCACTGTGTTAAATGACTACTTTGGCCCTGTTCAACGTTTGTGTGCATTTGTGTAAGTTGAGCACTCATATTCGTGAAGATGTTATTGTGTCTGTGAAAAATTCAAAAGTTTTTTTTATAGCATACAGAGTTATCCACCAAATTTAACACCACTTTCTGAAAACTTGACAAAGAATAGTAGCAGTAGTAGGGGGAGTAGTACACAGTGAGATATGATACACAGTGAAACAGCAGCCATTTTGACATATAGTTGTAACTTTTTCTCCAAGCTGGTACATACACATAACGACTTCATCTTATGCAACACGTGGATGTAGTTTCGGCACTTCTGTTACTCGTCCGACAAAATAGTAAATAATACTTTATTTTATAGGGGTTAAAGTTACATAAACATCTATTTTAGAGTTTATTTCCTTCAATATGACATATATTTACTTACCCAAACCTAGCTATATCTAATAATAGACTATTTCGACAAACGACATAAACTTTTTAATGCGATCAGATTGATGCAACAGATGTGGCATTCATTTTGTTACAACGTAACGAAAGTACACAGTGAAACACACAGTTGTGGTACAGAGTGAGACGTGTCTTATTGTGTACCTACTATGTGGTTCTGATGTTAAGGAAAAGTTATTTATTAATAAAAGAAAGTTTTTCTCTCTTTCTCTTTCTCTCTCTGTGTGTAGGTGTTCTATGACTAGGGAAATCTACTAAACGTAAGAGGCTGAAAATTTGCAGGAAGGTAGCCCAAGGTCTGCCATTGTCTACCCGAGGCTCATATTTTTAATATTTTGAAAATCTAGAAATATTAATTAGAAATCATAAACTGCAGAAAATTATTGATAGAGTGTAAAAATGTTTGATTTATGAACATATATATACATTGTCTCACTGTGTACCACAAGTGGTACACAGTGAGACGATTTCCGATACTCCTTTATGCTGCTTTTGTGCTTTTATAAATTACTTTTTTTAAACCATTTATAGATTAATGTGTATCGTATTTGTGTAGCTTAAAGATGTAGCAATTTTTTTTTTCAAAAGTATAAAAATCGTCGCCATTCGTTAAGTAATAATCATTTTCGTCTCACTGTGTACTACTCCCCCCTATACTGCAATTAAAACATGAATATATTGAATATTTGATGAGATATGGGCGTTTTTAATGAAATACTTTTTAACTGTGCTTGCGTGGAAGATTTCAAACTTTTATTTCATACTTTGGTTGGCAGCCTTTCTGGGCAACTTCTATAAAAAGTTCAGTCGAATATTGTGAAAACTCAAAGATACAGTTAGTTCTAAATATTGAAAAGTCGTGGAAAATCCCTTATACTAAAGCTATTTTTAGAAAGCAAATCACTATATCACCCCTATCTTTGCGAATTTTCGAGATATTTGACTGGACTTTTTATATATAAGTTGTTCTAAATAGCTGACTACCAAATTATGAAATAAAAATTTTAGAATCTTCCACGCATGCGCAGTTAAAAATTGTCATACAAATGCCCACATTTCAGAAAATATTCAGTATATTCATGTTTTAATTGCAGTACACTGTAGCTACTGTTCTTTGTCAGGTTTTCGGAAAGTTGGGTTAAATTTGATTAAAAACACTATAAGCTATAAACAAAAAACTTTTGAATTTTTCCCAGACATAATAACATCTTCATGGATATGAGTGCTATGCTTACACAATTGCACGCAAACGTTGAACAGGACCCAAATAGTCATTTAACACAACGACAAAACAATTTCAACATTTTCTGTTGCATAAGTGATCGCAAATATTATTTTATTATTAAATTTATTATTAGCCCTCTAATTGTCCTCCCGACTAAATCTTCACCGAAAAATATGAAATCAAACATGTTCTTTACATCCCAGAAGTTCAAGAACAATTCGTCAAACCGTGTGCAATCGAAAGCATCCAGCCCCTGTACCTTAAGTTTGGGAGGCCAATGTATATATCGAGAGATGCGCAGATAACGGAGTCAAATTGATATTTAAAAGGGTAAGTTAAATAAGACCATGATAATAATAGTTAAAGCAAGGGCAGAAAATTATTAGTTACTGATAAGAACTGTAAAGAGGGGGGGGGGGTAATATGGGGATTATCAATAGTAGATTCATTGTTTGTGTTTCTGCGGTTGGCATTTGTAATTGTCATTCAACTGTCTGTTACTTGCCCTATGGCCAGTACCAGTTGCGTCATGCTCTATGTGATCATGGGTGGAGTCAATGACGTCGGAGAAAACGTAACACATTTTCGTTATACCTGCAGATTTCTAAAATCTGGAAGGAAGCAGTGACTTCTGAACCCAATAAATCCAGTCGACACATTGTAAAACAAACGTATAAAAACAGTGTTTATATGGGAAAAAACTTTAAAAAAAGATAGGAATTCAAAGTGGAAAATAATTTATTTAATATAAATACGTGTACATTAAAACACAGAGTAATTGCGTCAAATATGTATATTTAATTTAATCATAAAATTATTGAAATGTGAATGTTAATTAAGTATTATATAAATCTTAAACTATGCACAGTTAGAAGATAAAGTTAGGCAAGACAAAGTAAATATATACATATGTATAAGCTAAGCAATCATGATACTAGAGAATATTAGGAAAAGAATATTTGATATTTAGATATTGTCATATAAAAGTACATATAAATATTTTTTTAAAATGAGAATCTGTGGGTTTATTTTGCACTATAAAAATCAAAATATACTTTAAACCTTTGTTTTTCTAGTAGAAAGATTATCTTTTTTAAGTCTTATCACACGCTATATAAAATTATCAGACTCAAACTGTTACGAAGAACATTGCTACTCTAATATATTTGAACTAATAGTTTGCTGTATTAAACAGATTATTCTCAAAAGTTATTAAAAAGTAATATTATTAATATTTACTATGTATTTTCGTCTTAATCTTTATTCCCGGAGAAATGTTTTAAAAATTATAGATATTGGTTTTGTATATAGTTAAACCAGATTGTTTTTCAGAAAAATAATTTTTATGCAAAATCCTAGTACGGTTTATTTATCAAGGACTTTGGCCACGGCCAGCCAAAGGATTAAGTGCTTTTCCGTTTGCAAAGGAAAAAAAATATACATATGTAACATTTTAACGAAATGACAGTATTCACTGAAATTAACTTTATTAAGTTTTATTTAAATAATCGAAAAGGTGGCAATCAATTTCCATAGCTGCTTACAGGATAGACTTCAGACAGCAAGTGGCGTTGAGGTATCTCTCTGAAATTTCTCATCTCGTACGGTTACCAGTTAAAAAGGGCCATGTGTTGCTATTAATTTAACTATAAAATGGATTAATTGGCTACCCTACCAAACTCGTGATTATTAGTAATTGGGCCCGTATCCAAACTGAGGGGCGATTCATTACAAAAATTAATTAATATGTCTAATCTTTATAATTTTCTTACATATATATATATATATATATAACCATCTCTTCCCCGAGCATTATTTTTATATTATCCTATTTTTCTGTTGTTAGTAATATTTTCTTGTTGTTGGTAATATTCATCCCTTATCCCATTTCGATCGTGATATACATCAACTAATCCAATACTACATTGCAAAACTGTTTTTATCCTAAACCGAATAACTACTCTCTGATAATCTAAACTGGTGAGGAAAGCAGATAATTTCTCTCGAAACTATATTCGTGGTGTACTAACATCATATGGAGCAAAAAGTTTTTTTTCATCGTTTGTTTCATCTTCAGTCATCATCTGCCATTGCTTAATGACTTGTATGTTCCGTATTACTTAAAACCCCTGAAGTTTGATTATAGAAGACCAATACAACACACTTATACACGAAGAAAATTTTTCTTCATGTCGGTTCATGTGATTTACAGAATACAAAATTGCGACGAATAAAATTACTTTTAAAATTATCCAAAAAATAAAATAGTTGAAAGTATCATCTTTATGTAAAAATTACAATTATACAAATCGACCATAACAAGGCATTCATGGAAGCACGACCATATCTTTAATTCGTCCGATACTAAAATTAACTCAAAGTTTACCAAAGTAGGTGTTACTAAGCAACATCGGATATTAGCTATAAGAAATTTTGTTAGAAGAAAAAATACGTATTCTCTTTATACTTAACGAAAACCTAACAAAAAACGTACATGGTCATACTCTGTGCACTGCCCATGGGACCCTCGCTTGATAAATTCCTTCAAAATTGGTAAAAATATAATTTTAGATGGCAACTTGTTAACCATTTTCTTTAAAATAAAAAAAATTTCTTGTAAAACCCGTGAAAACGGAATCCTAGCGTAAACAGAAGTTTGTTAACAATCCCAACCAATAAATAAAAAAAAAAAATTAAAATATATACGATACAATTACAGCAGATAGTATACCTGTTAAGCTAGAAAGTTTCCTAAAACAGAAACTTTGTTTGGTTCACTTGCGATTCCGTATTGGCAAGTATTACTTTATAATGCATTTACTGATTAAACAGATACCTTGTTTATAACACTGATAGTGGGATAGTTGGATTAACAGATAGTTGGATAACACTGACAGTGAACTTTGCAATTTTAATTTCTACTTCAATAGTAAATCATAGCGATAGAAGTGAGTGCAGAAGATTGAATCCCTGGATTTAAATTTTATGTTTGGGAATGCAAGCACTCCGGGCTTCTGTGTAACTTTCAGAAAATTGAATTTCATTTATCAGGTAAAATAGTTAACAAAATTCTATTTAGAAATATTGAGGGCTTACTTGCAATTGTTACGAATATGGTGATATAGGTGACAATGAGAATCAATAAAGGTAGCAGAAACATCAGTACGAGGCTGAGGGTGGTATAGAATGGTTCCTGCCAAGCTGCAGTGTAGAAACCATACGTCACACATTGGAAGAAATCTTCAATAAAAGGTCCTCTCATCACACTGAAGATGAAAGCCTAAAAAAAGATAAAAATGAAAATTAACATAATAAGTTACATGTTTAATATATAATCTAGATGATTAATTTATATTGGTTTATCCGGCTAACATACCTAATTTATCTAGCTAATCTATATTCCTTCATCCAGTTCTTTAATATGTAATGCATAAAATAGAATCTTTCTGTGGCATGTCCTTGCGATGCCCGTTTTTAGTTTCTTTTTTCAATATATATACCGGGTGTCCCAAAAAGGACTGACTGATTTTAAAATTCAATAACTTGCAAACGGTGACAGATATTAAAAAAATTCTTGCAGGAAGGTTATACATAAGGTCAAAAGTTTTATTACAGTGATTTTCAATTTTAGTTAGATTTACAAACAATAGATGGCGCTGTGAGCAATAGTCGCTAAATACAGGCTCGATTTTTGGTCCTTTATCTTGTTTCATGCAGAAAAAGGAGATGGAAATGTATTATCCGGGCCACGAAGTACCAAAAATCGAGCCTGAATTTAGCGACTATTGCTCACAGCGCCATCTATTGTTTGTAAATCGAACTAAAATTGAAAATCACTGTAATAAAACTTTTGACCTTATGCTTAACCCTCCTGCAAGAATTTTTTTAATATCTGTCACCGTTTGCAAGTTATTGAATTTTAAAATCAGTCAGTCCTTTTTGGGACACCCGGTATATATATTAATAATAAAGTCTAGAACTTGATGCGATTGTGTATGTGGTAATTAAAAATTAATAAGGATTTTTTAAACAAATCTAAAAAATTGTGGTTTATAAATTAATGTAAAGTGTGCTCTGACTCCAGCTCTTATTTCTATAGCAAGTAGACACAGTTGCAGATTGCAATTCTAGTCTACTTCTTACACATCATTTTTAGACGTTATTGAGAGCCATGCTTGATCAAGTACTTTTCATTTAAATTTCGCATACAGTAATCGATACCTCACAATCACGATTCAAATACTAGGGGTGTTCAAATGAAAGTGATTCCAAGCGTCGTATGCGAACAGTTTTCAACGTCTTTTCGTGATACAAACGCGATTGTGAAGGTGTGTGTACCACTAGGGTGGTCACAAGAAATCAGTTTTCGATTTTTTTCGGGGGGACCCCCCAAAAAGTTGCCAATTGACTAGAAAATGAGATACGCTAAGTTTCAGCTCATTTGGATAATATTAACCCGTGCCTCATTGAGGTTTAAGTTTGAAAAAAACGTGATTTTTCTCAAAAAAATGCTGTTTTTCCTTCATGAAATGAATACAATTGAACCTAGAAACATAATGCAGGTCTCATTTTATAAAAAAAAGTTTTGCTTTGAAGAACCACACACCATTTTTTTCTAAAAATGTATCGATTTAAAAATATGCGCATTTTTCAGGACCAGACTTCACCTGAATCCTAAAAATTGACTTTTTATGAAAAAGCGAAAAAAAAAATTTGTAACATTCCATTTCATCTGCTTTCCACCTTTTGTTTTTCTTTTTTTCGTTTTGTGAAGTCCAATAAAGTGTTTGATTAAAAAATTTTAAACTGAAAGAATTTAAAAAAAAGGGAGGGCAAAGGAAGTATAGAAATGAGGGCAAATAATGCTCAATTGCATTTTATTATTAAAGTTGTGTTACAAGAAAGGAGGTATAATAAAGAAAATAAATTATTTTTCCTTACAACTGTCACGTTAACCCTTTACGGCATAGAAAAATTCTGTTCGTAAAAGGATGTCTACCCCGGAATTTACAAACGACATTTTTAGAAATTAAAATCACATTACTCTAACCTTTCATTGTAAAAGCAAAATTATTAAAATATTCTTCGTGCCGTTTGTAAGTTTGGAATTAAAATTAGGTGGTCCCGGCGTGGGACACTGCGCCGGAAAGGATTGAAGTGGTAATGGTTTAGATAAGTTGTCTTATGTTGACTTTTTTAACCAAAGTATTATCTAAAAATGAAAATGCAACTTGATCCGAGTTAAGATACCAAAGGCGGTTTGTCATTTTAGCAAGTGCTTTGTCTGTAACCTATTTATCAAATTTTCTGTAGTGAACAAGTGATTTTATTATTTGCTGGTCTTGAATTGGGGGCTAAAGTGGCAGTGGAAGTATTGAAGCACGTTTTTGCATAAATATTGATTAAAAATAAGAAAAGATCTCTGATACCTTCTTTTTCTAAATTTGTTATTGAAAGATGATCCCTGAAACAATATATTTTGAGAGAATGAATGGCCTGTGCCTCCATCCATCTGACATGATTAAAAGTACCAGGTGCTTTGAAAAAAGTCTTTTGCAGGAAGGAGTTCTATAAAAATTAAACAAATTTGGATAAACTCTTTATAATCATCCCTGAGCTGTTAATTTTTAAGAGTTCCTGTAAGAAAATTTGAAATTTCTTCTAAATTAACTATTTATACCTAGTATTTCATCTTCAATAACATTTGTATACTTACTCTGGTTTAATTTAGACCACCCAATCAGAATTGGTTTATAATCTGGCTGAGGGACAGTGATTATGCCCATTTTACAATCAAGAACAGCTTTTAGGAAAATTTCTAAATTATGCTGGAGGCATGGTAAATACAGAAAAGTTTTCCTTTAAGAATTGCTATAGAAAAATGCAGGTTAACTCTGAGGCGACCTGTGCTTGCAGTTGTATCAAAAAATATTGCCTGGATTTTACCAACTTCCTCCCACTCTTCAACTGCTGAAAATACAGCTTTCGCCTGAATTATTCCGATACTATTTTCAAATTGAGGAACTCGTAGTAACTGTTTTTTCTTTATTCAAAAAATGGTGAAGCAGTTTTCCACCCCAGTGAACAACAGTTCTCTCTAAACGGGAATTTTAAAATCTGTTTTTGATGAGCTCAGTTTTTTGTTTACGAAACAGTTATTTGTGGTTAGCTAGTGGATGTATTCTAAGTCTAGCAGCTTCTCTGGTCTTCAGTTCATTTTGCGAATATTATAAAATAAAATACATAAAACTTGACAATTACTTGGCTGCTTACTGTGGATGATTTCATGAGACATGTGGCCAATTTAAAAAAACTTACATTTCTGCCATCATATCAAGATGGGGAAGGGGTTTTACGGAATGTTTCGTCAATTCTAAAAATAGATAACCATAACAGATAACAAAAACAGCCTTGTAATAAAAAGAGAAATTCAGAGGTTCAACTTCAACACAAATCGAAAAGCTCTTTCTTACTAGACACAGAACTAGATAACTAATAATCAATTATAATTCGTGAAATATTTTTAAAGTTACAAAAATTGTTCACTTATTTTTGTCTATTAATAAAAATAATACAAAAAAATTATCAAAGTAATAAAATTTTTAATTTGTCATTTTTTACCTATGTTTCAAAAATGCAGAGTTTGAGGGTATGGTTCACTAGATGTCCTGAAAAATACTAACTGTTCATTAAATATAAGTTTTCATGAGAGTAAAAGTTCAAGGCAACAACAGTTTCTGTGAAATAAAACAAGAATCAGGTTTCTAAGACAAATATTTTTCACATAAGGAAAGAAAAACGACAATTTTTTGCCAAAAATTGCAAATTTTCAAGAATTCAACCTCGATGAGGCACGGGTTAATATTATTTATTTGAGCTGAAACTTTGCCAATCTCATTTTCTAACTAATTGGCAACTTTTAGGAGGGTCCCCCCGAAGAAAACGTTAAAAATTTTTTTCGCCATGTTGCTTGTGACCACCCTAGTGTACCACGCAAGCGCAAGCAGATTTGTGATAACTTCATTCGTAAGGACATGGCATTCAGTTAAAAATGGCTAGTGTGGATGCAACTGCGTCCAAAACGGGTCAGAGAGCTGTGATTAAGTTTTTAACACTGGAAGAGTGTAAGTCGGTGAATATTCATCACACAATGCTGGCTGTGTACGGTGACACGTGTGTGGCAAAGCCTATGGTGACGAGGTGATCGAGCACGTTTAGAAACGGTCGACAGGAGACAACGGATTTGCCGTGGCCGGGTCAGGTGCACAAAGATGTGACCTTGTCACCGTGGGCTTTGACACACACGTGTCACCGTACACAGCCATCATTCTGTGATGAATATTCACCGGCTTACACACTTCCAGTGTTAAAAACTGTATAACAGCTCGCTGATCCGTTTTAGACGCAGTTGCATCCACACAAACCATTTTTAACTGAATGCCACGTCCTTACGAATGGAGTTATCCAGTGTTGTAATTGTAAAAAAACCAGAGAGTATACGGTATAGGCAGAGGATATACGCTGACGTCATGAACATTAATAGCTATGGTATACGTTAATGCTTTATTTGAGAAACAGAGGGTGTACGGAGCTCCTTAAAAAAATCCAGAAGGTACACGGCGTGTACCCCCGTGTACCCTCCACTACATCCCTGGAGTTATCACAAATCTGCTTGAGCTTGCGCACGCGTGGTACATACATCTTCACTATCGCATTTGTTTCAAGAAAATACATTGAAAACAGTTCGCATGCGACGCTTCGAATCACTTTCATTTGAGCACGCCTTATACATGCTGTGCTATATGTAAACACAGGAAACAGCTTAAAAATGTGCCACATACGGATAAAGCTTAAACTTTTATAGAAACCTTTATTTACATTATGTGCACAAAGTACCAAGAATTTTTCAATAAACAACAACAAAATATTTTATTCATAAAAATTTACTTTGTCACCTTCAAAATTGCCCCATCGAGTTCAATACAACTTTGCCAACGAAATACCCAATAGTTCATACATTTTTCGTATGCAGATTGTGGTGTGATTTTTAGCTTTTTCAGCGAATTTTCTTTTATTTCTACGATTAATTCAAAATTCCTTCCTCGAAGAGGTAGTTTTAGCTATGGGAACAGGAAAAAGTCTCACGGAGCCATATCAGGCGAGTACTGTGCTTACTCTATGACATCCGTTGGGTTTTGATTCAAAACTCTTGCACAACGATAAGACAAAATTGACCGGTTTCGAAACCAAATAACGCGTTTCATGCCCACAATGTTAGCCATAATGCTATGAATGGACTTAAAAGACATGTTTACCTCTTGAGCCAACTCTTGAAAACTCATACGACGATTTTTGAACACAAGTTTCTTATTTTTATCGATGTTTGAGTCATTAGTAGACGTTGAAGGGCGATCGGAATGAGTCAAATCAACTGCCACTTCTCGGCTCTCGTTGAATGCTTTATACAATTTCATATGCCTGTGTTTTTGACATGCACGATTCTCCGTAGGTCTTCTACAACATTTTCAGTGATTCGGTACACGAAAGTTTGTTTGAAACACAAAATTTAAGCTACAATTTTTGTTCGACTTTTACGATCTTTAAAATTGCGATTTTTTAAATATTTTTTTCATTCATTTTAAACTTCGTTAAAATTATTACTCAGTCTTCATTTGAACGCGATTTGATAAAAATGTCAATTAAAACTGTAATTCCCTAACTTACAGCTTATGAACATATAATCTGAAAATCTTTTTTACATACATAGTTTGCAAAAATTTATGTAATTTTTACAAATTATATTGTAAAAATCACAAAGCATTCCAAAGTATGTCTGAAAAACCAGGCTGCTGTCAACACACTAAGTCACAGATGGCGCACAAATTCCGCGTTGTAATTCGGTATAGTTGTCCCAAATTACAGAAAAAAAATTGCCGTAATATCTTTTATGCGCGTCTTTTAAATGATAAATTCCGGATATATTTTACACAGCATGTATGCGTCGGCTGGAAAGCTGTAAATTATTTCTTGTAATTTAAATATTCACAATAGTTTCTTTAGAAGTTTATCAAACCATAATTAATGAAAAAACTTTAAATGAAATTGGACATCCTCTGCAAGATATAACAACGGTAAAAAAGAAAACAGACATTGGTGTGACACGCACCATGATGAGCACTGAATTTATTATTATTATTATTTTTTTTTTTTTTGCATACGCCGAAAAGATCCTTTTGATATAGGAGTTCAAATAAGATCATGTTACAAGAGTTTAAAATATATAAGAGGAAAAGGGAGCACATCCTAACAACGTCCAATTCTTCGACTTAACATCAACAGAAATATTTAAAAAATTGTTAGTAGATGATAGGATTAATATCAACTATTGACATTTTAAAAAAGATTTTTTACCTGATGTTAATTGGGTGAAATGAACGTTATTCCATATGCCCCTATTTCTCTACAATATTTGAAGGAAAACAGACCAAGACACAATGCAAATGTAGAATCGTATCGACGCGAGACGCTTCTATGTTATAGTATCTAAGTCATTGGCGGCATAGTTCAGCTAAACACATTAAAACTGAAGAACAAATCCAAAACATAAGTACGGAATATGTTCAAGCACTTCAAAACGCTGCATTTTGATGGAAATGCATAGTCTTAACCTGAAAAAGTTAATCTCTATTAATAAAAACTTATCTTCAAATTTATTTTGTTTTCTACAAAGAATAAAAATAAATTTTAAATAATTTTATTTTATTGCTCGACAATAAATTACATATACTATAATATATATAATTTATGGAATATATACTATATTATATTATATATGGAATATATAATATAATTTTGGAATATATACTATTTCAAAAATATAATGCCATGTAGTAGGGTTGATGAACGAAAAAAGGCTTTAATCTGCGTTAATCCTTAAAGTTTTCACTCAGCAGTGTCATAAAAATTGCCTGCGTCTGTATCCTTATGTGGGATCATGGGGCGTATTTGATCCCAGCCATATTTTAGAAAAATGATAAAAAAAATTAAATATTATGAATTATGTTATGACCTTCCTCGAATTACGTTTTAAAACCTCCATAACAATGCTACACAAATTCAACTGCTTGTTTTTGGTATTGATATTGGTTACACGTTTGTTGAGATTGAGATCATATTTGACTCCATAGTACTAACAGCGTAGCAAGTAAATTCTCCCTTTACCCAGTTTTTAGAGGTGTAGAGTAGATATCTGTATGAGCCTAAACATTTAGACCTAAACCCGACTCGAAAATTAAAAAAAAAATTAAATATAAAATCGGACCTGACCCCGAAAAGACTAACTTTAAAAAAGTTAAAATATCAACCCGATCCCGACCTGAATAAAACACAATGAAATCAACTACGACCCATCCCAGCTTGAATCAATTTTTGCTTTAAAGACAGATATAACAATCAATATTATCCTACATTTAAAAATCTTTTAAGAGTAAGTCTCATACATATCTATGCAAAAAGATTTTCAGATTATATGTTCTCAAGCTGTAGAATATGGAATTACAGTTTTAATTACCCTTTTTATCAAATCGCATTCAAATGAAAGCTCAGTAACTAATTTTAAAGAAGTTTAAAAGGAAAGAAAAAAATAATCACAAAAAATATAATCAATAAAAAAACATAAGACTTCTAATTTATTATACTAAATTAAAGGTTTAAAGATTTTTTAATAAATGAACAATATCATCTTTTTTTTTTTCCTTTGATGACTCCACTCCCAGTTCTACCCGAACCAAATATAATAGAAGGGAAATGTCCTGAGCTTGGGCCCATGCAGCCCTCTTGCATAGAGTTTAGCATCTTGAATTATAGAACATCAAATTTTATTACATAGCATCTTTTAACAAAAGCTTAAAGACACAGAGGCAGAAACTATTAGTTTTTCACTGATGAAGGCCGAGTAAGTTTCGGTTGAAAACGTTTTGATTTTAAAAGGACTTTAATGTATTTTTGAATGATTTTATATTATATTTTACGCATCTTAAACAATGTATATACATTTATTTGTACTTTTATGAATTTTAATTTTTAAGTATTATGTCTTAAAAGAAAATGCACGGAAGAACATGACGTAATTCACACGAGCTTAAAAATTATCTTAATGATGTCTGGGGGTCAAACACGTCCAATATTACCGTATGAAAATTAAAGGCATCATCAACAAAAGACACTAATAATCGCCACCTAAATTAGGAAATCTGAAAAAAAGTAACACTTTCCATAATATTTAAAAATTACATTTTTACAATATTTTTGTTAAACATTGTTGAATGCACATTGACCTCAAACTTAATTTTTATCTGAATCAGGGTTATATAACTTTTCGCACATTAACCCCTTGGGTACACATTTGTTTCAGGGCAGCGACTGGCGGTTATTTTTTAAATTTCATCTCGCTCTACTTTTTCAAAACAAAAATCTTTCATATACGCTTTTCAAGAGAAATGTACCACAATTTTTTCTTTAAATGCTGGTATGAATAGAATATAAAAATAAACACCAGTAGCTAAATGCATGACGAGTCTCAGTCGTCAAATTTACCTAACGGATTAACGAGTTTATGAATATAAAAACCGTTATAACATCCGTTTTTCAAACATTTATTTTTAAACACTCATTACAAATAAACGATTTAAAATCTACTTTTATTTTCTTAATCTGCCTTATGACACAGTAATTTATTACCTAAATATTATCTTTTATTTTCGTTTCGGATAATTTATATTTAAATTAATTTTGAACTTAACTTACACCCCTGTCCAAAGCATTTAAGCCAATAAACTCTAATGTCCCCTCTTAAAATTTTATGCCTTTAGCTAATGAAGATGCAAATTTATTTGCGATCGATAATAGATTCAGGGGGAACCGAGAAAAACACCATTAGTTTCACTAATAGCATTTCACTTAACATCATGTACCTAATCAGCTAAAGTGTCTTCATTATACTTTTTTCCTGCGGCACACAGAATTGAATTTTATGGCATTTAACTCAATTTACTGATGGGATCTTATTTGGAATTGACCATATCTTTTTAATTTTTAATGTTTAATATTACATCCTAGCCAGAGTTAACGTATAGTTTAAAATCACTAATAAAGATCTTTGAAAATATATATATTAAATTGTTTGCTGTATAATTATGCATGAAAATCACTTAAAATCAATCATCCAAATAAAACTAAATGTTGCTAAATGTGAAAAAAATACACTTAAAAGGCATATAAATACCTTTATCCAGATCGACATATGTTTCATTACTCAAACGGTGTCATTCTCAAGATCTTTATTAAACAAATATTTTCGCAAAATTTTTTAAAAACATGAAATTTGTAAATAAAATCACGAGATCACATGTATAATGATAACAAGTAGAAACATAAAATAAAATTAAAATGGATATTTGTGAACTTGAATTAGCTTCCAATATATTGTTTCTTATTCTGCAGAGCATCTCTTTCCAAATTTTAGGCAACTCAATGGAGGCTGAATCATTGCAAATATTCTGACTGCCTAAAAAAATCTCTACTTATTTCCGGTTACTAGATGATAAATAAAATCTTGATAAATAAATTATTCTGTCGTTTTTAAAATCAATCTGTATAAGTCATTTTTCATTATACATGTGGTCTTGTGATTTTATTTACCAATTTCTTGTTGTTGTTTTTTATGCGAAAATATTTGTATCAACAAAGACCTTGAGAATGTCGCCGTTGGAGCGATGAGACATATGTCGATCTAAATAAAGGTATTTACATGCCTTTTAAGTGTATTTTTATCACTTTTAGCAATTTTTGGCTTTGTTTATTTTAATTTATAAAACCCATTAAAGGAACATCAATAAGGAATCTGGTTTTGTGAAATGATGCATTTTTATGCTTTAACTTATAACCTTATCATTTGCTAGGAAGTGAAAAATAAAATTTTTAATTTGTACAGTCGTGGAAAAAAAAAAAAAAGTAAACACCCCCTACTAACTCCTAAAGAAATTATTGTAGACGAAAGTTACTGGTACCAAACGATTGGAAATAATGTCTACTTTTAAATGATGTATCTAAAATTTGCTTAGGAGGCCATCTTCATATTAAAACGAAACCAAACTTCATTTTTTTCAATGGCAATACCCAATTTTAACGAGATATTTCAAATCTACGGTTCAAACTATGCTTAGACAAGAAATTTCAAGTCATTTGAATGATAAATTTTTGAATTATAAACATTCAAAATTTAGTGCTTCTAATGTTAAATGACATTTTCATATTTTTATTTATATCTCCTGAAATTATGCTTCTAATGTGCTAATTTTTTGTGTAACAATAATATAACCAAACATAAATACGCTGAATTTGCAATTTTTATAATTTTATGATATGAATTATGAAATTAATATTCGAAAAAATTATGAATTACAACCTACAGTTTCTTTTTGATGGATTTAGATTTATTAAGTCCTGCTTTATGGAAATCCAAAATTTCACATTTTTCTTCCAAGTAGTTTTCAAATTATGCTTAAAAAAAGGCAAAATGATGGACCGTCTATGATGGAGTGACTAGATATTTTGAAATTTCTTCTGCTGTCCTGCAATCTAGCAGGCTTCATTAACTACTTAAGATGCTTTGATCAAGAAGGGTGCTCACTCGGTTAACAATCGAGTACCGAACTTCAATTTGAATACAGCCCTTAAAATACGCTGGTTATAAAATAATTAATTTCTTGGAAACTTATCATACGAATTGCATAAAAATTTGATTTTAGGCTAATTGAAGCGTGTAGAGTTCATTTATGCTGTGAGAATTGTGTACTGCTATTGAAAAAAACAAAGTTATGGCTCGTTTCAATATGTATATGCCCCCCTAAGCAAATTTTATATACATCATTTAAAAGTAGACTTTTTTTCCAATTTTCGGTACCAGTAACTTTCTTCTACGATAATTTGTTGAGAAATTAGTAGGGGGTGTTTACTTTTTTTTTTTCCACGACGGTACATAATATAATATGCATAATGCTTTATTTGAAGTTAAAAGTATAGGATAGAGGTTATCACACATTAAAACTAGTGTAACACTAAATACAAATTCATACATGGTATTTTAAAATGTAATAGCCTGAGTTTTTATACTTTTCTGCTGTTTCTTGCACGTTAAATATATCAAGAAAACGATATATTTATGCACTTGCTAATGAGTATTGCTAGTCGCGTTAGAAAATTATTGTTGAATTATTAGTTTAACACCTTTAGAGGAATTATAACTCAGTTTGCAAATTACGTTCCTCAATATTCACACAGTCACCAGACATGTTTAATTCACATTTAATGTATTTTTAAATCTAGCAATGCACATTTATATTTAGTGTAAATGCTGCATGACAAATCGAATGAAAGTAACTAAGTGGTTTCATTGAGATTTTCAAAATTTGTATGAAAAAATATGGATAAAACTCATCAAGCAAATTTAATTATAACAGGAGTGGAGTGCAGAAAATTATAAACAAGAAACTTTGGTACAGACAGCTTTATTCTACAACATTTAGAAATGGATTAATGACAATCGTTCTTTTTTTCTGTACCAGAGATCTGTTCATTCTCTTTGTTGATAAGATGGTTTAGGAATACAATATCATTATCATATTTTTACACATCACACATTTTAATACATCAGTCGTCATATTTTTTGAGAACAGAAATTCAATAATTTTTAATAAGATGTATACCTGAATTAGTAAAATTTAGACGTATCTTTTACTTTAAGACGGCAGAACTAAAACTTTAAATATTTATTTTTTCATAAACAGAATTATATTCTTATCCACTATTTTTACGAACAAAATATATTTAAATTGGTAAAATTATGAACGTCAGTGCAAATATGCCAAGCGAAAAATATAGTGGTAGTTGCTTTGGTAGGATATGTATGCGAAAATTGCTAGCTAATTATATTTTTAAACAATACAAAAGTTTATTATTTAAGATTTTATTTTTTGTAAAGATATATATTTTTAAAAAATTCAACAATCTATATATTTAAAACGCTAAGCGTTTTCCTTCGACAGTCCGTGAGAAGAAACTACTACATCAAATTACACCAATCTTTTTTTAAATGAAAGATGTTTGGCCGCAGATTTGTTATCGTCCATTCGTTTGTTCAAAAGTTTTATTAATTAGCTGTAATTTTAAATTAAAATTCTACAATTGCGCATGCGCAGTATATAAGTACAAGTCTCAGTCTGCCTGTGGAGTGACGCGCTGCACGTTTAAGTTCGTCTGCTATTCGATCTTACTGTAAACAAAAACTTTTCTTTCTTTCACAAAGTTAATATTATTTGGCTCTTTCAGCATTATTAACAATTGAAAAATGTATTCTGTCTATATTAAGAGCTAGATACAGTTTATTTCGGGCTTCCTGGGTGTCATATTGTTTTGTTCATATTACACACAGATGATAAACAGAGTGAGTTGGGCCTAAAATTTATGGACTCTGTGATCCGTCTTATGAATTGCCAATAGTTAGACACGAAGGAAACTAGCATATTAAGTTGTAGCTACTTCTTTGAAAAAAATAAGGTATAAATATTAAAACGCAAAACTACGTATTTCTGTGAGATCAAAACTCAAATTCGAGACATTCGTATGCGTCAACTGTTTTTCGTACCCCTTCAATTTAGGAGGAAGTTGAACGAGTTACCGCTAGCGTAGGGGGTTAACGCAGCGCTTTATAGCTCTGGATTTTCGTACATGACGCAGGTTCGAATCCAAGCATGGCAAAATGTGTAATATTTTTGTCGGTAATTCATTTCAATAATGACATATATTATTAGGAAGAGAAGTTATGGGACTCTTATTATTATTATAATTTGAATGCTTTATAATTATATAAAATCTAACACTCAATAATATTTTAGAAAAAATAATGATTTTATATTTAAAATATTTAAGCTAAAATATTTTGCATGTGATTATCAATTGAATAAATTGAGCTGATCTAAAATTTTCGTTATATTTTCTGACCATTATCAAGAATATATATGTGTGTGTGTCAGAATGAAAAGTTTCTCATTCATTTGCGTAAAAAAATAAAATGGAAAGAAAAAAAAATATTCGTATAACAGCTATAAAAGAAATTACCTTGATATCCAGGTTTAATATTTTAAAAATGTATAAAAATGTAAAATAAAATTAAAGTAATAAAAAATATATTTTATAAATTCTTAGCTGCATCAAGTTTCAAATTTAGGATTTTAGAGAATGAGACGGATAAAAACGAAATTCGTGGCAGCTTTTAATGCCCGTGTAGTTTTAATAAATAAATAAATCAATGAAAATAGATTTTGTTATTAAAAAAAAATAAATAAATAAAAATGAGGTCGTAATAAGTAAAAATACATTCTCTAGCCGGTGTTTTTAGGTAAATTTCTGATAAAAAGCAAGTATAATTATAAACATAAAATTATTTAATTATAATAATAAAATTATAAACTTAAATTATTTCACTTCATTGAATAGGTTAGACTGGCAGCACCATCTATCGCCTTAAAGAAATAAGAATCGCTTATGCAATATAGAAATTCGTCACGTAATTCGTCATTCAATAATTAATTTAAAAGCAAATAATTAAAAATATAAGAATTTTTCTAATGAAACATTCAAGTTATTTGCCGTCAAATCTTGACGAGCACTAACTAGTATTTTCTAAAAACCCTTATTTTTTAATTCGTATGAGATTTTTTTCTCGCATAACTGAACATTTGATTCAAACTAAACCATTCAATTAATCCATATTTTACCAGGTATAGAAAAAATAATTGTTTTCGTGAAAAATACTACTCCTAACAAAACAGACAACGCAAAAATATAAAATTTACTTTTCCTTTTTACAAATTGTATATTAGGACGATCAGGATGGTACAGTCAATTATTGTAAATTTTCCACATCTACTTGTAATTACTCAGTTTTTCTTATCAAAAATATAGAAGACTTGCCATGATTAAACTACAAGAAAATTGTGGCCATTTTTTTTCCATTTAATAATAATAATTATTATTTTAATAAGTCGTATCAGAAAAAAAAATAAATAAAACCCAGCAAAATTCTAAAATCTAAAAGAAAATTTCATATTGAACTTAAAATTATTATAAGTAACACTTATCAAGGTTAAATTTTTTTAGTAGCAGATCAGAAACAACAAATGCTATATTACTTGTGAAAGCTCGATAAATCTGACTTCTCCTACATAGAGAGCGGCTTAAAATATAAGTTAAAAACTGCAAAATATATAATTTTAGGATAAACTGTGAATATTTGCGCCTCTGAACTCAAAAGAAATATTTATGTCGACAAATATCCATAACTAAATCTTACTTTCTAATGCTACGTGATGGCACATATATGTCATTAACCCCTTAACCTACAATGACAGGCATAGCCCGCGTACGATGATCGAGCCAAATGTAAATTCTTCTTACCACTAAAATTTCACAGTAAATATAGTTTAATTTAATCTTCGAAATTCCATGATTAAACAAGCCGAAAATCTCTATTAAATATTAGTGGTAGCTATGGATTTTCCAAACCATAGGTTAAATCGTAGGTTAAGGGGTTAAGGTGATTTGCTAAAACTTTCATTTTTCTAGATGACTTGCTGTAGATGCAAAAAGTTGGATCTCTAAATATTTTAATAAGTTCTTTCTAAATAAATGTTTTGTATTTTAAATGTTCTGAAAGTCTCTGTGAGAAATTCTCCAACTTCTACCTTTCGTAGAAGAAAGTCTATAGGTCAGAATTTATCAAATTAGTTTATATTATTATTAAAAAGAAATAGTCTTACAGATTAACTAGTAAACTGCATTCAAATAATAGAATATAGTCAACATATTTTTCAATATATGTCCTCAATTCGAATAGATGGAATAAATTATGTTTCAATCTACTTAGAAGGTGAACTTTAACGGAGTAGTGCTACATTATATAGAATGTATGCATTCCCTAAAATTTTGATAGTTTGAATGTTCATGGTAAAAATTTTGATAGCTTGTATGTTTGAATGTTCATTGTGAAAATGTATATGTATATTAGAAGACCCACCGGCGTTTCCCAGGGTTTGTAAATAATTACCTTAAACAAAACTCAAGTTTGTATGATTTTATATCTTTTGAAAATCTTTTAAATGAACCTACTTTCGGAGGACCCATTGCCTTCCGCAGCGTCTACTGTGTTTCCAAGAAACGTCTTTCCGAACGAACTTGGGACCTGAGTCCCCGCTACCTAAAGCAAGGTTCATCGGATGTGCTCCGCTCGTGCCGGAGACAATCAAAAACAAAGTTGAGTGAGCCAACCCTCCTAATAATAAAGTCCGTAGAACTCCAAAAAAGAATGCACCATTAATGCTCGAAAATGTTGGTAACTAAAGTCTAAGATAATATTTCGTAGCCGAATTGTCATCTAAGTTAAATGAAACAAATTTGGCCCTTAGTAGAAAATTAGGCCCTTAGAACGCGAGGAAATAATGCATCCCCAAGCGGTGGAAGGTGCTCCCTCCTGTAAATTTCACAAATTACTTTTAACATTAACACAATGTTTAATAAACGGATAAAATCCCTTATCTAAAGTTACCTTTAAAGTAACGTGATTTCTAATTTACGACTGTGGTGACTAAACGTACGTTTTTGCCAAAAAAGGAGATTAATGTTCGAAAATGGTGGTAGCTGAGAAATAAATAAAGACCGGGCCCTGGGGGAAGAGGGTCTTAACTGAAATGTAGTTGGGTAAAAGAAAATTTTTTAGTGGTTTTAAAGTAGATGGAAGAAGCTAAAGCTATGTTAGAGAAAATTGCAATAGAATAGGATAGTTTTTAAAGAAGATGCAACAAAGGCCCCAAGAAGGCGATTAATATTCAAAATTGGTAGTAGCAAAAGTCCGATTTTTATTTCTTTATTTATTTATTTACTTATTTTTTTGTCGTTTATGTTGTAGCTGGAAACCTAAGATGTTGTTATACATAAAAAGGGTTCTGAATCGGACCAATTTTAAGGGATCTACAATAGGGGGCACAAAAGAGTCCAACTGATAGTTGAGAGCAATGGCCTAACATGAAAACATGTTTAAATGTTTTAGTACTTAGCGTTTTAGATCCTCAATTAGTCAAAATTAAGCAAAGGGTATGAATGAATCATTAGAATAATATTTTAAAGAAATGCGCAACAATGGGGTAAATGCTTAAAAAAGGGCCCTAGGGTCCCAATACAAATATGAGGGTGTTGGTCTAGGGAGAAAATTCCAAGACTCAATTTTAAAATTATGCAATGAGAAGGTGAGGAAATTAGGGGGTGAAAAATGCATGGCAAACAAAAAGTTCAAGGAGCCCGGTATCGGGCCCTACAGGACCCTACAGTGCCCCAGGATTTTAACTAGAATAAGAGAGACGGGAGAATAACTAAATGGAAAAATGGTTCCAAAAATGAAGATCGGTTTAAGAGAGGCAATTTATTAACAATTTTGGTTCAAAATCTTCAAGGGGTCCTGTACTGAGTCCCGAAGAGGTCCCAAATGCCTTTTAAGTCCCAAAGGGGACTTAAAAGGCACGTTGTTTGGTATAAAGATACTTTTTAGTAGTTTTTAAAGTAATCAGAGGACGCTAGAACTATGTTAAAGAAAATTGCAAGGAATTTGGATCGTTTTTTAAAAAGCTGCACCAAGGGCCCAAGAAGGTGATTAATATTTAAAATTGGTGGTAGTTGAAGTCTAAAATTTTTTTTTTTCGTTCATGTAGTAGCTGGAGAACCCAAGAAGTTGTTAGAAACAAAAAGCTAGTGAATTGGACCATTTTTAAGGGAACTGTAATAGGGTGCTCGAAAGGGGCCAACTGACAGTTAAAACAGGGCCCTAACATGAAAACACGTTAAAATGTCTTAGTACTTAGAGTTTTAGATCTTCAGTTAGTCAAAATTATGCATAGGGTATGAATTATTCGTTAGAATAATAATTTAAAGAAATACACGAAAGCTTGGCTAAATGCTTAAAAAAGGGCCCTAGGGCCCCAGTAAAAATATGAGTCCAAGATTCAACTTTAAGATTTCCTATTTACTAACATTAAATAATAATTAGAATAAAATATTTATGGTTTGAAATTTATCTTTTCTAACGATGATGTATTTCTTCAAACATTTTAAGAATCTGTCTATGAGTAGTTTTCGAAATGAGTTTTTATGAGTCTTTATGAGTCTAGTTTTTATGAGTCTAGTTTTCGAAAATATTTAGTACGCTTGGGATTATGCTGTTACATACTAATACAGTTCACTGACGTTAAATATTTATTAATAATAAAATAATAATTTTATGCAAAGAAAAATCTTTTTTCGTTAAGATTGCATGATACTGATTGTAGGAAAATTCTTAATATTGTTGCGAGGAAATAAAAAAAAACTTATAAATGCTCAATTATATTGTTAAAATGCATTTAACTTCACTATATGGTGAATAAACTTAAGTAGCAATCTATACTATCTATATTATATAGCAAAAACATGTGTGTCACTAATGCTAACGTCGTAACGAAAATGAAATCGTCTATTTATCGCATGTATATTCTGCTTTCAATATCGAATAGTTTTAATTTTAATACCATCGAAATAAAATGTAATTTTAAATAAAATTTTATTGAAAACTGATTGTTATTCATGTTTTTATGATTTTTCAAATAATGTACAAATAATCTCAAATCTTGAATATGAACTAACATGCAAAACTAAGAAGAAAGTAGCATCACTATAACAATTAGCAACCAGTGTTGAATTCAGACACTTTTCCCCGGGAGGGATTTCTGTGGCTCCGGGTGGGATATTATAGACCTCCCGGGGGGATGCACTTTTTGACCATTGTAAACAAAAAATCTCAAACCTTCCGGGAGAGACATCTCATTGCTCTCGGGGGGAATGCCTCCCCGGGACACCCCTGAATTCAACGCTGTTAGCAACGGCTTGTTAAGAGCAACTTCTTAAACCTTCCTTATATAACAAAAAACATATTTATATTTTCTTTCGTTAATTGGAAAGATGACTGAAATATTTTAAACGTTGTATATAGACAGATTATAAACGATATTAGAACACAGGTTGCGTTTTAAACATGTAGTTTTCAATAAATTTCAAAACTTTATTATGTGAATGCATAATTTATATCTAACGCTTTTTTTTTGTTTAGGTATGGGCAATGCAAAATGATATATTAAATATAAAAACGCTTTTAGAGTTTTCAATAAAAAACGATTTTTACTTATAGTTTGTGCACAAGGCAGTATGTTCTATAACTTGTATAGTCCGAATTGTATCAATTGGTATTTGTTTAATTTATTTGATTTAATATCGAATTTTTATTGAAGCTACATATTAGGTAATTTTCTGCGTAATTACAGTAGTTTGAAAAGTTCACAAC
Source organism: Maratus speciosus (assembly GCA_963932465.1). NCBI lineage: Eukaryota > Metazoa > Arthropoda > Arachnida > Araneae > Salticidae > Maratus > Maratus speciosus. The sequence continues at coordinate 278,727,737 of OZ010788.1, read as the reverse complement.
CATAGTAGACCAAATCCATTAAAAGAAAAAAAAATAGATAGTCCATTTAGAAGGCGCATAAAACTTGTTTTATCCACTCCCAGAGTAAACCAAGTCTGTTTTCGCATGCTTTCTCATATATGTTATCTGTTTAAAGACTCTGCTTACTGTGGGTGTGGATACAACAGATTTTTTGCACCTTCTTAATGGACTATATCGTTATTTTTCAAAATGGAATTGGTCTACTATATGTGAACGCCTCATTTAATAGTAGAGTACACAATATAAATTGATTTCCAAAGAAAGCGGTGAATAGAAAAATCTAGAAACTGCCAGTGAAATGCAAAAGCATGTAAACTTATAAGGATGCAAGAGTTCACATATTTCACAGACAATAGATAAGATTATGCAAATTTGTTCAAGCAATGTTTAAAAATAAAGTTTTTAAGAAGTAAAGCCTCATGTCGGCTTACGTTGAAAACAGTTCTTCAAAAAAGGTATTTTAGCGGCAGAAATAGTTCTGCTTAAATTGATAGCGAGTTTGCATTAGCATATACAGGATAAGCCAAAAGACCTCGACTCATTTTAAAAGTTAATAAAAAATCAAGTAATCAGTGTACGAGAGAGCTGTTGGGACGAAAATACTTCTCGTGATCTACAGTCTTAAAATCTCTATAACTAAATAAAATATGAATTGTTCTAATATTTGCCTGGATAAAGCTATCAAAGCTGCAAAAAGGTGCTGAAAAATCAATATTGGCATCTACAGATAATTTATTTCGTAAAATCTAATACCACATTTTAACGTGTGGAGTGCAATTGAGTACCGTATGTATGTAGTTCAAGTTTTAGAAGGTATACCCACTGAAGTACAGTATTAAAATGTACAAAATAAATTACCTGCAACTTCTTATCTCGTGTTTTTTTTTTTTTTTTTTTTTTTTTTTTTTGGAGGTTTAAACAGGCAATGGAGGTTTATGGGGAATTTACGAAACTGAATTTTCTAATTTGCTTACGCAAAACTTTCGAACATGAAAAGCCTTTTCGTCTAAATCGCACTCTTCAACGCAAATATTTGATATATGTTTTATTGAATTTAAAATGTGCGAAAGACTTTTGGCCCACTCTGTATATTTACCTGAAATAACATTATTTTATCACAATATCACATTATGAACCACAAACTTGTTTTCGCCGTTGTTACACTAAAGACGGTTTACTGTTTATAGAAATGATTTAATTTAATTAAATTATTTATTTATTTTGTTTAATGAGATGATTTCCACATATTTTTCATGTATTTGTGTTAACTAAAAAAATCTTACTTTGCATCGTAGTAGGATGGTTGAATTTTTCTTCAAAAAACAACATGCCATTTTTCAAAATTGGTAATAATGATATGCAGCAATTCTGCTTTTTCTGCTTAATCATTTCAAGGACGGTGTTAATTTTTGGTCCACTTAATTTTAATTCCTAAATTTCTAAAATTTTAATTCCTTCCTGTGCCATATTGGCACCAGAATATTGGGAGGAAAATTTTCTTTTTATTAAGGACGTTAACAAAAGCTTTTAGTTATTTTGAAAGAAATTTGTTTGTAAATTCCGGTGTCATTCCCTCATTTCAGTATTTTAGGAATAGAAGTATATTGGCCCTGAAAGGGTTAAACGGTAGTTCTTTTTTATAGAAGCTTTGGCACGTTTCAAATTTTTGACGCAGTTTGGGCATAAGAAAGGAAGATTTATCGCCACATAATACAAACAGTTATGAAAACAACACTGATGAAGACATTATGCTTGTTTATGTATTTAAAAATTGCTTATGACTACACTATTAGATAAACTAGGCAATACAACCTCGGGCTACTCGGGTTAAAAATCTATATACTGTCCGGTGTACAGAACTTGGATAATAGTCACTTTCAATTAATAACTCTAATTTTTTTTTTGTTTTTTTTTACATTAGTATGAGGTCTATATAATAAGTATCCGACCTTTGTTTTTGCCGCCTGCAATAGTGATTATCAGATGGCGCCACAGTGCACACTGGAAGGAGACAGCTTAATGCGAATGCTTGAGTTTTTCCCCGTTTTCCAATGAGCTAGTTGTTGCCTGCTGGCCTCCGAGTGAGGTGCATTCATATGTGTATGTCGGATTTTGATTTCACTCAAAATGACTAAATGGGTTGAGCAAATGTACTGCATCAAATTTTGTCAAAGCTTGGTGATTCTCAAAACGAAACAATTCCTAAGATTCACCAGGTGTCGTAAGATTCATCAATGCTCCCGCTCTTTCATCGCACCTGATTCAAACTTTCTTGCGAAAACATGGAATTCCAGTCGTTCGCCAACTTCTCAACTCTTCAGACAAGGCTCCTTGCGACTTCTGGTTGTTTCCGAAATTGAAGGCACCATTGAAAGGAGATCCCGTTTTGAGAGTAGAGAGGAGATGTGAAGAATGCGACTGCGGAGTTGAACACCATTCCAAAAAAGCCTTCCAGAAGTATTTTCGGCAGTGGAAGGAGAGGTGGGCTAAGTGTGTGGAGGCGCAAAGAGCCTACCTTGAAGAAAGGTTAGGGTACCAATCTCGCCGTGTAACTTATATATTTTTTTCCGCCAAAGATCGGATACTTTGCAGACAGGCCACGTATGCTTTCCTGGATTGCCCAACAACAACCCGAAAAGCATTTTTAACAATTTCGTATTAGACACAGGCCATTGATCAATCGTGAAACATTTCACTATTTATAGAAATCTTTGTGATTCTTATTATTTCAGTAATTTAAGATAATAGTTTGAATTCATATCTGTTAAATTTGTGTTTTATTTGTTGATTTTTTTTTAAGTTTAAATTTCATCTGGCAATTTAGTTACCGAATACGTCACAGAAACAAATAAATGCTGAATGCCTTACATTGTTTTAAGTGCAAACTGGTTAGTTCATTCCGGAATTGTATTGCACACAGATTTAAAATATTCATGCTTGAAAATTATTTTGAAAAGCATATAAATTTAGTAAATTGAGATACAGTTTTCAAGCAAATTGTATTTGAAAGTATAATTTGTCTTGTTCGGCGGTGCAAAAATGGATTTTTTTTAGAAATTAAAACATTTAAGTTTAGTGAAAATTATTGCTCTGGTCGTTGTCGCCCGTGAATGTTGTCTCAGTGTTACTCACCGAAATATTTTTGCTTTATAATATATATTACTTCTATTTGTATTTTTTAGACATATCGTTTCAGTATGTAAAATATATATATAAACTAAATTGTGCAATTATCGAAAATTTTGCTCGAGTCTTTGAAACAGTCAATAGGTTGCCAGAAAGCACGTATGAAAATTTTTCCTTTCTTGTCAAGACATTTTCTCAATCTCGCCAAGATTTCCATAAAAGAGAAATGCCACTAAAACAATAAGTGCCATAAAATGTGCGCTTACTGTCAAATTAATGAGGTAATTTGTAAAGACGGTTTACTAAAAATGTTTCGATTTTTTTTTATATCTTTTTATTAAGTGAAATGATTTTCCTATATTTTTAGAACTAATCATATAAATAAGGAAATCTTATTTTGTATCCTATTGGATATATTTTCCATCAAAACAATAATATGCTACTTTCTCAAAATCGGCAATTCTGCTTCTCTGCTTAAACCCTCTCTGCTTAAGCCGGGATTTCCTCGGGCAACGTAAAAGTAGCAAAATTTGCGCAACCCCGAAATTTCCTCGGGGATGCATTTTTTCCGTCTAATTAACCCTCCTTGATCATTCCCACCAGTTATTTTTTTATTGTAAATTTTGCCTTATTTAATCGGGGCATTTTCCCTGTTAAATTAGACAAAGTTTTTGTTTCGAAAAACCGTGACAAAAGAATAAAAATTCTTAAAAGACGCTCATCGCGAAGTAGTTAAATACGCAATTTTTGAAGCTACAAAATAATTACGCAGCCAGAGGGATAAACAATAACTGCTATAAATTATACACTTGCTGTCAGGTTAACGAGGTACCTTTTTAAATAAGAAAAGGAATTAATGCAAAATTTTATGATACGAGGCCTAAGTTTTGCTTCAAATAAATTGTTATTGCAAGAAAAAAACGCAGTAATGTTCTTTGTGGAGAGTATTAAACAGAAATAAGGGAAACATTTTTGAATGAAATAAATAATTGACCTCATTATATGTTTTAAAGACATATCGGTAAGGAAATTAGTATTCATTGAACGTAGTTAGACAAAAAAAAATTATGTTGCATTTCATGAAAATAAATTAAAAACTAACTACTATATTATCCTTACCGTTGTTCAATATCGAGTAATATATTGTCATGTTGAATTAGACTTGAAGATACTTTATGTGTTTATATTAACTATTGGTTTGCAAATAACGGTATAACGGAAAAATCATTTTTATCTGCATGAGAAGTTTGCATACATTAATAAAAATCTCGTTTCCACTTCTCATTAAGTCTTTTCCTAATATTAACCGCTTTCTTCAACTAAGTTTAATTATTTCTTCGGATATTATGAATATCTCATTCGCTCAAGATATCAATTTTTCTCTTTCCAAGTGCTAAATTATGAGTCGTAAAAGGTCTCGTCTCTGAGAATGCTCTAGTAAGCATCATAAAATATGCGCTCGCTATTTTTAGTAAGGCAATAAGAGATAAAATAGTTTTATATGCAAGAATGAATATTTAATATTGAATCCCTTGAGTCAGAAATGAAAATACACAAAGCTTTATTCACCGAATTTAGGACTTCGAGTCGAAACCGACCGATAACCGAAAAAGAACGGTCGCTTCATATGGAAAAAAACAGTACTGAACCTTAATTGTTGTTTTCAGTATTGGTACTGAATCGAAAAATTTTTCCTGCTCTTCAGCTAAACCGTGAAAACATTTTTATGCGCGTATTCATTCACCACCCATATCGACTCCCGGTTAAAAGGCCGCTTCATCTAAACTCCCCGATCGCGAAATCCCATGATAATCTATGGGAAAGCTTAGAAGCGCGATTTCTCATCACCTAATATAATTATTGAAATTCGGTTTTCACCATCAGAAAGTAGGCGTCAGATGTCGACGATGTCCGTTTTTAAAAATTGCCTCCTTCAATTTTAAATATTTAAAAAATCCCTAAAATTTTCGACAGTTCCATTGGATGGAATTTTTTCATGGGCTTTAAAACACTTAAGATTTAATGAGACAGTTTTTTAAAACGCATATCGTCGGCATCTCACGCCTGCTTTCGGATGGTGAAAACTGTATTTTAATAATTATATTAAGTAATGAGTAATTGCACTTCTAAGTTTCCCTATAGGTTAACATGAGATTTCGCTATAGAGGAGTCTGAGTGTAAACCCTTAAGCGCGAAAAGCTCAGTTTAATAGCCAAACGTTCTTTTCCATCAACAATTTCCAATTATATAGGATACAATACGGTATTTCTTATTTGTAGGGGCCTTAACATAACTCACTCTAAAAAAAGTGGAATTTTGTGCAAATAATATACACAATCGTCAAAATGAAAATGTAACCAATGGAAAAAGGAGGGCCAAGTAAAATCGTCGAAGTTGAGGAATCACTCTTTGTAAAAAGAAAAATACAACGTTTGGAGAATTCTATTAGAACAGTGTATTTTACGTGGTATTTAGTGTCAATTTTTTTTTATTTGCATTTGTTTATTGCATTCATCCTATAAGACTTTAGAAAAATCTGTTCAATTTTTTAAAAAAAATCTTTTTTAAAAATGATACCATATTTTTATTTTTTCAAACGTATAAGATATGTGAAATTAAAATCTGGTTGCCAGATACCATTTACAAACGTGTCTCCTCCAATCGTGACAAGCGAGATTACGTAACGCCACGCTAAAATATACTTCCACTTTCCGAGTCTAATTTCAATCATTCATAATCTTCTGAAAAGAAAGAATTAACTCTGGTCAAAAATTGATTTTTTCAGGTAATCGAGTTAATGTTTTGTTTTTAAGAATGGCAATAATTGTTTCCTATTAATCAAGGCGTCACTTTGAACACTGATAATTTTAAGGTGCATATTATTGACATTTGCAATCCATTTTATTTTCAAACTTTTTAAAACTTTTTCAATTTTAAATTAAAATTAAATCTTGATATTAGCAGTGAGCAGACGGTAAACCATCTGCTTTCTGTACTTACTGAAATTCAGGCATGTTGTATTATTAAGAAATACTTGAACATTTCTCTTTTATTTCCAATATGACGATATATCAGTCTCTTTTTTTTATTCATAAATTTTTTATTTCATATTCCTTTGTCATGTGAAAATCTTTCAATTGAAAATTAATTGTTGGGGAGAAATTGTTATTCCGAGTTTTGATGCTGATTATGACGTCATTTTTGACAAGGATAAATTTACAACGCTGATTAATAACATTTACTATCCATTTTTCTTCCAAACATTTTTTTAAACTTTCTTCTTTAAATTTAAATTAAAAATTGAATCTTTATGTTAACCATGCGCAGACGACAAACTGTAAAGCATTTATAACATTTTTTTTTAATAATAAGAATTAATACCATAACGCAATCCCATTTTATTTCAACATCAAATCATAACCGTTTTATTTTCCATTTATGACGTCATATTCACTTCCTTTCCTTACTTACTCAAAATTCATGCGCCTTGTATTATTAGAAATACTTGAAAAATTTCCGTTTTATTTCCAATCTGACGACATATTCAAATTATTTAACTCTTATTTTTTTTTATTTCATTTTCCTTTTTCACGTAAAAATCGTTCAATTTAAAATTAATTATTGAAGAGAAATTATTATTCCGGGTTTTCATTTTTTGGCAACGAAAAAAGAAAGATGGTTAAATTTTATAGGAAAATTGTCAATTGATTATGTGTGAAAAATAAGGAAATTTTGAATTATCCAGAAAAATATTTGAATAAAATAAATGAAGTGCAGCCTATGTTAATTGCTGGTTTATTATCTATCTATATGCAAAGGTACAAAGGCATTAGTTTATCCGTTTTGACGTTGAGTTCATTCAAAGTTTCAGACACACTTTCGCATTTATAATATATGATAAAGATAATTGAAAACTGAATTTGACAAAATATTATGATACTTATAAATTATTATAATCAAATTGTAATTGCAAATCGGTTAATTCCGAATTCAATTGAAAATTCTAAAACTATATAGAAATTTATTTTAAAATATATTGAACTGAATTTTTGTTTGAATAAAAGCTGCAGAAAAATACTTTGTAGCTTCTCTTGAAAGTTTGAGCAGAAGTTTTTTGTATTCACTGCATATGCTGCGGTGTAACACAATGCACTAATTTTATCTTTCAGAACGAGTTTATTTCGTTTATGAAAAAGTCAATAATCTTGACAAAAAATTAAAAGTAAACGTTTGCTTTCAAAAGTTCCTTTCTGAAAAAAAAAATGAAAAAAAAATTGATTTTCGAGCCTAATATAAAGCAAGAATAGTTCTTTTATAAATTACTTTTCTTGTGTTAGTTAGAATTAGCGCAAATCTTTTATTTTTATAATAAAACTAAAAAATGTTTTCTTTGCATAAAAGATTCAAGAAAAAAGAGTTTAAAAAATCAATTATGTTGTATGTTTATTCATGTTGTCAACTCATCAAGAAAGAAAAGAATCTAAAAAAGGAGTAAAAAGAGAAGCTAAATTTTTAAGGGAATAAAAGCATACTAAAAAGAAGCTAATATTTTCGTTGAATGTACTAAAAAACGCAGTTTATGCGTGTGACGTATGTTTCCTACATTAAACATGTGAAGAAATTAATACTTTATGCATATGACTAAAAATGTTATACATTTTTATTACTATTTACTGTATTTATATTTACTACGACTACAATTATTACGTGAGGATTTAATTGCAATGCGTTCTAGTCAGTGTTGCCGAATATTACGCATTCAAAAAAAAAATCCGGCCGGCTTTTTTTTTTTTTTAACCACGCCAGCTTTTACTGAACAAAAAGGTAATTTACAACCAGTTCATATTAAATTTATATTAATTTATTTTGGGCGCATTCAAAAATGTTTTTTACTAAAAAGTATTTAAACTTCTATTATCAAGTATGTTAAGTGTTTATGACCACTAAGGAAATATGATGAAGGCAATATGTCTAAAAAATATATATATATACACGCTGAAGAGAATCCATTAAGTTAAACACCAACATGGTGTTTCGAAAGTCTATATTACATTGCTATACATATATATATTATATTACATTTTAAAGATTATATGTACATTGAGAAATCACATCTCAAAAAGAAAAAAACAAGTGGGTAAGTGTGATCACAGATCGCACAGAGGGTTTCGTTTAATATTAATTTCAAAACACTTTATCCTTTTGAAAAATCTGTTAGTTCCACATTTCGCAACCAGGGGCGCACTCTATTCTAAACAAATCTCTATCCGAACGAAACTCCGTTTTACATACTATCCGTATATATATTAGTCGAAGGGATTGGGCCCATAGCACCCGAGATAAGTAGGCGCCCCTGGCGGTAAAAAGTGGAACTCAAATATGTAAGGCTATGGTGCATAATATGAAAGAATGGTCAAAGGGGTGTCGGCAGAAGTTGAAAAAGTGCTCCCCGGGTGAAAAGGGCGGAGGTTAGAAAAATTGCTTAAAATATACGTTAGAGCACGGAGGAGTAAATAATATAAGACTTTTTGAAAATTTTATGATTTGTCGTGTGGTCTGAGGTATTCAGCTATACGTATGCAAAAATTCATGTCTCCAACTTAATTAGGGGCTCTCTTAGAAAGAATTACTTAAAATACATATGTAGTAGCTCAAAGGGTTAAACGTAAGACTTTTTCAAGATTTTATAATTTGTCGCCTGGCCTCAGGTGTTCTGCTATAATAAGCATGCAAAATTTCAAATCTCCAATTTAATAAGGGGCTCAGTTAGGAAGAATTGCTTAAAACACGCATGTGGGAGCTCAAAGGGTTAAATGTACGACTTTTTCAAATTTTCATGATTTGTCGCATGATGGTGTTCAGCTGTATGTATGCAAAATTTCACGCCTCCAAACTAAATAGAGTGTCACTTAAAAATAATTGTTTAAAATACACATGTAGGAACCCAAAAGCTTACGTAAAAGCTTTAGCTTGAATAGCTTGAAAAAGTCGTACGACTTTTTCAAAATTTTATGATTTGCCGTTTGATGTGTGATGCTCAGCTATAAGTATGCAGAATTTCGCGCCTCCAACCTAATTAGCGGCTGACTTAGAAAGAATTGTTTAAAATACACATGTTGGAGATCAAAGGGTTAAATCTACGACTTTTTGAAAATTTTATGATTTGTCGTTTGATGCGAGGTGCTTAGCTATAAGTATGCAAAATTTCACGTCTCCAACCTAATTAGGAGCTCACTTAGAAAGAATTGTTTAAAATACATATGTGGGAGCCCAAAGGGTTAAATGTACAACTTTTTCAAAATTTCATGATTGGTCGTTTGATGTGGGGTACTCAGCTATAAGTATGCAAAATTTCACTCCTCCAACCTAATTAGGGTTCACTTAGAAAGAATTGTTTAAAATACACATGTGGGAGCCCAAATGGTTAAATGTACGAATTTTTCTAAATTTTATGATTTGTCGTTTGATGTGGGGAATTCAGCTATAATTATGCAAAATTTCACACCTCCAACCTAAATAGGGGCTCACTTAAAAAGAATTGTTTAGAATACACTTGTGGGAGCCCAAAGTGTTAAATATACAACTTTTTGAAAATTTTATGATTTGTCGTTTGATGTGAGGTATTCAGCTATAAGTATGCAATATTTCACTCCTCCAACCTAATTAGGGTTCACTTAGAAAGAATTGTTTAAAATACACATGTAAAGGGTTAAATGTACGACTTTTTCAAAATTTTATAGTTTGTCGTTTGATGTGAGGTGTTCAGCTATAAGTTTGTAAAATTTCACGCCTCCAACCTAATTAGAGGCTCACATAGAGAGAATTGTTTGAAATACACATGGGGGAGCCCAAAGGGTTAAATGTACGACTTTTTCAAAATTTTATGATTTGTCGTTTGATGTGAGGTATTCAGCTATAAGTATGCAAAATTTCACTCCTCCAACCTAATTAGGGTTCACTTAGAAAGAATTGTTTAAAATACACATGTGGGAGCCCAAAGGGTTAAATGTACGACTTTTTCAAAATTTTATAGTTTGTCGTTTGATGTGAGGTGTTCAGCTATAAGTTTGTAACATTTCACGCCTCCAACCTAATTAGAGGCTCACATAGATAGAATTGTTTGAAATACACATGGGGAAGCCCAAAGGGTTAAATGTACGACTTTTTCAAAATTTTATGATTTGTCCTTTGATGCGAGGTATTCAGCTATAAGTATGCAAAATTTCACGCCTCCAATCTAATTAGAGGTTCACATAGAAAGAATTGTTTAAAATACACATGTGGGAGCCCAAAGGGTTAAATGTACGACTTTTCAAAATTTTATCATTTGTCATTTGATGTGAGGTATTCAGCTATAAGTATGCAAAATTTCACACCTCCAATCTAATTAGAGGTTCACATAGAAAGAATTGTTTAAAATACACGTGTGGGAGCCCAAAGGGTTAAATGTATGACTTTTTCAAAATTTTATGATTTGTTGTTTGATCTCAGGTGTCCATCTATAAGTACGCAAAATTTCACGCCTGCAACCTAATTAGGAACGCACTTAGAAAGAATTGTTTAAAATACACATGTGGGAGCCCAAAGGGTTAAATGTACGACTTTTTCAAAATTTTATAGTTTGTCGTTTCATGTGAGGTGTTCATCTATAAGTTTGTAAAATTTCACGCCTCCAACCTAATTAGAGGCTCACATAGAAAGAATTGTTTGAAATACACATAGGGGAGCCCAAAGGGTTAAATGTACGACTTTTTCAAAATTTTATGATTTGACCTTTGATGTGAGGTATTCAGCTATAAGTATGCAAAATTTCACGCCTCCAATCTAATTAGAGGTTCACATAGAAAGAATTGTTTTAAATACACATGTGGGAGCCCAAAGGGTTAAATGAAAAACTTTTTGAAAATTTTATGATTTGTCGTTTGATCTGAGGTGTCCATCTATAAGTACGCAAAATTTCATGCCTGCAACCTAATTAGGGACTCACTTAGAAAGAATTGTTTAAATTACACATGTGGGAGCCCAAAGCGTTAAATGTACGACTTTTTCAAAATTTTATGATTTGTCGTGTGATATGTGGTGGTCATCTATAAGTATGCAAAATTTCAAATCTCCAACATGTGTAGTTTCTGAGAACGGGCTCTGTGACTGACAGACTGACAGACAGAGGAGCGAGACGAATAGGGTTTCGTCAGATGAACGAAACCCTAAAAAATACTTCAAAAAGGAAAAACATTCTTTACATACTGCAAGTTACTTTTAATATTGTTTAAAGCAAAATGATTTATGTGTATCTTTCTTTCTTTCTAACCGATGACCAGACCCCTACTTGCAGGGTATGTAGCCCCAGCTGAACGGTTCGATACCTGGTATCGGGGCGGGTGACTGCCTAATCGCCGCACATGCACCAGGCGCCATTAGCGTACATGGCTGATTTTAGCTGGCAATAGATCTAGATTCCGCGGCCTTTCAGCTGCGAGTTCCATGCCTATTATTTAACTGAAACTATCTTACAATGCTTGAGATCATGCATATTTAGCAAACAGTGTGTTTTGATGATTTATAAAAATGATATATATTATCGACATAGCATCTACATTAGGGTGGTCACAAGAAATCAATTTTCGAATTTTTTCGGGGGGACCCCCCAAAAAGTTGTCAATTGACTAGAAAATGAGATTGGCTAAGTTTCAGCTCATTTGGATAATATTAACCCGTGCCTCATTGAGGTTTAAGTTTGAAAAAAACGTGATTTTTCGCAAAAAAATGCTGTTTTTCCTTCATGAAATGAATACAATTGAACCTAGAAACATAATGCAGGTCTCATTTTATATATAAAAAAATTTTTGCTTTGAAGAACCACACACCATTTTTTTTCTAAAAATATATAGATTTAAAAATATGCGCATGTTTCAGGACCAGACTTCACCTGAATCCTAAAAATAGACTTTTTATGAAAAAGTGAAAAAAAAATTTGTAACATTCCATTTCATCTGCTTTCCACCTTTTGTTTTTCTTTTTTTCGTTTTGTGAAGTCCAATAAAGTGTTTGATTAAAAAAAATTCCAAAGAAAAGGAAAAAAATCGAATTTTAAACTGAAAGATTTTTTTTTTTAAAGGGAGGGCAAAGGAAGTATAGAAATGAGAGCAAATAATGCTCAATTGCATTTTATTATTAAAGTTGTGTTACAAGAAAGGAGGCATAATAAAGAAAATAAATTATTTTCCCTTACAACTCTCACGTTAACCCTTTCCGGCACAGAAAAATTCTGTTCGTAAAAGGATGAAATGATTGTCTACCCCGGAATTTACAAACGACATTTTTAGGAATTAAAATCACATTACTTTAACCTTTCATTGTAAAAGCAAAATTTTATTAAAATATTCTTCGTGCCATTTGTAAGTTTGGAATTAAAATTAGGTGGTCCCGGCGTGGAACACTGCGCCGGAAAGGATTGAAGTGGTAATGGTTTAGATAAGGTGGCTTATGTTGACTTTTTTTACCAAAGTATTATCTAAAAATGAAAATGCAACTTGATCCGAGTTAAGATACCAAAGCGGTTTGCCATTTTAGCAAGTGCTTTGTCTGTAACCTATTTATCAAATTTTCTGTAGTGAACAAGTGATTTTATTATTTGCAGGTCTTGAATTGGGGGCTAAAGTGGCAGTGGAAGTATTGAAGCACGCTTTTGCAAAAATATTGATTAAAAATAAGAAAAGATCTCTGATACCTTCTTTTTCTAAATTTGTTATTGAAAGATGATCCCTGAAACAATATATTTTAAGAGAATGAATGGCCTGTGCCTTCATCCATCTGACATGATTAAAAGTACCAGGTGCTTTGAAAAAAAAGTCTTTTGCAGGAAGGAGCTCTATAAAAATTAAACAAAGTTGGATAAACTCTTTATAATCATTCCTGAGCTGTACATTTTTAAGAGTTACTGTAAGAAAATTTGAAATTTCTTCTGTGTTAACTATTTATACCTAGTATTTCATCTTCAGTAATATCTGTATACTTACTCTGGTTTAATTTAGACCACCCAATCAGAATTGGGTTTTTTTTAATATCTGGCTGAGGGGCAGTGATTGTGCCCATTTTACAATCAAGAACAGCTTTTTAAATTATGCTGGCGGCATGGTAAATACAGAAGACTTTTCCTTTAACAATTGCTATAGAAAAATGCAGGTTAACTCTGAGGCGACCTGTGTTTACTGCAGTTGTATCGAAAAATATTGCCTGGATTTTACGAACTTCCTCCCACTCTTCAACTGCTGAAAATACAGCTTTCGCCTGAATTATTCTGATACTATTTTCAAGTCGAGGAACTCGTAGTAACTGTTCTTCATCCCCACAACTAATTAAAACTTTTATCCACTCTACATTTTCTTTATTCAAAAAATGGTGAAGCAGTTTTCCACCCCAGTGAACAACAGTTCTCTCTAAACGGGAATTTTAAAATCTGTTTTGATGAGCTCAGTTTTTTGTTTACGAAACAGTTATTTGCAGAGTCGATGTCTGTGGTTAGCTAGTGGATGTATTCTAAGTCTAGCAGCTTCTCTGGCGTTCAGTTCATTTTGCGAATATTATAAAATAAAATACATAAAACTTGACAATTACTTGGCTGCTTACTATCGATGATTTGATGAGACATGTGGCCAATTAAAAAAAAATCTTATATTTCTGCCATCATATCAAGAACGGGAAGGGGTTTTACGGAATGTTTCGTCAATTCTAAAAATAGATAACCATAACAGATAACAAAAACAGCCTTGTAATAAAACGAGAAATTCAGAAGTTCAACTGCAACACAAATCGAGAAGCTCTTCCTTACTAGACACAGAACTAGATAACTAATAATCAATTATAATTCGTGAAATATTTTTAAAGTTACAAAAATTGTTCACTTATTTTTGGCTATTAATAAAAATGATACCAAAAAATTATCAAAAGTAATACAATTTTTAATTTGTCATTTTTTACCTATGTTTCAAAAATGCAGAGTTTGAGGGTATGGTTCACTAGATGTCCTGAAAAATACTAAATGTTTATTAAATATAAGTTTTCATGAGAGTAAAAGTTCAAGGCAACAGTAGTTTCTATGAAATAAAACAAGAATCAGGTTTCTAATAGAAATATTTTTCATGTAAGGAAAGAAAAACGACAATTGTTTGCCAAAAATTGCAAATTTTCAAGAATTCAACCTCGATGAGGCACGGGTTAATATTATTTATTTGAGCTGAAACTTTGCCAATCTCATTTTCTAACTAATTGGCAACTTTTAGGAGGGTCCCCTGAAGAAAACGTTAAAAAAATTTTCCCCATGTTGCTTGTGACCACCCTAATCTACATTATATAACTTTTGTTTCTCTTTTACCTTTTATTAGGGATTTACCGAATTCTGAATAGTCGATTCGGTATTCAGTGATTCGGCATGTAAACTGAATATTCGGTTTCGAGCGAATAGTTAAAAGTATTCTGCGAATTTTCCAAATAATTAATTTATGAAAAACTATTGGTAAAGTATTACTAGTTGTAAAAATACATAATGACAAATGTTCATTGTATGTTATTTTAATATGTTTTAGTGATAAGTGATGATTTATAAAAGCAGATAGATTACTATTTGTAATCAAAATTTAACATGGGCAAATTGCTGTATAAAAATAGAGTTTTTTGGCATCATCTCGTTGTAATGGGTTTCTTTTCTGTTCATAGATATGTCCAGCTTCAGAAAATAAATTTTCGCTATAAACACCGCTGGCTGTTGCGGATAAATATTTTCTTACAAGTAGAAGAATTCTCTTTTACTTAGGAAAAAAATAGACTAAGTCAGGGACGGCGAACCTATGGCACACGTGCCAAAAGTGGCACGCTAAAGAATAATTTTTGCACAGCATTTCTTGTGGCTCTAAATCAAAATAAAGTGAGATTACATAAAATTGCGACTGATCTTTTCTAAATTCGATTAAATGAAAATTGAAAATTTTTAATTGTGGCATATTATATTCTAATTTGATTAATTATAGTCTCAAACATTTTTCAAACAAAGACGATATTTGAAAACTATCGACAAGAATTGGTTATTAGACATTACTAAATTCTAACGAAAAAGTTATAGCACCTTTTAATATATTTCAGAGCTATTTAAAAAATCTGGTGTCTTAACAGTTTTTCTGCCTATCTATGCTTTCAAGCCACTGATTTCACGAATGAATAATATCAAAACGCATACTGAAATCCCTTGTCAGATAAATCCGGTGTTTAGTTTGCATTAAAATTAACCTGATCTTAAGATGCAGCAAGAGAAATCAAATTACATAGCATTAATTTTTTTAATTACTTTCTAAAATATATTTGTTGCCATAATTATTACAGTGTAAATGTAAGTTCCTAATACTTTTTTTAAATCTTAATAGAAAAATTTAAGGAATTTTAATCCATTATTTTTCCACCTACTAAATTTGTTTTTTAGTTGGCACGTCATGGCCACATAAAATATTTTTCTAACAAATTCGGCACGCGGCAACAAAAAGGTTCGCTGACCCTGGACTAAGTGTTTAAATATCATGTACATGGGTTTAGAGTTCAACTGCACTACAAAACACAGGTCAAAGACTATTTTTTTTTTTTTTTAAATAAAGTGAACTTTTTCCTTCCTAAAATTGTCTATATAGAAGTAAAATCAGAACAACTGTCTATAATAGAAAAAAAAGTAAGGAAGACCTTTCCCTATTCATTTAATTTTTGTTATTTCTACATTAGTTTTTTTTTTATTTATTTAAATTTATTTAATGAGTATTTTCTTTAATGTACACATCAAATAAGTATACGCCTATGCCTATCCCTATAGCTTTTATATCCATTAGATTAAAATCGCTCAATTTTTTTTTTATCTTCATCATTCATCACCACACAGTTAAATCATTAATCAAACTATACAGTAATAATTTGCTAGAAAATATTTAAGTGTACAAATTGACATGTTACGTTTTGTATTTGAGAACATTTCTATACAACGTCTTTATAATTAGATATAGACAATCACTAAATCGGCTTAATGATAACATCCAGTTTCTTTTTATTTGAATGAACTTTTGTTTTTCTGATAATCCATATCCTTAATAACAGTCTATAAAATTTAATATTTTTTTGTGTAATTAGATCTAAGAATAAAAACGTAACTGAATTAAATTATTAAGGCTGAATTTAACACAATTTAAATTCAATTAAAGTTTATTAAAAAAGCTAATAAATGCAAAAATGTTTATTAAAAAATCTTAAGTATTTGGTTTCTGAATATCGAATATTCGGTGTTCGGTATTCGGAGAAATTCCTGCTTCGGTCAATCCCTAGCTTTTATACTCCTAATAGTCCAGGCAATAGAGACCTTATAGGGACTCTACCTAGCAAAATTAATGGTAGTACTGGAAATCGGCTTTTTAGATGTTTTTTGGGTCGCTGAATCCGAATTTGTAACTTACCACCAAAATTTCCCCCGGCAACCCCCCCAAATTTTGCTACAAAGCCCCTAAAAAAGGTTTTTATTAAAAAATTCCATTTTTTTATTTTTTTAGGGGAAAAGTAGCTAGAAATTCAGAAAGTAGATAAAATTTGCAACAAATTAGATATATGACATTATGACTTAGGATGAAAGGGAAGGGGGGTCTGCCTCGGAACATGCGCCGCAGTGCTGCGTGGACTAAGTTGCCCAATTCCACTTAACCACTCACAGGTTTACATTAACCCTCCCATCTTCCCTCCGAACTTTCTCTATAAGGTTTACTTTAAGTTTTTTGGGTCGCTGAATCCGAATTTTTAACTTACCCCCAAAATTTTCCCCCCCGAAAACCCCCTCAAATAGTTGTTTTTAACTTAAATTTCTTAATATTTTAGGGGAAAAGCATTACGAAATTCAGAAACTAGACAAAATTTGCAACAAATAGGATATATGACATTATGACATTTAGTGCACGTAGCGCCGCAGTGCATGTTCCGAGGCAGCCCTCACCCTCCCCGTTCATCCTAATTCATAATGTCATATATCCTATTTGTTGCAAATTTTATCTAGTTTCTGAATTCTGTAATGCTTTTCCCCTAAAATAATAAGAAATTAAAGTTTAAAACAACTATTTTGGGGGGGGGGGGGTTCGGAGGGGAAATTTTTGGGGGAAAGTTAAAAATTCGGATTCAGCGACCCAAAAATCTTAAAGTAAACCTTATAGAGAAAGTTCGGAGGGGAGATGGGAGGGCGAATGTAAACGTGTGAGTGGTTAAGTGGAATTGCGCAACTTAGTTTACGCAGCACCGCGCGCATGTTCCGAGGCAGATACCCCCTTCCCCTTCATCCTAAGTCATAATGTCATATATCTAATTTGTTGGAAATTTTATCTATTTTCTGAATTTCTAGATACTTTTTCTCGAAAACAATAAAAAAAATTGATTTTTTTAATAAAAACCTTTTTTAGGGGGCTTTTTACCAAAATTTGGGGAGGTTGCCGGGGGAAATTTTGGTGGGAAGTTACAAATTCGGATTCAGCGACCCAAAAGACATCTAAAAAGCTGATTTCCAGTACTACCATTAATTTTGCTAGGTAAAATTCCCTATTGCCTGGACTATAAGCAATTTCGTAACTTTTTCCAGATAAGTCTATGAAAAGAAAATTCTTTTAATGTGTTGAGAATGTTCATTGTTGAAAGAAGATAATATTTCAGGAAAATTTTATACATCTAAGTTTAAAGCAAAAAATCACAGTATACATAAAAAAATAAGTTAAAAAATTTTCTTAAAATAAAACTTGTTAAATAAAATTTTGAAAAGCTTTTTCCTACTCGAAAGAGTTATTCGTACTTTTGATATTCTTAATATTGTTTTGAACAGTTAAAAATATTTTTTTATTAAACAAGATTTTATATATGACTTTATGTCATGACTTTAAATATTTATGAGGGAAAAAATGAGAGTATTACTAACAAATAAATAATAAAGTCCTTAAAATTAGTTAAGTAATAATATATATCAGTTAGCACTTACTGTTCTAAAATAAAGTATTTAATAACAGTAATAATTTTTTTAAGTGTTAAAAATGCCTGTGTAAAGAGGGTAAGGCATCTTCTTACAACCCGGATAGATTTGACTATCAGGTATGTGTTATTACAATATTAATGGTTTTCATTATTGAGAAATAACGTAAATAAATTCTAACTCAATAAAAATCTTTAAAATTATTTTAAAACATTTTAAAATGTATAGTTTAAAATTAAAATACTTCACTGTATAAAAGTCAATTTTAGCAAAAAAAGACCGTTTTCGCCTATAAAAGCTACCGGCGAGACTTTTAATTTTAGCTTTTTTTTTTCTTTCAAATCTAATTGCCCTATCAGTGAACCAAAATTTGTATCAGCATTATATTATGTTTTTCTTTAAACACATGTTTAATACTTAATTGTTATAGTAAAACAAATGGCACAACTAACACAAGCATTGGATAATACCAATAATAGGTTTAATAATTAAAGAATCTCTGCTAAAGTGCGTCTTTAACGCAGATGAAAAGCGATAAAACGTTTCAGTAAACGCTTTCTACTGAAATTTCAACATTTTATTAAAAGTCAGATGTTAAGGAAGAAAAAAGGTTACACATTTGTATACATTTACATTTAATGGTACAAATATAACAGCTAAACTTAGCAGGAAAAGTAAAGGAGCACTCTTTAAAAAATGCTTATAAAATATACTTTTAAAATGTGCGGAAAAAATATCGCGTGGTGAAAAAAAATGAAAACTCGTAAAGATTAAATTTTTGAAAAAAGTGCTAAATTTGGCCCTTTTTGTGCTATGCTGGCAATATTGATGTTTACTACTGAATATTTTAAAATAAAAAATAGTGTCCTAGCTCATAAATGACAGATTTGATGCTGCAATTTCCTTCCGAAGGCAAAATATACGTAGGGGAGAGTAGTACACAGTGAGACGAAAATTATTATTACCTAACGAATGGCAAAGATTTTTATTCTTTTGAAAAAAATTTTGCTACATCTTTAAGCTACACAAATACACTACACATTAATGTATAAATGGTTTTAAAAAGTTATTTATAAAAGCACAGAAGCAGAATAACGGAGTATCGAAAATTGTCTCACTGTGTACCACTCGTGGTACACAGTAAGACAATGTATATATTTTCATAAATGATACATTTTTACACTCTATCAATAATTTTCTGCAGTTTATGACTTCTAATTAATGTTTCTAGATTAAAAAAATTTTAAAAATATGAGCCTCGGGTGAACAATGGCAGACATTGGGCTACCTTCATGCAAATTTTTAGCCTCTTGCGTTTAGTAGATTTCACTAGCCATCGCACGTCCCCCCCCCCCCCCCCAAAACACACACGCACAAACACAGACAGAGAGAGAGAGAGAAAAAAAACTTCTTTTATTAATAAATAACCTTTTTTTACACCAGAACAGCATAGTCGATACACAGTGAGGCACGTCTCACTGTGTACCACAACTGTGTGTCTTACTGTGTACTTTCGTTACGTTGTAACAAAATGGATGCCATATCTGTTTCATCATCAATTTCACAGCTTTGAATACTTGTGTCGTTTCGTCGACATAGTCTATCATTAAATATAACTAGGTTTGGTTAAGTAAATATATGCTATAATGAAAGAAATAAACTCTAAAATGGACGTTTATGTAACTTTAACCCCTGTAAAATAAATAATTACTTACTGTTTTGTTGGACGAGTAACCGAAGTGCCGAAACTACATCCACGTGTTGCATAAGATGAGGTGGTTCAGTGTGTGTTCCAGCTAAGAGAAAAAGTTATAACTACATGTCAAAATGGCTGCTGTCTCACTGTGGACTCCCCTACCCTATATGAAATTTCCTTAAACGAGGCAATATCGAATTACTTAACGATGCCTACATTATAAGATGAACAGAGCTTCTTAAAAACGCCATAAAATTTTTAATAAATGCGCAAGGCTTTTCGAAAGACATGGCGCATTTATTAAATTTTTTATACTGCTTTTAAGAATTTCTTTTCATCTTATCATCTCACACTAGATTATTTAATTATTTAATGTGATGCCTAAATTACAAAATACTTAACTATACACTTAACTTGTACATAGATAAGCGTAATCGCCAACAAAATTCGCAAAAATACTAAAGAAAAAGTACAAGCGCATTAAATGTCGATATTTATATCATTTTTTGTCGTACTTCGCCCAAAAAGAAGTACAGTTGGTTTTGATTTGAGATTGAGAACACTTAATAATCATCGGCACTTTGGGTCACGTTTTTTAATATAAAAGATGTCTTAAGAGAATACCTTTGAATAACGTTTTCTAATATATATCTTTTCTATATCTAAAGAATTATATAGTCCAATATAATCCTTTTACATTAAAGTCACCTTTTTTAATATAAAAGGTGTCTTAAGAGAAAACCTTTGAATACCATCTTCGAGAAATAAAAATCCTTGAAACTGTATCAACAATCTGTCTCTATCATAACATTATTTTAAGTTATTGAAAAAAAAAATCTGAATACGCAGTTTTTATCCATCAAATGTTTTCGATCTCTTGAATTTTGTAAATAAACACTTGGTGCAAAAATTGGTATAAAAAGTCACCAAAGACAACCCTCTGCAATACAGTCCTTCATCTCACCTTTAACTCATAATTTCAACACGGAATATTATGTATATCAAATCACTGTGACATTTTGACAGAATTATCGTTTAATCGCTATACTATTATGCTACTGTACACTACAGGTGCTGATTCTTAAAATCTGTAAAGAGCAAGTGGCTCCTACACCTTAAACATTCAGTGGCCACATTTAGAAACCAATACATAGAATAGATATGATAGATATGAGCTTTTATTAATATGAGAAAAAATTCAAGAAATCAAAGTGAAAAACATTTTTTTTCTTTTTTAAACTCACGTTTAACAAAACACAGACTAATTCCTAAGGGATGCAACGGACATCCGGTAAATATCCGATATTCGGCATATCTGATTGATTTTTCAACATGCGAAATATCATCGGATATCCGAATCACCGGATATCTGAGGGCAGCAAAGCCAATATATATGGAAACAGAAATCGTTTGGCTCCAAACAATGCCGAAAAACTTTTATTTATAATGCAAAATATGAAATATAGTAAGTTCCCAATCCATGAGTAAAAGGTAACTCTCAAAAGTTTAAAGAATTGCATCTTTCCTAAATATTGATATTTGAACTTTTATAATAAAATTAAGAATTTACGTTTACATCTTTTAGAAAATTGTATCTTTACTTTCAGACTGTAAAATAAAATTTGAAGTTGTTTAGTAAAGTAGGTCTTTAGTTATTTTGCATCTTTCTTTTTAAGTTAAACAATTAAACAGACCTATTTTTATTTTTGCTTTATAACTTGTTTGTAAAAAAAAAAAAAAAAAAAAAAAAAAAAAAAAGTTATACTTAAAACTTTTAATAAAGGAATTTTAATGCAACAACTGAAAATGTGTTTCATACCTGTATAAAACTACATGGGAATGTATAACTTCATTATAAATATTTTAAATTAATTGTTTTCTTTTTACTTATAAATATCGAAGTAATTTAACTTAAACTAAATGTGACTTAAAGTAAAACAGTATTAAATAATTAAAACAGAAAAAAGCATCAACTAAACATTTGTTTGGAGAAAATAACTCTTCAACCACGGATATATTAGTAGATATTTTATGCTTAAATTCTAAAAAAAGTATGTATTTCTTTGGGAAAATAATCTACAGTTATAGGTATATTAATAAATGTGTTATTGTTAAAATTTGTTTACTTCTGCCAGCATTGTACAAATAAACAGAATATTTTAATATTTAAATTACATTTTTTATATAATATTATTAATATACATATACAGGAATTGAATTTCGGGACGGTATGGCGGGATTCGCATCCAAAAGAACATTGTGGGCGGGAGGCTCCCATTCTCCAAAAAATCATTTTCCGAAAAAGTTTTTTTATGGAACGAGGATCAAGTCCCTGGACCGACAGTCAAATTTCACGATATTTTCCGAGATTGATTGGCAGATTTCATAGTTTCTTCTTACGAGAGATTGGCAAAAGTCATAATTGTTTTTCTGCGTCCCGCTGAAAAAATTTCCGATTTTTCTCCGCGACCGATGGGGCGAATTTCGCGTATATTTTTCCTGGAGACCGATCGGCGAATTTTGCAAATTTTTTCTCGCGACCAATTGACAAATTTAGCTTTTTTTTTCGAGACTGATTGGCAAATTTCCCTGTTTGTTCTTCCGACATACTGATGAAATTCACGATTGTTTTTCTGCGTCCGATTGAAAATTTTCGTGTTTTGTCTACGCGACTTTCTGACGAATTTCACGATATCTTCCCATGGCGGATTGGCTAATTTCGCAACCAATTTCCCGCGAACTCCAATTTTTTTTCCTCGCCACCTGTAGACAATTTTTTCCGCCATGATTGAAGAAATACACCATATTTTTTCTACTACTGATTTACGTATTTTGCAATTTGCTTTCTCATGTCTGAAAAAGGAAGTAACTAAAGGGGGAGTAATGACCACCGGAGACTGAGTGCTACCAAATTGGCCTAAAAATAGCACTAAACAAAATGAGATTAGATCTTGCGGTGCACATAAAGAAAAAAAATTGTGGGAACTTCAAGAAAACATATTTAGAAATAACAAACTAGTTGATACTTGAAGAGCAAACATTCAAACTGTGTTTTCTCACAAAAAAATAAAAAATGAGTTATTGTTAGTTTTATGAACTCTGTATTAAATTGCACAGAAATAACCGGTTGTTTTAGCAAAAAAAAAAAAAAAAAAAAATCCTATTATAAACTAATTTTAAAACTTGGCGTTTCAATCAAAGAGTGTTTCCTCCAAAGCCTGCATTCAGTCAAACCGTGATTTGTCCAGTTTGCTAATCACAGTTGTCACTTAATGTGTACTTTCGAAACCTACCATTCACATCACAATTGAAACGGATTGTTTTAGATAAAAATAAGAGAACTGCTAAGGTTAAAGGGTTCCAGAATTATAGATTTCAAGATCTAAGTGGAGAATATAGTGTAAATCTTCTTAACCCCCTGACCGCCGAGCAAAAAAGCAAAATTGTAATGTTGTTTTCCTTGTATTTTTTTCTAAATGCTAAAAAAAGATGGTTTTTACAACATGATATATATATTATTTTTTACTTATAGGCATGCAGGTCTTGAGAGTATGAATCATAACTTAATTTCTTAAAACTGGATTATATCTGTAGAATTATATTAGTTTAAATAATGCTTCTACTGCAGCGAAACCTGCAGCTTAGTGAACGGATATATCAGTTCGCGGCAGTCCGAAGGAGGGAGTTACAGTTGCCCGTGGTCAAAGGGTTGTTTTCGAATCTCTTCCTCTTAACCACGCCATATCAGTTGAAAAGAAAAAAGATGTTGAGAAACTTTTGAAAGTAATGTATGGTGAACAATGGCAAAATCAACCTGATGATGTTTTCAAATGGTACAACCACATTAACCATGATTTATCAGCCTGCAATGAAGAAGAGGGATAAGTGTGTGACT